>CM046882.1:269353589-271753589 GCA_025667525.1 Glebionis coronaria | reverse complement strand
TCTGGTATCCAAAGGAGTCACCATTTGAGCTGATAGCTTATTCAGATAGTGATTATGCTGGTGACAACAATGATAGGAAGTCTACAACAGGGGGATGCCACCTGAAGTGGTTGCTCAAGCTAATGAACCTTTATCTAATGCATCTACAATTCACATTGAACCGGATGCACCTTCACCAAGTGATTCTCAAACTACACCTGAATCGTCACCCCTACTTGTGCCTAATGATGTGGAAGAGGATTTCATTGATCACGACTTGGAATATGCTCACCTGCAAGAGCTTCCTTTCTTTGGTGTAGCGATCCCTGAAAACCCTTCAGCCGCGACTACCTCAGAAGAAGCTCCTTCTATTGTTCACTCCAGACCACCTAGGATTGAAAACCATAACACTAAATGGACAAAAGATCACCCAATTAGGAATGTTATTGCAGATCTAGATCGACCCGTCTCTACACGCCATCAATTACAAGAGAGTGCACTTTATTGCTACTTTGATGCATTTCTCTCTGAAGTTGAACCTAAAAATTGGCAGCAGGCTATGACCCAATCTTCTTGGATTGAAGCTATGCAGGAGGAACTAAATGAATTCCAACGACTTGAAGTATAGGAATTGGTTCCTCTCCCTGACAAGGTCAACATCCTTACTTTGTTATGGGTTTATAAGGTTAAACTTGATGAGATGGGTGCGGTATTAAAGAATAAGGCTAGATTGGTCGCTAGAGGATATAAACAAGCCTTGGGTATAGACTTTGAAGAATCTTTTGCTCCTGTGGCTAGATTGGAGGCTATTAGACTATTCCTTGCGTATGCTGCTCATATGAACATGATCGTCTATCAAATGGATGTGAAGACGGCATTTTTGAACGGTGAACTAAGGGAAGAAGTCTATGTTAGTCAGCCGGATGGGTTCGTCAGTACGGAGTTTGCTAATCATGTGTACAAGCTTAAGAAGGCTCTCTACGGGTTGAAACAAGCTCCACGCGCGTGGTATGATCTCCTGTCAACATATCTCATTTCGGAAGGCTTCTCCAAAGGCAAGGTGGACCCCACATTATTCACTCTCAAGGAAGGCAACGACATGATTCTGGTACAAATTTATGTTGATGATATAATATTTGCTGCCACTAACATTGAATTGTCAAATTGATTTGAGAAGATAATGTCCACACGCTTTCAGATGTCGATGATGGGAAAAATTTCATTTTTCTTAGGATTACAGATTTCTCAGAATCCCAGAGGCATCTTTATTAATCAATCCAAATATGCTCTAGAATCTCTTAAGAAATATAACTTTGAAAATTGTGACCCCGTGGACACTCCAATGGTGGAGAAATCCAAGTTAGATGAAGATAGGAATGGGATTATTGTCGATCCAAAACTTTACCGTGGGTTGATCGGCACCCTTCTATATCTGACTGCTAGCAGGCCTGATTTGCAATTTGCTGTATGCATGTGTGCCCGGTATCAGGCTCGGCCTACCGAAAAGCACCTACATGTTGTGAAAAGGATCTTTCGGTATCTAAAAGGAACACTTCATCGTGGTCTATGGTATCCGAAAGATTCCTCTATTGCTTTAATATCATACGCAGATGCCGATCATGCTGGATGTCAAGACACGAGGCGTAGCACTTCTGGCTCTGTGCAACTCCTTGGAGATAGATTGATCAGTTGGTCTTCAAAAAGGCAGAAAAGCGCTGCAAAATCAAGCACGGAGGCTGAATACATCGCCATGTCCGGTTGTTGTGCTCAAGTCCTTTGGATGAGATCACAATTAACTGACTACGGTTTGGGATTTAACAAAATCCCGATGTATTGTGACAACAAGAGCGCCATTGCCCTTTGCTGCAACTATGTTCAACACTCCCGGGCCAAGCACATAGACATTCGCTACCATTTCATTAAGGAGCAGGTGGAGAACGGAGTGATCGAGCTGTATTTTGTCACTACTGAGTACCAGCTGGCGGATATGTTCACCAAAGCCTTAGATCGAGGACGAATCGAGTTTTTGATCGACAAGCTTGGTATGAAATCATTCACTCCAGCGACTCTCAAAGAGTTGGCAGAAGAATCAGCTGAATAGTCGTGGTAAACTATTCAGAGTATCCTTTGTTCGTGATCATGTATATTATCGTAAATATATAAACCACAAAAGAAAAATACAAAAATATAAAACCAACAAAAATCATAAAAAATATAAAACCTAGAAAAACCCTAAAAATTATAAAATCAAGAAAAACCAAAAATATTTTTCGTTTTAAATCGGGCATGTCTTTTAGTACGGTAATATTTACGGCCTTAGAAATATCGATCAATATTGACACGGTGCCATAAATAGAGTCCGTATAAAAGTTGTACATTTTTTAAAACATGCCCATTATGGCTTGTAGTTATTTCTGACTGCAACCCGGTTTTCATATTAAAGTCACGTATTTCCTTGGAAAACGTTGGCTCAGAACGGGAATTAATTTTCTCGGGCGTGATTTACAAGCCAAATCATGCAAAGGGATCAAGTTTACTTTATAACTTGGTCTAACACGAATTTATGTACGTCTCAGTGCATTAATTTGTTAAAATAAGAGAAATCTTATTGACACCACGAATCAAACTTTTTCAAGAGATAAATTGGAAATGTTTTCATCAATATTTGACTCTTTAAACAATGACTATAGCTCTTTAAATAGAAAACGGGTCATCGTTTAAGGAGGAGAAAATATTAAATCATCTTCGTCATTAAAATTGATTTTTCAAAAGTGATTGTGAAAGTTAATGGCTAAATGGTAATTGAGTGGTTTTGCTTTAGAGTAAGATTTATGTTCGTTCTAAGTGTTAGGCATTGTTTTTAGATATTGGAGATATGCTAATAGATTGCGTTTGCTAAGTTGTGTGTAAGTTAAACAAGGGTTAAGAAAAATGAAAAATTAGAAACAAAAAGGAAAAGGAAAGATAAATAGAGGGACTTAAAGTGATATTTGTTAAAACTTGTCAAAAACTTTTGACCTAGTCAAATAAAACACCCCCGCCCCCTCTTTCCCTTTCACTGTTTATCTTCCACCTGCCGCCATTGTTGAATCTCACACAAACTCTTAAAAACATCTCGTCTAATCATTCCATCCTGTTCATTCACTAAATAAGGTAATTAACATCTATATTTAACTTATAAATTCGTCTAATTCATCATCTATATCCCCTTAATTGATTCGGATAATTAACATTATCAGATTTAGGGTTTATTCCTTAATTAGGGTTAATTAACTAGGGATTTGTGGTGGGTTTTGTGCGGATTAGCAAGATATGATGTTTAAATGCCTTAGATTGCCTTAGAAATACACAAACGCGTTTAGAATTAATCCTCTTAGTCTGTGTATTAATGTTCCGGATGAACAAGGATAAGAACTTCCGAATGAAGGATTTTTTCTGAAAAACTTCCGAATGAGGAAGTTCCGAATGAAGGACTTCCGAATGAAGGAAGTTCCGAATGAAGAACTTCCGAATGAAGGAAGTTCCGAATGAAGAACTTCCGAATGAAGGAAGTTCCGAATGAAGAACTTCCGGATGAAGGAAGTTCCGAATGAAGAACTTCCGGATGAAGGAAGTTCCGAATGAAGAACTTCCGGATGAAGGAAGTTCCGGATGAAGAACTTCTGGATGAAGGAAGTTCCGAATGAAGGAATGTTCCGGATGAAGGAAGTTCCGAATGAAGAACTTCCAGATGAAGGAAGTTCCGAATGAAGAACTTCCGGATGAAGGAAGTTCCGAATGAAGAACTTCCGGATGAAGGAAGTTCCGAATGAAGGAATGTTCCGGATGAAGAAGTTCCGAATGAGGAAAAGTTCCGGATGAAGAGTTGTTTGATTATTATTGTTTGCATGCTATATGTACTTGTTGTTTTATGTTATGAACTGTGTTATGCTTAGAAGTAAGAATGATATATATCTATATGTTTTTGTGCATCAACCTTTCATGTCTTATCTTAAGCAGATACAATGACTAATCCAACAGTACAAGCAATCCAAGAATCTAGAGAAGCCGATATTGCTAAAGCACGAACCCTTAAGTTTATACCCAACAACTACCGGCTGAAGCAAGTCTCAAAATCCACTCACCATGGTTTTAAGGTCGCCATAGCCATCCTCGATAACTCTCATTTCAAGAACGCCCTTAGGAGTACAGCCTCGGTGCCTTATGAGTATATGTATGAATTTTGGGCTACCATGGAAATCACTTCAAACAAGATCACCTTCACCATCGACAACAAGCAGCAGACACTCACAGTTTCAGACTTCCGTAAGATTCTTGGTATACGAGATACACCCAAAGGCATGTCATTCTCGAGGGATCCTACTAAAGATGAACTCGTGGAGTTATTTGACGCTCTTGGATGTCCGGAAATACGAGTTGCGTCTGAGTTTACCACTGCTAAAGTAGGACAACCTTGGAGAGCATTGATGGGTATTCTCAGTAGATGTCTTACACCAAAAATAAGTGGCCATGATGCTTTGCGCAGTCCTATAATAAACCTCTTCTATGGCATGTACAAAGCTGCAAATTCAGATTATGCTTTGTTGATATGGGAAGAATTCACCTTTCAACTCTTCTATAACAAGAAGCTGAAGACAAACTTCTTTCCTTATCCTCGGTTTATCAAGCTTATCATTAATTATTTTATGAAGAATGATGCTACTATTGATAGGCGTGCAGCAAGTCGCTATCACACTGAAGAAGCTGATGATACTGTGGATCTGAGGCATGAAGGACCGTCTATTGGTGTGATTCCGGGTCCTATTCCTGATTACCTTCTGTCTGAGAAAATCAAAGGTTCTGTTGATTACAAGCTACTGCAGATAGAAATCAAGAAGCTAAAAGCAAACCTTCAGACTGGAGAAGACTCGTCTACAACGGTTAAGAGTAAAGTTAAACGCAAACAACCAGCTGCGTTACCTGAACCCGAACCCAAGAAGAAGAAGACAGAGGGTAAGAAGGGAAAGGGTAAGGCTGATGAGATGCGTCTACGTGACGAAGAAGACATTGTTGATCCTACTCTTGATAAAACTGAGAAACAAATGATGAAGATAGCTATTCAAAGGAGTAGGAAAGATACTGGCGGTAGTGGTTCAGGTGCAAGGGTAGATGTTGAGGATGAGTACGTGGAACCAGATGATGTTGATGAGTTTGGGTCACCTGAACATTATTCCACTTCGAAGGAGCCATCAATCCCTATTTCAGCAAGTGTGGAAAAGGAGTCTGTTGCTCCTATGATCATGGTGTCAACTCAACCCTTAGCAACTCAACCTCCACCCATACAACCCTTACCAACCAGACCGGCTTCAACACCATTTCTTCCACCACCTACAATTCCCATCCTTAGTACCGCAGTAACAGCCGAGGCTCTCCAATCAACCCAAAGCAGCTCTGCAACATCTACAATGGCTGCATTGGTGATGGCCGAAATGTTGGATAAACATGTGGATAATCACAAACGTGAAATGGATGAACTTCGCCAAGAGTTACAAAGACGAGCTCAAAGTGAAGAAGCATTTAGGAGAGCCCAAGAGGAGATGATTGCTAGGTTCGCTGCAGATATGGAGGTGACTCGAAAAGCACATGCAGAAGAACTAGCTCGGGTTAAGCAGGCTGAGGCTGATAAGCATGCTGCACGTATCACCAGACTTCAAGCGATGAGGGATAAATACAAAGAGCAAAAAGAAGCACTTGAAGCCTCTGTGGAAGAAAGAGTGCAAGAATCCGTTGAATCCCTAATGCCTAAACTGCGTGATGAGTTGAAGACACTTGCTGCTGACAACTTGATGATCAAATCATCCAATCCTTCAGAAGCCGCCTACAAGATTGCTTATGACTTGACGGATTTTGAATTGAAGAAGATCCTTAAGGCTCGTATGGTGGAACTTGGATCATTTGATAAGTCTAGGATTCAACGGGCTCTATACAAATCCCTGAATGATGCTATCATGAAGGATGATAGGTTATTCAAAACGTTTGGAAGTGTGGTACCTTATCACATTCTACCTGAAGAGGAAAGGGAAGAAAGTGAGCAGGAAGAGGGTAATGGTGAAGAGGAAGAGGAAGAAGAAGGAGAAGAAGAGGAAAAGGATGACGATGATGGTGATGATGAGGATAAGGATGAGGATGATGATGACGAGGATGAGGATGATGATGATGGCAATGATGGTGATGGGAATGGGGAGAGTGCTAGGGGTAGTAACGGGGATGACAATCAGGATGATGATGGGGGTGAACAGCCTAAAGAGGGAGACAAGGTTACCAGCTCCAAGAAAACTGCTAAGACTGGAACCAAGTCCAAGAAAGATGCAGCGCAGAAGGACAAATCTACATCATCGGAATCAAGACGAACTAAGTGGCGCCACGATGTGAATGCCACTACAGCGTCATCGGTTCCCGGTACCTCTATCGCTGTATCTTTACCTATTACCACTAACCCCATTAGTTCTGTTGTTGTTACTCCTGTGATTGCAGAATCAGTAACGGAACCCGAAGCTGCACAACACTCACCAGTTCACGACACTGCCGAAATGCCTGAAACTGAACCAACAGATGTTCGCACTTCTACTCCTCTACAACAAGCACAACAATCTACGGTTCCTGAACCAAGCACACGAGATTGGGCAGACACGTTGGAGATAGACGAGACTGCACCACCACAGGCTTGGATCACGGCAGCAGCACAATATGATCCGATCACAGATGCTGACAAAGATGTGTTGTATCTCCGTATCCGCAGTCCTATTGACTTATGTGCATTTCTTGCTCATGAGTATAAGACTTCGGTTACTCCATCCTTGGTGAAGAAAGCGCTGAATGATAAGAGACTTCGCGCCAAAACCCGGTTGACCTGAATGGAGTTCGAATATTATGCTGATGAGATCCTGAAGGCTCTGAATACCGTTCAACGGCCAGGTCTTCATGAATCAGAAAGAGCTCCACCTCCAATGGATCCTGCTCAAGATAATCAGATTGCTCTTGACTTCTTCGTCACCAATGATCTTGTGTATCTTCTGAAGGGGTCATCAAAGTACGCAACCTCCCTGACATTGCTGAAAGCTGCCAACTGGGGGACAATACCCTTTATCGAGGAAAAGGTAAACCGACTCTGGGTCCCTAAGATGAATCGTAATTATGATATGTATGCTGTCATAGGTGCATCTCATTGGGACGAACGAGTCCGAAGGGCGTACAGGGGTTGCTGCCTAGTCAATTCTGGAAGCAACGTTAGATCCGATATCCGCATCTCCAGCATTTTAGGGTTGAAAACTGAAGCCAAGAACGGCTATTATCATGTGACGGAGATTCGTTTGAAAAGGGAGGATGACAGGGAATACAAAATCCAGCAGGGAGATTTTTCC
Organism: Glebionis coronaria; assembly: GCA_025667525.1. NCBI lineage: Eukaryota > Viridiplantae > Streptophyta > Magnoliopsida > Asterales > Asteraceae > Glebionis > Glebionis coronaria. The sequence goes on along the minus strand of CM046882.1, from coordinate 271,746,210 downwards.
ATCATTCGCCTTGAGGATATCGAAGATATGCTGCTTCTGATGACCAGAGATCAACTCACACATATTCCTTGTGAAGACCTCATTGCTTTGAATACAGCACTTCGTATGTTCACACGAAGCGTTGTCATCAAGTCACGAGTTGAAGACCTTCAGTTGGGAGTTGAAAGCTATCAAAGGAAGCTTAACCTAACCCGTCCAGTGAATCAAGTGCTACCTCAACATGTAGAAAGATGTCCCTATACCAGCATTTCTGTCCCGAATTACGGCATTTTCTACTTGAATAGTCGAGGTTTGATGAAGTTTATGAGGGTGGGTGAGCTCCATAAGTATAGTGATGGGACTCTTCTACAAGTCAGAGGAAAGTTGGAGCATCTGAACTCGGGTGAGACTTTGCCAGAGATGACGGAGGATTGGCATCCGGGTTACCGGCAGATGGCGAAGTACGTGATCAAGAAGATTGATCAAAAGCTCCGTGAACGTAGATTGATGAGGAGCTTGGAAAGATTCGTGGGTGGAAGACCATATCTAGTGCACCACAAGCTACTGCAACGATCCATCTAATGGGTCGTACATTTCAGGTCCACTTTATATTGGTTTTCAATTGTGAATATGTATATTTGTGAATATTGTGCTTGTATGGCTTGCTGTAGTGTTAAGGTATGATAATTTTTTCAAGAATTTCTCACGAGATTCTAAATCTTTCAAAATATATCATACTAAAGCACTACAACTATCCCTTATTAACTTAAGGGGGAGCAATAACTTGTTCTATGGCCAAACATCGATTTCATTTTTACCCAAAGACCGGTTAATCCATTCAATATCCCAAATATTAATGGTTAACATTTTGGATAAGGGGAGAAAATGGGATTAAGGAGACATAAGTGATACTTGGCTAAAAGATGAAAAAGACTTAAAGATTATCCAACTTAATATGTGTAAAGCACGTGTTAAGGGGGAGCGTTTTTGATGAACAAAACACCTAAGGTACAAAACTTTTGATTTCAATATCACAAGTACTTTAGGTGATTTTCAATGATTTTTCATGGTGGCAATTCCATCCCAAAACACGCTTAATTCACGACGAATGTGGTGACAAAAGGGTGGTAGGAATAGGTTTAGTCCAATGATTCATCAGAGCCGATGGAATCTTCCCAAGGAAAATTCCCTAGATAGAATTAGAAGTCCTAGGAAAGATGGAGAAAGAATGTGAACGTAGCTGAATGCCGACCAAGTACTTAAGCTAGCACTGGAACAATCACAACAAGGTGCTAGTGATGACGTATTGGTAAGCATTGAAGGGGTTGAAGAATGAAAAAGAATTGTAAAGATAAAGGGTGTAAAGAAAGAAGCCCTCCTTACAACTTTAGGCAGAAACCGGGTCAATACATATGCTATTGAGGTCATTTTTGCTAATGATTCTCGGTATTGAAGAAAGACATCATGGACCCAGTGATGCAATGCACAACCCTTCCCAGCTAACTCAAATATCTCTCAAAAGGTATTTGTTTTAATCACACGGAGATCAATACGTTATCTATTGGTTTATTCACTCCGAATAGACTGGTATTGAAAAGGTGGCACTCCTCTCCAGCCATTGCTCACTAAATCAAAACGCACAATCGAGTCTAGAGCCAAGAGATCATCAAAAGTCTCATTAGGACACTTTTCATTTATTCCTTGCTTTCTCACACACTGTGAAAAGTAAGAGATTTTCATGAGTCCTACGCAGTATTCCTGTAATATTGTCAGAACATCCGAGTAATACGTAAGTATTACAATGAAGATGGAAATCCTGCTTGAGCCAACATCAAACAAGCTCATGGTAGGTTACACGTGCGGTTCTTTTAGAACCAATCTTGTGAAAAACTGGAAGGTAACAGTGGTTTAATTCTTAATTGAACTTAAACTCGTTCCAGGACTCTTCGCATTATCATATGATCTTGCCAGAACACTCAGAGTGACTCTTTATTGACCACAGTGACGAGTGGAAATCCTTCTAGTGTCAACATCAAACAGCACTTGGTAGGTGACGTGCAAGATTCTTTATGAATTGAGCTCGTGACAACTGGAAAGGAACGATGGTGAAAATCTTAATTTAAATTCACTTGTTCCAGGTTTCATGAATTGACGGCTTCAAATCACAAGGATAACTTATCCAAGTGATTCACTCTTTATGTTCGCAGTCAGCTTTGGACGGTCGAATAAAGAGAACGGGTTTACCCGCGAAATCCTGTCAGGAAGTTACTTAATTGAAACTATCCGTCACGGGTACGATATCTAATATCGTCCAACGGTCTTCACCGACCGGAGGTAAAATGCTACCGAATTAGAATAAAATGTTCAAAGCCATTTTATTCGTGTCGTTGCTGTGTACCGGTTAAAGACGGTGGCGTTGCTGTGTACCTGTTGAAGACGGTGGCGTTGCTGTGTACCTGTTGAAGACGGTGGCGTTGCTGTGTACCAGTAAAGACGGTGGTGTTGCGGTGTACCTGTAGAAGTCGTTCCCACATGCTTATGTTTTTCTGCATCAAAGTTTAGCAAAAAAATTCAAGAAAGTACAAGATAAAGTCTTCCGCTGTACCAAACTCTGAAACTTTCGAGAATTCAACAAAAAGACATAAGTGTGTGGAACATGGAGTCACGAGAAGGCAAATTCACAAGAGAGGCAAAGATCGCACGTGAAAGGCCAAAGAACAATGCTCTCAAACCAAAGCCAAAAAGATCAAACCAACATATTCACAACAAAAGAAAGAAAAGAAGAAAAGACTACGAGCTAAAGAACGAAGACTTAGTATAGTATGCTAGGTTTAGAATTTTGTAACGTGGAGTGACCTCCCTTAGGGGGAGATTGTTAGAAATACGTTTTACGTATATTAGAAGTATCGGTCACTCCACAATAATATTTATGTTGTAATAGCTCGTAGTTAGAAAATAGTCATTAGCTACTTATTAAGTTAAGTAAGAACCGGTCCATGGGCTTGTCACGGACCGGCCCAAGCCCATGTTTGCTTGGGACTATAAATACCCCTTTCCACCATGGAAAGGGGTTGGTGGTGGTTGTCATTTCCTAGTTTCCATTTAATAAAATACACATAGTTTCTCTCACTTTCTCTCTCTAACTTTCTCTCTCTAGAAATCAACAAACCCCTTCATAGATTCATAGGTTATCAATATTCTACAAATCCTAAGCCTCCCAGCTAGCCACTCCTATTCTCACGCTTAACCACATTCTCACCTGAAAGAGACACTAAAACACGTCAACATAATGTTGGTGAGAGTATAGGTTTAGACTCCAACCCCAAAATAGTTATAAGCTGTGAATAAGAACCATTAACAAAAGAACATATGGACAATGTGCTACAATCATGTATTACAACTAGCATTCAAGATTAACCAATCACCACAAATCCAATGCTTCAAGCCTTTCCAATAACCACAATTCCAAGGCTCCAAGCCTTACCAATAACCATGGTCCTATAGGCGCCCATACACCTATAAACCAATCCCAAGGCCCCGCCTTGTCAACATCCCCTTGGTACCAAGTCAACCCACAATAACTGAGACGGTACCTGTCCCCTGATCTAAATCATAAACACAATCAAGAATCACATAGCAGTTAATCACCAAAGTGCACAAACAAGTCCGTCACAAACTATTAAAACATTCACAGCATTAGTTACAAAACCATAGAGTGTCTCTTCCATCCCATCTGGAATTCAAATCATAAAAAGACATGGGACTATGAAACTCACCTGAACAAGCTTCTCCAAGTATCCACTCTCTAGCAAAATCTAAACACACAAACGTATACAATCAAGACATGAACCACATACAAAAATGGCTCACCAATTTATGATGGATATATAACCTTATCCTACCACTTAATCCCATTTATATGCCATATGCATCTCATTACATCCCTATATAAAGCCTTTAACTTAGTTTAGTTCATAACTCTCCCCGTTAACATTTAACTCAAAACAGTCCCGGTTTTCATACTTCAAACTATGGGTCGAACACCCCCTTAACCAAAATAACATGCCCTGTAAAAGAAACTCTATGCTCTTACATGTGTTAGATAACTCTCACATTTGGCCTCAATCTTAAAGCTCCTGATAAGGCCTCCATATATATATATATATATATATATATATATATATATATATATATATATATATATATATATATATATATATATATATATATATATATATATATATATATATATATATATATATATATATATATATATATATATATATATATATATATATATATATATATATATATATATATATATATATATATATATATATATATATATATATATATATATATATATATATATATATATATATATATATATATATATATATATATATATATATATATATATATATATATATATATATATATATATATATACATATATATATATATATATATATATATATATATATATATATATATATATATATATATATATATACATATATATATATATACATATATATATATATATATATATATATATATATATATATATATATATATATATATATATATATATATATATATATATATATATATATATATATATATATATATATATATATATATATATATATATATATATATATATATATATATATATATATATATATATATATATATATATATATATATATACTTTTACCTATCCAGAATTTACTGATTTTGAACATATGAAAAGTTTGTTATGATCAGAGGCTCTTACCCTCACCCATTTTTTTATCCCTCCTCCAGATCTTTTATTTAACACATAATCTAAGTATCATGTTCGTTTGAAGGTCCAATTATATTCCAAAGTACCCAAAACATCTTAAAACATAATTTAAACCCGACTGATTTCAAAACTGTTTTGACCTCCAACTGTTGTAACCTGTTTTTGACCCACTTCCCTACCTCCAATATATTCCTCGTTTCTTGAATTCAAAAGCCAACTCAAATACCTTTTCAGGGATACTTGGTTAGATTAACGAGTGTTCCTAGAACTCTAGATATGATCAAAACAATAAATATAGGGTAAACCGAAATATCAACCATAACGAACCCTATCCAAAACAACTGAAAACGAAAGAATGTAATCTGAATGATTCAATGGAGTGTGCCAACAACAAAAAATTAGACTCGTCACGATTAGTATTACCAAATTTCAATATCTTACAAAATTTTAAATTTTCTTCTCAATTAGTTACTTCACATTAGGACCATATTTTAACAACAATAAATGAAATCATAGTCATATCTTACCATCTTCGTTACTATCAAAGGGCATAACTCAGTTAGTGTACTAAAACTCACTTTATATATCATCTCCTTTAACAATAAACTTATCTTTTATCTTAATTATTTTATCAATGGTATCCACTAGTTAGTATAGTATAACGTTATTCTAACCATTATCTTGTTTACTCACATTAAACTCATTTCACTTGTTATTATGAAACCAATACGTGTTTATAAAATATGGTGTTTTTATTCATTTATTCTATATTATAATTATTTTATATAATCCATTTAGGCTTGTTATAACTAACTATTACACGTTTACAAAGTGTGGTGGTATTATTATCATTATTATAATAAAATCTTCATTTTTACTCTTTCCGTCTATTTAAATACTTCTAAAATTGTATCTCCACTTTTAAGAAAATTATCGTAAAATTTCTTTACCCTTTATATGTACTATCACATGTTACCTAGAAAATTAATCCATTCATTGCCAAGATTTTTTTTAACTTATTACCAATAAACATAAAGAAAAGATATGTAAGTCAGGAAATCATACCATACACTTACAAAGTATTTTCAAAACATTTTCCTTTAATTAGATAGACTCCTTTGCAAGAAAATTTGGTAGTTCTCATCAATTAAAATACATACCCGAATGTAGACACACTTCAAAAGATTCAAAACGTCGTTGGAACTCCATCAAACTCCAGCACTAATAAACTGTTTAAACACGAGAGGACACTAGGCACGTTCAAGTTATAATAACTATTGAACACCGTATATCATAACATAACATCTAATAGTATATATATACCTCCGCATATATATATATACTCGTTATCATACATGTCAAGTCAATAGATCGCGTCATACACTCGTTTTTCCATACGAGTAATCACCATCTCACATCTCACCATGCCACAACAAGGCATAAAACCAATCACCAAAAACAACCCATATCGAGTGACCCCATAATCACACAACATGACTATTAATCAAAACATAAAACACAAAAAAAGAAATAGCATATCATAGGCAACCGTTACATAAACCCCTATTGTACAAATACCCAAAATACAGATCTCATCATATACAAGCATGTACTAACCCCTTTTACATGCAACCATACTTGGAAGTCCATCGGTGTTGTGGCACGTATATAATTACGTAGGCCTCCATAATTATATATGTTCCCTTTCACCCATGTACTCCCTCCTATGACGACACTTATAAGAAATTAGTACTACACGGAACACATATATCTACCACATATATACCACATAAAATACACTCTAAATATATACCGTATAGGTAAAATAAGAACATCTCATACATCAACCGTAACTTCATTCATAACTTGAGGCTCAATCGCCAAATCAAATCAATAAAAATAAAATATCCAACATTAAAAAAATGACCATAACCGTTCAGACGGAAATTCGAATCTACTACTAGTCGCAGACTCAACATCGGTACTATCCTAATATTACCTAGCGCACCTCTTCTTCTACGTGACATGGGTAACACTAAAAGATTCCTACACTTCCGGTTCATACGTTGCATCAATAGAAAATAAATGAATGTACTTACGTATATTGTAACTCAATAAGTAAGTATGAAAGTAAATAAATATCCAAAACGAAATTAACACTTAAGCACTTCATATACTATAATGCACACATACCCCTATGACACCTACATGCATGGACCCTTAAGCTATAGACTAGGCTACTAGACTAGGCAACCTAGTTCTCTATAACCATTGGCTCTAATACCATTCTGTCACACCCTACCATGGCGGAATATGGGGCACGACGTAAGGATATCATCACAAAAATAGCGTGTCTATAGAGATAACTAAATGAAATGGAAATATCATAAATGGTGACACAATGTCATGAAGATATCACAAACAATGAAGGTGTCTAGGTAAGTAGGTAACAGGTCTACCTCTTACCTAAGACATACAATTAACAAATATAAACATATAGGTGTCTACAAAGTATCACTTATTCAAACATAAGTAAAGACTAAGAGGAAAGGAGGTTCCTCAAATGCAATCCTAAGCCTCCTAGCTAGCCACTCCTATTCTCACGCTTAACCACATTCTCACCTGAAAGAGACACTAAAACACGTCAACATAAAGTTGGTGAGAGTCATAGGTTTAGACTCCAACCCCAAAATAGTTATAAGCTGTGAATAACAACCATTAACAAAGAACATATGGACAATGTGCTACAATCATGTATTAACAATTAGCATGCAAGATTAACCAATCACCACAAATTCAAGGCTCCAAGCCTTACCAATAACCACAATTCCAAGGCTCCAATCCTTACCAATAACCATGGTCCCATAGGCGCTCATACACCTATAAACCAATCCTAAGGCTCCGCCTTGTCAACATCCCCTTGGTACCAAGTCAAACCACAATAACTGAGACGGTACGTGTCCCCCGATCTAAATCATAAACACAATCAAGAATCACATAGCAGTTAATCACATAAGTGCACACACAAGTCCGTCACAAACCATTAAAACATTCACAGCATTAGTTACAAAACCATAGAGTGTCTCTTCCATCTCATCTGGAATTCACATCACAAAAAGACATGGGACTATGAAACTCACCTGAACAAGCTTCTCCAAGTATCCGTGCTTTAGCAAAATGTAAACACACAAACGTATACAATCAAGACATGAACCACATACAAAAATGGCTCACCAATTTATGATGGATATATAACCTTATCCTACCACTTAACCCCATATATATGCCATATGCATCTCATTACATCCCTCTATAAATCCTTTAACTTAGTTTAGTTCATAACTCGCCCCGTTAACATTTAACCCAAAACAGTCCCGGTTTTCATACTTCAAACTATGGGTCGAACACCCCCTTAACCAAAATAACATGCCCTGTAAAAGAAATCCTATGCTCTTACATGTGTTATATAACTCTCACATTTAGACTCAATCTTCAAACTAAGTACCCAAAACATCTTAAAACATTAATTTAAACCCGACTGATTTCAAACCTATTTTATTTAACATATAATATAAGTATCATGTTCGTTTGAAGGTCCAATTATACTCCTAAGTACCCAAAACATCTTAAAACATTAATTTAAACCCGACTGATTTCAAAACTGTTTTGACCTCCAACTGTTGTAACCTGTTTTTGACCCACTTCCCTACCTCCAGTTTATTCCTCGTTTCTTTACTTCAAAAGCCAACTCAAATACCTTTTCAGGGATACTTGGTTCGTTTAATGAATGTTCCTAGAACTCTAGATATGATCAAAACAATAATCCTAAAATTCTGCCCAGTTTTTAAAATCGATTTTATACATGATTAAACCCTAATTAATCATACATAACCCTAATTAATACCTAAAAACGACTTCGAATGATAAAAACCATTAATTACCTCACTAATTACATGTCCTTAACAAACCCTAATAAAAATTTATGAATATCAACCTTAATCTATCATATTAGGTTACATATACGTAAATTAAACGTTAATTGACATAGTTTTAGTGTGTACCTTAAACCCTAATTGAATTATTGTATTTTATTGATCATCCATTGATAGAAATTACTGAGATTAGAGTTATGTAAAGTATAAATTAGTTTTGTGGGCTAAAGGGAGTAATATGGGTAATTAAAACTAACCAGGAAGCCTAATAGTACTCAAACTGGGCTCCCCTTCCCATCCTTGAGCAAAATTCGGCCCAAAATCAAGTCCAACACCCTATAGCCGACTTTTTAATTATATTACTGTAACTTAACTATTAATTATTATTACCTTAAATTTCCTTAATTTATTTCAGCTCCTAAAGCCTCCCGAACCTCAAAAACGTAAAACTATTCAAATTTACGCGTATATCGTAAAAGACGTAAAATATACAGTTTTATAAAAACTATTAAAATATGAAATAATCTAATTAACTAAGTCCTAAATGACTTAAAACCATACCAAAAAATACTCCCGTGACTAAATACCTCTTCCGAGACCCCTAAATGCAAAACCCTAAACCGTAAAAATACGATTTTCTATAATACATATACGTATACGTAAAACCACAAAAATAACACATTTTCATTTCATAGTCACCAATCTGTGAGCTCGTGAACATGAAATGACCGTTCCTCGATTTACTTATGATTACCATATACCCATACACGATATCCAACCCTCACTCCAAACACACAAAATAAACACATAAGCACATAAAAGCACATATTTGCACAAAACACCTTAAACTATAGTCTAAGTGACGAACCCTAAAAACCATGGTTGTCACATCACTCCCTCCTAATATAAATCTCGTCCCGAGATTTACTCCTTAGGATCAAACACACAAACAACAAATCACATGAGGATACTTGTTCTAAATGAACTCCTCTCATTTCCATGTGTACTTTAGTTCAAGTCTCAAAATACCACATATACAAACCAACCATATTTAAATTCATTCCTAAACTCTTGACCTCACAGCCAATAAATCTTACAAATGACCCTTTGATAAAACAAACACTCTTATTAACACAAATCCCGAATAACCGAACATGCAAATATGCATTCTCAAATAACATTTACCAATCTTTATACATGAAATATATCATGTATACCACTCAATTCTTCCAGGTAATTCTATACTCATAAGCTACTGGTCCGATCTTTCCAAAGATCATAAACGGACCTACAAAACTCTACATCAACTTTTCCATTTTACCAAAACATACCACCCGTTACTATGGGTGAAACTTCCCACATAACTTTGTTACTAAACTTTAGTGGTTTCATCCTTTTCAACATAGCATATCTTGTTGCTCTCATCCTTTCCCACGAACACCATTTCCACATTAGTAGTCTCTTTCACGGTTTTTAGTCCACCATAAGTAAAACTCACCCTATCCTTCCATATAGTGCCTCAAATGGCATTCATCGACTTCTAGTATGATAATTGTCATTATATTATAACTTAGACATCACTAACGAGTTTCCCACATCCCTCTAAATTAGTCACCCAAGCTCTCAACACGACTCCTATACTTGTAGCAATTTCTCACTTCGTCCATCCTTTTCCAAGTAGCTGGATATACTCATATCCAATCATGTTCATCAACTCCCTTTAGTCCATACCACCAAGCTACTTAAAATTTCCAATTTCCTTACACAAGTGACCTATGACGGTGTTTAACATATTCATAAGTTCATCATAACAAGGCTCTTCCAATCCAAATCAGCTTATGATCTATACATATCACCAAAGAACAGTTATCTCAGTTAGTCTATCAACTTCCATCCAAGTCCATGCTACAACTACTTCCATTAAATTTGGATAACTCATTAGTAGCACCTATACACTTCCTTCTCACTTTTCTCCATGAAAGATTTTTTTTTATACTCAACACTTTATTTATACTTACACAATGTCTTACCTCCAAGGTCATAGTGATCCTCATCTTGTCTCAGTTAGTACAAGCCCTTCGTCCCTCATGACACATCACATCTATAACTCCTCATCCATTCGATTATCGATACTAAGCCTTCCAATCAAACAGTATAGGTCAGTGCCATTTCCTTCCACACTACATCAATATTAGCAGGCTTAGTGCCTTAGTCTACTCATTAGGCTATACCAAAATTTTACCTTCGGTTCCTATCTCGACCTATTTCATTTATGACCCGCATCTATCCAGACTTCCTTCTTTTTCCTCAGCTCATGGCATACATCACGATGCTATGCTTCCCGTCTTTCAAGTCATCTATACGTCAAAATTATCCAAGTGGCTTCACTTGTTTTCCTCGCGACCAGTTCTCCTACTCCATCCTAATAGGGACAGACTAGAGTTTTATGAGATCCCATGCGGATCGCACTCTCATCTTATACCCATATTAGTTTCCATTTGTCTAAACTAAGCAATATTTTAAATTCTTATTCAAATCTCATACTTCTATCTTGATTGCACCCAACATGAGGTACTTTTAATCATCATCTTCTAGGAATACTTGGTCCTCTCTTTCCATGGTTCTACCTAATTCCTACACTATCCCATCCAACCGATATGCCATATTTCATTTATCAAATCTGTAACACCCCCAAATTTATACAACTCAATACAGCGGAAGACTAGTTGGTGTTACGGGATAGCACATTACTCACATCATAGACAACGCATAAAAATCGCGTCGTTTATTAATAAAGCATTTCCATTCATAAATATCAAAGTTACATCGGTCCCAAGTCATTACATTTCTTACAAAGTTTTACAAAGTGTTTGAATGGAAAATATTGTTTAGGTGCGGGCCATGAATTCTTGTTGTCTTCCCGAGAATTACCTTCAAGTACCTGAGATAAAACATGTTAAAAGAAAAGGTCAGCGATAACGCCGAGTGAATTCATAGAGTTTAATAAATTCCATCAATATAATTTTGGTATAAAATTAGTACCAAAAATCAATTCGTACAAATCATTGTAACAGGCCGTAAAATAGCCAAAATCATTTTATACAAATCTTTGTAATAGGCCATAAAATAGCCAAAGTCATTTTATACAAATCCTTATCGAAAATCATAATATAGGCATTTGCCTTAAAAATTATTATACGAGCCAATGTCGTAAAAACAATCATACAATACGTCTTATAACGTTGTATGAAAATAAAAACCGTTATATGAATATGGTTATGAAAATCAAAATACAAACATAATATCAATAGTATGACCCTGTATTGCTAGTCAGGCAATACATCGTAATTCGGAGCGTCTAGTAGTATTTCGTTAGTTTTGGATTATTATAAGCTGCATGACATTGTTACCTTACTAAACCAAAACGGGTAGCTAACCCGATACCAATTTTACCCATCTAAAGTAGCGTGTAGATGGGCAAAATTTACTCAGTCAGAATAATCTATAAATATAAGGAATGATAACACCATAGCTCTTCATGATGACAGGCTTGGTATAATAAAATCTTTCTCCGACAACTCTCTCAGTTGTACGGAAATTCCTTTAATTCAGATGGTGCTGACGCACAGCGCACAAGCCACAAGTGCAGCACCGAGAATATAATCAATACCAAATTCAACTTGCCTTAATGGCAAAAGTCTAGTTAATTCACCAAAAATACTTCCTAAAGTTTCAGATAACAGAAACATCTTTTAATAAATTTATATTAGGTTCTTTCTTAGATTATAATATCTATGACTAATTCATAATCATTCACAATATAATTTCAAGTCTAAATGCAGGATAAAATCATCCATCAAGAATTATTTAGATCACCTTTGATAATCAACATCTTATCATTTAGGGGAATTCTACTCGAGTTCCCATTAATTAAGACAATGTCGTCATGTCATAATCAATCAATCCATTCTACGGGCACTATCAACTTTCTAGTTGCATTGCCGTCGATAAGATGTGAACTTCTCAAAGGACTAATAATAACTCATAATCCTTCACAAATTCAAGGATATATGGAGACACAACTACTATTAAAAGAGTAAGGTCAACGCATAATTTATGCGAGAGAATTTCAAATCAGATACAGAAGAAAACATTAACGAATATGAGTATATCCCGTGTTTTCATAATTTGAGTACGCATTCGAAAGCTCCTCGGATCGTCACCCAGGTCATTCAAATGAAATCAAATCAAAAGAAATGATAGGAACGTCGATACATCCAGTCGGGTATCAACACTCGGTAATCAGATACTTTTCCTAAGAATCTCTCTACGGGATAATTGGACAAGAACGGAATATCAATTTGTCAAATAAGACAAATTCCACAGATGAGTAAATTCAACTCAGAAGAATAGATGCTACAGGCACATATGTAGGTGTCCCAAACAATATGTCCCTATTTCGCACTTCTTGCAGATCTCATAAATTTTAATCTTTCACAATCTTCGAAGAAAATGTAGCGTTTATTAATCAGTTTTATGGTGACTACTAATCAGCCTTGCATGGTCCATTCCAAATTGTATGTAGGCGCGCAACTATATACAATTTCAAGATTAACGATGCAATACTCAGTTCGTCAAGATTTTATCATCATGTTTATAATAAAAAAACATTTTCATGCTTAATTCTTAAATAAGAATAAAGAATAAATTTACAAAGATTTTCTTTGTTATGGAAATAATTAAGTTTCCAAAGCGTCTCTTAAACAACTTCATTTTGATATCAATCACTTATAAATCTTACTTTGAATAATCCTTATTGTGTTGAAAATTAAATTTTCTCAAAGGATACCGTTTTAACTTTATAAAAACAATGAGTGATCTGCAAAAGAGTGATGAAATTTTGTTCACCAAGAATTAACTACGATATGATAGGAAATGAGCTTAGCCAATTAATCATGAGGTTCATGACCTTGATGGCACTCAGAAAGAATAATTCACAACGTAACTCAAATAGAGATGAGTACTGGTTCAATGGTTGCATCACTAATGCGAACATTAGGATGAAGCAATAAAAGATAGATAACATCGATACATGTAGAATTTAGCAATCAAAGGGAGTCTTTTTCATTAATCACAAACAAGTCAAAATTGTACCGTAACACATTACGTGTCACTATGTCATACAATTCTCAGAACTCATCCTACCAACTGATATCTTAGTTAAGTTAGGGATTTTTAAAAGATACCACAATGAATACTAATCTACAAGAGTCATTAGGTGTTTCACATGTCCCAGAAGATCCATCGGTCTCAATTCAGAAGAAGATTTCTTCAATTTATTTCTTGGACACTGGGCATCCTCGTCAGTGGACAATGGCCTAGGAACAACACTTAACACAACTAACAATCATTTATAACCTTATAATTCAATCAAAGAACTTAACGACTTCCTCTTAACAATTTCATATTCCAATACTTTCAACATTATTCTTACACCTTTAAAAGGGCAACATAAGTTCGATACTATCAACACTTAATTTCCAATCCTATTAGCTCTTACAACAACAATTATCAAATAAGTCATTAATATGAAATGACTTGATCATTCAACTTAGACTTCTCGGAAAGGTATTAGTGGCATGAGGCTTTTGGGTAATGGTTCCAATAACAACCTCAAGTGCAACATTCACCCTTTCGATTTCAATTTAAGAATTGGATGACAACGAATCAGATGACATCTTTCTAGGTGGTAATGTTTTGTCAAACTTCACTCTATAAAGAAAGATCGTCATGACATCGATATCAGATTTAATCTCGCCAATTCTTTTTCAATATCACAATCAACTAATATCTACATTTCTACGAATATCATCCATTTGTTGGGATTATAAATATCCGCAACTTGGTTTAGATCAAGAATAGCTAGAATTCCTACGAGAATAGCTTCGATTAATTTACTACGGGATTTAGGGTACATTGTGACAATCTACGTCGTATAAATACCTCGTATAAAATCAAAATAATCATCAAACAATCATGTAATAAAATTACATCATATGTATATATATATAATCCAAGTTATATATATATATATATATTAAAATAACACTTCTCAGTCTTGGCCTTGTCGGTAACTCGCGAATTCTTCGGCACCGTTATAGTCAAAAGATTTTTAGACATTTTGGGAAAAATGTTTATAGTTAAAAGATTTTGAAATGTTTTATTCAAAACCTTGGTTTTAAAAATCTTTCGTTCTCTATAACGAGAGCTCTAGTACCAAACTGTAACACCCCCAAATTTATACAACTCAATACAGCGGAAGACTAGTTGGTGTTACGGGATAGCACATTACTCACATCATAGACAACGCATAAAAATCGCGTCGTTTATTAATAAAGCATTTCCATTCATAAATATCAAAGTTACATCGGTCCCAAGTCATTACATTTCTTACAAAGTTTTACAAAGTGTTTGAGTGGAAAATATTGTTTAGGTGCGGGCCATGAATTCTTGTTGTCTTCCCGAGAATTACCTTTAAGTACCTGAGATATAACATGTTAAAAGAAAAGGTCAGCGATAACGCCGAGTGAATTCATAGAGTTTAATAAATTCCATCAATATAATTTTGGTATAAAATTAGTACCAAAAATCAATTCGTACAAATCATTGTAATAGGCCGTAAAATAGCCAAAATCATTTTATACAAATCTTTGTAATAGGCCATAAAATAGCCAAAGTCATTTTATACAAATCCTTATCGAAAATCATAATATAGGCATTTGCCTTAAAAATTATTATACGAGCCAATATCGTAAAAACAATCATACAATACGTCTTATAACGTTGTATGAAAATAAAAACTGTTATATGAATATGGTTATGAAAACCAAAATACAAACATAATATCAATAGTATGACCTTGTATTGCTAGTCAGGCAATACATCGTAATTCGGAGCGTCTAGTAGTATTTCGTTAGTTTTGGATTATTATAAGCCGCATGACATTGTTACCTTAATAAACCAAAACGGGTAGCTAACCCGATACCAATTTTGCCCATCTAAAGTAGCGTGTCGTCACAAAGGTCACGCTATGGAAATCTTCTCATACATAAATTCGCTTACCAATCAATGTGGCACGACGGGGATCAACCGTCAAGGCGCGAACTGGGGTGATCGTCCCTAAATAGTACTATTAAATGCATAAGCGTCTACCAACTCCCGGTAGTTCACAATTCATGCTAATGGGACTTTTAGTGACATAACCTAACTTTAATAATCCATTTGATTTCATCTATCGGGTCCTTTAATCATTTATAGGGTCATACAATCGGGTCATTCAATCATTCGGGTCCAAAAATCAATAAACAAACAATCGGGACAAATGGTGTCCTATTTTATAAAAACTAACATGTTATCTCCCTCGCGGGTTTATAAAACATTTATAAAAACATTTAAAAGAGAGCGAGGCTATGAACTCACGTTGATGTGGGAAGGCGATTATCGGCGATTCGGATATACGGTACGTGCTTCAATCACGGAAACCTATATAAATAATAATCGGTCTTAGACGTTTGTCCAATGACTTTATAAAAATAAAAATTATGTATACATATGATGATTATATATATATGATGATCAAGTGGGTTTACATATTCTCGTTTACTCATTTTAGTGTTATATGTCGATAACTTTTATACCAGTTTACTAGTTTGTACCTATTTACGTGTTTTTGGTCCAATAAGCCTATTATAAGTTTATTAACTTGTATTAATCCATTTCATACTTATAGTATCAGTATTTAAACTTTCAAGTTGGGCCCAAATGGGTTAAGCCCAATAAGTTCTTTTTACAACTTTTTATCTTATTTAGTCCAATTATTAGTCTAATATGCTTTATTAGCTCGTAAATGTCCGTATTTCTTATAGTTCGGGTTTTATCGGTTTTAACTTGTATTAGATACTTATATATCAGTATATGACTTTTATAAACCTTACATTAGACGGGTTTGGTCGTCTAAGTTTTATTTGGCGAAAAACGTTAATTTTACGGTATTAGCCGAAAAAGTCGTAAAAATCATGTTTATAGTTTTATAACTTATAAAACTTAACAAGTTATCATTTTTATAAAATGTACACTTATTTATCCTTTAACATATTTATATAAATTAAATTCATGAGTTAGTGGGTTTTAACTTTACATTTTATACAATATAATTTTGAGTGCTTATATAATAGTATTATACTTTATTTTTCAAAAATCTGAGTTTTATCTTCACTTTCACCAAAACTGCCATATCTTGAGTTCTATATGGAGATAGAAGCTCAAATTTTTATCACATAAACTACATGATATGTTCTACATTTAACTCCTGTATAGCTACTGTAGAATCATCTTCTAAGTATTTTCTAAAAATCGTCCAAAACAGTAACCTCAGATTTATACCCTAAACTTGTTTTGATCATATCTCACTCATTACAATGATTCCATTGCATGGCCAACTCTCACATGTGTACAAGACCCATAGCTTACTGTAAATCCATCCTACTTCATCATTTTATCAGTTCATGACTTGCTTCTTTACTGTTTTATACAGATATCAAATTTAGACAAGATTTTAGCCTTGTTTCTTATAGTTTTTCACCTTTTTAATCATGTTTATCAACAACAAATCCCCACATAACATTTTTATCATCATATAATCATCATATACATATACAATAGAAAATAAAATACATGTTTACATAATCAAAATAACAAGAAGTTGAGGAGGACAATCTTTATACCACCATGATGATGTAGGTTGATCAAAACATGGATTTTTGATGTAGAAACTTGTGAATAACCATGACCATCTTCAAGGCCACCATTCTTCATATACTCCTTGTGGAAAATCAGCCCCAAGACACCATGTATACTCCTCCTTGGATGTTATAAGTACCACCAATCAATGGGGTTTCAAAAGGGCTTCAACATATGCAAGTATAACATAGGATTTCATGGTTGAATCAAGATCAAAGGGTGTTTTTGGGGTGGATATGGGACGGCATTAATGGAGAGGATGAGAGAGTTTTAGCTAGTTTGCATGGTGAGAAATGGTATGTGTGAGTGGTTTGATGGTTTTGTGTGTAGTAGAAGCTTACAAAGTAAGCATTTAGCACAAGTGTTGCTAGTTGCATAAGAACTTGACACCTAAGGGTGTTGGTGAGTATTTGGCCGCCCCATGTGTGCTAGTGGGGTGGGACAATGTATTTTGTCCCATCTCACTAGTTTACGGGTATTCCTCGATTATAGTGTCCTTGATTTGCGTGCCCTCGGGTCGTTTTACGAAAAACGTTTTTATAAATTATGAATCAACGTCACAAAACGAATCTAATAAAAATTGTTTCATCAAAAACGGAGTTCGAAAACGTAAATACGCAATCCTAAGGTTTCCGGTTTAGTCGTAAAGGACGTTAAAATAAAATCGTAAGTCCTAATCTCTTCTCGTAAATTTGTGAGTTTATGAACTAACACAACTTTAAAACTCCAAAATAATATTCACGGATAAATTTATTTTCTGAATTGTCGGACTGTCACCAAAGACGGTGTATGTAAACGTAAGCATGTAACGTAGAATCCTCCAGTTTAGACGTAGTCGATGCTACTTCAAGACGTAAATCCAAATTTCTTCCCAAAAATAAGTGAGTTCATATTATAAATTGTTTTTAAATAATATTCGAGGATAAAATATCAACCATAAATTGACGGATTGTCACAAAATCTATGGAAATAGTTAGTGCATTGGATAATGCATAATTGTCTCTTCTAAAGATCTTTCATAACACCTTCACAAAACCGACTCTCTAATCACTTCTCCACGAACTTATTCAGTTGAGCTTCACTACTCATCCCTCAATATTGATTGCCACAAAATTCTATCTGCATAGTCACTCGACTCCCCTTGTTATTTCCACGAGTTCTTAATCCCCCATGTTATGTATTCACTTCATCACGATCCACAGGTTCAGCTCTTTGTAGCTCCACTCCGGTACTCAATCTGTCCTTCTTCGTCACAAACCATATGGAGATTCCCATCATAATGCTTGTCACCTTTCCAGTCCTTGCAACTTCTGTGACTCCTTCGAAATCTCTTGCATCCTTCTAGCAGCCAACACGTATTCCTTTCAGCTCCTTGCTTCACGATGTAGCTCTTCACGCACTCCTTCTCGTCTCTATGATGTTACCTAGGAACTTCACACTACCCAGTAGCTTCTAACTTCAACTCATCCACCACAATATTTCTAAAGGTACTTCAACCCCTCAATGGCTCACTCTTCCTTACTTGTTGTACTTCACCATTAATCAGCCTCCTACCAATCATTCTTTCACATCCATGTTTTCCTTCACGTGTCTACTACTACCTTGCCTCCATAACTATACCAATTCCCTTGCGTGTTATTTGCCCCATATTTCCATTAGTAGAAACTTTCTACTCTACCCTCACATCCGCTAGTACTTTCATCAATCTCCTAATGGTACTTCAACCAACTTCACATAGCATGACATCTCGTTCCCATGACTAGTCAACTAAATTTACTTACTCCCTTATTCCCGTAACCAATCTAAGTTTCAAAACTACACAAATCTAAATCATTCCTTCAACACAACCTTTAAAACAAAATACATCTCTCCATTCTAATATCTATCCATAAGTAATACTACCCAACTCTATCCTCTCATCCTAACGTTTCCACAACCGCATAACTAAATCAACCATGACGTGTACCAAAAGAATTCCAAACGGCCGCGTCCCATAATAAATATAGGGTAAACCGAAATATGAACCATAACGAACCCTAGCCAAAACAACTGAAAGCGAAATAATGTAATCTGAATGATTTAATGGAGTGTGCCAACAACGAAAAATTAGACTCGTCACGATTAGTATTACCAAATTTCAATATCTTAGAAAATTTTAAATTTTCATCTCAATTAGTTACTTCACATTAGGACCATATTTTAATAATAATAAATGAAATCATAGTCATATCTTACCATCTTCGTTACTATCAAAGGGCATAACTCAGTTAGTGTACTAAAACTCACTTTATATATCATCTCCTTTAAGAATAAACTCATCTTTTATCTTAATTATTTTATCAAAGGTATCCACTAGTTAGTATAGTATAACGTTATTCTAATCATTATCTTGTTTACTCACATTAAACTCATTTCACTTGTTATTATGAAACCAATACGTGTTTATAAAATATGGTGTTTTTATTCATTTTATTCTATATTATAATTATTTTTTATAATCTATTTAGGCTTGTTATAACTAACTATTACACGTTTACAAAGTGTGGTGGTATTATTATCATTACTATAATAAAATCTTCCTTTTTACTCTTTCAGTCTATTTAAATACTTCTAAAATTGTAACTCCACTTTTAAGAAAATTATCGTAAAATTTCTTTACCCTTTATATGTACTATCACATGTTACCTAGAAAACTAATCCATTCATTGTCGAGATTTTTTTAACTTATTACCAATAAACATACAGAAAAGATATGTAAGTCAGGAAATCATACCGTACACTTACAAAGTATTTTCAAAAGCATTTTCCTTTAATTAGATAGACTCCTTTGCAAGAAAATTTGGTAGTTCTCATAAATTAAAATACATACCCGAATGTAGACACACTTCAAAAGATTCAAAACGTCGTTGGAACTCCATCAAACTCCAACACTAATAAACTGTTTAAACACGAGAGGACACTAGGCACGTTCAAGTTATAATAACTATTGAACGCCGTATATAATAACATAACATCTAATAGTATATATATACCTACGCATATATATACCTATTAAATCTCCCAAAACATACTCGTTATCATACATGTCAAGTCAATCGATCGCGTCATACACTCGTTTTTCCATACGAGTAATCACCATCTCACCATGCCACAACAAGGCATAAAAACAATCACCAAAACCAACCCATATCGAGTGACCCCATAATCACACAACATGACTATTACTCAAAACATAAAACAAAAAAAATATATATCATATCATAGGTAACCATTATATAAACCCCTATTGTACAAATACCCAAAATAAAGATCTCATAATATACAAGCATGTACTAACCCCTTTTTCATGCAACCATACTTGGAAGTCCATCTGTGTTGTGGCACGTATATGCTTACGTAGGCCTCCATAATTATATATGTCCCCTTTCACCCATGTACTCCCTCCTATGACGACACTTATAAGAAATTAGTACTACACAGAACACATATATCTACCACATATATACCACATAAAATACACTCTAAATATATACCGTATAGGTAAAATAAGAACATCTCATACGTCAACCCTAACTTCATTCATAACTCGAGGCTCAATCGCCAAATCAAATCAATAACAATAAAATATCCAACATTAAAAAAATGACCATAACCGTTCAGGCGGAAATTTAAATCTAATACTAGTCACAGACTCAACATCGGTACTATCCTAATATTACCTAGCGCACCTCTTCTTCTACGCGACATGGGTAACACTAAAAGATTCCTACACTTCCGGTTCATACGTCGCATCAATAGAAAATAAATGAATGTACTTGCATATATTGTATCTCAATAAGTAAGTACGAAAGTAAATAAATATCCAAAACGAAATTAACACTTAAGCACTTCATATACTATAATGCACACATACCCCTATGACACCTACATGCATGGACCCTTAAGCTATAGATTAGGCTACTAGACTAGGCAACCTAATTCTCTATAACCATTGGCTCTGATACCATTCTTTCACACACCACCATGGCGGAATATGGGGCGCGACATAAGGATATCATCACAACAATAGCGTGTCTATAGAGATAACTAAATGAAATGGAAATATCATAAATGGTGAGACAATGTCATGAAGATATCACAAACAATGCAGGCGTCTAGGTAAGTAGGTAACATGTCTACCTCTTACCTAAGACATACAATTAACAAATACAAACATATAGGTGTTTACAAAGTATCACTTATTCAAACATAAGTAAAGACTAAGAGGAAAGGGGGTTCCTCAAATGCAATCCTAAGCCTCCCAGCTAGCCACTCCTATTTTCACGCTTAACCACATTCTTACCTGAAAGAGACACTAAAACACGTCAACATAAAGTTGGTGAGAGTCATAGGTTTAGACTCCAACCCCAAAATAGTTTTAAGCTGTGAATAACAACCATTAACAAAAAAACATATGGACAATGTGCTACAAGCATGTATTAACAACTAACATTCAAGATTAACCAATCACCACAAATCCAAGGCTCCAAGCCATACCAATAACCACAATTCCAAGGCTCCAAGCCTTACCAATAACCATGGTCCCATAGGCGCCCATGCACCTATAAACCAATCCCAAGGCCCCGCCTTGTCAACATCCCCTTGGTAGCAAATCAAACCACAATAACTGAGACGGTACGTGTCCCTCGATCCAAACATAAACACAATCAAGAATCACATAGCAGTTAATCACATAAGTGCACACACAAGTCCGTCACAAACCATTAAAACATTCACAACATTAGTTACAAAACCATAGAGTGTCTCTTCCATCCCATCTGGAATTCAAATCATAAAAAGACATGGGACTATGAAACTCACCTGAACAAGCTTCTCCAAGTATCCGCGCTCTAGCAAAATCTAAACACACAAACGTATACAATCAAGACAAGAACCACATACAAAAATGGCTCACCAATTTATGATGGATATATAACCTTATCCTACAACTTAACCCCATTTATATGCCATATTCATCTCATTACATCCCTCTATAAAGCTTCTAACTTAGTTAAGTTCATAACTCGCCCCGTTAACATTTAACCCAAAACAGTCTCGGTTTTCATACATCAAACTATGGGTCAAACACCCCTTAAACCAAAATAACATGCCCTGTATAAGAAACCCTATGCTCTTACGTGTGTTAGATAACTCTCACATTTGGCCTCAATCTTAAAGCTACTGTTAAGGCCTCCATATATATATATATATATATATATATATATATATATATATATATATATATATATATATATATATATATATATATATATATATATATATATATATATATATATATATATATATATATATATATATATATATATATATATATATATATATATATATATATATATATATATATATATATATATATATATATATATATATATATATATATATATATATATATATATATATATATATATATATATATATATATATATATATATATATATATATATATATATATATATATATATATATATATATATATATATATATATATATATATATATATATATATATATATATATATATATATATATATATATCTTTACATTATATATAAGAGGAGGGATTTGCCACGTCATCAAATAAGGCACTAATCCCAGTCACCACATGGGCTTACAATCTGGGCTTACAAAATCTCGAACCCAAAACTCCATAAAACTTTGAATCATTACCGATTAATATCATAAAAAATATCCAGAACCCAAAACTTTAAACTAAATCCCTAGAAATCGATATCATAAAACTCATACCAATTCATTATCTTTGCTTACGATGTTCTGACGGAGGTAATCCCAATTCACTATCTTTGCTTACGCTCTTACTTGAATTATTTGTTCTAAATTTCTAATCGCAAAAAATATATCTTGATCGTTTGTGGAGAATATGCATCAGATGATGTGAGTTAAGTGTGTAGCTGATATCAGGAAACCAATGTGATTTAGTTATTTTCTTGATTTATTATCAGGTATTAAAAAGACATGATCTGCACCGTACTTTTGATCAGATCGATCTACCACAGATCTACTTTTGATCGGTATATTGATAGTTAGGATCTCAGCTAAGTTAGTTTTGTTGTGATCGTTAGGTCTAGCTAAAGATTATGAATGTGTGCAAAGTTAATCAAATATTCGATTTTTATTTTCAGTGTTTAGTTATAAGATAATATTGATTTGTTTTCTTGGTAGACTCGATGTTTGCAATTTTCTGTTGATTTGTGTTCATTTTTATATGAAATGATGCGTTATGTGAATTTAAAATTTCTTGAAGTTTTTTGTTAAGGACTTAATGAGATTTTCGATTTTGACTTTAATGTTATGTGAATTGTTTTATAGCTAGCCCATTTCAAGAAACAGTACGGCTTTAAGGCGCCATTCAAGATAATCTATAATGTGAATATCATGCCATGTATTCTATCAATGGGCATCACAGCCTTTGAAAAAATGGTTTCTACCCTTTTAGAGAGCAATTTAGTTACTGGAACTACCAAGTAAGTCTACATGTCGTTCTGGTTTTGGTTTTATCTTTTCTTTTACCAATTAAAAAAGATATACTAAAATAGCTAGGAAAGCTTTTAAGTGTGCTCACAAAGGAACAAATCAAAACTGCTTTGACCGCCTGATGGGTCTTTTTTTTGGAAAGTGAACCCGCTAAACTATCTAATAGCAACTACCGTCGAACACATCTTCGTGTTTACTGAGATTTATGGACTGCGCGTCATTGTACTATACGACGATGGAGTATTTGATCTGTGCTATTCTAACTTCCATCAAATTTCTCATGTGGTGGTGTACAGGGTTGCTAAGAAGAAGTGCATCAGAAAAATTAAGAGCAACAAACTCTGGACCAAGAAACGAGTGGCCTTAAGGTGTAGAACTCAAAGCTAGCTGGCACCATTATTATATCTGCAAAAATGCATTCATAACTAAATCCAGGCATAATTTCAATTGCAGCATCCAATATATCCCTTTTCAGTGATCCAGAATCGCAGAGACTAAGTAGCGAATTTGTCCAGTCTGATAAAACTATCGACAGTAAAAGTCATTGCTGAAATAATAATTGATATGTTGTCATAGATGTCCCAGAATTGATTTGCTGAGATAATAATTGGTTTGCCGACCCTACCTGCTCACAGCTGCCCAACATTCGGGCTAGCGCAGTCCTCAAAGGCCTTGATTGTAATTATATTCTATTTATCTCTTTTTGCTGAAATAATAATTGATATGCTGTCATATATGTCCCGACATTGATTTGCTGAGATAATAATTGGTTTGCCGACCCTACCTGCTCACAGCTGCCAGGCATTCGGGCAAGCACAGTCCTCAAAGGCCTTGATTGTAATTTTATTCTATTTATCTCTTTTTTGTTTTGATTGTACATGAGTGGTTCAGCTCTAGCTAAGTACAATTAAGAATCACTTGCTTAATCATTCGTTTTAAATTTTATTTGATATTATATGCAGGAGAAATCTAATGTTACCCCGACACTGGTGAATTGATCTCGCATCAAGAATCACATTAGCGAGGGAAAATATACAATAATGCCAACTCAATTCTTTTTATTTTCCTTCAATGATCAGGTACGTATACTTTGGGTGTATAATCCTATTTATTTTTATAATGATTAAGTATATTCTTGTATGGAGTTTTTGCTTTCATGGTAACGATTACTTGTGTATTTACTTAATTCAATATAAATTACTTAAACAATGTGTTTTGAAACCTCTGGTTCCACTCCTGATACATTTAACATTGATAGCTTAGATTTAACGTGACATATTATGACCTACAGGAAGCGGGTGAATTACACAAGTGCATGATCAGTCATTTATTCTGCAATCCGTTTTGGCATATCTACATTGGTTGGAACTGGAAGCATCATTTGGGCTGGAACACAATCGGTTTCATAGTTTCTTTGACTTTGTTAAATGTCTTTTACATCAGCCTGTATGGGCGTCTATTACTAATATGCATGGTCCATCCTGTTTATCATGATGACACGGAACCTGAAGACCTTGAAACTATGATTCAAGAAGTACCGAATGAAACCGATACTTCTATAGATAAAGAAGTCGCTGATGCAAAACATAAATTCAGATTGACGTGATACTCTTCTAAATTAATTTGAAATGATTTGATGTAGTTCTGTCGAATCTTTTTTGTTCTAATATCCTTTAATTGACTAGGTTACGATTGATTTATTTTATTTTTTTTACGCTTACACAATTACTTGATGTATACCTTGATCTTTTACTTGAATATGTTGAAATTGTGTATGAGTTCCATGTGTTTAGTTAGACTATTATAGTTTGGTTTGCTTGTAAAAGTGCTAAAATAACTAATGAACTAACTTTGTCAGCTGCTTCGTGGGCAGGAAGCATACATAATTCCGTTTCAGCACGCAGAGAAACTGAACTTAGTCTAAGGATCTATGAAATGTAGCATGTTGTTTCCTTGATGGGCCGTAACTACTACCACACCAGTAGTCGCCACTCAGGTTCGATCCTTAATTTACGTTTATTGTGTTAAATAGTTTAAATAAGTGTCTGGTTGCAACTTCAAATATATATGTGATCCCTCTTAAGTTATAAAAGACGCAAAGGCTGCATGGAATATGCTGCAAAATAGTACATATTTACATAGTTGGCATCTTGGGAAACCGTAGTGTCCGTCTTCCGTTTTTGGACCATAATCCAATGAGTAACCTTGAGCGACACTACTACCGTGGCAGTTAGTAATACCAAGCCAAACCAAACCTAAGGCTGGAAAAAGGCGATTAGACTACTTATACCCCGCTCAGGCCCTCACTGGGAATCTGTAACAGGAAAAGACAGAATCGGTATTATCAGTACAAATGTTGAAGTTTTTTTCCCCTGTTTTGTTCATCAAAATCTTCCCTTTGTTAGAAAAGCAGAACTACATCATCTATAATGAAAAGAGATTGCATTTTGAAGAACATTTACGTTTGTAAATGCACATAATGAAATTAGGTTGTGTGGTAATCAAAGTGATTATCTGCTATATCTTAGACATAAACCAAAGTTGTTCTGCAAATCATAGTGTTTTTCTGCAAATACACTTATAAGAAAAAATTAAATTTTGATTTCAGTTTCAACTACATTTCAGATAATCTATTTTATCAAATGGCTTATGATCGTGTTTTGTGAGACTTACCATAAAAATGTAATTGCTCTGAGTTGGTTGAATTGACTAGAACTGATCATGATCGCGTGGTTTCTGTTTTGCAATCAACCATCAACATTTACAATAAGTGATTAAATGACTCTCACAGTTGCAGCTGCAACAGGTAACTCTTCACTCAGTCTTATTACCTTCATGTTGTGTGTACTACATAACATTCAAAAAGTATGCCATAATCTATTGCAGTTTGTTTCTACCTTTCAAATATATCAAATGATCATTGTTTGATAAGTATCTGTTTTGGTTGTTCAGATTCTTGGATCTGTACAGGCATCTCAGTGGTTTAATTGATAGTATGAAATATGAAGATGTTTGTCAAACTATACTTAGCACTTGATGTTTTCATGTCTTCACATAAGACAAGCTGATCCACCAGCTTTTTGAACAGGTGACATACTCCTTTACAAACCATTCTGATGTATCGAAAATTACAAACTACTATTTATTTGACTGCAATATATGTTTTGTAGTGCGACTTTTTTTTTATGTAAATCTCTCT
Source organism: Glebionis coronaria (assembly GCA_025667525.1). NCBI lineage: Eukaryota > Viridiplantae > Streptophyta > Magnoliopsida > Asterales > Asteraceae > Glebionis > Glebionis coronaria. Next base: position 271,718,961 of record CM046882.1, on the reverse strand, counting down.
CTTCGGTTCAAATATAACATAAAAATAGAAAAACCACGTAATCCGAGAGACAATTGCAGCTTACAGTTTCAGCTGCATAGTAAATTCTACTGCTGAAGGTAAATCTGGCGGAATCGTGTAATCCTGATCTAAAGTAACTCGAGACGCGCATCAGTGAGGTTATACTTGAACAGGAAGCAAGTTTTTCGAGGGCGTTACTCAATTATTCATGCTGCTGTATCTTTATATACATAGGCTAGAAGCAAACGTCCATATTTATCAGATCGTTTCATAGAAATATTACAATTAAATAAATATAATAGATATTTAAGTAGTTTTACCACATAAGCCAGAGATATATCTTAAAGGCTCCACTAATCTTGCTAGGACTCTCAAAGAGAGTTTGTTATAGGTCTCAGTCTCTCCCTTTTTATGTATGTGTATGCGTCACTTATTTAACTAAATGCGGTTATGGCACTTAAGTTCAAAATGCAAACCGAAGCTCTTTTTTGAGGGTATCCAAATGTGTGTTTTTGGACTGTTTGGATTTGTGGTTCAAAATGCAAATCGAAACCATGTTATAGTTTACATATTTTTTTACAGTCTCCAGTTCGTGAGCTTGAGGTGATTTTTGAAAAAGAAAATTGGTTTCAAAGAGTTGAAGTTTAGCATTACAGCGGTATTGTATTCCCACTGTTCTTTTTAGTTTGATGAGTTATTTATTTAGACCAATGTATAATATAATGTAATTCCATATCAAAAGTGTATTTACTGTATTTCTCTATCGTCTTATAGGGTCTTATAGAGCTTATGGAACTGACGTAATTCGGTTGCCACCTTATGAGCTTGATCATGTTCAGCCAGACTACTAGCACTGTACATAGAAGAAGTATTGGTTTATAAATCTGAAGTGAATGTTGTTCTTTGATGTTGTCGTTCTGAGTCTTCAACCGTGGAGTCAACCTCCTGTATAGATATGGTAGAATCGAACCATATCTTATCAAGGTAAATATTGTTAGTATTTTCTTTGTCTGAAAGCTCTCTAACCTTATCGGGTGTTTCATAAAATGCACAAAATTATGATCGATTATGTCACTTATGGTTTGGATTCTGTTTATCGGCCGTAATTAGCAGACATTCCAAGATCAAGGCAAAATTATTATTCATGTTGTATTCTATTCTGCTTTTAAAACAAAAAAAACACTTCACTAAATTATGGTTTTAGATTGTACTGAATTATACGTTCATGATCGTGGTATAGAAGGTTTTTTTATGAAGGGGACTTATTCTGGTAAATATAGAAGGTTGCAATTGTGTTTGTACATTTTCTTAGATTTATTTGATTTTTTTAGATTCACGAATATCCCTTGGCTATGTGAATCTCAATCTCTTTAAGCTGTTTGTCAACCGCTTGGATCCATTTATATCAAGTTAAGGGAAAGGTAAATTCTAAGGGGGTGTTTTGATATAAGCATACGCTTCTTAAAACGGGATTTTGTTAGAATGTATAACCTATTAAACTTAAGTTCACACAAAGCTTTCCAAGAATTTCTTAATCCATGTTTTGCGTAGCATGAAAGCAGTAAAGTTTTCTTTATATGTTTGAGTTTTTGTTTTATTTATTATCATCCTTTTCGGAGTACACATCCCATATCTAATAAATATGGTGCATTTGTCATGTAAGCATATGGTGGTGTTGAATGTGATTAACCTTTCATGACGTAACTAAGTAAAGTTAAGTAAAGCTTATGATATGTTTTCTAAATCAAGTTAAATCAGTAACATAAAATAAGTATAAGTTTTATTCATTAAACGAAGTCACCTGTTTTCTAGATTATGTTAAATGACACGGTAGTACAAAATTCCAGATTATTAGTCAAACTATCAAAAGTATAGAAACATTTTAACTCAATCATTTGTAAATTGGGTTTTAAATCGATTCGGTCGAAACATCAGGTCACCGGGTTATCGGTTCGACTCAGGTTGACTCAAGTCAACCCTCTTAAATTTTTTATTTAACATTTTTAATGATTAACAAAAATTATATATATAAATCATGAAATATTCCATATATTAAACATATAAATTATATAACAACAAATATAATATGTAAAGATAAAATTACGTGACAAATACGCATAATTTACATGTTTTATTTGTAACAAACACAAAAATAAATTGAAACCCGGCCAAGTGTCGAGAACCGGGTTGATCTGGGTCACCTAAAACCCGATGGGCTAATCGAGTTTTAAAATGTAAAACCCGAATTAATATGAACTTTTTTTTATCATAACGGAATCAAATGTCGAATTAAACCGGGTTTTAAAACATTTTTTAAACACGGCGCAAGTAACAATCAAATTAAAATTGCACCTACTCTTGACAATGAGCAGATTGCTTAGATTGGTGCATCATGTTACCAACCCTCTAAGCGGGTGTCATAAATTTGGTGCATCAGTAGGTCATGGGCATCTTTTAACCATCAAGGTTTATGCAGTTGGACATATCTTAATAGACGTTGGTACGATCCTTATTTTTTTTTGTAAAACCCAAAATTGTATAACACCAACGATTTAGCAAACTAAAAATTATAGCGATAATTATAACTCAGGTCCGTTCATCAGACGAGCTTAACCACTAATCAATAATTCATGTGTACTTAAGATTCCAATCTTCAAACTAAAAGATATCACTTCATTTAAATGAGAACTCAAATTTCAAATAATTATACTTATAGTATAAAACTGTATATGGATCCTTGCGATTTCAAGTTTAAGATTCATGAATAAATATGATGGTTTTAAAAGTAATTGAATATAAGAGAACACAACATACCTTAGGGTATCTACTATGCAGTAAAGCTTTATGAAACGAATTTTCATGGTATGTTAATAAGTATTACACCTTTTGAATTATTAAACCTATTTTCATTGTGGTATAAGCTTATTAAAAATTAATGACAACTATCCACAACACATGCGTTAAATTATGAAGAGGTATAAGATTTAAGACATTTTTATGTCATCTTTCCTAAAAAATTGCACTTATTTTTAGACCTTTTATAAGAGATGCTATTAAAAGTTCAGGTTGAAAAACGATATTTGAATAACCAACTATATTCTTCAAAAAAAATACAAACATATACTTATCAAAATAAAAAAACTAAAAAACAATTATTTTCGTAAATAAGAAAAAAAACAACAAATCAAGCCATGTCGATTGATAAAGCATTAAAACACAACTATGCTAAAAGATACATTTGAAAATAAATAATAATTAAACAAAAAAAATTAAACGATAATCAGAAGTAATACCCGTCCATCGGACGGGTTTTGCAACTAGTATATATATATATATATATATATATATATATATATATATATATATATATATATATATATATATATATATATATATATATATATATATATATATATATATATATATATATATATATATATATATATATATATATATATATATATATATATATATATATATATATATATATATATATATATATATATATATATATATATATATATATATATATATATATATACTTTTACCTATCCAGAATTTACTGATTTTGAACATATGAAAAGTTTGTTAGGATCAGAGGGTCTTACCCTAACCCATTTGTTTATCCCTCCTCCAGATCTTTTATTTAACATATAACCTATGTATTATGTTCGTTTGAAGGTCCAATTATACTCCTAAGTACCCAAAACATCTTAAAACATTAATTTAAACCCGACTGATTTCAAAACTGTTTTGACCTCTAACTGTTGTAACCTGTTTTTGACCCACTTCCCTACCTCCAATTTATTCCTGGTTCCTTTAATTCAAAAGCCAGCTCAAATACCTTTTCAAGGATACTTGGTTCGATTAATGAATGTTCCTAGAACACTAGATATGATCAAAACAATAAGCCTAAAATTCTGTCCAGTTTTTAAAAATGATTTTAAACATGATTAAACCCTAATTAATCATACATAACCCTAATTAATACCTAAAAATGATTTCGAATAATAAAAACCCATTAATTACCTCACTAATTACAGGTCCTTAACAAACCCTAATAAAAATTTATGAATATCAACCCTAATCCATCATATTAGGTTACATATACGTAAATTAAACGTTAATTGACATAGTTTTAGTGTGTACCTTAAACCGTAATTGAATTATTGGGTTTATTGCTCCTCCATTGATAGAAACCACTGAGATTAGAGTTATGGAAAGTATAAATTCGTTTTTGGGGCTAAAGGGAGTAATATGGGTAATTAAAACTAACCAGGAAGCCTAATAGTACTCAAACTGGGCTCCCCTTCCTTTCCTAAAGCAAAATTCGGCCCAAAATCAAGTCCAACACCCTATAGCCGACATTTTTAATTATATTACTATAACTTAACTATTAATTATTCTTAAATTTACTTAATTTATTTCAGCTCCTAAAGCCTCCCGAACCTCAAAACTGTAAAACTAGTCAAATTTACGCGTATACCGTAAAAGACGTAAAATATACAGTTTTATAGAAACTCTTGAAATATGAAATAATCTAATTAACTAAGTCCTAAATGACTTAAAACCATCCCAAAAAAATACTCCCGTGACTAAATACCTCTTCCGAGACCCCTAAATGCAAAACCCTAAACCGTAAAAATACGATTTTCTATAATACATATAGGTATACGTAAAACCACAAAAATAACACCATTTCATTTCATAGTCACCAATTTGTGAGCTCGTGAACATGAAATAACCGTTCCTCGATTTACTTATGAGTACCATATACCCATAAACGATATCCAAACCTCACTCCAAACACACAAAATAAACACATAAGCACATAAAAGCACATATTTGCACAAAACACCTTAAACTATAGTCTAAGTGACGAACCCCAAAAACCATGGTTGTCACAATATCATCATTAATTGTGTCGTCCATATTGAGCTCAAGATCGAAACGGAAAATTTGACGGACACGAGAGTCTCCTAGCCCATGAGAAACCTAAAGAATACATGCACAACCAACACGAAGCAAACAATGGTAGAGGCGCACCTCACCGTAAGACATTAGCTAAAAATCTGTGCCACAAAGAAAATAGAAAGAAGAAGAAACCGACCGCACTCTTAAAGGCAAGTGCTTCGCTTTTGTTTGCCGAGTCGTCGGCACGACTCGGCCCTCGGGTTTCTCAAGATTCGCGAACGGATATTTTTGAAACGCTCAGGAAAGACATAAGTAGGGACCTCGTGCAATGTCGGCATAAAAGTGTTAGGACGACTTAAGGTCCCGAAGACGGAATACCTCAACGAAATGCAATGTTGAGATGGAAAATTGTCTCAACTAAGTGAAATGTTGAGCTTAATAATCATATACTTATTTTCAGAGGGAAAGAAAGCTTTTGGCAAAGGAAATAATGATCATGGTAATATTTTAAAGCAAGATCCTTGCACGTATCATGAGTGATAAGCGTATTCCTGATGTCGTAATTGAGAAAAGAGAAAAAAGAAGAGAGAAGGTTTTTTTTAAGTAATGTTGGCAAACAGAATAACGATGAGTGTCACCGAAAGACTAAAATCGATGCACGTCGTAATGTTGATGCGTATTCTTATTGCCGTAATTAAAAAGAAAACTTAAGAAAATTAAAATGATAGGCAAGGGTCTTTCCTCCCAATAGGAGCTTCATTTTTGTTTATCGAGTCACGGGCTCGACTCGATCCCCACAATTTAATTGTCATTGGGGAAGGTCTGAAGGTTGGGAGCAACCATTGAAGGAATTTCCCCGTCAAAGTAGTGTTTAAGTCTATGACCATTCACCTTAAAAGTAGGGCCATCTTGAGCTAGCTCGACCATCCCATAGGGAAAAACTTGGGTAACGGTGAATGGTGCCATCCAACGAGATTTATTCTTGCCGGAAATATCTTAAGTCGAAAATTGAAAAGAAGAACGCGATCACTAATATTAAACTCTCGGTTTTTTTATTTTGGCATCATGGATCTTTTTGGTTTTCTCTTTGTAGATTAAAGAATTTTCATAAGCTTGATCATGTAATTCATTTAATTCGTTTAATTGAATCTTACGATGATCTCCCGCGGTTTTCAAGTCAAAATTAGAGTGCTTTAGGGCTCAATATGCCTTGTGCTCCAATTCAATGGTCAAGTGACATGATTTACCATAGACTAACTTATAGGGAGTGCACCCAATGGGTGTCTTATAAGTGGTGCGGAAGGCACAACGAGGTTCGATTTTCCCCGATTGACTGATAGTTGTAATTTTACACTTGTTTAGGAAAAAAAGGTAATTAGGGTAAGTACGACGATTTAGGAAAATCGTGCACAAATGACCCAAAGTGGGGATCGTTCTCAAGGAGGCTAGTGTGTTGTGTAGAGAGATGATTAATTATGTGATTATATGATTATGAGAAAAGAAAATAGAAATGAGGTAAGAAGAGGATGACGGTTACGATGACGGATTACACTAAGACGAAAAGGTCGTACACGTAAAACCGTAAAAAGTACCAAATTTAAAAATTTACCCTAAAAATTGCAATAAATCCTAAATAATGTAATTAGAGCTTACAAAAATCAAAAATCACCAAAACCTTTTATTTAATTAAATAATGATTTTTTAATGCTAATTAAAGCCCTAAAAATCAATTTAATTAATAAAAAGCCCATAATGAGATTTATCACTTTGTAAACCTCTAAACTGACCTAACTTAATTTAAAACTGTTTTGAAAATTTTAAAACTAATAAAAACTATTTAAAATCAATTAAAAACTCTTAAAACTTAAAATAATTATAAAAATTAATCTAAGGACAATAAAAATATTCTAAAAATTGTAAAATTCCTAACTTAATGTATTTAATATAAAAACTTGAAAAATCTGAATTTTAATTTTTAATAATAAAATAATATTAAAAATCCAAAATTTATAAAAAATTCTAAAAACTTGCAAACTAACTTAATTTAACCTAAATAAATAGAAAATGAAGTTAAAATTACAAAAATAACCCTAATGGGCCTTCAAATGGGCCAAAAGTCCAAACAGTCCCCTTAATGGGCTCAAATAGGCCCAATAAGCAAAATGTTGTCCAATTAAGCCCAAAAGCTCCTATCTGACTTAAAATTTGATTCTGAACACAATTTTTCAAAGGCCCAAAAGCTGAAAATGTGAAGTAAGCTGACTTATATCAAACAGCTTATTCTTAATGGGCTTTTTGGCCCATTAAGCTATAAGTTGATGCCATAAGCTCAAATTAGACACACAAGCTTATTTTGAGTTTCTTAAGACTTCTATAAAAAGAAATTTGAAAAAAGTCAAAGGAATAAGCCTGAAAATGCAATAAGCAATCTACATAAAACGACTAAATAGTCGTTTTTGAGTTCTAGGCTATCCCAAGAGCTGATTCAAGTTTCTAAAGCTTTTAAATGACTTAACTAAGCTTAATCAACAAAAATTTTTCAAATAAGTTAACTCAATAAGCTGAAATAAGCAAATAAGCACTTATGAAAAAGTCAAATGAGTTGGTTTTCTAGCAAAAAGTCAAAGTCAAAGTCTAATAAGCTCCAGTTCAAACAAATGGGTCAAATGATGAAGATTGATCATAGAAAATAAGTTGTTGCAGGCCTGGATAAGCCAATATGGCTTATTAATAAGCTGAATGCAAATTAACACTAGCTGTGACAAATCTAACATTTTCAGGTAGTTAAATATTTTCTCGTATAATATTTTGAAACTTATTTTTGTGTTGGTTGACGAACTCACAATTTACGGATTTAAATTTGGGCTTACGTGCATAATTTGGCGTCTTTTACGACTAAACCGGAAACCTTAGGATTACGTATTTACGTTTTTGAACTCCGTTTTTGATGAGACAATTTTTATTGGATTCGTTTTGTGACGGTGATTCATAATTTATAAAAACGTTTTTCGTAAAACGACCCGAGGGCACGCAAATCGAGAAAACTAGAATCGAGAAATACCCGTAAACTAGTGAGATGGGACAAAACACTTTGCCCCATCCCACTAGCTTATAAGGGACGGCCAAAAACACCTCACCACCATAGGTGGCACTAACTTAACTTGTTTAAGAACAAGTGTAAGCCTTAGCTTACACTTTAGGCTAAGCTTTCCACCAAACCTTACAAAACCAACAATGGTTTTCACTTAACCATTTTACACATGCAATTTACTCTCAAACTCTCTCTACTTCACCATCTATGCCGTCCCATATCAAGCCATAAACACCATTTTTGATCTCTTCCAACTACAAACCACATGTTTACTAGTCCTATTAAGGTGTTTCCTTGAAACCTTGATCATTTGGTGGCCATATAACCAACTTTGGAGGTGATTTGCTTGTGTCCTAGGGCTGATTTTCCAACATATGATCTTGCTATTTGATGGTCTTGGAGATACTTGTTGTGTTCATCAAGTTCTTGCCTTCTTAAAACAAGAAATCCACTTGGATTGGTAAAGAAGATCATCCTCTACATTTTTCTCTTATTATTTTGTAAAGAACAAATGTATTTTCTTTCATTTTGTATATGTATATGATGTATATATGATGATAAAAATGTTGTGTGGGGATCAAGTGTTGATAAACATGCTTAAAAATGATGATAACCATAAGAAATGAAGCTAAAATAATGTCTAAATAGTTGGCTGTATAAAAACAGTAGATAACTAAATAAAGAACTGATAAAAATGCATGGTTTGATCTATTTACAGTAAAGTAGATGATGTTATACACATGTGAGAGTTGGCCATGCAATGGAATCAAAATAATGAGTGAGATATGATCAAAACAAGTTAGGTAGTACAATCTGAATAAGCAGTTTTGTAGGGACTGTTAAGGCAACTTAAGCTTAAAATGGGCAGTATCTATAACTAAGTTATATTTAGCACATATCATGAAGAAGTTGTCATTTAAAAATGAGCTTCTAAGTCATTGTAGATTTCTAGATATGATAAAAATGGTAAATATGAAGTTAAAAATCAGATTTTGGAAATAATGTTTATTATTATTATATAAGCACTCACTTTATAATTTATAAAATGTAAAGTATAAACCCACTAACTTGTAAAACTTAATTATATAAATGTATAAAAGGTTAATTAAATGGGTAAAATATATAAATGGTGGTAAAAGTAATATTTATAAGTAATAAAAACTATAAACTTTATTTTTACGACTTTTTCGGCTATCGCCGTGAAATTAACGTTTTTCATCAAATAAAACTTAGACGACCAAACCCGTCTAATGTAAAGTTTATAAAAGATATATACTGATGTATAAGTAACTAAGACAAGTAAAAACCGATAAAACCCGAACTATAAGAATTACGGACAATTACGAGCTAACTAAACCTATTAGACTAATAATTGGACTTAATAAGATAAATATTTGTAAAAAGAATTATTTGGGCTTAACCCAATAGGGCCCAACATGAAAAGTATATATACTGATCTTATAAGTATAAAATGGGTAAAAACAAGTAAAAGAACTTATAAAAGACTTAATGAACTTAAAATAGGTAAAATCGGTAAAACTAGTGAACTAGTAAGACGATACTAAAACGTAAACACTAAAATGAGTAAATGAGGATTTATAAACCCACTTGATCATCATCATATGTACAATAATCATATATATGTATATTGTTATTTTGATAAAAGTCATTGGACCGAGTCTAAGACCGATTATTATTTATATAGGTTTCCGTGACCGAAGCACGCCCGTAGCCGATAATCCGCCTTTCATTAACAACGTGAGTTCATAGCCTCGCACTCTTTTAAATGTTTTATAAAATGATTTGTAAACCCGCGAGGGAGATAACATGCTAGATTTTTATAAAAATAGAACACAAGTAGTCCCGATTGTATGCTTAATGAGATGGACCCGAATGATGCTATGACCCTATATTCGAGACTAAAATGATTATTAGTAGTTAGGTTATGTCACTTAAAGTCCCATTAGCATGAATTGTGAACTACCGGGATTTGGTAGACGCTTATGCATTTGATAGTACTATTTGGGGACGATCACCCCAGTTCGCGCCTTGACGGTTGATCCCCGTCGTACCACATTGATTGGTAAGCGAATTTATGTATGAGAAGATTCCATAGCGTGATTTTTGTGACGACACGCTAACTTAGATGGGCAAATTGTTTGTCGGGTTCGCGGCCCGCTGTTTTCACAGTAAGGTAACAATGTCATGCGGCTAATAATAATCCTATACGATATACAACCTAATACAATAATAAACGATAACGACGCTATTACGATGAATATATTACCTATCATGGTAATATAGAGACTACGGTCTCATGGACGGTTTCAGATGTATGCTTGATTTATATATTGCCTGACTAGCAATATGTGGACTTACTTCCGATATTATACTTGTGTTCTGATTTTAATGATTGTAAATGATTGTTTTATATAACGGTTTTCATTAAACTCTATGAATTCACTCAGCATTCGCTGATATGATTTTTGCATGTTTTCTATCTCAGGTGCTTGAAGGTAATCCGGATGGAGATCGACTCTGATGGCCCACACTTAATATTAAAAATGTTCATTCGATCTGTGTTTTGTAAACTTAATGACCTGTATAATTTGGGACCTGTTGTACACTTTTAAACCTTTTTATCGAATGAATGTTTGTTAAACCTTGTACAACCATTTTTATGTGTTGTCTATGATTGGAGTTATTGTGCTATCCCGTAACACTCTGAAAGACCCTTCCGCTGTACCGATACGAAAAATGAGAGTGTTATAGTTTGGTACCAGAGCTCTCGTTATAGAGAACAAAGGATTTTTAAAAACCAAGGTTTTGAACAAAACTTTTCAAAATCTTTTGACAATGAACATTTGAGAAAATAATTGAAAAATCTTTTGACTATAACGGTGCCAGAGATCTCCGACGTTACCAACAAGCCTTATTGAGAAGATATATATTTTGATATATATAATTTAATTTATATATATGTATATATCGTGATTTCATTATGTAATTGTTTAACTAGTATGTTATCCTAATACGAGATAAATATATATAAATGCAGATTGTCATGGCTGACCCTAATATTCCTGTAGAAAACCATGCTATTCCCGAACCTAATATAGAAGATGATCCTTATTTAGACTTAGTAGATTTTGATATTGATGACGAGGAGGAACCATTTGAGGATCCCGAGCCCGAGTTAGGACTAGGAGATCAGATTGCCCCTCAGGTTGACTTAGTAGAGAATGAGATTGAGAATGTGGGTAATGAGGACGTGGATATTGAGAATGTTGATATTGAGAATGAGAATGAGATTGGGTTAGATGAGTTAGATGATGAGATTGACGACGAGGATGTCGAGGAGGATGTAGGTATAGATGTTGAGGTTGATGACGATGAGGAAGCTGAGCTTATATATCCGTATGATGTTACAGAGGGCGAGCCTTTGCCCCCACCAGTTTGTTTGTCTGATTCCGAGGATGAGTTACCTAGGGATGAAATGTCTGAATCGTCTGAATCTGATTCTGAATCAGAGGAGGATGAGGATGACGATGCACCTGACGGTACCGACGGTATTGCTGCTCGTAGACGTGAGATAGGAGAGTCGTCTAGTACTCGAGAGGCTACTCATATTGATGGTCTTGCACCATGGGCCTTGAGACGTGATCTAGATGCTTCCCGTGTTAAGAGTTGTGTGACAGAGGTTGGATTAGGTGTTGTTCAGACTCAGGTTGCTTATTTGGAGTCGAAGGCAAAGGTTGGCGAGAAAGAGCGAGAATTGCTTAGTTTGGATTTGAGTGATGTAGAACGTGGTTTGAATGAGGCTTTTAGGAGGTTATCGGTGTTGGAAAGTGGTGAGTATGCTGAAATGAAGAGAAAGGTGAATTCTATGGAAATACAGTTGAGTGTGGCTCGTGCGATGCGTGAGAAAGCCGAAAAGGAGTTGAATGTATCCGTGGGTTGGAACAGTAGATTTTATGCCGACATGGTTGAAAGAGGAGTAATCCGTAAGCGCCCAGCTGAAGATGAGTCTAGTGATCGTCCGGCGAAGATCCAGAAGACGATGGATGATGGACCATCTGGCGGTTCTCAGTAGACCAGTCTGTGTTTAGTAGTGACCTTTAGATCTTTTGTGTTTGTAGCTTTGACTGAACCGACTTGTTAGTTGTAGACGTGGCACGAATTTTGAGTGTATATAGTGTTAGAACTTTGATATGGATGTACTAAGACAATACTTTTGTTTCAGATCGAATGAAATATGTATCTTGTCTTGAATTCCATATTGTGCCTTATTTGTATCTTGATTATGAATTCGATCCATATTATATGAATCCTTTGTTGGATGAATGCTTAATGCTTTGAAATTGTGGAATTATAGAACTATGCCGCCCAAGAAGGCTGTGACTGAGGATGATGTACGTAGGATTATTACGGAGCAAGTTACCGCATCTATGACTGAATTTATAGCAATTGCTAGAAATGAAGCTGGCGGTAGTGGAGCTGGCGGTAGTGGAGCTGGCGGTAGTGGAATTGGCGGTACTAATGTGAATGTGAATGCTAATAATGTGAATGCTAATGCTGGAGGAAATGTAGGAGGACTTGGAACGAATGCACCTGAAGTTGGTGGCTGTACTTATGTGACGTTCATGAAGTGTGAACCTCTACCTTTTAATGGAACTGAAGGTGCTGTAGGACTAAGTCAGTGGATCGAGAAGATTGAATCGGTGTTTAGGATTAGTAAGTGTAAGGAGGAAGATAAGGTGACTTTTGCTATGGCTACTCTTAAAGGTCGTGCGTTGACTTGGTGGAACGGGAGAATTGCTTTCATGGGTCTTGATGTTGCTAATGCTACTCCTTGGGCTGAAATTAAGAAGTGGATGACTTTGGAGTTTTGTCCTCGTAGTGTGATCATTAGGTTAGAACAGGAGTTGATTCATTTGAGAATGAAAGGTGTGGACATTGATAGTTACACGAATCGATTCCATGAGTTGGCCTTGCTATGTCCTCGATTGGTTGAACCCGAAGTGTAACACCCCCACAATTGTTATGCGCAGCGGAACTACAACAATGGGTGCTACACAGTATTCATTGCACACAAGATATATCAAACGACGCTAAAAAGACGTCGACTAAAAACTTGAAATTTAAAATTGTTAGATAATACATGTCCACAGTTTTTCCAACCCCAAATAGTGCACAGAGTTTAGCGTTTTCGGTCCCCATGAATCTCAACCCAAAAACTTCAGTTTACAACCACATGCCATTAAACATAAAATGTGTTTAAGTAGAAAAGGAGGGAAAAACAAGCGGACACCAAGCCGTACACACAACATCCATCCCATGCATGCTCCATCCTACTGCTCAGCGGTTACCTGAAACACATGCCAAAAATTTGGTCAACGAAAACGTTGAGTGGAATTCATAGGTTTTTCAATCCATTTGAACGTATATATAATAAAAACCATTCGTGATCATTTATAGTCTTGTCGATCAAACAAACTATAATCAGGATACTGACAATTGTGTTTAAGCTCATGACACTAATCCGTTAACTCAATCACCCGCGTAAATATACCGGCATGATTCAGATGAAACCAGTGCCCCTTCTAAAGGCATCAGTTGCAATTATACCTTATTTCTCATACAAAATAATCTACCGCAGAACTTACTATAAGTACAGCTTCTCGGCTAGCATTGGGTCGTTAACCCCATAGTACTACAAATTGCATAAGCGGCTATTTCCCCCTACTCGAGGGCAAGACAATAGTTAATAGTTCATGAATTTAGGGACTTTTGCAACTTTGGTACTCAACACAATTTCTAAGGCAACTTTCGGGTCTAACAATCATTCATGATATACGTTCCTTTTTAAAAACTAGCATGCATTTCCCTCGCGGGTAAAACAATTTGAAATAATATAAGCGAGGCTATAAATTCACACCTTAGATATTAAGTAGTCGGTAGTTCGAGGAGTGATCACTGACGATGTTACGGATGCCCGGGTAAATCAACACCTATCACAAATAACGCGTAATGAGTAATCTCATTTAAATACTTACGGTATTGTATAAAATACATATATACAAGTCACTTAAGACAAATATAACTCACGCCAAAAACAAAAACAACAAGTATCATTCATTTTATACCATTCATTCTTATAACCTACGTTGTCCATTTTTACACGTTCTCGCCGGTACTTGACTAAAGTACGGGCTGTTTTACCTTATTAAACCATGCTTATAAAATTTGACAAAATTTCCAAAAATCCTATATGACCTGTAGATAACATGTTTTTAAGCCCAACAAAAGTTTTCACTTTTACGACCCGTTACGCAACTCATTTCCACGACTACATTTTACGGGCTGAAATTGCGCTTCGACCAATTTTGACCACTTTGACCTATATGAAAAATACCTTTGACTTCCTTGACTCATAAGTCAACATATAGACCCATTTGTACAGGTTAGGGACCAAGTTTTGACCCTTGACCCTTTACCAATTTATACTTGTGACCCTCGGGATTTGACTAAAACTTTGCACAAATCCGGATTGTGAAAGTCCTCGTCTCCCGGTACCCGATCTTTAAAATGTCATAACTTTTAGCTCGTTTTGAGTCACGGGCTCTACCTTATACCAAATTAAAGCTAGAAAAACCCTCTATCACTACATTTAGTTTTCAAGACCTGGAACAAAAATCATTTTTATAAAATAGACCAAATGTTTCTGCCTAAAAATGACTATACCAAAAACATGCTTAGACTCGATTCCAAGACTTCTAACCAACACTAAACATCATCCTAAGCCTTCCCAAACATATCCTAACATCAAACTTCCATCCTACCCCTATTGATCAACCAATCTCAATATCAAGAATCAAAGAAAATGAACATGCAAGTAATAAGACCTACATGAATCATCCTAAAACAACAAACCAAACACAAATATAACATGCAAAATCAACAACCACCATGGCTCCCCAAACACCCCCTTTGCCGTGGGGTTTGGGTGACCCAATCACCACAACCAAATTAATTTTGGTGGGTTTTCATGGTGTTTATACTTCCATAACACTAAATTATCAACATGCACTAGCTCTTTAAGCCTCAAAAACGAATTTGGATCATATGGAAAAATCTTGAAAAAAATTTTATCAATGCATGTTGGATTTGAGCACATGAATATGTGGGGAATGACCAAACTAAGTGTGGTCTAACCTTAGATTTTTGAAAAATCAAGTGGAAAAGATTTTTGGTGGATTTTTGATGTTCTTGGGGTGTGCCGTGGGTTTGAGAGAGAAGAGAGGGAGTGGGTGTTTGATTTTTGTGAAATGTTTTGTATGTGTTTGTGTGTTTGTCCAATTTGGCCCTTTTGATGGGTTAGGAGGGACCTAAATGCAATTTTTGGCTTCTTTTGTCCTTAAATAGAAAACGACCTCAAAACTTTGCGGGTTTGACTCATTTGTCAATTTTGAAAATTTTACGGGAGTCGGAAATCTTCCCGAATGCTCCAAATTATTTTTGGGATACTTTAAATGTACTTGGAAGGCTATAAAACTCACCCGACTCAACTTAACACGAACCGTAAATAAAATTCTCGAAAAATTACATTATCGATAAATCGTCAAAAATTATATGAAATTGGGCATCCCTCGGGATCGTAATCGTCATCGTCCTTCTTAAAACGTCAAACGTAAAAATTATAACCTCGAACATCGGCTCTAACCAAAATACTTATAATTATAGAAATTATAATTTATCAAAAATTTCAAAAATTAGCGTAATTTAGGGTATCGTTAATGACCTCGATTCTAGGGTGTCACATCCACCCCTCCTTAAAGAGAGCGACGTCCCGGCGCTCGCCTCTTCTTGGACTCACATTTCGTCTATTGGAACAGATGAGGATACCTTTCCTTGAAAAAGTCCTCACGTTCCCAGGTGTATTCCGGTCCACGCTTAGAATTCCATCGGACCTTCACAATGGGAATCCTACTACGCTTCAACCGCTTGACCTCCCGGTCCATAATTTCCACAGGTTCTTCCACAAAGTGCATTTTGTCGTCTAGTCGAATCTCGTCCAAAGGAATCACCAATTCCTTGTCCGCCAGACTCTTCTTCAGGTTCGATATGTGAAACGTGTCATGAATAGCACTAAGCTCGGTCGGCAATTCTAACTTGTACGCTACTGGTCCAATTCGTTCAACGATCTTAAACGGTCCAATATACCTCGGACTCAACTTTCCTTTCTTTCCAAAACGAATTACACCCTTCCATGGCGATACCTTGAGCATAACCATATCTCCAACTTCAAACTCCAACGGTTTCCTTCGGTTATCGGCATAACTTTTCTGTCGGCTTCTCGCAGCAAGTAGTCGGTTCTTGATCTGCACGATCTTCTCTGTCGTTTCTAACACCATTTCGGGTCCAGTCAATTGACTTTCCCCTACTTCACTCCAATACACGGGCGATCTACACTTCCTTCCATACAATGCTTCGAACGGTGCCGCTTTGATACTCGCGTGATAACTATTATTGTACGAAAATTCCACTAGAGGCAAGTGGCGTTCCCAACTTCCTCCAAAATCAATCACACACGCTCGGAGCATGTCCTCCATCGTTTGAATCGTTCGTTCACTCTGGCCGTCAGTTTCCGGGTGATAAGCCGTGCTTAAACTCAGTTCAGTGCCCATCGCACGTTGAAGCGATTTCCAAAATTCCGACGTAAATCTACTGTCGCGATCCGAAATGATCGATAACGGCACTCCATGTCTACAGACGATCTCTTTCACGTACACGCTGGCGAGTTTTTCCATGCTGTCCGTCTTCTTCATAGGTAAGAAATGAGCAGATTTCGTCAACCTGTCCACAATTACCCATATCATATCGCATCCACTAGGAGTCCTAGGTAAACCTGTCACAAAATCCATTGCGATTTTCTCCCATTTCCATTATGGGATTTCCGGTTGTACCAACAATCCAGATGGTTTCTTATGTTCTGCCTGAACCTTTGCGCAAGTCAAACACTTACTGACGTAACGAGCAATATCTGCCTTCATATTCGGCCACCAATAAACTTTCTTCAGGTCGTGGTACATCTTATCCGATCCGGGATGTATCGAATACTTCGACTTATGCGACTCATTCATAACCAATTCTCGAACTCCAGGCTTTCCTTCCTCAGATGGACACAATGGTAACCAAATCCGATTCTCAAAATATCTTAGTCCGTCTGATCTAATCACAAAAAGAGGTTTCAACATTCGTCCCAAGTTTTCGGCTTCAACATTCCCTTTCATTAAACCTCTCTCCTGAGCCTTCAGTATGGTTTCGGTTAAGTCAACGCTCTCACTCATCACTAAAGCTCTAACCCTCAAAGGTTTCTCCCGTTCCTTCCTACTCAATGCATCCGCTACAACATTCGCCTTCCCAGGGTGATAGCGAATTTCACAATCATAATCACTCAATAGTTCAACCCATCGTCTTTGTCGCATATTCAACTCCTTTTGATCTAAAATGTGCTGCAAACTCTTGTGATCAGTGAATACAACACACTTTGTCCCATACAGATAGTGTCTCCACAGCTTCAACGCAAAAACTACCGCTCCTAATTCCAAATCGTGCGTCGTGTAGTTCTCCTCGTTCTTCCTTAATTGCCTCGACGCGTAAGCTATCACCTTTTCACGTTGCATTAATACCGCTCCATAACCTTTACGAGACGCATCACAATACACTACGAAATCTTCGGTTCCCTCAGGCAATGATAAAATCGGCGCGGAACATAACTTATCCTTGAGCGTTTCGAAAGCAAGCTCTTCCTCAATTCCCCATTCATACACCCTATTCTTCTCGGTAAGCCGCGTCAATGGTTTCGCAATCAACGAAAATCCTTCAATAAACCTTCTATAATACCCAGCTAAACCCAAAAATTGTCGAACTTCAGTCGGCGTCGTCGGTGCTGACCATTCCCTGATCGCTACGATCTTAGCAGGATCTACACGAACTCCCTCACTATCAATCACATGACCTAGAAACTGCACTGATTCCAACCAAAACTCACACTTAGAGAATTTTGCATACAGCTTCTCCTTCCTTAACAACTCCAAAATCTTTCTTAGGTGCTTCTCGTGCTCCTCCTTACTCTTAGAGTAAATAAGTATGTCGTCGATGAAAACAATAACAAACTTATCTAGATACGGCTTCCACACGCGATTCATAAGATCCATGAATACAGCAGGCGCGTTTGTCAACCCAAACGGCATCACTCGAAATTCAAAGTGTCCATACCGCGTACGAAAGGCGGTTACAGGAATATCCTCCTCTCTTACACGCAGTTGATGATACCCTGATCTTAAATCGATCTTTGAGTATACACTGGAACCTTGTAATTGATCGAACAAATCATCAATCCTCGGTAATGGGTACCGATTCTTAACCGTCAGCTTATTGAGTTCTCTATAGTCAATACACATCCTAAACGAACCATCCTTCTTCTTTACGAACAACACTGGCGCTCCCCAAGGTGATGAGCTCGGCCTAATAAATCCTTTGTCCATCAACTCCTTCAATTGATCCGCTAACTCCTTTAACTCAGATGGTGCTAAGCGATAAGGTGCACGTGCAACCGGTGCAGCTCCTGGCACTAAATCAATTCGAAACTCGACCTCACGATTAGGCGGTAAACCTGGCAACTCGTCTGGAAAAACGTCCGGATACTCGCGAATAACTGGTACCTCTTCGATCCTCGCCTCTACATCACCATCACTCGAAACTTGTGCCAAAAACACATCGCATCCGCTCTCTACGTACTTCATCATCTTCAAACACGAAATCACCTTCAAACGAGAAGTGCATTCGTCTCCCTTAACCGTCAAAACCCTATTCCTCAACGGAATCTGCACCAATCTCTCACCACAGACGATCGTAGCACTATGCGCCATTAGCCAATCCATTCCCACAATCACGTCAAACGATCCTAGCTCTATAGGCATCAAGTCGATTTTAAAAGCGTAGTTTCCTAACTTCAAGGTACACCCTTTCAGTATAGTATTCGTACTAACAATTTTTCCATCGGCTAATTCAACATTATAACTAGTCGTTAACAACACCGGTTCTCTATCGATATGACGACTAAATCTAACGTCTACAAAACTCTTGTCGGAGCCAGAATCAAATAAAATACTAGCATAACAAGCGTCTAGCAAAAACGTACCGGTAACCACATTGGGACCTTGTGGTTTATCAGCAGTTCCTACTTGATACACAGCTGCCGCATTATTTCCTCCCCGTCTGTTTCCTGCCTTCGGGCAATTCGCTTGCACATGCCCTCTTTCTCCACAGCTATAACATCCTCTCATCCTGATAGCATTAGCCCCAGTGGCTACTCCTCCTGTTCGACAACTAGCTGTCCTATGACCTGCCTTTCCACACTTGCCGCATGCCGGCGGGCAATTTCCAACATGATACAAGTTGCACTTTCCACAATGGGGGTTCACTTTCACACCTCTAGGGTTCGTCACTGCCCTCATCCCTTCGTTCCTTCTCTGATTAAACTGCTGATTACGGTTCGGCCCATGGTTGTTTCGATTTCCTCCTCGGTTCTGGCCTTGGGATTGATTACTTTGTGCCGCTTCCCATTTCCTCTTGTTGCCCTCAGCAATGTAGTTCTGCTTGTCCTGAAGCTTAACGTCCATTAAAGCGTGAGCCATTTGAACCGCCTCGTCAAACGTTCCAGGTTTCGACGAAGTTGTTTCACCTTTGATGTTGCTAGATAAACCCTTAATATACTGCTTCATTTTCTTGGCATCATTGGCAAATATGTCCGGACACAAAAGACTTAACTCATTGAATCTCCTGGTGTAAGCAGCTATATCGTTGTTCTTTAAGGTCAAGTGTCTCAGTTCGTCCTCCAATTGCCCCAATTCCTCCTCTGGGCAAAACTTCTTGGTCAACAAAGCTTTGGTTGCATTCCACGTTCTTGCATTTGCCACAGCCAATCCCACCGTAGCTACCTGGGTATTCCACCAGCTTAACGCATCATCCAGAAATGTAGCTGCTGCAAACTTTACTTTATCCGCCTCTGCACAACCACTGATTTCAAACGTACTCTCAACTTTTTCCAACCATCGCCTAAGTTCTAGGGCTCCACCCGATCCACGGAACTGCGTGGGACCGCACTTCATAAAGCTAGAATAGGTACACACTCTCGGGGCTGGTTGTCTCCCCGCGTTCCTTCCTGGATCCTGATTTCTCCCAGCTCGGTCCGCTTGCAACGCATTAGCTATTGCTTCCTGAATCATGTTGTTAACACGATCGGTAGTCAACTTTGGAGGCATTGTTTTATCGAATATCTCTTTCTGCAAGACAAGAAAAATAGAAAAACAATGTAAGTATTCATATCAAGTTTCCCAGACATAAAATACATACAACGACACATCACTACGGAGTTACTAATATTCATCAATTCACACCACAAAAGATCAAATTTAAGACATATCACAGATCATGAAAGGTAACATAGATTGTATTGATAGTTAACCAAAATCGTGACAAGTAATGCCACTACAATCATTCACCACAAAACATCAAGTACTTGAGTTTCTCGTCATAATACCATCATACAAAGGTCTAAAATAGTTCTATTACAATGATCAAAGAAAATACAAAACAAGTAACTAGGCATGTGGTGATCCACACGGCCTCTTGGATGGCGGCTCGTCGTCGTCTTCCTCGGTTTCCTCATCACTCACGTCCTCGTCCACATCATCCACTTTTCCCTTTCCTTTCTCATCTGGCCCACATTCTGTTTCCTTTCTCGTCCCTGATGTGGATCCATACTCAATCGCTACTTGATTTCCCACCGAAATACAAGCACCTCCAGTAGGCGGCTGAACCATGAAGTCATTCGCCTCCATCTCCACATCGTCCACGAATCTCCAATCCGGGGGCAATGAATCCCTCACACGATGCTCCCAACTCTGCATCCTCGACAACCTCATCTGATCTTCCCTCACACGGTCAAGACTAGCACTTAAATTCGCAACCATTGATTTTAAACTGTTGATGGCACTTGTGTTCATCATCCCATCATACGCAATCCTTGAAGTCCTTTCCAACAGTCTTTCGTCCGCCTTGTCATTCTCGTCGAATCTACTGACCACCCTTGATTCCACTACATACCTCATGCACATCGATCCTTCCAAACCTCTCACAGTCCGTCGCACGTCATGATAATTCCTCGGTCCGGGACAGCAAATTCTTGGGATGCCTTGATGAAGAGAATTTGCGCTCATTGCACCTTCGGCTCTTCTGGGGATATCTGGTACACCAACCAGATGGGAAGTACGCATAGGCGTGGGGCAAGTAGTTCTCCTTGGGTCGGGGTCCTGGGTTCGTACATCGTTTCCGTTATCGTTGGGCGGTACCTCGGCCATTCCTGCAATAACAGCGAATTTCGGAGGGTACATAAGTAATTATACAAAAATTATAAATATATGCATGCAAATGCAATGCAAAGATGGTACATATACCCGAAATGTAATAATATGATGCTCATGCATGATTAATACAAAAATTACGATGTCGGATATTTCACGTAAAATTTAGCGTCTACATATAGTAAATCCCATACTTATATAATAATTACCCACTTATATACTTTACTCAAAAGTATACGTCAAATGCCATAAATACAACAATAAATCTTACCGGAGCCATGCAGGATAGTTGTGTGTGCTTGGACCCTTTTCTTACGACACCAAAAGTTATAGTTTAGGATTTTCAAAAACGACCTAGTTCTCTATAACTCGTGGCTCTGATTACCAATCTGTAACACCCCCACAATTGTTATGCGCAGCGGAACTACAACAATGGGTGCTACACAGTATTCATTGCACACAAGATATATCAAACGACGCTAAAAAGACGTCGACTAAAAACTTGAAATTTAAAATTGTTAGATAATACATGTCCACAGTTTTTCCAACCCCAAATAGTGCACAGAGTTTAGCGTTTTCGGTCCCCATGAATCTCAACCCAAAAACTTCAGTTTACAACCACATGCCATTAAACATAAAAAGTGTTTAAGTAGAAAAGGAGGGAAAAACAAGCGGACACCAAGCCGTACACACAACATCCATCCCATGCATGCTCCATCCTACTGCTCAGCGGTTACCTGAAACACATGCCAAAAATTTGGTCAACGAAAACGTTGAGTGGAATTCATAGGTTTTTCAATCCATTTGAACGTATATATAATAAAAACCATTCGTGATCATTTATAGTCTTGTCGATCAAACAAACTATAATCAGGATACTGACAATTGTGTTTAAGCTCATGACACTAATCCGTTAACTCAATCACCCGCGTAAATATACCGGCATGATTCAGATGAAACCAGTGCCCCTTCTAAAGGCATCAGTTGCAATTATACCTTATTTCTCATACAAAATAATCTACCGCAGAACTTACTATAAGTACAGCTTCTCGGCTAGCATTGGGTCGTTAACCCCGTAGTACTACAAATTGCATAAGCGGCTATTTCCCCCTACTCGAGGGCAAGACAATAGTTAATAGTTCATGAATTTAGGGACTTTTGCAACTTTGGTACTCAACACAATTTCTAAGGCAACTTTCGGGTCTAACAATCATTCATGATATACGTTCCTTTTTAAAAACTAGCATGCATTTCCCTCGCGGGTAAAACAATTTGAAATAATATAAGCGAGGCTATAAATTCACACCTTAGATATTAAGTAGTCGGTAGTTCGAGGAGTGATCACTGACGATGTTACGGATGCCCGGGTAAATCAACACCTATCACAAATAACGCGTAATGAGTAATCTCATTTAAATACTTACGGTACTGTATAAAATACATATATACAAGTCACTTAAGACAAATATAACTCACGCCAAAAACAAAAACAACAAGTATCATTCATTTTATACCATTCATTCTTATAACCTACGTTGTCCATTTTTACACGTTCTCGCCGGTACTTGACTAAAGTACGGGCTGTTTTACCTTATTAAACCATGCTTATAAAATTTGACAAAATTTCCAAAAATCCTATATGACCTGTAGATAACATGTTTTTAAGCCCAACAAAAGTTTTCACTTTTACGACCCGTTACGCAACTCATTTCCACGACTACATTTTACGGGCTGAAATTGCGCTTCGACCAATTTTGACCACTTTGACCTATATGAAAAATACCTTTGACTTCCTTGACTCATAAGTCAACATATAGACCCATTTGTACAGGTTAGGGACCAAGTTTTGACCCTTGACCCTTTACCAATTTATACTTGTGACCCTCGGGATTTGACTAAAACTTTGCACAAATCCGGATTGTGAAAGTCCTCGTCTCCCGGTACCCGATCTTTAAAATGTCATAACTTTTAGCTCGTTTTGAGTCACGGGCTCTACCTTATACCAAATTAAAGCTAGAAAAACCCTCTATCACTACATTTAGTTTTCAAGACCTGGAACAAAAATCATTTTTATAAAATAGACCAAATGTTTCTGCCTAAAAATGACTATACCAAAAACATGCTTAGACTCGATTCCAAGACTTCTAACCAACACTAAACATCATCCTAAGCCTTCCCAAACATATCCTAACATCAAACTTCCATCCTACCCCTATTGATCAACCAATCTCAATATCAAGAATCAAAGAAAATGAACATGCAAGTAATAAGACCTACATGAATCATCCTAAAACAACAAACCAAACACAAATATAACATGCAAAATCAACAACCACCATGGCTCCCCAAACACCCCCTTTGCCGTGGGGTTTGGGTGACCCAATCACCACAACCAAATTAATTTTGGTGGGTTTTCATGGTGTTTATACTTCCATAACACTAAATTATCAACATGCACTAGCTCTTTAAGCCTCAAAAACGAATTTGGATCATATGGAAAAATCTTGAAAAATTTTTTATCAATGCATGTTGGATTTGAGCACATGAATATGTGGGGAATGACCAAACTAAGTGTGGTCTAACCTTAGATTTTTGAAAAATCAAGTGGAAAAGATTTTTGGTGGATTTTTGATGTTCTTGGGGTGTGCCGTGGGTTTGAGAGAGAAGAGAGGGAGTGGGTGTTTGATTTTTGTGAAATGTTTTGTATGTGTTTGTGTGTTTGTCCAATTTGGCCCTTTTGATGGGTTAGGAGGGACCTAAATGCAATTTTTGGCTTCTTTTGTCCTTAAATAGAAAACGACCTCAAAACTTTGCGGGTTTGACTCATTTGTCAATTTTGAAAATTTTACGAGAGTCGGAAATCTTCCCGAATGCTCCAAATTATTTTTGGGATACTTTAAATGTACTTGGAAGGCTATAAAACTCACCCGACTCAACTTAACACGAACCGTAAATAAAATTCTCGAAAAATTACATTATCGATAAATCGTTAAAAATTATATGAAATTGGGCATCCCTCGGGATCGTAATCGTCATCGTCCTTCTTAAAACGTCAAACGTAAAAATTATAACCTCGAACATCGGCTCTAACCAAAATACTTATAATTATAGAAATTATAATTTATCAAAAATTTCAAAAATTAGCGTAATTTAGGGTATCGTTAATGACCTCGATTCTAGGGTGTCACACGAAGAGATCCGAATTGAGCAATATGTGAAAGGGTTGACCAGGAATATCCGGGGGGACGTGACATCATCGAAACCACTGACCATTGATGATGCTGTTCGAATGGCTTACCAACTCATTGGACAGATAATTCAGGATAAGGAAGATGAAGCCCGTGTTGGTGAGAAAAGAAAGGGAGACGGTGAGCGTGTAGATAGAGGTGATTATAGGAAGAATTTCAATCGCCGTCAGAACCAGAGAAAGGGGAATGCAAATGCTATTACCAACAATGCACCGCGCAACGATGATAGATGTCCTAAGTGTGGCAACAAGAGGCATCCTGGCGACTGCTGGAAGTGCCGAAATTGCGGAAAGCTTGGAAACAAGGTTGAAAGGTGTAAGAAGGGAACGATTTGCTTCAACTGTAGTGAAGAAGGTCATAGGAAATCGGAATGCCCCAAGTTGAAAGCGATTGTACCTGGAAGAAACCCCCAGGGTGGTATCTACCAACTTGGAACAATTGAGGTGAAGAAAGAGGATCCGAATGTCGTTACCGGTACGTTTTTACTCAACAATTATTATGCTGTTGCTTTATTCGATTCGGGTGCCGATAGGAGCTTTGTATCCACTAAATTTAGTGCCCTTATTGATATTGAACCTGTTGAGATAAGTACCAGTTACGAGGTGGAATTGGCTGATGGTAAATTAGTGAAAACTAATAAGCTATTAGAAGGATGCTCTCTAAATCTCTTGAACCATTCCTTTCCGATTGATTTGATGTTGATAGAATTAGGTAGTTTCGATGTTATTATTGGTATGGATTGGTTGTCGTTGAATAATGCTACTATTTTATGTGGAGAGAAGAAGGTTAAGATTCCTCTTAGGAATAGAACGTTAGTAATTGATGGTAGTCGAGGTGAATCCCGTTTGAAAATCGTTTCATGTATTAAAGTCCAAAAGTACATCAGGAACGGTTGTGAGTTATTCTTAGCTCAAGTGACCGGGAATGAGTCTAGGGAGAAACGATTGGAAGATGTACCTATTATTTGTGAATTTCCTGAGGTATTTCCTAAAGATTTACCAGGACTTCCACCGATAAGGCAAGTAGAGTTTCGAATCGATTTAATTCCTGGTGCTGCACCGGTGGCACGTGCGCCTTACCGATTAGCCCCTTCTGAATTAAAGGAGTTATCTGAGCAACTTAAGGAGTTGTCTGATAAAGGTTTTATTCGACCGAGCTCGTCGCCTTGGGGAGCTCCAGTCTTGTTCGTTAAGAAGAAGGATGGATCTTTTCGTATGTGCATTGATTATAGGGAACTGAATAAGTTGACAATTAAGAATCGATATCCTTTACCTAGGATTGATGATTTGTTTGATCAACTGCAAGGATCTAGTGTGTATTCTAAGATAGATTTGCGGTCAGGATATCACCAACTTCGCGTCCGTGAAGAAGATATTCCTATAACTGCATTCAGAACTCGTTATGGACACTATGAATTTCAAGTAATGCCATTTGGGTTAACTAACACACCTGCGGTTTTCATGGATTTAATGAATCGAGTGTGCAAGCCCTACTTGGATAAATTTGTGATTGTGTTTATTGACGATATTCTAATCTATTCTAAGAATGAAGATGAGCATAGAGAACATTTGAGGATTGTTTTGAAGTTGTTGAAGGATGAAAGGTTGTATGCTAAGTTTTCGAAGTGTGATTTCTGGTTGGATTCTGTGCAATTTCTTGGTCATGTGATTAACAGAGATGGAATTCATGTTGATCCTGCAAAGGTTGAAGCTATTAAGAATTGGTCTGCACCGACAACGCCAACGGAAGTGCGACAGTTCTTAGGATTAGCTGGCTATTATAGGCGATTCATTAAAGAATTTTCTTTGATAGCTAAACCCTTGACTAAGCTTACTCAGAAGAATAAATCTTTCGTTTGGGGAAGTGATGAAGATGGAGCATTTCAGACATTGAAGCAAAAATTATGTAGTGCGCCAATCTTATCATTACCCGAAGGGAGTGAAGATTTTGTAGTGTATTGTGATGCATCTCTTAGAGGTTATGGAGCTGTGTTGATGCAGAGAGAGAAAGTGATAGCTTATGCTTCTAGGCAATTAAGGAAGAATGAGGAGAATTATACTACTCACGATCTTGAGCTAGGAGCGGTGGTCTTTGCTCTTAGGTTGTGGAGGCATTATCTGTATGGCACCAAGTGTACGGTATTCACCGATCACAAAAGCCTACAGTATATTCTCGACCAGAAAGAGTTGAACATGAGGCAACGAAGATGGATAGAGTTGTTGAGTGATTATGATTGTGATATAAAGTATCACCCAGGAAAAGCCAATGTTGTTGCTGATGTGTTGAGTAGGAAAGATAGAGAGCCTATCAGGGTGCGTTCTCTAGTCTTGACCGTGCACAATAATTTGCCTGAGCAAATTAGAAATGCGCAAATAGAAGCTTGTAAGAAGGAGAATTTTGTTAATGAAGGGTTCCGAGGAGAAGGAGATCCTTTAGAGGTTAGAGCTGATGGAGTGAAATGTTTAAGAGGTCGTATGTGGATACCTAAGGTTGGAGGCTTGAGAGATTTGATTATGTTAGAATCCCATAAATCTAAGTATTCCATTCATCCAGGATCTGATAAGATGTACCATGATTTGAAGAAGTTGTATTGGTGGCCGAATATGAAAGCTGACATAGCTATGTATGTTCTTCAATGCTTGACTTGTGCTAGAGTTAAAGCTGAACATCAAAAGCCATCAGGACTACTTCAACAACCAAAGATTCCTGAATGGAAGTGGGAGCGAATTACAATGGACTTTATCACCAAGCTTCCTAGAACATCATCTGGAAACAATTCGATTTGGGTTATTGTCGATAGACTGACCAAATCAGCACACTTCATTCCGGTTAAGGAGCAGTTCTCACTGGAGAAGCTGACTCGAATATACCTGGATAATGTCGTATGCAAGCATGGAGTGCCTGTATCGATCATTTCAGATCGAGATCTTAGATTCGCATCGAATTTTTGGAAATCTCTCCAAAGATCTTTGGGAACAAATCTCGATATGAGCACTGCTTATCACCCTCAGACTGATGGGCAGAGTGAAAGGACGATACAAACACTTGAAGATATGTTGAGAGCTTGTGTGTTAGACTTTGGTAAGAATTGGGATAAACATTTGTCGTTAGCAGAGTTTTCGTATAACAATAGTTACCATTCTAGTATTAAGGCTGCACCGTTTGAAGCTTTGTATGGTAGGAAGTGTAGATCTCCTGTATGTTGGAGTGAAGTTGGGGATACCCAGCTCACGGGACCGGAACTGATCCGGGAGACTACGGAGATGATAGTTCAGATTAAGAAGAGGTTGTTGACTGCCCGAAGTAGACAGAAAAGTTACGCGGATGTGCGGCGGAAGCCAATGGAGTTTGAAGTGGGTGACCGAGTAATGTTGAAAGTATCGCCATGGAAAGGCGTTATAAGATTTGGAAAACGAGGAAAATTGAATCCCCGTTATATTGGACCCTTTAAGATTCTATCTAGAGTAGGTCCGGTGGCTTACAAACTAGAGTTACCCCCAGAACTTCATGGTGTTCACAACACATTCCATGTATCTAATCTGAAGAAATGTCTAGCAATGAGTGATGAGAAAATTCCGTTAGGTAAGGTTCGAATAGATGGGAAGTTGCATTTTATCGAAGAACCCGTAGAAGTTATGGACCGTGAGGTAAAGCAACTGAAACAAAGTCGGATACCTATTGTCAAGATCCGATGGAATTCAAAACATGGACCGGAGTATACTTGGGAACGAGAGGATGAAATGTGGAAGAAATATCCGCACCTCTTCGATCTCAATAAGAAACGGACATCCAAATGAAATGGATCACGAGGACGTTGATCCCTTTTAGGAGGAAAAGCTGTGACAAATCTAACATTTTCAGGTAGTTAAATATTTTCTCGTATAATATTTTGAAACTTATTTTTGTGTTGGTTGACGAACTCACAATTTACGGATTTAAATTTGGGCTTACGTGCATAATTTGGCGTCTTTTACGACTAAACCGGAAACCTTAGGATTACGTATTTACGTTTTTGAACTCCGTTTTTGATGAGACAATTTTTATTGGATTCGTTTTGTGACGGTGATTCATAATTTATAAAAACGTTTTTCGTAAAACGACCCGAGGGCACGCAAATCGAGAAAACTAGAATCGAGAAATACCCGTAAACTAGTGAGATGGGACAAAACACTTTGCCCCATCCCACTAGCTTATAAGGGACGGCCAAAAACACCTCACCACCATAGGTGGCACTAACTTAACTTGTTTAAGAACAAGTGTAAGCCTTAGCTTACACTTTAGGCTAAGCTTTCCACCAAACCTTACAAAACCAACAATGGTTTTCACTTAACCATTTTACACATGCAATTTACTCTCAAACTCTCTCTACTTCACCATCTATGCCGTCCCATATCAAGCCATAAACACCATTTTTGATCTCTTCCAACTACAAACCACATGTTTACTAGTCCTATTAAGGTGTTTCCTTGAAACCTTGATCATTTGGTGGCCATATAACCAACTTTGGAGGTGATTTGCTTGTGTCCTAGGGCTGATTTTCCAACATATGATCTTGCTATTTGATGGTCTTGGAGATACTTGTTGTGTTCATCAAGTTCTTGCCTTCTTAAAACAAGAAATCCACTTGGATTGGTAAAGAAGATCATCCTCTACATTTTTCTCTTATTATTTTGTAAAGAACAAATGTATTTTCTTTCATTTTGTATATGTATATGATGTATATATGATGATAAAAATGTTGTGTGGGGATCAAGTGTTGATAAACATGCTTAAAAATGATGATAACCATAAGAAATGAAGCTAAAATCATGTCTAAATAGTTGGCTGTATAAAAACAGTAGATAACTAAATAAAGAACTGATAAAAATGCATGGTTTGATCTATTTACAGTAAAGTAGATGATTTTATACACATGTGAGAGTTGGCCATGCAATGGAATCAAAATAATGAGTGAGATATGATCAAAACAAGTTAGGTAGTACAATCTGAATAAGCAGTTTTGTAGGGACTGTTAAGGCAACTTAAGCTTAAAATGGGCAGTAGCTATAACTAAGTTATATTTAGCACATATCATGAAGAAGTTTTCATTTAAAAATGAGCTTCTAAGTCATTGTAGAACTCTAGATATGATAAAAATGGTAAATATGAAGTTAAAAATCAGATTTTGGAAATAATGTTTATTATTATTATATAAGCACTCACTTTATAATTTATAAAATGTAAAGTATAAACCCACTAACTTGTAAAACGTAATTATATAAATGTATAAAAGGTTAATTAAATGGGTAAAATATATAAATGGTGGTAAAAGTAATATTTATAAGTAATAAAAACTATAAACTTTATTTTTACGACTTTTTCGGCTATCGCCGTGAAATTAACGTTTTTCATCAAATAAAACTTAGACGACCAAACCCGTCTAATGTAAAGTTTATAAAAGATATATACTGATGTATAAGTAACTAAGACAAGTAAAAACCGATAAAACCCGAACTATAAGAATTACGGACAATTACGAGCTAACTAAACCTATTAGACTAATAATTGGACTTAATAAGATAAATACTTGTAAAAAGAATTATTTGGGCTTAACCCAATAGGGCCCAACATGAAAAGTATATATACTGATCTTATAAGTATAAAATGGGTAAAAACAAGTAAAAGAACTTATAAAAGACTTAATGAACTTAAAATAGGTAAAATCGGTAAAACTAGTGAACTAGTAAGACGATACTAAAACGTAAACACTAAAATGAGTAAATGAGGATTTATAAACCCACTTGATCATCATCATATGTACAATAATCATATATATGTATATTGTTATTTTGATAAAAGTCATTGGACCGAGTCTAAGACCGATTATTATTTATATAGGTTTCCGTGACCGAAGCACGCCCGTAGCCGATAATCCGCCTTTCATTAACAACGTGAGTTCATAGCCTCGCACTCTTTTAAATGTTTTATAAAATGATTTGTAAACCCGCGAGGGAGATAACATGCTAGATTTTTATAAAAATAGAACACAAGTAGTCCCGATTGTATGCTTAATGAGATGGACCCGAATGATGCTATGACCCTATATTCGAGACTAAAAGGATTATTAGTAGTTAGGTTATGTCACTTAAAGTCCCATTAGCATGAATTGTGAACTACCGGGATTTGGTAGACGCTTATGCATTTGATAGTACTATTTGGGGACGATCACCCCAGTTCGCGCCTTGACGGTTGATCCCCGTCGTACCACATTGATTGGTAAGCGAATTTATGTATGAGAAGATTCCATAGCGTGATTTTTGTGACGACACGCTAACTTAGATGGGCAAATTGTTTGTCGGGTTCGCGGCCCGCTGTTTTCACAGTAAGGTAACAATGTCATGCGGCTAATAATAATCCTATACGATATACAACCTAATACAATAATAAACGATAACGACGCTATTACGATGAATATATTACCTATCATGGTAATATAGAGACTACGGTCTCATGGACGGTTTCAGATGTATGCTTGATTTATATATTGCCTGACTAGCAATATGTGGACTTACTTCCGATATTATACTTGTGTTCTGATTTTAATGATTGTAAATGATTGTTTTATATAACGGTTTTCATTAAACTCTATGAATTCACTCAGCATTCGCTGATATGATTTTTGCATGTTTTCTATCTCAGGTGCTTGAAGGTAATCCGGATGGAGATCGACTCTGATGGCCCACACTTAATATTAAAAATGTTCATTCGATCTGTGTTTTGTAAACTTAATGACCTGTATAATTTGGGACCTGTTGTACACTTTTAAACCTTTTTATCGAATGAATGTTTGTTAAACCTTGTACAACCATTTTTATGTGTTGTCTATGATTGGAGTTACTGTGCTATCCCGTAACACTCTGAAAGACCCTTCCGCTGTACCGATACGAAAAATGAGAGTGTTATACTAGCAGGGGCTAGTTTTGGTGTCTGAGCAGTGGGAACTTTTTCCACTGCTTGACTTGTTTGACTTTTTGTCTTTAGTGACTTTTTTGGAGATTCAAGTTACACAAAGGCACCCAAATGATCAGTGGATCAAGAGGAGTCAAATACAAAAAAGAAATCACAATGACTAACAACCAATTAGTACAGTTTAATCAAAACATCACCAGATATGCACCAGACATGAACAAATAAGCAGTTAAGCATTTATAAGCTGTTTTAGCAAATTTCAGCCAACCAAATTGCACCAAAAGCATACACAAGCTATAATAAACTTAAATGAACAAGTTTAAACAGGTTTCATGCAATGTTACAAGGCCTAAATCAAGATTCAAGCACAAACAGGTTACTGATGAACACTAACACAAGCAGATTTTTACTTTGCTGATGCAATTGACCAACAAGCCAAACTCAAACACTCAGATCTCTAAGATATGTTATGATAACTTTGATTTAACAAATTATCCCTAAACATGCATATACTCTAAGTATTCCCAAAATGTTAGGTCAAAAACAGTCAAACTTAACAAGTTATAGCACAATCTTGATTTCAAGGGTTTAAACCCAAAAACTTGCAGCAAATAACTCTCAACCAAGTATATAGCAGATAACAAGCATAAACAACACTTTCCACAAACACAATAACAACTTATGATCTATAACAAGTAATCCCAAACACCCTTTTAACTTTTCAAAACAAAATTTTCAAATCAAAAGTGTTATCCAAGATCACCCAAACCCAAATAAGCACAATAGATGAGATATGTAGATTTAAGCAAGATTAGACCATAAAATCAGCAAGAACACAAGTCACACACAAAATCACCAAAAATCTAATGTTTTAATAGATTTTGGGTATGATGATGTGTACCTCATGGATGTACATCCACACCCACGAATTTTGAGCTTATGTACTAGCAAGAACAAGTACAAGCTTGCACAACAAAGCCTGCTAAGATTCAACAAGGTTAGAAGCAAAATATCAAAAACAGAAAGTTTAAAAAGCCTTGATTAATGCAACTCTTGTACCCCACACTTAATTATCCCCAAGTTACAAGCTTCACCACACCTTGATAACTCAATATCAGGATGCTATGATCAGCTTTATAGCCCAAGAATTCCAAGGTGTACCAAGAAACATAGCAAAATATCAAGCTTGAAGGAAAATGTGCAAACTTTTCCACACTCCTTAAAAACAGGTTTTGAGATTCAAGATTAACAAACTAAGAACAATAATAAGCAGTAAACAAAAATGGCACTTGACTTTTCTTCAAAGATTCAAACTCATTCCATTAAACTGAATATGGATTTACAGAACTTTGAACTAAGGAAAATTCAAGAGTAAAGTACAAATGAAGCACCCTAAGGCCTTTATATAGGCATACAAATGAACTAAGTAAGTTGAAAAACGTGTAACCCTAACTATGGAAGTTCCAAAATTTCTCTTTGAGTAGTTTGAATTTGAAGATCATGTGACTGTTTCTTGTTTGTTTGTGGAGCTGGCATGGTGAAAAATGCATCCAATGGCTTACAAGGAGCTTAGAAAGTAAGCTAGAATCACACACGTTGGATGACTGGCCAAGTTTTGGCAGTTTCTTCTTTGTTTGCAGCAAGGGAATCTCTTGTGGGGCTGTTGACTGAGGTGGAAAGAGTTTTTAAGGTTGGGTTATGGTTAAAACATCATTAATCATTAATCTGGATAATATGGAGGCCTAATTTTTGTTTAAACAAAAATACCCAATTCTTGTTCTTGAGTGAATAGTTTGGTGTTTGATCCGGTTTAGGGGTGATTAGGATTTAAATCCATGTTTAATGAGGGACCATTTTTGCCATTTCTTCAAAGTCAAGGGTCCTTTTGGTAATTTTGATATTTTCAAAGGACCAAACTTGTAATTTCTTGTAAATTGGAGTCCTTCTTGGTATGTTTGACTTTGAGGAGGATAAATATTGACATTTTAGTTTTGTTGAGGGACTAAAATTGCCAATTCTTCAAAGTAGAGGGCCCTTTTTGCAATATTGGCAAACTTTAGAGACCAATCTTGTAATTATGAGGATACAAGGGTATAAAGTGTCAATTATTCAATATTGGAGGACCCTTCTTCATAAATCTTCAAATCTTCAAGGGTTTTCTTTGGAAAATCTTCATTAGGTCTTGGTTCAATGTGCGGCTTCGTTTCCCGTGTTCGTTTTTGCATTATTCTTGTGATCTTTTGTCATTTTCTCAATATCTGTACTTAAAATACACAAGCAACAAACACAAGCATATATTTGGGTATTTATATGATATTTTATGCATTTAAATCCCTTTTTGGACGATGAGACTATGTATAAAAGCAGTCTCATCACTCCCCCATACTAAACCATTGCCGTGCCCTCACGCAATGCTAGAAATAAGTATCGTAGCATCTCCCAAAATTCATTTTTATTCACTTTATTGAATGATAAACTAGCTACACTACTACTATTGCTACTACTACTTTCGTTTTAGACATAATGTATGATTTTCATCGCAAAATGGGACGTTTAGGTTCATAGAATAAGAACACGTAAATGCTTCGTTAGAAATAATTTCATCGTCCTCGATTTTTACCCCAATTCCATGCTAAGCGTGCAACGGGATCATTGTCATTATAAGTTAGTAATGCTAACACTACTCATATGCCCTAATCACGTACTTATCCTCCCATTATCCTAAGATGTATCTCTTTTATTTTATTTTGTCTTGAATGTTTCACGAGGATACATTGTTTGACTTATGCGATAATAGAGATTTAGGTCTAAAAATAGAGTCCTAACGGTGTAACCAAGACCCTCAAATCAATAACCCCTCCTAATAGACAACGATGTCAAAAAATTAAGTCAACAAAAAGGGTCGATAAACACGGTTTTATAACGGTTTTGAACATGAGACTTATTACCAAGACTTTTATACGCCCCCTAACGGAAGGGCCTTATTATCTTTGGTTTACCTCCATCTTTTATTTAAATTCTCCATGAAGCTTTTATTATGACTTCGGTCTTGCCTTGCCTTTTATTATCCACCTCATCGGTGGTTTTATTAGCCAAAGACGTATATCCTCACGCTAAGGCGAATTTTGGATCTTTAAAGCTTCAAAGATTAAGGCTTGACTCACTTTCAATTTGCATAGATTTTTCGGCCTTGTGAGCTTCAAATTGTTTGCTTGATTTAGGTGAGCACTTGAAATCTTATTATTGGGTGAAGCTTTTGATTATTCGGGTGCCAATACTTCAAAACCGTGACGCTAGCGATACCTTAATGTCTTCCCAATTTAATTACACGGAAGCTACTAGAAAAGACTAGAAACCCAACAATCAAGATTAAACCGCTAAGTCAATATTTATTAAGCAAAAAATATTTACAAGCGAAGGGAGAATAAGCAAACAACGAGAACACATGAGTTTTTGAAAGAATACGAGTACTCTACGTTTAACATAGTAACTTATAATTAACTCTATCATTTCTCGTCCTCATTTAAGAGACTTAGCCTAATGTGAAGCTAAGGAATCAAAGCTAAGTGCTCAACACGCACGGTCGAGTCAAAAATTACTCTTATTCTCGCCATCGGAAAACCTACATTCGTGTCTTCAAACACTTATAAAACAAGAGAAAAATTTTAAAATTTGGCCATTTTTAGCCTTATTTTGCAACAAAAAGATAAACTTTGGAAAGCGTGAAGGTTTGGCAAGGCAAGTATCTATTCACCCCCCCCCATACTAAAGTTAAACATTATCCTCAATGTTTCGAGTCTAGGGGTGCAAACACCCCCATACTAGAGACGTAGTCGAATGCCTAATCTAGCATGGAAAGGGTGTAACCGTTAAATCTAAACCGTTTATGAAGTGTGCTATAAACCTAAGGTTAGAACATCAAAGGATATATAATGGATATTGAGAAAGTCTTCAAAGCACTCGCTCCCATAAAACGAACACGAGAGTCTCCAATCGTGAAGATCATGATCATCTAAAGTCCACAATTCACAAACAACAACGGAACAAAGGTTGGAAGGGCACAAATTCCCACACGTTACTACATTAGAAAGCGATAATATGTACATAGGATAAGCATGGGACTCCCCCACGAGGTACCTCGTTTTTGATTACCGAGTCCTGAGCTCGACTCGATCCCCTCAATACTAATTATCATTGGGGAAGGTGATTTGGTCGAGGTAGTTCAAGGATGAAACTTCCCCGCCAAAGTAGTGCTTCAACCTATGTCCATTCACCTTGAAATTAGGGCCATCATTTTGAGCTAGCTCGATGGTCCCATATGGAAAAACTTGAGTCACCGTGAATGGACCGGACCAACGGGATTTCAACTTACCGGAAAAGATTTTCAAACGAGAATTAAAAAGCAAAACTTGATCCCCAATGTTAAAAACCCGGTTTTTAATTTTTGAATCATGCAACTTTTTAGTCTTTTCTTTATAAATCAATGAATTTTCATATGCGATGTCCCTTAATTCATCCAATTCATTTAGTTGCCTTTTCCGGTGTTTTCCCGCGGTCTCCATGTCATCATTACAATGCTTTAGGGCCCAATAAGCCTTGTGTTTGAGTTCAATTGGCAAGTGACAATTCTTCCCATATAGTAGCTTATAGGGAGTGCACTCAATGGGCGTCTTATGAGCGGTCCTAAAGGCCCATAAAGCATCGTCCAACTTATCCGACCAAGATTGTCGGTTTTCCCCTACGGATCTCTCCAAGATCCTCTTCAACGCTCGGTTTGAAACCTCGACTTGCCCACTTGTTTTTGGGTGATAAGCCGATGTGTAACCCCATATTTACTTAGGACCCTTTCGAATTGGTCATTACAAAAATGGGTTCCACGATCGCTTATGATCGCACGATGGGTTCCAAACTGAGAAAACAAGCTTTTCAAAAACTTGACTACCACACGAGCATCATTGGTGGGCAAAGCCTTAGCTTCACCCACTTATATAGGAAGTCAACCGCGACAAGG
The DNA here is from genome assembly GCA_025667525.1 of Glebionis coronaria. Lineage (NCBI taxonomy): Eukaryota > Viridiplantae > Streptophyta > Magnoliopsida > Asterales > Asteraceae > Glebionis > Glebionis coronaria. The sequence goes on along the minus strand of CM046882.1, from coordinate 271,682,319 downwards.
ATGTACTTATTACCACGAGATGATGGGAACGGCCCCATAAAGTCAATGCCCCAAACGTCAAAGATCTCACACACTTGGATGATATTTTGTGGCATTTCATCTTTTTGTGAGGCTTTTCCTTGTCATTGGCATGAGTCACATGACTTCACAAGCTCATGTGCATCTTGGTAAATAGTAGGCCAAAAGAAACTGGCATCAAAGACCTTCTTAGCCGTGAGATTAGCACCATGGTGACCACTCGTGGGTCCCTCGTGACAAGCTCTAAGGATATTAGAAGCTTCGGTACCAAAGACACAACGTCGGATAATTTGATCCGCACAAGTTCGAAACAAGTAAGGGTCGTTCCAAAAGTAGAACTTGACGTCACGAAAGAATTTTCATTTTTCTTGTGTCGTCATACCCTTGATGATGAAGTTGCTCGCATGGTAATTTGCGATGTCCGCAAACCATGGGGTGGAAGAACCAAGCTTAGAATTCACTACACCAAGTGTCTCGAGCGGAAATGTTTCGGTGATTTCCTTGGGTTCGTAAACACTTTGATGAGGATCTTCCAAACGAGAAAGATGATCGGCCGCTAGATTCTCGGCTCCTTTTTTGTCAACAATTTTGTGATCAAATTCTTGAAGGAGGAGAATCCAACGAAGTAATCTCGTCTTTGCATCTTGTTTAGCCATAAGATACTTGATAGCCGAATGATCCGTATACACTATGTATTTCGTCAAGACGAGATAAGGTCGGAATTTCTCAAATGCATACACCACGGCAAGGAACTCCTTTTCCATTGTAGTGTATTTTAGTTGAGCCTCGGTCATCGTCTTGCTAGCATAGTGAATAGGCAAGAAGTGCTTCTCATGACGTTGCCCCAATACAACCCCGATAGCGTAGTCACTAGCATCACACATGAGCTCAAAGGGGAGGTTCCAATTGGGAGCAACAAGAATGGGAGCTTCGGTAAGTTTCCTCTTAAGGATTTCAAAGGCTCATACACAATCTTAGTCAAAGACAAAACGTGTCTCTTTTTCAAGGAGATGTGTAATAGGTCGAGAAATCTTTGAAAAATCCTTGATGAATCGACGATAAAAGCTCGCGTGGCCTAGGAAACTCCTAACCCCCTTAACGGTTTTGGGATGAGGTAATTGGCGATGACGTCTACCTTAGCTTGATCTACTTCGATCCCCGCTTTCGAAACCTTGTGCCCTAAGACGATTCCACTTTTAACCATAAAATGACATTTTTCCCAATTAAGCACAATGTTGGTTTCCTCACAACATTTCAACATTCTCTCAAGATTCGATAAATACGAAATGAATGAACAACCAAACACGGAAAATCCATCCATGAAGACTTCTATCGTCTTCTCGATCATATCATGAAAAATAGCCATCATGCACCTTTGAAAGGTTCCCGGTGCATTACAAAGTCCGAATGGCATTCTACGAGAGGCAAACGTTCCACATGGACACGTAAACGTAGTTTTTTCTTAATCACGAGGATCGATGGGAATTTGGAAGTAACCGGAAAAACCATCTAAAAAGCAATAGAAATCGTTTCCCGCAAGACGCTCCAACATTTGGTCCATGAAGGGCAAGGGAAAATGGTCTTTACGAGTGGCGTCATTCAACTTACGATAGTCAATGCACACTCTCCATCCGGTCACGAGTCTAGTGGGAATTAACTCGTTGGCATCGTTTGGCACAACGGTCATTCCTCCCTTTTTAGGGACAAACTGAATAGGACTCACCCAAGGGCTATCGGAAATAGGGTAAATCATTCCCGTGTCAAGGAGTTTTAGGACTTCCTTTTTGATGACGTCGTGAATATTGGGGTTCACCCTCCTTTGACATTGGATTTCGGGCTTGTAATCCTCCTCCATTAAGATTTTGTGGGTACAAAATTTTGGATCGATTCCCTTAATGTCGGATAACTTCCACGCAATTGCCCCTTTGTGATCCTTTAGAACATCGACAAGTGCGGTTTTTTCATCATCCAAAAGTTCTTTTGCAATAATAACCGGCAACTTGTCGCCCTCCTCCAAAAAGACATATTCGAGATGAGGAGGTAAATCTTTCAACTCGAGGATAGGTGGTTCCTCAATTGAAGATTTGGGCTCGATACTCATAACCTCCTCGGGTGGAGGAAATGGGAAATCGTTAAGAAAATCCTTTATAATTGAGAAGTCCTCATCATTGTCAAGGTCTTCGTTACAAGTACGTGGAACATCGAATTCTTCCAACGTAAAACCACCACCTTCAAATGGTGTGAAGGTTGGTGTCGAGTTATCAAGAATGTGATCTAACATAGTGGGATTGCCACTATTTTCATCAGCACCAAAACCTAGAACTTCTTGTGAAAATTCCTCGCAAACCACGTCAATCATATCAACGAGTTTTATGGTTGCAACGGAATAAACATGAGAAATTTGAGAGTTTTGAGTTGCGTTTATAACAAGTTCCTCGTCGTTGAAACGTAAGGTGATCTTTCTAGCATGAACATCAATCAAAGCCATAGACGTATCTAAAAACGAACGACCTTAAAAGAGAGGAACTTGAGGATCCATGGGAATATCGACAACGATAAAGTCTACCGGATAATAGAACTTTCCCACTTTCACAAAAACGTCTTCCGCCAATCCAAATGCGGGAATCGTGGAATGGTCGGCCAACTCGATAGACATTAGTGAAGGAGTAAGATTAGGAAGATTGGGTGACTTGAAGATTGCAAGTGGCATCAAGTTAATGCTAGCACCAAGATCGGCCAAGGCATAGCATTCTTCAATATCTTGGATTGCACAAGGGATCAAGAATTTACTGGGATCACAGACTTTTTGAGGTATGCGATTAAGATAAACCGATGAACAACTAGACAATTGATGCAATTTCTCCTTGTTGTTCAAAATACTCTTAAAGTTAGCGGCAAATCAAGGCATCATGACCAAAGCATCAGCGAAACTCACATTAAATTGCAAATCACGAAACATTTTCATAAAAAGCTCAAATTGTGTTAGGACCATTGTAATAGTTATATGTAATAGGTAGACTAGGAGGTATGTAGTTCCTCCTGGTCCTAGTCGTAGTAGGAGCAAGTCCTGCTCCTGGTCCTAGTCGAAGTCAAACTTTATTAGTTACTTAATATTCTGTTAGGATATGCATGAGATATGTTAGGAAAGGATATGCATATCAGTTTTACACGTTTTCATTAATGATGTATTAGGGTTTCCTTGTAGTATAAAAGGAACCTTAGGCAGAAGGGTTATACACACCTTGACAAAACGTAGTTCTAGTCTTTATCAATATTAGAAATCCTTAGAAAGGATCAAGTCTTTATAGTTATTCTGTTTCTCTTGTTTATATTTATAGTCTACATTCATATTGTGTATAGAGTCTCTTTGTGATTTGACTTGTGATTACAGAAGTCATTCACCGGTCCTGACAGGCTGCAAGATCTACATCTAGTAGACCCAACAAGTGGTATCAGAGCCTGGGAGGGTCTCTATACAAGCAGAATCAAGTTCTCTTATTACTAACAATCTGTTTATCATGTCTGCCTCAACTTCTACTCAAACAGGAGAAGAAGGCACTCCTAAAATTGTGCAACCTCAGCAGATCCTGGCTACGGTTTCCAACACGAATGGAAAATTCTCTCTTCTGAAGAAAGGTGAATATGATAACTGGGCAATGAAGATGGAATGGTGGATCACCAACACTAATCAAGATCTTTGGAAGATCATTCTGAATGGAAACAGCAGAAAGCTTACTGGACGAGACAAGAACGGTAATATTACTCTTCTTGACCCTAAAACTCATGAGGAAATTATCGCTATTCAGAAGGAGGTAAAAGCAAAAACAATTTTGCTTCAATCTCTTCCTGAAGATCACATGGGTGACTTCTACCATTTGGATGATGCCAGAGAGATCTAGAATGGCATAAAAGCAAGGTTTGGCGGAAATGAGGAGTCAAAGAAAATGCGAAGGTCCATGCTGAGAGATGAATTCACAGAGTTCAAAATCTCAGAAACTGAAGGTCTGAATCAAGGGTATGATAGGTTCCAGAAGATATTGATCCAGTTGAATCAACTTAGGTCCAAGCCTGATGATGGTGATGTGAATGCAAGGTTTCTTAAAGCCTTACCCTACTCTTGGAACCAGGTGGTAATCTCTCTTAAAGCCAAAGGTGGGCTTGATTATCTCAGTTTTGATGATTTGTTTCATAGGCTCAGAACCTTCGAACCTCATGTGAGAGGATATCCTAGTGACTCTTTTCCCAACCCTGCTAATTCAGCCTTTGTGAGCTCTATGGCATCTAGTCCCATGTCATATGCAAGTAGCCCGAGCAATACTGTTTCTCCCCAGCATACTGATGAGATGGCATTTATACATGATCTCGTCGTTCTTTTCGGGCTTTAAATGCATAAAAATGTCATAAAATACCATATATATGCTTGTGTTTGTTTACTTTGTATTTTAGGTATGGATATCGTGAAAAAGACAAAAGATCACAAGTTACAAGGAAAAACGGACACGAGAAACGAAGCCGTACAAAGAACCGGGCCCTAATCATGGAATTCTCAACAAAATACCTTGAAGACTTGAAGACAAACAAGATTGATCCTCCAAGAATGAAGAAATGACACTTAAAACCCTTGTATATTAATAATTACAAGTTTGGTCCCTTAAGTTTGTCAAAATTGCAAAAAGGTCCTTCAACTTTGAAGAAATGACAAGATTGGTCCCTCAACAAAATCAATTTGTCAATTATGGTCCCTCATGAAGATTAAGAGACATTGAAGACCTTTGAAGATCAAGATTTTTCAAGATCAGCCCTTGAATTATTCAAAAATGCCAAAAACAACCCTTGATAACCTTTGTGTGAAGTTTGGTGCCAAAAGTGTCAAGTGATGAAAGTTATTAACAAGGGAAAACGGTTTTTAGGGCTGGAAAACATTGTTTGCCAAAAATCTCAAAAGAAAAGGACCAAAGTTGCCATACTCAAACATTCAAACACAAAAAACGCGCCTAACACATTTCTTCCCCCAAAATTGGATCAAAGGACTTACTATTCACCTTTCACTCCACCCAGAAATTACCCCAACTTAAACTTGGGTAAAAACCAATTAATCTTGCCCACGTGTGATTCACACACGCAGGAACCCATCCCACACCTAAAAACCCCAATCCCACCACTGTGGACCCTACCCCCAATTCCCCTTTCCACCAATCAAAACACTCCTTAGGCTCCAAGGCATATGACGTGTCCCAAATCAACAGTGGAGGATTTATGCTTACTCACAACGCAAAAAGGAACGTCCAGGATCCATTTTGACAACTCATCACTCAAAAACGTCAAGGGCATATTTGGGATTTTCTAGTGATTAGGGTTTTGTGTTTAAGCAGCCTAGAATGTTCATTAGAGTAGTATAAATAGGAGGTGAGCCTATTCACTCTCCTTTGTTCCAGTTTTAGGCAATCATTCATGTAATCCGTTTTTTAAATTTAATATAAAGTTTGGTATTTTCTAAAAGAAATTGTAATTCCTTTTATGTTTATTAAAAAGTTTGGATGTTTGATTGCTGATTCTGAGTTCCATTTATTCATTTGTGATTTAAGAATTTCAGGTTTTTCATAAAAAGGTTTTGAAAACTTGAAATTCTTGGTAAGAATCTGTTTCAGGTTTTTGGTGTTAAGAGGTAAGTTTTAGTTGGTGATTTAGTGGTTATAAAACGTTTTAAGAGTGTTAAAAGGTTTCGGATAAGTTTTAAAAAGAAAGAAAAAGAGAAAACAGGTTATAATATATTGCTTGTATTTTGTCTGTTTTTGTTTGATTTGTCATAAGCAGGTTGTGGATTGCTGTTGATCATTGGTCAGCGCAGGCCTCCAGCCTGTGGGAGGTGGATTTAACATCCACTAGGGCTTTGGATGTAAAGCCCTAAGGTAAATCTTCTTTTACCTTGTTGAAATTTCAGAAAAATAGAAGTTGTGTGATTTGTTGGATTAAGTTGTTCTTTGTTAGTATAAGTTGTTGATTTGTGATCTAATGTGTTTATATGCATGTTAGAAGCTATTTGGATCAGATTGAATAGGTTTTAAGGTACTTTGGTTTGATAAAAATTGAAAACAAGTTTTTAAAGTGGTGTTTGGATAAGTGTATTAACAGGGTAGAAATCTTGATTGTGCTTTCTAAAACGTGTTAGAGATATTTGTTTGAGTTGAAATAGGTAGAGTATCAGTTGGTAGTTTGATTAGCAAGGTTTTGGAGCAAGTTGTGTGGTTAAAAGTGAAAATAGCCTAGCCAAATCTGCATAATCACTTTCTGCCTATTTTTCCTAGATTTTTGTGCTTGATTCTTGCAAACTGTTAAGAATTAGGTTTATTGAGTTACTGTTATTGCTTGAGTGCTAGTTGGTGAGTGTGTGTGCCAAATTTGTTCATTTGAATCTCACTAGGGTGCTAGTAATAAGCTTATAAGTTCTCAGACCTAGTCATATTTACATCAGCAACTTAAAATCGGTTTTGTGTGTTTTGTTTTGTGAATTTGAGTGCTAGTTGATTGCTTATTGCTTGTACTTGACTCCTTGTGCTCCAAAGAGCACAAGGGTGCCCCCTTGTCCACAATCAACACCAAATAAGCCCACCACCAAGTCCTCTTGGTGATTTTTCCAACTGTGAAGAAAAAGGAACAAGCAAAAGGCTTTTGTTCATCAACCAAGTGAACTGCATACGTTTTGATCCCCAACCTTGTTTAATTTTGGCTAAAACAGGAAGTTTGATTGTGTTTCTAGATTAATATAGGTGTCAGTTTGGTTGGAAAAAGAAAAAAAAAAAAAAAAAATAAAAGCAAAAAGGTAGCCCGCAACGGACTCGAACCCTAGACCTCTCGCTGGAGGGTTAAGGGAACTACCATTGATCTAGACTCCTTTTTACGTTAGGGTTTGCAATCAAACTTTATTTAACCTATTTTTGCTTTGTTAGCTTAATTAAAAGCCGTGAGCAAATAAGCTCATTTGAGCTTATTGGTTTAACGTTTTTGCTTATTTTCATTTTTCCTAGGATCATTGTAGTATTTAAGACTTTTCTAGCTAGTTTTCTTAATTTTCCCATTATTAAATTATTTTTCTTTATACGTTTTTTATAAAATCATTAAAAAATAGAAAAAAGATTTTTAATTTTTAGGAAAAATAATTTTTAGTTTTTAAAATAATATTTTGAGGTTTACAGCTTATTAGGTTTTTAATTTGGCTTATTTTTAATTTTATAAGATTTTAGGATTTTTAAGCAACTTTAAAAATTAATATAAAATTAATTAAGAGGTTTTAGAAAATTTAATTTACATTTTCTTCTTAGTTAGAATATTTAGGATTTTTGAGAATTTTTTAGAATTTATTTGAGAACTTTTTATTTTTAGCATTATTTTAATATTATTTTATTATTAAAAAAATCAAAATTTTATTTTTATTTCTTTTTCATTTTTCCTAGATTCTTCAGCATTAATTAGGACCTTTTCCATTTTTAGAATATTTTTATAGCTTTTAGATTTATTTTTATAATTATTTTAAGTTTAATTAGTTTTTAATCATTTTAAATCATTTTTAGAGTTTTAAAAATAGTTTTAATAGCTTTTAATTTTTAGAAAATTACTTTTTAGTCTTCTAATAATATAAGTTAAGTAATTATTCAATAAAATCATATTTTAGACATTTGAATTAGTTATATTTAATTTTGGGGCTTTAATTAGCATTTAAAATTAAATATTTAATTAATAAAAGGTTTTAAAATATCTTTGTTGGATTTTTGTCTTTATTTATATTATTATTGACGTCTTTTTAATCTTTTATTTATTTTGCTTTTGGTCTTAGTATAATTTTTAATTTTGGTAGTTTCTCACGACTTTACGTTTACATCTTTTTTGTCGTAGTTTAATTTTAACGTAACCGTCTTTTCATCTTCTCATCCCCATTCTTCTCAATATTAATCTCAAATAATTACAAGTTAATTCACACACATATACCTCCTTGGGAAACGAACTTTCTCTCATTTTATTTGATTAAGGGTCATTTGTGCACGGTTTTCCTAAACCGTCGTACTTAATACTTTCCACTATTTTGTGTTGCTTTGTTTTTCCTAAAATAAAGTATACATAAAAGGACTACAATCATTTTGGCACCGCTGCCGGGGAGGTGTGTTGTGCTTTAATTTGGAAGCTTTTGTTTTTGATATTATCCATAATAAGTATTTGTGTTAAGTGGAACTCCCTTAACACGTATTATCGATTTTCTTGGTTTTTCTTGTACAAATATTATTAATATATTGTATTAAGTATCACAATCAAAATACAATATCTCCAAAAGTGTGAAAACACAACCTTAATTGGGATTTGATCTCCTAATTATTGTATTCGAATCTCAAACAAAAAGAAAAAGGCAAAAATAGATAAATACTTTCGAGAAGCTCGATTTTGAAAAATACAAACTATAAGGTGGGTATAAGGCGGGTATTATAAAATATACCCTAAGGAAAAAGGCTCTTAAGTGCTTCGCGCCGCCTCGTTTCCCCGCTTGCTTGTGAGTATTTTAAGATTGAAGGCTAATCGAGGGTTTTGCCGCCCAAAGTATTAATACGTATACTATATTTGCTTGGTTTTCTTTGTGATTAAACCCTCTTGAACAATTTGGTTTTCACCAAAGTTCTAAAGTCATTCGAAGGCGTTCACTCCACGTGATCGTTTTCATTCCTTTGAGGCTTCTTTAATCAAGAGTTTGATTCGAGGAGAGATTTTGTAGATTGTTGTCTACGAAGATACACCAAAATCCAAAAAAAATTAAATATCATCAAAAACACAAAAAAAATTGAAAATTCACAAAACAACCAAAAAGAATCTTCTTTGCTCACCTCCCATTCTTCGTGAAGTTTATGATCACTCGTAATCAAGCAAAACGAGCTCGTAAACGTCTTCAAAAGCAAGCAAATCAAGGATCGTTGATTGTTGAAGAACCTCCAATTGTTGAACCTATTATAGAACAAGAAGTCGTCATGGCTAATCGTACTATGATGGAGTTGCTACAAGCACCCACCGAGGGTTTTGGAGAGGCTATTGTGATTCCCGCCATCCTTGCGGAGAATTTCGAGATTAAGACGGGTTTAATGTCTATGTTGCAAGCAAATAAGTTTAGAGGTCACGAGAAAGACAACCCACATTACCACATTAGGAATTTCAACCGTCTCACCGCCACTAGCAAATTTAAGGATGTTCCGCATGATGCCATTAAGATGATGTTGTTTCCATACTCGTTGGATGGACCCGCAAAAATTTGGCTCGAGAAAGAACCGCCAAATTCGATTTTGACATGGGCCGATCTCGTTTCTAAGTTTGTGAACAAGTTTTTTCCACCATCTAAAACAACACACTTAAAAAATGAGATTTCACGATTTGTGCAACGTAATAATGAAAGTTTTTCAATGGCATGGGAACGCTTTAAAGAGATGTTACATGAATGTCATCACCATGATTTTTCGGAATTGCATCAAATTGATACCTTTTATAATGGGCTTAATGATCATGAACGAGATTATTTGAACGCCGCCGCGGGTGGTAATTTTTTGTGCAAGACGACAAATGAGGCTTTACAAATCATTGAAAATCGATCTAAGGTTTATAGCCCTCGTAACACACCGAGTGTTGCCAATATGGGTTCGTCATCTTCGTCACAATCGTCTCGTAGCATTAATGCCTTACATGATGAAGCTAATGAGGAAAATCGGTTTTTTGATAGATTTGCTAATCTAATGTCCCATTGGAAGGCTCAAGAAGCTTCCAATTCCGCTTCGGTTAAAGCGGTTGCTAAGAGTTGTTTATCTTGTGGGGGAGTGTTAACATCATAAGATTCAAGCTAACAAGAGGTGATCCGGAGGTCGGGGAGGATAAAACAAGTGTTTAGACATTTTAGAGAGAGAAAGATAAAAGCTTGAATGTAGTGTGTGTATTTAGAGAGAGAAAGTGAAATACACAACTAAGAAGAATCCTCACCCCTCCATGGAAGTATGGAGGGGTATATATAGGCTAGACATGAGTTCACTTTGACAACATGTCAATAGTAGTCCTCCATGTTTTTGCCCATATGAAACTAATGTAATTCCGTAAATGGCGCTCACATTTTAGGGCTAACAGGGAGCTCATGATCTTTCCGAGTGCATTACCGCGGATGGTAACACTTCGAGTGCTTATGTAGCAACGGGAACTTGCAACCAAAACGGCCAAGGTTCCCGCCAAAATCAAGCTCCACCAAACCAAAATGTTAATAATTATCGAAACAACAACCAAGGTAATTACCAAGGCAACACACGCAATTACAACAAAGGGAATTATCAAAGTGGGAATGGACAAATCTCTAATCAAAACCAAAACCGTGATTTTCAAAACACTACACAAGGTTTTCAAAATGCTCACACGAAAAATTTGCAAGGAGAATTTTTGGATTATGCAAAAGCAAATGATGCTAAATTTGATAATATGCAACGTGAGATGATTAGCTTAAGATCCGAGTTGAAAAACGAGCTTAAAAATGAACTTGCTAATGAACTTAAAACTCATGCAAACAAAATGGAAGGAAATGTCCAACGTCTTCAACAAAACCAACAAAAGATGGAATTAGGACAACATGAGATTAAGCAAGAGTTATTAAAAGCGGATGCTAGGCAATCAAAATTTGAGGACCGAATGGGTAAGATGTTTGAAGCAATCATGTGTAAGCCCTCTTCCTCACGTGGTCTTCCTAGTGATACCATTAACAACCCGAGGGGAGAATTGAAGGTTGTTGCTACACGAAGTGGTAAAACTTTCAAGGAACCAATCTCTCGTCCAAGTACTTCTAAGGAGAAGGAAATCGAGAAAGAACCCGAGGTGATGGTCGAAAAGGAGCACATTACAATCCCACGAAGTACCGCTCAAACCACACCTACGGTTGAACCAATACCAATTGTGGAACCCGAGTTTCCAAGGCCGTTGCCTAATGACCAACCCACACCACCTTTACCATACCCTTCGAGACGAAACAAAGAGAAAGCACAAGAAAGGAACAATTATCAATTTGAGCTATTTATAAAAATGTTTCGTGATCTACATCTTAACATAAGTTTTGCCGACGCTTTAATCATGATGCCTCGATTCGCCGCAAACTTCAAAAGTATGCTTAACAACAAAGAGAAGTTACAACAATCGTCTAGTTGTTCATCGGGTTTTCTAAGCCGCATACCACAAAAAGTCGGTGATCCCGGTAAATTTTTGATTCCGTGTGCTATTCAAGATATGGAGGAATGCTACGCCTTGGCCGATCTTGGCGCTAGTATTAATTTAATGCCTCTCGAGATTTTCAAATCACTTTCGCTTCCGGCTCTTACTCCTTCGAACATGTCCATCGAGATGGCCGATCATTCTACGATTTTAGCATGTGGAGTAGCCGAGGACGTTTTCGTTAAAGTCGGAAAGTTTTACTATCCCGTTGACTTTATCGTTGTAGACATTCCCATCGATCGAAAAGTTCCTCTCATTTTGGGTCGTTCATTTTTGGATACATCAAGAGCACTTATCGATGTTCATGCTCGAAAAATCACCCTTCGTTTCAATGAAGAAGAACTTGTCATCAATGCAACACAAAACTCCAATCTTTCTCATGTCTATTCTATTGCAACTTTAAACCATGGTGACTCGACCAATGTCGTTTGCAAAGAATTTTCACCAAGAGTTTTAGGAAATGTCTCCAAAAACAATTTACCATTTCCTCCGCCGGTGGAGGTTATGAGTGCTAAGCCTACAAAGAAGAAACCGTCAATACTTGAATCGAAAAATCCTTCGCCTCACCTCGAACATTCATTCTTGAAAAGTGTTGATAAGTTGCCGGTTTCTACGGAAGATCTTTCGGATGATGAATATGTTGGCCCCGATGGGGAGGTTTTCTTCGTCGATAAACGTTTTGAGAACTTGCCACCACCAAAACCAAAACGGTTTCAAAATGTGAGAATTTTTAGTGTGACTAACATCGTCTTAGAAACACCGAATATTTTCGACATAATCAAAAAGGGTTTTCATAAGGAGAGTTTAAAAGATAACAAAGGAAAAGATCTTAAATGTGATTTAATTGATTTTTCTACAAATCTAACTCCGTCATCACCACGTGTTTTGAGTGCTACAAACTCGTCTACTCCTTTTGACGATGCTTTGTGTGGTTCTAGTATGGGGGAAGCCCCTTATGTTCCCTCATCCTTGTCCACCGAGGACGAGATATTTGATCCCGGAATTTCATATAAAGGGAAATCTCGGTCTTCCACCGATGCAATAAATGGAAAATCTTTCTATTTGCTTGGTGCGAGTCTACCTCGAGTAGCTCAAACGTTTGTCTTACCAATTGTCTCACCCTTCTATTTCTCATCTATTTTCTTCAAACTCTTTGAGTTTATGGCACATGTTGAAGTGGTGTTAATTTGTTTTTCCAATGAAAACGAGAACGCCATCTTCGACCCCGGTATTTTGCATCATCTAAGGACTTAGTCCTTTTTACCGGTTGCTTTTTGGGCCTTGTTTATCATGTAAGCCCCATTGACCACACCACGATTTTCCCTAAATGTTCACATTTTAAGGGGATCGAGTCGAGCTCATGACTCGGTAATCAAAAACGAGGTGCCTCGTGGGGGAAATCCCATGCTTATCTTTTATATTAACTAATAAGGGGACTTGTACCCTTCCAACTCGTTGTCTCGTGGTTGTTTGTGATTGTGTTATCTAGATCATCATCATCATCTACGATTGAAGACTCTCGTGTTCGTTTACGTGAGCCTCCATCGTTCGTTTGAAGAAGTTTTTCACGATTCCTTGACATATCCTTTATTGTTCTAACAATTATCTTTTAGCATAATTAATAAACGGCTTTAGATATATTGTTGATCACCCTTTCCATGCTAGATCCTAAGCATTCGATTCTTCGTCTCTAGTATGGGGGTGCTCCACCTTTAGACTCGAAACATTGAGGACAATGTTTACTTTTAGTATGGGGGGTGAATAGGTACTTGCTTTGCTACGCCCTCACGTTTCCAACTTTCAATGTTTTGTTTTGCTAATAAGGCTAAAAATGGCCAAATTTTAAAATTTTTCTTAGTTTTCATAAGTGTTTTTAAGACACGAATGTATATTTTCCGATGGGTAGAATAAGAGTTAATTTTTGACTTGATGGGCATTTGGAGCCATTTACATTCCTTAACCCGCTCAATTCAAGTTTTGCTAGACTTTTATATAGGGAGCTTTAAAACGCGAAAGTCTTAATTCATACGAGTTAAGAACAAGAACTTTTCGCAAGTTCCTATAATTGATTCTAGAAAGTCACTTATCAAGGGAACTATAAAACGCATTCTCTAAACTTGAAAAAGTCCAAGAAAGTGCAAGATCCTATAGGTGGCTTGAAAACCCAAAACTTTGATTTGATATAGTCTTAATGAAAGCTAATCCAAATTTGGCTTAATTTTGACTTGCATGGCTAAGTATTCACGAGTCTCTTTAATTAGAGGTCTTTATATAGTGAAGAACGAGAAATGATAGAGTTAGACAAGTGATCATGCTAAACGTAGAACATGAAAGTGTTCTTTCAAAAACTCATATGTTTTTAATTGTGGCTTTTTCTTCCCATAAGATCAATGCATTAGGAATAAAACATAATTGCAATAAGTAAGGTCGTACGATTTGAAAAGTTACTTAGCCTCTAGCGCAAGATCGTTTAAAAGTTGCTCGGGGTTGAATAGAGTTCATAGCCAAGGCATAACTTATTGAAGCGGGACGCGAAGATTGGCGATCATCCAAAAAGGCCCTAACAAGGCATGAGGAGCTCTATTTTTGCTAAAGATCCAAAGATGATGTGAAGTATCATTATTCCAAAATCAATATGAAGGATCGAGACACACGACGAGAAGCAATTACTCCCCTAAAGAATGGAGAAAGTCTATCCAAAAAGACCCTAACAAGGTATGAGGATAAATATATCCAAGTCCGAAAAGGAGGCGGATCGTTGTATATCAAAATCCAAAGTAAAGATTGAAGAAAAATGATGAAGTCGTGGTCCTATATGAAGAATCTCTCAAAAACGTCAAGTGAAGAAATTCCAAAATATGAAGAGAAGACCATAATTTCAAGAACGTCTTCCCAAGATTTGAAGTATGAAGTACATGCCAAATATCGGTCCGAGAAAGGTCTCAAATCGTGAAACGAGTTATGCCAAGATATGAACTTAAGGAGATACACGAGAAGCCGTTTTAAAAGATTTTGTCCTTCGGCTAACTATTGATCAAATCGTGCTACTTTGCTTTCGGACTAATAACTACTCAAATAAGTCAATATGTATCACTTGTGATCCATGACAAATAGATAAAAAAATGCTAGTAACCCATTTCCTTTTATAATAACTAGGATTGCGGGGAGAAAAAGTATTACACAATTTGGACGTATGAGTAGTGTTAGCATTGTGACTTGTACCAACAATGATCTTGTTTTTGCACTTAGCATGGAATGTATGACAATCAAGGATGACGAAGTTTACTCTAAGGGACATTAACTTGCTTCTATTCTTTGACCCTAAAAGTCACCTTTTGGTGATGAAAATCATACATTATGTCTTTACACATTCTCGTAGTATGTTGCAAGTCTTTTACTCTTCAATAAAGGTTAATAAAATTGAACTTTGGTGATGCTTCGATACTTTATTCTAGCATTGCGTGAGGGCACGGCAATGGCTTAGTATGGGGGAGTGATGAGATGGCATTTATACATGATCTCATCGTTCTTTTCGGGCTTTAAATGCATAAAAATGTCACAAAAATACCATATATATGCTTGTGTTTGTTTACTTTGTATTTTAGGTATGGATATCGTGAAAAAGACAAAAGATCACAAGTTACAAGGAAAAACGGACACGAGAAACGAAGCCGTACAAAGAACCGGGCCCTAATCATGGAATTCTCAACAAAATACCTTGAAGTCTTGAAGACAAACAAGATTGATCCTCCAAGAATGAAGAAATGACACTTAAAACCCTTATATATTAATAATTACAAGTTTGGTCCCTAAAGTTGTCAAAATTGCAAAAAGGTCCTTCAACTTTGAAGAAATGACAAGATTGGTCCCTCAACAAAATCAATTTGTCAATTATGGTCCCTCATGAAGATTAAGAGACATTGAAGACCTTTGAAGATCAAGATTGTTCAAGATCAGCCCTTGAATTATTCAAAAATGCCAAAAACAACCCTTGATAACCTTTGTGTGAAGTTTGGTGCCAAAAGTGTCAAGTGATGAAAGTTATTAACAAGGGAAAACGGTTTTTAGGGCTGGAAAACATTGTTTGCCAAAAATCTCAAAAGAAAAGGACCAAATTTGCCATACTCAAACATTCAAACACAAAAAACGCGCCTAACACATTTCTTCCCCCAAAATCGGATCAAAGGACTTACTATTCACCTTTCACTCCACCCAGAAATTACCCCAACTTAAACTTGGGTAAAAACCAATTAATCTTGCCCACGTGTGATTCACACACGCAGGAACCCATCCCACACCTAAAAACCCCAATCCCACCACTGTGGACCCTACCCCCAATTCCCCTTTCCACCAATCAAAACACTCCTTAGGCTCCAAGGCATATGACGTGTCCCAAATCAACAGTGGAGGATTTATGCTTACTCACAACGCAAAAAGGAACGTCCAGGATCCATTTTGACAACTCATCACTCAAAAACGTCAAGGGCATATTTGGGATTTTCTAGTGATTAGGGTTTTGTGTTTAAGCAGCCTAGAATGTTCATTAGAGTAGTATAAATAGGAGGTGAGCCTGTTCACTCTCCTTTGTTCCAGTTTTAGGCAATCATTCATGTAATCCGTTTTTTAAATTTAATATAAAGTTTGGTATTTTCTATAAGAAATTGTAATTCCTTTTATGTTTATTAAAAAGTTTGGATGTTTGATTGCTGATTCTGAGTTCCATTTATTCATTTGTGATTTAAGAATTTCAGGTTTTTCATAAAAAGGTTTTGAAAACTTGAAATTCTTGGTAAGAATCTGTTTCAGGTTTTTGGTGTTAAGAGGTAAGTTTTAGTTGGTGATTTAGTGGTTATAAAACATTTTAAGAGTGTTAAAAGGTTTTGGATAAGTTTTAAAAAGAAAGAAAAAGAGAAAACAGGTTATAATATATTGCTTGTATTTTGTCTGTTTTTGTTTGATTTGTCATAAGCAGGTTGTGGATTGCTGTTGATCATTGGTCAGCGCAGGCCTCCAGCCTGTGGGAGGTGGATTTAACATCCACTAGGGCTTTGGATGTAAAGCCCTAAGGTAAATCTTCTTTTACCTTGTTGAAATTTCAGAAAAATAGAAGTTGTGTGATTTGTTGGATTAAGCTGTTCTTTGTTAGTATAAGTTGTTGATTTGTGATCTAATGTGTTTATATGCATGTTAGAAGCTATTTGGATCAGATTGAATAGGTTTTAAGGTACTTTGGTTTGATAAAAATTGAAAACAAGTTTTTAAAGTGGTGTTTGGATAAGTGTATTAACAGGGTAGAAATCTTGATTGTGCTTTCTAAAACGTGTTAGAGATATTTGTTTGAGTTGAAATAGGTAGAGTATCAGTTGGTAGTTTGATTAGCAAGGTTTTGGAGCAAGTTGTGTGGTTAAAAGTGAAAATAGCCTAGCCAAATCTGCATAATCACTTTCTGCCTATTTTTCCTAGATTTTTGTGCTTGATTCTTGCAAACTGTTAAGAATTAGGTTTATTGAGTTACTGTTATTGCTTGAGTGCTAGTTGGTGAGTGTGTGTGCCAAATTTGTTCATTTGAATCTCACTAGGGTGCTAGTAATAAGCTTATAAGTTCTCAGACCTAGTCATATTTGCATCAGCAACTTAAAATCGTTTTTGTGTGTTTTGTTTTGTGAATTTGAGTGCTAGTTGATTGCTTATTGCTTGTACTTGACTCCTTGTGCTCCAAAGAGCACAAGGGTGCCCCCCTTGTCCACAATCAACACCAAATAAGCCCACCACCAAGTCCTCTTGGTGATTTTTCCAACTGTGAAGAAAAAGGAACAAGCAAAAGGCTTTTGTTCATCAACCAAGTGAACTGCATACGTTTTGATCCCCAACCTTGTTTAATTTTGGCTAAAACAGGAAGTTTGATTGTGTTTCTAGATTAATATAGGTGTCAGTTTGGTTGGAAAAAGAAAAAAAAGAAAAAAGAAAATAAAAGCAAAAAGGTAGCCCGCAACGGACTCGAACCCTAGACCTCTCGCTGGAGGGTTAAGGGAACTACCATTGATCTAGACTCCTTTTTACGTTAGGGTTTGCAATCAAACTTTATTTAACCTATTTTTGCTTTGTTAGCTTAATTAAAAGCCGTGAGCAAATAAGCTCATTTGAGCTTATTGGTTTAACGTTTTTGCTTATTTTCATTTTTCCTAGGATCATTGTAGTATTTAAGACTTTTCTAGCTAGTTTTCTTAATTTTCCCATTATTAAATTATTTTCTTTGCATTTTTCTTTATACGTTTTTTATAAAATCATTAAAAAATAGAAAAAAGATTTTTAATTTTTAGGAAAAATAATTTTTAGTTTTTAAAATAATATTTTGAGGTTTACAGCTTATTAGGTTTTTAATTTGGCTTATTTTTAATTTTAAAAGATTTTAGGATTTTTAAGCAAATTTAAAAATTAATATAAAATTAATTAAGAGGTTTTAGAAACTTTAATTTACATTTTCTTCTTAGTTAGAATATTTAGGATTTTTGAGAATTTTTTAGAATTTATTTGAGAACTTTTTATTTTTAGCATTATTTTAATATTATTTTATTATTAAAAAAATCAAAATTTTATTTTTATTTCTTTTTCATTTTTCCTAGATTCTTTAGCATTAGTTAGGACCTTTTCCATTTTTAGAATATTTTTATAGCTTTTAGATTTATTTTTATAATTATTTTAAGTTTAATTAGTTTTTAATCATTTTAAATCATTTTTAGAGTTTTAAAAATAGTTTTAATAGCTTTTAATTTTTAGAAAATTACTTTTTAGTCTTCTAATAATATAAGTTAAGTAATTATTCAATAAAATCATATTTTAGACATTTGAATTAGTTATATTTAATTTTGGGGCTTTAATTAGCATTTAAAATTAAATATTTAATTAATAAAAGGTTTTAAAATATCTTTGTTGGATTTTTGTCTTTATTTATATTATTATTGACTTCTTTTTAATCTTTTATTTATTTTGCTTTTGGTCTTAGTATAATTTTTAATTTTGGTAGTTTCTCACGACTTTACGTTTACATCTTTTTCGTCGTAGTTTAATTTTAACGTAACCGTCTTTTCATCTTCTCATCCCCATTCTTCTCAATATTAATCTCAAATAATTACAAGTTAATTCACACACATATACCTCCTTGGGAAACGAACTTTCTCTCATTTTATTTGATTAAGGGTCATTTGTGCACGGTTTTCCTAAACCGTCGTACTTAATACTTTCCACTATTTTGTGTTGCTTTGTTTTTCCTAAAATAAAGTATACATAAAAGGACTACAATCACATACTATTCAGCATACTGGTGCCATGTCATATGCTTCTAGTCCCATGTCTTCTGCTCCTGATCCTGCTGCCAAGTCTGGGAGTATGGTAGAAGCTGTTCTCCATTCTTTTGTGGCTGATGTTACTGCTGAACAACAACTTGCTTTTGATGACTTCAAACAGATCGATAAGCTTGATCTGGATGAGATAGATCTTAAATGGCAGATGGCCATGCTTACTCTTAGGGTTCACAAATTTGAGAAGAAAGCAGGAAGGAAGTTTAATTACAACCCTCGGGAGCCAGCAAGATTCGATAGAAGCAAGGTACGTTGCTATAACTGCCAGCAACAGGGTCACTTTGCAAGAGAGTGCCCTAGCAAGAATGATCAGGAGAAGAGCAGGTACTCCGCTTTCAAGGTTCAGGAGGTTAAAGATGACAAGAAGGCATTGGTATTTGTTGACTCCATGGTCAACTGGAATGACCATCAGGCTTCTACTCTGGAATCAGCGGAATCCACGACTGATGTGTTGGCAATGATTGCTGGAAATCTCTCTGATGCAGAAGAAGCAGAAGAGTTTGCTCTTATGGGCATCTCACCTCAGGTACAACATTGTCCCCTTGGTTGTCATGATAAATACATAGAACTGTTGTCCCAATTTAATGAAGTAAATGATCAAAATGATAAGTATTATTTAGAGGTGCAAGCCTATAAAGCTTCATTAAACACATTGGAACAACAAAAGAAGTGGTTACAAGATACACAACGTGCGTATGAGGATAAAATCAGGATACTAAGCATTGATTTAGAAAACACTACAAATATGCTTAAATATACAGAATCTGAAAGAGATGCTCGTATCAAAGAAAAAGAGGAGATGCAAGCTAAATTAGATGCTACAATGTTAAGATTTGACAAATGGCAAAAGGCACCTAAAAATCTTTCAAAATTAATTGATAGTAGCATGTCTGGCAGAACTAAAAGAGGCTTAGGATTTGAAAAATATATTGATTCTGAAGATGTATTTGATTTATCTTTCTCAAGCGTCTTTGATGCCGACAAAGAGGATGAGGGCAAACCTAGTTACAATAGGTTTAAACCAGCAGTAGAAATGCATGCTGGCCCTCCTCCTCTTACTGGAACTTTCATGCCCACCTCATGGCATAATGACTCGGATGGATCACAGATGCTTGAGTCCCCAACAAGTTCTACTAATACTAACGACTTTGTCTCATGTACTTTCAGTGACAAAGCCGGTGACTCTGCATCTAATGGTTCAAGTGAAGAGTCAAGACCTACGAGTTCCAAGTCGAATGAACATGCTGCTACTGGTGCTAGGAAGTGTGAAGAAAAAGTTGCTGTCAAGTCAAGTGTGTCTGGTCCTTGTTTATTGGGTCCTAGGAAGAATGTTTTTCCTAGAAATCTGTGTAATAAAGTAGGCAGTATGAAACAGTCTCATTCTAATAAAAGATCTTTCAAAACATGTTTTGTTTGTGGCAGTCCCTTTCATTTAATTAAAGATTGTGATTATTATGACACACATGCATCTGTTAAAGATGGTTCACCAGGAGCTGCTCAATATGCCTCTAGAAGACTTAATCCTAGTGCTCCAATGTTTCATACTTCTAGAGTATCCTCTCCTTTCATGTCTAATCACTGGAGAGAAAATGGATTTCAAACAACTAGTAATTATTTTCCAAATTATAATCCAAACTATGTGCATCATTTTGACCACACGTATTTTGGTTTGGGAAATTTGGGAACTGTTGTTAAGCCCTCAGCAGGTTGTTCCTGGTCAAATAGTAATACCCATATGATGAATATGCAACCAAGGAACAATGGTGGATCTCATCAATCTTCTTGGCATTCTTCTAATGATCCACAAGGCAGGCTCAAACCTGAAAAGGTTTGGGTCCCCTTAAGACACTAACTTTTGTATTGTTATGATCTTGTTGTTGTAGGTTACTCCATACCAGGATCCTAGTCTAGGCATTGTTGATAGTGGTTGCTCTAGGAGCATGACTGGCAATAAAAGCCTTCTCTCTAACTTTGTACCATTTTATGGGGGCAAGGTCTATTTTGGATAAGACACTATTTCTTCGGCGGAACACCAAGGATATTATTCTTGTTCAGGTTTATGTGGACGACATTATCTTTGGTTCTACAAGGAAGGAGTGGTGTGATGAGTTTGAACACTTGATGAAAGGAGAATTTCAGATGAGTGCCATGGGAGAACTGTCATTTTTCCTTGGTCCTTCAGGTCAAGCAACAATCGGATGGGATTTTTATCAGTCAAGATAAGTATGTTCATGAGATTCTTCAGAAGTTTGACATGGATCCTCTTAGACCAGCAGCAACCCCTTATGAAGTTGCTAAACTCAAACTTAAGAATGAGCCAGATCCACCGGTAAATGTTCATATGTACAGGTCTATGATTGGCTCTCTCATGTATTTGACTGCATCACGTCCAGACATTATGTTTGCAGTAAGTGCTTGTTCTAGACACCAGGTGACTCCAACGGTTTCGAACTTAAATGCAGTGAAGAAGATTTTCGAGTATATCAAGGCTCAACCTAAATTGGGTCTATGGTATCCTAGAGAATCTCCCTTTGTTCTTGAAGCATACAGTGATGGTGATTATGCTGGTGCTAATAATGATAGGAAGTCTACTACTGGTGGTTGTCAATTCTTGGGTCGTCGGCTTATTTCATGGCAATGTAAGAAACAGACAATCGTAGCTACTTCTTCCACAGAAGCTGAATATGTAGCTGCTGCTAGTTGTTGTGGTTAAGTTTTATGGATCCAAAATCAGATGTTGGACTATGGGTTCAATTTTATGAATACCAAAATTTTTATTGACAATCAAAGCACTATTTGTATTGTGAAGAATCCTGTATTTCATCAGCGGACGAAACATATTGAGATTCGGCATCATTTTATACGCGATGCAAATGAGAAGAAGCTGATACAGGTTCTTAAAGTTCATACGGATGACAATGTTGCTGATTTGCTGACTAAAGCTTTTGATGGTCCTCGGTTTAACCACTTGGTGGTTCATATTGGGATGGTCAATCCGTGATGTCTCGGATTGAGGGGAGGCAAAGCCTAAGGGGAGGCTTTGTGTACATATTAGGTCAGTCTAACGTATTCATAGTATTTAACAAACATAATTTCTTGGTTATGGTGGTGTGTGGTGCTTCTGATGGAGGATTTTTGCTCTCTTCTACTGGATATGGCCTTATATGACTGGCTTCTGGTCCTCTTTGGTCAGCTTCTAGTTATGCTTGGTTGCTTTCTGGTGGTTTAAAATCCTTCCATGTCTATTGGTGTGTGACTCTTGGTACTGGTACTGGTCTGGCTACTGTTCATTCCTTTTGTCCTTTATTAATCACGTTTTGCTCCTGGTCCGACTATTAGACCATAAAATCAGCAAGAACACAAGTCACACACAAAATCACCAAAAATCCAAAGTTTTAACAGATTTTGGGTAAGATGATGTGTACCTCATGGATGTACATCCACACCCACTAATTCTAAGCTTATGTACTAGCAAGAACAAGTACAAGCTTCCACAACAAAGCCTGCTAAGATTCAACAAGGTTAGAAGCAAAATATCAAAAACAGAAAGGTTAAAAAGCCTTGATTAATGCAACTCTTGTACCCCACACTTGATTATCCCCAAGTTATAGGCTTCACCACACCTTGATAACTCAATATCAGGATGCTATGATCAGTTTTATAGCCCAAGAATTCCAATGTGTACCAAGAAACTTAGCAAAATATCAAGCTTGAAGGAAAATGTGCAAACTTTTACACACTCCTTAAAAACAGGTTTTGAGATTCAAGATTAACAAACTAAGAACAATAATAAGCAGTAAACAACAATGGCACTTGACTTTTCTTCAAAGATTCAATCTCATTTTATTAAACTGAATATGGATTTACAGAACTTTGAACTAAGGAAAATTCAAGAGCAAAGTAACAATGAAGCACCCTAAGGCCTTTATATAGGCATACAAATGAACTAAGTAAGCTGAAAAATGTGTAACCCTAACTATGGAAGTTCCAAAATTGCCCTTTGAGTATTTTGAACTTTGAAGATCATGTGACTGTTTCTTGTTTGTTTATGGAGCTGGCATGGTGAAAAATGCATCCAATGGCTTACATGGTGCTTAGAAAGTAAGCTAGAATCATACGCGTTGGATGACTGGCCAAGTTTTGGCAGTTTCTTCTTTGTTTGCAGCAGGGGAATCTCTTGTGGGGCTGTTGAGTGAGGTGGCAAGAGTTTTTAAGGTTGGGTTATGGTTAAAACATCATTAATCATTAATCTGGATAATATGGAGGCCTAATTTTTGTTTAAACAAAAATACCCAATTCTTGTCTTGAGTGAATAGTTTGGTGTTTGATCCGGTTTAGGGGTGATTAGTATTTAAATCCATTTTTAGGCGCCAAGGTTTATTTATTAAATAAACCGGATTAGTGGAAGGGTGACATGGAGGAAGGAGGCTTGTGATTGGTGGAAATGGGTGAGTGGGACAGGTGTCAAAACATGAGTGGTCTAGGTAACTTTGTTTGTCTGCCAGGTTTAATCCCTTTCTTTTGTTTCTCTTGTCACTTGCATATAAACTAGCAAAAATCCGGATTCCTTTATAATTGAAGGTTTATTTTTCACACTTTTGCCCCCAAATACTTTTCCAAAGTATTTTTAGGGGTATTTCTTGCCATTTCTTGATTCTTGAAGGACTGATTTGGTATTTTATGGTCTTGACTTGTATGATTGACCTTTTGGAGGACTAAAATTGCCAAGTCATGATTAATGAGGGACCATTTTTGCCATTTCTTAAAAATCAAGGGTCCTTTTGGTAATTTTGATATTTTCAAAGGACCAAACTTGTAATTTCTTGTAACTTGGAGTCCTTCTTGGTATGTTTGACTTTGAGGAGGATAAATATTGACATTTTAGTTTTGTTGTGGGACTAAACTTGCCAATTCTTCAAAGGGGAGGGCCCTTTTTTCAATATTGACAAACTTTAGGGACCAATCTTGTAATTATGAGGATACAATGGTATAAAGTGTCAATTATTCAATATTAGAGGACCCTTCTTCATAAATATTCAAATCTTCAAGGGTTTTCTTTGGAAAATCTTCATTAGGGCTTGGTTCAATGTGCGGCTTCGTTTCCCGTGTTCGTTTTTGCATGATTCTTGTGATCTTTTGTCATTTTCTCAATATCCGTACCTAAAATACACAAGCAACAAACACAAGCATATATTTTGGTATTTTCATGATATTTTATGCATTTAAAGCCCTTTTTGGAAGATGAGACTATGTATAAAAGCAATCTCATCATTGACCTTTCCAAAATTCTTTTTAAAGCACGATTTGAGACCTCCACTTGGCTACTTGTTTGTGGGTGGTTGGCGGTAGACAATCGGTGGGTGACATCATATCTTTTCAACACTTTATCGAATTGTTCGTTGCAAAAATGGGTTCCACGATTACTAGTGATGGCACGCGGTGTGCCAAAACGAGCAAAAAGTTGCTTTAAAAACATAACGACGACTCGGACATCGTTAGTGGGGAGAGCCTTTGCTTCCACCCACTTCGAAAGATAATCAACGACAACGAGGATATACTTATTTCCTTGAGAAGACGGAAATGGTCCCATGAAGTCTATTCCCATATGTCGAATATTTCACAAACTTGAATCGCGTTTTGAGGCATCTCATCACGTTGAGAGATTTTGCCTTGGCGTTGACAAGAGTCACATGACTTGACAAAGTCATGTGCATCACAATAGATAGTCGACCAAAAGAAACCCGCATCAAAATTTTCTTAGCGGTGTAATTCGGTCCATGATGGCCACCGGTGGGTCCTTCATGGCAAGCTTTGAGGACGGAAATGGCTTCCTCTCCGAATACACAACGTCGAATAACTTGATTGGAACAAATACGAAACAAATAGGGGTCGTCCCAAAAAATAGTATTGAACGTCTTTAAAAAACTTTCGTTTTTGTTGAGACGACATCCCTTTGATGATGAATTTCCCCGCATGGTAATTTGCAAAGTCCACAAACCATGGGGTACTTGAATTTTCCAAACAAGAAATGAGAGAAAGTGTCTCGAGAGGAAATGTTTCGGTTATATACTTGTTCTCAAGATCACTTTGATGGGGATTTTCAAGACGACTTAAGTGTTCGGCCGTTAGGTTTTCCGCTCCTTTTTTATCACGGATTCTGACATCAATTTCTTGTAAAAGGAGGATCCATCAGAGTAACCTAGGCTTTGCGTCTTGTTTATTAAAGAGGTATTTCAAAGCGGAATGATCGGTTTAGACAACGGTTTTGGACAAAACGAGATATGATCGAAACTTTTCGAAAGCATATACAACGGCTAATAACTCTTTCTCGGTGGTAGCGTAATGAGATTGAGCATCATTCATTGTTTTACTTGCGTAATGAATTGGTAAGAAGTGTTTACCCCTATGTTGTCCTAGAACCGCCCGTATAGCAAAATCACTTGCATCGCACATGACTTCAAAGGGAGAATCCCAATTTGGAGCAACCAAAATCGGAGCTTCGGTAAGCTTCCGTTTGAGGGTATTGAAAGCCGTGATGCAATCATCGGAAAACACGAAAGGAGTATCTTTTTCAAGAAGATGGGTCATTGGTCTCACGATTTAAGAAAAATCTTGAATAAAACGACGATAAAATCCCGCATGTCCTAAAACACTTATATCCCCTTTGACGGTAGACGGATATGGAAATTTAGCAATATAATCAATTTTCGACTTGTCGACTTCGATTCCACTTTTAGAATTTTTATGACCCAAAACAATTCCTTCGTTGCACATAAAATGACATTTTTTCCCAATTAAGAACCAAGTTAGTTTCTTCACATCTTTTAAGCATTTTTTCCTAATTATTTAAACATGACAAAAAAGATTTTCCAAAAACCGAAAAGTCATCCATAAAAACTTCCATCGTTTTTTAATCATGTCGTGAAAAATTGCCATCATACAACGTTGAAAGGTACCCGGTGCATTACAAAGACCAAAGAGCATTCTTCGATAGGCAAAAGTTCCATAGGGACAAGTGAAAGTGGTCTTCTCTTGATCTCTAGGATCAACGGGGATTTGGAAGTACCCGGAGAAGCCATCTAAAAAACAATAAAAATCATTGCCGGCTAGTCGTTCTAACATTTGGTCCATAAATGGTAACGGAAAATGGTCTTTTTGTGTGGCTTCGTTGAGTTTACGATAATCGATGCAAACTCTCCACCCGGTGACAAGTCGAGTCGGAATTAATTCATTATTCTCATTTGGTACAACAGTTATTCCACCTTTTTTAGGCACACAATGAATGGGGCTCACACACGGGCTATCGAATATTGGATAAACCATACCGGCATCAAGGAGTTTTACAACTTCATTTTTTATAAGCTCATGTATTTTTGGATTAACACGTCGTTGACTTTGAATTGACGGTTTAAAATCATCTTCCATTAAAATTTATGAGTACAAAAACGTGGATCAATTCCCTTGATGTCGGATAATTTCCATGCCAATGCTCGTTTGTGAGCCTTCAGAACTTTTAAAAGTGCATCTTTTTCATCCTTTTTTAAACCTTTTGAAACAATGATGTGACAACCCGTCAATTTATGGTTGATATTTTATTCTCAATTATTATTTGAAAATATTATTTTAATGTTATATTATGAACTCACTTATTTTTGGGAAGTAATTTGGATTTACGTCTTGAAGAAGCATCGACTACGTCTAAACCGGAGGATTCAACGTTACGTGCTTACGTTTACATACACCATTTTGGTGACAGTCCGACATTTCAGAAAATAAATTTATCCGTAAATATTATTTTGGAATTTTAAATTTGTGTTGGTACATAAACTCATAAATTTACGAGAAGAGATTAGGACTTACGATTTTAATTTAACGTCCTTTACGACTAAACCGGAAACCTTAGGATTACGTATTTACGTTTTCGAACTCCGTTTTTGATGAGACAATTTTTATTAGATTCGTTTTGTGCCGTTGATTCATAATTTATAAAAACGTTTTTCGTAAAACGACCCGAGGGCACGCAAATCGAGGAAACTAGAATCGAGGAGTACCCGTAAATAAATGGGGATGAGACAAGTGGGACACTTGTCCCACCCCCACTATAACCGGCCATATTAAGCTAACCACACAACATGTGTGTCAAAGCTTACTAAGTAAACTAGGACACTTGTCCTAGCTACTTACACAAAACCATCTACACCAAAACCATTCTTCATATCTCACATGCAAACCACACACAATTTTCTCTCTTCCTCCTCCATATGTGTCGTCCACTTTCCCCTCTAAACACCCATTTTGATCAAAATTTACCATGAAATCTTATGTTATTTCTACATATAATGATGCCCTTTTAAAGATATGAAGATTGGTGCAAGTTTTAACATCCAAAAAGGAGTTTTCAAAGGAGTCAAGGGCTGATTATCATCAAGGTGTTCATGTAGATGGGTGGTCTTGAAGATGGTCTTGATTTTTCACAAGTTTCTCCATCAAAATCCATGTCTTGATCACAACCTACATCATCATGGTGGTATAAAGATTGTTCTTCCCATCCTTTTGTTAATTTTGATTATGTAATCATGTATTTTCTTCTTAAATGTATATATGTATGATGATATATGATGATAAAAATATTTTGTGGGGATTTGGTGTTGATAATCATGGGTAAAAAGATGAAAAACTATAAGAAACAAGGCTAAAATCATGCTTAAAATGATGACTGTATAAAACAGTAAAGAACCATGTGATGAACTAATAAATTGGCATAGATTAATGGATATACAGTAAGTAATATGTCTTGTACACATGTGAGAGTTGGCCATGCAATGGAATCATTAGGATGAGTGAGATATGATCAAAACAAGTTTAGAGTACAAATCTGAGTTCACTGTTTTGGACGATTTTTAGAAAATACTTAGAAGCTGATTCAACAGTAGCTATAGAAGAGTTAAATGGAGCACATATAATGTAGTTTATGTAATAAAAATTTGAGCTTCTATCTCCATATAAAACTATAGATATGGCTGTTTTGGTGAACATGAAAGTAAAAATAAGATTTTGGAAATTAAAGTATAATAGTATTATATAAGCACTCAAATAAAAATAGTATAAAATGTGAATTAAAACCCACTAACTCATATAATACATTTATATAAATATGTATAAGGATAAATAATTGGATATTTTATAAAAACGGTAGTTTGATAAGTTTTATAAGTTATAAAACTATAAACATGATTTTTACGATTTTTTCGGCTATTACCGTAAAATTAACGTTTTTGTTAAATAAAACTTAGACGGTTGGACCCGTCTAATGTAAACTTTTGTAAACTCATATACTGATATATATAAGCATATATAACAAGTAAAAACCGATAAAACCCGAACTATATAACATACGGACATTAACGGGCTAAGTTAACGTTATTGGACTAATAATACAACAAAATGGGCTAAAACACTTATAAACTTATTTATTGGGCTTAACCCATTTAGGCCCAACATGTAAAGGGTAAATACTGATAATACAAGTATAAAATGGATTAATACAAGTTAAAGAACTTATAATAAGCTTATTGGACCTAAAACATGTAAATAGGTAAAACTAGTAAACTAGTATAAAAGTTATCAACACATAAACACTAAAATGAGTAAAAGAGAATATGTAAACCCACTTAATCATCATATATATAAAATCATCATATGCATACATAATTGTTATTTTTATAAAGTCATTGGACAAGAGTCTAAGACGAGTATTATTTGTCTAGGTTTCCGTGATTGAAGCACGTACCGTACGTCCGAATTGCCGATAACCCGCCTTCCCACATCAACGTGAGTTCATAGCCTCGCACTCTTTTAAATGTTTTTATGAAATGTTTTATAAACCCGCGAGGGAGATAATATGTTAGTTTTTATGAAATAGGACACCATTTGTCCCGATTGTTTGTTTATTGATTTGGACCCGAATGATTGTATGACCCGATGAAAAATTAAATGACCCGATAGATGAAATAAAATGGATTATTAAAGTTAGGTTATGTCACTAATAGTCCAATTAGCATGAATTGTGAACTACCGGGATTTGGTAGACGCTTATGCATATGATAGTACTATTTGGGGACGATCACCCCAGTTCGCGCCTTGACGGTTGATCCCCGTCGTGCCACATGGATTGGTAAGCGAATTTATGTATGAGAAGATTTCCATAGCGTGACCTTTGTGACGACACGCTATGTTAGATGGGCAAATTGAGTATCGGGTTAGCTACCAGTTGTTGGTTATAGTAAGGTAACAATGTCATGCGGCTTGTAATAATCCAAAATAACGAAAATACTGATATACGCCTTGAATTACGATGTATTGCCTGACTAGCAATACGGGGTCTTACTACTGATGTTATGTTTGTGTTTTGGTTTTATATAACCATCTTCATATAACGGTTTTTATTTCTATACAACGTTATAAAACGTATTGTATGATATTTTTACGACATTGGTTCGTATAATGATTTTTAAGGCAAATGCCTATATTATGATTTTCGATAAGGATTTGTATAAAAATGACTTTGGCTATTTTATGGCCTATTACAATGAATTGTACAAAATGATTTCGGTAATAATTTTATACCGATGTTAAATTGATGGATTTTATTAAACTCTATGAATTCACTCGGCGTTATCGCTGACCTTTTCTTTTAACATGTTTTATCTCAGGTACTTGAAGGTAATTCTCGGGAAGACAACAAGAATTCATAGCCCGCACCTAAACAATAATATCCATTCAAATTCCTTGTAAAACTTGTATGAAATATTATGACTTGGGACCTATGTAAATTTGATATTTATGAATGGAAATGCTTTTATTATTAAACGACGCGATTTTTATGCGTTGTCTATCATGTGAGTAATGTGCTATCCCGTAACACCAACGAGTCTTCCGCTGTATTGAATTGTATAAATTTGGGGGTGTTACAGTTTGGTACCAGAGCTCTCGTTATAGAGAACGAAAGATTTTTAAAATCAAGGTTTTGAATAAAACATTTCAAAATCTTTTAACTATAAACATTTTTCTAAAAGTGTCTAAAAAAAAATCTTTTGACTATAACGGTGCCGAAGAATTCCAGAGTTACTGACAAGGCCAGACTGAGAAGTGATATTTTAATATATATATAACTTGGATTATATATATATGATGTAATTTTATTACATGATTCTTTGATGATTACTTTGATATTTATACAAGGTATTTATACGACGTAGATTGTCACAAGGAATCCTAAATCCTCTAGTAAATTAATCGAAGCTATTCTCGTAGGAATTCTAGCTATCCTAGATCTAAACCAAGTTGTGGATATTTATGATCCCAACAAAATGGTTGATATTCGTAGAAGTGTTGATAGTAGTTGATTGTAATCTTGAAGAAGAATTGGCGAGATTAAAACTGATATCGATGTCATGACGATCTTTCCTTATAGAGTGGAATTTGACAAAATGTTACCACCTGGAAAGGTGTCGTCTGATTCGTTGTCACCCAATTCTTAAACTTGAAATCGAAAGGGTGAATGTTGCACTTGAGGCTGTCATTGGAACCATTACCCAAAAGCCTCATGCCACTAGTACCTTTCCGAGAAGTCTAATTGAATGATCGAGTCATTTTATACTAGTGACTCATTTGATAGCTATTGTTTTAAGAGCTAATAGGATTGGAAATTAAGTGTTGTTCATATCGAGCTTTTATTGCACTTTGAAGGTTTATGAATAAAGTTGAAAATATTTGAGAATGAGGTAGGATGTCGCATTGAGTATAAGTTGGTTGAAACTTGAATGAGGTAAAAATATAACTTGTTTGGAATATAAGATGGTTAAGAGGAAGTCGTTAATTTATGAGATTGAATTATAAGATTTTAACTGATTGTTGATTCGTGTTAAGTTTTGTTCCTAGGCCATTGTCCACTAACGAGGATGCCCAGTGTCCAAGAAATAAATTGAAGAAATCTTCTTCTGAATTGGGACCGATGGATCTTCTGGGACATGTGGAACACCTAATGACTCTTGTAGATTAGTATTCATTGTGGTATCTTTTAAAAATAATCCCTAACTTAATTGAGACATCATTTGGTAGGAGGAGTTCTGAGAATTGTATGACATAGTGACACGTAATGTGTTACGGTACAATTTTGACTTATTTGTGATTAATGAAAAGACTACCTTTGATTGCTAAATTCTACCTGTATCGATGATATCTATCTTTTCTTTCTTGTTACTAATGTTCGCATTAGTGATGCAACCATTTAGCAAGTACTCATCTTGATTTGAGTTACGTTGTGGATTATTCTTTTTGAGCGCCATCGAGGTCATGAACCTCATGATTATTTGGCTAAGCTCATTTCCTATCATATTGTAGTTAGTTCTTGGTGAACAACTCTTCATCACTCTTTTGCAGATCACTCATTGTTTTTATAAGATAAAACAGTATCCCTTGAGAAAAATTGGGTTTTCATCACCATATGGCTTATTTAAAGTGAGACTTATAAGTAATCGTTATTGAAATGAAGTTGTTTATAAAACACCTTGGAAAACTTAAATGTTTTCATAACAAAAGAAATATTTGTAAATTTATTTTTGATTCTTATCTAAGAATTAAGCATGAAAATGTTTTTATTATAAACATGATGATAAAATTTTGACGAACTGAGTATTGCATCGTTAATCTTGAAATTGTATATAGTTGCGCGCCTACATACAATTTGGAATGGACCATGCAAGGCTGATTAGTAGTCACCATAAAACTAATGAATAAACACTACATTTTCTTTGAAGATTGTGAAAGATTAAATTTTATGAGATCTGCAAGAAGTGAAAAATAGGGACATAGTGTTAGGGACACCTACATATGTGCCCGTACAATTTATTCTTCTGAGTCGAATTTACTCATCTGTGGAAATTGTCTTATTTGACAATTGACAATTCTTTCTTGTCCAATTCTCCTGTAGTGAGATTCTTAGGAAAAGCATCTGATTACCGAGTGTTGATACCCGAATGGATGTATCGACGTTCCTATCATTTCTTTTGATTTGATTTCATTTGAATAACCTGGGTAACGATCCGAGGAGCTTTCGAATGCGTACTCAAATTATGAAAACATGGGATATATTCATATTCCTTAAATGTTTTCGTCTGCGTCTGATTTGAAATTCTCTCGTGTAGATTATGCGTTGACCTTACTCTTTTAATGGCAGTTATGTCTCATGATATCCTTGAATTTGTGAAGGATTGTGAGTTATTATTAGTCTTTTGAGAAATTCACATCTTATCGACGGCAATATAACTGGAAAGTTGATAGTGCCAGTAGAATGGATTGATTGATTATGACATGACGACATTGTCTTAATTGATGGGAACCCGAATAGAATTCCCCTAAATGATAAGATGTTGATTATTAAAAGTGATCTAAATAATTCTTGATGGATGACCATATCCTGCATTTAGACTTGAAATTATACCATGAATGGTTGTGAATTAGTCATAGATATTATAATCTAGAAAGAACTTAAACTAAATTTATTAAAAGATGTTTCTGTTATCTGAAACTTTAGTAAGTATTTGTTGATGAATTACCTAGACTTTCGCCATTAAGGCAAGTTGAAATTGGTATTGATAATATTCTCGGTGCTGCACCTGTGGCTTGTGCACTGTACGTCAGCACCATCTGAATTAAAAGGAATTACCGTACAACTGAGAGAGTTGTCGGAGAAAGATTTTATTCTACCGAGCTCGTCACCAGGAAGAGCTATGGTGTTATCATTCCTTATATTTATAGATTACTGTGAACTGATTAAATTGACAATCGAAAACGATATCCATGACTCGAAATGGAAGATTTGATCGATCATTTACAAGGTTCTTGCGTATGTTTTAAAGATTTGATCCATGGCATGGTTATTATCAACTTCGCGTCCGCGAAGAAGATTATCTATTCCAATCACTACATCTGGT
Organism: Glebionis coronaria; assembly: GCA_025667525.1. NCBI lineage: Eukaryota > Viridiplantae > Streptophyta > Magnoliopsida > Asterales > Asteraceae > Glebionis > Glebionis coronaria. The sequence goes on along the minus strand of CM046882.1, from coordinate 271,649,687 downwards.
ACTTGTAATGAACATTATGAGTTTCACGTGATGTCGTTTGGATTGACTAATACACATGTAGCATCCATAAATTTGGTGAATCTCGTGTGTAGGCTGTAATTTGACAAATTCATGCTCGTGATCATTAAGGACCATTTGTTTGTTTATAAGAATAAGAATGAGTTAATAATTATTAATAGATTGCCCTGAATTGGCCGAACAATGAAAACCTGTACCTTGAATATTTAAAATGGGATCTAAGACTTAATCTTTTACATTATTTGACCGTGTGATTAATAAGATAATGAAATATATTGACTCTTCAAAAATTAAGAGCCCTTTTAAGACTTTGGATTTTTACCAAAAATAAAGCGCAAATATGTTTTGACAAATGTTTTATTGAAAAGAACTTTTGAGGGATTATTCCCTTATACCCAGAATATTTAACTAAACTCTTGTTTAGGGGTAAATGTTCGTGTATACCTCAAGACAACCTAAGAGGGATTGAGGAAACCATTTAAACCATGGCTTGAAATTTGAAACAATAATTTACGCTTTTCAACTAAGAAAATTTTGACCAAAATATAAACAAAGATTTTTCGAACATTTACGAATCCTATTAATTATTTTTGATAAATCAACAAAAATCGTGTTAATTAAATTAAAAATTATTTTGAACATTTTCATATAATTGGACGGACTAAGAAATTTAAAATCTCTACGTTTACGTTTCATAAAAATTGAATATTTAATATTTAATTAGTTGTAATAATTATCGACGCTTTAGACGTCAGATTGAGTAAAACGGATAAAAATGATAATTGAGAAGAAACTAAAACTTAGAAAATATGAAGAAAGAAATTCTGAGTGAATTTTGGTCATGATAATTATATCATCAGGAAAGGTGAATGTAGATATCGACACATAATATAGAAAAGATAAATAACCAATTAGGACATGTACCTTAATAATGAAGGTGCAAAATAAATTGCCGAACAATATAAAAATAAACAATGTTTGTAAAAAGGATAATATATATAAAAAAAAGAGGGGGTTCACGGCTAATGTGAACAATTAGAATTGAGAAGCCAATGGTGTTAAATGTATAAAAGGCCACTTGTGGTTGCCTAAATATTGAGATATAGTTATGTTGGAATCTCGTAAGTATAAGTATTTTATTCATGACATTTATGATTTAAGGTATTTTTATCTGAAGAAGTTGTACTAATGGCAAATTATGAAGGCAGACACCGCCTCATACATTAGTAAACGTCTAGCTATTGCAAAGGTCATCATCTGAAATTGATTCGATTTGGGTCATCGTCGACAGACTGACCAAATCTGCTAATATCATTCCTGTTAATGATAGATTCTTGATGAAGAAATTGACTCTTTTGTATTTAAAGGAGTTATGTAAACATGGTGTGCCTGTATCGATCATCTCTATCAAGATCCTCGCTTCGCATCGAATTTCTAGAGATTTGCTCAGAAGTCATTGAGAACGAATCTTGATGAGAGTACTGTGTACCACCCCAATCAAAGGGACGAGGTAAAGTAATGATACAAAATACTATAAGTGTTGTTTTATGTTTGAACGATTGACCTTTGGTAATAAACCATATAATCGTCTTCCTTTGGAGAGATTATCATTGATATTTATCGTATTAGGATCGAGATTGAATCTTGTTAGGATCTAAATATTAGAAAATCTATAAGCAGGAGTTGGGATGAAGACACCCGACATACACCCATTGTGAGTTGGACATGTCTTTTAGGTTTAAGGTTTCCTATGATGGCGAACCTAACCATACAAAATACCCGACCCGTAAGACCTGAAATGATTGTTGAAATTAGGATCTGATTATTGACTGCCAATAGTGGGCAGGAGGTTATGTGAATATGAAATGTAGATCTTGAAGTGCCAGATGGGTAGCGAAGTTATGCCAAAAAATTTAACCATGGAAAAATGAATTGATGATCTGAAAGATCATGGGATTTAAGTCCCCGTTGTATGGGACCATAGATATGATGTAAAAGATGGTATGAAAGGCATATAAGCTGGATATACCCTAGGACTTCAAGAACTGCGTGAATTATGTTTCGTATATCAAACTTGATAAAATGCCTATCAAGTGAAAATATGAATTCTTCTTGATAAAGTTTAGATCGGCGAAAAGTTGCATTCATCAAAAACCCGTGAACATCATAGATAGAGAAAGTAAGTCAACATTAAGCCTGATCTTATTCCCGTAGTTATGTTTGATGAAACTCGCGTATTGTAATGAATTACACTTGTGAGAAAAGACCGAATGTGGAGGAAATACCCACATGGCTTTAACTCTATAAGAAGCGAGTAGTAAGATGATCTTTGAGGACAAAGATCCTATTTAGGGGTAAATGCTGTGACAATCCGTCAATTTATGGTTGATATTTTGTTCTCAATTATTATTTGAAAATATTATTTTAATGTTATATTATGAACTCACTTATTTTTGGGAAGTAATTTGGATTTACGTCTTGAAGAAGCATCGACTACGTCTAAACCGGAGGATTCAACGTTACGTGCTTACGTTTAAATACACCGTTTTGGTGACAGTCCGACATTTCAGAAAATAAATTTATCCGTAAATATTATTTTGGAATTTTAAATTTGTGTTGGTACATAAACTCACAAATTTACGAGAAGAGATTTGGACTTACGATTTTAATTTAACGTCCTTTACGACTAAACCGGAAACCCTAGGATTACGTATTTACGTTTTCGAACTCCGTTTTTGATGAGACAATTTTTATTAGATTCGTTTTGTGCCGTTGATTCATAATTTATAAAAACGTTTTTCGTAAAACGACCCGAGGGCACACAAATCGAGGAAACTAGAATCGAGGAGTACCCGTAAATAAATGGGGATGAGACAAGTGGGACACTTGTCCCACCCCCACTATAACTGGCCATATTAAGCTAACCACACAACATGTGTGTCAAAGCTTACTAAGTAAGCTAGGACACTTATCCTATCTACTTACACAAAACCATCTACACCAAAACCATTCTTCATATCTCACATGCAAACCACACACAATTTTCTCTCTTCCTCCTCCATATGTGCCGTCCACTTTCCCCCCTAAACACCCATTTTGATCAAAATTTACCATGAAATCTTATGTTATTTCTACATATAATGATGCCCTTTTGAAGATATGAAGTTTGGTGCAAGTTTTAACATCCAAAAAGGAGTTTTCAAAGGAGTCAAGGGCTGATTATCATCAAGGTGTTCATGTAGATGGGTGGTCTTGAAGATGGTCTTGATTTATTACAAGTTTCTCCATCAAAATCTATGTCTTGATCACAACCTACATCATCATGGTGGTATAAAGATTGTTCTTCCCATCCTTTTATTAATTTTGATTATGTAATCATGTATTTTATTCTTAAATGTATATATGTATGATGATATATTATGATAAAAATATTGTGTGGGGATTTGGTGTTGATAATCATGGGTAAAAAGATGAAAAACTATAAGAAACAAGGCTAAAATCATGCTTAAAATGATGACTGTATAAAACAGTAAAGAACCATGTGATGAACCGATAAAATGGCATAGATTAATGGATATACAGTAAGTAATATGTCTTGTACACATGTGAGAGTTGGCCATGCAATGGAATCATTAGGATGAGTGAGATATGATCAAAACAAGTTTAGAGTACAAATCTAAGTTCACTGTTTTGGACGATTTTTAGAAAAGACTTAGAGGCTGATTCAACAGTAGCTATAGAAGAATTAAATGGATCACATATCATGTAGTTTATGTAATAAAAATTTGAGCTTCTATCTCCATATAGAACTCTAGATATGGCTGTTTTGGTGAACATGAAAATAAAAATCAGATTTTGGAAATTAAAGTATAATAGTATTATATAAGCACTCAAATAAAAATAGTATAAAATGTGAATTAAAACCCACTAACTCATATAATACATTTATATAAATATTTAAAGGATAAATAAATGGAAATTTTATAAAAATGGTAGTTTTATAAGTTATAAAACTATAAACATGATTTTTACGACTTTTTCGGCTATTACCGTAAAATTAACGTTTTTGTTAAATAAAACTTAGACGGTTGGACCCGTCTAATGTAAACTTTTGTAAACTCATATACTGATATATAAGCATATATAACAAGTAAAAACCGATAAAACCCGAACTATATAACATACGGACATTAACGGGCTAAGTTAACGTTATTGGACTAATAATACAACAAAATGGGCTAAAACACTTATAAACTTATTTATTGGGCTTAACCCATTTAGGCCCAACATGTAAAGGGTAAATACTTATAATACAAGTATAAAATGGATTAATACAAGTTAAAGAACTTATAATAAGCTTATTGGACCTAAAACATGTAAATAGGTAAAACTAGTAAACTAGTATAAAAGTTATCAACACATAAACACTAAAATGAGTAAAAGAGAATATGTAAACCCACTTGATCATCATATATATAAAATCATCATATGCATACATAATTGTTATTTTTATAAAGTTATTGGACAAGAGTCTAAGACGAGTATTATTTGTCTAGGTTTTCGTGATTGAAGCACGTATCTTACGTCCGAATTGCTGATAACCTGCCTTCCCACATCAACGTGAGTTCATAGCCTCACACTCTTTTAAATATTTTTATGAAATCTTTTATAAACCCGCGAGGGAGATATTATGTTTGTTTTTATGAAATAGGATACCATTTTTCCGGATTGTTTGTTTATTGATTTGGACCCGAATGATTGTATGACCCGATGAAAGATTAAATGACCCGATAGATGAAATAAAATGGATTATCAAAGTTAGGTTATGCCACTAAAAGTCCCATTAGCATGAATTGTGAACTACCGGGATTTGGTAGACGCTTATGCATATGATAGTACTATTTGGGGACGATCACCCTAGTTCGCGCCTTGACGGTTGATCCCCGTCGTGCCACATTGATTGGTAAGCGAATTTATGTAGGAGAAGATTTCCATAGCGTGACCTTTGTGACGACATGCTGATTTAGATGGGCAAATTGAGTATCGGGTTAGCTACCCGTTGTTGGTTATAGTAAGGTAACAATGTCATGCGGCTTGTAATAATCCAAAATAACGAAAATACTGATATACGCCTTGAATTACGATGTATTGCCTGACTAGCAATACGGGGTCTTACTACTGATGTTATGTTTGTGTTTTGGTTTTATATAACCTTATTCATATAACGGTTTTTATTTCTATACAACGTTATAAAACGTATTGTATGATATTTTTACGACATTGGTTCGTATAATGATTTTTAAGGCAAATGCCTATATTATGATTTTCGATAAGGATTTGTATAAAAATGACTTTGGCTATTTTATGGCCTATTACAATGAATTGTACAAAATGATTTCGGTAATAATTTTATACCGATGTTAAATTGATGGATTTTATTAAACTCTATGAATTCACTCGGCGTTATCGCTGACCTTTTCTTTTAACATGTTTTATCTCAGGTACTTGAAGGTAATTCTCGGGAAGACAACAAGAATTCATGGCCCGCACCTAAACAATAATCTCGATTCAAATTCCTTGTAAAACTTGTATAAAATATTATGACTTGGGACCTATGTAAATTTGATATTTATGAATGGAAATGCTTTTATTATTAAACAACGTGATTTTTATGCGTTGTCTATCATGTGAGTAATGTGCTATCCCATACCACCAACGAGTCTTCCGCTGTATTGAATTGTATAAATTTGGGGGTGTTACAAATGACGGGTAATATGTTGTTATCATCTAAAAAAGCATATTCGAGATGTGACGGTAAATCTTTGAGCTCTAACTCGGGAGGCTCATCGATTGACGATTTTTCATTAACAACTTCGACTTGTTTAATCTCCATCGGCGGAGTATTAAAAGGATCATCATTAAGCAATTCCTCAAACCATGAAATTTATCCCTCGGGATCTAATTCATTTTCCTTAAATTTTTCGGGATTTGAAAGGAATTCTTCGAGTTCTTCTAAAAAATCACTTCCTTCGAATGGAGTGATAGAATGAGAAGAGGTAGCAATGATCGGATCCGTTGAAGTGGGATTGCCACTTTCGGCGCTATTGAAAAACCAAGGATTTTTTGCGAAAACTCGTCACTTGTAGCTTCAACAATATCGATAACATTGACGGATTCTTCATAATACTCGGAGGGATATCGTGGAGTGTGGTCCATATTAATCGTGATATCCTCTCCATCAAAACGTAATGTCAATTTCCCTCTATTAACGTCGATTAAAGCATGCGCCGTGTGTAGAAATGGTCGTCCTAGTATCAACGGAACTCTTGGATCGACCTCGTAGTCTATAACAACAAAATCGGCGAGAAACTGGAATTTGCAACTTTCACAAAAATGTCTTCGGCAACACCCTTTGGTGTAGTAACCGATCGGTCGGCTAACTCGAGTGTCATCCTCGTGGGGAGGAGATCGGAATGTCGAAGCTTTTTTAAAAAGGAAAGTGGAATAAGGTTAATGCTTGCACCAAGATCGGCCAAGGCGAGGCATTCACCTAATTCGGGAAAATTACAAGGAATCAAAAATTTGTCGGGGTCACCAAGCTTTTAGGGAAGCTTTTTAAGGAGAACCACCGAACAATTGGTGTTTAAAGGTGTGTTGGATAATTCCAATAACTTTTCTTTATCACTTAACAACCTTTTAAACATTGTGGCAAACTTTGGGATGTGAACTAAGGCATCCACGAAGGATAAATCAAAATGAAGTTGTTGGAAGATTTCCAAAAACTTTTTCATTTGGTCATTTGATTTTTCACGTTGCTTTTCCTTTTGAACACGAGAGGGGTAAGGAAGAGAAGGTTTTGGCAAGGTATTCGGAATCTCGGGTTCCAAAACTGGTTTTTGAATTACCGGAGGTTGGATGTGAGCGGTACTTTGTGAACTTGTAGGTTGCTCTTTATCCTTTGTCACCTCGGTTTGGTTTTCCACAATCACCATAGTGGGTTTAGCTTTAGGAATCTCGAGTTCCTTATAGCTTTTACCACTTCGGGTGGTGATTGCTTTCATCTCCCCTTTTGGATTTGCAACGATGTTACTCGTAAGAGAACCCGAGGCTGAGGGTTGATTACTTTGGAAGAAACTAGCCATCATGTTTCTTAAATCATTCGTTTGATTGTTTAAAGAATTTATCATGTCATTTTTAAGCTCATTTCTAAGATCATTCCCTTGTATATTCAAATCTCCTTTCAAGTTAATAATTTGGCTTTGAAGATTTTTAAGAAACACGTCATTAGTCCTCATGTAGGTTTCGACCTCTTGAGTAAATGTCATGGATTGGCTAAAAGGTGGAGCTTGGTAAGCGGGTGGTTGGTAGGTGGGTGGTTGGTAAACTTGATTATTTCCTTGAGGTTGATATTGAGTCCTTTGGGTTTGAAATTGATTTGGAGATCTTGGTTGGATTTGATTGTTTCTATTGAGATTGGTTTGGTTTTGGTTTTGGTTTTGAGGAGGAAAACCGGGTGGTGAAAGAAAATTGTTTGAACGATTGATAAGCAAATTACGGTCACCTTGTGGGCGGGTTTGATATCCCCCCGTGGAAAAGCTACTGATGCAGGGCATGTTCGCTCCGGCTCCTCGGATTCAGCCGCCGGTTCTTCGGTAAACATGTGAAGTCAAGTGTTCACTAGTTCTAATAGATTGAAGGGTGAAAAGCAACAATTCATAATTGTCGTAGTCTATCATTTTCATATTATGTTTTTCGATTTGTTTCCTTGTTTCTACTTGATTCTTGTCTTTCTCTCCAAGACAATATCATACTATAAATGTACCTGTTAGTTTTAGGTTTAAATAGATTATGAGTTTATAAAATATGAGTGTTTCTTTTGAAGTCCCGGTTGGGCACCCGTTTGAGGGTTATCGAGTTCTTGTTAATTGTTATTGGTGTGGTTTCTTGCATTCAAAATGGTCCCACCATAATTTGGTATCAGAGCCTAGGTTTGGAGAAGAAATCACACAGCTTATTGAAGCCTTATCGCGAGAAACAAAATATTTTGTTTCTGTTCTTCATTTTCTTCACAGCTGTGAGAAAATTGACGGCACGCATTCGTTCACCGTTGGATCTCTATGATTTTTGGGCACGATGTTCAAGACACATAGATCTATGATCCCACCGTTCGGATTTGCGATTAGAGATTTCTACAGGGAGATACACCTGTCTGAAGTGGCTATTTTTTCTGCAGAATTCTTTTTGATATCTTTAGCTATACTTACCCCACGAACGTGTGGACATGGAACACATATGGTTATATAGCTCGTAGATTCACCGGACGAGGAAACGAAACAATTAACCAAGTACCACGTGTTGTAATGAATGAAGACCTCCTAAAACAAGTGAAAGACCTTCAAGACGGATTCCAAAATCAAGCTAACCGTAGACTCGCCGATTGAGGCAACGGTCACGTGAGTGAGGATGATGTCACTTCACCCGAATCATATTATTGAATGGTTGGCATGATGAAACATGATTCTTGATAGAGAAGCCGTATTAAGGAAACGGAGGGGGGTTTGAAAGTTTCAGAGTTCGAGACTTGGAAAGACAAGACTCGAGGACGAGTCTTTTCCAAAAAGAGGAGAATAATGATGGCGGGACCGTTGTGAATGCAAGAAACCACAAAAATAACAATTAACAAGAACTCGATAACCCTCAAACGGGTGCCCACCCGGGACTTCAAAAGAAACACTCTTATTTTATAAACTCATAATCTGTTTAAACCTAAAACTAACAGGTACATTTATAGCATGATATTGTCTTGGAGAGAAAGAGAAGAATCAAGTAGAAACAAGGAAACAAATCAAAAAACATAATATGAAAAAGATAAATTACGACAATTATGAATTCTCGCTTTTCACCCTTCAATCTATTAGAACTAGTGAACACTTGACTTCACATGTTTACCGAAGAACCGGCGGCTAAATCCGAGGAGTCAGAGCGAACATGCCCTGCATCAGTTACCGTTAGTCGCATACACATTATCACAATGGTAGTAATGAGTAGAAGGACAATCGGTGTACGAATGAGGACCACCGCAAGTCTCACAAGAAAGTGCTAAAACTTTAACTTGTTGATTTTGTTTCGTAGCCATGGTTAAGAAATTTTTATTCATTTCGGCTATTTGGCGGGTGAGTTCGGTTAACTCGGGGTTTGATGAAGAAGAAGAAGGAACATTGACCCTTGGGTTATTTCTTGAGGATGCGGATGAATCCTAATTTTTGTGATGAATGGTCATGTTCTCGATAAGCTCTCTACACTCCTCGGGTCTTCTTTTCATGAATGTACCACCGGCGGCGGCATTAATCGTGTCACGATTACGAAAAGTCAACCCATTGTAGAAAGTATCAATTAAAGTAGCGGGAAGCATATTGTGGTTAGGACAACGGTCAAACAAAACATTATAACGTTCCCATGCATCAAAAAGAGACTCATCGGGTTCTTGTGTAAAACCACTAATTTGATTCCTTAGACTCGTTACCATGGATGGTGGAAAATATCGTGACAAAATTTTTTGAGTCATCTCGTCCCATGTATGAATCGAATTTTTTGGAAGACGATCAAACCATTTTTCGGCATGGTGGGACAAAGTATGTGAAAAAGATGAAGGCGAAGAAAATCCATGGTAATACCGGGTAATTTCATGCTTTGGGTGACGCTTATGAATTTATCGAGGTGTTTGTTAACATCATCATCCGGTAACCCTCGAAATGGGCAAGCATTTTGAACTTGTTGGATCATGTGATACTTCAACGAAATTCGGGAGCCGTTATTTCCATCGGGGCAATCGGTCCTCCACGTACATTCATATTTTGTTGGCACAACTCTTCGATCGTACGAAGGTCGGTTGTGGTTGATTGCTGTTATTATTCACACCGGTTATATCTATGTTTTCACGAGTCTCGGGCTCGATTACACTTTGATTTCGATTACGACGACAGTAATGGTGATTAGCAATTGACACAACAAGATTAACGTCAAGATTGGACGATGATCGAGTACGCATACACTAAAATATCGCAACACAATATTTTTTATTTATTTTTTTTTTTTTTTTATTTTTTTTTTATTTTTTTTTTAATTTTTTTATTTTTTAATTTTTATAAGCCTAAACACAATAAAATAATTTTTTTTTTGTTTTTTTTTTGTTTTTGATTCAATAGTAATAGTAGTAAAAAAATATATCAACAAAAATTCTGAATCAATCAAAGATTGATTATATAAATGAACACGGAGTGAAAGTCTTTACTTTGGGATGTAAACGTCTCTCGTTGACTTTGAAACGTTGGTGAAAACCAAATCGTCTCGAGGTTTAATATATAAACAAAGACAAAAATATGATTAATTACTTGAGGTGGCAAACCCTTAAGCGGTTTTCCCTCTCAATGTACGCACAAGCAAGCCGGGGAGTGGGAAAGCATGAAGCTTTTAAAAACCTTCTCCCTTAGATGGCCTTTTATATCGCGTCGTCTTATACCCACCTTATAGTTTGTACAAATCAAGTTCTAACTTTTTAAGAGTATTTATCTATTTTGCCTTTTCCTTTGTTTTGGATTCGAATACAATAAATGAGTGATGAAATCCCAATTAAGGTTACGTTTTCACGCTTTTGGAGATAGGTAAATTTATTGTTCTCTACGTAAATACTATATATAGACAAAAAGAAAAACTAATAACTAGGGATTTTGTATGTAAAAAGTTATCGTCACAGTCTTTTCGAATTGACTACTGGTTTAAGTGCGACTCAGTCGTCTTTTGGTGGAAACAAATAATAGGTTAGTCGTTGTAGTATATTAAATGTGCAAGACGTTAAAGTAAATGACGAGTAATTAAAACTAAAACTAATTAAAACGTAAATGGTGCAATATTAAAACTTTTAAAAGTAAATTAATTAATTGACGAGAAATTAAAACTTGACGAAAATTAAATTTGACAATGTAATAAAAATGAAAAATTGAAAACATAAAATAACGCAAACTTAAAATACAATAAAACTAAGACAAAATATTAAAACAAAACCCCAATCCGTCGGAATCCCGTCGGAATGCTGTCACCACAAAGCCGTCAGAATACTTATCGGAGTGTAGGTATCGGAATACAAGCTTACCACTCTATCGGAATGATGATCGGAATGATGCTGTCGGAATGTGATCGGAATCCCCTATCGGAATAACTGAAACCAAGTCCTATCGGAATAACACTCACCTATCGGAATGTCAAACAAACCTGTCGGAATCCTAATCGGAATGCTTGATCGGAATCTCCTGTCGGAATGTGGAAACAATCGGAATATGGCTAGTGAAATTTTGGCAGCACTTCGTCTCAATGTAGCCTTAAGACCCGTCGCAATATACGATCGCAATAAGCGATCGCAATCACGATCGGAATAAGTGGAAAAATTCCATCTGAATGATGATCGCAATCCTCTGTCGGAATGTAAAACCCTAAGCCGATTGTCACGATCGGAATAAGAGTAAAATCTGTCGGAATCGAGGACCACTTTCCGATGGAAGTGGATACGTAATAAGCAAAAGCCAAATAAGCTATGACTAATAAGCAAATACCAAAACACTTGATTAAACAAGAATAAGACTAACTAAATAAGCATAAATTTAAAAACATTCAAGACACAAAATAAACAACTTTATAAAATAAACATTAAAAAGATATAACTTTTAAGAAAACTTTAAATCAAATAAGCTAAATAAAAAATAAGCCAATAAGATTTTCAAGCTTATAGCTTAATTCGTATAAAAGCCTAGATAGAAATGAAAAGATAAACTTTTTAATCAAATAAGCAATAAGATTAAGCAAAATTAATGCTTAATCCGAATCAAAATCAAATCAAAAACATGAAAAGTAGAATAAGATGGATAATAAAAAGCTTGATTAAAGGAAAAAAAATATTCAACAACAAAATTAAAAGACTTGGAATTAAAGGCAAGAAATTTAAAAACAAGTTAATTAAATTGACAGTTAAGTAAATGACATAAAAATAAATGTGCAAGTAATAAAAATGGTGGAAGACTAGTTTGTCAAAATAGCCAACAAAACTAAAATGAGGTGATATGACTCTATTTATAGGGAGAAGGGAAGGAAGCATGTGTTGCTCTTTCCTTTCTTCTTCACGTCTTTTCTTTCTCGTCTTTTCGTCTTCTTAATTCTTCGACTTTGTCTCGCATTAATTGAACTCGTCTTGTAATTTCTTCATTAATTTGACTTGAGTTCTTCGGCTTTATTAAACTTCCGTCTTTAGACTTTTTCTTCGATAAATCTTCAGAATAGGTCTTGGACTTCCGTTCTTTTTGCACTCTTGATCTTTTGACTTCTTCATGCTTTTATTTTGATCCAAGTGGTTTTTGATTATTGTGGTTAAAGTTGTTTGATTTCTTGTTTTAAATTGTTCGTTTATGTTTACTGTTGATTCGTGGATAGATTTATTAAATTGTTTGTGTTGATTTTGGTTAATTTATTATTATATCTGCTGTTACTGTATCCCCTTGTTCTTCGGGAGTGTTTGTTTTGTTTCTGATATTTCCAGGAAAACATCCGAACCAAGAAGGAGGGAAAGTGCTAATTCGGAACTTCCAAAGTACCGAATCAAAGGTTTCATCCGGAAGATTTTAAGCTCAGCAAAACTTCCGAGTCAAGCCTTGTTCATCCGGAACATTCAAAGTTCCGGACGAAGGATAACTTCCGACTCAAGAGTCATTCATTCGGAACTCAAAAGTTCCGAACCAGTAAAGCTTCATTCGGAACTCAAAAGTTCTGGATCAAGCTCTGTTCATTCGGAACTAAAAAGTTCCGGATCAGTGATCATTCATTCGGAAGTTTCCAAAGTTCCGAACCAAGGACTGTTCATTCGGAACTTAAAAAGTTCCGAATAAACTTCCGAATCAAGGGGCAAGTTCCGGATCAGAGAGTGTTCATTCGGAAGTTTTAAACTTCCGAATCAAGGAGGCTTCATTCGGAATCTTCCGAATCAAGGGTTAATCAAAAGATCCGAATCAAGGCAAATTTTAGAAGTTCCGAATCAGTAAAGTTCCGAACGAAGGATTATTTTGGATAAGTGACATATTCAGATCAATTTGTTCCGGATCAAGGATTTTGGTAATATTCCAAGCGAAGAAGAATCATTCCATCTGAAGGTGACATTCCGGACGAGTGATTGTTCCAAACAAAGGATTATTCCGAATGAGCTGTATTCAGGTTCTTATTAGCTTTTGTCTTTGATTTTTATTTTCAGGCTTTATTTTTCCTGCCTTTTATTTAATTGCACTTTAAGATTATTTGCCTTAGCTTTATTTTAGTTTTGCCTTAGTTTAAGTTTTAGTTACGTTTTAAGTTTTCCTTAGTTAAATTTAAGTTTGCGTCATTTACTTTAGTGCCCTTTAATTTCAGTCACGTTTTTAAATAGTTGCACCTTTATTTTAATTAGACTTAGATTTACTTTAAGAGCACTTTTACTTTAAAGTTTTGCACCTTTATTTTAAACACTACAACGACACATCTTTGTTCCACCAAAAACAATAGAGTCACACATAGAGAACCTAGATCAATTCGATTAGACCAACACAACGAACTTAACTTTTAATCTTTTTATACGGTGTCAAAAGCCTTGTATCAAATGGCGCCGCTGCCGGCTCTTTTCGTAAAGATTAACGGTTTTCTGTGAGAGACGCGTTGCTTTTTGGGATCCGTTCACTTGTGAGCGTTATTTTTCTTGCCTAAAAAATTCAAAAAACCATAAAAATTATAAAATTGAAAAATCACATAAAAAATTAAAAATTTCAAAAAACCAAAAATATTTTATCTTTATTGTGTATATATATTGTATTTGTGTTTGGTTTTGTTTTCTTTTGCATTTTCAGGTGTATGCGTACTAGATCTTCTAATTATCAAGAGCCCAAGCCTCAAGAAGATTTAGATATGGCAGGTGTTAACAACAACAACATTCCACCGCACCTCAATAATAATAATAATAACAACAATGTTCTCCCACAGCCCGATCTTCGGACCATGGAGGAACTTTGTCAACCAACCATGTTTGGACGAGGAGGACCGATTGCGCCGATGCAAATCAACGCTCCTGAGTTTTCGTTGAAGCACCACATGATTCAGCAAGTATAAACAAACCCTTTTAGAGGATTGCCTGATGATGATGCCAACAAACACCTTGACAAGTTCATTACAATTACCCAAAGCATGAAGTTGCCTGGTGCCACAATAGATGTACTTCGCCTACAACTCTTCCCACATACTTTACCGCATCATGCCGAGAAATGGTTTGATCGTCTCCCGAAGAATTCTATTCACACTTGGGATGATATGACTCAACGCTTTTTGTCGCGCTACTTTCCACCATCCATGGTCACAAGCCTTCGCAATCAGATCAGCGTTTCATGCAAGATCCCGATGAATCTCTTTTTGATGCTTGGGAGAGATATAATGTCTTGATCGATAGATGTCCAAACTACAACATGCTCCCTGTGACCTTAATAGATACTTTCTACAACGGTTTGACTTTTCGAGATCGTGATACGATCAATGCAGCCGCCGGTGGCACATTTATGAAAAGGAGACCCGAGGAGTGTAGAGAGCTTATTGAGAACATGACTACTCACCACAAAAACTGGGATTCCTCTGCTTCTTCGAGGAATAATCCGAGAGTCAATGTTTCCTCCACCTCAGCAAACCTTGATATGACCGAACTCACCCGTGTGCTGACTGAAATGAGCAGAAGTATGCAACTCTTGGCTTCCAACCAACAACAACAACAAGTTAAAGCTGTTGCACCTTCTTGTGAAACATGCGGTGGTCCACACCCATACACCGATTGTCCTTCGACACAAGGAAATCCGGAAAATGTGTATGCGGCTTACGGTAATTATTCACCGGAAAATTACCAAGCCCGACAACAAGGGGATAGAAATCTGCTGAGCTACCGATCCAACAACTACCTTTCACCCGGTTTTTCTCCTCAAAACCAAAATCCCGCCAACAACTACAATAGAAGCAACCAAATCCCACCAAGAGCTTCTAACCCTTATCAACCACCCACCCAACAAACCCCACCCATTTACCCCGATGTTGAAGCCATCATGAGAACCCAAGGGGAGCAAATTAAGAATCTGCAGAGCCAAATTATCAATCTGAAAGGAGATATCACAAAGCAAGGAATTGAGATAAGATCCGAGCTTCGAGATAACATTCAATCCTCCTTCAGCAATCAAACCAATGATTTGAAGAATATGCTCGCTAGTTTCTTGCCCGCCGCTCAACCTTCTTCTTCTTCGAGTTCTCTACCTTCAAACACCGTCACTAATCCGCGAGCCAATGTGAGTGCTATTACTACTCGTAGTGGAGTCACCATCGTCGGACCAACAATCCCACCACCATCATCTACACCACCTCCACCACCATTTATCCCTATTCCTCCTACACCTAGTATTAGTGCACCATTACCATCTCCGCCTCGACGTGATGAAGTTCCCACCAATGACCCTTCAACATCTCAACCTTTACCACCTACACCTGCACCCTCACCACCCAAATCTAATATCCCTTATCCTTCTCGCTTGGGCAAGAACAAAATGCTAAACAAGGAGGACGCTCAAGTGACTAGCTATATCAAGATGATTTCTCAAATGAACTTCAACATTAGCTTTCTTGAAGCACTTGTCCACATGCCCAAATTTGTTAAAGCATTTAAGGAATTGCTTAACAAGAAGGAGAAGCTGATTGAACTCGCCAACACACGCTTAAATGAAAACTGCTCTGCAGTTATTCTCAAAGAACTGCTGGAAAAACTTGGAGATCCCGGTCATTTTGTGTTGCCTTGCGTGTTCAACAAAACTGAAGCATTTACTGCCCTTGCTGATCTCGGGGCCAGTATTAATTTGATGCCACTGAGTGTTTGGAAAACACTATCATTGCCCGACCTCATTCCAACAAAGATGACTCTTGAACTTGCAAACCGCACTCTCGCTTATCCCGTTGGTATAGCCGAAGACGTGTTTATCAAAGTTGGCACATTTACTTTCCCGGTCGATTTTTTCGTAGTTGATTATGAAATGGACCCTCGTATTCCTTTAATACTTGGTCGGCAATTCTTGAGAACCGGACGTGCATTAGTAGATGTGGCCGAAGGTGAGTTAATCTTACGAGTCGGGGATGATTCAAAAGTTTTTAAAATGGGGAAGCTTACAGGCAAATCTTTTGGAAGCCGAGAATCAGTGAATATGATTAATGTGCTCGATGACTTTACCGTCTATGACAATCCTCTATTCGATTCTTCCATCGATAATCCACTCTTTGACGATGATGTAGATGATTCTCGCTCCACTTTGGAAGCTCCTCCCATTTATGATTCTCCACCGGTCTTTGATGCTTATGATGATGATTCTAGCTCAGATTCGGATGATTTTGATCGTACTTCTGAGTATCCCAAGCTGCCCACTTTCGATGATTTTGATGAGGCTGATACTCTTTCGAGCGATTCTTCACATGATGAAGATCCTCCGCCATCACTCGATCCTACTTTGGACGATTACTCATTTGAGGACGATTTCTCTGAATTTCTCAACACGTACTTCCCTCATGAGACTGATGCTCCTCCTTATGACTTTGAAGATTATCGTCTTGATCCTACTTTGGATTTGAAGCACATTCTGTCAAAGGAGAAGAAACCGGTTGACACCAATATCAGTTGCACATATGATTTGACACCTCTTTGTCCCCCTTCTGAGGACGAGGTTGTGCTTCTTTGCGGATCTTCTTCACACTCGGCTGAGCCTGAGTGTTATTTTCCCCTGAAGGAAAAGGTGTTCGACCCCGGCATTGAAGTATTTAAGCCATCTCAGTATCCACCTGATGAAATAAAAGGAAAAATCTTTGGAAAGTTTGAAGACATGCTTGCACTTCACCCTTGCTTCCACCGTGCTCCATCACTGCTTAAGGGAACCCTGCCTATCCTTCTTTGGCTTGCCTTGTTCGCCTTAAGCTTGTGTTATTTGCTCGATGAAAACTATGTCTTTGATCCTGGTGGATATGTTTCATGCTTCTTCCGTTGATGATCAAGGTCGAGTCAGGCTCACGACTCGGTAAACAAAAACCAAGCGCTTCTTGGGAGGCAACCCATGCATCTATCTTTTCGCTTTCTTTAGCATAAGTGTGGGGGAGACCCTTTGGTTTGCTTTCCTCTCCTCACTTCTTAATCAGGGATTCGAGCTTCAATGATCCACTCTTCATGATTCTTGACGACCCATGATTCCGTGTTCTACTTCTTCCCGGTTCTATCCTAAACTCTTTTTGATTCACTATTTTATATTTTCTCAATATTAAAATAGGAATCTCTTTAGTTGTCTTTTCCTTAGCGAGATTTAAACAACGTGCGCAATGTCCTAAGTGTAAGGGAGTTTACTCCCACATGCTTAAACATTGAGGACAATGTTTATCTTAAGTGTAGGGGGGACTTCTATCAAAGTTAAGTGGTCTTTTCCTTGTATTTGTCCTTATTTTAACCGGAAAATCAATTTTTCGACATTTTTCAAATTTTTTGATCTATTTTGGCCTATTAGTTTTTCCCTTTGTATAGTTATTTTCTTTCCTTATTAGAATAAATGTTTAATAAGTGGTTTTAATTTTCAAACGTTGTGAATCTTTTGACTCAATCCGAGTTTACTCTAGCTAGTATCCTTAACGTGTTTAAGTCAAGTTTTGCTAGGCTTTTATATAGGGAGCTATAAAACGCGAAAGTCTTAACTCTCACGGGTTAAGAACAAGAACTTTTCGCAAGTTCCTATAATTGATCCTAGAGAGTCGTTTATCAAGGGAACTTTAAAATGCGATTTCTAAACTTGAAAGAGTCTAAGAATTTGCAAGATCCTATAGGCGACTCGAAAACCCAAAACTTTGATTTAATAGGCTAAGTTTCCACGAGTCTCATTACTTGAGATTTTAAACTGTGGAGAACGAGAGATGATAGAGCCAATTATAAGTTCGGTATTCTTTCGTGAATTTATGTGAGTTAATTATGAGCCTATTCTCCCATCGCTTGCTAATAATTTATCTGCTAATAAATAAGGTTGTACGGTTTGAAAGGTTACTTAGCTTCTAGCCCCAGATCGTTTAAAAGTTGCTCGGTATGGATTAGAGTTCATAGCCAAGGCATAACTTATTGAAGCGGGACGCGAAGATTGGCGAGTCCGAAAAGGCCCTAACAAGGCATGAGGGCTATATTTTGTTGCTAAAGATCTAAAGTGATGTGAAGAATCATTTATCTAAAATCAATATGAAGGATCGAGACACACGACGTAAAGCAAAACTCCCCAAAAGTCATGGAGAAGTGTATCAAAAAAGACCCTAACAAGGTATGAGGATAAATAGATCCAAGTCATAAAAGGAGGCGGATCGTTTTATATCAAAGTCCAAAATAAAGATTGGAGAAAAATGAAGAAGTCGTGGTCCAAGTATGAATCTCTCAAAACTTCGAAGTGAAGAAATTCCAATTATGAAGAGAAGACCATTATTTCATGAACGTCTCTCAAGATTTGAAGTATGAAGTCGCTGCCAAATATCGGTCCGAGAAAGGTCTCAAATCGTGAAGCGAGTTATGCCAAGATATGAACTTTATGAGGTCCCGAGAAGCAGTTTTAAAAGATTTGGTCCTTTAGCTAACTATTGATTAAATCGTTCACTTTATTTTCAGACTAAATAACTATCGAAATAAGTCAAACAATGCATCCTCGTGATCATTCAAGACAACAATAAAATATAAGAGATACACCTAGGAATAAGGGAGTCTAAGTGAATAATTGGCCCACATGAGTTCGTGATAGTTTACTAACTTATAATAACAATGATCTCATTTTTAAGCTTGGTTTGGAGAAAGTGAAAACGTGAGGATGATGATTATTCATAACATTTCCAAAACCCAAGGTATGCTTTTGATTTCTTTATTTTGTATGTCTTTAATTTTCTAACTCTTTAATAAAGGCCAACGTGGATTGATTATAATGAAAAGTGTAATCTTGCTTTGTAACTAATGCATTGCATGAGGACATTGCAATGGTCAAGTGTAGGGGATTTGATAGGTGTGTAAACACCCATCTTTTCTACCACTTAATTACAATAATAACCTGACCAAAACGTGTATTTTATGTCTTTTATGTCGGAATTATGCGTGGTTTGTGTTTTTGTTGTGATTTAGGACGAAAAGGTGAAAAGTGGAGAAAACACGGACATTCACGGGCATTTACGGACTTTTATTGAAGAAAAAGATGAAAGACGAAGTCAAGAAGTCAAGAGTGCAAAAATAACGGAAGTCCAAGACCAATTCTGAAGATTTATCGAAGAAAAAGTCAAAAGACAGAAGTTTATCAAAAGCCGAAGAACTCAAGTCTATTTCATTGAAGAATTTAAAGACGAGTTCAAAGAAATCCCGAAGCCAAAAGTCCCTTAAGTCCAAGTTTAAAGAAGATTAGAAGAAAAGGACTAAGTATGCAATTAATGAAGATTAAAAGAAGGAGGGACTTAATGACGCAATTAAGAGAAAAGGAAAGAGGGGAGGAAGCTTCTTTAATCCTCCCCTATAAATAGTCATTAGGATTGACATCTCTTCCACCATTTACTTACCTTGTCATTTACTTTTCTTGTCAAATTTAAATACCTTGTCTTGCACCTTAAATTCATTTAATTTCAAGTAAGTTTTCATTTAATTATTGTCAATCTTTACTTTATCTTGTCAATATCTTATCTACCTTTCTTAATCTTTGATTTATGTGTTTATGTTTATGTTCATGTTCATGCTTTTATTTTGATCCAAGTGGTTTTTGATTATTGTGGTTAAAGTTGTTTGATTTCTTGTTTTAAATTGTTCGTTTATGTTTCCTGTTGATTCGTGGATAGATTTATTAAACTGTTTGTGTTGATTTTGGTTAATTTGTTATTATATCTGCTGTTACTGTATCCCCTTATTCTTCGGGAGTGTTTGTTTTGTTTCTGATCTTTCCAGGAAAACTTCCGAACCAAGAAGGAGGGAAAGTGCTCATTCGGAACTTCCAAAGTTCCGAATCAAAGGTTTCATCCGGAAGATTTTAAGCTCAGCAAAACTTCCGAGTCAAGCCTTGTTCATCCGGAACAATCAAAGTTCCGGACGAAGGATAACTTCCGACTCAAGAGTCATTCATTCGGAACTAAAAAGTTCCGAACCAGTAAAGCTTCATTCGGAACTCAAAAGTTCCGGGTCAAGCTCTGTTCATTCGGAACTAAAAAGTTCCGGATCAGTGATCATTCATTCGGAAGTTTCCAAAGTTCCGAACCAAGGACTGTTCATTCGGAACTTAAAAAGTTCCGAATAAACTTCCGAATCAAGGGGCAAGTTCCGGATCAGAGAGTGTTCATTCGGAAGTTTTAAACTTCCGAATCAAGGAGGCTTCATTCAGAATCTTCCGAATCAAGGGTTAATCAAAATTTCCGAATCAAGGCAAATTTTAGAAGTTCCGAATCAGTAAAGTTCCGAACGAAGGATTGTTTTGGATAAGTGACATATTCATATCAATTTGTTCCGGATCAAGGATTTTGGTAATATTCCAAGCGAAGAAGAATCATTCCATCTGAAGGTGACATTCCGGACGAGTGATTGTTCCAAACGAAGGATTATTCTGAATGAGCTGTATTCAGGTTCTTATTAGCTTTTGTCTTTGATTTTTATTTTCAAGCTTTATTTTTCCTGCCTTTTATTTAATTGCACTTTAAGATTATTTGCCTTAGCTTTATTTTAGTTTTGCCTTAGTTTAAGTTTTAGTTGCGTTTTAAGTTTGCCTTAGTTAAATTTAAGTTTGCGTCATTTACTTTAGTGCCCTTTAATTTCAGTCACGTTTTTAAATACTTGCACCTTTATTTTAATTAGACTTAGATTTACTTTAAGAGCACTTTTACTTTAAAGTTTTGCACCTTTATTTTAAACACTACAACGACACATCTTTGTTCCACCAAAAACAATAGAGTCACACATAGAGAACCTAGATCAATTCGATTAGACCAACACAACGAACTTAACTTTTAATCTTTTTATACGGGGTGTCAAAAGCCTTGTATCATGGACAAGTGCTTCAACAAGGCTAATGTTGATGTTCATTTGAGAGAGCATCTTCACATAGCTCGACACTTGACAGTCATTCTTGGTTAGCTCGTTGGTCTTGCCTAAGCGAGAAGGATAAGGGATATTAGGTTTGGGTGGTGAAGGTGTAGGTGTAGGTAAAGGTTGAGATGTTGAAGGTACCTTCCTAGGTACATCGTCATGACGAGGCGAAGACGGTAATGGTGCACTAATACTAGGTGTAGGAGGAGTAGGGATAAATGGTGGTGGAGGAGGTGTAGATGATGGGGGCGGGATTGGTGGTCCTACGATGGTGACTCCACTATGGGTAGTAATAGCACTCATATTTGCTCGCGGATTGGTGACGGTGTTTGAAGGTAGAGAACTCGAAGAAGAGGGTTGAGCGGCGGGCAAGAAACTAGCAAGTATATTCTTCAAATCATTTGTTTGATTGCTGAAGGAGGATTGGATATTACCGCGAAGCTCGGATCTAAGGTCATTTTCGTTGATTGGTGATATCTCCTTTCAGATTGATAATTTGGCTCTGCAGATTCTTGATTTGCTCACCTTGGATTCTCATGATGGCTTCAACATCCGGGTTAATGGGTTGGGTTTGTTGAGCGGGTGGGTGATAAGGATTAGAAGCTCTTGGTGGGATTTGGTTGCTTCTATTGTAGTTATTGGCGGGGTTTTGGTTTTGAGGAGAAAAACCGGGTGAAAGGTAATTGTTTGATCGGTAACTCAGCAAATTTCTATCTCCTTGAGGTCGAGCTTGGTAATTTTCCGGTGAATAATTACCATAAGCTGCATACACATTTTCCGGATTTCCTTGTGTAGAAGGACAATCGGTGTATGAGTGGGGACCGCCGCATGTTTCACAAGAAGGTGCAACCGCTTTAACTTGTTGTTGTTGGTTTGAAGCGAGAAGCAAGATACTTTTGCTCATTTCAGTCATCATGCGGGTGAGTTTGGTCATATCAGGGTTTGCTGAAGTAGAAGAGACATTGACTCTCGGGTTGTTCCTTGAAGAAGCGGAGGAATCCCAGTTTTTGTGGTGAGTAGTCATGTTCTCAATAAGCTCTCTACACTCCTCGGGTCTCCTTTTCATGAATGTGCCACCGGAGGCTGCATTAATCGTATCACGATCTCGAAAAGTCAAACCGTTGTAGAAAGTATCAATCAATGTGACTGGAAGCATGTTGTGGTTTAGACAACGATCAATCAAGACATTATATCTTTCCCAAGCATAAAAAAGAGATTCATCAGGATCTTGCATGAAACCGCTGATTTGATTGCGAAGGCTTGTGACCATGGATGGTGGAAAGTAGCGCGATAAAAAGCGTTGAGTCATGTCATCCCAAGTATGAATAGAATTCTTCGGGAGACGATCAAACCATTTCTCGGAGTGATGTGATAAAGTATGTGGGAAGAGTTGAAGGCGAAGAACATCCATTGTGGCACCAGGCAACTTAATGCTTTGGGTGATTGTAATGAACTTGTCGAGGTGTTTGTTGGCATCATCATCAGGCATTCCGGCGAATGGATTAGTTTGCACTTGCTGAATCATGTGGTGCTTCAACGAAAACTCCAGAGCCGTGATTTGAATCGGCGCAATCGGTCCTCCTCGTCAAAACATGGTAGGTTGACAAAGCTCCTCCATTGTCCGAAGATCGGCCTGTGGAAGAACATTGTTGTTATTGTTGAGATGCGGTGGATTATTGTTGTTGACACCTGACATACTTAAATCTTCTCGAGTCTCGGGCTCTTGATAATTAGAAGATCTAGTACGCATACACCTACAAAGACAAAAGAAAACAATACCAAATGCAAAGAAAATATATATACACAATAAAAATAAAATCTTTTTGGATTTTTGAAATTTTTAATTTTTATGGATTTTGCAAAAATTTTTATTTTTTTTTTGGTTTTTTGAAAATTATAAGCAATAAAGTAACGCTCACAAGTGAACGGATCCCAAAAAGCAACGCGTCATTCAAAGAAAACCGTTGATTATTACGAAAAGAGCCGGCAGCGGCGCCATTTAATACAAGGCTTTTGGCCAGGTAAAAAGATTCGTTTAAGTATGTCTCTTCGAATTGAAAAACTATGTTAACTATGTGCGACTCAGTCGTTCTTTGGTGGAACAAAAATTATGTCGTTGTAGTATATTAAAAAGTTCAGAACATAAAAGTAAATGACGTAAAAGTAAAATGCGTTAAAATAAATCTAAGTCTAACTTAAAATAAATGACGCAAAATTTAAAAACTTTGAAAAGTAAATTAATTAGATGAAAAAAATTAAAGCGTGACGAGAATTAAAATTTGACAAAGTATTAAAATGTAAACTTAAAAATTAAACGAGACGAAATAAATAAAAATAACCCTAATCGGAATACATTTCGATCGGAATATGATCGGAATACATTCACCTTTCTGATCTGAATATTGATCGGAATGACCAATCGGAATGCTGTCACCAAACGCTTAATCGGAATATCCAATCAAACCCCAAATCGGAATGATGAACTTACCTCTTGATCGGAATGAAGAGTGGACTACTGATCGGAATGAAGAGTGGACTACTGATCGGAATGCTGTCACCACTTAACCTGATCGGAATACAACTAATACCTCTGATCGGAATACCACAAACCCTTTTCCGACCAAGCAAAAGGGTGCTGGTCGGAATAATAAACCCTTTTCCGACCAGGGTGGTCGGAATACAGTAAAAAGAGGGTAAAATAAGCTAGACAAATAAGCTATAAATCAAATAAGCACTAGACTAAAATCCTAAGGAAACACGTATAAGAAAAAGCTAATAAGTTACAGTTTAAAGACTTTTAAAAACACAAAATGAAACAAATCTTATGAAAACAAACTTTTATATAAAAATAACTTTTATAAAAACTTAAGAAACTTGAAGATAAACACAAATAAGCTATAAAAATCAATGATCCAAAACAATCAAAAGCATAAAAACATAACCTTTAATCAAATAAGCAACTCAATAAGCATGTAGACAAAGATTAAAGCATAGAAAGAAAGGAAGAATGAGAGATTAAAACAAGAAAATTAAAGAACACTTACTTGGAATTAAAAGGTATTAAAAGTGCAAGACAAGTATTTCAAATGACATGAATTTAAAGAGCAAGTAATTAAAAGGTGGAAGACTAATTGTCACCTTAGCCAACAAGAGTAAAAATGAAATGCTAATGATCTATATATAGGGGAGGATTAGGGAATGCTTAGGAAGCTTCCTCCCATCCTTTATTTCTTCTTAATTGCACCATTAAGTCCTTCCCTTCTTAATCTTTCGTTAATCTTGGACTTTAATGACTTTTGGCTCGGAATTTCTTTAAACTCGTCTTTTAATTCTTCAATAAATAAGACTTGAGTTCTTCGGCTTTTAGTAAACTTCCGTCTTTTGACTTTTTCTTCAATAAATCTTCAAAATTGGTCTTGGACTTCCGTTCTTTTTGCACTCTTGACTTCTTGACTTCGTCTTTCATCTTTTTCTTCAATAAAAGCCCGTGAATGCCCGTGTTTTCTCCACTTTTCACCTTTTCGTCCTAAATCACAACAAAAACACAAACCACGCATAATTCCGACATAAATGACATAAAATACACGTTTTGGCTTGGTTATTATTGTAATTAAGTGGTAAAAAGGATGGGTGTTTACACACCTATCAATCAACTTTATGAATTTTTGCAACAACACGAGAAGCATGTGACATTGTCTCGTATGTCTCAATCCACTTATCATGAACGAATGGCGTTATTGGCAAATCAACATTTTTTTTTCCTACAACAATTCACCTTATGCAACTTGGCAGCAATCTTATCAGAAGTCGTTGTATTAAATGCCAAGCTTCCCACAATATTCATTGCTACCACAACCAGCTAGTTCTCATCAACAATAGCAGCTTCAAGCATCACCATCACACACTAATCCATATTCATCACCTCATGTTCATCAATCACACTTTAATCATCAATCACCGCCATCTCATGTAGTCACTTATCAGCCACCTGAAGTTCTTCAACCCAACTATTCACAACATGTTAGCACTCCTTCAAGTGCATTCTCACCATCATATGAAGTTCAGCAAGATCAAGCATTTTATAGTGATGATGAACTTCCAATTCCCGAATTCAAACACGATGATAATCCTACTGAGGTTTTAGCTGCTATGTCTGCCTATATCACTCAAAGATTGAACACACGAGCATTTAGAGGACTTCCTACCACTAGCAATCAGTTGAGAACCTCTTCAAACTCTCGTCAACAAGCTATAATTCAAGAGGGCAGAGTCATGGTTCAACCAATTCAGGGAGACCAAGTTCATCGAACACAGGAACGAGAAATTTCAACATTGCTGCAAGGGGAAATTCTACTAGCAAGCTGAAAATGATCACATGTTATAATTGCAAAGGGGAAGGACACATGGCTAGGGAGTGTAAGAAACCTAAGAGGAAAAGGGATGCTTCATTGTTCAACGAGAAGGTGCTATTGGTGAATGCTCAGGAAAATGGTCGTGAATTAGATGAGTAGAAGTTATCGTTTCTTGCTGATCCAGGAGTCGCGAATAATAGTGGAAGTCTAGCAGATTTAACTCAAAATGCAGCATATCAAGTCGATGATCTTGATGCATACGATCCTGACTGTGACAACTTCAACACCGCAAAAGCAGCTCTCATGGCAAATCTCTCGGTTTATGGGTTAGATAAAATATTCGAGGTACCAATCGATACCACTGATACTAGTATTGCACCACATCACATTGGGAAAGAGTCTAAGTATCTGGAAGAGAATCTAGTAGTGAGTAACTCAAACGAGGAGACGAACAATGATAGTAATATTAATGCAAGTTCCCATAATTTGAGCGAAATACAACCAGAAGCTATTTCGCATATGGACCACCCTGCTCAAAGAGATTTGGTAATGGTTCCAGCAACTTTTCTTGGCCAAATGAATACTACTATCCTCAAAACCATAGGTGTTAATAAGGCCCTATCCCCGAGCTTGCTTTGTATAAGGAAAAAGTTCAAACGTCAGAACTAACTCCTACGACCACTGATGAGACTGCATTTATACATGGTCTCATCATCCAAATCGGGCTTTAAATGCATAAATATGGTGTAAAATACCGGAAAATATACTTGTATTTGTTTGTTATATGTTTTAGGTATAGATATCGAGAAAAAGACAAAAAGATCATAAGAAACAAAGAAAACCGAAGACAAGAAACGAAGCCACACAATGAATTGGACCTGATTGTTGATATTGTAAAAATACCCTTGAAGTTTGGAGTTATACAAGTTTTGCCCTTGAAAAATTGAAGACTTGTCACTTTATACCCTCGTAAATCCTCAAAAATACATTTGGGTCTCTAAAGTTTCAAGATTCCACATTTCAGTCCTTGAAGAAATGCCTAAAGTACATGAATGGTCCTTAATTCACTATTATTGAAGTTGAGGGACTGAAATGGCATTTACTTAAAGAAGTTTACAAAGGAAAATGAGTAATAAAGCTGCTAAAATTGAGTTATAGTTTTCTTGGAAGCATGGAGGGAATTTGTGTACAAACATCAAACAACAACCAACCAATCACACCTCGACACCTCACAAAACCCACCAATTTATTCATTAACCTGTCTACCAAAACCCATTTAAATCAACCCAGCCAATATATTCACTAACCTATTCCCTAACCCACATTTATAATAATAAATACGTTTTAAACGTATTTTATTACTATAAACATGACACCAAACAAGCATAAAACCACCATTATCAGATCAAACATCTTGTTCATATACCAAGAACCCTAATTTTGTGGCTTCTTAATTAGGGGGAATTGAGCTAATTCAAGCTCCAGATCTGTTAATTACCATCTACTAAACATAACCTAATCCCTAAACCACTACCGAACACACCCATGTGTTGGGTAGGACCCTCCCTTGCCCTTTCACTTTCAAACTAAACCCTCAAATTTGACACAATGAACAGTTGTGATTCAATACTTGCTCCCGATGTTTCATTCAACAACTAGGATGGTTTCAACTTGCTGGCAAGCACATGGTACCACGACAAAGGTCACAAGATGGTGTTTTGACCAAGACCAGATTCAAAACATCAAAGGGCATGTTTGGTATTTCTGTATATTAGGTTTTAGATTCTTTTTATTTCTATTGTTCCATATTTTTCAAGAAAATATTGTATTCCCTTTTTATGATAATAAAAGTTGGTAGATTTAAATTCATAAACCTTTTTGTTATAGTAAAAGTTGGTAAATTTAATTGGGAAATCTGAGTTCCATCTTGTTTCTTTGTTACATGTTTAGTTTGAGTTCAAATTTTCATATAAATCATAATTCCTTTTTTTCAAAAATTGAAAAAAGCTGGTGAAAGAAAAAAGTTTAGATAGTTTCATGTTTGAAAAAAGATTTGTGAAAGATAAAAGTTTCTAAAGAAAAGAGTCCTTTTGTGAAAAAAAGGGATTGAAAGAGTTCTGAGTTCTTTATTTGACATAATTTGTGCTTACTGTTCATCAAGCTGTCCATAAGCCATTCTTCAAATGAGCTTGAACAGCTTATGGACCTAAAGTTTGTTAGCTGTCCTTGTGCAGGCTGCAAAAGTTGTCGGTTTTTGCGATGAAGTATTGAAGAACTTTTCTAAGTCCTTTATGTTTGGTATAAGATTTTAATCACATGTCATAAGCTCTTATAGCTCTACATGATAGTGAGAAGTGGTTCGATTAAGGACTAAGGTTGAGTTGTTGGACCGTAGGTAAGTTCCCTTATTTTTATTTTCAGCAATTCCCCTTGATAATTTTTGATTTTGCTTGTTGATTGATTTGTGTTTAAATGCTTATCTTATTGTTTTTATAGCTTAACTTTCTCATAATTTAATGTTCATGTCATGTAACTTCATGCTTTTCTTTACTTTTAAGATTTACTTTGTTACCTTTTCACTTTTCTATCATAAACTAGTGTTTGGAATAGGTTCGCTTTCTTTAATAGATTAGGTTATACCTTAAGATTTGATTGCATCATTTTCGAAAGCTTAGTATAAGTTAGTGTGTGCTACAAATTCATGAAAATTCATCAAAAATAAATAAAACACAATTATACTTACATTTTCTGTTTTAAGTAATCAGTAGGGTCTTAGATCTCGTTTTAATCTTGATTTGGTGCTTTAAGTCTCGCTTGATATTAGGTAATAGGGTGGTCTAAAGTTATATTAACTTAGTTTGTACCTTGGTTAGTTTGTATATCTATTTGTTAAAGCTTTAAGTCCACTTATTAAAGATCAATAGTTAAACGGCATGTACCACTTTCTATCCATATCAGCAGGCGTTTAGGGGCTTTGGCAGTATTTTTGTTTAAAAATAGGTAGCAGGTCTTAGAGTTAGGCTTTAATGTTGGTGGTTCTGTTAGCATAGTTAGTATATCTCCACGGCCAAATTCCAATTGTTGGAAATACGTTTTACGTATTAGAAAGGATCGGTCACTCCAACAATAGTCTAATTTGTAGCTCGTAATTTAGCTCTATTTTATTCAAACAAGCCCAAGCCGAGATCACAACTTGGGTGAGGCCGTGGGATGATTGTATTTTTTATGTGTGTTTTCATACTTTCTCTATCTAAGTGTGTGTGTGTTCTCACCATCTTTCTATCTCTTTCTCTCTCAAGATTAAGCATAAATTTACAATATCCTACAAATGGTATCAGAGCCATGGGATGATTGTATTGTTTATGTAGTTTAGCTCTATTTTGATACCATTTGTAATATGATGTTTATGAAAACAGTTTACTTGAAATAGAACGAATTTCACACCAAAATGATCAGCTTCTGAAGCAAGTGATGTCGCATAATATTGTTTCCGTCTGTGTGAATAATTGTGTTGATAATGATTCTATTGTGCATAATGTTGAATCTGTGGATAATGTGGTAGATAGTACTAGTCACAAATCTGACACTGAATTTTTAAAGCTTCAAGATTCTTATTCTTTGCTTTCAAAACGTTTTGATGAGATTCAAAAACATTGTATTTCGCTTGAATGTACACAACCAACTTTTTAAGAGCTTTTTGAAACGTCATTCGAAGGTGTTAATATAGATGATTCAAATTTTCAAAAGAATTTTTTATTGAATTTACAATCAAAACAGCGTCAGCCATGTGACAAAGTTGCTAAATCAATGACAATAGACATAGAGAAATCTAAGGAGATTAACTTTGTGAACGTACTTGAGGTCTCTTAGAATATTAAACTTGATCTAGATAATCGAGTTTCCAAGATTTTGTCCAAATTAGATAACTTAAAACCAGAAAAATACACAACTCTTCGATTCAGTAAAGCCCGCATGTGCTAATACCACTGCACAAAATCAATCATTGATTGAACGATTGAATTGAAAGTCGGTGGAAATATCTGATTTGAGGGAACAAATTTGTGATAAAAATTTGGCTATGTCTGAGTTAAAGGAAACACTTCGTACCCTAAAAGGTAAGAATGTTGTGGATAACGCAGCCACTGTCTCAGCATAGTCCTCTAGTACAATCAAAAGGAACCTCATCGCCGTCACACCACTTAACAAGGGACCTAGGACTAAACCATCTCAAACATTGGTCACTAAAGAGTAAACACCACTACTAAGGATCAAAGATCTAAGCTTAAAAGAAACTCGAAGAATGATAGGATCTTGCCCCCATCTAGTAGTCAAGTGAAGATAAAAGTAGAAGCCCACCCTAGGAATGTTATTTCTGTTTTGAATAAAAAGAATCATGTTGCTAAACCTAAAGGCTCTGCGGTTGTCCAGCGTTCTAAGCCTACTGTGAATTCTAATTTGAAATGTTGGAATTGCAATGAATTTTTGTTTTCTAGTCGTCATGATTCTTGCCTTAGTGACTATGTGGGTGAGATGAATGCCCGGATAAATGGTTTACAATGGAAACCGACTGGGAAAGTGTTAACCCAAGTTTGTTGGATGTGGGGCCCCACTGGTTGAACTTTTACTATAGTAGGAAATGCGTGCCCTTTAACTAGGATCACTCCCAATAAAGCGAAGAAAGCGTGCCCTTTAACTAGGAGTACCAAGGCTACCAAAACACAAGCGTGTCCTTTAACTAGGAACACCAACACTACCGTAGGAACCAAGTTCCCTTTAAATAGGTCTACTCCCACTGTAGTGACCAATAATACTCCAAAACCTCAGAAAGTTGGACCAATAAAACCTGTTAATGATAAAGCTCACATTAGAAAACGCAGGAAATTTAAGGATAACACAAATGTTAACAATTATGATAATTTCATATTTGTATCTGCTAACACTCTGGAACCAATAGTTTTCAATGCATTGTCTACTGTTGTTACTGAAAATAGGTGGTCCAAATTTTTCTCTGGTATTTGGACTCTGGTTGCTCCAAGCATATGACCGGAGATCGCTCCGAGCTCAAAATTTTCGTCAGCAAGTTTCTTGGTACGGTTCGATTTGGAAATGATCATATTGCAAAGATAATGGGTTACGGTGAATATCATATTAAAAATGCTATAATTTCAAGAGTATATTATGTGGAAGGTCTTGGTCACAATTTATTTTCTGTGGGAAAATTTTGTGATGCAAACCTGGAAGTTGATTTTCGAGAGCATACCCGCTTCATCCGTAATTTGGAAGGGGTTGATTTATTGAAAGGTACTCGAGGGAATAATTTGTACACTTTGTCTCTACAAGATATGATGGCCGCTTCTCCCATGTGTCTTCTCTCCGAAGCATCAAAGACTAAGTCATGGTCATGGCATCGACGGTTCTCTCATCTTAACTTTGACGCTATTAATCATTTGGTGAAAAACTAACTTGTTCTTGGTCTTCCTAAACTTACATTTCACAAGGACCATTTGTGTTCCGCGTGTACAATGGGGAAAAGCACTAAGAAATCATACAAACCCAAGACTGAAGACACCAACCAAGAGAAACTTTATTTGTTGCATATGGATCTTTGTGGGCCAATGCGTGTTGAAAGTCTTAGTGGTAAAAATTACATCCTCGTCATTGTCGATGATTACTCTCGGTTTACATGGGTGAAATTTCTTACAACAAAAAATGAGGTACCTAAATTCATCATCGGATTTCTCAAGATGATTCAAGTGCGTCTCAACACTACTGTCCGAAGCATTCGTACAGATAATGGAACCGATTTTGTGAATCAAATATCACGTGATTATTATGAAGAAGTTGGCATATCTCATGAAACATCCGTTGCTCGCACTCCACAACATAACTGTGTCGTTGAAAGGCGAAATCGCACACTTATGGAAGCTGCTCGAACGATGTTAATTTACGCAAAGGCTCCATTGTTTTTATGGCCAGAAGCAGTATCAACAACATTTTTCACCCAAAACCGGTCACTAATTCGAAAACACCATGTAAAACACCTTATGAGCTTCTCCATGGAAAAGTACCAGATTTATCATATCATCATGTATTTGGTTCTCTTTGCTATCCAAATAATGATGGTGACAATTTGGGAAAACTTCAACCAAAGGCTTATTGGTATTTTCATTGGTTATGCACCCACAAAGAAGGCGTACTAAATCTACAATCGTAATTATCGTAAGATCCTCGAAACTATGAATATTGATTTAATGAGCCGACCGCAATGGATTCTGAGCAAAGCAACTCTGAACCCACACTTCATGAAATGGGACCCAGTAACATTAGCTCTGGTCTTGTCCCAAATAACCCTTCTTCATCATCATTTACACCACCTTCTAGGAATGAATGGGATACGCTGTTTCAACCCTTCTTTGATGAACTCTTTACTCCTCCAAGTATTGTTGCTCCAGAACCTGAGGTAATAGCTCCGTTTACCGAAGTGGTCGCTACAACAACCGAAGCACAATCAGATACGTCTACACCTATAATTGGTCAAGATATACCTTCAACGAGTAATTCTCAACCAAGACCCGAATCAACTACCCATGTCATACCTATGGATGATGAAGAGGATGATAATGATCATGACTTGGAATTCGCTCAAATGTGTGAACTTCCATTCTTTGGTGTACCAATTCCCGACCATAATCAAGCCGGGTCGTCCACCTTAGAGGAAGCTCCTTCTACGGTCTACTCCAATCTACGGATTCGTGAACATGACAGCAAGTGGACAAAGGATCATCCAATATGTTATATTATTGGTTACCCTAATCGTCCGGTATCCATACGAAGTCAGTTACAAGAAAGTGCAATGTTTTTTCATTTTGATGCTTTTCTCAGTGAAGTTGAACCTAAGACGTGGCAACAAGCTTTTACCGAATCCTGTTGGATAGAAGCTATGCAAGAAGAATTTAATTAATTTGTACTTCTTGAATTATGGTAGCTTTTATCAAGCCCGGATCAAGTGCAGTTACTCACATTGAAATGGGTTTACAAGGTGAAACTCGACGAGTTAGACGGGATATTGAAGAACAAAGCTCGACTAGTAGCTCGTGGATACAAGCAATTATTAGGAATCGACTTTATGGAATCCTTTGCACCTGTTGCCCGTTTGGAAGCTATTTGACTATTCCTCGCTTATGCAGCCCACATGAATATGATCATCTATCAGATGGATGTGAAGACGGCATTTCTCAATGGTGAAATCAAGGAAGTGGTCTATGTTCAACAACCGGATGGTTTTGTGAATTTTAAATATCCTAATAATGTGTACAATCTTAATAAGGCTCTCTATGGGTTGAAGCAAGCTCCACACGCATGGTATGATCTATTGTCACAATTCCTCATTACGTAAGGCTTCGCTAAAGGCAAGGTGGATCCCACGTTGTTCATTCAGAAACGAGGTAAAGATATGATTATGGTACAAATATATGTTGATGATATTATATTTGCTTCCTCGACCCAAACCTTATCCGATGAGTTTGGGAAACTCATGTCTTCCAAGTTTAAGATGTCAATGATGGGAAAGGTATCATTCTTCTTAGGACTTCAGATATCTCAGAGTCCTAGAGGCATCTTTATCAATCAATCCAAGTATGCCCTTGAATCTATTAAGAAATATAAGATGGAATCTTACGACCCCGTGGATACCCCAATGGTGGAACGAACTAAGCTTGATGCAGATCAACATGG
The DNA here is from genome assembly GCA_025667525.1 of Glebionis coronaria. Taxonomy (NCBI): domain Eukaryota; kingdom Viridiplantae; phylum Streptophyta; class Magnoliopsida; order Asterales; family Asteraceae; genus Glebionis; species Glebionis coronaria. Next base: position 271,616,399 of record CM046882.1, on the reverse strand, counting down.
ATTTGCCGTTGATCCGACACTATTTCGTGGAATGATCGGTACCCTTCTGTATATCACAGCTAGTCGACCTAACTTCAGTTTTCTATATGTATGTGTGCTCGGTATCAAACTTGGCCTACTGAGTTATACTTAGCTACTGTTAAACGGATCTTTCGGTATCTTAAAGGAACCATTAATCGGGTACTTTGGTATTTAAAGGACTCTTCGATTGCACTTATGACATATGTAGATGCGGATCACGCAGGTTGTCAAGATACACGGCGTAGCACAAGTACAACTTTCCAACTACTAGGAGATCGACTAATCTGTTGGGCATCGAAAAAGCAGAAAAGTGATGCAATTTCAAGTACGGAAGCAGAATACATAGTTATTTCTGGTTGATGTTCTCAAATACTTTGGATGAGATCGCAATTAACCGACTATGGTCTAGGTTTCAACAAAATTCCGATGTACCGTGACAACAAAAGTGCAATTTCCTTATGCTGCAACAATGTTTAATTCTCTCGGTCGAAGAATATTGACATCACTACCACTTCATCAAGGAGCAAGTGGAAAATAGAGTGATCGAGCTTTACTTTGTCCGATCTGAGTATCAATTGGCGGATATTTTCACAAAGGCTTTAGATCGTGCTCGAATGGAATTTTTGGCCGACAAGCTAGGTCTGAGAACATTCTCGCCCGAGAATCTAAAGGAATTGGCAGATGAAACGAAAGAATAGTGGTGGTAAGCTATTCTCCGTATCCTTGGTGATCATCTGTATATATTGTTTATATTTTTATCCACAAAAGCAAAATACAAAAATATAAAACCAAATAAAAACCATAAAAATTGAAAAATTTTGAGAAATCCAAAAATATTTTTACTTTATTTTTCAAAGGCATGTCTTTTGGTACGATAATATTTACGCTTAGAAATGTCTATTAATATTGACACGGTGCCATAAATAGAGTTCGTACAAAAGTTGTAAATATTTCATAAAACATGCCTATATGGCTTGTAGCTATTTCACACTGCAACCCGCTTTTCATATTAAAGTCAAGTATTTCTTATGAAAGCTTTGGCTCAACAACGGGAATTAATTTTCTCGGGTATGGTTTACTTTATAACCATGTAAGGGATTGTGTTTACTTAATAACACAATCTAACACGAATATATGTATGCATCAGTTCATTTATTTGTTAAAACAAGAGAAATCTTGTTTTTATGAAGCTATCATCTCTACAACCATAGCATTCTACAATTGGTATCTACATACTCGACGATGCGACTACTCAAACGACGACTACAACTCTTTTGATAGAATATGGGTCAATAATTTAGGGGGATCAATTGTCAAGCATTCATAATATTCGATGCCGAAAGTTCCAAGTTCACAAATTGGTGTCAAGACAACGATAAGGATCGTACATGTGGTGTCAAGAGATGACTTCAGATGTCACGAGGCAACCAACATTTGCCAACAAGAACCATGTGATCTTATCAAATGATGTTCTCATCAATCAGGTCCAACCTTGTCAATTTACTCTTATATGGTGAATATGTGATAATTTTACTAATCGATATCATATCTCAACATTTGGTATCATGAAGATATATGGACTTGAATTTTTCTTCCCAAAAACTTTCTTAAAGTATTATTAAATCAGTTGATATTAAAAACATCGATTGGGTTAATATTTTTAATATGGGGGAGAAAATGTGATTTAATATGGGAAATGATTAATCAATAATGGTTTGACTTAACGTGATAGCTCATCCCAACATGTGCGAAATGTTTTCAAATATCGTGTCATATGTGAATGGGGAGGAAAATGGATTTGCTATATCAAAATGGATTTCATGGTGATTTATACTTACCCTCAATCCATTTATTTCACGACGATGAAGATTTCGGTGTCATAAGGATGGTAGGATAGGTTAAGTCCAATGGTTCTTCCAGAACCGGAGGAATCTTCCCAAGGACATTTCATAGCTAGAAATAGTAGTCCTTAGATGGAGAAAGATTGTGAATGTAGCTGAATGCCGACCAAGTACTTAAGTTAGCACTGGAACAATCACAACAAGGTGCTAGTTATGACGTTTTTGTAAGCATTGAAAGGGTTGAAGAATGAAAAAGATTTGTAAAGATAAAGGGTGTAAAGAAAGAAGCCCTCCTTACAACCTTAGGCAGAAACCGGGTCAACACATATGCTATTGAGATCATTTTAATGACGCTCGATATTGAAGATAGACATCATGGACCCAGTGATGCAATGCACAACCCATCCCAGCTAACTCAGATATCTCTCAAAAGGTATTTGTTTAAATCACACGGAGATAACGCATCATCTATCGATTTATTTACTTCGAGTTAATTGGTATTGAAATGGTGGCACTCCCCAGCCTCCGATCACTAAAATCCAAAATGCACGATCGAGTCTAGAGCCAATTGAGATCATCAAATACCTCATTAGGACACACTTCCATATTTCCTTGCTTCTTTACACACTGTGAAAAGTAAGAAAGATATTAAGAGTCCTACGCAAAATCTTCATGATCTTACCTGAACATCCGAGTAATACGAAAGTATTTACAATGAAGATGATCCTTCTTGAGCTTACATTAAAAAGCTCATGGTAGGTGACTTGTGCAGTTCTTTATGAATAAAACTTGTAAAACCTGGAAGGCAACAGTGGTTTAATTCTTAATTAAATTTAAACATGTTGCAGGCCTCTACGCAATATCTTAGTGATCTTGCCAGAACACTCAGAGTGACACCTTAGTGTTCACGGTAATGAGTGGAAATCCTTCTAGTGTTAACCTCAAACAACACTTATTAGGTAATGTGCAAGATTCTATATGAATCGAGCTCGTGACAACTGGAAAGCAAAGATGGTGCGATTCTTTAATGAGTCAAACTTGTTCCAATAATCGGAATTAACGGCTTCAATCATGCGGATAATTTTATCCAAATGATTCACTCTTTACGTTCGCAGTTAGCTTTGGACGGTCGAGAAAAGGGAACGGGTTTACCCGCGAAATCTTGTCAAGAAGATTTTTAATTAAATCTACCTGCCACAAGTACGATATTTAATATCGTCCAAGGGTCTTCACCGAACGGAGGTAAACTGCTACCGAATTAGAATGAAATTTTCAAATCCATTTCGTTCGTGTCTAATTATGTTGCTACATTTGAAGACGGTGGCGTTGCGGAATCCAAGAAGAAGTCGTCCCCGCATGCTTAAACTTTATGCATTTAATACTTAATCTAATTCAAGAAATCCTAAAAGTCAAGTCTTCCGCTGTATCAAACTCTGAAGCTTTCAAAAATTACAAAGGTATAAGTATGTGGGACGTGAAGTCACCAAGAAGCGCATATCACAAGTGATGGATGCACAAGATCAAGGCAAGAGATTAATGCTCAAGATTAATATCTAAGATCACATCAACATGTTCACCAGAAAAGAAAAAGAAAAGAAAGACGAAGACTACGAGCTCAAGACAAGCATAGAATGCTAGGTTTATTTTATTATTGTAAGTTGGTTAACGTCCTTGTTTGGAGTGACCTCCCTTAGGGAGAGATTGTTGGAAATACGTTTTATGTATTAGAAAGGATCGGTCACTCCAACAATAGTCTAACTCGTAGCTCGTATTTTAGCTCTATTAACATTATTCAAACAAGCCCAAGCCGAGCCCACAACTTGTGTGAGGCTGGCGGCCCAATGTAAGCCCAAGCCCATCTCATGGGCTTGGGTATATAAACCCTCTCCTTAGTTGGAGAGGGTGGTGGTTCACTTTCATTTTACACATAGTTAAAGTGTGTTTTCATACTTTCTCTCTCTAATTGTGTGTGTGTGTTCTCACCATCTTTTTATCTCTTTCTCTCTCTAGATTAAGCATAGATTTACAATATCCTACACTAAGTTCATTGGATTAGCGAGTAAAATACCGTTGGTGAAGAGTGCAAGTCTGGCATTATTCGATCCACTGTTAGGTTTAAGTGCTCACTGTATTTACCTTTGTTTTGGTCTATGAATGTTAAATTTTGTCCGCCTTATATGTCTTGTGTTTTGGTGAGCTATTGTATGACATTTGAGCATCAATATCTCAAAAGCACTTAGCTCACATACCAGCAGATAGGGATAAGATTGGTGAGTGCGTCTTGTGTTTTGTATTAGATTGTGTTTAGTTTCTTTTTTTTCGTGATTAAGTCTAGTTAAGGTTTACAACTTTGTCCATTTTCTACCAAGAAAATCAAGCAAGAATTCATACAAAAAGAATATAAATTAGCCCACTGTTGCCTTATGTTGCTTTAATTCCTGAGCACCCACTGTGTACCTGTCATTTAGATTATTCAGCAACATTTTTTGCTTAACTGCAGTCATTTTGTGTCCCATTGGTATTGTGTTTGCTTTTTGTGACTCCCCACTTGCAAAAAGTATATCCTAACAAAGAAAAAACCAAAAGTTCCCCTCTTAAGTTTTTAGCTTCTCAAATTATGGCGTGTTTTGAGCATAAATTCATGGTGTGTAGTCTGTGTATGTGTTACATGTTTGTGGGGGGTGCTCCTTGTCCAAACAGAACCCACATCAACAATATACCCAGAAAAAGGTAAACAAATAAGAAAAGAGTGTCTACTATTTGGTTTCATTTATTCATAACTATGAAATCAAAAGCTCAAAATTCGTGGCTGATTTGTTGTTTTTACTGTGTTCGTATTAGTGTTTATTTTCTATGCTAACAACTAAACATAGAAATCAAATAAAAAGAGAGAACAAAAGGAATAAAGGTCTGCTTGCTTTGGTTCCTTGTTGTGCACACACAACCTAAAATCTTGGCGTGAGTCGTGGTATATGTCAGTGTGTTTTGTGTTTTGACCATGTATTTGGTCCCTGTGCACACAAGTGAAAGCAAAGAAAAAAAAAGAATACAAAAAAAAAATTGGGGTTGCACACTCGAACCCGTGACCTCTAGCCACCCACCGACTCACACACACACTCTCTAAACCATCTCTCCCCTAGGGACTTCATTGTCCATAGGATAGATGGTTTAATATAAAAGGGGTATTAGTTTTTTCTTAATCAAAATAAGTCGTGAGCTTAACTACCAAATTCTAGCTTGTTTTCAGCTTATTCTTGGTCACTTCTAGTTTTCTTAGTTTTAAATATCAGTTTAGGATTATTCTGTCCAAGAATAGATTTTTTCTTTTATTTATTTATTTATTAGGAATATTTTAATTCTAGAACTTTGTTAAGTCATTTGAAAATAGAAAAACGTAACTTTTAATTCAAAAAAAATATTTTTTAGCTTTTATCTAATATAATTTAGGTTTACAATAGAAATTTTTTTTATTTTGTCTTTTTCATAGTTTTATTTAGTTTTTGGGTTTTTAATTAATTCTAAAAATTAATAGTAATTAATAAAACGTTTTCAAATTTTTTGGTTTTCGTATTTTTCTTATTTTAGACTTTTTAGGTAACTTTAGTATTTTTTAATAGTTTTTTAGGTAAAATTTTTCGTTTCGTAGCGTTTTAACGTTCGTACGTGTACACGTTTTCTTCCGTTTTGAGCGTAGTCTGTTTCCATTTTATTTTCTTTCCTTCTTTCCAAAAGCGTAACAACTCTAATAAATACTCAATATTTCTTGGCTTAAACACAATACCTCCTCGAGAACGAACTCGATTGTCGGTTTTTACGTGTCCTCACATATTTACCTAATAGTTATCGTAGTTACTAGTTTTTCCTAAAATGTGTACAAAAAGACTACATCATAAATGGTGTCGCTGTTGGGGAGGTGTGTTTAGCCATATTTATTTATCGTTTTTATTTGAGTATTTACGTTTTTATCGTACATACTCGTTTTTATTTTCTTATTACTGTTAGCCATAGAAATAAACTGTGTTAAATAGAACTCTATTAACACAAAATTGTTTTCTCGTTTTAGTGTGCATAATATATTGTATTAACGCAGAACAATTAACACACAAAATACGCGAGAAATCGCACCTTATTAGTGGGCGTTCCGGTCACTATTAAGCGTATCAAATTCAAACGAAATCAAAGGCAAAATAGATAAATACTTGATGAGACTGCTTTTATACATAGTCTCATCATCCAAAAAGGGCTTTAAATGCATAAAATATCATGAAAATGGCCAAATATATGCTTGTGTTTGTTACTAGTGTATTTTAGGTACGGATATTGAGAAAATGACAAAAAATCACAAGAATCAAGAAAAAACGAACACGGGAAACGAAGCCGCACAATGAACCAAGCCCTAATGAAGATTTTCCTAGAGAAACCCTTGAAGATTTGAAGATTATGCAAGAAGGGTCCTCCAATATTGAAGATTTAACACTTTAAATCCTTGTATCTTCATAATTACAAGATTGGTCCCTAAAGTTTGTCAATATTACAAAAAGGGCCCTCCACTTTGGAGAATTGGCAAATTTAGTCCCTCAACAAAACTAAAATGTCAATATTAGTCCTCCTCAAAGTCAAACATATCATGAAGGCCTTCAAGTTATAAGAAATTACAAGTTTGGTCCTTTAAAAATGTCAAATTACCAAAAGGACCCTTGACTTTGAAGAAATGGCAAAAATGGTCCCTCATAAATCATGATTTGTCAAATTTAGTCCTCCAAGAAGTCAACAAGACAAGTCAAGACCATTATAATTGAAGAAAATGCCAAATCAGCCCTTCAAGAATCAACAAATGGCAAGAAATACCACTGAAAATACTTTGGAAAAGTATTTGGGGCAAAAGTGTGAAGTTGGAAACTTCATTAACAAAGGAAAACGGATTGTGGCTTATTTATTTTCAACTGAAAGGAAGTAATGAAATGAGGGACCAAACCTGGCAGACAGCCAAAGTTACCTAGTCCAACCACACCTTGACACCTGTCCCACTAACTCCATTCCACCAATCACAATCCTCCATTCCTCCACATCAGACTCCACTCACACCAGATTATAACTAATTTTTATTAGTTTAATCTTTGGCGCTAAACATAACATTTAAACCCAAAACCGGATCAAAACCTCCACTAATCATCATAAGAACACAATTGGGTTTTCTTAATCTGCTTGTAATTAAACCACCATATTATCCAGATTAGTAATTAAGGTATCCTTAATCACATCCCAACCTTAAAAACACATGCTACATCAACCATTAACCCCACACAAGATTCCCCTGCACCAAGGATGAACAAAACGCCAAAACTTTGACAGAAATCCAACCATCCACATTCCAGCTTACATTTTAAGCTTGTTATAAGCCATTGGATGCAATTCACCTTTGCCAACTCACACTACCAGCCAAGAACAAGTAACATACTTCTCATATATTCAAACCCTCAAGGGGAATTTTTGGGACTTCACCAGCAATTAGGGTTACGTTTTTTTTGCTTTATAGTAGTTCATTGTAGCCTATAAAAGGCATAGGAACCTTACAATTTAGCTTTGCTCTTGAATTTTCCTAAGTTCACATTTCTGTAAATCTCATTTTCATTTAATGAAGTGTGTTTGAAATTGTTGAAGGAAAGTTAAGTGCCATTCTTATTTCCTGCTTATTATTGTTTCATGTTAACTAATCATGAATACTAAAACCTGTTTTCAAAGGAGTGTGCAAAAGTTTGCATATTTTCCTTAAATCTTGATATTTTGCTAAGTCTTGTTCAAACCTTGGAATTTTTGGGCTATAAGTTTATCATAGCACCCTGATATTGTGATATCAAGGTGTTGTAAGGCTTATAACTTGGGGATAATCAAGAGTGGGGAACTAAGGTTGCATTAATCAAGTTTACCTTATTTTCTGATTTTGATATTTTTGCTTCTAACTTTGTTCCATCTTAGCAGCTTGATATTGGAAGCTTGTGCTTGTTCTTGCTAGCACATAAGCTCAAACATACGTGGGTGTGGATGTACATCCATGAGGTTTGAACCCTTTATCTCAAAATCTGTTGAAAAATTAGATATTTGTGATATTTGTGTTCTGCTAGTGTATGTGTTGTTCTTGGGCTCCAAATCTTGTTGAATCTGTTCATGTTTTATGTTTTGTTGTTTATGAATGCATGTGCTAACCTAAATCATACTTTTGATTTGAAAATCTTGATTTGAAAATATAAAAGGGTGTTTGGTTTAACCTGTTTTGAATCATAGTTTGTTATTATATTATTGGAAGTGCTTTGTTTGAGTTGGTATCTGTTATTCACTTGGTTGTGTACTAGTTTCTTCAAGTTATTGGCTTTGAAACCTTGAATAGAAGATTGTGCTATAGCTCATTGGTTTTGACTATTTTTGACCTAAAATCTTGGTAATACTTAGAGTATATGCATGTTTAGGGATAAAAGTTGTTAAATCAAAGTTTACATAACCTATCTAAGAGATTTGAGTGTTTGAATTTCGCTTGTTGGTCAAGTATATCAACAAAGTGTTCATAACTGCTTGTTTGTGTTCATCAGTAACTTTTGGTGCTTGAATCTTGATCTAGGCTTTGAATCAATGCATGAAACTTGTTTAGATTTATTCATTTGAATTAATTATAGATTGTGTTTGCATTTGGTGAAGTTTGGCTAGCTGATTTGTGCTAAAAGTGCTTATTGAACCAAAACTGCTTATTGTTCATGTCTGGGCTAGATCTGGTGATGTTTCGAATTAACTGTGCTAATTGGCTGATTGTGATTGTGTTTTTGTGATTTCTATTGACTCCTTATGATTAATTGATCATTTGGGTGCCTTTGTGAAACTTGAATCCACAAAAAAGTCACTAAAGACAAAAAGTCAATTAAGTCAAGCAGTGGAAACTTTTCCCACTGCTCAGACACCTAAACTAGCCCCTGCTAGTGTAATTTGTCATTCAGCTTATTAATAAGCCACATTGGCTTATCCAGAATTGCAACAACTTTCTTTTTGTGATCAATCTTCCTTATTTGACCTATTTATTTGAACTAGAGCTTATTAGACCTTGGCTTTGACTTTTTGCTAGAAAACTCATAAGGTTGACTTTTAATTAAGTGCTTATTTGCTTATCCCAGCTTATTGATTGTGCTTATTGAAAAACTTTTTGTTAATTAAGCTTAGTTAAGTCATTTAAAAGCTTTCGAAACTTGAATCAGCTCTTGGGGTGGCCTAGAACTCGAAAACGACTATTTTGTCGTTTTGTGAAGATAGCTTTTAACTTATTCAGGCTTATTCCTTGTGCTTATTAGAAATTTCTTTTTACAGATCTCTTAAGTAACTCAAAAGAAGCTTGTGTGTCTAATTTGAGCTTATGGCATCAGCTTATGGCATCAGCTTATAGCTTAATGGGCCAAAAATCCTATTAAGAATAAGCTGCTTTGAAATAAGCTAGCTTATACACATTTTAAGCTTTTGGGCCTTCAGATTTTTGTCCTTAAAATCAAATTTTGAGTAAGACTGGAAGTTTTGGGCTTATTTGGTTGACTTTTTCTTATTAGGTCCAAATTAAGCCCATTAAGGGACTGTTTTGTCTTTTAGCCCAATTCTAGGCCCAATAGGGGTTTTTGTAATTTCAACTTCATTTCTGTGTTTATTAGGTTAAAATAAGCTAGTTTGCAACTTTTTAGAATTTTTTATAAATTTTGGATTTTTAATATTATTTTATTATTAAAAATTAAAATTTAGATTTTTCAAGTTTTTATATTTTTCTTAGGTTAAATACATTAAGTTAGGAATTTTACAATTTTTAGAATATTTTTATTGTCATTAGATTAATTTTTAGAATTAATTTAAGTTTAAATAGTTTTTTAATTGTTTTTAAATAGTTTTTATTAATTTTAAAAATTTGAAAAATAGTTTTAAATTTAGTTAAGTCATTTTAGAGGTTTACAATTGAAAAAATCTCGTTTTGGGCTTTTTATTTATTAAATTGATTTTTTGGGCTTTAATTAGCATTAAAAAATTATTATTTAATTAAATAAAAGGTTTGAGTGATTTTTGATTTTTTGTAAACTCTAATTACATTATTTAGGATTTATTGCAATTTTCTAGGAATTTTTAGGATAAAATTTTAATTTTGCTACTTGTTACGGTTTTACGTGTACGACTTTTCGTCTTAGTTTAATTCGTCATCGTAACCGTCATTCTCTTCTAATCTCTCTTCTATTCTCATTTCTCATAATCATAATCACTAATCATCTCTTAACACAACGCACTAGCCTCCTTGGAAAACGAACTTGCACCACATTGGTCATTAGTGCTTGGTTTTCCTAAACCGACACTTAATACTTTCCCTATTTTGCTCTCTTTTCCTAAAGAGTGGTATAAACACTACATCATTTTGGCGCCGCTGCCGGGGAGGCGTGTTGTGTTTTGATTTGGCAATTGTTGTTTTTATATATAGCCATAATATCTATTTGTATTAGTAGCACTCTACTAATACGTATTATCGGTTTTCGTTTTTTGTGTGAATATTATTAATATATTGTATACGTAGAACAATAAATTCACAAGTACTCAAAAAGTGTGAAAACACAACCTTGACTTGGGAGGTCATTACCCAATCATTGTATTCGAATCTGAAACCAAAATAAAATGCAAAAATAGATAAATACTTTCGTGAAGCTCGATTTTGAAATATACAAACTATAAGGTGGGTATAAGGCGGGTATTATAAAATATACCCTAAGGAAAAAGGCTCTTAAGTGCTTCGCGCCGTCTCGTTTCCCCGCTTGCTTGTGAGTATTTTGAGATTTAAAGCTAATCGAGAGTTTTGCCGCCCAATGTATTATTAAGTATCATATATACTTTCTTGGTTTCATTTGATTAAACCCTCTTGAACGTTTTGGTGTTCCACCAACGTTCTAAAGTCATCGAAGGCGTTCACTTCACGTGATCGTTTTCATTCCTTGAGGTTTCTTTAATCAAGAGATTTGATTAAGGAGGAGATTTGTAGATTTTTTCTACTTAATACAATCACAAAAATCCAAAAAAAGTAAAAACAATCAAAAACCACAAAAAATTTGGAAAAACACAAAACACCAAAATAATCGTCTTTGCTCATCCCCTCGTTGTACGTGACGTTTATGCAAACCCGCAACCAAGCAAGACATGCACGTAAACGTACAAACCGAAAGGAGTCAACACCTACTCCTAATCTTTCTAGTGAGGAATCTCCTATTGACGAACCTATCATAAGAGAAGAACCAACCATGGTGAATCGAACTATGATGGAGTTACTTCAAGCACCCACTGAGGGTTATGGAGAGGCTATTGTGATTCCCGCTATCCTTGCGGAGAATTTTGAAGTGAAAACGGGTTTGTTGTCGATGATCCAAAACAACAAATTCCGTGGTGATGAAAAGGACAACCCGCACAACCATATCCGCCAATTCAATCGTCTTACCGCCACTTGCAAATTTAAGGATGTTGCTAATGAATCGATTAAGATTATGCTTTTTCCGTATTCCTTAGCGGGGCCCGCTAAAATTTGGTTAGAGAAAGAGCCACCCAGTTCTATATTGACGTGGAAGGATCTCGTTTCTAAGTTTGTGAACCAATTTTTTCCGCCCTCTAAGACTACGCGTTTGAAAAATGAGATTTCAAAATTTTCACAAGAATATAATGAGAACTTTTCAACGGCTTGGAATAGGTTTAAGGAAATGTTACATGAGTGTCCTCATCATGGTTTTTCCTACTTGCATCAAATTGACACGTTTTACAATGGACTTAATGATCATAAAAGGGATTATCTAAATGCCGTCGCGGGTGGTAATTTTTTGTGTAAAACGGTTGAGGAAGCGTTGTTGATAAGTGAGAATAGATCTAAGGTGTATAGTCCTCGTAACACATCGAGTGTTCGTAAGGCTTCGTCTTCGGCTTCACCTTCTTTGTCTAATACCATCGATGCTTGCCAAATTGAGGCGAACATGGAAAACAAAATCTTTGATAAGCTTAAAGGACTTTTAATTGAATTCAAAGTTGGAGAACAAAGTGCTCCCGCTACGGCTAAAGCGGTTGAGGTTTCATGCATGTATTGTGGTGGAGGTCATGATTTCTCCGAGTGTATTACCAACGGTGGTAACACTTCGAGTACCTACGCAGCCACGGGAACTTACAACCAAAACGGTCAAGTTACCCGCTCCAATCAATTGACTCCACCGGGTTTTGCTCCAAATCAGAATGCTAACAACAACTATCGAAACAATCAAGTTGGTTTCAAAAACAATTATAAAGGAAACTATGCGAATCAAGGGGCTAATAATCAAGTTTCAAACAAAATCAAAACAATGATTTTCAAAACAACAACAAAGGTTTGCAAACTTTGAAAGATCTTCCAAATGAATTTGTTGAATACGCTAATGGAAACGATGCTAGGTTTGACAACATTCATAGAGAAATCATTAGCCTAAGATCCGAGTTTAAGAACGACTTGAAGAAGGAGTTGAAAAACGAGTTAGCAAATGAGCTTAAAATCCATACAAACAAAATGGAAGGGAATGTAACTAGGTTACAATAAAACCAACAAAAAATGGAACAAGGGAAACATTAAATTAAGCAAGAGATGATTAAGGCCGAGAAGAGGCAATCCATGTTTGAGGACAAAATTTCATCTATGTTTGAGGCAATTATGTGCAAACCGTCTTCGAGTAGTCTTCCTAGCAACACCATATCGAACCCTAAGGGAGAGATGAAAGTGATTACCACACGTAGTGGTAAGACACTTAAGGAACCGACTCCTCAACCAATTGCTCCTACGGAGGATGCAATTGAGGAAGAACCCGAGGTGATGGTCGAAAAGGAGCATGTCCAAATCCTACGAAGTACAGCTCATGCCACACCCACGGTTGACCCATTACCACATTTGGAACCCGAGATTCCAAAGGCTATGCCTATGTGTGACAATCCGTCAATTTATGGTTGATATTTTATTCTCAAATATTATTTAAAAACATTATTTTAATGTCATAATATGAACTCACTTATTTTTGGGAAGTAATTTGGATTTACGTCTTGAAGTAGCTTTGACTACGTCTAAACCGGAGGATTCAACGTTACGTGCTTACGCTTACATACACCGTTTTGGTGACCGTCCGACATTTCATAAAATAAATTTATCCGTGAATATTATTTTGGGATTTTAATTTTGAGTTGATTCATAAACTCACAAATTTACGAGAAGAGATTAGGACTTACGATTTTGATTTAACGTCCTTTACGACTAAACCGGAAACCTTATGATTACGTATTTAAGTTTTCGAACTCCGTTTTTGATGAGACCTTTTTTATTAGATTCGTTTTGTGTCGTTGATTCATAATTTATAAAAACGTTTTTCATAAAACGACCCGAGGGCACGCAAATCGAGGAAACTAGAATTGAGGAATACCCGTAAATTAGCGGGATGGAACAAAACAAGTTTATCCCACCCCACTAACTAAAAGGGACACCACATCATTTGATGTGGCACCCTTGTAACAAAATAGCTTATACTTGTAAGCATAAGCTTAACAAGTAAGCTACTTATCTCACTAAACCACACAACCACTAACACTTACCATATGCTTCCATTTTCACATGCAAACCACATCAAAATCCTCTCATCTCTCTCTCTAAATTCGTCCAACATCACCACAAAATCACCATTATCATCAATTTTTAACCTACAACTTAAGCTATAATCAACATATGTTGATAGCTAATTAAAAAGATAAAGATTGGAGGTGATTGTAACTTGTAAAAAAGGAGTTCTCATGGAGGTCTTTGGGCTGATTATCAAGAAGGAGTTTAGGGATGATTTCATGGAGGTGTTCATCCATTTGAAGAACCGAAGAAGTTGTCTTAAAAGGTTGAAGGTTTGGTAACAAGGAACCAAGCCTTGTTCATCATAAACCTCATATTTTCATCACTATTGGTGGTATAGAGATTGTTTCTTCCTATCCTCTTGTTATTTTGATTATGTAATCTTGTATTTACTTTATTTATGTATATTTATATGATGATGAATGATGATTAAAAATATTATGTGGGGATTTGGTGTTGATAGATTTGATAAACATGGGTAAAAAGATGGAAAAACCACATGTAAAAATGGTTTAATCTTGCTTAATTTAGTAAGCTGTATAAAAACAGTAAATATCCATATGATGAACTGATAAAATGGTATAGATGGATTGATTTACAGTAAGTAATATGTCTTGTACACATGTGAGAGTTGGCCATGCAATGGAATCATTAGGATGAGTGAGATATGATCAAAACAAGTTTAAAGTACAAATCTGAGTTCACTGTTTTGGACGATTTTTAGAAAATACTTAGAGGCTGATTCAACAGTAGCTATACGAGAGTTAAATGGAGCACATATCATGTAGTTTATGTCACAAAAATTTGAGCTTCTATCTTCATATAGAACTCTATATATGGCACTTTTGGTGAAAATAAAAATAAAAATCAGATTTTGGAAATTAAAGTATAATAGTATTATATAAGCACTCAAATAAAAATAGTATAAAATGTGAATTAAAACCCACTAACTCATATAATACATTTATATAAATATGTATAAGGATAAATAAATGGACATTTTATAAAAATTGTAGCTTGATAAGTTTTATAAGTTATAAAACTATAAACATGATTTTACGACTTTTTCGGCTATTACCGTAAAATTAACGTTTTTGCTAAATAAAACTTAGACGGTTGGACCCGTCCAATGTGAACTTTATAAAACTCATATACTGATATATAAACATATATAACAAGTAAAAACCGATAAAACCCGAACTATATAACATACGAACATTAACGGGCTAAGTTAACGTTATTGGACTAATAATACAACAAAATGGGCTAAAACACTTATAAACTTATTTATTGGGCTTAACCCATTTGGGCCCAATATTTAAAGTATAAATACTGATAATACAAGTATGAAATAGATTAATACAAGTTAATGAACTTATAATAGACTTATTGGACCTAAAACACGTAAATAGGTAAAACTAGTAAACTAGTAAGAAGTTACCAATACATAAACACTAAAATGAGCAAAAGAGAATATGTAAACCCACTTGATCATCATATATATATATAATCATCATATGTATACATAATTGTTATTTTTATAAATTCATTGGACATGAGTCTAAGACGATTATTATTTGTCTAGGTTTCCGTGATTGAAGCACGTACCGTACATCTAAATCGCCGATAACCGCCTTCCCACATCAACGTGAGTTCATAGCCTCGCACTCTTTTAAATGTTTTTATGAAATGTTTTATAAACCCGCGAGGGAGATAACATGTTAGTTTTTATAAAATAGGACACCATTTGTCCCGATTGTTTGTTTATTGATTTGGACCCGAAGGATTGTAAGACCCGATTGTATGACCCGATAAATGATTAAATGACCCGATAGATGAAATTAAATGGATTATTAAAGTTAGGTTATGTCACTAAAAGTCCCATTAGCATGAATTGTGAACTACCGGGATTTGGTAGACGCTTATGCATATAATAGTACTATTTGGGGACGATCACCCTAGTTCGCACCTTGACGGTTGATCCCCGTCGTGCCACATTGATTGGTAAGCGAATTTATGTATGAGAAGATTTCCATAGCGTGACCTGTGTGACGACACGCTAATTTTGATGGGCAAATTGAGTTCGGGCTAGCTACCCGTTGTTTGTTTTATTAAGGTAACAATGTCATGCGGCTTATAATAATCCAAAATTAACGAAATACTGCTATACGCACCGAATTACGATGTATTGCCTGACTAGGAATACAGGGTCATACTATTCATATTATGTTCGTGTTTTGGTTTTCATAACCATATTCATATAACGGTTTTTAATTAACTCCACACGACGTTGTAAAACGTATTGTATGATATTTTTACGACATTGGCTCGTATAATGATTTTTAAGGCAAATGCCTATATTATGATTTTGATAAGGATTTGTATAAAATGACTTTGGCTATTTTATGGCCTGTTACAAAGATTTTTACAAAATGATTTTCGGTAATAATTTTATACCGATGTTATATTGATGGAATTTATTAAACTCTATGAATTCACTCGGCGTTATCGCTGACCTTTTCTTTTAACATGTTTTATCTCAGGTACTTGAAGGTAATTCTCGGGAAGACAACAAGAATTCATGGCCCGTACCCAAATACTTATTTCCATCCAAATGCTTTGTAAAACCTGTATTAATTACAATGACTTGGGACCTATGTAAATTTGATATTTATGAATGGAAATGCTTTATTAATAAACGACGCGATTTTTATGCGTTGTCTATGATGTGAGTAATGTGCTATCCCGTAACACCAACGAGTCTTCCGCTGTATTGAGTTGTATAAATTTGGGGGTGTTACAGTTTGGTATCAGAGCTCTCGTTATATAGAACGAAAGATTTTTAAAACCAAGGTTTTGAATAAAACATTTCAAAAACTTTTAACTATAAACATTTTTCACAAAATTGTCTAAAAATCTTTTGACTATAACGGTGCCGAAGAATTCCCGAGTTACCGATAAGGCCAGACTGAGAAGTGTTATTTTAATATATATATATATAACTTGGATTATATATATATATATATGATGTAATTTTATTACATGATTGTTTGATGATTATTTTGATATTTATACAAGGTATTTATACGACGTAGATTGTCACAAGGAACCCTAAATCCCCTAGTAAATTAATCGAAGTTATTCTCGTAGGAATTCTAGCTATCCTAGATCTAAACCAAGTTGTAGATATTTATGATCCCAACAAAATGGTTGATATTGTAGGAATGTTGATATTAGTTGATTGTGATATTAAAGAAGTATTGGCGAGATTAAACCTGATATCGCTGTCATTACGATCTTTCCTTATAGAGTGGAGCTTGACAAAACGTTACCACCTGGAAAGGTGTCATCTGATTCGTTGTCATCCAATTCTTAAATTTGAAATCGAAAAGGGTGAATGTTGCACTTGAGGCTGTCATTGGAACCATTACCCAAAAGCCTCATGCCACTAGTACCTTTCCGAGAAGTTTAATTGAATGTGTGAGTCATTTCATACTAGTGACTCATTTGATAACTATTGTTGTAAGAGCTATAGGATTGGAAATTAAGTGTTGTTCACATCGAGCTTTTATTACCCTTTTAAGGTTTATGAAGGATGAAAGTATTGGAGAATGAGGTAGGATATCGCATTGAGTATGATTTGGTTGAAACTTGAATGAAGTAAAACTTAACCCGTATGGAATATGAAATTGTTAAGAGGAAGTCGTTAAGTTATGTGATTGAATTATAAGGTTTTAATTGATTGTTGATTCGTGTTAAGGGTTGTTCCTAGGCCATTGTCTACTAATGAGGATGCCCAGTGTCCAAGAAATAAATTGAAGAAATCTTCTTCTAAATTGGGACCGATGGATCTTCCGGGACAGGTGGGACACCTAATGACTCTTGTAGATTAGTATTCGTTGTGGTATCTTTTAAAAATAATCCCTAACTTAACTGTGACATCAGTTGGAAGGATGAGTTCTTGGAATTGTATGACATAGTGACACGTAATGTGTTACGGTACAATTTAGACTTGTTTGTGATTAATGAAAAGACTACCTTTGATTGCTAAAGTCTACATGTATCGATGATATCTATCTTTTCTTGCTTCTTCCTAATGCTCGCATTAGTGATGCAACCATTGAACAAGTACTCATCTCGAATTGAGTTACGTTGTGGATTATTCTCTTTGTATTCCTGAGTGCCATCGAGGTCATGAACCTCATGATTAATTGGCTAAGCTCATTTCCTGATATATTGAAGTTAGTTCTTGGTGAACAACTCTTCATCACCTCCTTTTTGCAGATCACTCGTTGTTTTTATAAGATACAATAGTATCCCTTGAGGAAAATTGAATTTTCATCACTATAAGGATTATTCAAAGTGAGATTTATAAGTGATTGTTATCAAAATGAAGTTGTTTATAAAACACCTTGGAAAACTTAATTGTTTTCATAACAAAGAACATCTTTGTAAAGTTATTTTTGATTCTTATTTAAGAATTAAGCATGAAAATGTTTTCATTATAAACATGAATGATAAAATTTTGACGAACTGAGTATTGCATCGTTAATCTTGAAATTGTATATAGTTGCGCGCCTACATACAATTTGGAACGAACCATGCAAGGCTGATTAGTAGTCACCATAAAACTGATTAATAAACACTAAATTTTCTTTGAAGATTGTGAAAGATTAAAATTTATGAGATCTGCAAGAAGTGAAAAATAGGGACATAGTGTTAGGGACACCTACATATGTGCCTGTAGCATCTATTCTTCTGAGTTGAATTTACTCATCTGTTGAAATTGTCTTATTTGACAATTGACAATTCTTTCTTGTCCAATTCTTCCGTAGTGAGATTCTTAGGAAAAGTATCTGATTACCGAGTGTTGATACCCGACTGGATGTATTGATGTTCTTATCATTTCTTATGATTTGATTTCATTTGAATGACCTGGGTAACGATCCGAGGAGCTTTCGAATGCGTACTCAAATTATGAAAACATGGGATATATTCATATTCGTTAATGTTTCCGTCTGTATCTCATTTGAAATTCTCTCGCGTAGATTATGCGTTGACCTTACTCTTTTAATGGTAGTTGTGTCTCCAGATATCCTTGAATTTATGAAGGATTATGAGTTATTATTAGTCTTTTGAGAAGTTCACATCTTATCAACGGTAATGAAACTGGAAAGTTGATAGTGCTAGTAGAATGGATTGATTGATTATGACATGACGACATTGTCTTAATTGATGGGAACTCGAGTACAATTCCCCTAAAAGATAAGATGTTGATTATCAAAAGTGATCTAAATAATTCTTGATGGATGACCATATCCCGCTTTAGACTTGAAATTATACCATGAATGGTTGTGAATTAGTCATAGATATTATAATCTAGAAAGAACCTAATATGAATTTATTAAAAGATGTTTATGTTATCTGAACTTTAGGAGGTATTTGTTGGTGAATTACCTATACTTTCGCCATTCAGGCAAGTTGAAATTGGTATTGATAATATTCTCGGTGTTGCACCTGTGACATGTGCACTGTACGTCAGCACCATCTAATTAAAGGAATTACCGTACAACTGAGAGAGTTGTCGGAGAAAGATTTTATTCTACCGAGCTCGTCATCATGAAGAGCTATTGTGTTATCATTCCCTTATATTTATAGATTACTGTGAACTTAGTAAATTGACAATCGAAAACGATATCCATGACTCGAAATGGAAGATTTGTTCGATCATTTACAAGGTTCTAGCGTATGTTCTAAAGATTTGATCCATGGCATGGTCATCATCAACTTCGCATCTGCGAAAAAGATTATCTATTCCAATCACTACATCCGATACTTGTAATGAACGTTATGAGTTTCACGTGATGTCGTTTGGATTGACTATACACATGTAGCATTCATAAATTTGGTGAATCACGTGTGTAGGCTGTAATTTGATAAATTCATGCTTGAGATCATTAAGGACCATTTATTTGATTATAAGAATAAGAATGAGTTAATAATTATTTATAGATTGCCCTGAATTTGGCCGAACGATAAAAACATGTACCTTGAATAATTAACATGTGATTAAAGACTTAATCCTTTACATTATTTGACCGTGTGATTAAAAGATAATGGAATCTATATTGACTCTTCAAAAATTAAGAGCCTTTTAAGATTTTGGGTTTTACCAAAAAGAAAGTGCAAATATGTTTTGACAAATAATTTATCAAAGGATTTTTAAGAAATTATTCCCTTATACACAAATCATTTAACTAAACTCCTGTTTAGGGGTAAATGTTGTGTATCAAGACAACCTAAGAGGGATTGAGGAAACCATTTGAACCATGACTCGAAATTTGAAATGACAATTTTTTCTTTTCAAAACTAAGAAAATTTTGACCAAAATATAAACAAAGATTTTTTGAACATTTACGAATCTTATTAATTATTTTCGGTAAATCAACAAAAATCGTGTTAATTAAATTAAAAACTATTTTGAATATTTTCATAAAATTGGACAGACTAAGAAATTTAAAATCTTTACGTTTACGTTTCATAAAAACTTAATATTTATTGTTAATTTACGTGTAATAATTATCGACGCTTTAAAACGTCGGATTAAGCAAAACTGATAAAAATGATGGCTGAAACGAAACTGAAACTTAGAAAATATGAAGGAAGGTGAACGTAATTACTGACACATTATGTAGAAAATATGAAGAATCAATTACGATGTATTTCTTAATAATGAATGTGCAAAATAAATTGCCGAACAATTTAAAATATAGCCGATGCTTATAAAAAGGATAATATAGATAATAAAAGGGGTTCGCGGCTAATATGAACCATTAGAATTGAAAAGCCGATGGCGTTAGATGTATAAAAGGCCACTTGTGGTTGCCTAAATATGGAGATTTTGAGATGTAGTCATCTCGTAAGTATAAGTATTCTATTCATGATATTTTGACTAAATGTATCTTTGTCTGAAGAAGTTGTACTAATGAAAAATTATGAAGGCAGACATTGCCTCATACATTAGTAAACGTCTAGCTATCGCAAAGGTCATCATCTGAATTTGATTCGATTTGGGTCATCATCGACAGACTGACCAAATATGCTAATATCATTCTTGTTAATGACAGATTCTTGATGAAGAAATTGACTCTTTATATTTAAAGGAGTTGTGTAAACATGGTGTGCCTGTATCGATCATCTCTATCAAGATCCTCGCTTCGCATTGAATTTCTAGAGATTTGCTCAGAAGTCATTAAGAACGAATCTTGATGAGAGTACTGTGTACCACCCCAATCGAAGGGACGAGGTAAAGTAACGATACAAAATACTATAAGCGCTGTTCTATGTTTGAATGATTGACCTTTGGTAATAGACCGTATAATCGTTTTCGTTTGGAGAGATTATCATCGATAATTATCGTGTTAGTATCGAGATCGACTCTTGTTAGGATCTATATTAGAGCATCTGTAAGCAGGAGTTGGGATGAAGACACCCGACATACACCCATTGTGAGTTGGACATGTCTTTTAGGTTTAAGGTTTCCTATGATGGCGAACCTAACCTTACAAAATACTCGACCCGCGAGACCTGAAAGGATTGTTGAAATTAGGATCTGATTATTGACTGCCGGTAGTGGGCAGGAGGTTATGTGAATATGAAATGTAGATCTTGAAGTGCCAGATGGGTAGCGAAGTTATGCCAAAAATTTTAACTATGGAAAAATGAATTGATGATCTGAGAGATCATGGGATATAAGTCCCCGTTGTCTGGGACCATTGAGATAATGTAAAAGATTGGTTTGCAAGGCGTATAAGCTGGATCTACCCTAGGACTTCAAGGACTGCGTGAATTATGTTTCGTAAATCGAACTTGATAAAATGTCTATCAAGTGAAAATCTGAATTCTTCTTAATAAAGCTTAGATCGGCGAAAAGTTGCATTCATCAGAAACCCGTGAACATCATGGATAGAGAAAGTAAGTCAACATTTAGCCTGATCTTATTCCTATAGTTATGTTTGATGAAACTCGCGTATTGTAATGGATTACACTTGTGAGAAAAGACCGAATGTGGAGGAAATACCCACATGGCTTTAACTCTATAAGAAGCGAGTAGTAAGATGATCTTTGAGGACAAAGATCCTGTTTAGGGGTAAATGCTGTGACAATCCGTCAATTTATGGTTGATATTTTATTCTCAAATATTATTTAAAAACATTATTTTAATGTCATAATATGAACTCACTTACTTTTGGGAAGTAATTTGGATTTACGTCTTGAAGTAGCCTCGACTACGTCTAAACCGGAGGATTCAACGTTACGTGCTTACGTTTACATACACCGTTTTGGTGACAGTCCGACATTTCAGAAAATAAATTTATCCGTGAATATTATTTTGGGATTTTAATTTTGAGTTGATTCATAAACTCACAAATTTACGAGAAGAGATTAGGACTTACTATTTTGATTTAACGTCCTTTACGACTAAACCGGAAACCTTAGGATTACGTATTTACGTTTTCGAACTCCGTTTTTGATGAGACAATTTTTATTAGATTCGTTTTGTGCCGTTGATTCATAATTTATAAAAACGTTTTTCGTAAAACGACCCGAGGGCACGCAAATCGAGAAAACTAGAATTGAGGAATACCCGTAAATTAGCGGGATGGGACAAAACAAGTTTATCCCACCCCACTAACTAAAAGGGACACCACATCATTTGATGTGGCACCCTTGTAACAAAATAGCTTACACTTGTAAGCAAAAGCTTAACAAGTAAGCTACTTATCTCACTAAACCACACAACCACTAACACTTACCATATGCTTCCATTTTCACATGCAAACCACATCAAAATCCTCTCA
This sequence comes from Glebionis coronaria, assembly GCA_025667525.1. NCBI lineage: Eukaryota > Viridiplantae > Streptophyta > Magnoliopsida > Asterales > Asteraceae > Glebionis > Glebionis coronaria. Next base: position 271,594,014 of record CM046882.1, on the reverse strand, counting down.
TCTCTCTCTCTGAATTCGTCCAACATCACCACAAAATCACCATTATCATGAATTTTTAACCTACAACTTAAGCTATAATCAACATATGTTGATAGCTAATTAAAAAGATAAAGATTGGAGGTGATTGTAACTTGTAAAAAAGGAGTTCTCATGGAGGTCTTTGGGCTGATTATCAAGAAGGAGTTTAGGGATGATTTCATGGAGGTGTTCATCCATTTGAAGAACCGAAGAAGTTGTCTTAAAAGGTTGAAGGTTTGGTAACAAGGAACCAAGCCTTGTTCATCATAAACCTCATCTTTTCATCACTATTGGTGGTATAGAGATTGTTTCTTCCTATCCTCTTGTTATTTTGATTATGTAATCTTGTATTTACTTTATTTATGTATATGTATATGATGATTAATGATGATTAAAAATATTATGTGGGGATTTGGTGTTGATAGATTTGATAAACATGGGTAAAAAGATGGAAAAACCACATGTAAAAATGGTTTAATCTTGCTTAATTTAGTAAGCTGTATAAAAATAGTAAATAACCATATGATGAACTGATAAAATGGTATAGATGGATTGATTAATATGTCTTGTACACATGTGAGAGTTGGCCATGCAATGGAATCATTAGGATGAGTGAGATATGATCAAAACAAGTTTAAAGTACAAATCTGAGTTCACTGTTTTGGACGATTTTTAGAAAATACTTAGAGGCTGATTCAACAGTAGCTATACGAGAGTTAAATGGAGCACATATCATGTAGTTTATGTCACAAAAATTTGAGCTTCTATCTCCATATAGAACTCTAGATATGGCAGTTTTGGTGAACATAAAAATAAAAATCAGATTTTGGAAATTAAAGTATAATAGTATTATATAAGCACTCAAATAAAAATATTATAAAATATGAATTAAAACCCACTAACTCATATAATACATTTATATAAATATGTATAAGGAAATAAATGGACATTTTATAAAAATGGAAGCTTGATAAGTTTTATAAGTTATAAAACTATAAACATGATTTTTACGACTTTTTCGGCTATTACCGTAAAATTAACGTTTTTGCTAAATAAAACTTAGACGGTTGGACCCGTCTAATGTGAACTTTATAAAACTCATATACTGATATATAAACATATATAACAAGTAAAAACCGATAAAACCCGAACTATATAACATATGAACATTAACGGGCTAAGTTAACGTTATTGGACTAATAATACAACAAAATGGGCTAAAACGCTTATAAACTTATTTATTGGGCTTAACCCATTTAGGCCCAATATTTAAAGTATAAATACTGATAATACAAGTATGAAATAGATTAATACAAGTTAATGAACTTATAATAGGCTTATTGGACCTAAAACACGTAAATAGGTAAAACTAGTAAACTAGTAAGAAGTTACCAATACATAAACACTAAAATGAGCAAAAGAGAATATGTAAACCCACTTGATCATCGTATATATATATATATATATATATATAATCATCATATGTATACATAATTGTTATTTTTATAAATTCATTAGACATGAGTCTAAGACGATTATTATTTGTCTAGGTTTCCGTGATTGAAGCACGTTCCGTACATCCAAATCGCCGATAACTGCCTTCCCACATCAACGTGAGTTCATAGCCTCGCACTCTTTTAAATGTTTTTATGAAATGTTTTATAAACCCGCGAGGGAGATAACATGTTAGTTTTTATAAAATAGGACACCATTTGTCCCGATTGTTTGTTTATTGATTTGGACCCGAAGGATTGTATGACCCGATTGTATGACCCGATAAATCATTAAATTACCCGATAGATGAAATTAAATGGATTATTAAAGTTAGGTTATGTCACTAAAAGTCCCATTAGCATGAATTGTGAACTACCGGGATTTGGTAGACGCTTATGCATATAATAGTACTATTTGGGGACGATCACCCTAGTTCGCGCCTTGACGGTTGATCCCCGTCGTGCCACATTGATTGGTAAGCGAATTTATGTATGAGAAGATTTCCATAGCGTGACCTTTGTGACGACACGCTAATTTAGATGGGCAAATTGAGTTTCGGGCTAGCTACCCGTTGTTTGTTTTATTAAGGTAACAATGTCATGCGGCTTATAATAATCCAAAATTAACGAAATACTGCTATACGCACCGAATTACGATGTATTGCCTGACTAGCAATACAGGGTCATACTATTCATATTATGTTCGTGTTTTGGTTTTCATAACCATATTCATATAACGGTTTTTATTTAACTCTACACGATGTTGTAAAACGTATTGTATGATATTTTTACGACATTGGCTCGTATAATGATTTTTAAGGCAAATGCCTATATTATGATTTTGATAAGGATTTGTATAAAATGACTTTGGCTATTTTATGGCCTATTACAAAGATTTGTACAAAATGATTTTCGGTAATAATCTTATACCGATGTTATACTGATGGAATTTATTAAACTCTATGAATTCACTCGGCGTTATCGCTGACCTTTTCTTTTAACATGTTTTATCTCAGGTACTTGAAGGTAATTCTCGGGAAGACAACAAGATTTCATGGCCCGTACCCAAATACTTATTTCCATTCAAATGCTTTGTAAAACCTGTATTAAATACAATGACTTGGGACCTATGTAAATTTGATATTTATGAATGGAAATGCCTTATTAATAAACGACGCGATTTTTATGCGTTGTCTATGATGTGAGTAATGTGCTATCCCGTAACACCAACGAGTCTTCTGCTGTATTGGGTTGTATAAATTTGGGGGTGTTACACTATGCCTCAACCCACACCACCTTTTCCCTATCCATCGATACTTAAAAAGGAGAAACGTCAAGAGCGCGATAATTATCAATTTGAGCTTTTTATGAAAATGTTTCGTGACGTTCATTTTAATGTGAGTTTCGTCGATGCTTTGGTTATGATGCCTCGATTTGCCGCTAACTTTAAGAGTATGTTGAACAACAAGGAGAAATTGCAACAATTGTCTAGTTGTTCATCGGTTTATCTTAATCACATACCTCAAAAAAGTCGGTGATCCCGGTAAATTCTTGATCCCTTCTGCAATCCAAGATATGGAAGAATGCTATGCTTTGGTCGATCTTGGTGCTAGTATTAACTTGATGCCACTTGCAATACTCAAGTCGCTCAATCTTCCTAATATTGCTCCTTCACTAATGTATGTCGAGTTGGCCGACCATTCCACGATTCCCGCATGTGGATTGGCGGAAGACGTTTTTGTGAAAGTGGGAAAGTTCTATTATCCGGTAGACTTTATCGTTGTCGGTATTCCCACGGATCCTCAAGTTCCTCTCATTTTAGGTCGTTCGTTTTTGTATACGTCTATGGCTTTAATCGATGTGCATGCTAGAAAGATCACCTTACGTTTCAACGACGAGGAACTTGTCCGCAACTCAAAATTCTCAAATTTCTCATGTTTATTCCTTTGGAACCATAAACCTAGTTGATATGATCGACGTTGTTTGCGAGGAATTTTCACAAGAAGTTTTAGGTTTTGGTGATGATGAAAATAGTGGCAATCCCACTATGTTAGATCCCATTCTTGATAACTCGACACCAACCTTCACTCCATTTGAAGGTGGTGGTTTTACGTTGGATGAATTCTATGTTCCACGTACTTGTGACGAAGACCTCGAAAATGATGAGGACTTCCCGATTATCAAGGTTTTTCTTAACTATTTCCCATTTCCTCCACCCGAGGAGGTTATGAATATCGAACCCAAATCTTCAAGTGAGGAATCACCTATCCTCGAGTTGAAAGATTTACCTCCTCATCTCGAATATGTATTTTTGGAGGAGGACGACAAGTTGTCGGTTATTATTTCGATAGAACTTTCAAATGATGAAAAAACCGCACTTGTCGATGTTCTAAAGGATCACAAAGGGGAAATTGCGTGGAAGTCATCTGACATTAAGGGGATCGATCCCAAATTTTGTACTCACAAAATCTTAATGGAGGAGGATTACAAGCCCGCAATCCAATGTCAAAGGAGGGTGAACCCAAAATTCACGAAGTCATCAAAAAGGAAGTCCTAAAACTCCTTGACGCGGGAATGATTTACCCTATTTCCGATAGCCCTTGGGTGAGTCCTATTCATTGTGTCCCTAAGAAGGGAGGAATGACCGTCGTGCCAAACGATGCCAACTAGTTAATTCCCACTAGACTCGTGACCGGATGGAGAGTGTGCATTGACTATCGTAAGTTGAATGACGCCACTCGAAAAGACCATTTTCCATTGCCCTTCATGGACCAAATGTTGGAGCGTCTTGCGTGAAACGATTTCTATTGCTTTTTAGATGGTTTTTCCGGTTACTTCCAAATCTACATCGATCCTCGTGATCAAGAAAAAACTACGTTTACGTGTCCATATGGAACGTTTGCCTATCGTAGAATGCCATTCGGACTTTGCAATGCACGAGGAACCTTTCAAAGGTGCATGATGGCTATTTTTCATGATATGATCGAGAAGACGATGGAAGTCTTCATGGATGACTTTTCCGTGTTTGGTAGTTCGTTCACTTCGTGTTTGTCGAATCTTGAGAGAATGTTGAAGCGTTGTGAGGAAACCAACCTTGTGCTTAATTGGGAAAAATGTCATTTTATGGTTAAAAGTGGAATCGTCTTAGGGCACAAGGTTTCGAAAGCGGGGATTGAGGTAGATCAAGCTAAGGTACACGTCATCACCAAATTACCTCATCCCAAAAACGTTAAGGGAGTTACGAGTTTCCTAGGCCACGCAGGCTTTTATCATCGATTCATCAAGGGTTTTTCACAGATCTCTCGAACTATTACACATCTCCTTGAAAAAGATGCACGTTTTGTCTTTGACGAAGATTGTGTACGAGCCTTTGAAATCCTTAAGAGGAAACTTACCGAAGCTCCCATTCTTGTTGCTCCCAATTGGAACCTTCCCTTTGAGCTAATGTGTGATTCTAGTGACTACGCTATTGGGGCCGTATTGGGGAAACGTCATGAAAAACACTTCTTGCCTATTCACTATGCTAGAAAGACGATGACTGAGGCTCAACTAAAATACACTACAACGGAGAAGTAATTCCTTGCCGTGGTGTATGCATTTGAGAAATTCCGACCTTATCTCGTCTTAACTAAATGCATAGTGTATACGGATCATTCGGCTATCAAGTATCTTATGGCTAAACAAGATTCAAAGCCAAGATTACTTCGTTGGATTCTCCTCCTTCAAGAATTTGATCACAAAATCGTTGACAAAAAAGGAGCCGAGAATCTAGCGGCCGATCATCTTTCTCGTTTGGAGGATCCTCACCAAAGTGTTTACGAGCCCAAGGAAATCACCGAAAATTTCCGCTCGAGACACTTGGTGTAATGGATTCTAAGATTGATTCATCCACCCCATGGTTTGCGGACATCGTAAATTTCCATGCGGGCAACTTCATCATCAAGGGTATGACGACTCAAGAAAAACGAAAATTCTTTCGTGACGTCAAATTCTATTTTTTGAACGACCCTTACTTGTTTCGAACTTGTGCGGATCAAATTGTTCGACGTTGTGTCTTTGGTACCGAGGCTTCTAACATCCTTAGAGCTTGTCACGAGGGACCCACGGGTGGTCACCATGGTGCTAATCTCACAGCTAAGAAGGTCTTTGATGCCGGTTTCTTTTGGCCTACTATTTACCGAGATGCACAAGATCTTGTGAAGTCGTGTGACTCAGGCCAACGACAAGGAAAAGCCTCACAAAAAGCTGAAATGCCACAAAATATCATCCAAGTGTATGAGATCTTTGACGTTTGGGGCATTGACTTTATGGGGTCGTTCCCATCATCTCGTGGTAATAGGTACATCCTTGTCGTCGTTGACTACCTATCTAAGTGGGTGGATGCTAAGGCTTTGCCCACCAATGATGCTCGTGTGGTAGTCAAGTTTTTGTAAGGCTTGTTTTCTCGGTTTGGAACCCCTCGTGCGATCATAAGCGATCGTGGAACCCATTTTTGTAACGAACAATTCGAAAGGGTCCTAAGGAAATATGGGGTTACACATCGGCTTTCAATGGCTTATCACCCACAAATGAGTGGGCAAGTCGAGGTTTCAAACCGAGCGTTGAAGAGGATCTTGGAGAGATCTATTGGGAAAACTGACAATCTTGGTCGGATAAGTTAGACGATGCTTTATGGGCCTTTAGGACCGCTCATAAGACGCCCATCGGGTGCACGCCTTATAAGCTAGTGTATGGGAAGAATTATCACTTGCCAATTGAACTCGAACACAAGGCTTATTGGGCCCTAAAGCATTGTAATGATGATATGGAGACCGCGGGAAAACACCAGAAAATGCATTTAAATGAATTGGATGAATTAAGGGATATTGCTTATGAAAATTCATTGATTTATAAAGAAAAGACTAAAAAATTGCATGATTCAAAAATTAAAAACCGGAACATTGGGGATCAAGTTTTACTTTTTAATTCTCGTTTGAAAATCTTTTCTGGTAAGTTGAAATCCCGTTGGTCCGGTCCATTCACTGTGACTCAAGTTTATCCATATGGGACCATCGAGCTAGCTCAAAATGATGGCCCCAATTTCAAGGTGAATGGACATAGGTTGAAGCACTACTTTGGCGGGGAAGTTCCATCCTTGAACTACCTCGAACAAATAACCTTCCCCAATGATAAATAGTATTGAGGGGATCTAGTCGAGCTCATGACTCGGTAATCAAAAACGAGGTGCCTCGTGGAGGAGTCCCATTCTTATCCTATGTACATATTATCACTTTCTAATGTAGTAACGTGTGGGGATTCGTGCCCTTCCAACCTTTGTTCCATGGTTGTTTGTGAATTGTGGATTTTAGATGATCATTATCTTCACGATTGGAGCCTCTCGTGTTCGTTTTATGGGAGCACTCGATCGTTTGCTTTGAAGACTTTCTCAATATCCATGATATATCCTTTTATGTTCTAACCTTAGGTTTATAGCACACTTCATAAACGACTTTAAATTTAATGGTTACACCCTTTCCATGCTAGATTAGGCATTCGACTACGTCTCTAGTATGGGGTGTTTGCACCCCTAGACTCGAAACATTGAGGACAATGTTTAACTTTAGTATGGGGGGTGAATAGATACTTGCCTTGCCAAACCTTCACGCTTTCCAAAGTTTATCTTTTTGTTTACCGTTTTGTTGCAAAATAAGGCTAAAAATGGCTACATTTTAAAAATTTTCACAAGTTTTATAAGTGTTTGAAGACACGAATGTAGGTTTTCCGATGGCGAGAATAAGAGTAATTTTTGACTCGACCGTGCGTGAGCACTTAGCTTTGATTCCTTAACTTTCTATTAGGCTAAGTCTCTTAAATGAGGACGAAAAATGATAGAGTTAATTATAAGTTACTATGCTAAACGTAGAGTACTCGTATTCTTTCAAAAACTCATGTGTTCTCGTTGTTTGCTTATTCTCCCTTCGCTTGTAAATATTTTTTGCTTAATAAATATTGACTTAGCGGTTTAATCTTGATTGTTGGTTTCTAGTCTTTTCTAGTAGCTTCCATGTAATTAAATTGGGAAGACATTAAGTTATCGCCAGCGTCACGGTTTTGAAGTATTGGCAACCCGAATAATCAAAAGCTTCACCCAATAATAAGATTTCAAGTGCTCACCTAAATCAAGCAAACAATTTGAAGCTCACAAGGCCGAAAAATCTATGCAAAATTGAAAGTGAATCAAGCCTTAATCTTTGAAGCTTTAAAGATACAAAATTCGCCTTAGCGTGACGATATACGTCTTTGGCCATAATAAAACCACCGATGAGGCGGATAATAAAAGGCAAGACAAAACCGAAGTCATAATAAAAGCTTCATGGCGAAGTTGAATAAAAGATAGAGGTAAACCTATGATACTAAGGCCCTTCCGTTAGGGGCGTATAAAAGTCTTGGTAATAAGTCTCATGTTCAAAACCGTTATAAAACCGTGTTTATCGATCATTCTTGTTGACTTAATTTTTTGACATCGTTGTCTATTATTAGGGGCTATTAACTCGATGGTCTTGGTTACACCGTTGGGACTATATTTTTAGACCTAAATCCCTATCATCTCATAAGTCAAACAATGTATCCTCGTGAAACATTCAAGACAAAATAAAATATAAGAGATACAACTTAGGAAAATGGGAGGATAAGTACGTGATTAGGGCATATGAGTAGTGTTAGCATTACTAACTTATAATGAAAATGATCTCGTTGCACGCTTAGCATGGAATTGGGGTGAAAATCGAGGATGATGAAATTATTTGTAACGAAGTATTCACGTGTTCTTATTCTATGAACCTAAATGTCCCATTTTGCGATAAAAATCATACATTATGTCTAAAACGCAAGTAGTAGTAATGTAGCTAGTTTATCATTCAATAAAAGTGAAAAAAATGAATTTTGGAGGTGCTACGATACTTTATTCTAGCATTGCGTGAGGGCACGGCAATGGTTTAGTATGAGGGAGTGATGAGACTGCTTTTATACATAGTCTCATCGTCCAAAAAGGGCTTTAAATGCATAAAATATCATGAAAATGGCCAAATATATGCTTGTGTTTGTTACTTGTGTATTTTAGGTTCCGATATTGAGAAAATGACAAAAGATCACAAGAATCATGCAAAAACGAACACGGGAAACGAACCTGCATAATGAACCAAGCCCTAATGAAGATTTTCCAAGAGAAACCCTTGATGATTTGAAGATTATGTTAAGAAGGGTCCTCCAATAATGAAGAATTGACACTTTAAACCCTTGTATCTTTATAATTACAAGATTGGTCCCTAAAGTTTGTCAATATTACAAAAGGTCCCTCCACTTTGAAGAGTTGGCAAATTTAGTCCCTCAACAAAACTAAATTGTCAATATTAGTCCTCCTCAAAGTCAAACATATAATGAAGGCCTTCAAGTTACAAGAAATTACAAGTTTGGTCCTTTAAAAATGTCAAATTACCAAAAGGACCCTTGACTTTGAAGAAATGGCAAAAATGGTCCCTCATAAATCATGATTTTTCAAATTCAGTCCTCCAAGAAGTCAACAAGACAAGTCAAGACCATTATCATTGAAGAAAATGTCAAATCAGCCCTTCAAGAATCAACAAATGGTAAGAAATACCCCTAAAAATACTTTGGAAAAGTATTTGGGGCAAAAGTGTGAAGTTGGAAACTTCATTAACAAAGGAAAACAGATTGTGTCTTATTTATTTGCAAGTGAAAGGAAGTAAAGAAATGAGGGACCAAACCTGGCAGACAGCCAAAGTTAACTAGTCCAACCACACCTTGACACCTGTCCCACTAACTCCATTCCACCAATCACAATCCTCCCTTCCTCCACATCAGACTCCACTCACACCAGATTATAACTAATCTTTATTAGTTTAATCTTTGGCGCTAAACAGAATATTTAAACCCAAAACCGGATCAAAACCTTCAATATTCATCATAAGAACACAATTGGGTTTTCTTAATCTTCTTGTAATTAAACCACCATATTATCCAGATTAGTGATTAAGGTATCCTTAATCACATCCCAACCTTAAAAACACATGCTACATCAACCATTATCCCCACACAAGATTCCCCTGCACCAAGGATGAAGAAAACGCCAAAAATTTGACAACAGTCCTACCATCCACATTCCAGCTTACATTTTAAGCTTGTTATAAGCCATTGGATGCAATTCACCTTTGCCAACTCACACTACCAGCCAAGAACAAGTCACATGATTCTCATATATTCAAACCGTCAAGAGGCATTTTTGGGACTTCACCAGCAATTAGGGTTACGTTTTTCTGCTTTCTAGTAGTTCATTGTAGCTTATAAAAGGCATAGGACCCTTACAATTTAGCTTTGCTCTTGAATTTTCCTAAGTTCACATTTCTGTAAATCTCATTTTCATTTAATGAAGTGTGTTTGAAATTTTTGAAGAAAATTCAGGTGCCATTCTTATTTCCTACTTATTATTGTTTCATGTTAACTAATCTTGAATACTAAAACCTGTTTTCAAAGGAGTGTGCAAAAGTTTGCATATTTTCCTTAAATCTTGATATTTTGCTAAGTCTTGTTCAAACCTTGGAATTTTTGGGCTATAAGTTGATCATAGCACCCTGATATTTTGATATCAAGATGTTGTGAGGCTTATAACTTGGGGATAATCAAGGTGGGGAACTAAGGTTGCATTAATCAAGTTTACCTTTTTTTCTGATTTTGATATTTTTGCTTCTAACTTTGTTCCATCTTAGCAGCTTGATATTGGAAGCTTGTGCTTGTTCTTGCTAGCACATAAGCTCAAACATACGTGGGTGTGGATGTACACCCATGAGGTTTGAACCCTTAATCTCAAAATCTGTTGAAAATTTTGATATTTGTGATATTTGTGTTCTACTAGTGTATGTGTTGTTCCTGGGCTCCAAATCTTGTTGAATCTGTTCATGTTTGATGTTTTGTTGTTTATGAATGCATGTGCTAACCTAAATCATACTTTTGATTTGAAAATCTTGATTTGAAAATATAAAAGGGTGTTTGGGTTAACCTGTTTTGAATCATAGTTTGTTATTGTGTTATTGGAAGTGCTTTGTTTGAGTTGGTATTTGTTATTCACTTGGTTGTGTACTAGTTTCTGCAAGTTATTGGCTTTTAAACCTTCAATCAAAGATTGTGCTATAGCTCATTGGTTTTGACTGTTTTGACCTAAAATCTTGGTAATACTTAGAGTATATGCATGTTTATGGATAAAAGCTGTTAAATCAAAGTTTACATAACCTATCTAAGAGATTTGAGTGTTTGAATTTGGCTTGTTGGTCAAGTATATCAGCAAAGTGTTCATAACTGCTTGTTAGTGTTCATCAGTAACTTTTGGTGCTTGAATCTTGATCTAGGCTTTGAATCAGTGCATGAAACCTGTTTAGATTTGTTCATTTGAATTAATTATAGCTTGTGTATGCATTTGGTTAAGTTTGGCTGGCTGATTTGTGCTAAAAGTGCTTATTGAACCAAAACTGCTTATTGTTCTTGTTTGGGCTAGATCTGGTGATGTTTTGAATTAACTATGCTAATTGGCTGATTGTGATTGTGTTTTTGTGATTGCTATTGACTCCTTATGATTAACTAATCATTTGGATGCCTTTGTGAAACTTGAATCCACAAAAAAGTCACTAAAGACAAAAAGTCAATTAAGTCAAGCAGTGGAAACTTTTCCCACTGCTCAGACACCAAAACTAGCCCCTACTAGTGTAATCTATATTGGCTTATCCAGACTTGCAACAACTTACTTTTTGTGATAAATCTTCCTCATTTGACCGATTTATTTGAACTGGAGCTTATCAGACCTTGGCTTTGACTTTTTGCTAGAAAACTCATAAGGTTGACTTTTAATTTAGTGCTTATTTGCTTATCCCAACTTATTGAGTGTGCTTATTGAAAAAAAATTTGTTACGACTATTTTGCCATTTTGTGAAGATAGCTTTTAGCTTATTCAGGCTTATTCCTTGTGCATATTTCAAATTTCTTTTTACAGATCTCTTATGTAACTCAAAAGAAGCTTGTGTGTCTAATTTGAGCTTATGGCATCAGCTTATAGCTTAATGGGCCAAAAAGCCCATTAAGAATAAGTTGCTTTGAAATAAGCTAGCTTATATACATTTTCAGCTTTTGGGCCTGTAGAGTTTTGTCTTTAAAATCAAATTTTAAGTCAGACTGGAAGTTTTGGGCTTATTTGGTTGATTTTTCTTATTGGACCCAAATTAAGCCCATTTCTAGGCCAAATAGGGGTATTTTGTAATTTCAACTTCATTTATGTGTTTATTAGGTTAAAATAAGCTAGTTTTCAACTTTTTAGAATTTTTTATAAATTTTGGTTTTTAATATTATTTTATTATTATTTTATTATTAAAAATTAAAATTTAGACTTTTCAAGTTTTTATATTTTTCTTAGGTTAAATACATTAAGTTAGGAATTTTACAAATTTTAGAATATTTTTATTGTCATTAGATTAATTTTTAGAATTATTTTAAGTTTAAATAGTTTTTAATTGTTTTTAAATAGTTTTATTAATTTTAAAAATTTCAAAAATAGTTTTAAATTTAGTTAAGTCATTTTAGAGGTTTACAATTGAAAAAATCTCATTTTGGGCTTTTTGTTAATTAAATTGATTTTTTGGGCTTTAATTAGCATTAAAAAATTATTATTTAATTAAATAAAAGGTTTGAGTGATTTTTGATTTTTTGTAAACTCTAATTACATTATTTATGATTTATTGCAATTTTCTAGGAATTTTTAGGGTAAATTTTTAATTTTGCTACTTTTTACGGTTTTACGTGTACGACTTTTTGTCTTACTTTAATTCGTCATCGTAACCGTCATTCTCTTCTAATCTCTCTTCTATTCTCATTTCTCATAATCATAATCACATCATTAATCATCTCTTAACACAACGCACTAGCCTCCTTGGGAAACGAACTTGAACCACATTGGTCATTAGTGCTTGTTTTCCTAAACCGACACTTAATAATTTCCCTATTTTGCTCTCTTTTCCTAAAGAGTGGTAAAAACACTACATCAATACTCTTAATTGATTTAATCTCGGTAAATACAAACAATAAGGTGGGTATAAGGCGGTTGTATTTCATGACCTAAAGTAAAAGGCTCTTAAGTGCTTCGCGTCGCCTCGTTGTCTCCGCTCGCTTGTGCGTATTTTGAAAGTGACGATTAATTAGGGGTTTGCCACATCAAGTATTATTAATCTATTTTTGTGAGTTTACATTATTGAACCCTCGAAACGTTTTGGCGTTCCGCCAACGTTTCAAAGTCGACGAAGGTTTTTACTTGACGTAATTACCTTCACTCCCTTTGGATTCATTAATCGAGACCTTTGATTAGTGGATAATTTTTGTAGATTAATTTCTACGTAATATACAAAAAATTAAAAAAAACCAAAAACACAAAAAGAATATTCTACTTTCCCATCTATGTCATAATTCTCTTCTATCACCCTCTATATCATTTAATTCTCGAAACGACTTTCTCGTTGCATCATGTCGAATGATGGTGGATATTATTCGTATCCATATTTTAGAGGCCCGCCTGATGGTGCCAATTGTTTTAATTGTGAGGTTATTGGAGGTTGAGAGGGTTATATCTATAACTCCGCTCCACATGATCATGGTGACGAATTTCAATATTACGACCAAGATCATCCATCGTCTTCATTTTATTCGTCATATTATAAGTCTTTTAATTGCGATGAAAATCAAAATGATGAGACGATTCATAACGCCTTTGGCGACTATGTGAGATGTAATAATGACAAATTCCCGATGGTTGAAGAACAAATTTCGAATCTTAAGGAAACTTGTAGTGAACTTATAGAACATTACAAATAACTATTGGCTAATCAAGAGGCATACTACATGGAACAAATAGAGCAAATGACCACCAAAAATAACGATTTGGTAAGCGAATATGGTGCCACGTTTAAAAATAAAGCACGTGTATGTGAGTTATGGGATAATCAAGTAAATAAAATAAGGGAATTTCACGCTAATGAACGAGATAAACTTCTTTTAAGGGTTGAGACCTTAGCGGAAAAATTAACTTCATACGAGTCGAGTTCTTCATCAAACGATACCAATCCTAATCCTGAAGGAGAGGCAATACTTGCGTTTTGCTATGGCGTTCTAGATTATCTCTCGGTATCCTCTCGAATTGATCACGGTTCTAAGTGGAATGATTGTTCTTTGTTACAAATAAGGGGTTTGGTTTTTAGTTATCTAAATTTTAAAATAAATGCAAGTAATTAAAATTGTCGTTGAGAGAATTAGAAGTCTTAAAATTAAACCACAAATAAGAGTGTGCAACTTTGGAAATTAAAACTAAACAATTCAAAATCTTAAAAACAAGTTTTAAATAAACTAAGTAAAAGAGTGGGAAAAACTAAATTTGAAAAATTAAGCAAAAACAAAACACAGGCCTGAGTCCGATCGTAGTGCGATCGTACTCAAAAGTAACCCAGATTGCAACGCGATCGAATCCAACACAACACGATGGATCGTGTTCCCAGATCGCACTCAATGCGATAATAACCAAGGAATGGATCGTACCCACAAGTACGATGGAAGAAGGGCGATCGTACTAACAGATCGCAACCACGATCGCAGCTAGTGATTGTGGTCTTGATCGTGGTTCCGGATCGTAACAACTGATCGCACTCAAGCGATCGTAGCAAGTAAAGGAGATCCGATCGCACCCCAGATCAAAGCAAGTGATCGTGGGCGTGGATCGTACCAAGGAAGGGACAAGCCGATCGTACTCAAGCGATCGTAGCAGTAAAATCTAATCAGATGGAAAAGGCGTCCAAGAAAGAAAATAAGCTTAATCCAATAAGCAGTAATCAAATAAGCATTTTCAAACCTTTTAAAATAGTAATAAGCAAAAATTCCAACCTTTTCAATCTGAAACAATCGAACTTCAATAAAACGGATTAAAGAACTATATGTCTTTTAAGAAATCTTAAACTTGAAATAAGCCAAATCAATCGAATAAGCCAATAAGCATCAAGGGCTTATAGCTTATACGAGTATTAACTTAAGTAGGAACGAGAAGGATTAACCTTCAATCACGAACTCATCAAAACTCCCTAAACCGTATGAAATGAACCAAACGAATCAAGCATGAACTTTTCGGATTAAGATCAAAATAAAATAAGAAAGGTAGAAATAGATTAAGGAACAAAAAGCTTAACTTGAATTAGATTAGTGAATTCCAAAATACAAAAAGCTTAAAACTAGAAAAGGTAAAGATTGAGAAAAGAAAAATCCTAGTGAGAAAAAGTTGAGAACTTTCTCTCACTGGAACTAGAGAGAATGAAAAATGAAAAACTAAGACTAACTCTAACTAGCTCCAAATTTTTGTGAAGTAAAGTCCTATTTATAGGCGTGTGATGGTGGGCTTGTGAATGGGCTTTGGTTTGGGCTTCTTTTCTTCTTTCTTCTTTAGTCTTCACGTTTCTTTAAATAAACGTTTCCGACTTTGGATTTTGAGAAGTGTCGGTGAATAATTCCAACTCGTCTTATAATCTTTTGTTTAATAGACTCGAGTTCTTCGACATATATGAATCTTCCATCTTTGGCTCTATTCTTCGATAAATCTTCAAATAGGCACAATGACTTCAAATCTTTTGCATCTCTTGGACAATAGACTTCGTCTTGAGTCTTTTTCCTCAATAAAACCCGTGCAATCCCATGTTTTCTTCAATATTCTCTCGGTTGACTCTGAAAACACAATAAACACAAAAACCACGCATAATTCCAAACAAATGATATTAAATACGTGTTTTGGTCTTGTTTTAGCAAGAAATAAGTGGTAAAAGGATGGGTGGATTTACACCTATCAAATCCCCTACACTTAACCATTGCCATGCCCTCATGCAATGCTTAGTGATAAAGCAAATTTACACTTTTCTCATAATCAATCAACCTTGGCCTTATTAACATACTACTAAAGAAAAATTAAAGTACTGAGAGAAATCAAAACTTTAAAGTAAACAAAAGGATGGAAATAACTTGCAAAGAGATCAAGGACTTACATTAGGGCTTTGGTGCTGCGAAGATTTATCACCCTCAAGTTTCACGTTCCCTAAACTAAGCTTAAAAACGAGATCATTGTTATTATAAGTTACATATCAAACACTTACACACATGGCTTAGTTATGTGCTTAAACTCCCTTATTCCTAGGTGTATCTCTTTTATTTTATTTTTGTCTTAGAATGATCATGAAGATGCATTTTTGGACTTATTTCGATAATTCATTTAGGCTGAAAGCAAAGTAGGACGATTTGATCAATAGTTAGCTAAAGGACAAAATCTCTTAAAACTGCTTCTCGGGATATCAAAAAGTTCATATCTTGGCATAACTCGGTTTACGATTTGAGACCTTTCTCGGGCCGATATTTGGCATGTACTTCATACTTCATATCTTCGAGAGACGTTTTTGAGATGATGGTCTTCTCTTCGTTATAGAGTTTCTTCACTTGGAGACTTTTGAGGGGTACTCCAACTTTGTTGACCACGACTTCATGATTATTTCTTCAATCTCTAATTGGGATTTTGAGATACAACGATCCGCCTCCTTTTCGGACTTGGATCTATTTATCCTCATACCTTGTTAGGGTCTTTTTGGATAGACTTCTCCATGATCTTTATGGGAGTTGATTGCTTTTCGTCGTGAGTCTTGATCCTTCATATTGATTTTGGGAATAATGCTTTTCATATCACTTTGGATCTTCAGCAATAAAATTGAATCCTCATGCCTTGTTAGGGCCTTTTCGGACTCGCCAATCTTCGCGCCCCACTTCATAAGTTATGCCTTGGCTATGAACTCTTATCATTACCGAGCAACTTTTAAACGATCTTGGGCTAGAAGCTAAGTAACTTTTCAAATCGTACGACCATACTTATTGCAGATAAGTTATTAGCAAGTGATGGGAGAATAGGCAAATAATTACACCAAGTGAGCTTGTGCAAGAATACCGACTTATAATTGACTCTATCATTTCTCATTCTCCACAATTTAAAATCTCAAGTAATGAGACTCGTGGATGCTTAGCCTAATAAACCAATTAAGGTCTACATGGTTAAGGATACTAGCTAGAATAAACTTGGATAAGTCTATTCGGGTTGAGTCAAAATAATCGTAGCGGGCCTAATATGTCAAAGACTTCTAAACTAGCTACACCACTTTATTAATATTTTTGACTTTATTGCGGGGTATATACATATGAAAGCAACGATAAAAATTTAAAAATTACGACTAAATGGCCAAAGTTAATAAAAAATTTGAAAAATGTTGAAAAATATGATTTTCCGGTTAAATGAAGGCATTTTCATGGAAAAGTCCACTTAAAACTTCGATAGAAGTCCCCCTACACTTAAGATAAACATTGTCCTCAATGTTTAAGCATGTGGGAAAAATCTCCCCTACACTTATGACATTGTGCACGTTGGTTAAATCAAGCTAAGGAAGAGACGACTAACGTGATCAATTTCAAATGTGAGTATGAAGAAAATTGAATCACGATAGTTGAGAGACAGAACCGGATTTCAGATAACACGGGAGCACGGTTCTTCAGAGATTCCAAGAGTGCACTTATCCCTGTAATCACATCACCACACAAACACCTATATAGGCCCCCCTACACTTAGGAGGTTAAAACAAAAAAGGATAGAAACTCGGGCTGCCTCCCGAGGAGCGCTTGTATTTGATAACCGAGTCACGAGCCTGACTCGACCCAAACTTAGTTCATGGGGAACGTGGTGAGGGATGGAATCATCTCTTGAGAGATGTCCTCACCAAAGTACAACTTCACTCGTTGGCCATTCACCTTAAAATTCAGTCCCTTAGGTTGAGCGAGCTCGAGAGTACCATATGGAAAAATTTGGGCAATGGTGAATGGGCCGGACCAACGAGATTTCAGCTTGCCTGAAAAGATTTTCAACCGAGAGTTAAAGAGTAAAACTTTGTCTCCAACTTGGAACTCTCGGTTTTTAATCTTAGAGTCGTGAATGAGCTTAGTCTTTCCTTATAGATCAAAGAATTTTCATAAGCCTCATTACGGAGTTCATTCAGCTCATTGAGTTGGATCTTGCGTAGGTCACCGGCTTTGTTGATATCGAAGTTAGTCCACTTCAAGGCCCAGTAAGCCTTGTGCTCCAACTCAATGGGGAGGTGGCATGCTTTCCCGTACACGAGACGATATGGTGTTCAACCAATCGGAGTTTTGTAAGCGGTACGAAAAGCCCACAAAGCATCATCAAGTTTATCAGCCCATGAGGCACGATGCTCTCCCACGGTTCTTTCAAGAATTCGCTTTAATCCTCGGTTGGATATTTCAGCCTGGCCATTAGTTTGTGGGTGGTAGGCGGTGGAAAGACGATGATTTACACCATACTTAGCCATGACTCTTGCGAATTGGTCATTGCAAAAATGAGTCCCACGATCACTAATAATGGCACGAGGCACACCAAATCTATCGAATAGCGATTTCAAAAAGTTACAAACCACCCTTGCGTCATTAGAAGGTAAAGCTTTGGCTTCAACCCACTTTGAAACGTAGTCAACGGCTACAAGGATGTATTTGTTTCCTTTAGAGGAAGGGAATGGCCCCATAAAGTCGATACCCCAAACATCAAAGATTTCACATTCTTGTATGAAATTCTGAGGCATCTCGTCTTTATGTGTGATCTTGCCTTGTTTTTGGCAAGCATCACAACGTTTAACCATCTCGTGAGCATCACGGTAAATGGTGGGCCAATAAAATCCCGATTCAAACACTTTTTTGGCGGTGTAGTTGGGACCAAAGTGACCACCGGTGGGTCCTTTGTGGCAAGCGTCAAGGATTTCTAAAGCTGCCAGTCCATCAACACATCGGCGAATAATCAAGTCAGCACATTGCTTGAATAGATACGGGTCATCCCAAAAGTAAGTCTTAATGTCGTTAAAGAACTTCTTCTTTTGCTGGGATGTTAACCCGTCAACGAGAATTCCACCCGCTAAGTAGTTTGCAATGTCCGCAAACCACGGGGTTTCATCAGAAGTCGAGTTGATAGACATTAAGGTCTCCATGGGAAAAGAATCATTGATCTCTTTGTTCGGATGTTCGCGTTGGTAAGGATCCTCAAGTCTACTAAGATGATCCGCGGCTAGGTTTTCAGCTCCTTTTTTTATCGCGAATTTCGATTTTAAATTCTTGGAGTAGCAAAACCCAGCGAAGAAGTCTTGGTTTGGAATCTTGTTTAGTCAACAAGTACTTCAATGCGGAATGATCGGTATAAACGATTGTGGTGGAAAGGACAAGATAGGGGCGGAACTTTTCAAAGGCATAGACAACAGCTAAAAGCTCTTTTCCGGTTGTCGTGTAATGCAATTGAGCCCCAGTCATTGTCTTGCTAGCGTAATGGATTGGTTGGAAGTGTTTGTTCACTCTTTGGCCCAGAACCGCTCCAATAGCAAAGTCACTAGCATCGCACATCAACTCGAAAGGTAGCTCCCAATTAGGGGTAACCAAGACGGGTGCCTTAGTTAGCTTATCCTTAAGCGAGTTTAAGGCTTCGATACACTCTTTGGAAAAGATAAAAGGAGTATCTTTTTCCAAGAGGTGGGTCATCGGGCGAGCGATTTGAGAAAAATATTTGATGAATCGAAGGTAGAAGCCCGCATGACCAAGGAAACTTCTCACACCCTTCACGGTTGAAGGTGGAGGCAACTTAGCGATAACATCGACTTTAGCACGGTCTACTTCGAGACCGGCTTTGGAGATCTTGTGTCCTAGCACGATGCCCTCTTTTACCATGAAATGGCATTTTTCCCAATTAAGAACAAGGCGAGTGTCTTCACACCGCTTAAGCATACATTCTAAATTGGCAAGGCAAGCAGAGAAAGAATCGCCATAAACCGAGAAATCATCCATGAATACTTCCATAGTGTCTTCCACCATGTCATGGAAGATAGCCATCATACACCTTTGGAACGTCCCAGGAGCATTACATAAACCAAAAGGCATGCGTTTGTAAGCAATTGTTCCATAGGGACAAGTGAATGTGGTCTTTTCTTAGTCCTTGGGATCGATAGGAATTTAAAAATAGCCGAAGAAACCGTCTAAAAAGCAGTAGTAATCATTACCCGCAAGACGCTCGAGTATTTGATCCATGAAAGGAAGAGGAAAGTGATCTTTTCTCGTGGCATCATTGAGCTTGCGATAATCAATACAAACTCTCCACCCAGTAACGAGACGAGTGGGAATCAACTCGTTGTGTTCATTGGAAACAACGGTTATTCTGCCCTTCTTGGGCACACAATGGACGGGACTTACCCACGGCGAATCCGAAATAGGGTAGATCAAGCCGGCATCAAGAAGTTTGATAACCTCTTGTTTGATGACGTCATGAATGCGAGGATTAACCCTTCTTTGGCTCTGGATTGTGGGTTTAATGTCATCTTCCATGAGAATTTGGTGAGTACAAAAGTTCGGATCAATTCCGCGGATATCGGAAATTTTCCAAGCAATTGCCTTCTTATGATCTTTAAGCACGGCGATGAGGCGAGATTTCTCTTCTTCTTTCAAGTCCTTCACGATGATGACAGGCGACTTATTGTTTTCTTCAAGGAACACGTACTCGAGATGGGGCGGCAACTCCTTAAGTTCTAAATCCGGAGGATTTTCGATGGGAGGCGTTTTCAAAGTCGGAGCATTGATAGCAATAACCGTGGGAGATAGTGGAGAAAGATTGTTTTCTTTAAGAAGGTTCTCAATGAGGTGGAGATCTTCATCCCAATTGGTGGTAGAATCGTCATTAGCTAAGTTCACATCTCCCATGGTGGCTTCCAAATCTTTCCAAAGGAAATCACTTTCTCCAAATAGAGATAGTGATGAATCGATAGAGGAAACGGTCTCAACATTGGGAAGAGAGGTAGGAATAGTTTTGCAAGCATCTTTGAAGTGTTCTTCACAAGCCTGTTTAGACAACTTTCCCATGTTGAAAACGATTTTATCGTCACCCACTCTCATGATAAGCTCACCGGCTTCAACATCGATGAGAGTGCGACCGGTCCTCAGGAATGGACGACCAACAATTAATGGCACACGAGGGTCCATCTCGTAGTCGACGACGACGAAATCGGCAGGAAAAGTGAATTTGTCAACTCCTACAAAGACGTCTTCGGCTATCCCCACTGGATAAGCAACCGTACGGTTAGCTAATTCCAAAGTCATTTTGGTGGGGACTAGCTCAGGGAGAGATAATTGCTTCCAAACGCTTAGAGGCATTAGATTAATACTGGCACCTAGATCGGCTAGGGCCATGCAATTCTCTACTCCCGAGAAGTTACAAGGGATTAAGAAATGACCCGGATCACCAAGCTTGGTTGGCAATTTCCTTAAGAGCACTGCAGAGCAATTCTCATTAAGTTGGGTGTTAGCAATATCAAGAAGTTTCTCCTTGTCGCTAAGAAGATCTTTGAACATTTTTGTGTACTTAGGCATGTGAGCGAGAGCCTCAGCGAAGGAGATGTTGAAATTCAATTGTTTAAACATTTTGAGAAAGTTCGAAACATGAATATCATCCTTTCTTTTGAGCTTCTCTTTTCTCAACCTTGAGGGATAAGGTATATCAGAAGAAGAGGAAGGCTTTGGGATCGAAGGATCACTCACATCCTTGGGTGGAGGAGGGGTAGAAGTAAGAGGCGGATAAATTGGGGAAGTAGAAGGAGGAGGAATAGGAGCAGGGGACTCGTTCTCCTTAGTCACAAGCACCGGTGGAGGTATAGGAAGCTCGGGTTCCTTGGTACCTTTGCCACTGCGAGTGGTGATTGCTTTCATCTCCCCTCTTGGATTCGCAACGGTGTTACTCGGAAGAGTACCCGAAGAAGAGGGTTTATTACCTTGGAAGAAACTAGCCATCATGTTCTTTAAGTCATTCGTTTGACTATCCAAAGTGTTTCTCATATCAGCTCTCAGATCGTTCCCTTGTTTCACCAGATCTGCTTTCAAGTTGCGCACTTCCTGTTGGAGATTGTCCACGATCACATCGTTAGTCCTCATGTAGGCTCCAATGTCTTGGTGTAATGCGGTGGGTTGGTTGGGAGGAGCATTGTATGTGGGTGGTTGATAAGCAGGTTGCTGGTAAACTTGGTTGTTTCGTTGAGGTGGATGTGGTTGTTTGTGAGGTGGTATGTATGGTCCACGAGGTTGTTGTTGTTGAGGAGGGCGGTTGAGGTTTTGTTGTTGGTTTGGGTTGTTAGGAGTAAAATCGGGCGGTGAGAGATAGTTGTTCGAACGGTAGCTAAGCAAGTTGTGGTCACCTTGAGGACGAGCTTGATAAGCGGGTTGAGGATAGGTACCGTATGTTGCATTAACATTCTTAGAAGGGTAGTCTTGGGTGGCGGTACAAGTGGTGTAAGAGTGAGGACCCCCGCATATTTCACATGGTTGGCTTACAGCATTGACTTGAGTGTTTTTAGCATTGATGTTGTTGGTGTTGTTAGCGGTGTGGGTAACAAGCGATTCAAGAAGCGTGGTAATTTTGTCAAGTCGCTTGTCGCTGTCACTAGTACTAGCACTAGCGACATTGGTCCGAACACTCTTGGTTTGCACACGAGACTTATTCTCAATGATATCCCAAGCGGCATTAACAGTCTTAGCCAAAATATTACCCCCCGAGGCACTGTTTAGTGAATCTTGGTCATTCATGCTTAAACCATTATAAAAAGTGTTAATTTGGTGCACTTTGGTAAAACCATGTTGTGGGCATTTTCTCAAAAGATCTTTAAAACGGTCCCAAGATTCACTAAAAGACTCATCGTACTTTTGTTCAAAATTAATGATTTCATTCCGCAAAGCGGTAGTACGAGAGGGTGGGAAAAAGTAGTTTATAAACTTTGTCTCCAAATCCGTCCATGTTAGAATACTTTGTGGCGGTTCTTTTGCAAGCCAATGCCGGGCTTGTCCCTCTAAAGAAAAGGGAAAAAGTGGCAAACGGATTACCTCTTGTGGAACACCATTGAATTTGACCGTATTCGTGAGTTGCAGGAATCTCTTGATGTGGTCATGTGGATCATCAATGGTACGCCCCAAGAATGGTTGAGCAGAGACCATCTGGATAAATCCGGATTTGAGCTCAAAGTTGTTGGCTGCAATCGCGGGTATGACAATTGGATCATCGTTACCATCTACATGTGCTTGCAGAAGTTCAATCATCGGGCGATTATCCGGTAGAGGCTCATTGTTGTTAAGAGGAGGATTGTTATTGTTGTTGTTATTATTGTTGAGAGGTGGGTTATTGTTGTTGTTTTGTACACCGGCCATGTCTAAGTCTTCGAGAGGCTCGGGCTCTTGATAAGACGTTGATCGTGTACGCATGCACCTGCAAAAGAACTAACAAGGCAAAAACAAAGCAAAAATATTTTTGGTTTTTATGTTTTTTTAGTTTTTAGGATTTTTGAAAATTTTATATATTTTTTGTGTTTTAGGAAATTTTTATGAAAAAGTAACGTTCACGGGGAACGGATCCCAAAATCCAAGTTCTCACAAAAAACTGTTGATCTTAACGAGAAGAGCCGGCAGCGGCGCCATTAATACTTGTGTTTTGCTATGGGGTTCTAGATTATCTCTCGGTATCCTCTCGAATTGATCACGGTTCTAAGTGGAATGATTGTTCTTGGTTACAAATAAGGGGTTTGGTTTTTAGTTATCTAAATTTTAAACTAAATGCAAGTAATTAAAATTGTCGTTGAGAGAATTAGAAGTCTTAAAATTAAACCACAAATAAGAGCGTGCAACTTTGGAAATTAAAAATAAACAATTCAAAATCTTAAAAACAAGTTTTAAATAAACTAAGTAAAAGAGTGGGAAAAACTAAATTTGAAAAATTAAGCAAAAACAAAACACAGGCCTGAGTCCGATCGTAGTGCGATCGTACTCAAAAGTAACCCAGATCGCAACGCGATCGCATCCAACACAACACGATGGATCGTGTTCCCAGATCGCACTCAATGCGATAATAACCGAGGAATGGATCGTACCCACAAGTACGATGGAAGAAGGGCGATCGTACTAACAGATCGCAACCACGATCGCAGCTAGTGATCGTGGTCTTGATCGTGGTTCTGGATCGTAACAACTGATCGCACTCAAGCGATCGTAGCAAGTAAAGGAGATCCGATCGCACCCCAGATCGAAGCAAGTGATCGTGGGCGTGGATCGTACCAGGGAAGGGACAAACCGATCGTACTCAAGCGATCGTAGCAGTAAAACCTAATCAGATGGCAAAGGCGTCCAAGAAAGAAAATAAGCTTAATCCAATAAGCAGTAATCAAATAAGCATTTTCAAACCTTTTAAAATAGTAATAAGCAAAAATTCCAACCTTTTCAATCTGAAACAATCGAACTTCAATAAAACGGATTAAAGAACTATATGTCTTTTAAGAAAACTTAAACTTGACATAAGCCAAATCAATCGAATAAGCCAATAAGCATCAAGGGCTTATAGCTTATACGAGTATTAACTTAAGTAGGAACGAAAAGGATTAACCTTCAATCACGAACTCATCAAAACTACCTAAACCGTATGAAATGAACCAAACGAATCAAGCATGAACTTTTCGGATTAAAATCAAAATAAAATAAGAAAGGTAGAAATAGATTAAGGAACAAAAAGCTTAACTTGAATTAGATTAGTGAATTACAAAATAAAAAAAGCTTAAAACTAGAAAAGGTAAATATAGAGAAAAGAAAAATCCTAGTGAGAGAAAGTTGAGAACTTTCTCTCTCTAGAACTAGAGAGAATGAAAAATGAAAAACTAAGACTAACTCTAACTAGCTCCAAATTTTGTGAAGTAAAGTCCTATTTATAGGCGTGTGATGGTGGGCTTGTGAATGGGCTTTGGTTTAGGCTTCTTTTCTTCTTTCTTCTTTAGTCTTCACGTTTCTTTAAATAAACGTTTCCGACTTTGGATTTTGAGAAGTGTCGGTGAATAATTCCAACTCGTCTTATAATCTTTTGTTTAATAGACTCGAGTTCTTCGACATATATGAATCTTCCATCTTTGGCTCTATTCTTCGATAAATCTTCAAATAGGCACAATGACTTCAAATCTTTTAAATCTCTTGGACAATAGACTTCGTCTTGAGTTTTTCCTCGATAAAACTCGTGCAATCCCATGTTTTCTTCAATATTCTCCCGGTTGACTCTGAAAACACAATAAATACAAAAACCACGCATAATTCCAAACAAATGATATTAAATACGTGTTTTGGTCTTGTTTTAGCCAGAAATAAGTGGTAAAAGGATGGGTGTTTTTACACCTATCAAGAGGTTCAAGCCATATCGACTCCTAAGACTCGTACATCTCGTATTCATCCCTATCTCCCGAATTTTAGAGTCGCGCTACCTTCATCGTCTTGCAAGAACGTAGAGGAAACGAAAACGTCATCTAACGAGGTTTTGAAAAATGTTTTTGAAAATAAACAAAAAGAAAAATTTGTAGCATACCTAGGAACGATGAACGTTAAACCTTTGGAACACAATTTTTCTAATGAGGATGAAATTATCGAGGATTTTCTTAATCGATATACACTTAATATGGATGAAGAAATTCCGTTAAATGATTTTGAAAAAGAAGAAATTGATAAGGTTTTAAGGAAAATCGTTGACCCCTCGTTTTTTAGAGGAGAAGATGAACGAACTTATTCCGAAGGTACGTGTTAGTAATTTTGCTAAAATGTTCGAGAACCCACGTTCGATCCCTTCGAAGGACAAAGTTGAAACCGTCAAGGCAAAATCGTTACGTGACGAGCCTTTTACTCTTAATCCTACACCGTGTGAGATTTTGGATTTATCGTGTGAGAAGTCAGCTGATGGCCTTGCTCACATTGATATGTTTTTCGATGTCGAGGACGAAACGATAAAGGTAAAATCTTCAATCAAAGAGCCTTTTATTGCTAATTTCACGACCGTTGAAGCTAGCGACTCGACTATCGACGACTTGATTTCCCAACCTCTTCCACGAGGAAGAGAAGACGTTTTTTATCCTGATAGCGATTTTTCCAAGATCAAATGTATCTTTGATAATCCGCCTTCGATTTTCGAGTTTTATGAGGACCATTACGTTAGCCCGGAGGGGGATATTTTATTAGTCAATTCACGTTTTATAAATTCGAATCCTCCTCCCACCTTCAAGATAAATGTGAATGTTTTATGTGTTCCTAGAATTGTTTTAGAAACGCCTAATATTTTAAATTTAATCAACTTGGGTATTCGTAATCATGAGAAAAAAAATGAAAAAAGGAATGATTTTAAAATTAATTTTAAAGATTTTCCAAATTTAACTCCGTCATCACCTCGTTTAATTGAATTTACTACAAATGCGTCTACTTCTTTTGACGGGAAGCCCCATTTGTTTCCTCAAATTTCTCCATCGAGGACGAGATTTTTGACCCCGGTATCACATTTAAGATAAAATCTCGGTCTTTCACCGAAGTAGTCACTATAAATTCTTTCTACACTTACGGTGCGAGTTTACCTCGAGTAACTCAATTGTTTTGCCCACCCAATTTCCCACCCTTCTCTTGTCATTCTATTTTCTTGTGTCCCTTTAGGACGATGTCATTCAAAGTGGTGTTGTTTCATTTATCATCCGAAAACGAAGACACGATCTTTGATCCCGGTATAAAGGCTTTGCCTTTATTATCGGTTACTTTTAGGCCTTTATTACATGTAAGTCCCACCAAAAATGACTGAACCATGATAATCCCTAAATGATCTCATTTATGAGGATTCAAGTGGATCTCTTGACTCGGTTATCAAAAACAAGGTGCTTCGTGGGGGAATTCTCTTGCTTATCCTTGTAAAATATTTTTTCTTTTTAATTATCCTAATGAGGGGATTTGTGCCCTTCCAACCTTTGTTCCATGATTGTTTGTGATTGTGGTTAATTAGATCATCGAAATCGCGATCGAAGTCTCGCGTGTTCGTTTTACTTGAGCCTCAATCGTTTGCTTTGAAGAATTTCTGATATCCAATGATATATCCTTTATTGTTCTAACAAAAGGTCTTTTATCACCTTCATAAATAGATTAAGATTTTATTGTTAATAACCCTTTCCATGCTAGATTAAGCATTCAACTTTTCGTATCTAGTATGGGCGTATTTTACCCTTAGACTCGAAACATTGAGGACCATGCTTAACTTTAGTATGGGGGGTGAATAGATACTCGACCTTGCTAAACCTTCACGCTTTCCAACTTTTATATTTTTGTTTATCATTTTGCTGCAAATAAGGCTAAAAATGGCCAAATTTTAATTTTTTTTCATGTTTTCATAAGTGTTTAAGACAAATGTATATTTTCCGATGGCGAGAATAAGAGTAATTTTTTACTCGACTGTGCGTGTTGAGCACTTAGCTTTGATTCCTTAACTATTTTTAGGCTAAGTCTCTTAAATGAGGACGAGAAATGATAGCGTTAATTATAAGTTACTATGCTAAACGTAGAATATGCATATCCTTTCAAAAACTCATGTGTTTTAACTATTTGCTTATTTTCCCCACATTTGTATATAAATTTTGTTAATAAATATTGACTTAGCGGTTTAGTCTTAATTATTGGTTTATAATCGATTCTAGTAGCTTCCATGTAATTAAATTAATAAAACATTAATGTATCACCAGCGTCACGGTTTTGAAGTATTGGCAACCCGAATAATCAACGGTTTCCCCAATAATAATTTATAAGTTCCTCTTCACCTAAACAAGAAAAAAATTCAAGCTCACAAGGCCAAAAAATCTATGCAAAATTGAAGTGAATGTCTTAAATCTTGAAGCCTTAAAGATCCAAAATTCGCCTTAGCGTGAGGATATATGTCAACTCATAATAAACACCTCATGGCGAGGTTAAATAGAATACAAAGGAAAGAACAAAGCCATAATAAACACTGCATGGCGAAGTTAAATAAAAGGTGAAGGTAAACCAATTCCAAACTGGTAATAAGCCAAATGCTCAAAACCGTTATAAAACCGTGTTTATCGATCCTTTTTGTTGACCTAGTTTTTTTGACATCGTTGCCTATTAAGAGAAATTAATAATTCGATGATTTTGATTACACCTTTTCGTTTCTATTTTTAGACCTTAATCTCTATTATCGCATAACTAAAAAAGGTATCTTTATGATCATTCAAGAAAAAAATAAAATATAAGAGATACCAATTAGGAATAAGGGAGTCTAAGTACGTGATTAGAGCATATGAGTAGTGTTAGCATTACTAACTTATAATGACAATGATCTTGTTACACGCTTAGCATGGAATCGGGTGAAAATCTAGGACAATAAATTTATCTCTATGAGGCATTCACGTGTTCTTATTCTATGAATCTAAAAGTCAGAAATTTGCGATGAAAATCCTACATTATGTCTATAACACATGTAGTAGTAATTCAGTAACTTTACATTTCAATAAAAGTCGATAAAATTAATTTTGGAAGTGCTATGATACTTTATTCTAGCATTACGTGTGGGCACGACAATGGTTTAGTATGGGGGAGTGATGAGACTGCATTTATACATGGTCTCATCGTCCAAACCGGGCTTTAAATACATAAATATGTTGTAAAATACCGGAAAATATACATGTATTCGTTTGTTGTATGTTTTAGGTATGGGTATCGAGAAAAAGACAAAAAAGATCACAAGAAACAAAGAAAAACGAACACAGGAAACGAAGTCGCACAATGAACCGGACCCGAGTGTTGATTTTGCAGAAATACCCTTGAAGTTTGGAGATTGTACAAGTTTGGCCCTTGAAGAATTGAAGACTTGTCACTTTATACCCTTGTAAATCCTCAAAAATACATTTGGGTCCCGAAAGTTTCAAGATACAACATTTTCATTCCTTAAAGAAATGCCTAAAGTACATGAGTGGTCTTTAATCCGTTATTATTGAAGTTGAGGGACTGAAATGGCATTTACTTAAAGAAGTTTACAAAGGAAAATGAGTAATAAACTTGCTAAACTTGATTTAAAGTTTTCTTGGAAGCATGGGGGCATTTGGGTACAAACATCAAACAACAACCAACCAATCACACCTCCACATCTCACAAAACCCACCCATTTATTCATTAACCAGTCTACCCAAACCCATTTAAATCAACCCAACCCATATATTCACTAACCCATTCCCTAACCAACGTTCATAATAATAAATACATTTTAAACATATTTTATTACTATAAACATGGCGCCAAATAAGTGTTGGGAATAAAATGTAGCCAGTCCACTTGAACGTTGACAAGAAGAAAACAAGCGTTGATAAGAAGAGAACAAGCGCTGACAGATCAAGCGTTGACAGGAAGAAGTCAAGCGTTGATAGGTTGAAGACAAGCAATGATAGAAAGATATGGTATGCGCGTATTTTGTTTCTAGTTTGTTTCTAGTTTGTTTCTAGTAAAGATAGGATCAACATTGTATTTTCTATAATTATCTTTACCTAGAATAGTTGATACGTAGACTCTTGTACAAGGCTTCTTATGTCTATAAAAGAAGACCTTTAGGTTATGTTTCATAATAAATTTTCATACGTTAAACACTTTCATTGTAAGCAAGTTCGTTATTATCAGTCAAGTGAAAGTTTGTTTTACATCCTTTGTGTGTTCTTGTTTAAGTGTTAATTCCGCATAACACTTAAATTACTTTATACATAAACAAAGTTTCTCTACGTGTATAACTTGATCTAATCTCGTTTGCACAAGCTAAATCGATCTAAGTTTGGAATCAACAAGTGGTATCAGAGCATGTTGAGAAACTTTGATCTAAAAGAACACAAGAACCCTAAATCACCAAAACCCTAATTTTCACAAAACCCTAAAAACATCATGTCCACTCCAGAAGTAACCTCCTCCTCCTCAAACCACAACATCAAGATTCCCATGCTAGATGCAGACAATTTTGAGCTGTGGAAGTTCAACGTTGAGCAATATCTGCAAATCCATGACTACACTCTCTGGGAGATTACTGAATATGGAAACACATTCAATAAAGCTCAAAAGATTACAGATGCCATTGCTACAAGATCAGTAGTTCAAGGATGTTCTGAAGCAGATAAGAAAGAAAAGCCTGAAGATGGTAGATGTGACAATCCGTCAATTTATGGTTGATATTTTATTCTCAAGTGGTATTTAAAAAGATTATTTTAATGTTATATTATGAACTCACTTATTTTTGGGAAGAAATTTGAGTTTATGTCTTGAAGTAGCATCGACTACGTCTAAACCGGAGGATTCTACGTTACGTGCTTACGTTTACATACACCATTTTTGGTGACAGTCCGACATTTCAGAAAGTAAATTTATCCGTGAATATTATTTTGGGATTTTAAATTTGAGTTAGTTCATAAACTCACAAATTTACGAGAAGAGATTAGGACTTACGTGAATATTTAACGTCCTTTACGACTAAACCGGAAACCTTAGGATTACGTATCTACGTTTTCGAACTCAATTTTTTATGAGACAATTTTTATTAGATTCGTTTTGTGCCGTTGATTCATAATTTATAAAAAAGTTTTTCGTAAAACGACCCGAGGGCACGCAAATCGAGGAAACTAGAATCAAGGAATACCCGTAAATTAGTGGGATGAGACAAAACAAGTTTTGCCCCACCCCACACATGGGATGGTTAACTAGCTAACACCAACACCATGAGGTGTCAAAATTTCAAGCCATAAGTTAACACTTGTTAACTTGAGCTTAACTTGTAAGCTACCTAACATCAAAACCACTTCCCACTAAACCATTTCTCACATTCAACTCATGCAAACCACCATAAACACTCTCCTCTCTCTCTAAAATTCGTCCACTATTCATCAAAAACAACCCTCATTTGATCTATGTTAGCCATAAAATCATGTGTTACTCATACACATGATGATGCTACATTGAAGCTTTGAATATTGGAGGTGATTCTAACATCCAAGGAGAATATTTGTTGGTGTCATAGGGCTGATTTTCCATGAGAAGTTTATAAAGGTTGGTATACTTGAAGATGATATTGGTTTATCACAAGTTTTGCCATCAAAATCCAAGCCTTGTTATTTTGATTATGTAATCTTGTATTTTCTTTATTTACGTATATGCATATGATGATGAATGATGATTAAAAATATTATGTGGGGATTTGGTGTTGATAGATTTGATAAACATGGGTAAAAAGATAGAAAAACCACATGTAAAAATGGTTAAATCTTGCTTAATAAGATGGCTGTATAAAAACAGTAAGTAACCAAATGATAAACTGATAAAATAGTAAAGTGGAATCAATTTACAGTAAGTATTAGGTGTTATACACATGTGAGAGTTGGTCATGCAATGGAATCATAAAACTGAGTGAGATATGATCAAAACAAGTTTAGAGTGCAAATCTGAGTACACTGTTTTGGACGAATTTTATAAAATATTTCGAGGTTGATTCATCAGTAGCTATTAGGAATAAAATGAAGCACATATCATGTAGTTTCTGTGATAAAAAGTTGGGCTTCTATCTCCATATAGAACTCTAGATATGACCATTTTAGTAAACTAGATTTTTAGGACTGATTTTGTGAAATTAAAGTTTAATATTATTATATAATCACTCAAATAAATATAGTATAAAATGTGAATTAAAACACACTAACTTATATATTTCATTTATATAAAAATGCTTAAGGGTAAATAAATGGACGTTATATAAAAATGGTAGTTTGGTAAGTTTTATAAGTTATAAAAACTATAAACATGATTTTTACGTCTTTTCGGCTAAAACCGAAAGATTAACGTTTTTGTTAAATAAAATTAGACGGTTGGACCCGTCTAATGTAAACTTTTATAAACTCACATACTGATGTATAAACATATATAACAAGTAAAAACCGATAAAACCCAAACTTTACAACATATAGACATTAACGGGCTAAAGTAGCCTTAATGGACAATAAACCCGACTAATTTGGTAAAACACTTATAAACTTACTTATTGGGCTTAACACACTTGGGCCCAACATGTAAAGTATAATACTGATAATAAAAGTATAATTGGGCTAATATAATATATTGGGCTTGTAATGGGCCCAATGGGCCTCAAAATGTAAACAAGTTGAACTAGTGTAACTAGTCTTGAAAATTACCAACACATAAACACTATATAGAATGAGTAAAAATGTGCAATCCCACTTGATCATCATCATATTTAAAAAATCATCATATGAATACATAATTGTTATTTTTATAAAGTCAATGGACAAAAGTCTAAGACGAGTATTATTTGTCTAGGTTTCCGTGATTGAAGCGCGTACCGTACATCCGAATCGCCGATAACCCGCCTTTCCCAATCAATGTGAGTTCATAGCCTCGCACTCTTTTAAATGTTTTTATGAAATGTTTTATAAACCCGCGAGGGAGATAACATGTTAGTTTTTATGAAATAGGACACTAGTTGTCCCGATTGTTTGTTTATTGATTTGGACCTGAATGATTGTATGACCCGATGAATGATTAAATGACCCGATAGATGAAATAAAAGGGATTATTAAAGTTAGGTTATGTCACTAAAAGTCCCATTAGCATGAATTATGAACTACCGGGATTTGGTAGACGCTTATGCATATAATAGTACTATTTGGGGACGATCACCCCAGTTCGCGCCTTGACGGTTGATCCTCGTCGTGCCAAATTGATTGGTAAGCGAATTTATGTATGAGAAGATTTACACAAGCGTGATTATTGTGACGACACACTAACTTAGATGGGCAAATTGAGTTTCGGGCTAGTTACCCGTTGTTTGTTGTAATAAGGTAACAATGTCATGCGGCTTATAATAATCCAAGTAACGAAATACTGCTATACGCGCTAAATTACGATATATTGCCTGACTAGCAATACGGGGTCTTACTATTGATATTATGTTCGTGTTTTGGTTTTCATAACCATATTCATATAACGGTTTTTATTTAACTCTATACAACGTTATAAAACGTATTGTATGATATTTTTACGACATTGGTTCGTATAATGATTTTTAAGGCGAAAGCCTATATTATGATTTTGATAAGGATTTGTATAAAATGACTTTGGCTATTTTATGGCCTACTGCAAAGATTTTTACAAAATGATTTTCGGTAATAAATATATATACCGATGATATATTAATGGTTTTCATTAAACTCTATGAATTCACTCGGCGTTTTCGCTGACCTTTTCTTTTAACATGTTTTATCTCAGGTACTTGAAGGTAATTCTCGGGAAGACGACAAGAATTCATGGCCCGCACTTAAATAACAATTTCCATCCAAATGCTTTGTAAAACCTGTATTAAATACAATGACTTGGGACCTATGTAAATCTGATGTTTATGAATGGAAATGCTTTATTATTAAACGACGCGATTTTTAAGCGTTGTTTATGATGTGAGTAATGTGCTATCCCGTAACACCAACGAGTCTTCCGCTGTATTAAATTGTGTAAATTTGGGGGTGTTATAGTAGAGCTGTGTATGCTGATGACATAGCAAAGAAAAGGGTTGATATGAAAACCCTAAGCATTCTGAAACTTTCTTTGGGACAAGAAAATCAGCACAAATACAGAGGTTATGAGCCTGCAAAAGACCTTTGGGCAGCCCTTGAAGATGCATATAGTGGTAATGCTGATACTGTGGAAGAGAAAAGGAAGCAACTCTTACATGAGTATGCTGTTTTTAAGGCTCAAACTAATGAGAAGCTAAGTAGTGTGAGAAGCAGACTTCTTGACATTACAAGCAAGTTGTCCTTCATAGGGACAGTAATTGGTGATGTTGACATTATTGCCACTTTTCTTAAAAGCCTTGTTGATGCGTGGAAGATTAAGGCAAGATCTATAATTGCCAACAACACTCACAAAAGTTCTACTTTTGATGATGTTTACAAAAAACTGAGGCTGTTGGAGAATGAAACTCTTTTGGATCATGGAAGTAAGTCTACCAATAGTAACTGTCACACCCCACGATTGCGGAATATGGGGCGCGACGTATGGATATCATCACAACATGGTGTGTCTATAGAGATAACGATATGAAATAAGAAATGTCATAAAATGGTGACACAGAAGTCATGACAATATCTCAACAATGCAGGAGTCTAGGTAAGTAGGTAACAGTCCTACCTCTTACCCAAAACAAACAAATAACAAAACCAAAACAAACATATAGGTGCCAATAGTATCACTTATTAAATGGACAAATAAAAACTAAAAAGGAACGGGGATCTCCTTCTAAATGCATTTCCTACGCTCTCCAAATCCTAGCCACTTATGTTCTCATGCTTAACCATAGTATCACCTGAAAGAAACACTAAAACACGTCAACATAAAGTTGGTGAGAGTCATAGGTTTAGACTCCAACCGAAAACAGATTAAAATAAGCTGTGAACCACCATAACCACTAAACATATGGACAATGTGATACTAATATGCATTAACAAACTAACATTCAAGATTTAACAAATCAAACCAAAACCCAGTCCAAGGCTCCCAGCCTTACCAAACACCATACTCCCATAGGCTTCCAAACACCTATGAACAAATCCCCAAGGCCCCGCCTTGTCAACACCCCCTTGGTACCAAGTCAAAACATAAACAATCAAGAATCAACTAGCAGTTAATCATATAAGTATGCACACATAAGTCTATTACCAACGCCAAACATTCACAGCATAATTTATAAATAACAAAACAAAACAGTGTATCTTCCATCCCATATGGAAGTCAAAACCATTAGTAAACATGGGACTATGAAACTCACCTGATTGAGCTTCTCCAAAAGTCCTCGCACTAGCAAAAAGCTAACAAACCAAAAACACATAATCAAAACATGAACCAATCACTAAGATGGCTCATGAACCTATGATGGACATCTAACCTCCTCCTATATAAATACCTCATTTAAATGCTCTAAGCATCTCATTACACCCCTCTATAAAGCCCTTAACTCATTTTACTTCATAACCCGTCCCGTTAACATTTTACCAAAAACAGTCCCAGTTTTAGGTCTCCAAACTATAAGCCAAACGCCCACCTAAACACACCCCTGATCTTTTTAAATGAAATATTTATGCCCTTACGTATGTTAACTAACACCTCCCACTTGCCCTATTCTTAAAGCTACTGTTAAAGCCCCGATATATATATATATATATATATATATATATATATATATATATATATATATATATATATATATATATATATATATATATACTTTTGTCATTCCAGATTTACTAATTTTAAACATACAAAACGTTTGTTATGATTAGGGGGTCTTACCCTAAACCACAACCTTAGCCCCAATGCAGATACTCACTATAATATATAAACCATCTCTCATGTTTGTTAAAAGATCCCAATGCAACCCTAAGTACCCCAAACAACCCAAAACTTAAAAAGAAAATAGGCTGACTTCAAAACTATTTTGACCTCCGACTGTTGTAACCTGTTTTTGACCCACTTCCCCACCTAGAATTTAGTTCTCGTTTCTTGCATTGGAAAGCCACTTCATTTAAATTTTCAGGGATACTTGGATTGCAAAATAAGAGTTTGTAGAACTCCCGATATGATCAAAACAATTGACTCAAAATTCTGCCCAGTTTTTAAAAACGGGTTTAATTAAATTAACCTCATTAATTAACCCTAACCCCGCTAATTTCAAGCCCTAATTTATGTAATCATTATAACCTCATTATTATAACAATAATATACTGTTTTTAAATTAAACCCTAACCTAAATCCATCATAAGATGATTAAGAAATCATTAAAACAATTAAATTGAAAAGGGTTAAGAAGGTTTTACTTTTAAATTAATGGAAGATGAAAAAAACCAATTTTATGAAGAACCCTAATTCTTCTCTTCTTTTTACTCGACTATAAACTCCTGGGAAATAAAAAAATGCGATTGATTTAGTGTGGGGGTTCCTTATATAGCAAAGCAATCCTTGTCCAACCCAATTACCACTTACCATAAATCTTTTTCTTTTTTTTTCCTTTTCTTCTTTTCTTTCTTTTCTTGCGTCCAAAACCGACCAACACCCTCCCTTATCTCGTTTTTTTAATTTTATTATTAATTAATATCTTATTAATATTACCTTAATTTAACTTAATTTATTTCAGCTCCTAAAGCCTCCAAAACCTCAAAACCGTAAAACTAGTCAAATTTACGCGTTTTTACCGTAAAAGACGTAAAATATACAGTTTTAAAAAAAATCTTAAATTTTGAAAAAAACTTTATAACTAAGTCCTAAATGACTTAAAACCATACCAAAAAATATTCCCGTGACTAAATACCTCTTCCGAGACCTCAAAATACTAAACCGTAAATCGTAAAAATACGATTTTCTATAATACATATACGTATACGTAAAACCACTAAATAACACCATTTCACTTCATAGTCACTACCATGTGAGCTGATGAACATGAAATCATCACACATCGTTTCACTCACAAGGTACCCCGTACCGGAAACGATATCCAAACCACAATCTATACACACCAGTTAGCACATAAACACGTAAAGACACGTAACTAGCACAAAATAAAACTAAGTGACGAACCTCAAAACCACTGTTGTCACATCACTTCCTCCTAATAGAAATCTCGTCCCGAGATTTACTCCTTAGGAGCAAAACATACCATTAGCAAACAACTGAGGATACTTGTTCTAAATGAACTCCTCTCATTTCCACGTGAACTTTAGTTCAAGATTCAAAATACCACATATACAAACCCAAAATAATTAAACTCATTGCCAAACTCTTGACCTCACAGACAA
This sequence comes from Glebionis coronaria, assembly GCA_025667525.1. Lineage (NCBI taxonomy): Eukaryota > Viridiplantae > Streptophyta > Magnoliopsida > Asterales > Asteraceae > Glebionis > Glebionis coronaria. Next base: position 271,557,614 of record CM046882.1, on the reverse strand, counting down.
TAAATCTCACAAATGACTCTTTGATAAAACAAAGATTCTTATTAACACAAGTCCCGAATAACCGTACATGCAAAATGCATTCTCAAACAACATTTACCAATCTCAATACATGAAATGTATCATGTATACAACTCATTTTCCCCAGGTAATTCTATACTCATAAGCTACTGGTCCGATCTTTCCAAAGAACATAAATGGACCTACAAAACTCTAAATCAACTCTTCCATTTTCCCAAAACATACCACCCATTACTATGGGTGAAACTTCCTACATAACTTTGTCAATAACTCTAGTGGTTTCCTCCTTTTCTATATAGCATCCCTTGTTTCTCTCATCCTTTTCACAAACACCATTACCACATTAGTAGCCTCTTTTACCAATTCTAGTCCACAATGGGGACAACTCAACCTATCCATTCATATAGTGCCTCAAATGGCATTTATCTACTTCTAGTATGATAACCATCATTATATGAAAACTCAGCCATCGCTAATGAGTTTCCTAACTCCCTCTAAATCAATCACTCATGCCCTCAGTGTAACTCCTAAGGTTGTATAAATATTTCACTAGTAGCACCTATACACTTCTTTCTCACTTTTCTTCATGATTTTTTTTATACCCAACACTTCCTTTCTACCTACACAATGTCCTACCTCTAAGGTCATATTGCTCCTCATCTTGTCTCAGTTAGACCAAGCCCTTCGTCCCTATGGCACATCACACCTATAACTCCTCATCCATTCGATTATCGATACTAAGCCTCCCAAACAATCAGTATAGGTCAGTGCCATTTCCTTTTCCACACTACGACAGTATTAGCCTGTGATAGGTGTGAAAACACCCATCCTTTTTACCACTTAATTACAATAATAACCGAGCCAAAACGTGTATTTTTTGTCATTTATGTCGGAATTATGCGTGGTTTGTGTTTTTGTTGTGATTTAGGACGAAAAGGTGAAAAGTGGAGAAAACACGGCATTCACGGGATTTTATCGAAGAAAAAGACGAAAGATGAAGTCGAAAGATCAAGAGTGGAAAAAGAACGGAAGTCCAAGACCAATTCTGAAGATTTATCGAAGAAAAAGTCAAAGGACGGAAGTTTACTAAAAAGCCGAAGAACTCGAGTCTTATTTATAAAGAAAAATCAAGACGAGTTAACGAAATCCCAAGACAAAGTCCAAGATTAACAAAAGATAAAGAAGAAAAGGACTTAAGTGTGCAATTAAGGCAAAGAGGAAAGAGGGAGGAAGCTTCCTAAGCTCCTCCCTAATCACCCCTATAAATAGATTAGGCTTAGTTCATTTCTTGTTGTTGGTGGCTTGACAAGCCACACTTCCACCATTTTCATTTCTTGTCATTTAATTTCTTGCAATTTAATTTCATGTTATGCACTTTTAATTTCTTCAATTCAAGTAAGTCTTTTTATTTTGGAATCTTTTCTTTTAATCAAGTTCTTATCTTTAATCATCTTCTTCTCCCTTTCTTACTTTTCTTCTCTTTGATTCATGTTCATCCTTGATTTTTTTTCATCTTAATGCTTATTTGATCTAAAGTTTTCTTAAAAAGTTCATCTTTTTAAAAGTTTGATTTGAAAGTTTGCTTATTTTTAAGTTTGATAAGTTGTTATTCATGCTTATTAAGTCAATTTCGATTTAGATTCGTGCAAGTTTTAGTTTGAGCTTATTAACCATAGCTTATTGCTTTTGCTTAATTTTCGGATCAAAAAGTTAGATCGGAAAGGGTAAACCCCTTTCCAATCACGTATTCCAATCACCTTGATTGGAAAAGGGTTTTACATTCCAATCAGCATTCCAATCAGCATTCCAATCAACATTCCAATCAACATTCCAATCAACATTCCAATCAGCATTCCTTTCGCATTCCTTTTACATTCCAATCAGCATTCCAATCAGCATTCCAATCAACATTCCAATTAACATTCCAATTAGCATTCCTATTAGCATTCCAATCAACATTCCAATCAGCATTCCAATCAGCATTCCAATCAGCATTCCAATCAACATTCCAATCAGCATTCCAATCAACATTCCAATCAGCATTCCAATCAACATTCCAATCAGCATTCCAATCAACATTCCAATCAGCATTCCAATCAGCATTCCAATCAACATTCCAATCAACATTCCAATCAGCATTCCTATCAGCATTCCTATCAGCATTCCTTTTAGCATTCCTTTCAGCATTCCTTTTACTTATCGCAATTTACATTTTCATTTTACTTAGTAATAGATAACCAAACCATTTTCATTTCCACCAAGAACAATTGAGTCGCACTTTGAACCGGAAATCAATTCGATTAGACACCGAGAAAACGAACTTTTTCAACGAGTAAAATCTCGACATTAAAATGGCGCCGCTGCCGGCTCTTTTCGTGAAGATTAACGGTTTTTTGTGAGAGATGCGTTGGCTTTTGGGATCCGTTCACTTGTGAACGTTATTTTTTCGAGTCAAAAATTTTCAAAAAAACAAAAAAAAAATAAAAAATAAAAAATAAAAAAACATTTCAAAAATCTTAAAAAGCATTTCTTTTTCAAAGTTTTGCACCAAAAATATTCTTCTTGTTTATCTATCTTTCTCCATGGATTTTTATGTCCATTGCGTCGGGTATGGTAGACGATTGTACGGGAACGACTCTTGTCAATGGTGTACATGTGAGCGGTGCGGAAACGATATCGACAATACACAATTCGGATTTTGTCCCTTGTGCAACTCGACAAATTCATTCTTTTTGAACCCACACCCTGTTCCCCCATGCATCTATTGTGGAAGCGATTCTCATTGGCATGTTTCGTGCCCGGTTCGATACCCGTATGGTCACGAGCAAGAACCGGGTTACAATTATGACAATGAAAATAGCTATCCACAAGACGCACCCAGTCTTTCTCCTCACCCGTTTTGCAACAACTGTGGGGGTCCTCACGAAAGTTTTCACTGTCCTACAAGGGATCACAATTACTATAATTATACCCCTTCCAGTTTTGACCAACCCCTGCAATACCCAATTGATCATCAGCCTCGTCACGGGATGAGTTACCAAGAACCAATTGACGATCTTGCTACAGCCTTTCAAGAACAAAGAAACGATCTTGCTACAGCTTTTCAAGAACAAAGCAAAGAGCTTTTACACACGCTGCAAACTTATATGGAGTCATTTTTACAGCAGCGAGATCAGACGAGTACTCATATCCCTGAGCTTATTATTGGTCCTTTAGGTAATGAGGAGAGCGATGACGATATTGAGGTTATTTTCGACGAGGAGGAATTTCTAAAGCAAAGGAAAACTTCTCCCCTTCCTCCTTCGTCTATTGCTATCACACCCGAGGAGCCCGTTGGCTCTCTCATAATGGAGGATCAGCATCTTGACATTATCTCGGCTATGGAATCGGACAAATCCCTAACGTCTAGTGTCGAGGAACTTGTCGTCATCCCAAGTGAGCCCGCGGGTGTTCAGGAAAATTTGTGTGATGTGCCGACTTTTGTGGAGCTTACGGACAAGTTTGCTTCGCTAGTCAATGATCACATACTCACAACTCCACATCCGATATTTGATCCTCCCAACGAGAGTTCAACATGTGGTGAGTATGATGATTTCGTCTTCGAGCCTGAGATTGAGGAAATTATCGACCGAGAGCTAGCTCTTTTGCCTCCGCTTCCACCTATAAACGAGGTCGACTTTTCCAACATCGATGCCGAACTTGATGAGTTGGAACGTCTTATTTTTCATAATAATGACGAACCAACTCACATGCCCAAACATCCTATTCTCGAGGAGTTACCTAATCAACACTCCTCTTATGAGAATTACGTTTACCACATTGGTGAGGATTTAACTTATCAACAATCCCCACAAATGAATGATGGTTTCGTACTTGATCGTGGTCTTCTCAAACGAGTTTCTACACTCCTTCTCTACGATCATGAGGATAAATGCTTTGACCCGGGAGGTGACATGGACCATTCTATGATTGATACTTCTTCGGCTTTGCCAATTGGTCTGCCTCTATTGTCTTTGGAGGATGACAATGTGATTCCCTTACCCACTCCACCTCCCGTCAATCTGGACTTCACTTGCTTTTCTGGTATTGAGAGGAACTTTTTACCATTCAAGACTTATCCTCCTGCCTCTCCTTTATTGATGTCCTCCGGGAACGAGGACAAGGTCTTTGATCTCGGTATTACATACGAGGCTTCCCCATGGACCATTTAATTCGGGGACGAGTCAGGCTCGTGACTCGGTTAACAAAAACAAGCGCTTTTTGCGAGGCAACCCAATTATCTATCTATCTTTCCTGTTTTCACCATAAGTGTAGGGGAGCCCCGTTGGTGTTTCTTGTTCTCTTTCTTATCATGTGCAGGGATTAGAGCTTCAAAGAAACACTCTTGATGACTTTTGACGAACCGTGATTCCGTGTTCCCTTCTTCCCGGTTCTATCCTAAACTCTTTTCGATTCACTATTTTATATTTCTCAATATTAAAATAGGAATCTCTTTAGTTATCTTTTCCTTAATGAGATTTAAACAAAGTGCACAATGTCCTAAGTGTAGGGGAGTTTACTCCCACATGCTTAAACATTGAGGACGATGTTTATATTAAGTGTAGGGGGACTTCTATCGAAGTTAAGTGGTATTTTCCTTGTATTTGCCCTCATTTTAACCGGAAAATCACTTTTTCGACATTTTTCAAAATTTTTAATCTATTTTGGCCTAGTTGTAGTCTCCTTTATTTTTGTTACTTTCTAGCATTTTAATAAAATGGTTTTAGCAAGTTTAGATATCTTAGATATATTAGGCTCGTTGTGAATATTTTGACTCAACCCGAGTTTACTTATCCAAGTTCACTCTAGCTAGTATCCTTAACCGTGTAGACCTTAATTGGTTTATTAGGCTAAACATCCACGAGTCTCATTCCTTGAGATTTTAAATTGTGGAGAACGAGAAATGATAGAGTTGGTTACAAGTTTGGTATTCTCTCATTAACTTATGTGAGTTAATTATGATCTTTTTTCTCCCATCACTTGCTAATAAATTATCTGCAATAAGTAAGGTCGTACGATTTGAAAAGTTACTTAGCTTCTGGCCCAAGATCGTTTAAAAGTTGCTCGGTAATGATAAGAGTTCATAGCCAAGGCATAACTTATGAAGCGGGGCGCGAAGATTGGCGAGTCCGAAAAGGCCCTAACAAGGCATGAGGATTCCATTTTATTGCTGAAGATCCAAAGTGATGTGAAAAGCATTGTTCCCAAAATCAATATGAAGGATCAAGACTCACGACGAAAAGCAATCAACTCCCATAAAGATCATGGAGAAGTCTATCCGAAAAGACCCTAACAAGGTATGAGGATAAATAGATCCAAGTCCGAAAAGGAGGCGGATCGTTGTATCTCAAAATCCCAATTAGAGATTGAAGAATAATCATGAAGTCGTGGTCAACAAAGCTGGAGTACTCCTCAAAAGTCTCCAAGTGAAGAAACTCTATAACGAAGAGAAGACCATTATCTCAAAAACATCTCTCGAAGATATGAAGTATGAAGTACATGCCAAATATCGGCCCGAGAAAGGTCTCAAATCGTGAACCAAGTTATGCCAAGATATGAACTTTTTGATATCCCGGGAAGCAGTTTTAAGAGATTTTGTCCTTTAGCTAACTATTGATCAAATCGTCCTACTTTGCTTTCAGCCTAAATAAATTATCGAAATAAGTCAACAATGCATCCTCGTGATCATTCAAGACATCAATAAAATATAAGAGATACTCGTAGGAATAAGGGAGTTTAAGTGATTAATTGAACCACATGAGTAAATGTTTGTTATGCTAACTTGTACTAACAATGATCTTGTTCTTAAGCTTGGCATGGGGAACGTGAAACTTGAGGGTGATGAACATTCATGACACACAAGCCCTAATGTAAGTCTTAGATTTCTTTACAAGTTTCTTCCTTGTTGCATCTTGTTATTTTCTATCTTTTTGATTTTCCTTAGTTGTTTAATAAAGGCCAAGGTAGGTTGATTATGATGGAAAATGTAAAACGTGCTTTGTAACTAATGCATTGCATGAGGACATTGCAATGGTTAAGTGTAGGGGATTTGATAGGTGTGAAAACACCCATCCTTTTTACCACTTAATTACAATAATAACCGAGCCAAAACGTGTATTTTATGTCATTTATGTCGGAATTATGCGTGGTTTGTGTTTTTGTTGTGATTTAGGACGAAAAGGTGAAAAGTGGAGAAAACACGGCATTCACGGGCTTTTATCGAAGAAAAAGACGAAAGATGAAGTCGAAAGATCAAGAGTGGAAAAAGAACGGAAGTCCAAGACCAATTCTGAAGATTTATCGAATAAAAAGTCAAAGGACGGAAGTTTACTAAAAAGCCGAAGAACTCGAGTCTTATTTATAAAGAAAAATCAAGACGAGTTAAAGAAATCCCAAGACAAAGTCCAAGATTAACAAAACATAAAGAAGAAAATGACTTAAGTGTGCAATTAAGGCAAAGAGGAAAGAGGGAGGAAGCTTCCTAAGCTCCTCGCTAATCACCCCTTTAAATAGATTAGGCTTAGTTCATTTCTTGTTGTTGGTGGCTTGACAAGCCACACTTCCACCATTTTCTTTTCTTGTCATTTAATTTCTTGCAATTTAATTTCATGTTATGCACTTTTAATTTCTTCAATTCAAGTAAGTCTTTTTATTTTGGAATCTTTTCTTTTAATCAAGTTCTTATCTTTAATCATCTTCTTCTCCCTTTCTTACTTTGCTTCTCTTTGATTCATGTTCATCCTTGATTTGTTTTCATCTTAATGCTTATTTGATCTAAAGTTTTCTTAAAAAGTTCATCTTTTTAAAAGTTTGATTTGAAAGTTTGCTTATTTTTAAGTTTGATAAGTTGTTATTCATGCTTATTAAGTCAATTTCGATTTAGATTCGTGCAAGTTTTAGTTTGAGCTTATTAACCATAGCTTATTGCTTTTGCTTAATTTTCGGATCAAAAAGATAGATCGGAAAGGGTAAACCCCTTTCCAATCACGTATTCCAATCACCTTGATTGGAAAAGGGTTTTACATTCCAATCAGCATTCCAATCAGCATTCCAATCAACATTCCAATCATCATTCCAATCAACATTCCAATCATTATTCCTTTCGCATTCCTTTTACATTCCAATCAGCATTCCAATCAACATTTGAATCAACATTCCAGTTAGCATTCCTATTAGCATTCCAATCAACATTCCAATCAGCATTCCAATCAGCATTCCAATCAGCATTCCAATCAACATTCCAATCAGCATTCCAATCAACATTCCAATCAGCATTCCAATCAACATTCCAATCAGCATTCCAATCAACATTCCAATCAGCATTCCAATCAACATTCCAATCAGCATTCCAATCAACATTCCAATCAACATTCCAATCAGCATTCCTATCAGCATTCCTATCAGCATTCCTTTTAGCATTCCTTTCAGCATTCCTTTTACTTATCGCAATTTACATTTTCATTTTACTTAGTAATAGATAACCAAACCATTTTCATTTCCACCAAGAACAATTGAGTCTCACTTTGAACCGGAAATCAATTCGATTAGACACCGAGAAAACGAAATTTTTCAACGAGTAAAATCTCGACATTAGCCTGCGTTGTGCTTTATTTAACTCATTAAGCTCTACCAAAGTTTTACCTTCGGTTCCTATCTCGACCTATTTCATTCATGCTTTGCTTCTATACACACTTCCTTCTTCTTCCTCAACTCCTACCATACATCACGATGTGATGCTTCCCTTCGTTTCTTCACTTGCCATAATCCTTCATAAGGCACTCCATACATATTAGGCTAACCTTTACGCAAAACCCTCTATTCCATCACATCCGTACGCAATTCTTCCAACTTCCCAACTACGTGACTTCTCATTCCTCTTGAACTATGAGATGAATTAGTCAGTCTATCGAATATCACCCAACTCTCATCACTTTCACCAATTTCATCCTTACATCGCCCTTTCTAAGCTACTCCTATCTATGTAGGAAGTATAGTCTATGTCCCTTTTCTCTATGTGATTGTCCAAGCCACGCAACATACATGTTGACGCGTTCTCTGCTTTTGAAAACTCAACTCGTGCAACCTACATCCTTCATCCAAACCACCCTAATACGTCATCCATATAGTTCAAGTTCGTCTCAGCTTCACTTCATTCTTCTTATTCCATGTCTCATCAACCATGCTTGCCTTTCCCAGATGGTACTTGGCCTTGCAATTTTCTTTCATCACTTAACTCCACCCACCACCTTTTCCAAAGGTTCAATCAAGATGATTAAATATGTGTTGGAGACGTTCATGATCCGTATAGATCATTCTCTACGTCTCGTACACCAAATGCCTCTAGCATTCTAGGTAGATATAACAATCCAGCTCCACTAACTAAGTCTTATCTAGTTCTTCCAAATCTTCAGTTACCACAACGTATAAACAACCGCCTTTCTTTGTCGTTCTCGTATACATCTAAATCCTTGGTCCACGTATCGTCATGCTTCACGAATTCATCCAGTCCTTCCGATAATGCCAAGATCGGCTCATTAGCCAATCCACATCTTCAGCCTCCAATACGTTTCCTCATCCTTCTTCACTTCGCCCTTGCTGGTTCCATGATATGCCATCATCTCTAACTGCTCATCATAGTACACTTAATCCTAAAACTCACACTTGAAAATCTCACGTATAATTCCGTTTCCTAACAACTCCAAACCAACTCATAATTTACCTCACTCTCTTTCTAATATTTGAGTAGATCAAGATGTCGTCGATGCTCCCGATGAAAACTCGTTTATACCCGTTCATGCACACTCGATTCATTGACTCCTTGAAGACCGCTAGTGCTTTGGCGAAGCCAAATGCATAACCGTAAACCAAAGGCGTTCATACAACATCCTTAGCAGTTTCAATTACGTCCTCATTGCATCCTCTCTCAACGGCAATACGAATGAATTTCTACCTCGTTCTACTCGCGAAAATCTACACGTATTCTGTAAGACCAATACTTCCTCTTATCAGACCACTCAACCGCTTCCACATCACATTTACTACCAGCCAACTCAACCTTTATCCTGAATCCCTTGCAATTTCTAACAACTCTCTATGGCGCGTTACTTGTGCCAATATCCATACATTATACAAATCTCTATTCTTCTCCCTGGTACACCAAAGAGTCCATATATTCACATTAGTTTGTCTACGAACTTCTTCCCTCCCTACTAAGGGCATTCCGACCGTTCTCTCATGGCCACCTACTTAATCGTGTAGGCGCGACCAAGTCTTTCATATGACTACCTCTACGCTCCCAAACAATACGAAACCAAAACTACATCCTGAATCCACCAGATACGATCAACGAATCAAACCCACGAATAACTAACGACATTTCACGTGCACCAATTAAAACAAATCAAAAGTCATGAGACTCAAAAGAAAAATCAAAGCCAAAACGTGTATCAATTCAAAATGACCCATGACAACGAAAAAAAATAATCCCTGAAACACCCAATGGCAACCAAAACATATTACGCCCCGCGAAATATTATTTTAACCGCGCAAAAGATCGACTTTTCCAAAAGAATATATATATATTTTTTACCTCCCCACATCTATGTGACTCAAACAATCTACATACAACCCTCTTGACGAACTCAAAACTCAAATCAAAGACTAGGTATCCCGTGCATCCCAAATCATAAAAATAAACTACTATTCAAAGCTCAACCTTTAACCCGACACTTGTACAATAATTCCAGCCAGGATACTGACCTCCCATTACTGTACATTCTGAATATTTGAAAAGTACGTTCCGAGCACATAATTTTTGGCTTTTGAATCACCCAAAAAGCTTTAAAAACGAACAAGTTACGACCAAAACAATTTTATACTAGTTGTTTTAAAACTAAAGAATAAACTTAGTGATTAATGCAATCCTTTTAAATGAAAGATATAATTGTATGTGTAACCTTCATAAACTCAATTTAACCTCGTATTAATAATTATAAATGACGTGAATTGGTTAAACCCAATTATATAAACTATGTAAGTAGAAAGAAATTTTACTTTGCTTTATTTTAAAGAAAGTCTTTTAGAATTTGAAATAAATAAGTGTTGATTAAAAAGAAATCTTATGTTGCACCTTGTTTCAAACACGACTCCAACACCTTACTGTTGGGAATCTAAACTTGTTAGATTCCCTGTTCATTGATTTAAACATAATTAGGCTGATAGATAGTCCCTTGCCTGTGCCTAGGAGGCAGGCAAGTTTCGCAAGACTCACAGAGATCCGAGTCTCTGTGAGCAACCTCAGAGGAGTCCATGTCAGAGACATTGTCAGGGAAGTCGAAGATTACCTGAAGACATACTCCTTGGCTGTGATGGATAACAGCCAAGATGTATTAGGGACTCTGAGGGGTTGAGAGTTAACAGGGGTGGCAATACCCTGATAACTCTCAGCACACTTTGGACATGCCATTTGTGTGTTCGAGAATATGAAGAATAAGGAAACTATTTTTGACAACTGTTCCTTAAAGCATAATGGAAGACTACCAAGAATAGAAGGACATCATGTGACTGATGTGGGAACTTGTAAAAGCTTGTGTAGTCGACATCAAGTACTGTTCAAGTCAAACTCGTAACACTATAAATAGGATGTGTATCCTTGCATTAATGTTTAACACTTTGAGATATTAAGAACATTAGTGCGTGTAACTTAGTGAATCAAACAGCTACGACTGTATTCATAAGTTAAGGTTTATTGTTGTTCAAAGTGTGCACAACACATTGTCATCAAACGGTGTTATCCATAACACTTGTAATTCTTTATTATACAATAATAAGATTACGTTTGAAAAGTAATACCTTGTGTTGATTAAGTTAAGATTAGGGTTTCTTGCATTGATTAGGGACTTTCAATTGGTATCAGAGCGGTGTTTAATATTAAAACCTTCAAGAAACATCGTTCTCCGTTTTATAATCAAGATCCACCATGCCGGAAACCTCTAGCCCACACTCACCTTCCACAAACCCATCTTCACCAAGACTTAACCCCCCAGCAAATGACGATGATCTACCCCAACTTCTTGACTCAAGAGGTGGATCACACGTAACCAGTGTACCAGTCTTTGATGAAGAAGACTTTGCCAGTTGGAAGAGTCAATTTCTTGTATACCTTGATGGACTTGAACCTTTTCTCTTAGAAATTTTAGAAAATGGTCCATATATCCCCATGGCGCTTACCTCTACTGAAGAAAACCCTCTTCCCAAGCCTGTCAAACAATGGACCGCAGTTGATAGGAAATTAGCAAACCAAGATTAACGTCTCAAAAGCATCATAATTTCCTGTCTTCCAAAGCATATCATGAAGTCTGTCATTCAGTGTCCCACAGCCAAACAAATGTGGACAGACCTCATTCTTGGCCATGAAGGACCCTCTGAAACAAGAGAGACAAAGATTCAGGCACTGAGACTTCAGTTTAATGCCTTTAAGTCTCTTGAAGATGAAAAAGTTCAGCAAACCTATACTAGGCTGAAGATTCTTCTAAATGACCTCGCTATGAATGATGTCACTATTGGTCAAGCTGAGATCAATGCCACTTTTGTCAACAGCCTTCCAAGAAAGTGGCTGAGCATGAATCAGACTCAGAGAGCTAACAACTCAATCAAAAATGATACCCTTGCTCAGCTCTATGGTAAGTACAATTATGAAGAAGGGCTGATCGATACTATCTACAAATCAGAGACTGAAAGATTTGTAGTCCAAGGAGCATCTTCCAAAGCTTTGATCTCTGCAACACATCCTCTTGACAGCGATTCTGATATTGAAGAAGATACCCGTAGCAGCCAAGAGTTCTTGTCAGACCTCAATGCAGAATTTCATGAAAGAGCACTGCTAGCCAACCAAAGAAGATACTACAAAAGATCTGGAAGAGTAGGATCAGCTAGCAAACCAACTGACAGGTCAAAAGAAACATGTTTTGCCTGTGGAAAGCTTGGACATTTTCAAAAAGAATGTCCTTCCACCAAAATTTCCTCACCCTCTTATCCATCATCTTCATCCAAACCCTACAAGTTCAAACAACATAACAACTCATCTCAATCCAATTCTTCAGACACTGAGAAGAAAGATTACAAAAATAAGTACAAGGCACTTAAAGCTGAGTTAGAACAGATGAACTTGAAGATTGAAGCTATGTCCAAAAAGAAAGGTGGTGAGAAAAAGGCTGAGAAAGGGTTGGTTGCTGAAACCTATGATTGGAATGATGAACCATTAACTTCAGATGAAGAAGACACCACAAGAGTCAGGGCTTTTATGGCGATAGCTGAAGATGAACCAGCTGTTGGTAAAGGTGATGCAAGATCAGGACAATGGGTTGACATCACAATGAAAAAGGTACACAGGCTTCTATCTATGTCTGATTGTGATGAACGTAAGCATGTCCTTGATTACACCATTGTTGACTTGCACTTTGTTGAGGAACAAAGGAAGAACCTACTTGATAAGTTTCACTCTGTTAAAACTGAAATGATTAATGCTAAGGCTGAATGTGAAACTCTCAGGCGGGTTAACTTAGAGAAAATATCCCTGCAAAATGAAGTAGCTAGATTAACCTTGAAAAACATAGCTTTAAATGATCAAGTCACTGAATTAAACAAGGTTATTGAAAAATGGCTGTGTGCTAGGTTTACTATTGATGAATTACTTAGGGATGAAGTGCCTGCTGATTTAAACAGGGATATAACTGCTAAGAATAAAAAGCTGAGGATTATCACCAAACCCAAAGACATTGTCTTTAAATCTACAGAGACTATTCATATGTCAGATACCTCTTTGACTAATGACCCTGTCTCTGAAGATGTGGCTGAGCTACCACCTTTGCCCAAACTCTCTGGAGTTGAACCTAGCAGTTCTTCTAGATCTGCTAAGGATGAACTTAAGACAGATATTGAGAATCCTCCAGCCAAAGTTTTTCGTGTGCCTGCTAAACCAACTGGTAAACAAGTAGCTTTTAAGCCTGTTTCTACTAAAGCTGTGAATAAGGTTGAACCCACCACTGAAGATCGCGTGTTGTCTCTTATGAAAGAAGTAGAACTCTTGAAACAACACATTAAGCCTTCCGCTGAATGCTCTACTTCTCATGAACCTAAGTCTGTCCTAGGTGAAACCAAAGGGGAAAGGTTAATCAAACCTTATTGCAATGTTTGTAAGAATTCTCACCACTCGACCTTAGATCATGACAGACACATGGCAGCTAAAAGAGCTCAGACACCCTCTAGGGACAGACCACAGAGTTCCAAAAGACAACAGGGTAATTACAATTCTTATCCTCTCTGTAAATTCTGTGGGTTCACAGACCATCACTCAGACGAGTGTGGTGACTTCCCTGGGTGTGATATCTGTGGGAGTTATAACCATGAAACTATGAACTGTCCATCCCAACGCCAAAATTTTTTCAGGAACACAAGAGTTGCTAACAAGCAATTCAGGGAACCCACTGGAAAGTGGGTTCACCATAGGAACTAATTTGTTTCTATGTATATGTGCAGAAATATCTCAAGGAATCGGTATGGTATCTAGATAGTGGCTGTTCTAGACACATGACAGGGATTCAACAATACCTGCACAGATACTCAAAGGAGCCAGGTCCCAAAGTGGTGTTTGGAGATAACTCTTCAGGTGACACAGAAGGATATGGCTCAGTGAATTGCAATGGGATCACATTTACCAGGGTTGCATATGTGAATGGTCTTAAGCACAATCTTATTAGCATCAGCCAATTATGTGATGCTGATTATAAGGTTTTGTTTACTAAGACTCAGGGAACCATATTCAACAAAAATAATGATGTTGTGCTGGTTGCACCTAGAAGGAGAGATGTTTATGTCATCAACATGGCTGTGTGCTCTGAAGACAGCTCAAATTGTTTTCTTGCCAAAGCCTCTGAAAGTGTCAACTGGCTGTGGCACAAGAGACTGTCTCATCTCAACTTCAAGAACATCAATAAGATAGCCACTCAAAACTTGGTTGCTGGTCTACCTTCAGTGATGTTTTCCAAAGACAAACTTGTTCTGCCTGTGTCAAAGGAAAACATCACAAGTCTTCATTCAAGACTAGGCAATCATTCTCTATTGACAAGTGCTTACATCTCCTTCACATGGACTTGTTTGGGGCTGTCAAACCTCAAACCATTAATCACAACAAATACACCTTGGTCATAGTTGATGAATTTTCAAGATATACATGGGTGTTTTTCCTCAGAAGGAAAAGTGATGCAGCTGATACCATCATGTCCTTCATCAGACAGGTAGAAAATATGAATGATGTTAGAGTAAAAGCTCTAAGAAGTGATAATGGTACAGAATTCAAGAATCATCAACTTGAATCATTTTGTGATGAAAAAGGGATTTCACCGAACTTCTCTTCAGCTGGCACTCCTGAACAAAATGGTGTGGCTGAGAGAAGAAACAGGACTCTGATTGAAGTAGCAAGAACTATGTTAAATGGTGCAGCCTTACCAAAGCAATTTTGGGTAGAAGCTGTACACACTGCCTGCTATACTCAAAACAGATCAATCCTTGTCAAAAGACATGGCAAAACCTCCTATGAAGTTTTCAGAAAAAGATCTCCAGACGTCAGCTATTTTCATGTGTTTGGATGCCCTGTGTTTATTTATAACTACAGGGATAAACTTGGAAAGTTTGATGAAAAGGCTGATGATGGATTCTTTTTGGGATACTCTCCAACAGCCAAAGCCTTCAGAGTATTCAACATCAGAAGACAAGAAGTAGAAGAAACTTTCCATGTCAGATTTAATGAAGATGATGAAGTCATACAGAGGACAGGAACAGAGGGTGATGAAGTAGATTTTAATGAAAATATTTCTTTACCAAGTGATGAGTTCACAGAACCCAGACCTACCAGTCATCACCACTCCAACACTCTCACTCCTTATGTTCCTACTTTTGACCCTCTATCTACTCACAACATAGAAGTTCCTACCTCTCAGGAACTTGATGAAGAAGAACCTTAAATCTCTGATGGTCCTTCTCATGATATGAATGATTCACCAATTCTTCAATCCTCTGAAGTTTCTCCTACTGATAATGAAATTACATCCCCTAATGTGGCTGAAGAAGGCTCAAACACTGAAGTCGTCTTTGAAGAAAGCCCTCCTAGTCAGCAGGATGAGACTCAAATTGTACCAGCTGTGCCCTCAAGTACCCCTGTTCTTGAAACTCCAGCTCCTCAAAATAAGTGGTCAAGAGATCAACACATTCTTCTTGTCAACATTATTGGGGAACCAAATGCAGGGGTCACAACCAGACAGCGAATCCAAGACTCAGAGTCTGCCTCAGCCAATGAATGTCTATTTGCTGAATTTCTTTCTCAAATTGAACCTAAAAGAGTTGCTGAGGCTCTGGTAGAAGATGGATGGGTAGCTGCTATGCAAGAAGAAATCAATCAGTTCAAAAGGAACAAAGTATGGACACTAGTGCCAGCTCCACCTGGAAAGAATATCACAGGCACTAGATGGATCTATAGAAACAAGATGGATGAAATTGGGAACATCATCAGGAACAAGGCAAGATTGGTAGCACAGGGATACTCTCAGACTGAAGGAATTGATTATGATGAAACTTTTGCACCTGTTGCTAGACTTGAAGCCATCAGAATCTTTCTTGCTTATGCTGCCTATATGAACATCATTGTCTATCAGATGGATGTAAAGAGTGCCTTCCTCAATGGTGATTTGGCTGAGGAAGTCTATGTTGCTCAACCTGAAGGATTTGAGAACAGCGAGTTTCCCAACCATGTGTACAGACTTCACAAGGCAATGTATGGTCTGAAACAAGCTCCAAGAGCATGGTATGAAACTCTTTCAAATTTCCTATCTGAAAACAAATTTATCAGGGGTTCTATTGATAAAACACTCTTTACCTTCAAGGACAAGAGTGATTTCATCATTGTGCAGATATATGTGGATGATATCATCTTTGGGTCAACAAATGTCAATCTTAGTAAACGTTTTGCTAAATTAATGACCAAGAAATATTAGATGAGTATGATGGGTGAATTAACTTACTTTTTGGGCTTTCAAATTAAACAATGTCCTAAGGGAATTTCTATTTGTCAAGAAAAGTATGTTAAGGATTTACTTAAAAAATATGACTTAGCTGATTGTGCATCAGTGAAATGCCCCATGCTTCCACCCAACGACTTGGGCCCTGATGTGTCAGGGGTCTCTGTCAATGAGACTTTATATAGAGGCATGATTGGGTCACTGATGTATCTAACAGCCAGTCGTCCAGATATCCAATTCTCCACATGTCTCTGTGCAAGGTACCAAGCTAACCCAAAAGAATCCCATCTAGTGGCTGTTAAGAGAATTTTCAGGTATCTCAAAGGAACACCATCCCTAGGACTATGGTATCCAAAGGAATCAGGCTTTGATCTCAAGGCCTATTCAGATTCAGATTATGTTGGATGCTGTATTGACAGGAAAAGTACTTCAGGCAGCTGTCAAATCCTAGGAGGAAAATTGGTTGGATGGAGTGCTAAGAAGCAAAACTCTGTGGCTATGTCTTCAGCTGAAGCTGAATATGTCGCTGCAGCCAGCTGTTGTGCTCAGGTGCTCTGGATGAAAAGTCAATTGGCTGACTATGAAATCTTGTATGACAAAGTTCCAATCTTTTGTGACAACACCAGCGCCATTGCCATATCCAACAACCCTGTGCTTCACTCTCGTACCAAACACATTGATATCAGGTATCATTTTATCAGGGATCATATTATGAAGGGAGATATTGAGCTGCATTTTGTTCCCACAGAGCTGCAACTAGCTGATATCTTTACAAAGCCTTTGGCTGAACCTACGTTCAACAGGCTAGTTGCTGAGCTAGGGATGCTCAATATCTCAAAGCCTGTGGCTTGATATTAAATGTGTTCATTAAATGATTGATTCTATATTAAATGTTTTATTAAATGTTTTTCACATGAAACTAGGTAGTTACTTTCCAAGTAAATGCGAAAAACATTCTCACATTTTTTAATCATTTAAGTTTCGGATAACGAGGAGACAAACTTTTTGAAAGGTCAAGGGGACCCACTTGAGCAGTCATTTTCGCTCTTGCATTTAATACGGTTGAATAACTGTTCACTCAAGTTTGAATTTATATATTGTCTTCTTTCTCTTCACACCCACCACCATTCTAAAAATCATTTTCTCTCTCTAAACTCTTATCTCTCTCAACCATCCGCCATTTTCATTCTCCTTCAACCTTAAATCAATGGCGTTTCCCGTACCAAAAGCCTCCAATGTGAACTTCGAGATCAACGAGAGCATCATCGCCTCCAATAACGCCATTGGATGGATCAAGGCACCAAACAACACCTACTCAGATCTGGTAAATTTCATGCAGAATTGTGACCTAAACGAAGCCTTCACCAAATCTCCATCCACCTTTTACCAAGAATACCTTAGGGAATTCTGGTATTCTGCTGAAGTAGTTGAAGACACCATTACCTTTAGCCTTTCTTGCAATGAACATCCTTTTGCCTTTTCCCTCAATGATTTTTCTAGTGTGGCCGGACTCAAACATGGAGATGAATGCTTGAAGACGGTTGACAAAAAGGCTGTCAAGGAAGCCTTAGCCACACTAAAACCCTGCCATGATGTTAACCCTGCACTTACGCCAGCTGAGGTCCTCGCCAAAGCCCCTCTGAAGATAAAGTACTTTACTCCTATGTGGCGTGTCCTCTTCACCCACATTGTGAAGTCCCTGGGAGGAATGCAGGGATCACAGGATCAGATGTCGTCCAATCATCAGGCTATTGCATATGGACTTATCTGGGGAGCTGATGTTGATTTTGGAAGCATCCTTTTCTCAAACCTGGTAGAACAACTGAAAGGACGAAATCAGGGCAGGGAAAAGAACATCTGTTATGTGCGTTATCTGTCCCTGATCTTTGAGAGTTTGCTGGGAGAGAACTACCATAACAAGGCCTTGACAGCTCTGAAGCCCTATCGTATCACAGGCGCCATCTACAAGGAGATAGGAGCTGAAGATATCCCTGTCACTGCACACATGCTGAACGTTGCCAACCAGGTACCCAACGCTGAGAAGCCCTTGCTCCCTTCCTCTGAGAAGGTGAATACTTCTAGTGTCGCTGGCAAGTCTACGTCTTTGACCTCTGGGCAGCACACTACTAAGTCCAAGGCTTCATCTGGCCAACAGCCAAAGAAGAAGAAAATTCCCTCTTCTTCCCAACCTAAAGCTGTTAGTAAGGCCAAGGAAAAGAAGATTGACACCGCCTCTGGTCCAGATACTCTTGTGGATACAGATTCTTTGGCTGACAAACAACAGGCGTCTAGTGTCTCTAGGTCAGCAGAGACTACAGGAAACCAGCCAAACCACGCTGATATCTCACAGGCTGAAATTGTACAGCCAGTCAAAGAACCTCAGGTACATGAAAAGGAGGCTGAAACAATAACTCAGGACATTCCAAATGAAGAAGAACTTGAGCTCAATACTGATGAAGAAATGCTTTCTGTAGAAGATTATGTCGCTGAGTTTGAACCCATGCCTGAGGATGAATTCCCTGAGGGAATGTTTGATGAAGAGGAGGAAGAAGATGAGGATGACCAGCTGTCAGCCTCTCCTCCTAAAGAAGATGATAAGACTTCTCCTCTCAAGGAAGCTGTTGACACACAAAACTCTGCTACATCTGCAACAACAGTCTTCCAAAGACCAATATATGATCCTACAGCTGAATTCCTCTTGTTTGATCATCCTACCCAGACTAACTTCGACTTGATTCCAAGGGAGGATGATTTTGCTCAACAAAGCCTCAATATCAAGAATCTTCAGCCTGTTCACCATCAGTCTGATATTGAGCGCTTATCAAGAAAGCTGGACGTGATCAAGTCAGAGATGCACAATTTTACTGTCACTTTTCCAGGCATAATAAAGAAGGCTGTGACTGAGGCTGTCACTGAACCTATTCAGGAGGGTGCAAGAAAAGGTGTGTCCCAGGGACTAAGTCATCTCTCGACACGGATCAAGGATGCAATTGACTCTGTTGTCCCAGCCATGTTCCATGAACAAGAGAACAACATGAACAGGCACTTCAATGCAGTTCGCAACAGGCAATACAACCATGCTGGTTTTATTGTCAGGCGTGTTCAGGCAAATACCAATGCCAATGCCAACCTCTTGCTGAAGATTGCCAGGGCATCAAGAAAAAGACAGCGTGCCATGGCTGCCTCTGTGGAGCAGATTGCAAGAAGATTTCAGGCACGTTCATCCAAGCATAAGAGAAGTAAGGATGAACGTGAGGGGGAGAAGAATACTACACTCAGCCTTGCATCTGCTGAACAAGGCTCATCTTCAGCCAACCCTTCAACAACACCTGTTCCTCTTCAGGTCATCACACCAGTTATAGTACATGATGATGAGGATCAGACTCAGGGGGAGCAACAAACACTAGATGGAGCTGACTCATCTAAATCCATGATCTTAGTTAACATCAGCAAGCCTGAGGATGATGATGAACCAGCAGCCAAGAAACTTAAATTCACTGTGAGCTCCCTACCAAAATCTATTCAAAATCAGGCTCAGACAGCGTTCCTCAAAAGAGTTGATGATTTGAAAAACATAAGTGTGGAGTCCTCTGTCCCAAAGAAAGGTAAAGAGATAGTTTTGGTTGATACTGACACCAAACTTAAGAAGATAGCTGCGATGCTAGAGACAGGAGGATCCACAACAGACCTTTCCCACTTTTCAACCTTTACACCTTCCGATGAGAGTCCTTTAACGCCTGAAGAAATAGAGAAACAGGCTGAAGAATTCAAAAGACTAAATGAGCTCAAGGCAGCCAAAGAATTAAATGAAGCTACTCTGAGGAAGATGACACCACCTGAAAGGGAAAAACAAAAACAAAGGTTGAGGGAAATGGAACTCAAACGCGCTGAGGCCCTAAAGAAAGTCAAAGCTGACTATGATGCCTGCGTGAACAACAGGTATGCTGCTGGCAAGATAACCAAGTTTAGATACACCATTCACAAATCCACAAACACCCCACAGATGATCTTATGGAGGGAAAATCAACAGAGGAATATGGATGTGTTTGACAACTTCAGGTTAAAAACACTTGGGTTATCAGAATGGTTTGAACTCGAAGCCTTAGCTGCCAAAAAGTCTGGACAGGCAAATTTCCTTCTGCTTAAAACTCTTAAGGCTAAGTTTAACTGGATCAAGGAAACAGCTGCCAAACTCAAGATTGATCCTCCACCACAGCTTTTCGAAAAAGGACCCCCAAAGACAGGCAACAAAAGAAGAAGAATTTCCCAAATCATTGATGAAACTTTTGTTACTGAAGATGTTCGTGTGGATGGCATGCACAGGGATCTGATCCTTCCTAATGGTATAGTTGGCCCTGTTGATGGTCAGACATGCTCAGTGCCTGAAAGAGGAATGGCATTTATGAACAAAGCCTGCCAATATGCTTTTCAGAGGGAAGATGAGCTTTGCCTGGCTTCAACTATTCAGCTACTCTGTCACAAGAAGTGTCTCAAGATCAACTCAGAATATTCCAAGAAGTTTGCAAAGACTTTGCAGGATGAAATTGATAACAGATTAGATGTGGCCGAAGCTGAAGAAAGAATAAAAAATGATGACTATTGAAGATAGTGTCAGCCCTTTTACCTTCATCTTTTATTTAACTTATGTAATGAACTTGTAATTTTTCTTTAAGTCTTAATAAAATCATGAGGTATGTTTGTTTAGATCTGTTATGTGTAAGAAGAAGCTGTTAAACTCACTTACCTTAACTTAGTTAGATCTAGCACTATTTATGTTTAAATAGGGGGAGATTGTTGGGAATCTAAACTTGTTAGATTCCCTGTTCATTGATTTAAACATAATTAGGCTGATAGATAGTCCCTTGCCTGTGCCTAGGAGGCAGGCAAGTTTCGCAAGACTCACAGAGATCCGAGTCTCTGTGAGCAACCTCAGAGGAGTCCATGTTAGAGACATTGTCAGGGAAGTCGAAGATTACCTGAAGACATACTCCTTGGCTGTGATGGATAACAGCCAAGATGTATTAGGGACTCTGAGGGGTTGAGAGTTAACAGGGGTGGCAATACCCTGATAACTCTCAGCACACTTTGGACATGCCATTTGTGTGTTCGAGAATATGAAGAATAAGGAAACTGTTTTTGACAACTGTTCCTTAAAGCATAATGGAAGACTACCAAGAATAGAAGGACATCATGTGACTGATGTGGGAACTTGTAAAAGCTTGTGTAGTCGACATCAAGTACTGTTCAAGTCAAACTCGTAACACTATAAATAGGATGTGTATCCTTGCATTAATGTTTAACATTTTGAGATATTAAGAACATTAGTGCGTGTAACTTAGTGAATCAAACAGCTACGACTGTATTCATAAGTTAAGGTTTATTGTTGTTCAAAGTGTGCACAACACATTGTCATCAAACGGTGTTATCCATAACACTTGTAATTCTTTATTATACAATAATAAGATTACGTTTGAAAAGTAATACCTTGTGTTGATTAAGTTAAGATTAGGGTTTCTTGCATTGATTAGGGACTTTCACTTACCCTTATTTTACCGAATACAACCAACTATCTAACCCTATAATAGATTTCCATGTCCCCCTTTTTATCAATATATACCGACCAAAAGAAATGTAAGACCCAACATAAAAGATTTCATTATTTCAAAAGAAATCCCAAGTTATTTCAATAGACTTAAAACCAAGAACACCATTTTAAAACGTACACGTGAAATACGAAACTCAAAGAATACGCTACAAGACACACTTCAAAAGATTCAAAACGTCGTTGAAACTCCACCAAACTCGAGCTCTAATAAATTGTTTAAACACAAGAGAGTACTAGGTACGTTCAAGTTATAATAACTACTGAACGACCGTAAATCATAACATAACATCTATTAGTATATATACATCCGCATATGTATACTTATCGAATCTCCCAAACATACTCGTTATCATACATGTCAAGTCAATCAATCGCTTTATACGCTCGGTTTTCCATACGAGTAATCACCATCTCACCGCACCACAACAAGGCATAAAGCCCACCTCCAAAACCAAACCATATCGTGTGACCCCATAATCACACAACACAACTATAACCCAAAACATATAACACAAAAAGAACAATAGCCATCTCATAGGCATCCATTACATAAACCCATATATTATACGTATACCCAAATTCTACATCTCATCATATATAAGCATGTACTAACCCTCTTTCATGCAATCATACTTGAGAACCCATTGAAGTTGTGGTACTTGTATTACTATGTTGGCCACCATACTTATACAATTACCCTTTCCCCAATTCACTCCCTCCTATGATCACACTTATAAGAATTAATACAACACATAACACATATAACCATCTACTCACATAAGCTCATAACCACATAAACAATAAGGTCAAAAACTCCAACTATTTAAATAACATAGTCAAACTCTTGAAATACGTAAATCCATAGTCTAGCTAAAACAGCATAGACTAAATCCAAAACGAAAACACAATCAGTTATAAGTCATGTCGCCCATCAGAATGGAAACATCTAAAAATCCTTCCTACCCATGTACTCCTAGTAACTCGAACCACCACACGATTCTTAGGGAACATGACTTAAACATCAAAAGAAAAATAACATACCTCAGGTACATAAAATAACTCAACAAAATATAGAAACTACCTTGTACCAAATTATGTACTATAATGTACAATTTAAAAAAAATACAACAGTGACTAGCGTGGACAATTATGGTTCAACCCGCACTAGTCACAACCCAAGAAGAAAATAACATGTGGCTAAGTATAAACATACTATGGTTCAATTCATACTAGTCAAAACATCGCAATAAATAACATCCAAACACATCAATTATTATAAAAATGCTCACATACTCCTATGACGCCTATATGCAGGGACCCTTAAGCTATAGACTAGGCTACGCGACTAGGCAACCTAATTTTCTATAACCATTGTCTCTGATACCATTCTGTCACACCCCACCATGGGGGAATATGGGGCGCGACGTATGGATATCATCACAACATGGCGTGTCTATAGGGATAACTATATGAAATAAGAAATGTCATAAAATGGTGACACAGAAGTCATGACAATATCTCAACAATGCAGGAGTCTAGGTAAGTAGGTAACAGTCCTACCTCTTACCCAAGACAAACAAATAGCAAAACCAAAACAAACATATAGGTGCCAACAGTATCACTTATTAAATGGACAAATAAAAACTAAGAAGGAACGGGGATCTCCTTCTAAATGCATTTCCTACGCTCTCCAAATCCTAGCCACTTATGTTCTCATGCTTAACCATAGTATCACCTGAAAGAGACACTAAAACACGTCAACATAAAGTTGGTGAGAGTCATAGGTTTAGAATCCAACCGAAAACAGATTCAAATAAGCTGTGAACCACCATAACCACTAAACATATGAACAATGTGATACTAATATGCATTAACAAACTAACATTCAAGATTTAACTAATCAAACCAAAACCTAGTCCAAGGCTCCTAGCCTTACCAAACATCATACTCCCATAGGCTTCCAAACACCTATGAACAAATCCCTAAGGCCCCGCCATGTCAACACCGCCTTGGTACCAAGTCCAAACATAAACAATCAAGAATCAACTAGCAGTTAATCATATAAGTATGCACACATAAGTCCATTACCAACGCCAAACATTCACAGCATAATTTATAAATAACAAAACAAAACAGTGTATCTTCCATCCCATCTGGAAGTCAAAACCATTAGTAAACATGGGACTATGAAAATCACCTGATTGAGCTTCTCCAAAAGTCCTCGCACTACCAAAAAGCTAACAAACCAAAAACACATAATCAAAACATGAACCAGTCACTAAGATGGCTCATCAACCTATGATGTGTTGGGAATAAATTAAGGCCAGATCACTTGGGCGCTGACAAGAACAACTCAAGCGTTGACTAGAACAAAGTGAGCGCTGACAGCTCAAGCGTTGACACGTTAAAGTCAAGCGTTGACAGATTGAAGACAAGCACTGATGGAAGATATAAGCTACACGTTTATTATATTCTAGAATACTTCTAGTAAGGATAGAAACGACAATGTATTTTCTATGTTTATCTTTACCTAGAATAGTTGATACGTAGCTTATTGTACAAGGCTTCTTAGTCTATAAAAGAAGGCCTTTAGGTTAATGTTTAGTATCAAGTTTTTATAAGTTTTCATTCGTAAACATCTTTCATTGTAAGCAAGTTCGACATTCATAATCAAAGTGAAAGTTTTGTTTACATCTTGTGTTCTTGTTTAAGTGTTAAATTCCGCATAACACTTAAATTCACAAAGCATATAACAAAGGTTTCTCTACGTGTTATACTTGATCTAATCTCGTATACACAAAGCTAACCGATCTAAGTTTGGGATCAACAAGTGGTATCAGAGCTTGTTGAGGAACTTTTGATCTTTGAAGAACACCAGAACTATATACGAACACCAAAACCCTAATTTTCTCAAAACCCTAAAAACATCATGTCTGAAGCAATAACCTCCTCCTCCTCACCCTTACCAAACATCAAGATTCCCATGCTTGATGCAACCAACTTTGACTTATGGAAGTTCAACTTTGAACAATATCTGGGGATCTTTGATTACACACTCTGGGAGATTATTGAATATGGAAACTCATTCAATAAAGCTCAAAAGATTCAGGATGCCATTACGACAAGATCAGCTGTTGAAGGATGTCCTGATGAAGATAAGAAAGAAAAACCTGGAGATGGTAGAGCTGTAGGTGCTGAAGATATTGCAAAGAAAAGGGTTGACATGAAAGCCCTAAATATTCTTAAAGTCTCTTTGGGACAAGAAAATCAGCACAAATATAGAGGCTATGAATCTGCTAAGGATCTTTGGGAAGCAATTGAAGTTGCATATGGTGGTAATGCAGACACTAAGGAAGAAAAGAAAAAGCAACTTCTGCATGATTATGCTGTCTTCAAAGCTCAACCCAATAAGAAACTAAGTAGTGTGAGAAGCAGATTGCTTGACATCACAAGCAAGTTGTCCTTCATGGGGACACAAGTTGGTGATGTTGACACCAATGCTACCTTTCTGAAAAGTCTTGGTGAGGCATGGAAGATTGAGGCAAGATCTATTCTTGCCAATAATACTTACAAGAGCTCTTCGTTTGATGACATCTACAACAAACTAAGACTGTTGGAAGATGAAACTCTTTCAGCTCATGGAAGCAAAGCTAGCACCAGCAGCATGGCCTTCTTCTCTCATAGTGAAGGTCAATTCAATCAGAAGGACTCTTTTATGCATCCAGTTACTGGATCATCATTTGTCAGCGCTGGAACAAGTCCTGTCAACGTATCATTTTCAGACGTTGACACATTCATGAATGACTGCCCAAGAGTTAAACCTGCTGGTTTGGATTTGGATACTGTGTGTGCTTACATTGCTTCTTTGCCCAATGGTTCAGTGATTACATATGAGGACCTTGAGCAGATAAGTGATGAACACTTGGAAGAGATGGACATCAAGTGGAATATGGCTCTTGCTAGTATAAGAGCAAATAGGTGGAATAGAAGGTTCAAGAAGAAGATGACCTTCAATGCTAAAGACACTGCTGGATTTGATAAATCCAAAGTTGAGTGCTACAACTGTCATCGCATGGGGCACTTCATGAGGGAATGCAGATCTCCTAGAAGATCTGATGCTGGTAAACCCTCAAGTCAGGTTGTTAAAGCTCAAGACTCCAAAGCCATGGTTGCAGTTCAAGGAATTGATGGTACTGGATAGGATTGGAGCTATCTGGCTAAGGATGCTGAAGAGGACAAAGCTTTGATTGCTGATATTGAAGAAGAAGAGCATGTTGAATATGCTCTCATGGCACACTCCTCCTCTTCATCTGATAATGAGGTATATGATGATGCTTTTTGTAGCAAAGGTTGTAGGTTAAACACTGATAGACTTAACAAAGAGGTGTTAAAACTAAAAGATGATATGAGCACTGAAAGGTGTAAATTGTCCAATTACCAACTAGCTCTTACTGAAACTGAGAAAACCGTTTCTGAATACAAGAAAATGGAATTTGATTTAAAAGATAAGATAAATATCTTAAAACATGAGCTAGAGGGCAGTATGGATATTAGAAATATCATGACAAAGGTCAACAGAGACCTACAGGCTAAGTTAGATGAGGCCATTAAGAATAAAGATAATGTTGACCTCAAGATTCAAAGATTTGATAGAGCCACCCAAGCCCTAGGAGACTGTGTAGCTAAACAAAGAGATCCTAAGGACATGACTGGCATTGGGATGAATGATTACTCTCAGGTTCCACCACCAGCTGGTGACTTCTATGGTGTCCTTAGAAAGGATTTGTCTTGGACTGGTATACCAGAATGCCAAGAAGAGGAATTCTCTCCTCCACCAAGAGTTGTCACTCCAGTAGAAGAGTATCAACAAAAACTGACTGACCTAAATGAGTGGAAGAAAGCTAACCCTACTTTGTTTGTTAAGGGAGGTTTTCTATGTGAAAGTCCCAATGAATCACCACCCATTAAGGTTACTCACCCAGTTACTGGTAAAGCTGTTGACCTAGGCTCCAACACTGTTAGAAGACCTACCATTAAATATGCAGAGATGTATAGAAATAATAGGTCACCCAAGAGCCAAGTTAACAATCATGGAACAGGTTTCTTCGCTTCTAGACCTAAGAGTGTGTCTAAGAAAGCCTGTTATACTTGTGGTAGCTTTTCACATTTGGCATACAAGTGTGTCAACGCTCCCAAAGCCAGCGCTGATAGAAACAATTTTAGCGCTGATAGGAAGAAAGTCAACGTTGTTAGGAAGTCAAACGTTGTCAGACCCAAACCTTGTGTGCAGCAAAGTCCACAAGTGATTAGACCTGCCCCATTCTTCTCTAGAAGGTCTAACACTCATGGACAAAGACCTTTTCAAAAGACAAACACCTGGTCAAATAGGCAATGGGTTCCTGTAGCAAACCCTAGGTTCAACGCTGACAAGGTAATTTCAGCGTTGACAGGACAAAATCCAACGCTGACAGAAACGTGACCAGACCTAAATATTTGCAACCACAAGGAAAGGGGTCTAAAGCTTCTTCAAGCTTAACATGGAGACCCAAGAAAGATCAAAACCCTAATAATAATGGAATTTCAATGACTTGCAATAGATTTAATTACATTTCAAAGGTCATTACAAAACCAATTGGGGTTAACTGGGTATTTCATCCTAAAAAGGATGAGAATGGGGTTGTTGTGAGAACTAAGTCTGTTCTTATTGAACAACCAGATGAATCCAAGTCTTCTGAGACTTGGGTTCCCAAAGAAAACTAATTTGTTTTCTTTATGTGCAGGGCATTCAGAGACAGATCAATGATTATGGATATTGGGATAGTGGATGCTCAAGGCACATGACAGGAAAGGAAGACTATCTGACGAACTTCTCTCCTATTAAAGATGGTGATAAGGTATACTTTGGAGGGGGCTATGGCACCATTACAGGCAAAGGAACCCTTCTCACCAATAATCTACGTTTTGAAAACGTCTTCCTGGTAAAAGAACTGGATTATAATCTGTTTAGTGTATCACAAGTTTGTGATAACAAAAATAAGGTTCTTTTCACTGATACTGAGTGTTTGGTGTTAAGCAAGGATT
Organism: Glebionis coronaria; assembly: GCA_025667525.1. Taxonomy (NCBI): domain Eukaryota; kingdom Viridiplantae; phylum Streptophyta; class Magnoliopsida; order Asterales; family Asteraceae; genus Glebionis; species Glebionis coronaria. Next base: position 271,529,801 of record CM046882.1, on the reverse strand, counting down.
TTAAGATCCCTGATGAGAAGTATATTGAGTATAGAACACCTAGGCATAAGGACATATACAATGTGAATTTAAATGGGATTAAAGTGAATACAAATGTCTTGTTTTTATGCTAAGGCCTCAGTAGATGAAAGTAATTTATGGCATAGGAGACTAGGGCACATAAATTTTAAAAATATAAATAGACTTGTGAGGCTTGGTTTAGTTGATGGTTTGCCTGAGAAGGCCTTCCACAATGACCACTCTTGTGTTGCATGTCTTAAAGGCAAGCAGCACAAGGTCTCATTCAAGTCCAAGCAGGTGCATACTAGTTCCAGACCTCTTCATATGCTTCACATGGACCTCTTTGGTCTAACTAATATAGAAAGTTTAAATGGCAAGTCATATTGTTTTGTTGTCACTGATGACTTTTCTAGGTTTACATGGACATTCTTTCTAGCTATGAAGAGTGAAACAGCTGATGTTCTTATTGAATTTATCACTCAAATTGAGAAAAGGTCTGGCAATGAGGTTAAAATGCTTAGGAGTGATAATGGTGGAGAATTTAGGAACAAGAAGCTTGATGATTTTTGTGCCAGGAAGGGAATTACTAGGCAATTCAGTATTGCTAGATCCCCACAACAAAATGGGGTTACTGAAAGGAAAAATAGAACCCTAATTGAAGCAGCCAGAACAATGTTGGCTGATGCTCACTTTCCCATAGCCTTTTGGGCTGAGGCTGTTAATACAGCATGCTATGTGCAAAATAGAGCATTGGTTAACAAAATTCAGAACAAAACACCTTATGAGTTACTTTGGGGAAGAAAACCTAATATTGGTTGTCTCAGACCTTTTGGATGTCATGTAGTAGTCCTAGACACTAGTGATGCCTTAGGGAAATTTAGTGCAAAAGGTGATGAAGGTTACTTCATGGGGTATTCAGTGCAGAGCAAGGGTTATAGGGTCTATCTTAAGGAGGACAAACGTATCGTTGAGAGAGTACATGTTAGGTTCTTAGAGAATAAACCTAGTGATCCTGAAAGTGGTCCTAATTGGTTGTTTGATTTGGAACCCTTATCTAGAACTTTAAATTATATGCCTGTCACTAATCCAGACATTGTGAAGGTAATTTCAAATGTTGTGGAGGAACAAGTTGTTAATGTTTCAGGTACACAGGTTGATGAGAGGGTTGGATCACAAGCAGAAAAGGCATCTTCTACATTTGAATATGTCACAATTCCCATTTGGACTGATGCTTTTGCTGCTGCTGCTGCTGGACAAGATAATGGTGGTTTCCAAATACCACCAGATACAAACATGCATGGTTCTTCAGGCGCTGACAAAGGTAAATCTAGCGCTGACAAGACCAATTCAGACCTTGACAACAACATTTCAGGCGCTGTCAGCCCTGACGCTGACAACCAAGATTCAAACGTTGACAACACTTATGGGCATCTTTTCTCTTCTAGTTTTGAACAAGGTGGTCCTTTCAATGTTCATGAAGAGATTCCTGTTGCTCAAAGAGAGTCTGATGAAGAAGATATTGGCAACATGGAGCGTGAAGTTGAGGACACCAGACTTTCTGAAGGAGGAGTTCTCACTTCCACAATGAAGAATCACCCCCCATCTCAGATCATTGGTGATGTTATGACTCCAGTTCAGACAAGAAGATCTCATCAAGGACTTGGTGGATTTATTGCCAATATACACAAGAAGGTTGATACCCCTCTTGTGCAAGCATGTTTGTTTGCATGTTTTCTGTCACAAGAAGAACCCAAGAAGATATTTGATGCTCTCAAAGAACCAAGTTGGGTGGAAGCAATGCAGGATGAGCTTCACCAATTTGCTATTCAGGATGTTTGGGAGCTGGGTGATTGTCCTAGATATGTCAGACCAATAGGGACAAGATGGGTTCTCAGGAACAAAAGAGATGAAAGAGGTATTGTGGTCAGAAACAAGGCAAGGTTAGTGGCTCAAGGTTATACACAAGAGGAGGGAATAGACTATGAAGAAGTCTTTGCACCAGTTGCGAGGATTGAAGCTATTAGGATTTTTCTAGCCTATGCATCTTGCATGGGCTTCACAGTCTATCAAATGGATGTCAAAAGTGCATTCTTGTATGGCACCATTGTTGAGGAAGTTTATGTCATGCAACCTCCTGGTTTTGAGGATCCAGAGCATCCAGATAAAGTGTATAAAGTCAAAAAGGCTATGTATGGCCTTCATCAAGCCCCTAGAGCATGGTATGGTACTTTGTCCACTTATTTGGTGGACAATGGATTCAAAAGGGGCACCATAGATCAGACACTATTTACAAAGAAGAGAGGCAAAGATGTGTTGCTTGTGCAGGTCTATGTTGATGATATCATTTTTGGGTCTACTGATCCAAAGATGAGTGAGGATTTCTCCAAGCTTATGACAGACAAATTCAAGATGAGTGCTATGGGGGAGATGAACTTCTTTCTTGGGTTACAAGTTCAGCAGAAAGAAGATGGTATCTTCATCTCCCAGGACAAATATGTTGCTGAGATCTTGAAGAAGTTTGGCTTTTCTCCACATGAAAAGAGGGCTTCTACTCCTATGGATAGAGAAAACCCTTGGGGAAAGATGTTGATGTCAGGCATTATAGATCCATGATTGGATCCTTGATGTATCTTACTGCTTCCAGACCTGATATCATGTTTGCTGTATGTGCTTGTGCACGTCATCAAGTGACTCCCAAAGAATGTCACCTTTATGCTGTGAAGAGGATCTTTAGGTACCTAAGATGTTTCCCTAATCTTGGTTTGTGGTACCCAAAGGATTCACCATTGGAGCTGATTGCATATTCAGATAGTGATTATGGAGTGTTGGGTCAAAAGTTGATGAGTCAAATGACTATGGAAACAAGAAGGACCAAATATGGCATTAGGAGAAAGTTCAAGCTGGTGGACAAAATACAAGAGAGATCCCCCTGCTACAAAACTTTCCACTGCTGTGAAGATTCCCCTGCTATATACTAAAAATATGGAGATTTGGTCAAGTAGTGATAAGAATGAATAAAGTCATTATTATCTTATTTAGTTTCCATGTATCCCTGGGTTCCTTAAGTTATAAAAGGAACACCAGACCGTAGGTTTATTTATCAATTCATACTACTCAAATGTAACCTACAGAGTCTTTGATCTCTAGGCATGGGATTCAATGTATACATGCCTAGAGTGGTTTGTGTTAATCATATATAATACAAACCCTTTGGGAATCATTCATCTTGTTAAACATCTTATTCATGATCATTGTTCTTATTCCGCTATGTTATCATATGAATGATGATCAACCTAGATAAAACAGTTTTTACTGTTTGAGTCTAAAGATCTTGGATTCAACATGTGGTATCAGAGCAGGTGGCTCTCGATATCTAGGAGAATCAAGATGTTTCTCGTGTTCATGTTGTTGCTGTGAAGAGGTTTTAGGGGTTTGTGTTGAAACCCTAGATGAATTGATTTACGTTACTGACTAAAACCGAATTGCAAATAATCAGGTATTAAAGACGTGTGAATATATTGTTTTATTATTTAATTGAACAGATTGATTGGTATATACCCATCGAATGTTTAATTCATTAGTAAAAACAAATCAATTTCAACCGGTATAAAAGACGTGGAAAGAATCAATAAATGTTGGTTGTTTTGAAAATTGATTTATGCAATTGTATATTCACACGAAGGACAATCTGTGTTCACACGTTTGCGTTGAGAAAACGCTACAACAAATAAAGACGAGGGTACATAAAAGGGAACAGGTGGACGATCGTTTGGATATAGTCACAGCAGATAAAGACGAAATAGAAAGGTTCGTATCTCGTGTTGTTGATGTGATTCATTTGAGATCCACTAATATATATGTGCACGTGATGTTTTCTATGGTTTACTTTTGTCCTACTCCGATTGTTAGATAATGACGACATCTGATTTATGTGACAATAAGTGTGTGGGTCCAAGAATGAAGTCATTCACGTGTGATGTTTTGGACCAATTCATTCAAACAGTCAAAAGGACAAAATGCAATTATGGTCCCATGATACAAATTGGTTTTATACGTTTGGATTCATTAATTGGTTTTGGGAAAGTGTTGTGTTCACACGGATTATATTTTGTCCAAGGTTATTGATTACGTTGGTGGTCCCAGGGGGTTGAACAAAGACAATTTATTCACATGTTTATGAAAAAGTGGTTTCGTTGTGTGTGACAGCTAATACGACAAAAGCAATGAGAGGTTAGTATTTTGGTTTGTCTACAGTCACGTGATGTTGTTTCCTTTGGTGTTATATCAAAATGTCATGGACGTGTGCTAATGGTCGTGGGGCAGACATTGAGCCTACATGATATATTTTGCCAAAGTTCGTTCACAAGCAGATTACTAAAGAAAAGGAGGCCTACCAAGTTAATGTGACGTGATGCTTTTTTTTAAAAAAAAAAAGAGCATAAAATGACGTGGGATGCACAAACAGTAGGGTATGACTTTTTTTTTCATTTGTTTTGTTACTTTTCTGTTATAAATTCATTCCCATTTTTTATGGGTTTGGCACAGTTAATAACAAAAACAGTGGCATTAAAATTTCCCCCTGCTTGTGAAAAAGTTTCCCCTGCTTTCATTAAAAGAAGCCCCTGCTACGATCCCCTACCTTCAATAGTTCCCCTGCTTTCATAAATAGGTTCCCACTGTTTTTGAAAGTTCCCCCTGCTGTCAGATATGAGTTTTGGGACAGCAAGGTTTTGGAGTTTGGTATATTCACAGAAACTGGTCTTAAAGGTATAAAGGCTTGTTTTAATTTTATTGATTATGAAGAAAAGTTTTTATTATTTATTTGAAGATGAAGGAGATTTTCGCGGGTATGGGTTTTATGCTTAAACGCTTAGTGCCGAAGTGATACAAGATCTAGAAATTTGTGATTTTTCTTATGGTACTCTATGCACATATTTTCTATCACTTGAAGGAGTTACATTATCGTGCTCAGTGTCTCATTTTCATGAGGATTTTGTATATATGAAGCATTTTGTCACATGGTTAGTGCAAGTTATAGAATACAAGTTCGGGTTATTCTTCTTCATCATCAAGTAAGTTATAATTCATGTTCTTCATACGTAATCATTACATAAAGCCTACAGAATTGAAGATTCATCAATGACTAGCACACTTTAAGGGGAAGTTCATTTGATAAAGTGTTAGTCATTTACATATGACATTGATGTGAAGGTTTTCGTTACTGCTTATTGGTACTACGACAACTAATGTGAGTATCTACTGCTTAAAATCATTTTTTATTAGGATCCTAGGCCTATGTGCTTCATGAAGGGTATTTTGAAAGGTGGAATGCTTGGGTTAGAAGTATGGTATTGGTTGGTAGTCGTTGAAAATCAAAGTTGTTTACATAGAAGACCCCTATTTGATCATGTCAAAAAGGGGAAGTTGTCTACTAAGAATGTTCAGCCTGGTGATCTTTGGTGTTGTATGTTTAAGGGGAAGTGTTTTGACATCATCAACTAGGGGAAGATTGTTGGGTCAAAAGTTGATGAGTCAAATGACTATGGAAACAAGAAGGACCAAATATGGCATTAGGAGAAAGTTCAAGCTGGTGGACAAAATACAAGAGAGATCCCCCTGCTACAAAACTTTCCACTGCTGTGAAGATTCCCCTGCTATATACTAAAAAGATGGAGATTTGGTCAAGTAGTGATAAGAATGAATAATTCTGTTTTGATTTAGTCATTATTATCTTATTTAGTTTCCATGTATCCCTGGGTTCCTTAAGTTATAAAAGGAACACCAGACCGTAGGTTTATTTATCAATTCATACTACTCAAATGTAACCTACAGAGTCTTTGATCTCTAGGCATGGGATTCAATGTATATATGCCTAGAGTGGTTTGTGTTAATCATATATAATACAAACCCTTTGGGAATCATTCATCTTGTTAAACATCTTATTCATGATCATTGTTCTTATTCCGCTATGTTATCATATGAATGATGATCAACCTAGATAAAACGGTTTTTACTGTTTGAGTCTAAAGATCTTGGATTCAACATGGAGGTGATAAGTTTGATAGGAAATCCACAACTGGTGGATGTCAATTTCTTGGGAGCAGATTAATATCTTGGCAATGCAAGAAACAAACAGTGGTGGCTAATTCTACAACTGAAGCAGAGTATGTGGCTGCAGCAGCATGTTGTGGTCAAGTGTTGTGGATTCAGAACCAGCTGTTGGATATTTGTTGACAATAATAGTACTTTATGCATCATTAAGAATCCTGTGCATCATTCTAAAACTAAACACATAGAAATTAGACACCATTTTATAAGAGATTGCTTTGAGAAAGGTTTAATACAACCAGATAGGGTTGACACTGAGGAAAATGTGTCAGATTTATTAACTAAACCTTTTGATACTGGAAGATTTCAATACTTGGTAACAAGTATTGGAATGGTTAATCTCACTTAAATATGTGTTTTGGATTCTTTTTGTAAAAGTATGTACAGGATGATGCATTATTATTATTGGTCTTCTTGATGATTTAGATTTTCCACTATATTTTTCTAACACTGACAAAGGTTGTTTGAACACTGATAAGTGTTTTTGCAACGTTGTCAGCAATATAATTGTCTAACGCTGACAAAGCTTCCTTCAACGCTGTTATGTGTTATCGGGGCGTTGTCAGCAACAATGTTAGTTTTGTGGTTTTCAATCTAAATGTGCAGATGGTGTTAGCAGTATACCATTGGATACAGAGTTGCTTATGGATCAAAGGAGAAGCATTTGGACAAGTTTTTATTTATGGATGATGGTTGGAATATTTCATTCCTATCTTGACATAAATTTTTTATGTTCATGCATGATTTTAGCAAACTGTTTGTATCATAGTTTAAGGGGAGGTTTTAGGAACCTTTAGGATTTTTGGGTATCCATATGATACTCTTATCACAATTCTAGATTGTGTCCACAGGTGAGTATGGGTTAGTTTTACTAAACCATGAGGCACTGTAGCATGCATAGTATATCAACTTTGCATGCTGCCAAGACATTTTTGGCCTAGAATTGGTTGTGGTCTGTTGGGAGACTTGGGAATGATTTTGATATGGGATTTACCTGGGAGTAACAAGGATTTTGTAAGGTAACTTGGTTGTTAAGAATTTTGGTTAGCAAGGGACACTAGAGGACTGTTATGTCTATCTTGCTTATGCAAGTGTGCATAACTGGACAGTGCTTGCCGCCCTATAATAATTATCAGCTTTTGGTTATTTTCTCTAGGATAAATTACTTGTTAAGGTCATTTTTCACTTTTTAAAACAATTTTATTTTTGGACGCTGACAAGATTTTTCCAAGCGTTGTTGTGGCCAAATTGGACGCTGACATGGCTTTAGGCGAACGTTGCCAAGATTATAGCCGTTGGGCGTTGATGGGTTATTTTTGACCGTTGACACTCAATGGGACCTACCCAGTTGTTACTTTTTGACATATTTTCAAGCCGTAATTTACTTTCATTAAATGCATGAGATAACTTATAACTTTTTCAATATTTTCATGATTAGTTTTTGAAAATCTTTGCCTATTTTTTGGGCCAATCACATGCATTCTTTATCTCCTATAAATTTGGCTCCTATTTTAAAATAGGGTATCTATAATTCTTGTCTAACACTTTTCTCTTATCAACCTTCATCTTCTACACTTCAAATTAACAGCTTTCATCAATGGCACCAAGGTTTAACTCAGCAGAATTGGATTTGGGGTTCAAGTCTCAACACAACATGATTGCTTATCTTGTTGCTGATAATGATTTGTTTCCTCAATACACACAAATGGTGGCGTATTTGAACGCATCCCCATTAAGGTATGCTCTTTCTCATGCACCACTCATTCCAGTCACACACATTAAGCAGTTTTGGAACACTGTCAGTTCCTCAACAGTTAATGGAGTGACCACATTAACTTCTATTGTTCATGGGAGATCTTGGGTGGTTACTGAGGCCTTGGTACGCCAGGCCTTGCATCTTGATGATGCTGATGGTATAACCATCCTTCCCATAAATGAAATAGAACAAGGGCTTAGGGCTTTGGGATATCCAATTCCTGATGAAGGTACTCTTAATAAGTACCATAAGCAGGAATTTCCCCCAGCCTGGAAGTACCTCATTCACATTCTCCTTCAATGTTTGAGTCCCAAATGTACTGCACACAATGAGATCAATAGATCCATTGCAACTGCTATTGTGTGCATTGCAACAGGGCAAAAATATAACTATTCTAAAATAATTTTTGAAGGGATGTGTAAAAACAAAGGGACAAAAATGAATTTGGCTTATCCCCGTTTTCTGCAAATGATTTTTGATGATCAAAGATATTGTTCAAGGGATCACAATGATTTTTATAAAATCCCTGAACAAAAGAAAGCTATTTTTGCAAAGATGGATTCACCACCTCATAGAGACTTACCTTTAACCCCAGCCATGCTTGCTGTTATTGCAGCAGCACAACCCCAACCAGACCCCCAACCTCAAATTGACCCTCAACCACAACTTGAACCTATTCCTGAACCTTTACCCTCACCTGAACAAATGCAAATAGATCAAGAACCCTTTGACGCTGACATATCAAATGTTGGCGTTGATGTGCCTATTTCCAACGCTGACACCCAACCATCACAATCCCAAACACCCCTTAACCAACCCACATCTACCCATTCTTCCACACCATCTTCCACACCACCTGAATATAGGTTGATCAAACACCAAAGGACTACTGGAGTGTTCTCCTCTGGTGGTCCTAGCCATGAAGCAGAGAGAACCACCACCACAAGTGTGGCTGGTGACCTGGATGAGGCTGGGACTATTGGTTCTGGCTTAGAAGCTGGCCAAGGCAGTCCCACCATACTTAAGTCCTCATCCATGCCCAATGAACCTGACTTGGGAGGTCAAATCCCCATTTCAGAAGAGGGCAGACTGGAACCAATGACTATTTTGGAATTGACGGCAGTCTGCATTAGCTTGCAAAAGCAAAATGCAGACTTAGTACAAATTGTCAGCTCACAAGGCCTTGAACTCAAGGAATTGTGGGAGAGGATTGTTGTTTTGGAGAGTGATCATGCTAGGAGGGGTATGGAGGAGTCTTCCAAAGGGGAGGAAGATCAAAGAAATCTGAGTGATAAGAGCAGTCAAGATGGTCAATCAATGGATGTTGCTGAAGCTCTTACTACTTTGAAGGAACAAACAGGTTTTGATATGTCCTTAATCTCTCCAACCAATCTAAATTTATCATTTACAGCTATGTTGAGAGAGGTTACACAAGGCGCTGAGGGAAAATATTTGAGCGTTGACAAGACAAATTTGGACGCTGATAGAGGAAATTTGGGCGTTGACAGATCTGCACATGAAGGTGATGTATTCCAGTCATCATCTATCATCAAGGAAGTTCCTACTCAGGTATTACCATCTACCTTACCAACCATTTCACCATCAGATAAGGGTAAGGGTAAATTGGTAGAAGAAATTGTTCCAAAGAATGCAGCCCAGGTTGAATTTGACAGAAGACTGGCTGAACAATTGATGGAACAAGGTGAAAAAGAAAAGTCACCATTTGTTGTGACTTCTGAAGAAGAAAGTGATGGAGCTAGCTCAGACTCAAGTGTGATGATTATAGAACCAGAAAGGCTTGAGTATGGTGATGAGCTTGCTAGGGAAAAGTTGAGAGATTTAAAGTTGCAGGTTGACTTTGACATGCCAGAGGTGGTTCAGATGTACAATTCTTGTGAAGAAAGCTGTATGGATAATCCAGACTTGACCATTTCAGATCAAATATGGGGTTTGGAGCTTCTTCTTAGAGTTCAGAAGGATTGTAAGGTGATTTTGAAGCACAAGGCAAGTAATATTCTCTCTGAGTTGAAAAGGGATAGAAGGGAGCTCTATTTTATGTTGCTCAGATGTCATGGAGTTGGATGGACACATCAGAAGTTGAAGGCTTTGACATTTGATGAGTTGGAACATAGGGCTTATCCGATTTGGATGAAAGTGCAGGAAGAGAACACTTACAGACTTCTTTCAGATGAAAGAAAGGAGCAACTTGCAGAAGAGATGGAAATCAAGAAAGCTATGATAGTTTCCAAACCAGTGAAGAAGGGATTTACACTTGAGTTTCCAAAAGATATGAATCCACTATATCCAAGTGAAGCAGTTATTAGAAAGAGTCTCAAGCTCTCCCCATTAGAAGCTTCAGATATGGTGCAAGTGTTACCATTAGATTCCAGGAATCCAATTGTGAGTTATGATGAGGATGAATGTGGATTCTGGAAGATTGGAAGATTTGGCAAGGAGGTACACACTTTTACCACTCTCATATCTTTATTTGCAAGTTGTGATAGAAAAGACTTGGTGGACCTTTGGAGGTTGCTGGAAACCAAGTATGAGGCTGAAGCACCAACTTCAGCTAATGGAATAAAACTTTGGACCACATTCAAAAGAATGTGTGGGACAAATGAGGAAGATCCTAAAATATGGAAGGATCTTGAGGATGACCTCAGTGGTCTTCAATGGAGGTTATATTCAGCTGCTGGTGTATACCATTTGAGTTCTACAAAGTTTGCTGAGTATCTACTTGTGGATGCTCAATATTTCATATCCAAGGCTGTTTTGGAAAAGATGAAGGACACCCAGTCGGAGATAGATTATACAAGTGATGTGGCAAAGAATTTGATCAGATTTATTTATTACCAATATGAGAAGGTTTGTCAGACTCCTCCAAGTTCTTAATGTTTATTCAGAAACTTGATCATAAGAGTGGATATCAAGTTTAGGGGAGGATTGTTGGGAATAAATTAAGGCTAGATCACTTGGGCGCTGACAAGAACAACTCAAGCGTTGACAAGAACAAAGTGAGCGCTGACAGCTCAAGCGTTGACACGTTAAAGTCAAGCGTTGACAGATTGAAGACAAGCACTGATGGAAGATATAAGCTACACGTTTATTATATTCTAGAATACTTCTAGTAAGGATAGAAACGATAATGTATTTTCTATGTTTATCTTTACCTAGAATAGTTGATACGTAGCTTATTGTACAAGGCTTCTTAGTCTATAAAAGAAGGCCTTTAGGTTAATGTTTAGTATCAAGTTTTTATAAGTTTTCATTTGTAAACATCTTTCATTGTAAGCAAGTTCGACATTCATAATCAAAGTGAAAGTTTTGTTAAACATCTTGTGTTCTTGTTTAAGTGTTAAATTCCGCATAACACTTAGATTCACAAAGCATATAACAAAGGTTTCTCTACGTGTTATACTTGATCTAATCTCGTATACACAAAGCTAATCGATCTAAGTTTGGGATCAACATGATGGACATATAACCTCCTCCTATATAAATACCTCATTTAAATGCTCTAAGCATCTCATTACACCCCTCTATAAAGCCCTTAACTCATTTTACTTCATAACCCATCCCGTTAACATTTTACCAAAAAACAGTCCCAGTTTTAGGTCTCCAAACTATAAGCCAAACGCCCAACTAAAAACACCCCTAACCTTTTTAAATGGAATATTTATGCCCTTACATATGTTAGCTAACACCTCCCACATGCCCTAACCTTAAAGCTACTGTTAAGGCCCCGATATATATATATATATATATATATATATATATATATATATATATATATATATATATATATATATATATATATATATATATATATATATATATATATATATATATATATATATATATATATATAGATATATACATATATATATATATATATATATATATATATATATATATATATATATATATATATATATATATATATATATATATATATATATATATATATATATATATATATATATATATATATATATATATATATATATATATATATATATATATATATATATATATGTATATATCTATATATATATATATATATATATATATATATATATATATATATATATATATATATATATATATATATATATATATATATATATATATATATATATATATATATATATATATATATATATATATATATATATATACTTTTGTCATTCCAGATTTATTGATTTTAAACATACAAAAAGTTTGTTATGATTAGGGGGTCTTACCCTAAACCACAACCTTAGCCACAATGCAGATACTCAATATAATATATAAACCATCTCTCATGTTCTTTAAAAGATCCCAATGCAAACCTAAGTACCCCAAACGACCCAAAACTTAAAAAGAAAACAGGCTGACTTCAAAGCTGTTTTGACCTCCGACTGTTGTAACCTATTTTTGACCCACTTCCCGACCTCCAATTTAGTTCTAGTTTCTTTCATTGGAAAGCCACTTCAATTATCTTTTCAGGGATACTTGGATTGCAAAATAATAGTTTGTATAACTCCCGATATGATCAAAACAATTGACTCAAAATTCTGCGCAGTTTTTAAAAACGGGTTTTATTAAATTAACCTCATTAATTAACCCTAATCCCACTAATTACAAGTTCTAATTTATGTAATCATTATAACATCATTATTATAACATTAATATACTGTTTTTAAATTAAACAGTAACCTAAATCCATCATAAGATGATTAAGTAATTATTGAAACTATTAAATTGAAAAGGGTTAAGAAGGTTTTACCTTTAAATTAATGGAAGATGAAAAAAACCCAATTTTATGAAGAACCCTAATTCTTCTCTTCTTTTTAGTCGACTATAAACGCCAGGGAAATTAAAAAATGCGTTTGATTTAGTGTGGGGTTTTCTTATATAGCAAAGCAATCCTTGTCCAACCCAATTACCACTTACCATAAATCTTTTTCTTTTTTTTTCCTTTTCTTCTTTTCTTTCTTTTCTTGCGTCCAAAACCGACCCACACTCTCCCTTATTTCGTTTTTTTTTTAATTTTATTATTAATTAATATCTTATTAATATTACCTTAATTTACCTTAATTTATTTCAGCTCCTAAAGCCTCCAAAACCTCAAAACCGTAAAACTAGACAGATTTACGCGTTTTTACCGTAAAAGACGTAAAATATACAGTTTTAAAAAAAATCTTAAATTTTAAAATAAACTTTATAACTAAGTCCTAAATGACTTAAAACCATCCCAAAAAGTATTCCCGTGACTAAATACCTCTTCTGAGACCTCTAAATGCTAAACCGTAGATCGTAAAAATACGATTTTCTATAATTCATATACGTATACGTAAAACCACTAAATAACACCATTTCACTTCATAGTCACTACCATGTGAGATGATGAACATGAAATCATCACACATCGTTTCACTCATAAGGTACCCCGTACTGGAAACGATATCCAAACCACAATCTATACGCACCAATTAGCACATAAACACGTAAAGACACGTAACTAGCACAAAATAAAACTAAGTGACGAACCTCAAAACCACGGTTGTCACAGTAACATGGCCTTCTTCTCACATAGTGAAGGCCAATTTGATCAGAAGGATTCATACATGCACCCAGTTACTGGATCAACATGTGTCAACGCTGGATCATATCCTGTCAACGCCTCACATTCAGACGCTGACACGTACAAAATTGACTCACCAAGAGTTAAGCCTGCTGGCTTGGATCTGGATATTGTGTGTGCATACATTGCTTCATTGCCCAATGGTTCAGCGATTACATATGAGGACTTTGAGCAAATAAGTGATGAGCATTTGGAGGATATGGATATAAAGTGAAACATGGCTCTTGCAAGTATAAGAGCAAACAGATGGAATAGAAGGCTCAAGAAGAAGATGACTTTTAATGCTAAGGACACTGCTGGATTTGATAAATCTAAGGTTTAGTGTTACAATTGTCATCGTATGGGGCATTTTATGAGAGAATGCAGATCTCCAAGAAGATCTGATGCTGGAAAACCTTCAAGCCAAATTGTTAAGGCTCAGGATCCTAAGGCCATGGTGGCAGTACAAGAAATTGATGGTATTGGATGGGACTGGAGCTATTTGGCTAAGGATGAGGAAGAGGATAAAGCTTTGGTTGCTGAGATAGAAGAAGAAGAAGAGCATGTTCAATATGCTCTCATGGCACACTCCTCATCTTCATCAGGAAATGAGGTATATGATGATGCTTTTTGTAGTAAGGGTTGTCGTTTAAATACTGAAAGACGTAACAAAGAGGTTTTAAGATTGTTAGGAGATGTGAGTACTGAGAGATGCAAGTTGTCTAACTATCAACTTGCTCTCACTCAAACTGAAAAGACAGTTTCTGAGTATAAGAAAATGGAGCTTGACCTAAAAGATAAAATAAATATCTTAAAACATGATTTAAATGCTAGTAATGATATTAGAAACATCATGGAAAGGGTCAATGCTGAATTACAGGCTAAGTTAGATGAGGCTATCAAGAATAAGGATAATGTAGACATTAAAATTCAAAGATTTGATAAGGCCTCACAAACCCTAGGAGAATGTGTTAGTAAACAGAGGGATACTAGGGACATGACTGGGATTGGGATGAAAGAGTATTCTGGTGTTCCACCACCATCTGGGGAATTCTATGGTGTACAAAGAAAGGACTTATCTTGGACTGGTTTACCAGAACTCCAAGAAGAGGAACTTATTCCTCCACCAAGAGTTCTTACCCCAGTAGAGGAATATAGGCAAAAGTTGACTGATTTGAATGAATGGAAGAAAGCCAACCCTACCTTGTTTGTCAAGCGTGGCATGCTTTGTGATAGTCCAAATGAGTCGACCCCTATCAAAGCAACAAACCCAATCACTGGCAAGACTATTGACCTTGGCTCAAACACTGATAGAAAACCTAGCATTAAGTATGCAGAAATGTATAGGAATACTAGGTCACCAAAAAGCCAAGTTAGTGATAATGGAACAGGTTTCTTTTCTTCTAGACCTAGAGTTGTGTCTAGAAAAGCCTGTTACACTTGTGACAGCTTTTCACATTTAGCTTATAAGTTTGTCAACGCGTCCGAGGTCAACACTGACAAAAGGTCAAACAATGTCAGACCCAATACTTTTGTGGAGCAAAGTCCACAAGTTGTTATACCAGCCCCATTCTTCACTAAATGGTCTAACACTCATGGACAAAGACCTTTTCAGAAGACCAATACATGGTCTAATAGGAAATGGGTTCCTGTAGCAAACCCTAGGTTCAACGCTGATAAGGGTAATTTCAGCGTTGACAAGACCAAATCTAACGCTGATAGAAACGTTGCCAGACCAAATAATGGTAAATATTTGCAACCACAGGGAAAGGGGTCTAAAGCTTCTGCTAGCTTGACATGGAGACCTAAGCAAGATCAAAACCCTAATTCTAATAGGATTTCTATGACCTGCAACAAATTTAATTATATTTCAAAGGTCATCACAAAACCAATTAGGGTTAACTGGGTGTTTCATCCAAAAAGGGATGAACAAGGGGTTGTTATGAGAACTAAGTCTGTTCTTGTTGAACAACCAGATGAATCCAAGTCTGCTCAGGCTTGGGTTCCCAAAGAAAACTAATTTGTTTTCTTTATGTGCAGGGCATTCAAAAACAGGTGAATGATTATGGCTATTGGGATAGTGGATGCTCTAGGCACATGACTGGGAAGGAAGATTACCTTACAAACTTCACTCCCATTAAGGATGGTGATAAAGTTTACTTTGAGGCGGATATGGAACTATCACAGGCAAAGGAACTCTTCTCACCAAAAACTTACGTTTTGAAAACGTGTTTCTGGTAAAAGAACTTGATTATAATCTTTTCAGTGTATCACAAGTTTGTGATAACAAAAATAAGGTTCTTTTCACTGATACTGAATGCTTGGTGTTGAGCAAGGATTTTAAAATGAAAGATGAGAAATTTATTGACTATAGAACACCTAGGCATAAGGACATTTATAATGTGAATCTTAATGGTATTAGGATGAATAATAATATGTCATGTTTTTATGCTAAAGCTTCAGTTGATGAGAGTAATCTATGGCACAGGAGACTAGGGCACATTAACTTTAAAAATATAAACAGACTTGTGAGACTTGGTTTGGTTGATGGTTTTCCTGAAAAGGCTTTCCACAATGACCACTCTTGTGTTGCATGCCTTAAAGGCAAACAACACAAGGTCTCATTTAAGTCTAAACAGGTGCACTCTAGTTCTAAACCACTTCACTTGTTGCATATGGACCTGTTTGGTCCAACTAATATAGAAAGATTGAATGGTAAATCATACTGCTTTGTCATCACAGATGACTTTTCTAGGTTTACTTGGACTTTCTTTTTAGCCATGAAAGTTGACACTGCTGATACTTTAATTAACTTTATTAACCAAATTGAAAAGAAGACTGGTAATGAAGTTAAAATGCTTAGAAGTGATAATGGTGGTGAGTTTAAAAATAAACTGTTGGATGATTTTTGTGGCAATAAAGGGATTACTAGGCAGTTTAGTATTTCCAGAACCCCACAGCAAAATAGGGTTGCTGAGAGAAAGAATAGAACCCTAATTGAAGCAGCCAGGACTATGTTGGCTAATGCTCACTTTCCCATAGCTTTTTGGGCTGAGGCTGTGAATACAGCTTGTTATGTTCAGAATAGAGCATTGGTCAACAAGATACATAACAAAACACCTTATGAGTTACTTTGGGGAAGGAAACCTAATATTGGTTTTCTTAAACCTTTTGGCTGTCATGTAGTTGTGTTGGATACTAGTGATGCCTTAGGTAAATTTAGTGCTAAGGGTGATGAAGGCTATTTCATGGGTTATTCAGTGCAGATTAAGGGATATAGGGTTTACCTTAAGAAGTAAAAACGTATACTTGAAAAAGTACATGTTAGGTTTTTAGAGAGTAAAACTAGTGATCCTGAAAGTGGTCCAAATTGGTTGTTTGACTTGGAACATCTATCTAGGACTTTGATTTATATTTCTGTTACTAATCCAGACATTGTGAAGGTAACTTCAAATGTTGTGGAAGAATCAATTCTTAATGTTTCAGGTACACAGGTTAATGAAGAGGTTGGATCACAAGCAGACAAGTCATCTCCCATACTTGAGTATGTCACTATTCCCATATGGACAAATGCTTTTGCTGATGCTGCTGCTGGAAAGGAAAATGGTGGTCCTCAAGTTGCACCAGTTAACAACATGCATGGTCCTTCAGGCGCTGACAAAGGAAAATATGGCGCTGACATGACAAATTCAGGCGTTGATGGCTCAAACGTTGACAACACCATTTCAGGCGTGGATGGATCAAACGCTGACAACCTTGGTTCAGGCGTTGACAACTCTTTTGAGCATATTTTCTCTTCAAATTTTGAACAAGCTGAACCTTCAAACAGAAATGGAGAGGTTCATACAGATATTGATGGAAGAGTGTCTGAAGAAGATATTGGTAACATGGATGATGAGATTGAAGACAACAGACTTTTTGAGGGAGGATTTCTTACTTCTACTATGAAGAATCACCCTACTTCTCAAATTTTTGGAGATGTGATGTCTCCTGTTCAGACTAGAAGATCGCATCAGACTCTTGGAGGATTTATTGCCAATATACACAAGAAGGTTGATACCCCTCTTGTTCAAGCATGTTTGTTTGCCTGTTTTCTGTCACAACAGGAACCCAAGAAGATTTTTGATGCTCTCAAAGAACCAAGTTGGGTGGAAGCAATGCAGGATGAGCTTCACCAATTTGTTATTCAGGGTGTTTGGGAGTTGGTTGATTGTCCCAGATATGTCAGACCTATTGGGACAAGATGGGTTCTTAGAAACAAGAAAGATGAAAGAGGTACTGTGGTCAGAAACAAAGCACGTTTAGTGGCTCAAGGATATACACAAGAGGAAGGGATAGACTATGAGGAGGTCTTTGCACCAGTTGCAAGGATTGAGGCTATAAGGATATTTCTAGCCTATGCTTCCTGCATGGGCTTTACTGTCTATCAAATGGATGTGAAGAGTGCTTTCCTCTATGGCACAATTGTTGAGGAGGTGTATGTTATGAAGCCTCCTGGTTTTGAAGATTCAGAGCATCCAAACAAGGTGTATAGAGTCAAGAAAGCTATGTATGGACTTCATCAAGCCCCAAGAGCATGGTATGGCACATTGTCCACTTATCTGGTGGAAAATGGATTCAAAAGGGGCACCATAGACCAGAAATTATTTACAAAGAAGGCTGGTAAGGATGTCTTACTTGTTCTGGTTTATGTTGATGATATTATCTTTGGCTCTTCCAATCCACAGATGAGTGAAGACTTTTCTAAGCTTATGACAAACAAATTAAAGATGACTGTAATGGGGGAGATGAACTTCTTTCTAGGGTTACAAGTTCAGTAGAAAGAAGATGGTATCTTCATTCTCAGGATAAGTATGTAGCAGAGATCTTGAAGAAGTTTGGCTTTTCTCCACATAAAAAGAGGGCCAGTACTCCTATAGATAGAGAACACCCTTGGGGAAAAGTTGGAGATGGAAAAGATGTGAATGTCAGGCACTATAGATCAATGATTGGTTCATTGATGTATCTCACAACCTCAAGACCTGACATCATGTTTGTTGTGTGTGCATGTGCACGCCATCAAGTGACTCCCAAAGAGTGTCACCTTCATGCTGTCAAGAGAATTTTTAGGTACCTGAGATGTTATCCAGACCTTGGATTATGGTATCCAAAAGATTCACCATTGGAGCTTATTGCATATTCAGACAGTGACTATGGTGGTGATAAGTTTGATAGAAAATCCACAACTGGTTGATGTCAGTTTCTTGGGAGTAGGTTGATATCTTGGCAATGCAAGAAACAAACAGTGGTGGCCAATTCTACAACTAAAGCAGAGAATGTTGCTGCAGTTGCTTGTTGTGGACAGGTCTTATGGATTCAGAACCAGCTGTTGGATTATGGGTATAATTTCATGCATACCAAGATTTTTGTGGACAATAACAGTACTTTATGCATTATTAAAAATCATGTACATCATTCTAAAACAAAACACATAGAAATTAGACATCATTTTATAAGAGATTGTTTTGAGAAAGGTTTAATACAACCAGATAGGGTTGACACAGAAGAAAATGTGTCTGATTTATTAACTAAACCTTTTGATACTGGAAGGTTCCAATACTTGGTAACAAGTATTGGAATGATCAATCTCACTTAATATGTGTTTTGGGGTATTTTTTAAAAGTATGTACAGGATATGCATTGTTATTGGTCTTTTTGAGAAGTTAGATTTTCCACTATATTTTTCTAACGCTGACAAAGGTTACCTTAACGCTGACAAGTGTTATCGTGACGTTGTCAGCAACAATGTTAGTTTTGTGGTTTTTGATCTAAGTGTGCAGGCGTTGATAGCATTGTACCATTGGATACAGAGTTGCTTATGGATCATTGGAGAATCATTTGGAGCATGTTTTAGATTATGGATGATGGTTGGAATATTTATATTCCTATCTTGACATAAGTTTTTATATTCATGCATATTATTAGGCAACATATGTATCACAGTTTAAGGGAAGGTTTTAGGAACCTTTAGGACTTTGGGGTATTCTTATAATACTCTTATCACAATTCTAGATTTTGTCCACAGGTGAGTATGAGTTAGTTTACTAAATCATGAGGCACTGTAGCATGCAAAGTTGATATACTATGCATGCTGCCAAGACATTTTTGGCCTAGAATTGGATGTGGTCTGTTGAGAGACTTGGGAATGATTTATAATGGGTTTTATCTGGGAGTTACAAGGAATTTTATGAGATAACTTAATTGTTAAGAATTTTGGTTAGCAAGGGACACTAGAGGACTGTTATGTCTATCTTGCATAAGCAAGTGTGCATAACTGGACAGTGCTTGCCGCTCTATAATAATTATCAATTTATAGGTTATCTTCACTAGGATAAATTACTTTGTTAAGGTCCTTTTCATTTTTATTACTTTTATTTTTGGACGCTGACAAGTATTTTTCCAAGCATTCAGTATCAGTATTATAAATCTAATATTTTTCCAAGTATTTTTGGACGCTTGATTTTCTCTTGACAACGCTTAGACAAATGTCTTCATGTTTTCTTCGTTTTTGAGTTTCTGCCACATCAACTTTTTGACCCAACAATAAGCATAACATCACCATTATCAGATCAAACATCTTGTTCATAGACCAAGAACCCTAATTTCGTGGCATCTTAATTAGGGGGAATTGAGCTAATTCAAGCTCCAGATCTGTTAATTACCATCTACTAAACATATCCTAATCCTTAAACCACCACACAAAACACCCGTGTGTTGGGTAGGACCCTCCCCTGCCCTTTCACTTTCAAACCAAACCCCCACATTCGACACAATGAACAACTATGATTTAATACTTTCTCCCAATGTTTCATTCAACAACTAGGATGGTTTCAACTTGCTGACAAGCACATCGTACTATGGCAGAGGTCACAAGATGGTGTTTTGACCAAGACCAGATTCAAAACTTCAAAGGGCATGTTTGGTATTTCTACATATTAGGGTTTAGTTTCTTTTTATTTCTAGAAGATCAAGTGACCCTATATAAAGGGCAGTTAGGTTTAGCATATCTTTTCTTCCATATTTTCCAAGAAAAAATTGTAATCCCTTTTTATGATAATAAAAGTTGGTAGATGTAAATTTGTAATTCCTTTTTGTTATAGTAAAAGTTAGTAAATTTAATTGGGAAATCCGATTTCCATCTTGTTTCTTTGTTACATGTTTTGTTTGAGTTCAAATTTTCATATAAATCATAAATCATTTTTTTCCAAAATTGAAAAAAGCTGATAGTTTATAGAAGATTTGATCCAAAATTTCATATGGTTTTGATAGTTTCATGTTTGAAAAGGGATTTGTGAAAGAAAAAAGTTTTTGAAGAAAAGACTCATTTTGTAAAAAAAAAATGAAGGGCTGAAAGAAGTTTGAGTTCTTTATTTGACATAATTTATGCTTACTGTTCATCAAGCTGTCCATAAGCCATTCTTCAAATTAGCTTATGAACAGCTTATGGACCTGAAGTTTGTTAGTTGTTCTTGTGCAGGCTGCAAAAGTTGTCGATTTTTGCGATGAAGTATTGAAGAAATTTTCTAAGTCCTTTATGTTTGGTATAAGCTTTTAAGCACATGCCATAAGATCTTACAACTCTACTTGATAGTGAGAAGTGGTTCGATTAAGGTCTAAGGTTGAGTTGCTGGACCGCCAGTAAGTTCCCTTGTAACACTCTCAATTTTCGTATCGGTACAGCGGAAGGGTCTTTTAGAGTGTTACGGGATAGCACAATAACTCCAATCATAGACAACACATAAAAATGGTTGTTCAAGGTTCAACATACATTCATTCGATAAAAAGTTTAAAAGCGTACAACAGGTCCCAAATTATACAGGTCATTAAGTTTACAAAACATAGATCGAATGAACATTTTTAATATTATGTGGGCCATCAGAGTCGATCTCCATCCGGATTACCTTCAAGCACCTGAGATAAAAACATGCAAAAATCATATCAGCGAATACCGAGTGAATTCATAGAGTTTAATAAAAACCGTTATATAAAACAATCATTTAAAATCAGAACACAAGTATAATATCGGAAGTACGTCCTCATATTGCTAGTCAGGCAATATATAAATCAAGCATACATCTTAAAACCGTCCATGAGACCGTAGTCTCTATATTACCATGATAGGTAATATATTCATCGTTAATAGCGTCGTTATTATGTATAGGATACATTTTTATTTGGATTAGGATTATTATTAGCCGCCTGACATTGTTACCTTACTATGAAAACAGCGGGCCGCGAACCCGACAAATAATTTGCCCATCTAAGTTAGCGTGTCGTCACAAAAATCACGCTATGGAATCTTCTCATACATAAATTCGCTTACCAATCAATGTGGTACGACGGGGATCAACCGTCAAGGCGCGAACTGGGGTGATCGTCCCCAAATAGTACTATCAAATGCATAAGCGTCTACCAAATCCCGGTAGTTCACAATTCATTCTAATGGGACTTTAAGTGACATAAACTAACTACTAATAATCCTTTTAGTCTCGTTTATAGGGTCATAGCATCATTCGGGTCCATATCATTAAGCATACCATCGGGACTACTTGTGTTCTATTTTTATAAAATCTAGCATGTTATCCCCCTCGCGGGTTTACAAATCATTTTATAAAACATTTAAAAGAGTGCGAGGCTATGAACTCACGTTGATAATGAAAGGCGGATTATCGGCTACGGGCGTGCTTCGGTCACGGAAACCTATATAAATAATAATCGGTCTTAGACTTTGTCCAATGACTTTTATCAAAATAACAATATACATATGATGATTTTGTACATATGATGATGATCAAGTGGGTTTATATATCCTTGTTTACTCATTTTAGTGTTTATGTTTTGGTAACTTTTTACTAGTTTACTAGTCTTACCTATTTACCTATTTTAAGTCCAATAAGCTTAGTATAAGTTCTTTAACTTGTTTTAATCCATTTTATACCTATATTATCAGTATATATACTTTCCATGTTGGGCCCAAATGGGTTAAGTCCAATAAGTTCTTTTTATAAGTGTTTAACTTATTTAGTCCAATTATTAGTCCAATATGCTTAGTTAGCACGTTAATGTCCGTATGTCCTATAGTTCGGGTTTTATCGGTTTTTACTTGTATTAGTTACTTATATATCAGTATATGACTTTTAAAAACTTTACATTAGACGGGTTTGATCGTCTAAGTTTTATTTGGCGAAAAACGTTAATTTTACGGTAATAGCCGAAAAAGTCGTAAAAATCAAGTTTATAGTTTTTATTACTTATAAGTATTATTCCACAACTATTTATATAATTTATCCATTTATTTAACCTTTTACTTATTTATATAAATAAGTTTTATAAGTTAGTGGGTTTTTATTTTACATTTCATACAATAAAATGTGAGTGCTTATATAATAATAATAAACATTAATTCTCAAAATCTGATTTTTATTTTCATGTTCACCATTTTTACCATATCTAGAGTTATATAATGAATTAGAAGCTCATTTTTTGGTGGCATGATCTTCATATTATGTGCTATATTTAACTTAGTTATAGCTACTGCTCATTTTAAGTTTATCTTGCCTTAACAGTCCCTACAAAACAGCTTATTTAGATTATCACTCTCATCTTGTTTTGATCATATCTCACTCATTATATTGATTCCATTGCATGGCCAACTCTCACATGTGTATAACATCTTGTACTTACTGTAAATGGATCATACCATGCAATTTTATCAGTTCAAGTTTTAGTTATATACTGTTTTTATACAGCCAACTAAATAAGCATGATTTTAGCCTCATTTCTTATAGTTATTAACCTTTTTAAGCATATTTATCAACACTTGATCCCCACACAATATTTTTATCATCATATATACATCATATACATATACAATAATAAATAAAATACATTTTTTCTTTACAAAAATAACAAGAGAAAATGGAGAGGATGATCTTCTTTACCATCCAAGTGTATTTCTTGTTTTTGGAAGACAAGAACTTGATGAACACCACAAGTAACTCCAAGATCATCAAACACCAAGAACAATAGTTGAGAAATCAGCCATAGGACACAAACAAATCACCTCCAATGTTGTTAATATGGCCACCAAATGATCAAGGCTTCAAGATAACTCCATGATAGAGCTAGATAACATGTATTTCATGGCTAGAAAAGATCAAAAGGGGTGTTTGTAGCTTCAATATGGACGGCAAGGGTGAAGGTTTTTGAGAGGATTTGAGGTTGTTTGCATGTAAGTAAATGGTATGTGTGAAAAGTGGTTAATGGTTTTGTGTTAGTGGGAAATAGTAAGCTTAAAGAGTAAGCTTAGTTACACTTGTAACTTTGTAGCTAACATGATGCCACATATGGTTGTGGTGTCATGTTGGTGTCATCCCATGCTAGCTAGTGGGGTGGGACAATGTATTTTGTCCCATCTCACTAGTTTACGGGTATTCCTCGATTCTAGTTTTCTCGATTTGCGTGCCCTCGGGTCGTTTCACGAAAAACGTTTTTATAAATTATGAATCAACGTCACAAAACGAATCCAATAAAAATTGTCTCATCAAAAACGGAGTTCAAAAACGTAAATACGTAATCCTAAGGTTTCCGGTTTAATCGTAAAGGACGCTAAATTATGCACGTTAGCCCAAATTTAAATCCGTAAATTGTGAGTTCGTCAACCAACACAAAAATAAGTTTCAAAATATTATACGAGAAAATATTTCACTACCTGAAAATGTTAGATTGTCATAGCTTTTCCTCCTAAAAGGGATCAACGTCCTCGTGATCCAATTCATTTGGATGTCCGTTTCTTATTGAAATCGAAGAGTTGCGGATATTTCTTCCAAATTTCATCCTCTCGTTCCCAAGTATACTCCGGTCCATGCTTTGAATTCTATCGGATCTTGACAATAGGTATCCAACTTTGTTTCAGTTGCTTTATCTCACGGTCCATAACTTCTACGGGCTCTTCGATAAAATGCAACTTCCCATCTATTCGAACCTTACCTAACGGAATTTTCTCATCACTCACTGCTAGACATTTCTTCAGATTAGATACATGGAATGTGTTGTGAACACCATGAAGTTCTAGGGGTAACTCTAGTTTATAAGCCACCGGACCTACTCTAGATAAAATCTTAAAGGGTCCAATATAACGGGGATTCAATTTCCCTCGCTTTCCAGATCTGATAACGCCTTTCCATGGCGATACTTTCAACATTACTCGGTCACCCACTTTAAACTCCATTGGCTTCCGCCGCACATCCGCGTAACTTTTCTGTCTACTACAGGCAGTCAACAACCTATTCTTAATCTGAACTATCATCTCCGTAGTCTCCCGGATCAATTCCGGTCCCGTGAGCTGGGTATCCCCAACTTCACTCCAACATACAGGAGATCTACACTTCCTACCATACAAAGTTTCAAACGGTGCAGCCTTAATACTAGAATGGTAACTATTGTTATACGAAAACTCTGCTAACGGAAAATGTTTATCCCAATTATTACCAAAATCTAACATACAAGCTCTCAACATATCTTCTAGTTTTTGTATCGTCCTTTCACTCTGCCCATCAGTCTGGGGGTGATAAGCAGTGCTCATGTCGAGATTCGTTCCCAAAGATCTTTGGATGGATTTCCAAAAATTCGATGCGAATCTAGGATCTCGATCTGAAATGATCGATACAGGCACTCCATGCTTGCATACAACATTCTCAAGGTATATACGAGTCAGCTTCTCCAGTGAGAACTGCTCTTTAACCGGAATCAAGTGTGCTGATTTGGTCAGTCTGTCGACAATAACCCAAATCGATTTGTTTCTAGATGATGTTCTAGGAAGCTTGGTGATAAAGTCCATCGTAATTCGCTCCCACTTCCATTCAGGAATCTTTGGCTGTTGAAGTAGTTCTGATGGATTTTGATGTTCCGCTTTGACTCTAGCACAAGTCAAGCATTGAAGAACATACATAGCCATGTCAACTTTCATATTCGGCCACCAGTACAGCTTCTTCAAATCATGGTACATCTTATTAGATCCCGGATAAATGGAATACTTAGATTTATGGGATTCTAACATAATCAAGTCTCTTAAGCCTCCAAACTTAGGTATCCACATTCGACCTCTTATGCATTTCACTCCATCAGCTCTAACCTCTAAAGGATCTCCTTCTCCTCGGAACCCTTCATTAACAAAATTTTCCTTCTTACAAGCTTCTATTTGCGCATTTCTAATTTGCTCAGGCAAATTATTGTGCACGGTCAAGACTAGAGAACGTACCCTGATAGGCTCTCTATCTTTCCTACTTAATGCATCGGCAACAGCATTGGCTTTTCCTGGGTGATATTTTATATCACAATCATAATCACTTAACAACTCTATCCATCTTCGTCGCCTCATGTTCAATTCCTTCTGGTCGAGAATATACTGTAGGCTTTTGTGATCGGTGAATACCTTACACTTGGTGCCATACAGATAATGTCTCCACAACCTAAGAGCAAAGACTACAGCTCCTAACTCAAGATCATGAGTAGTATAATTCTCCTCATTCTTCCTTAATTGCCTAGAAGCATAAGCTATCACTTTCTCTCGCTGCATCAAAACAGCTCCATAGCCTCTAAGAGATGCATCACAATACACTACAAAATCTTCACTCCCGTCAGGTAATGATAAAATTGGCGCACTACATAATTTTTGCTTCAATGTCTGAAATGCTCCATCTTCATCACTTCCCCAAATGAAAGGTTTATTCTTCTGGGTAAGCTTAGTCAAGGGTTTAGCTATCAAAGAAAATTCTTTAATGAATCGCCTATAATAGCCAGCCAATCCTAAGAACTGTCGCACTTCCGTTGGCGTTGTCGGTGCAGACCACTTCTTAATGGCTTCAACCTTTGCAGGATCAACATGAATTCAATCTTTGTTAATCACATGACCAAGAAATTGCACAGAATCTAACCAGAAATCACATTTCAAACACTTAGCATACAACCTTTCATCCTTTAACAAATTCAAAACAATCCTTAAATGTTCTCTATGTTCATCTTCATTATTAGAATAGATTATAATATCGTCAGTAAACACAATCACAAATTTATCCGAGTAGGGCTTGTACACTCGATTCATTAGATCCATGAAAACCGCAGGTGCGTTAGTTAACCCAAATGGCATTACTTGAAATTCATAGTGTCCATAACGAGTTCTAAATGCAGTTATAGGAATATCTTCTTCACGGACGCGAAGTTGGTGATATCCTGACCGCAAATCTATCTTAGAATACACACTGGATCCTTGCAGTTGATCAAAAAATCATCAATCCTAATTAAAGGATATCGATTTTTAATTGTCAACTTATTCAATTCCCTATAATCAATGCACATACGAAAAGATCCATCCTTCTTCTTAACGAACAAGATTGGAGCTCCCCAAGGCGACGAGCTCGGTCGAATAAAACCTTTATCAGACAACTCCTTAAGTTGCTCAGATAACTCCTTTAATTCAGAAGGGGCTAATCGGTAAGGCGCACGTGCCACCGGTGCATCACCAAGAATTAGATCGATTCGAAACTCTACTTGCCTTATCGGTGGAAGTCCGGGTAAATCTTTAGGAAATACCTCAGGAAATTCACAAATAATAGGTACATCTTCCAATCGTTTCTCCCTAGACTCATTCCCGGTCACTTGAGCTAAGAATAACTCACAACCGTTCCTGATGTACTTTTGGACTTTAATACATGAAACGATTTTCAAACGGGATTCACCTCGATTACCATCAATTACTAACGTCCTATTCCTAAGAGGAATCTTAACCTTCTTCTCTCCACATAAAATAGTAGCATTATTCAACGACAACCAATCCATACCAATAATAATATCAAAACTACCTAATTCTATCAACATCAAATCAATCGGAAAGGAATGGTTCAAGAGATTTAGAGAGCATCCTTCTAATAGCTTATTAGTTTTCACTAATTTACCATCAGCCAATTCCACCTCGTAACTGATACTTATCTCAACAGGTTCAATGTCAATAAGGGCACTAAATTTAGTGGATACAAAGCTCCTATCAGCACCCGAATCGAATAAAGCAACAACATAATGATTGTTGAGTAAAAACGTACCGGTAACGACATTTGGATCCTCTTTCTTCACCTCAATTGTTCCAAGTTGATAGACACCACCCTGTGGGTTTCTTCCAGGTAGAATCGCTTTCAACTTGGGGCATTCCGATTTCCTATGACCTTCTTCATTACAGTTGAAGCAAATGGTTCCCTTTTTACACCTTTCAACCTTGTGTCCAAGCTTTCCGCAATTTCGGCACTTCCAGCAATCGCCAGCATGCCTCTTGTTGCCACACTTAGGACATCTATCATCGTTGCGCGGTGTATTGTTGGTAAGAGCATTTGCATTCCCCTTTCTCTGGTTCTGACGGCGATTAAAATTCTTCCTATTATCACCTCTATCTACACGATCACCGTCTCCCTTTCTTTTCTCACCAACACGGGCTTCATCTTCCCTATCCTGAATTATCTGTCCAGTGAGTTGGTAAGCCACTCGAACAGCATCATCAATGGTCAGTGGTTTAGATGATGTCACGACCCCCGGATATTCCTGGTCAACCCTTTAATATATTGCTCAATTCGGATCTCTTCGGGTTCAACCAATCGAGGACATAGCAAGGCCAACTCATGGAATTGATTCGTGTAACTATCAATGTCCACACCTTTCATTCTCAAATGAATCAACTCTTGTTCTAACCTAATGATCACACTACAAGGACAAAACTCCAAAGTCATCCACTTCTTAATTTCAGCCCAAGGAGTAGCATTAGCAGCATCAAGACCCATGAAAGCAATTCTCCCGTTCCACCAAGTCAACGCACGACCTTTAAGAGTAGCCATAGCAAAAGTCACCTTATCTTCCTCCTTACACTTACTAATCCGAAACACCGACTCAATCTTCTCAATCCACTGGCTTAATCCTACAACACCTTCAGTTCCATTAAAAGGTAGAGGTTCACACTTCATGAACGTCACATAAGTACAGCCACCAACTTCAGGTGCATTAGTTCCAAGTCCTCCTACATTTCCTCCATCATTAGCATTCACATTATTAGCATTCACATTCACATTAGTACCGCCAATTCCACTACCGCCAGCTCCACTACCGCCAGCTCCACTACCGCCAGCTCCACTACCGCCAACTTCATTTTTAGCATTTGCCATAAATTCAGTCATAGATGCGGTAACTTGCTCCGTAATAATCCTACGTACATCATCCTCAGTCACAGCCTTCTTGGGCGACATAGTTCTATAATTTCACAATTTCAAAGTATTAAGCATTCACCCAACAAGGGATTCATATAATATGGATTGAATTTATAATCAAGATACAAATAAGGCACAATATGGAATTCAAGACAAGATACATATTTCATTCGATTTGAAACAAAAGTATTGTCTTAATTACATCCCATATCAAAGTTCTAGCACTATATACACTCAAAAATTTGTGCCAAGTCTACTACTAACAAGTCGGTTCAGTCAAAGCTACAAAAGCACAAAAGATACAAAGGTCACTACTAAATACAGACTGGTCTACTGAGAACCGCCAGATGGTCCATCATCCATCGTCTTATGAATCTTCGTCGGACGATCACTAGACACATCTTCAGCTAGGCGCTTACGGATCACTCCTCTTTCAACCATCTCAGCATAAAATCTACTATTCCAACCCACAGATATATTCAACTCCTTTTCAGCTTTCTCACGCATCGCACGAGCTACACTCAACTGAATCTCCATAGAATTCACCTTTCTCTTCATTTCAACAAACTCACCACTTTCTAACACTGATAACCTCCTAAAAGCCTCATTCAAACCACGCTCTACATCAGTCAAATCCAAACTGAGCAATTCTCGCTCTTTCTCGCCAACCTTAGTCTTCGACTCCAAATAAACAACATGAGTCTGAACAACACCTAATCCAATCTCCGTCATACTACTCTTAACACGGGAAGCATCTAGATCACGTCTCAAGGCCCATGGTGCAAGACCATCAATATGAGTAGCCTCTCGAGCACTAGACGACTCTCCTATCTCACATCTACGAGTAGCAATACCATCAGTACCGTCAGGTGCATCATCATCCTCATCCTCCTCTGATTCAGAATCAGATTCAGACGATTCAGACATTTCATCCCTAGGTAGCTCATCCTCAGAATCAGACAAATAAACTGGTGGGGGTAAAGGCTCGCCCTCTGAAACATCATAAGGATAAATAAGCTCGGCTTCCTCATCGTCATCAACCTCAACATCTATACCTACATCCTCCTCGACATCCTCGTCGTCAATCTCATCATCTAGATTATCTAACCCAATCTCCTCATCATTCTCTATATCAACATTCTCAATCTCATTCTCTACCAGGTCAACCTGAGGGGCAATCTGATCTCCTAGTCCTAACTCGGGCTCGGGATCCTCAAATGGTTCCTCCTCATCATCCATATCATAATCTACTAAGTCTAAATAAGGATCATCATCTACATTAGGTTCGGGAATAGCATGGTTTTCTACAGGAATATTAGGGTCAGCCATGACAATCTGCATTTATATATATATCTCGTATTAGGATAACATACTAGTTAAACAGTTACATAATGAAATCATGATATATACATATATATAAATTAAATTATATATATCAAAATATATATCTTCTCAATAGGGCTTGTTGGTAATGTCGGAGATCTCTGGCACCGTTATAGTCAAAAGATTTTTCAAATATTTTCTTTAATGTTCATTGTCAAAAGATTTTGAAAAGTTTTGTTCAAAACCTTGGTTTTTAAAATCTTTTGTTCTCTATAACGAGAGCTCTGGTACCAAACTGTAACACTGTCAATTTTCGTATCGGTACAGCGGAAGGGTCTTTTAGAGTGTTACGGGATAGCACAATAACTCCAATAATAGACAACACATAAAAATGGTTGTTCAAGGTTCAACATACATTCATTCGATAAAATGTTTTAAAGCGTACAACAGGTCCCAAATTATACAGGTCATTAAGTTTACAAAACATAGATCGAATGAACATTTTTAATATTATGTGGGCCATCAGAGTCGATCTCCATCCGGATTACCTTCAAGCACCCGAGATAAAAACATGCAAAAATCATATCAGCGAATGCCGAGTGAATTCATAGAGTTTAACAAAAACCGTTATATAAAACAATCATTTAAAATCAGAACACAAGTATAATATCGGAAGTAAGTCCTCATATTGCTAGTCAGGCAATATATAAATCAAGCATACATCTTAAAACCGTCCATGAGACCGTAGTCTCTATATTACCATGATAGGTAATATATTCATCGTTAATAGCGTCGTTATTATGTATAGGATACATTTTTATTTGGATTAGGATTATTATTAGCCGCGTGACATTGTTACCTTACTATGAAAACAACGGGCCGCGAACCCGACAAATAATTTGCCCATCTAAGTTAGCGTGTCGTCACAAAAATCACGATATGGAATCTTCTCATACATAAATTCGCTTACCAATCAATGTGGTACGGCGGGGTTCAACCGTCAAGGCGCGAACTGGGGTGATCGTCCCCAAATAGTACTATCAAATGCATAAGCGTCTACCAAATCCTGGTAGTTCACAATTCATTCTAATGGGACTTTAAGTGACATAACCTAACTACTAATAATCCTTTTAGTCTCGTTTATAGGGTCATAGCATCATTCGGGTCCATATCATTAAGCATACCATCGGGACTACTTGTGTTCTATTTTTATCAAAATCTAGCATGTTATCCCCCTCGCGGGTTTACAAATCATTTTATAAAACATTTAAAAGAGTGCGAGGCTATGAACTCACGTTGATAATGAAAGGCGGATTATCGGCTACGGGCGTGCTTCGGTCACGGAAACCAATATAAATAATAATCGGTCTTAGACTTTGTCCAATGACTTTTATCAAAATAACAATATACATATGATGATTTTGTACATATGATGATGATCAAGTGGGTTTATATATCCTTGTTTACTCATTTTAGTGTTTATGTTTTGGTAACTTTTTACTAGTTTACTAGTCTTACCTATTTACCTATTTTAAGTCCAATAAGCTTAGTATAAGTTCTTTAACTTGTTTTAATCCATTTTATACCTATATTATCAGTATATATACTTTCCATGTTGGGCCCAAATGGGTTAAGTCCAATAAGTTCTTTTTATAAGTGTTTAACTTATTTAGTCCAATTATTAGTCCAATATGCTTAGTTAGCTCGTTAATGTCCGTATGTCCTATAGTTAGGGTTTTATCGGTTTTTACTTGTATTAGTTACTTATATATCAGTATATGACTTTTAAAAACTTTACATTAGACGGGTTTGATCGTCTAAGTTTTATTTGGCGAAAAACGTTAATTTTACGGTAATAGCCGAAAAAGTCGTAAAAATCAAGTTTATAGTTTTTATTACTTATAAGTATTATTCCACAACTATTTATATAATTTATCCATTTATTTAACCTTTTACATATTTATATAAATAAGTTTTATAAGTTAGTGGGTTTTTATTTTACATTTCATACAATAAAATGTGAGTGCTTATATAATAATAATAAACATTAATTCTCAAAATCTGATTTTTATTTTCATGTTCACCATTTTTACCATATCTAGAGTTCTATAATGAATTAGAAGCTCATTTTTGGGTGGCATGATCTTCATATTATGTGCTACATTTAACTTAGTTATAGCTACTGCTCATTTTAAGTTTATCTTGCCTTAACAGTCCCTACAAAAAAGCTTATTCAGATTATCACTCTCATCTTGTTTTGATCATATCTCACTCATTATATTGATTCCATTGCATGGCCAACTCTCACATGTGTATAACATCTTGTACTTACTGTAAATGGATCATACCATGCAATTTTATCAGTTCAAGTTTTAGTTATATACTGTTTTTATACAGCCAATTAAATAAGCATGATTTTAGCCTCATTTCTTATAGTTATTAACCTTTTTAAGCATATTTATCAACACTTGATCCCCACACAATATTTTTATCATTATATATACATCATATACATATAAAATAATAAAGAAAATACATTTGTTCTTTACAAAAATAACAAGAGAAAATGGAGAGGATGATCTTCTTTACCAACCAAGTGTATTTCTTGTTTTTAGAAGACAAGAACTTGATGAACACCACAAGTAACTCCAAGATCATCAAACACCAAGAACAATAGTTGAGAAATCAGCCCTATGACACAAGAAAATCACCTCTAATGTTGTTAATATGGCCACCAAATGATCAAGGCTTCAAGATAACTCCATGATAGAGTTAGATAACATGTATTTCATGGCTAGAAAAGATCAAAAGGGGTGTTTGTAGCTTCAATATAGACGGCAAGGGTGAAGGTTTTTGAGAGGATTTGAGGTTGTTTGCATGTAAGTAGATGGTATGTGTGAAAAGTGGTTAATGGTTTTGTGTTAGTGGGAAATAGTAAGCTTAAAGAGTAAGCTTAGTTACACTTGTAACTTTGTAGCTAACATGATGCCACATATGGTTGTGGTGTCATGTTGGTGCCGTCCCATGCTAGCTAGTGGGGTGGGACAATGTATTTTATCCCATCTCACTAGTTTACGGGTATTCCTCGATTCTAGTTTTCTCGATTTGCGTGCCCTCGGGTCGTTTCACGAAAAACGTTTTTATAAATTATGAATCAACGTCACAAAACGAATCCAATAAAAATTGTCTCATCAAAAACGGAGTTCAAAAACGGATTTCAAAAACGTAAATACGTAATCCTAAGGTTTCCGGTTTAATCGTAAAGGACGCTAAATTATGCACGTAAGCCCAAATTTAAATCCGTAAATTGTGAGTTCGTCAACCAACACAAAAATAAGTTTCAAAATATTATACGAGAAAATATTTAACTACCTGAAAATGTTAGATTATCATATCCCTTATTTTTAATTTCAGCAACTCTCCTTGATAATTTTTGCTTTTGCTTGTTGATTGCTTTGTGTTTAAATGCTTATCTTATTGTTTTTATATATTAACTTTTTCATAATTTAATGTTCATGTCATGTGACTTCATGCTTTTCTTTACTTTTAAGAGTTACTTTGTTACCTTTTCACCTTTTTGTCATAAATTAGTGATTAGAATAGGTTCGCTTTCTGTAATAGCTTAGGTTAGACCTTAAGCTTTGATTGCATCATTTTCGAAAGGTTTGTATAAGTTAGTTTGTGCTACAAATTCATGAAAATTCATCAAAAATAAATAAAACTAAAGTGTACTTACATTTTATGTGGCAAGTAATCAGTAGGGTCTTAGATCTAGTTTTAATCTTGATTTGGTGCTTTGAGTCTCGCTTGATATTAGGTAATAGGGTGTTCTAAAGTTCTATTAACTTAGTTTGTACCTTGGTCAGTTTGTACATCTATTTGTTAAATCTTTAAGTCCACTTATTTAAGAACAATAGTAAAATGGCATGTACCACTTTCAGTCCATATCAGTAGGCGTTTAGGGACTTTGGCAGTTATTTTGGTTTGAAAATAGGTAGCAGGTCTTAGAGTTAGGCTTTAACTTTGGCGGTTCTGTTAGCATAGTAGTATACGTCCACGCCCAAATTCAAAGTTCATTGGATTAGCGCGAAGAGTGCAGGTCTGGCATTATTCGATCCGCTGTTAGGTTTAAGTGCTCACTGTTTTTACCTTTGTTTTGGCCTGTGACTGTTCAGTATTGTCCGCCTTATATGTATTGTGTTTTTGTGAGCTAGTTTATGACATTTGAGCATCAAACATTCAAAAGCACTATGCTCACATAGCAGCAGATAGGGATAGGATTGGTGAGTGCGTCTTGTGTTTTGTAATAGATTGTTTTTAGTGTTTCTTTTTTTTTTCTTGATTAATTCTAGTTAAGGTTTATAACTTTCCCATTTGTTGGCTAGAAAAACAAGAAAGAAGTCATACAAAAAGAATATAAATTAGCCCATTGTTGCCTTATGCTTCTTTGATTCTTGAGCACCCATTGTGTACCTGTCGTTTTGTTTATTCAGCAAAACTGTGTGCTTAACTGCTGTCATATTGTGACCTATTGGTCTTGCGTTTGCTTTTTGTGACTCCCCACTTGCAAAAAGTATGTGGGAGTGCCCCTTTGTTCTATTACTAAACAAGCATATCCTAACAAAGAACAAACCAAAAGTTCCCCTCTTAAGTTTTTAGCTGCTCAAATTATGGCGTGTTTGAAGCATAAATCCGTGGCGTGTAGTCTGTGTTTGTGCTACACTCTTGAACCCACGATCACAACATACCCCCCAATAAAAGTAAACAAATAAGAAAAAGTACCTACTGGTTGGTTTCATTTATTCATAACTGTGAAATCAAAAGCTCCAAATTCGTGGCTGATTTGTTGTTTTAATTGTGATTGTGTTAGTGTTTATTGTCTACTAACAACTAAACATAGAAATCAAATAAAAAAAGAGAACAAAAGGAATAGAGGTCTTCTTGCTTTGGTTCCTTGGTGTGCACACACAGCCTAAAACCAAGTCGTGAATCGTGGTATATGTTAGTGTGTTTTTGGCTGTGTATTTTGTCCCTGTGCACCCAAGTGAAAGCAAAGAAAAATAAAAAAAAATAAAAAAAATATAAAACCCGCATGCTTTTACCAGGAATAGTACCATTAAGATCGTACGTACTAGATTAAAACTTTCCTTTTATAGTATGATTACGTTCACGTGTTAGAATTTTACGTATTACGTACGTGTTAGAACACGATAAGTATTTATTACGTACGAACACACAATAATTATTTAAACAATAATTAATAACGAACATGCGATCATGAAATCATGAAAGTAATTAAATCACGAACTAATATTAATTACGTATATATATTTATTACGAACACGAATAAATATATTAAGTCACGGTTAATATTTAACGAGAACACATAAAACATGAACACGAACGAGCACTTAAATAATTAGACACGGAAAACGGTACGGGTACCCCATGTGGGCCCCCTACCCACGGCTACACAAAGAAGGATGGGCCAAGCCCATCAAATTTTTACTAATGAAGGGGTTAAGGTAAATTTTCTAGTCATTTTCACTTTACAGTAAAATAAATCAAAAACCTAAAAAGTTTTCTCCTTCTCCTTCTTGCTCTCTTGACTGCCGCATATAAACACACCAAAGGGGGGTGTTTATTTGATTTTTGATCTTGAATTTGGTGCAAGTGATCGTGTGTGTTCATCCTCGTTCGATCCACGCATTCGGTATACCTTTTTAATCCTTTTTCTTTTTGTTTTGATTTATTAAATTAAATAAGAACATGATGTTTTTAAAAAGCTAATTAAAAACATAAATCAAACATGTAAATGGTTATGGGGTAAATCAAAACGGAGGATTTAGGGGTGTTTGTTGTGGATGGCGCCTAAACCGAACCCCAAGGGGGTCTCGGCTTGGCACATGGACCACCACCGAGACCACAAGGTCTCGGTTTGGTGGTGTGGGTCCCACGGCAGCAGCAAACAAGGGGAAGCCCCGAAGTGGTTCAGGGTATGGAGTTGATTACGGGTCCGGTTCATGGTTTTAGTCACGATCCGGTTCATGGTTTATGTTAAGGTTATGTTTTTAATAATCATATGTTATAAATTAAATTAATAAAATATGACATGATTAATTTAATAAAACATGACTTAGGTTATAATTTAATTATTAGATCATGGATTTTAACCTAAGTATTTATATTTTTCTAGAATTTATAATTAATTAATTATTAAAAACCATGTTTATAAATAATTAATTAACATGAATTAGGTTATATTATTAATTAATAATACATGTTTTAACCTAAGTATTTAACTTGATTTAATTAAAAACATGATATATTTAATTACATACTTTTAACATATAGTTTATTTAAATTACATGTAATAATTAATAAACTACACCTTATATCATTATGACTTAGAAAAATAATCAAGAAACACTTAAGCTTATATACTTAGCTTATTTAACCAGCTTATATCTAATTATGGGAACTTTCTATTTTTAGAAACTTATTTGATTAAGGCAGCTAATCTATTTATGGAAACTTTCTATTTTTAGAAACGTATCTATTTTAAGCAGTAATTCTATTTTTGGAAACTTTCTATTTTTGGAAACTTTCTACTTTTGGAAACTTTCTATTTTTGAAAACT
This sequence comes from Glebionis coronaria, assembly GCA_025667525.1. Lineage (NCBI taxonomy): Eukaryota > Viridiplantae > Streptophyta > Magnoliopsida > Asterales > Asteraceae > Glebionis > Glebionis coronaria. The sequence goes on along the minus strand of CM046882.1, from coordinate 271,493,088 downwards.
TTCTATTTTTGGTAACTTTCTATTTTTGGAAACTTTCTATTTTAGGAAACCTATTATTTTTAGAAAGTTACTTATTATTACACAGTAAGTATAATAATACATGAAATACAAGTAATACTTAATCAAAATAGACAGAATATAAGATAAACACAGTTTAAAGCTTAAAACAGTAAAACATGACATGAACGTATAAAATAAGCTAAGACATGACATAAAACCAGTTACGTATTTAGTAAGCAGATACTTATACACGTATGTATTTATGTAGCGTTAGTGATACCGAAGTAGGACTCTCCTTAGTTTGTCTTCTTCGTTCACTGGACATAAGGTACGGATTCCCGTCCTTTCAGTATGAACATTCTTTCCTTATTAGGATTCCCCGTATGCAGCCAACTGTTTTCCCATAGTATAAGTTTATATTTTTGACTTGCTTATGTTTAATTTAGAATACCTATAGCCATATACATGCATGACCAGTTTCACCTAGTTATGGAGGTACCATAACCATAACACTAGAGGCACTAGTGTTATGACTTCACAACGGCGGAGTGATTGCTCGTGGCGTCTCTTCAGCTTTTGGCCATATTATTATATTTATCATGTGGGGCGTATGGGTCCATCCTAGTTACATGTTTTTCAGCATATTACTCAGTGTGAATGTGGTGTGGGCGTTACATCCTTCACAAGGAGCTGATCCCTCCTACCCAAACCAGTATATTAAATTAGAGGCATCCCCTCTAATTTGAATGATGAGGTCACCCCTCCAAGTATTCATGCACGGTGGATTTTCATGACCTATATTGGTTAATGGTAGAATATGTTAAACAGTTTTTATAAGATAAACATAAGGCTTTTCAAACTATAAAACCAGTTTTACCAAGACTTAACCAGGTTATTCGGGACTTAGTTTCTTCCGCTGTTATATGTTTATATGGTTATCCTATTCATGCTTTATTGTATGTCCGTGCACTGAGCGTATTGCTCAGCTGTTTTCCTTTTCTATGTTCCCAAAACGGCAGGTACTCAGGGATGCTTGTAGACTTTAAGCGTACGTGCATATGGACTAGAAGCTTTCTAGCCTTTCTTTACTTTATGCATAATCTTTACTTTGATACTCTTGCTATGGACATTGTTTAGTCCTTTCAATTACAGTACTTATGTTTGTGTGTGATGAGCTTTACTTTTGGACTACCGATGTTTGATTCCGGTATTTTCCTTTTATGGTCATGTAATGTTTAGACATTTATCCTTGTATGCTTTGATGACACGCCATTATTACGCGTGACATTCCATTATCAAAATGGGGTGTTACAATTATGGTATCAGAGCCAAGGCTTCGACCTGTAGGCTCTCAAAATATGACATGTGATTAGTGGGTAGTCACTATGGTCTTCCTATAACTGATACTCGTTTTCATGCATTCATCATTTTTATGCATACATATATATGTCATTGTCGCAGGTTTATGACTAAGTAATGGTTGGTACAGGACTCGCCCTATTTAGTCGCATGTGTTTTATCGAAACTTTTAAATTTGGGACCGACCCATAGGCGTCCCCTCGCCATGTCTTTTATTTTGGGTGAACTGACCATAGGCGTTCACTCTCGAGCATACAAAAATTTTCATAAAACTGCATCATGCATTCATACACAAATTTTCTTGCATAAAAATTTTTTTCTGGATTTATTGGTATAAATTTTTTTCATGTATATATATTTTATGTTTTGATCTGTTAATCATATGTTTTATGTTATATTGTTAGATGGTTCTCACACGCGAACACGAACAACTCAATGCTGCAATCCAAGCTGCAATGCATTTTTTGCTTCCTCAACTAAGGAATGACATCAGGGCTAAGGTTCAAGCTGCCAACAATCAGCAGCAAAACCAAGCACCTCCTCCTCCTCCTTCAGTGACATTGGCAGTATGGCTGGAGAGATTCAACAAGCTCCGTCCTCGAGCTTTTGAGAAAACAGATAGCCCCAGTGATGCTGAAAGCTGGTTGGCTCACATCAAGAAGATTTTCAATGCTATGGGTTGTGACCCCGCGTTTAAGGCGAGGTTGGCATGCTATCGGTTCGAAGGCGATGTGTTAAATTGGTGGTTAGCGTTGATGCAGTCTGAGGGAGGTGACGATTGGGTTGCTGGTTTGACATGGGCTCAGTTCAAGGATAGGGTGATGGAGCAGTTCTTTCCCAAGTCTGAGCAAGACAAGCTCAAGAGGGAGTACCATAGGATCCGATAGAGAGCTGGGGAGAATAGCAACGAGTTTATGCAGTGTTTTCTTCGCTTAGCTGGTTTCCTAGGTGCAGCAGCAGGTACTCCTGAAGAGCAGGCACACCACTTTAGGTGGGCTCTTCGCACATCGGTCGCAAACAATCTGGTGTGTGCTACGTTCACCACTATAGCACAAGTGGCCGATGCAGCACGTAAGCTGGAGATGCTGCAGGAGAGAGATGAGTTCGGGGAAGCTGAGAGACCCGAGAAGAGGTAAACATTCGTATTCGAGCGGTGACCAATCCGTATTTTTTCCATATATGTCAGTTATTCATCTCTTTAAACTGTATCTTCCAGGCAGAAAACTGGGGACCGGTCTCAGCCGGCTACTCAGCAGCAGCCTCATCAGCCCAAGGGAAACGGTCAGACTAACAACCGTTCTGCTACGGATAGGCGTGGCGATAATGATACTTACTGTAACAACGCTGGACATTCCAACGGCAGCAGGTCCTAATACTTATGCATTTTCTTATGATTTCATGTTATAACTCATATTCTGACACTTTAGCAAAACTTCTACCAGGAACCATGGAAACGGTAGGGACCAGAACTAGAGAGGTTCACAGCCTAGCCGTCCAGCTATAACTGGTATTCAATCTTACGATTATCCGCATTGTCCTTTGTACCCTATTATCATGTTTTATGTAAATATTTTTATCAGGTTCTCAGCCAGCCAGAGCACCTGCTGGACGATATACTCATCCTCTTTGCTCTACTTGCCACCGTAGGCACCCAGGGCCATGTCGTCGTAACACTGACGCATGCTTCAAGTGTGGTCTTCCTGGCCATATCATGAAGGATTGCCGTAAGGGCGAGATGGAGGGCACATCTAGACATGTTGATACCAAGCTGCCTCCTACCACTGGGCGTGTCTACACGACTTCTCGAGACCAGGCCAACAAGTCTACAGGTACCATCACTAGAATCTTGTATATGTATGGTCAAGCTGCGTGTGTTCTTTTCGATACGGGTGCTACTCACTCGGTTATTTCTACTGCTTATGCTAAGAACATTAGGATGCTCCCCATGCCACTAGAGAATAGACTTACTATTTCCACGCCTTTGGGGGACTCTGTATTAATCACCCATGTATACAAGAGTCTTCCCCTAGAATTTGACGATAAGGTTTGTCCTGTTGACGCACTTCCGCTGGACATGAATGACTTCGACATGATTTTGGGCATGGATTGGCTATCCAAGGATCATGCTACCATAGACTGCCATTCATATCAAGTTATCTTCGGTGATGTTAATGTACCAGAGTACATTCATAACGGGTTCGTACTCGGACGATATGTACAAATCATATCTACCCTGCAAGCGCGTGCACTACTGTCACATGGCTGCGAGGGTTATCTAGCTACGGTTCATGACCTGGATGTTGAATCTCCATCAATTCTGGATCAACCAATAGTGTCGGAATTCCAAGATGTATTTCCAGCAGAACTTCCGAGCATACCACCTGCACGAGAAGTGGAATTCAATATCGAGCTAATTCCAGGAGCTGAACCGATCTCCAAGGCTCCTTATTGAATGGCTCCCATAGAGCTGAAGGAGCTGAAGGATCAACTACAAGAACTTCTTGAACGAGGTTTCATTCGACCGAGCGTATCTCCATGGGGCTCACCGGTTCTATTTGTTAAGAAGAAGGACGGCAGTATGCGTCTTTGAATAGACTATCACGAGCTCAACAAGATTACTATCCTGAATAGGTATCCACTGCCGCGTATAGGCGATCTGTTTGACCAACTCCAAGGGGACAAACACTTCTCCAAGATTGATCTTAGGTCAGGCTACCATCAGCTACGGGTTAAGGAGCAAGACATCGCTAAGACTGCTTTTTGTACCCGCTATGGCCACTACGAGTTTGTAGTTATGCCATTCGGCCTGACAAATGCTCCAGCAGTGTTCATGGACTTGATGAACAGAATCTTCCAAGAATTTCTGGACAAGTTCGTCATTGTCTTCATCGATGACATCCTGATTTTCTCAATGTCCACGGAGGAACACAAAGACCATCTTCGTACAGTACTACAGATTCTTTGCCAGAAGCAGTTGTATGCTAAATTCTCCAAATGTGAGTTCTGATTAGACAAGGTGGCATTCTTAGGTCACATTGTATCAGCAGAAGGAACCACTATGGATCCGGCGAAGGTTGAGGCCATTACTAAGTGGCCGAGGCCGACATCAGCGACTGAAGTCCGCAGTTTCTTAGGCTTAGCTGGCTATTACAGCAGGTTCGTAGAGAACTTTTCCCGCTTAGCACTACCATTGACCAAACTGATGCGGAAAGGGGAGAAATTCGTCTGGACTGAAGAACGAGAGAAGAGCTTTGAAGACCTGAAGCAGAAGCTAGTATCTGCACCTATTCTTACTCTCCCGTCTAGTACGGGTGGATTTCAAATCTACAGTGATGCATCGGGGAAGGGACTTGGCTGTGTTCTCATGCAACATGGGAAAGTGATCGCGTACGCTTCACGGCAGCTTAAGCCTTATGAAGAAAATTACCCTACGCATGACTTGGAACTTGCTGCAGTCGTGTTGGCATAGAAGATATGGAGGCACTACTTATATGGAGAATCATGAGACATTTTCACGGACCACAAGAGCTTGAAGTATATCTTCACTCAACGTGAATTGAACATGAGGCAGAGGAGATGGTTAGAGCTGTTGAAGGATTATGACATTAATCTACAGTATCATCACGGAAAGGCAAATGTAGTAGCAGATGCTATTAGAAGGAAGTCCGGAATGATCAACGGCATTAAAATTGAGGAGGAAATCATAAGAGACTTGGAGCGACTAGACATCGAGATCATGGTACATGGACAACACGGTTACTGGGCTAATCTTAGAGTAGAACCCGAGTTACTCTCTAAGATCAAGGAAGCTCAGAAAGATGATGGAGAAATCTGGGCGATAGTACAGGATTTGGAGAAACAGACGGAATTCAGAGTAGATGCAGATGGTATCGTATGGCAAGGCACGAGACTGTGTGTTCCTGATGATCAAGAACTCCGGGAAGCCTTGTTAGCTGAAGCTCATAGCTTCCCATTCTCTATACATCCTGGTTCGACTAAGATGTACCATGACATCAAGCAATACTTTTTGTGGAGTGGTATGAAACAGGATGTGGCCACTTACGTCTCCAAATGTCTTACCTGCCAGCAGGTTAAGATCGAGCATCAGCGATCTGGCGGTCTCCTTCAACCGTTAGATATTCCAGAGTAGAAGTGGGACAAAACACCATGGATTATGTTACTAGTCTTCCGCCTACCAAAAGGAAGCACGATGCAATTTGGGTTATCGTAGATCAACTTACCAAATCAGCTCATTTCTTACCGATCCGCAAGGAAGACCCGGTAAGTAAACTCGCCGATACATATAGAAGAGAGATCATGAGACTCCACGGTGCTCCATCCAGCATCGTCTCAGACAGAGATCCTCGTTTCACTTCGCGATTTTGTAAGAGTCCGCAAAAAGCTTGGGGTACACAACTTAAGCTTAGCACGGCCTTTCATCCTCAAACGGACGGACAGTCAGAGCGAACGATTCAGACATTAGAAGACATGTTTGTTGGAATGGACTGGTGATTGGGACGATTATATCTGTTTGGTGGAGTTTGCATACAACAACAGTTGGCACGCAAGTATCAAGTGTGCTCCTTTCGTGATCTTGTATGGCACAAAGTGTCACGCCCCAATCTGCTGGGATCAGGTTGGCGAGCGAAAGAATCGCAGTAGCTAAGCAAAAACTTCAGGAACCACGGTCATGTCAGAAGAGTACGCCGATAAGCATCGTAGGGACATACATTTTAAAGTAGGAGATCACGTCTTCCTTAAGGTTTCGCCGGCACGTGGTGTTAGACGCTTCGGGATTAAAGGGAAGCTCAGTCCTCGTTTCATCGGACCATTTGATATCATTGAACGCGTCGGTTAAGTATCTTTACCGGTTAAGGTTACCTCCACAGCTTTCGTATGTACACAATGTGTTTCATGTGTCCTTACTCAGAGGGTACCAGTATCATCCCCATCACATGGTTCAGTATCCACTGGAACAGATACGTGAAGATCTCACCTTTATAGAAGAACCCGAACGAGTTCTTGACAGACAAGAACGAGTCATGAGAAGGAAGACGATTCCATTCGTCAAAATCTTTTGGAGGGATCATACCGAGCGGGAATCCACTTGGGAAACAGAGGAGTCTATCCGGGCTTCTTACCCTCATTTTATATTTTAAATTCGGGTATGTTCTTCTTTTTCAGTTTACTTTATCTATAATTCGTGGAAAAATTATTCTTTTTAGGGGGGAAGAGTTGTAAAACCCACATGCTTTTACCATGAATAGTACCATTAAGATCGTACGTACTAGATTAAAACTTTCCTATTATAATATGATTACGTTCACGTGTTAGAAGTTTACGTATTACGTACGTGTTAGAACACGATAAGTATTTATTACGTACGAACACACAATAATTATTTAAAAAATAATTAATCACGAACATGCGATCATGAAATCATGAACGTAATTAAATCACGAACTAATATTAATTATGTATATATATATATTACGAACACGAATAAATATATTAAGTAAGGGTTAATATTTAATGAGAACACATAAAACACGAACACGACTAAACACGAACTAACACTTAAATAATTAGACTCTAAAAACGGTACGGGTACCCCATGTGGGGCCCCCTACCCGCGGCTACACAAAGAAGGATGGGCCAAGCCCATCAAATTTTTACTAAGGAAGGGGTTAAGGTAAATTTTCTAGTCATTTTCACTTTACAGTAAAATAAATCAAAAACCTAAAAAGTTTTCTCCTTCTCCTTCTTGCTCTCTTGGCCGCCGCATATAAACACACCAAAGGGGGGTGTTTATTTGATTTTTGATCTTGAATTTGGTGTAAGTGTTCGTGTGTGTTCATCCTCGTTCGATCCACGCATTCGGTATACCTTTTTAATCCTTTTTCTTTTTGTTTTGATTTATTAAATTAAATAAGAACATGATGTTTTTAAAAAGCTAATTAAAAACATAAATCAAACATATAAATGGTTATGGGGTAAATCAAAACGGAGGATTTAGGGGTGTTTGTTGTGGCTGGCGCCTAAACCAAACCCCAAGGGGGTCTCGGCTTGGCACATGGACCACCACCGAGACCACAAGGTCTTTTGGTGGTGTGGGTCCCACGGCAGCAGCAAACAAGGGGAAACCCCGAAGTGGTTCGGGGTATGGAGTTGATTACGGGTCCGGTTCATGGTTTCTAGTCACGATTCGGTTCATGGTTTATGTTAAGGTTATGTTTTTAATAATCATATGTTATAAATTATATTAATAAAATATGACATGATTAATTTAATAAAACATGACTTAGGTTATAATTTAATTATTAGATCATGGATTTTAACCTAAGTATTTATATTTTTCTAGACTTTATAATTAATTAATTATTAAAAACCATGGTTATAATTAATTAATTAACATGACTTAGGTTATATTATTAATAATTAATAATACACGTTTTAACCTAAGTATTTAACTTGATTTAATTAAAAACATGATATATTTAATTAAATACTTTTAACCTATAGTTTATTTAAATTACATGTAATAATTAATAAACTACACCTTATATCATTATGACTTAGAAAAATAATCAGGAAACACTTAAGCTTATATACTTAGCTTATTTAACCAGCTTGTATCTAATTATGGAAACTTTCTATTTTTATAAACTTATTTAATTAAGGCAACTAATCTATTTATGGAAACTTTCTATTTTTGGAAACTTATCTATTTTGAGCAGTAATTCTATTTTTGGAAACACTTTCTATTTTTGGAAACTTTCTATTTTTGGAAACTTTCTATTTTTGGTAACTTTCTATTTTTGGAAACTTTCTATTTTAGGAAACCTGCTACTTTTAGAAAGTTACTTATTATTACACAGTAAGTATAATAATACATGAAATACAAGTAATACTTAATCTGAATAGACAGAATATAAGATAAACACAGTTTAAAGCTTAAAACAGTAAAACATGACATGAACGTATAAAATAAGCTAAAACATGACATAAAACCAGTTACGTATTTAGTAAGAAGATACTTATACACGTATGTATTTATGTAGCGTTAGTGATACTGAAGTAGGACTCTTCTTGTAAAACCCGTATTTAAATTATTTGTATTTTAAATACGCAGTTAGATTTTTATCAACCGATTATGTTTTATTAACATACGGGAATATCACACGAGAATTTTAATACAAGCGTATGATTACGTTTTTTTTTTAAAAAGGATGAAAAGTATATATGTTAAAGGGGCCGGCTAAAAAAAAAGAAATAAGAAAAGTAAAGGCCCTAGGCCGGTTGGTTTTAAAAAAAGAAAGGGAAATTTGGGCTTGGGCCCTTTTGTTAAAAAAAACACACAGGGGGCTTACCCCTATTGTAACAATCAGAAATAAAAAAAAAAAATTGGTTTAGGTGTTCCTTGTGATGGCCGACAGAATAGACAAAAAAAGAAGAAAAAAAAAGAGCGCCGCCTGTTAAATCAAGAACAAGAGTCAAGTTTCTTTTGATTTCATGAATCTATTGATTTCGTGTGTCTACCCCATTCTTAATCAGTAAATAAAGGTAATTCCGTCCTTATTCTTTTTATTTGAATCACGAATCTAAATCAGTTTGGTGGTCGGGTTCGTTGGTTTCAAGAAAACCGAGACCAATGGGTCTCGGTGTGCTGTTTTGAGACCAGCCGCGGCCAGGGTGCACGCTGGTGGTGGTTGTGATGTGCGGCCGCAGCCAAAACCCTCAACCGAGGGTGTATGTTGGGTATACAGTGGGAAAAACACGAAACCAAGAGAAACCCGAGAGCCTAAGGCTCTCGGTGGAATAATAAAACAGATAGGGGTCTCGTTTGGTTTGTATATTCAGGAATTAGCGACATTTTAGCGACGGAATTTTCTGTCGCAGTTTGTCAGGCCAGATTTGGGACAGTTTTGACCACAGCTTTTAGCGACGATTAGTACTAGTTAGCAACAGAAATTCTGTCGCTAATCTAGTGTTGGATTTAATAACTTTGTTGGCTTGTTTTAGTACGACCGAGAAGGAGAGATCTCGGTAGGCTCGGGGCTATATTAAAATAATAAAAATGAAGATTTTGATTATATTTTTTTTTAATTTTTTTATAAATGGTTATGATTAAATTAGTTTTAAAAATTAAAAGGGTACAATATTATTCAAGGATTTTATTGATTTGAAAATCTTTCTAAATTTAGAAACTTATATTTATAGCAGGTTATTATTTTTAGCAATATCGTAAATATCAGAATAAATATTACATTAATCAGTAATTAATTAAAGACAGTTAGAATACAATATTTCAAGAATCAATTTAATACTAGAATACAGAATACCGTGTATTATATAGTAATCAGAAATACATGATGTATACGTTAATCAGGAATATTAGAACACTCAGAGTTATCAGTTTATACACATACAATATTACAAGAATAAAATAAATTAAACTATGAACATGTAAGAATCAGAACAGTAAACAGGCTCAGAACAATTAAGAACAGATAAAAATATGTAACGGTAAACAGTAATTAGACAACTCATCTCAGCGTCCTTTATCTATGTAGTAACCTTGAAGTCGGAATCGATCTTTCAGCTTTCATTCATATTTCATTACTGGACGCGAGGTACGGACTTCCGTCCTTTCAGTAAGGACTTCCTTTCTGTGCATGATTAGGAATTCCCGTCTGCAGCCAAATGTTTTCCCCGTATATGTTTAAGCTTATCAGTAATCATGTTAAAAAAAATAAGTTGCCTGAGCATTATATACAAGCACGACCAGTTTATGTACTAGTTACGGAGGTACCGTAACCACGGCACTAGAGGCACCAGTGTCGTGACTCACATGCAGGAGAGTGATATCCTGCATCGTCCCACTCATGTTCAGTTTGGCCATTTTTATATGTATGTTTAGTGGGGCGTATGGATGCATCCTAGGCTTATAAGTGTTACAAGTTATCAGGGTGAATGTGGTGTGTGCTCTACATCCTTCACATTGGAGCTGATCCCTCCACCCAGCACAGTTATTTAGAGGTCACCCCTCTACAGCATGACGAGGTCACCCCTCCAGTTATTCATTCACGGTTGTTACAGCACGTGACCTATATAAGCTTTGGCAAATTAAAATACAGTAAATGCATGTTTTCAGATTTATCAGATAACAGTTCAGCTTTATTATTTATAAATCAGGCTTTACAGATTATGCACAGATTTCCGCTACAACTTTACTTATCAGTCTTACAGCTTCAGTATTTCATCATCTGTTCCATTTTAGTAATTCCTTATTATGCTTTATATCCGTTCACTGAGCGTTATGCTCAGCCGTAGTTCCCTTTCATGTTCTAACGGCAGGTACACCAGGACGCTCTTAGGATTCTTAGAGCATGTGCATTTGGATAGAAGCTATCCAGACTTCTTACTTATTGTACTTACAGTATTCTGCTTATTTGGACATTGTTTAGTCCTTTCCTTCAGTATTTTTACTCATCATGTTTTGGGCTTATGTTTGGATTGCCGATGTTTGATTCCGGTATTTCCTTTATGGTCAGTTAATGTTTTAGGACATTTACCTTATGCTTTGATGACACGCCATAACTACACGTAACGGTACACTTATCCAAGTGGGGTGTTACAATTATGGTATCAGAGAGCAAGGTTCGACCTGTAGGCTCTAAAACTTGACCTGTGACTAGTGGGTAGTTACCAGGAACTTCCCAGCTTTTGGCGTTGTTATCTTTCATGTTTCTCATGCATTTATTAGTCAGTTTTCTTCAAGTATCAGTCAGTTTTATTAAGTTTCTGACTAAGTAAAAGGTTGGTACATGACTGGCCATATTTAGTCGCATGTGCTTTTTTACGAATTTTGTTTTGGTGAACCGACCCATAGGCGTTCACCCTTGCCCGTTCAGATTTTTGTATTGGTGAACCGACCCAATGGCGTTCATCCTTACTCTTGACAGATTCATGCTTTCAGTCGAATATTACTTGGTGAACCAGCCCATATACGTTCACCAATGTTCAGATCAAATTTCATGTTTTTCAGTTGAATGTTGTTTTGTGAACCGATCCATAGTTGTTCACCTTTGCTCATATCGTGACATTCTATAAATTTTGACAAGTATGGATTGGACTACAACCACCCATATTTAGTAACATATTGTAAATTCTATACATGACAATTCTCAGAAAATATTGACAAATATGGATCGAAACAGAACCGCCCATACTTAGTCACATGCTTCCTACTATGAATACTGTGGATTAACCCATAACTATCCACATCAGTTGGTGTTAAACCTTAGTTGATTATTCTTCTATGTTCTTTGTATCAGTCAAGTTTGTACTCTCAAGGGGATGTCGTTTTCATGCTGATTAAGTTCATGTCTCTTTATGAGGATTATGTTTTCAGCAAGGTGATGATGTTTCCATGCTAAGATACAAAAGGGGTTACAGTTAAATCCTGTTTTCATAATAATCATGTTTGATCTGCATCAGTCATGTCTTCATTCTGACCATTGCGGAAATTCCGTTTAATCATATTCTTGAAACTCTATACAACCAGCTATAAGTCCACGCAGGAATTACCAGGCTATCATGTTACTCATTTAAGTTCAGTTTACTACCGTTTAAATCAATTTAATTCTTTGATCATGTCAGACAAGCGACACCAGTATCGATCATTTCATAAAAATTTCCACCAGTTCCATGTACAATATTCCATATGTATCTCATGTACAGTGTCTCAGTTATACTCCATGTGTAGTATTCATTTTGTACTTCATGTACAGTAGTCCAGATGTACACCAGGTACCCTACTCCATGGATATTGCTAATCGATCCTCAACCATCTCAGGCGTTTATACTTGTCGATATTCTACCAGGTGTTGATGCTGCTCGTGAGTTAAAGATTTTACCAGATACTGATGCTGCTAACACTTTGAAGACCTCACAAATGCTGATGTTGCTGATACTTTGGAGATCTCTCGAGATTCTGATATCATTCATACTATAAAGACTATGCAGAACAAACACGAAAACTATAAGTTTGAAATTTCTGACAAGAATAAACTTCTACCATCTGACACTACCATTCTATTCCAGGCTTTTACTTTCTCAGCTAGATGTCACACTTCACTCAACTAACCGTTCATTCAGAAGAGTGGGAACTGGAACCCAGCCGGCCACTCAGCAGAGTAGTTACATGAATCACGGGCATGATAATGACCGTCATAAAGTGACAGACAAAGCAGTAGTGACAACCATCGTACTTATAATTAATCAGTCAGTAACCATCGGAACTCCGGCACGGACGTGACCAGAAATACAAGAGGTCAGTAGTCTAACCGGTCCGCCAATCCTAGCAGTTACAAAAATTAACAGCCTTATCCAGATTCATCCACTAAAATACATGTCCAGACAACATTCAAGACACATGTATCAAGTATCATTTCGGAAGACACTTGTCAGGACACGAGTCAGGGTACACGTCCTACTAATATCTTCTCAGGACACGAGTCAAGACTCATAATATCAGTATTGTCTTCTAAACCAGGTCCTCAATGATTCAGGGCACCCTCGAAGGGGAATACACTCGTTCTATTATGCCACACATAAATCGGATCATTTGAAAAATTCAGTCACCACCACTAGAGTATTATTCAGGTTAAACACGCAGTATTCACTCTGTGAGGTGACGGACGAACACATTCAGTGAAAAGTCCCCATGTTTACTTCACGTATTCCTATGGCAGCTTTATCTTAAATCAGGTAGTCAACTGTCTCTCATCCAGAAAGGACTCAACAGTATCACCATATTTATTAAAGTTTTATTTTCAATTAACGATGAGATCCGTCTTACCAACCCTGACATATTCATTTTACTCCTGCCAGAAAAATCAGTACAAATTGTTCTAGCTTTACAAGCACGTGAATTATTATCTTTTAGCTGTGAAGACTTCTGGTCACCATTCATGATAATAATTATGAAATTCCTTAAATTCATGATCAACAGATTATCCTAAAGTTTCCAGATGCAATTTCAAAAAGTTTTCAAGAAATTCCTTCCTAACCACAAGATAGAGTTTAACACCGAGCTTGTCTCAAGAATAGAACCAGTTTTCAAAACTATTTATTCCAGGGCTTCAGCTAAGTTAAAAGAGTTGTAGCAATTGCTGCAAGAGTTATCAGAACGAGGCTTTATTCGCCCTAGCACACCACCATAAGGTGTACCATTTCTGTCGATCAGGAAGAAGGCTGGTAACATGAGATCATGTATCAACCACCGATATTTTGACAAGATCATCATGTTTAATTGATGTTCATTCCACGAATAGCAGCTTTATCTGATCTGCTATGACTTCTTAAATATTTTCCAGAACAATTCATGATCATGTCACCATCAGTGGTGAGAGAGACATATTATAGTCACTCTAAAAATTTAGAATTATATTTCCGAGCTCCCTAATGCTCCAGCTATAGTATGATATTTATGAATAAATTTTTTATATGACTTCGCAGACAAAATCGTCAATATGTACTTTGATAACATTTTGATCTTCTAAATTCTAGAGAAGTACAAGATAATCATCTTCTCACAGTTGTATAGAATCTCCGATAGGAGAAAATTTATATACGCAGCTTTCTAGATATGAATCCCAGTAAGAACAAGGTCGCATTTCTGGACCACACTATTTCAGCAGAAAGGAATTTTAGACAATCCTACGAAGGTGAAGGCCATCACCAGATGGTCACGACCGACGCCGGTGAACGAAGTACAAAATTTCTAGAATTCAGTTGACTACTACCGCAGAAATTGTTGAAAGTTCTCATGATTAGCTTTCTATGGCTAAGCTTTCGCATAAAGGAGAGGACTCACACTAAAATTTTGGATTCCATAAGATCCTACGCCCCGAGAGATCTATTTTACCCAGACTCAAAATTCTTTCATGACTAATCACTCAGATTTCACCAGAAGGTACCGTAATCCCAGGCAGAATTTTGATAGAAGAAGTATAACATAATTGATGCAACTATGTTCATATCTGGATGCCTGACATACCTCAGGTTCAAGATAGGACACCGACATGCTGCAGGAAATTCAGCAATAGGTCGTATGATTCAAAAGTATTCCATCAACAATCTTGTCAGATCGAAATTAGCATTCGCGAATCGCGCTCACGTTCATGTTCACAATCACGTGTACGTTCACATTTACGTTCACGTTTATTTTCACTTTCACATTGAAGTCTCATTCGCAATATGATGCTGTTTTAGTTCATGCTTTGTGCTATCTCATGATTTAAGCTCACGTTAGCGTTGGTAACATTGTTCACGTTCAAGTTCGTGTGCCATTTCGCAATACACGTGTCACGGTTTATTACCGAATACGGATACAGAAAGCTTAAGAAACCAGACTCAAGTTAGCTGAGCATCTCCATACCCAGGCAGACGTTTCACATCTCAGGCCGTATCGTTGGCATTCTTTCCTCAGTCAGTATATGATCATGATACGTCCTAGATCACGTTCACAGTATGTTATAAGTATCACATTCACAATATACTTCATGTACAACGTTCCTCATATAATCGTGAACCACATTCAAAATTGCTCACGTAGCACGTTCACAATTGTTCACGTAGTTCGTCCCTATATATTTTTAGCAGCTTGCTAAGAGTTATAAATGTTATCTTTTCAGAATATTTACATGTACCGTTTCATGTATCATACATGCTATAGTTTATCCAGTCTATCAGATTCAGAAAATCCGTCTTGAATATGGAACTAGAAACTATTCGTCATCGTCAGGACAGGGTCATCAGGACCAAGATTTTAATTATGTTTAGACCCTTGAAGGAATCGTTTCGAGCGGGAAGCTACTCGAAACGGAGGAGTCCATCCGGACCACTCATCCTTTTCTTCAATAAATTCTGTTAAGACCTTTCAGTCATGTCATGTTCCATGTTCTCTTCAGCCATGTCACGTTAAATGATCACTTCATTCATGTCATGTTATACCTATCAGCAAAATTATGTCTTAATTAGAAGACGAATTATCCTTCAGCTTAATTGTCTTTTCAGTTTACATGTTCTTTCAGTTCTTATAACTTCATCGGCTTATTACCTTTAATTCGAGGACGAATTTCTCCTTTTTAGAGGGGAAGAATTGTAAAACCACGATATTATCATATCCTTAATTCGAGGACGAATTATTCTTTTTAGAGGGGAAGAATTGTAAAACCCGTATTTAAATTATTTGTATTTTAAATACGCAGTTAGATTTTTATCAACCGATTATGTTTTATTAACATACGGGAATATCACACGAGAATTTTAATACAAGCGTATGATTACGTTTTTTTTAAAAAAAGGATGAAAAGTATATATTTTAAAGGGGCCGGCTAAAAAAAAGAAATAAGAAAAGTAAAGGCCCTAGGCCGGTTGGTTTTAAAAAAAGAAAGGGAAATTTGGGCTTGGGCCCTTTTGTTAAAAAAACACACGGGGGGCTTACCCCTATTGTAACAATCAGAAATAATAAAAAAAAAATTGGTTTAGGTGTTCCTTGTGATGGCCGACAGAATAGACAAAAAAAAGAAGAAAAAAAAAGAGCGCCGCCTGTTAAATCAAGAACAAGAGTCAAGTTTCTTTTGATTTCATGAATCTATTGATTTCGTGTGGCTACCCCATTCTTAATCAGTAAATAAAGGTAATTCCGTCCTTATTCTTTTTATTTGAATCACGAATCTAAATCAGTTTGGTGGTCGGGTTCGTTGGTTTCAAGAAAACCGAGACCAATGGGTCCCGGTGTGCTGTTTTGAGACCAACCGCGGCCAGGGTGCACGCTGGTGGCGGTTGTGATGTGCGGCCGCAGCCAAAACCCTCAACCGAGGGTGTATGTTGGGTATACAGTGGGAAAAACACGAAACCAAGAGAAACCCGAGAGCCTAAGGCTCTCGGTGGAATAATAAAATAGATAGGGGTCTCGTTTGGTTTGTATATTCAGGAATTAGTGACATTTTAGCGACGGAATTTTCTGTCGCAGTTTGTCAGGCCAGATTTGGGACAGTTTTGACCACAGCTTTTAGCGACGATTAGTACTAGTTAGCAACAGAAATTCTGTCGCTAATCCAGTATTGGATTTAATAACTTTGTTGGCTTGTTTTAGTGCGACCGAGAAGGAGAGATCTCGGTAGGCTCGGGGCTATATTAAAATAATAAAAATGAAGATTTTGATTATACTTTTTTTTAATTTTTTTATAAATGGTTATGATTAAATTAGTTTTAAAAATTAAAAGGGTACAATATTATTCAAGGATTTTATTGATTTGAAAATCTTTCTAAATTTAGAAACTTATATTTATAGTAGGTTATTATTTTTAGCAATATCGTAAATATCAGAATAAATATTACATTAATCAGTAATTAATTAAAGACAGTTAGAATACAATATTTCAAGAATCAATTTAATACTAGAATACAGAATACCGTGTATTATACAGTAAACAGAAATACATGATGTATACGTTAATCAGGAATATTAGAACACTCAGAGTTATCAGTTTATACACATACAATATTACAAGAATAAAATAAATTAAACTATGAACATGTAAGAATCAGAAACAGTAAACAGGCTCAGAACAATTAAGAACAGATAAAAATATGTAACGGTAAACAGTAATTAGACAACTCATCTCAGCGTCCTTTATCTATGTAGTAACCTTGAAGTCGGAATCGATCTTTCAGCTTTCATTCATATTTCATTACTGGACGCGAGGTACGGATTTCCGTCCTTTCAGTAAGGACTTCCTTTCTGTGCATGATTAGGAATTCCCGTCTGCAGCCAAATGTTTTCCCCGTATATGTTTAAGCTTATCAGTAATCATGTTAAAAAAAATAAGTTGCCTGAGCATTATATACAAGCACGACCAGTTTATGTACTAGTTACGGAGGTACCGTAACCACGGCACTAGAGGCACCGGTGTCGTAACTCACATGCAGGAGAGTGATATCCTGCATCGTCCCACTCATGTTCAGTTTGGCCATTTTTATATGTATGTTTAGTGGGGCGTATGGATGCATCCTAGGCTTATAAGTGTTACAAGTTATCAGGGTGAATGTGGTGTGTGCTCTACACCCTTCACATTGGAGCTGATCCCTCCACCCAGCACAGTTATTTAGAGGTCACCCCTCTACAGCATGACGAGGTCACCCCTCCAGTTATTCATGCACGGTTGTTACAGCACGTGACCTATATAAGCTCTGGCAAATTAAAATACAGTAAATGCATGTTTTCAGATTTATCAGATAACAGTTCAGCTTTATTATTTATAAATCAGGCTTTACAGATTATGCACAGATTTCTGCTACAACTTTACTTATCAGTCTTACAGCTTCAGTATTTCATCATCTGTTCCATTTTAGTAATTCCTTATTATGCTTTATATCCGTTCACTGAGCGTTATGCTCAGCCGTAGTTCCCTTTCATGTTCTAACGGCAGGTACACCAGGACGCTCTTAGGATTCTTAGAGCATGTGCATTTGGATAGAAGCTATCCAGACTTCTTACTTATTGTACTTACAGTATTCTGCTTATTTGGACATTGTTTAGTCCTTTCCTTCAGTATTTTTACTCATCATGTTCTGGGCTTATGTTTGGATTGCCGATGTTTGATTTCGGTATTTCCTTTATGGTCACTTAATGTTTTAGGACATTTACCTTATGCTTTGATGACACGCCATAACTACACGTAACGGTACACTTATCCAAGTGGGGTGTTACACTTCTCAGTACGTCTTCTTCGTTTACTGGACATAAGGTACGGATTCCCGTCCTTTTAGTATGGACATTCTTTCCTTATTAGGATTCCCCGTATGCAGCCAACTGTTTTCCCGTAGTATAAGTTTATATGTTTGACTTGCTTATGTTTAATTTAGAATACCTATAGCAATTTACATGCATGACCAGTTTCACCTAGTTTTGGAGGTACCATAACCATAACACTAGAGGCACTTGTGTTATGACTTCACCACGGCGGAGTGATTGCTCGTGGTGTCCCTTCATCTTTTGGCCATATTATTATATTTATCATGTGGGGCGTATGGGTGCATCCTAGTTACATGTTTTTCAGCAGATTACTCAGTGTGAATGTGGTGTGTGCCTTACATCCTTCACAAGGAGCTGATCCCTCATACCCAAACCAGTATATTAAATTAGAGGCAGCCCATCTAATTTGCAGGATGAGTTCACCCCTCCAAGTATTCATGCACGGTGGATTTTCATGACCTATATTGGCTAATGGTAGAATATGTTGAACAGTTTTTATAAGATAAACATAAGGCTTTTCAAACTATAAAACCAGTTTTACCAAGACTTAACCAGGTTATTCGGGAATTAGTTTCTTCCGTTGTTATATGTTTATAGGCTTATCCTATTCATGCTTTATTGTACGTCCGTGCACTGAGCGTATTGCTCAGCCGTTTTCCTTTTCAATGTTCCCAAAACGGCAGGTACTTAGGGACGCTCGTAGACTTTAAGCGTACGTGCATATGGACTGGAAGCTTTCTAGCCTTTCTTTACTTTATGCATTATCTTTACTTTGATACTCTTTCTATGGACATTGTTTAGTCCTTTCAGTTACAGTACTTATGTTTGTGTGTGATGAGCTTTACTTTTGGACTACCGATGTTTGATTCCGGTATTTTCCTTTTATGGTCATGTAATGTTTAGACATTTATCCTTGTATGCTTTGATGACACGCCATAATTACGCGTGACATTCCATTATCAAAATGGGGTGTTACAAAAAAATTGGGGTTGGACACTCAACCCCGTGACCTCTAGCCACCCAACGACTCATACACACACTCTCTAAACCATCACTGCCCTAGGAACTTTATTGTCCATAGGGTGGATGGTTTAATATAAAAGGGGTATTAGTTTTTGATTAATCAAAATAAGCTGTGAGCTTAACTGCCAAATTCTAGCTTGTTTTCAACTTATTCTTGGTCACTTCTATTTTTCTTAGGTTTAAATATCAGTTTAGGATTTTTCTGTCCAAGATAGATTTTTTCTTTTATTTATTTATTTATTAGGAATATTTTAATTCTAGAATTATGTAAAGTCATTTAAAAATAGAAAAAAAGTAACTTTTAATTTTCAAAAAATATTTTTTAGCTTTTATCTAATATAATTTAGGTTTACAATAGAAAAGATTTGGATTTTGTCTTTTTCTTAGTTTTATTTATTTTTAGGGTTTTTAATTAATTTTTAAAATTAATAGTAATTAATTAAACATTTTCAAATTTTTTGGTTTTCGTATTTTCCTTAGTTAGACTTTTTAGGTAATTTTAGTATATTTAATAATTTTTTAGGTAAGATTTTTCGCTTCGTCGTGTTTTAACGTTCGTACGTGTACACGTTTTCGTCCGTTTTGAACGTGGTCCGTTTTCATTTTCTTTTATTTCCTTCTTTCCAAAAGCGTAAAAACCCTAATAAATACGTCTATATTTCTGTCTTAAACACAATACATCCCCGAGAACGAACTCGAATGTCGGTTTTTACGTGTCCTCACATATTTACCTCGTACTTATCGTTGTTACTTGTCTTTCCTAAAACGTGTACAAAAAGACTACATAAACCACTACGCTAACTAATCCCGAATTTGATGAATTTAGAAAAATTCAAATGGGTCACTTACAAGAGATTGAAAATTTAAGAGCAAATATTTCTAAAGAAGTTAAGGAAAAAGAGTCGGTTGTCAGTAATTTTGAAAAACTAAAAACGGATTTCGAAATACTCGAGTCTAAAAAGATTGAAACAGAAATTAATGCTTCCAATCAGATTAAAAAGATAGATAATTTGATTTTAAAACAATATACTTCGGCTAACACAGTACATTTGTTAACGTCATCTTTTATGGAATGTGATTTAAAACGTTAACAAGACATACCATCTAACCCAGGTCATGCAAAGCAAGCTCTTATTGACAACCCAAGACTTTATGATTGATAGTTGTGGAATTAGATACTTGCTTTAGGAAAAACAAGCAACTAAAATATAGGGCAAGTGAGCACGACGATGTAGGAAAACCGTGTGTGAATGACCCTAAGTAAAGAGTGAGTTCTTTCTCAAGGAGGCACGTGTGTTGTGTAATGAATTGATTAATGATGATTTTATTGTTATGAGAAGAAAAGAAAATAGAAATAAGAAAGAAAAGAAAGACGGTTACGAAGACGGATTAAACTAAGACGAAAAAGGCGATCACGTAAAACCGTAAATAGTGCAAAAATTAAAAATTTTAAACCTAAAAATTAATTAAAAGCCAAAACTAAGTCTAAAATAATATAAATAAGGATAAAAATCCAATAAAAATATTTAAAATATTTTATTAATTAAATATTCAATTTTAAATGCTAATTAAAGCCCTAAAATTAAATATAATTAATCAAAATGTCCAAAATATTATTTTATTGAACAAATAACTTACTTATATTATCTAAGGACTAAAAAGTATTTTTCCTAAATTTTAAAAACTATTTTTCTATTTTTAAATCACTAAAAACTATTTTAAAACTAAAATAATTATAAAAAACAATAAAATAATGCTAAAAATAATTTTCAAATTTAAAAAAAATCCTATTTTACTCTAATGAACAGTAGAAAAATGAAAAAGTTTGAAAAATAATAAATTTTTCACTAAAAGACAATAACAGTTTAATAAAAACCCTAATTAACTTAAATTAATTCTAAAAAATAATAAAAAGATGAACAGTAGAAACTTTTTTAACTAAAAATCTTAAAATCTTTTTCTAAGTCTAGGAAAAATGTTAAAACTGAAAAATAGTGATTTTGGCACTAAATGCCAAAAACAGAAATAAATAAAAGTAATTAAAATAGCAATAAAATCTAAAAAATAGTAAATGAACAGTAAAATAAAAATAAATAAACAGAAAAATCCTAAATTAAATTAGAAAAATAATGGAATTGGTTTCAAGTCCTAATTCACAATTTAACCCACAAAAGACAAAAATTCTATGTTTCTGAAAGTGACACTTGTTTTGTTTTGTTTTCTAGTGAAGCAGGGGTAACTTTTGCACAAACAGGGGGAATGATGTTCCCACTGCTAGTGTTAATTTTGTTGGTCAAGAGACCTTAGAGCTTAGGAAAGCTCTTATGCTTGGTTTTCTTTGGACCACAAGGCACCCCCACACCAATTGGGTTGTGGCGAGTCTGAGTAAACACAAAAACACACAAACACTTCACAAAATTCTTCACAAATTGCTCCACAAGTTACTGATTAAGGCCTTAGGTGTCTGATGAACAAATGACCTAGTATACTTGCACAAATATGAGATTTAAACCTTCAATACTTGCACATAAGTTCACCAAGTGACATATAAATGATAGCAAACCCTAGAACAACCTATCTCCTAACATTGATCAAGATTTGAAGGCACAAAATTCACTAAACAGACAAGAAATTGCACTTTCTGATATTGACTGCTTAAAACAAATTTTTAACATGCAAATGAGTTCTAAACCTGTCCAAAATGAAAACCAAATATCATTCAACCTATTATCAACCTATTTGAGTGTATCTAGACAGGTTTTAACCCAAAAACTTATCATAATTTCTAGTTAAACCCGTATCCAAACACCCCTTTATATTACTGAAATGCAAATCTAACAAAGCAAAGCTATCCCAATTGACACAAATCTGATTTATATAGCTTCTAACATGCCTTAAAACACCAAACCAAGCAATATCAAGCCAATTAACAGGTCTTTAAACAACTAGCAGGCAAATCACACAAAATACAACTTGAAAACTGAAAACTGAAAATCAAAGGATTTTAACTAGAGGGACCTACATCCAGGCCCCTCAATGGCAGCATTGCCATCTCCTTATAGCTCAAAAGCTATGCTAAGGCTATGGGAGGAGCTTGTTGTGTAGAGAGAGTGGGTGTGGACTAAACCAGTCCAAAACACCCTTATATCTTCAACACCAATAGGGAAATGGGTGAACTTGCTTGCCCCTTTTGTTCCTGCACATACACAACCAACAGGGAATCAATCCAAGTAGCAAAGGCTACAAGCTTTTTGGCTTGTAGCTTTTGCTACAGTAAGCTGTTAAAATAAAAACAAGGTTTTGATGACAAACCTTAAACCTTTGAAAACAATTGACAAATCTTACAATTTGAACACGTTTTAAACCAAGAATGAATTTAGAAATCCAGGAATTCCAATCCACTTTCACTTCTCAAAACTCATGAATTTCTGAAAATTTCAAACCTTTTCAAAAACTATTTTTGAAAACTTAAAAACACAAAGTGTTTAAACAATATCAATGGAACTCAGATTATCTCACAAAAGATACCAACTTTTAACTAAGAAAAGGAATTACAATTTCAATACAAAAAACACCAACTTTCATTAAATAAAAAAGGAATTACAATTTTTTTGAGAAAAATCTGGAACAAAGGGGATACCACACATTGGTCCTCCTTATATACTGCCTAAGAGATCTTTCTAGATAATAAATAAAATAATACAAAGCTTAAAACCCTAGCTAAGGGATTTCCTTAAATGCCCCTTGATTTTGACTTGGAATCTTGGTCAAACTGATCATGTGATGTTGCCAGCTGCTTTTGTTGATCTTGGACGTCAAAATGTGCTTGGGGACCAAGGACTACCATCCATTCGTTCATTTGGTCGGGTATTGGGGTTTGGGGACAAAGACGGGTGCAGGGGAGGGTCCCACAAGACACATGGGTGTGTCTTGTGTTGATTTGGGATGTGGGTTTGGGTGACAAAAAGGTGAATCAAAGATCTGGAAAAGAAGAAACAAAACCCCCTTGTTTTTGATTGGATTTGGTCTGGGATTAAGTAGGGTTTATAAGGGTGTTTAGGGAGTGATTAATCCATTTTGGGAAAGAAAGGATTTAAAAAACGTGTTATGGTGGGAAAGTTGTGGGGTTTGACTAGAGTTTGACTGAGTTTATTTAATAAACTCAGTAGTGGAAGGGTGACGTGGGTGGGGGTGGTGAAGTGGAAAGGTGTGATTGGTGGAGGTGGGTGAGGTGGAGAGATGATTGGCTGGTGTGAGTTAGGGTGTCTGGCAGAAATGGTCCCCAAGGTTTCACTTTTCTTTCATGTTGTGATAAACAGCTATCAACGCCCCTTTATACTTGTAACAACTTTGCCAAAGTTGTCATTTTTGGCATAACTTGTTTACAAACTTTTTCCAAGGGCTTCTTTTGTACTTCCTTCATTCTTCAAGGGCTGTTCTTGTAACATCTTGATAATTTAGGGACCTCAATGTATTTTATGAGTTTTGCAAGGGTATAAATTGCCAAGTCTTCAAAAATGAGGGACCAATGTTGACAATCTTCAATTCTTCAAGGTCATTTTTGGAAATTCCAGATTTGGGCCCGGTTCATTGTGCGGCTTCGTTTCCCGTGTTCGTTTTTGAATGATTCTTGTGATCTTTTTGCCATTTCCTCAATATCCGTACCTAAAATACACAAGCAACAAACACGAGCATATATTTGGCAGTTTTAATGATATTTTATGCATTTTAAGCCAGATTTGGACGATGAGACTATGTATAAAAGCAGTCTCATCACTCCCCCATACTAAACCATTGCCGTGCCCTCACGCAATGCTAGAATAAAGTATCGTAGCACCTCCAAAATTCATTTTTATTCACTTTTATGAAATGATAAACTAGCTATACTACTACTATTACTACTACTTGTGTTTTAGACATAATGTATGATTTTCATCGCAAAATGGGACGTTTAGGTTCATAGAATAAGAACACGTGAATGCTTCGTTAGAAATAATTTCATCGTCCTTGATTTTCACCTCAATTCCATGCCAAGCGTGCAACGAGATCATTGTCATTATAAGTTAGTAATGCTAACACTACTCATATGCCCTAACCACGTACTTATCCTCCCATTATTCCTAAGTTGTATCTCTTATATTTTATTTTGTCTTGAATGTTTCACGAGGATACATTGTTTGACTTATGCGATAATAGAGATTTAGATCTAAAAATAGAGTCCTAACGGTGTAACTAAGACCATCAAATCAATAACCCCTCCTAATAGACAACGATGTCAAAAAATTAAGTTGACAAGAAGAATCGATAAACACGGTTTTATAACGGTTTTGAACATGAGACTTATTACCAAGACTTTTATATGCCCCCTAACGGAAGGGCCTTATTATCTTTGGTTTACCTCCATCTTTTATTCAACTTGGCCATGAAGCTTTTATTATGACTTTGGTCTCGCCTTGCCTTTTATTATCCGCCTCATCGGTGGTTTTATTAGCCAAAGACGTATATCCTCACGCTAAGGCGAATTTTGGATCTTTAAAGCTTCGAAGATTAAGGCTTGATTCACTTTCAATTTTGCATAGATTTTAGGCCTTGTGGGGCTTCAAAATGTTTGCTAGATTTAGGTGAGCACTTGAAATCTTATTATTGGGTGAAGCTTTCGATTATTAGGTGCCAATACTTCAAAACCGTGACGCTGGCGATACCTTAATGTCTTCCCAATTTAATTACACGGAAGCTACTAGAAAAGACTAGAAACCCAACAATCCTAACTAAACCGCTAAGTCAATATTTATTAAGCAAAAAATATTTACAAGCGAAGGGAGAATAAGCAAACAATGAGAACACATGAGTTTTTGAAAGAATACGAGTACTCTACGTTTAGCATAGTAACTTATAATTAACTCTATCATTTCTCGTCCTCATTTAAGAGACTTAGCCTAATGTGTAGTTAAGGAGTCAAAGCTAAGTGCTCAACACGCACGATCGAGTCAGAAATTACTCTTATTCTCTCCATCGGAAAACCTACATTCGTGTCTTAAACACTTATAAAATATGAGAAAATTTTTAAAATTTGGACATTTTTAGCCTTATTTTGCAACAAAACGATAAACAAAAGGATAAACTTTGGAAAGCGTGAAGGTTTGGCAAGGCAAGTATTTATTCACCCCCCCATACTAAAGTTAAACATTGTCCTCAATGTTTCGAGTCTAGGGGTGCAAAACACCCCCATACTAGAGACGCAGTCGAATGCCTAATCTAGCATGGAAAGGGTGTAACCAATAAATTAAAAGCCGTTTATGAAGTGTGCTAAAAACCTAAGGTTAGAACAATCAAGGATATATCATTTGGATATTGAGAAAGTCTTCAAAGCAAACGATCGAGTGCTCCCATAAAACGAACACGAGAGGCTCCAATCGTGAAGATCATGATCTAAAAACCACAATGCACAAATAACCACGGAACAAAGGTTGGAAGGGCACAAATCCCCTCACATTAAACTAATTAGAAAGCAATAATATGTACATGGATAAGCATGGGTCTCCCCCACGAGGCACCTTGTTTTCGATAACCGAGTCAAAAGCTCGAATCGAATCCCCATAAATGACCCTAAATATAGGAATTAGATACTTGCTTTAGGAAAAACAAGCAACTAAAATATAGGGCAAGTGAGCACGACGATTTAGGAAAACCGTGTGTGAATGACCCTAAGTAAAGAGTGAGTTCGTTCTCGAGGAGGCACGTGTGTTGTGTAATGAATTGATTAATGATGATTTTATTGTTATGAGAAGAAAAGAAAATAGAAATAAGAAAGAAAAGAAAGACGGTTACGAAGACGGATTAAACTAAGACGAAAAAGGCGATCACGTAAAACCGTAAATAGTGCAAAAATTAAAAATTTTAAACCTAAAAATTAATTAAAAGCCAAAACTAAGTCTAAAATAATATAAATAAGGATAAAAATCCAATAAAAATATTTAAAACCTTTTATTAATTAAATATTCAATTTTAAATTCTAATTAAAGCCCTAAAATTAAATGTAATTAATCAAAATGTCCAAAATATTATTTTATTGAACAAATAACTTACTTATATTATATAAGGACTAAAAAGTATTTTTCCTAAATTTTAAAAACTATTTTTCTATTTTTAAATCACTAAAAACTATTTTAAAACTAAAATAATTATAAAAAATAATAAAATAATGCTAAAAATAATTTTCCAATTTAAAAAATCCTATTTTACTCTAATGAACAGTAGAAAAATGAAAAAGTTTGAAAAATAATAAATTTTCACTAAAAGACAAAAACAGTTTAATAAAAACACTAATTAACTTAAATTATTTCTAATAAATAATAAAAAGATGAACAGTAGAAATTTTTTTAACTAAAAATCTTAAAATATTTTTCTAAGTCTAAGAAGAATGTTAAAACTAAAAAATAGTAATTTTTGGCACTAAATGCCAAAAACAGAAATAATAAAAGTAATTAAAATAGCAATAAAATCTAAAAAATAGTAAATGAATAGTAAAATAAAAAATAAATAAACAGAAAAATCCTAAATTAAATTAGAAAAATAATGGAATTGGTTTCAAGTCCTAATTCACAATTTAACCCACAAAAGACAAAAATTCTATGATTCTGAAAGTGACACTTGTTTGGTTTTGTTTTCTAGTGAAGCAGGGGTAACTTTTGCACAAACAGGGGGAATGATGTTCCCACTGCTAGTGTTAATTTTGTTGGTCAGGAGACCTTAGAGCTTAGGAAAGCTCTTATGCTTGGTTTTCTTTGGACCACAAGGCACCCCCACACCAATTGGGTTGTGGGGAGTCTGAGTAAACACAAAAAACACACAAACACTTCACAAAATTCTTCACAAATTGCTCCACAAGTTACTGATTAAGGCCTTAGGTTTCTGATGAACAAATGACCTAGTATACTTGCACAAATATGAGATTTAAACCTTCAATACTTGCACATAAGTTCACCAAGTGACATATAAATGATAGCAAACCCTAGAACAACCTATCTCCTAACATTGATCAAGATTTGAAGGCACAAAATTCACTAAACAGACAAGAAATTGCACTTTTTGATATTGACTGCTTAAACCAAATTTTTAACATGCAAATGAGTTCTAAACCTGTCCAAAATGAAAACCAAATATCATTCAACCTATTATCAACCTATTTGAGTGTATCTAGACAGGTTTTAACCCAAAAACTTATCACAATTTCTAGTTAAACCCGTATCCAAACACCCCTTTATATTACTGAAATGCAAATCTAACAAAGCAAAGCTATACCAATTGACATAAATCTGATTTATATAGCTTCTAACATGCCTTAAAACACCAAACCAAGCAATATCAAGCCAATTAACAGGTCTTTAAACAACTAGCATGCAAATCACACAAAATAACAACTTGAAAACTGAAAACTGAAAATCAAAGGATTTTACCTAGAGGGACCTACATCCAGGCCCCTCAATGGCAGCATTGCCATCTCCTTATAGCTCAAAATCTATTCTAGGGATATGGGAGGAGCTTGTTGTGTAGAGAGAGTGGGTGTGGACTAAACCAGTCCAAAACACTCTTATATCTTCAACACCAACAGGGAAATGGGTGAACTTGCTTGCCCCTTTTGTTCCTGCACATACACAACCAACAGTGAAGCAATCCAAGTAGCAAAGGCTACAAGCTTTTTGGCTTGTAGCTTTTGCTACAGTAAGCTGTTAAAATAAAAACAAGGTTTTGATGACAAACCTTAAACCTTTGAAAACCAATGACAAATCTTGCAATTTGAACACGTTTTAAACCAAGAATGAACTCAGAAATCCAGGAATTCCAATCCACTTTCACTTCTCAAAACTCATGAATTTCTGAAAATTTCAAACCTTTTCAAAACCTATTTTTGAAAACTCAAAAACACAAAGTGTTTAAACAATATCAATGGAACTCAGATTATCTCACAAAAGATACCAACTTTTAACTAAGAAAAGGAATTACAATTTCAATACAAAAAACACCAACTTTCATTAAATCAAAAAGGAATTACAATTTTTTTGAGAAAAATCTGGAACAAAGGGGATACAACACATTGGTCCTCCTTATATACTGCCTAAGAGATCTTTCTAGATAATAAATAAAATAATACAAAGCTTAAAACCCTAGCAAAGGGATTTCCTGAAATGCCCCTTGATTTTGACTTGGAATCTTGGTCAAATTGATCATGTGATGTTGCCAGCTGCTTTTGTTGATCTTGGACGTCAAAATGTGCTTGGGGACCAAGGCCTACCATCCATTCGTTCATTTGGTCGGGTATTGGGGTTTGGGGACAAAGACGGGTGCAGGGGAGGGTCCCACAAGACACATGGGTGTGTCTTGTGTTGATTTGGGATGTGGGTTTGGGTGACAAAAGGTGAATCAAAGGTCTGGAAAAGAAGAAACAAAACCCCCTTATTTTTGATTGGATTGGGTCTGGGATTAAGTAGGGTTTATAAGGGTGTTTAGGGAGTAATTAATCCATTTTGGGAAAGAAAGGATTTAAAAAACGTGTTATGGTGGGAAAGTTGTGGGGTTTGACTGGAGTTTGACTGAGTTTATTTAATAAACTCAGTAGTGGAAGGGTGACGTGGGTGGGGGTGGTGAAGTGGAGAGGTGTGATTGGTGGAGGTGGGTGAGGTGGAGAGATGATTGGCTGGTGTGAGTTAGGGTGTCTGGCAGAAATGGTCCCCAAGGTTTCACTTTTATTTCATGTTGTGATAAACAGCTATCAACGCGCCTTTATACTTGTAACAACTTTGCCAAAGTTGTCATTTTTGGCACAACTTGTTTACAAACTTTTTCCAAGGGCTTCTTTTGTACTTTCTTCATTCTTCAAGGGCTGTTCTTGTAACATCTTGATAATTTATGGACCTCAATGCATTTTATGAGTTTTGCATGGGTATAAATTGCCAAGTCTTCAAAAATGAGGGACCAATGTTGACAATCTTCAATTCTTCAAGGTCATTTTTGGAAATTCCAGATTTGGGCCCGGTTCATTGTGCGGCTTCGTTTCCCGTGTTCGTTTTTGAATGATTCTTGTGATCTTTTTGCCATTTCCTCAATATCCGTACCTAAAATACACAAGCAACAAACACGAGCATATATTTGGCAGTTTTAATGATATTTTATGCATTTTAAGCCCGATTTGGACGATGAGACTGTGTATAAAAGCAGTCTCATCAATGATCCTACCAAACTTGGGAAGGTGTTAGATCCTCCAAATGTTTGTGATCATGTAGAGTCCATCGCATATATGGAAATGAGTCGTTGAAAATGCTTTCTAAGTTTCCTGATCCATTTAATTATGAAACGCATAATAAACATCAACTTGATTTTAAAAATCGCTTTAAAACACAAAGGGTAGTTAATTAGGAACCAGCAAAAGTGTCATTGAGTGAAATTCCTAATACGTCTCCTTGACTTGTTGAACCGTAATTACCTAAGGAACTTCAAAAGGTGATTCCGCCGATAAGTATGGTGTTTACTGGCTTGGAAGAGCTACGAAAACATTTTGCCAGGTTTGACAAGGTCATTAGGGAACATATGACTCCAATGGCACACACAGAAGGAGAATGGATATTCGAACACACTAAAGTTGTGTTTCGTGATGGGATCGTTTCGTTTGTTGACCATATTAAAGCGGGGTTTAAACCTATTGATCAAAACTTAACATTGAAATTAAAGACGTTCAAAGAGTTTTCTATGAAATGGATGACGCTTGAAAGAAATTTTTTTGAAACAAAACGATCGACTCATGGAACAAGTGATGACATTTGATATTGTGAAACTCTTTGTGAATAATTGTGATGATGTGCATGATCTCTCTATGAATATTGTTGAGGATGTAAATGATGTGGTAGATAATCAACCTTGTCACGAATATGATGTCGATTTTTTAAAGCTTCAAGATTCTTATAACTCACTTTCAAAACGTTTTGATGAGCTTCGAAAACATTGTTTTTCTCTTGAAATAGAACAACATTATAAACCTGAAACTCTTCTAATATACATGATTGTGAAAATAATGATCAGACAAGTGACAAGGTGATTCAGTCATTAGAGGAAGAGATTATAAGACTTAAGAGAGGGTCATCAGTAGAATCTGTGAAATTGGAACTAGAGGCAGCAGAGCTTAAAACCCATGCCTTGGAAAATAGAATCGTCTATCTTCTAGGGGAGTTTGAACGAGATAAACAGGGATGTAAACAACTTTATGGTTGAATGAGCAATGAGTCGTTTTTAATAAAGCACAATATAACTCACTTGTTGACCAACTGAATCAAAAGTGTACGGAAATCTCTGATTTAAATATTCAACTCACAGATAAAAATATGGTTTTAGCTGAGTTAAAGGAGACACTTCAACTTAATGGAAGAGAATTTGTTGATAATGCATCTACCATCTCTACATCGTCCTCTAGTGCCTCCAAAGCCAACCCACGTGTGCTATATATCAGAATCCAATATTTAAGAATAATCCATGTAAATTTGCCACCTATATGCGGATGGCCATAGAACATGTTGAGATAGCAAGGAACGTTATTGATGAGATGCGTACCTCCGATCTGTCAAGTCATGAGCTTTGCACGTTTGTCGATCGAATTCAAGATTGCTTGGCTTATTTTGACTTTATAGGTCCACCTGGTTCTGTAGCACCCACACCCACCAAGCTAATTGCCATTACTCCATTTAACAAGGCCCCAAGAGCTAAACCATCTCAAACACTACGTTCAACCATTAAGGAAATTAAAATCCAATACTAATGTTCCCTGGTTAATTTCTACATGAGTAAATGTTTCTACTAGGGCTAAAGGATCAAAAGTCAAGCAAGATAGGATCAAGCCTTCCACTAGTACCACTATAAAGAAGAAAGTAGAAGATCACCCTAGGAATGTTATTTCAAATTTGAATAAAATGAATCATGTACCTAAACCTAAAGGCCATGTGGTTATGCAGCAGCCTAAGCGTAAAGTGAATTTTGATTTAATATGTTGGAATTGTAATGAATTTATGTTTTCTCAACGTCATGATTTATGCCTTGTTGATCACGTGAATGAAATGTATGCCCTTAAGAATAAACTTGAATGGAGGAAAACTAGGAAAACTCTTACCCAAGCTGTATGGAATTGACGTCCCACTGGTAGGACTTCACTTTAAATGGAACTAAGTGCCCTTTAACTAGGAAAACATCCACTCAAGTTAGGTCTGATCGTCCTTTAAACTGGAACAACAACACTAAAGTATGGAAAAATTTCCCTTTAACTAGGTCTGCCCCTACAACAGTGCCTACCAGTGAAGAAATACCTCAGGATCTTAGACCATAAAACCTGATTGTTAAACTGATCTATAGGAAGAAACCTTTGATATCTAAGGAATCTAATGTGTGCAAATCTAAGATAATTCTATCTGTACCTCCTAACACAAAGGAACAACTAGATTCCGATACATTGTCTTTGTCTGCTGATATATTCAGGTGGGCTAAATCATCCTCTGGTATTTGGATTTCAGTTTCTCCAAGCACATGATCAGAGATCGCTCAATGCTCAAAAATTTCGTCAGCAAGTTTCTATGAACGGTTAAATTTGGTAACGATCACATTGAGAAGATCATGGGTTATGGTGAATATCAGATTGGGAATCTTACGGTTTCTTGTGTGTATTATGTGGAAGGACCTGGTCATAATTTATTCTCAGTGGGCCAGTTTTCTGATTTAAACCTTGAGGTTGCTTTTCGACAACATACGTGTTGCATCCGAAATTTGGAAGGAAAGGATTCGTTAAAAGGTTCTCGAGGGGATAATCTCTTCATATTGACATTACAAGATATGATGGCCGCTTCTACCGTATGTCTTCTCTCCAAAGCATATAAGACTAAGTCATGGTTAGGGCATCAACGTTTATCTCACCTTAATTTTGATGCTATCAATCACTTGTCTAAAAATGAACTTGTTTGTGGTCTTCCAAAGCTTAATTTAACAAGGATCATTTATGTTCCGCGTGTTCATTGGGGAAAATCACCAAGAAACCTTACAAACTTAAAGCCGAAGACACCAACCAAAAAAAAACTATATCTTTTGCACATGGATCTTTGCGGGCCAATGCATACTGAAAGTGTGAGTGGTAGAAAATATATCCTTGTTATTGTGGATGATTTTTCGAGGTTTACACTGGTAAAATTTCTACGCACCAAGGAT
This sequence comes from Glebionis coronaria, assembly GCA_025667525.1. NCBI lineage: Eukaryota > Viridiplantae > Streptophyta > Magnoliopsida > Asterales > Asteraceae > Glebionis > Glebionis coronaria. The sequence goes on along the minus strand of CM046882.1, from coordinate 271,460,645 downwards.
GACGCACCCGAAGTTCTTTATCAAGTTCCTCAAATGATTCAAGTGCGTTTAAATGCTACTATCCGCCGTATTCGTACCGATAATGGAACTGAGTTTGTCAATCAGACTCTTCGCAATTATTATGAAGAGGTTTCCATCTCTCATGAAACATTTTTTGCTCGCACTCCACAACAAAACGGTGTCGTGGGAAGACGTAATCGTACTCCTATTGAAGCTTCTAGAACTAGGTTGATTTACGTGAATGCTTCTTTATTCATATGGGAAGAAGCTGTAGCAACCAAATGTTACACTCAAAACCGCTCTATCATTCGTAAGAACCATGGAAAAACACCGTATGAGCTTCTTCATGAACGAGAACCCAACTTATCATTTCTTCATGTGTTTGGTGCACTATGTTACCCAACCATTAATAGTGAGAATTTGGGAAAACATCGACCGAAAGCTGATATAAGAATTTTCATTGGTTACTCACCCGCAAAGAAAGCATACCGAATTCATAACCGCCGTCTTGGTAAGATAATAGAAACGATGGATGTCGATTTTGATGAACTGACAGTGATGGCTTCTGAGAAACGCAGCTCTGAACCTACACTTCATGAGATGGGACCCGGTACTGAAAGTTCTGGATTAGTTCCCAACAATCCTTTTTCAACCAATGTTTGATGAATTTTTTGATCCCTCAAGTGATGATGCTCCAGCACCTGTAGTGATAGCTCCGTTTCCCGAAGTTGTTGCTCAAGACAATGGAGCTCAATATGATGCGTCTACGATCTCCACTGAGCCGGATGCACTATCCCCCAGTAATTCACAAACTACACATGAATCATCACCTCCTTTTGTTCCTAACGATGTTGAATAGGATAAAAATGATCACTATTTGGACTTCGCTCATATATATGATTGATGAGACTGCAATTTTACATAGTCTCATCGTCCAAATCGGGCTTAAAATGTACAAAATATCTTAAAAACCGTGCAAAAACGCTTTGTGTTTGTTCATTGTGTGTTTGTATGTTTGGATATCGTGAATTCAACAAAAGATCAAATGAAACAAGAAAAAACGAACACAGAAAACGAAGCCGCATAAAGAACCAGACCAAAGCATTGATTTTCCAAAGAAGTACTTGAAGTTTTGAAGAGTGTCAAGATTGGTCCTCCAAGTTTGAAGACTTGTCACTTTTAACCATAAAGTTTCAAAATTATACGACGTCAGTCCTTGAAAATTGCTAAAGTTACAATAATGGTCCTTATTCTAATTCTACAAAAGTTTAAGGGACCATTATGTCATTTGGCCAAAGTTGATATCAAAGGAATTAACAAAAATCTGGCCAAGACTTGATTGACTGCTTTCTACAAAGTTTAGGGGTGGGAATTTGCCTATTACTAAACCCAAACCCATGATATAACCCATCCTAATCCCAACAGCCCACCAAAAGCCCAACAATTACCCTATAATCCAATCACAACCCAATCCCATGCCCCAGCTAACGTCACCCCCACTATCCGGTCTTAAATAATAATAAACAAGTTTTAAACTTGTTTTTTTATTATTTAGGTACGCTACAAACATAAACCCTGACCCCTAAACACGATTAAAAACACACACTATACATGGATGAACCCTAATCTCAGTTTTTCCATTTTTAGTAAATTAAAGGTTAATTCTTTCTAGATCCCTAATTACTACTCCCCTAATCACACCCAACTCCCAAAACCCTATCACACTCAATAGTGGACCCTCCCCACATGTCCCCTGCACCACTTTTGGGCAAAGAGAAAAATGTTGGTAGAAGATCAACGGCTGATGAAGGTTTCTTGCTCCCTACTCACCAAGGGATGGCATAGATGAGTTTGCATAGGTTGGCATCCAAGCAACAGCCCAAACCAAGATCACATAGCCAAGACTGACCAAGAAGTTGTTTTCAAGCCATGGGCAGATTTGGGAGAACAAGGCTAGGGTTTCTTTATGTTTTGTAGCGTTCTAGTATGTTATATCTTCCTGTATACATAGGTTCGACTTGTGAACCTATTACTTTGTTCCAGTTTTTCTCACTTTGTAAACTTATTTCATGAAATATTTAAACTAATGAATTAACCTTTCAATTTGAGTATTCTAAGTTCCATTTTACTTTAGTTGTTTTAAAAATTCATGTTTTGTACTTTACTTTTCTATCAAAGCTGTTTTTGTCAAGAGATTTTTGGTTAAAAGCCTTGAGAACCAAAAGCTTAGACGTGATTGAATGAGTTTCGTTTGACAAACGAAACTCAAGCAAGAGGTTGAGTTTTTGTTCCTTTTTTTGTTGGTAACTAGTTAGTTTGCAAGTTTTTTTTAGTTATAAAAAATTTGTAATCGAACTTTTTGAGGAAACATTTTTTCTGATTTTTGTGACTCACTGTAGCTAGCTTAAGCTTATATAAGCTTGATTGACATCAAGCTTATACAAGTTCTATGACTACATGGATATTTTCATTTCTTGTGGTGTGTTAATAGGTATATGCTTGTAGATGTTTTTTGTGACTTATACTTGAAGATATTTTGGTTTAGGGACTGTGGTAGTCCCCCAACTAAAACATCCCACTCATTGCAATCGTCTCACTCACAAATCCCCTTACTTCAGAAGTCCTATAGGTGTTCAAGAGGTGTGTTTTTTTCTTGAACAAAGGCAATAGTGGTAACCCTTGAACTCCTTTACTTTTTTTGTGACTTTGGGTGTTTTCTGTGAAAATGATGCTTGACTGATCGTGTGTAGTATAAGTGCTTAAATTATGATCTTTTTATGTTTAAAGCCTGTTTGAGTTAGTATTAGTTGACTTGATAAAGGTTTGCTTTGATTTTGTTTGTTAAAATTTCAAGTCGCCTAGTTTAAGGGGTGTTTGGATATGTGGGTATGATGTATTAGGAGTGACACCTAGTGCAAATCATATCTCTAGACACTTTTGTCCATTTTAGTTGGCTGATTTTCTGTATTGGTTTCAAAGTGAGTAGTGATAGATAAGTTTTTCAAGTTATACCAAAAAAAATACCAAAAACAAACAATTGCCTTTTTCTTGCTTAATTTTGTGAATTAAATCTTGAAGCCATGCAATCTGGTAGTTTTTAGGTCCATCTAGGTTTAGGTAATCTGGTATTCAAGTTTGGTTAGATCATTTGTATGTTAGGTTAGATTAAATGTCACTAGTTTGCAAAATAGATAAGTAATAACACCATCTTTCCACAATTTTCTTTTTGGTTTGATTTTTGGCTTATGAGTGATTAATTATGTTATTTGATGTTGTATTCGTGTTTGAATTGACTCCTCAAAGCTAAAGCATGTGGGGGTGCCCTTTGTGCCCAAGCAATCCACCAAACAGAGCTCAAACGAGCCTCTTGTCACTTTCTGTGCAATTTACACTGTTAGTGGGAAAGAAGTTCCCACTGACTTAACTAGTCAGTTCCTACTGCTACTGTTAATCTCCAAATACCTTTTTCTTTTGCTTTTCCTGCTTATCCAGTAGTTTATATTTCTTGTTTTCATTCTTCCTTAGTACTTTAGAGTACTTTAAAATTAAGGAAATTGGTTTCATTTTTTCCCACTTTTATTTTATTTTTTATAATTATTTTAATCCAAAAATAGTTTTTAGTCATTTAGAAATATATAATTTGTTTAAAAAAATTTAAAAATACTTTTTGGTAATAGAATAATATAAATGAGGTTTACGTTTGATAAAATCTTTGTTTAGACTTTTTGTTAATTATTTTTAATTTTAGGGCTTTAGTTAGCATTTAAAATTAAATAATAATTTAATAAAAAGTTTTCAAGAAGTTTTATTGAATTTTTATCCTTATTTGTATTATTTGGTATTTATTTGTAATTTTTAATAATTTTTTAGTTAAAGATTTATTTTTGTCGCATTTTACGATCTTACGTTTTTCACGTCGTAGTTTAATTTTTAGCGTAACCGTCTTTACTTTTCTCTCTTTTCTTCCAAAAACGAACTAATCCAAATTACGTAAATATAATATCGGCACACACAACAATAACACTCCCTTGAGGAACGAACTCACTTGTCGGATTTTGCGTTTTTCCTAAAACGTAGAATTTAATACTTTGACATTTGTTTTTGCTTTATTGTTCCTAAAGTAAAGTATATAACAAAAATACTCAATCAATTTTGGCGCCGCTTCCGGGGATTTGTTTTTTGTGAGTGCCCTTTTATTATATATCATGTTTATTTGAGTAGTCCGTTTTTTACTTTTCATTTTTGGAAAGCGTAAATATCGTACATACTCGTTTTTATTTTTCTATATTATTATCCATATAAATTAATCGTGTTATTTAGAAATCTATTAACACAAAATCGTTTTTCGTTTTCTTGTGAATAATATATTGTATTTACGTATCAAAATTAATAAACACTACTATCCAAATACGCATGAAAACGCACCTTAGTAGTGGGCGTTGCGGTCATTATTAAGTGTATCGATCAAAGAAAAGTCTAAGGAAAAATAGACAAAACTCTCAATTGCTTTAATCACAATTGATACAAACTCTTAAGTGCTTCGCGCCGCCTCGTTTTCTCCGCTCGCTTGTGCGTATTGATTTAGTGACGATTAATTAAGGGTTTGCCACCTCAAGTATTATTAATCTTATTTTTGTCCTTATATTATTGAACCCTCGAAATGTTTTGATGTTCCACCGAAGTTTCAAAGTTGAATGAATGTTTTTATTTAACGTAATTACTTTCATTCATTTGGATTCATTAATCGACACTTTGATTAGTGGATAGATTTGGTGGATTTAATTATCTACGTAATACACCAAAAATCCAAAAAATTAAAAAACAATCAAAAACCAAAAAAATTTGAAAAAGTTAAAAACCCCAAAAAGAATCTTCTTTGCTACCCCCTCCATTCTACGTTTAGTGCATGCGCACTCGTTCGTGTGATTATTCGAATTCTAACAACGTGAAGAATCAACGTAATCGAAATCGAAGGAATCGACGAAGAAGACAAAATTTAGAAACAAACGTTCCTAATATCGTTGTCGAAACCGTAGACGAGATGGCCGAGAATCGAACAATGATGGAGTTTCTCCAAGCACCCACCGAAGGTTATGGAGACGCGATCTTAATTCCCGCAATCGAAGCGAAGAATTTTGAAATCTAAAGCGGAATACTATCTTGATTCAAGCGACAAAGTTGAAGGGTCGTGAGGTAGATAATCCTCACGATCACATTCGGAATTTTAATCGTCTTTTAGTCACGATCAAGCTTAAGAACGTCGACACCTATGTCATTAAGCTTATGCTTTTTCCGTAATCGCTCGTTGACACCTATGCCATAGTTACGTAGGACGATCTCGTTTCCAAATTTGTTAATCATTTTTTTCCGCCGTCTAAGACAACGTTTTTCAATAACGAGATCATGAGGTTTGAGCAAAAACTGAATGAATCATTTAGAGATGCGTGGGTTCGTTTTAAAGAATTGGTTAGGTAATGTCCTCATCATGGATTTTCTGAGTTACACCAAATCGATACGTTTTATAACGGTCTTAATCTTCACGAGCAAGATTCGTTAAATTCCGCCGTGGGTGGTAACTTTTTGGGTAAAACACCGAAAGACCCTTTAATGATTATCGAAAATAGATCTACGGTTTTTCAACTCCGTAGCACACCGATTTTTGCCAATGTCGCCAATGTTAGTAGTACTAATCGCGATATTGAGAGAGTTGACACGAAAGTCGATAAATTAACGAATGCTTTTTACGTCGTTTTTAATCGAAATGCAAAAGAAATACGCTCCCGCTATGGAGATTTTCAAATTTCTAATCAAAATAACGTCGGTCCATCACAACAAACGAATTATAGTAACCAAGACAATAATTTTCAAAATCAAAATAGAAACAATTTCAAGGAAATAATCAACAAAGTATTCAAAGGAATTAAAATCAAAGTCAAAAATTTGAATTGGCCTAATCGAAGCTTTAATAATAACAATCAACACCGGAATTTTTCTCAAAATCAAAATTCAAAATTTTCAAACAATAATCAAGGAAACAATTTTTCAAGTGGGAATCAAAACCAAGTTTTTAATCAAAATTATAACGTGTCTAATGATTTTAAAAATTAAGTAAAATCGAATGAGGCTAATGTGAAGAGATTAGAAACCCAAATTGGTGATATGAAAAACGAATTTCCCAACACGTTGAGAGGGAAAAACAACAAGATTGATCAAGGTCAAATTGATATAAAAAAGATGTTTTCGCCTATTATAAACAAACAATCGAGTTCGTCTTCGAGTACGTTTCCAAGTGACACCGTGGTTAATCCGAAGGAACACGTCAAATTCGCCTTGTCTCGTGGAATAAATCGTGTGATTACCACAAGCCTTGATGGTTTTAGAGTAGTGCATTCGTCTCTACCCTCGACCTAAAAAACGACTTCATGTTCAAAAGTCGATGGAGTGAACGTGGTGACCAAGGAAAAGAGTGCACACCCTCTTGTACCTCAAATTCCATCCACCGTTATAAAGGAGAGTTTTATTGACCTTACCAACGTTCACCTTGAGGAAACTTGTGCTTCGATTCTTCTTAAAAAAGCTAAAAGGCATATGCGAGAAATGAAGAAGATCTAGGCCAATTTCTTCTACCTTTTGATTTTTCCGAGATTGAGGGATGTTTATCCCTTGCTGATTTAGGTGCTAGCATCAATCTCATGCCTCGTTCTCTTTGGAAATTGATGAAATTGCCTAATCTTACCCCCACGAACATGACAATCGAGCTAGCAAATTGTACACCACTTAAACCAATTGTTATAGCCGAGGATGTCTAGGTTAAGATTGGAAAGTTTACTTTTACCACGGACTTCGTTATTTCTGATTACAAGTGTGACCTATGTCCCATTATTTTAGGTGGACTATTTTTATCGATGTCTCGTGTCGTAATCGACGTTCACGGAGGGAAAATGATTTTGACATATGGGGAGGATAAGATGGACTTTTTCGCAACTAGATCCCAAATTCAAAATGATCAAAGCAAAACTGAGGTTTCAAAATTGATGATTTCAAAATGTTTACTTTAGCGGAAAAATAAGGATTGATACATGCTTTGAAAAAATTAAAAAACGGTTTTCGAGATGAATATTTTAATGATAAAGAATATGTTTACTTACTTGAAAAAGGAATAAGAAAATGTATGAACGAATCATTTTGGGATCTATTCGACAATTCTAGTGACCAAACAATTCTGACGGATAACATTAATTCCATCAGGATAATGACAAATATGGATTCGTTTTCACCACCTTCGAAGGACCATGGCTTTGAGGCATCAACTTCTAAATCAAATGAAGTGCCTTCCACTCCTAGCCAATATCTATTGTGGCTAAGGATTTTATCGATATAAATCCGCTCATCATTGAAAGGTCACCTAAGCATAGTCATTTGACAGGTAAGACCATGGTTGTGAGTTCTCACATCGACATTTTCTTTGATGACGAATTTGCCGAGATTGATCACATACTTCGTAATCCCAATGCCATTTTTGAGGATTCTCCCAAAAAGTCCTCTTCATGTGGGAAGTATGATGATTTTGAATTTGACCCCGAGATTAAGGTATCGAACGAGAGCTTGCTCTTATGCCTCCTCTTCCACTAATAAGTGTGAAAACACTTATCCTTTGACCACTTAAATATAATAAAAACCAAGCCAAAACGTGTATTTAATGTCGTAAAAGTTGGAATTATGTGTGGTTTGTGTTTTTGTTGTGTTTTAGGACTAAAATATGATAAATGAAGAAAACACGGGCTTTCACGGGCTTTTATCGAATAAAAAGACAAAAGACGAAGTCAAAAGATCAAGAGTGCAAAAAGAACGGAAGTCAAAGGCCTATTCTAAAGATTTATCGAAGAAAAAGACCAAAGACGGAAGTTTAACAAAGTCGAAGAACCAAGTATAATAAAAGAAGAAAATTATAAGACAAGTTCATTTTATCATTCGATAAAACCCGAGACAAAGTCGAGAAAGACGAGTTATTTAAAAAGACGAGAAAACAAGAGAAAGAAGGAAGCAACAACACCACAATCCTTCCACCTATAAGTAGAGAAAGAATTAGTCTTTTTCATTGAGTAGATAATTAGTTTATTTTTTTCAAGTTTTAGGAGTAGGTGTAAAATTACTTTCTCTCTCTAGCTTTATTTCATGTTTCAAGCTTTTCATCTTTAATATTGTATTTTTGAATCTTAATCTTCATTTTAATTCAAGCTTTTTATAATCATTATCATTCTTCCTTTCTTATTTATAATCTTATGTTTGATTTGCTTAATCTTGTTGTTTGTTTGATCTTATTACTTGTTTGATTGATGTGCTTATTTCATTGTTCTTATGGTTTTGATGTGTTTGATGGTTATTGCTTATTGTGCTTATTGATTATTTTGTGTTTTTCTTATTTTTAATTAAGTGGATTTGGTAGATTAATCTTTTAAAAGTTGATTTTATTGATATGGCTTATTTAGTATTTTTAAAGTTTTTAATTTGTGTCTTCTTAGATTTTTCTTAAATTTTGTTTAGCTTAATTTTTGGTTAATTTCTTATTTGATTTTTGTTATTTTTAAGTAATCCGGATTCATAAACCCTTATCCCGAATTACATTACTGTTTCATGTTTTCCCAATTAGCTTTACATTTCCCTCTTTCCGAATTAGTTACTTAAACATTTTTCCGAATTATCATTAGACTTCAATATTCCGAACTAGTAAATTTTGGATATTCCGAATTACCTTAGAACTAGCCACATTCCAAACTAGTTGAGGATCAAACTTTCCGAATTACATACAAGATAAATATTCCAGATTAGGTATAGAACTTTGTTTTTTACGAATTACGTGTAACTTGGCATTCCGAATTACATGAAAAATCTAGATTCCGAACTAGCTCACTTTCATTTATTCCGACTTACCTTTTGTTTTAATAATCCGAATTAGGTTAGGGTTTTGTTTTCCGACTTATGTTTTGATTTTTAATCCAAACTATTTTCAAATCTTATTTTTCAAATCTTATTTTTCCCACCATTTTTATTAAACTTTATTTTCAATTGTTTTGTTTTGGTTTATTTCCAAATTTATTTTTGATTATGTTTTAAATTTGTTTACTTTCTTTTTAACTTGTTTAATTCCTTTGTTTTTAGTTTATATTTTTAGAGTTTTCATTTTTAGTTTAAAATAGATAATCAACATATTTCTCTTTTATCCACCAAGAACGACCGAGTCACACGTTAAACCGGAATCAATTCGATTAGACACCGCGAACGAATAGACCATATCAAGAACATAAATTTTACAGTTATTAAAATGGCGCAGCTGCCGGCTCTTTTTGTAAAGATTAACGGTTTTTTTGTGAGAGACGCGTTGGATTTTGGGATCCGTTCACTTTTGAACGTCATTTTTTTTTGGGTAAAAGGGACCAGGTCCCCGGTTAAATATATTACACCAAAAAATCAGTTGAGTACAATGGAATGTGGCTGAAGTACCACATTAACGTCAAGCCCGAAGCCTGAACCTCTAGAAATCGAAATGGGACACACCCCCAACGATTTTACAAATGAACACCCTAACAATATCCCCAATAGGGAAAAACCAGCATAAACTACACAAATAGACTACTACCCCTCGAAAGAACCATAAGCAGAAAACCAGCAGCATTTAAACTTTGAAACACGAAAGAGGGAGCTTCCAAAGATGAGTTAACATCATGTCATGCGAAGACTTCTTAAAAGAACAAGACAACAGCTTCATGCGAACATTGGACTTAATAAGTTCAATAAGCTGCTCAACAGTTCGCGAATTCTTCTTGAAGAGCCTAACATTACGCTCTTGCCACACAAAATAACACGACGCAGCAAAAACCAACTTCCCAATAACTGTCCTCAAGGATTTTGAATCACCCAGGTCAATAAGTAACTCAACAATATCGTCAAGAGAAGACGTCATATTCGGAATGCAAGTGAGAGAGACCATATGCATCCAAACTCTTGACGTAAATGAACACTCGAAAAAGAGATGTTCATGCGAATCCGGTTGAAGAGAACAAAACTGGCACACCAATGGATAAGTAGTAGAACCCAAATCCCATCGTCGTAAGACATCTTGAGTTTTTAATTTCCGTTTAATAATAAGCCATACATGTATTGCATGACGAGGAATATGAGCAGGAAACCACACAATGTCAAACCAACGAACCTGCTCACCCCTATAACGAATGCAATTCCAAATCGCCGAAACCGAAAACTCACCTTCTTTATTATCATGATTGCGAATAAAAGCCACATCAGGAGCATCAACCAAATTTGGAAGCTGGACATTATCCAGAAACTGGTACTTGTCATACCAATCTCTCGGCCAAGCCCATTCACCATTCGCAATAATATCAATAACCTTTGCATTACGATCAAAGCCAGCCGAATATATATCACGGTTAGAGATAAAACTTGCTAAATTACCCACCGAGCACCAATTATCAAGCCGTGCAAATGTATCATGACCATTACGGATACGAGCCCAGAAATAAGGTCGAACCAAAGGACGTATTTGTAAGATTTTGCGCCAACCCCACGATAAATTACCCCTAAGGGGAATATCCCAAAAACAACGGCCCTTTAGTTTGTATGAGTGTATCCATCTAACCCACAACGACTCCTTACCCGAAACAAGATTCCAAATATGAGAAGCAATGAGAGCTTTATTAAATAGCTCAATGCGACGGATACCAAGGCCTCCTTCTTTTTTTGGAACACAAAGAACCTCCCAAGCAACCTTCGCCTTCCCCTTCTTCATGTCGCCTTGACACCAAAGAAAGGCTCGCATACATTGTTCAAGCTCACAAATGAGGTTGAACGTTATTTTTCTTGCTTAAATTTCAAAAAAAATTCAAAAATCTAAAACAATAAAAAATTTCAAAAATTCAAAAACATTTTAAAAAATCTTCAAAAGCATTTCTTTTTCAAAAGTTTTGCACCAAAAAACTTTTCTTTTTACGTTAACTTTATTTCTTCTAGTTCTTTGCTATATTTTGCCTTTGTAGGTGTATGCGTACCCGTTCACGAAGGATGAAATCCATTCAAGCCGCTATTATCGAGCCTCCTGTTGTTAACACAATGGATAACCGTCCAATGATCGAGCTCTTACAATCACACGTTGAAGGCAACGACGATGCGATTGTGGTACCGTCTATTGACGCAAACAACTTCGAGCTCAAAACCGGTTTTATTCAAATGGTTTCCGCTACACCTTTCTTGGGACGCACTCATGATGATCCTTACGATACATCAAAAGGTTTGTCCACTTAACCATTTCCGTGAAATACAATGGGGGCTCACAAGAGGCAATTCGTTTGCTCCTCTTTCCATTCTCTCTCGAGGGACAAGCCCGAACTTGGCTTGATAAGAACCACCCCAAAGTATTACAAAATGGGAGGATTTAGAAACCAAATTCATCAATTACTTCTTCCCACCCTCACGTACTACCGTTTTACGGAATGATATCATTAACTTTGAACAAAAGTACGGTAAGACGTTTAGTGAATCTTGGGATCGTTTTAAGGAACTTTTGAGAAAGTGTCCACAACACGGTTTTACTAAGGTGCATAAAATTAATACTTTTTATAATGGATTAAGTTTGAATGACCAAGTTTTACTAAATAGTGCTTCAGGGGGTAATATTCTTGTTAAATCAATGAATGATGCTTGGGCAATAATAGAAAACAAGGCTGAAGTGCAAACTAAAAGTATAAGGGCTACAATGGCTAGTACTAGTGATAGTGAGACCACCAACCAAATTCAAGCACTGGCTTCAATAATGAGTAAACTTGCCTTACATGTCCAAAACAGCCCTAGTCAACATGTGAATGCTCTTAATGTTACTTGTGATACATGTGGTGGGCCACACTCTTATGCTAATTGTGATAAGGATTATGATCAATCTCATGGGGAAGTGTATGCTTACAACAACACTGAGAGGATTCATCTTAAGCCGAATGTGGATGTTAATCATTTGTCCTATAATCCCACGAATTACATGGCTCCACCCGGTTTTCAACAAATACCACACCCACCCACCTAATACAACCAAGGGCCACCACGAGCTAATTTTCAACAAAATGCAAATGTGAGGGCTACAATGAAAACCAAGGAAATTATCAAATGCAAAGTCAAGGTTTTCCAAACCAAGGTTTTAATCCTCAAGGTTTTCTGCCGTACAACCAATACCCAAACAAAGGTTTTCAACAACAAGGGTCCAATTTACCTAATCCACAAATGGACTTAGTCCTTCAAAAGATTTCAGAACAAGATACGAAATTAAAGGAAATGCAAAAGTCCACGGATAGGAAATTCGTTCAAATGTTTCAAGACCTTCGTCCCCAAGGTGCTCTTCCTTCAACAACCGAAACCAACCCTAGAGCTAATGTGAGTGCTATTACTACACGCAATGGAGCAACTTTAGTAGATCATTCTATCCCTCCCCCCAGTTACTCCATCTACTCCTCCTCCACCCCATTTATCCCTCCTACTACCACGCCTAGTACTAGTTCTCCATTACCGTCTCCACCTCTTACTGAAGATGTATTCAAGAAAAACCCTTCACCCTATCAACCTTCAACCTCTCAACCTTCACCTTCTATACCTACACCTCCTAAACCCAATATCCCTTATCTTTCTCGGTTAGACAAAATTAAATTGCTCACTAAGGAGGATTCTCAAGTTACTTCCTATTTGAAGATGATCTCCCAAATGAACTTTAACATTAGCCTTGTTGAAGCACTTGTCCAAATGCCGAAATTTGTTAAAGCATTCAAGGAATTGCTTAGCAAGAAAGAGAAGATGGTTGAATTTGTCAATGCTCGCTTAAAAGAAAATTGTTCTGCAGTCCTTCTCAAAGAACTTCCGGAGAAACTTGGAGATCCCGGTCGTTTTGTGCTACCTTGTTCATTTTCTTAAATCCAAGAATGTACTGCCTTAGCCGATCTCGGGGCAAGTATCAAATTTAATGCCATTAAGTGTTTCGAAGAAGTTATCATTACCCGATCTTATACCAACACGTATGACTCTTGAGCTAGCAAATCGAACTCTCGCTTACCCGTTGGTATTGCCGAAAATGTTTTTGTTAAAGTTGATACCTTTACTTTTCCGGTTGATTTTGTAGTTGTTGATTATGAAATGGATCCTCGTATTCTGTTAATATTTGGACGGCCATTCTTGAGAACCAGAAAAGCTTTAGTCGATGTTGCCGAAGGTGAACTAATTCTTAGGGTCGGGAATGATCAGCAAGTGTTTAAAATGGGGAAGATTACAAGCAAATCCAATGGAAAAGAATCCGCGAAAATGATTGATGTGCTTCAAGACGAGCTTGTTACAACTACTATGGAAAGTACAAAGCTTGATGATTTGTACTACACAACAATCCTCTTTTCGAGACTTTCTATGATAATCCACTTTTTCAAGACCATGTGGAAGATCCTAATGATTCACTCTCCGATTTGGATTCTTAACCAATCTATGATGCATATGATGATGATTCTCTTTCCGATTTGGGTGATCCACCAATTATCGATGATGATTGTGGTAAAATACGTCTTTTAGGAAAAAGAGTGTATATGAACGATAAGTAATACGACGGTTTAGGAAAACCGTGTACTAATGACCCAAATAAGTCCAAAGTTCGTTTCCCAAGGACGTATATGTGTATTAATAACTTGTAATGATATTTGAGACTAATATTGAGAAAGAATAGATGAGAAAAGAGAATGACGGATACGTTAAAATTATACTACGACGACAAAATTAAAAACTGTAAAAAAGTGAGAAAATAAAAATTAATTCTAAAAATTCCCAATAAATTACCAAAATTAAATAAAAATAAACTAAGAGTTTACAAATGATCAAAACTTTTTCAAACCTTTTAATTATTTAAATATTAATTTTTAAATTCTAATTAAAGCCCTAATAATCCAAATAATTAATAAAAATTCAGATAAAGATTTTTCACTTTGTAAAACTCTAAAATGACTTAACAAGACTAAAGACTATTTTTATGAATATTTAAACTAAAGAAAACTATTTTTAAATTGAATAAAAACTATTAAAATATTAAAATAATTCTAAGAATTAACAAAATGATGATAATTATAATCTAAGAGATTTAAAAATCCTAACTTTATGTATTTAGTCTAAGAAAAATGTAAAAGTTGCAAAAATCTTAAAAATGAAATTTAATAATAAAATAATATTAAAATAATATTAAAAATCCAAAAATTATAGAAATTTCTAAAAACTTGCAAACTAGTTTATTTTAACCTACATAAACAGAAAATGAAAGTGAAATTACCAAAATACCCCTATTGGCTCCCCAAATGGGCTAAAAACAAAAACAGACCAAATGAAATTGGATTTTTGGCCCAATAAGATGAAACTAAACCAAATAAGCTGAAAATCAGTGGTCCAGCTTAAAATTCAATTCTAAACACAAAAGTCTGAAGCCCCAAAAGCTGAATGTGAGCCTAGCACAGCTTAATGGTACAACAGCTTATTCTTAATGGGCTTTTTAGCCCATTAAGCTATAAGCCAATGCCATAAGCTCTAATTTGACACGCAACCTTATTTTGAGATGCCTAAGAGATCTGTGAAAAGAAATTTTCAATAAGCTCAACCAATAAGCCAGAAATAGGCAAAGTAAAAATTCACTAAAAGACAAAATAGTCGTTTTAGAGATTTAGACCACCTCAGACCTTGATTCAAGTTGCAAAAGACTCTAAATGACTTAATTAAGACAAATCATTCAATAAAAGTTCAATATGCCAAGCCAAAAAAGCAGAATAAGCTGATAAGCACTTATGTAAAAGTCAAAGGAGTTGGTTTTCAAGTCAAAGCTTAAAGTCAACCACCCAAATGTTCCAGTATGAAAAAATGGGTCAAATAAGAAACATCTATTACAAAATTAAAGTTGTTGCAGGTTTAAATAAGCTAGAACAGCTTATTGATAAGCAAAATGCAAAATAACACTAGCAGTGGCTACCAGCAGGGGAAAGGAGTTTCCACTGCTTTGACTATTTGACTTGAAGATTTAGAGAGTTCCAATTGGATTCAATGGATAGAAAGGGCACCCTTACAACCAGTGAGATATAAGGAGTCAATATCCAGCAAGAAATCACAAATGCACTCAACCAATTTGTAACACCCCATTTTGATAAATGGAACGTCACGCGTAATTATGGCGTGTCATCAAAGCATAAAAGGATAAATGTCTAAAACATTACATGACCATAAAAAGGAAATACCGGAATCAAACATCGGTAGTCCAAAAGTAAAGCTCATCACACACAAACATAAGTATTGTAAATGAAAGGACTAAACAATGTCCACGAAAGAGTATCAAAGTATAGATAATGCATAAAGTAAAGAAAGGCTAGAAAGCTTCCAGTCCATATGCACGTATGCTTAAAGTCTACGAGCGTCCCTGAGTACCTGCCGTTTTGGGAACATGAAAAGGAAAACGGCTGAGCAATACGCTCAGTGCACGGATGTACAATAAAGCATGAATAATATAAGCATATAAGCATATAACAGCGGAAGAAACTAAGTCCCGAATAACCCGGTTAAGTCTTAGTAAAACTGGTTTTATAGTTTGAAAAGCCTTATGTTTATCTTGTAAAAACTGTTTAACATATTTTACCATTAGCCAATATAGGTCATGAAAATCCACAATGCATGAATACTTGGAGGGGTGACCTCATCATGCAAATTATAGGGATGCCTCTAATTTGATATACTGGTTTTGGGTAGGAGGAATTAGCTCCTTGTGAAGGATGTAAGGCACACCACATTCACACTAAGTAATCTGCTGAAAACAGGTAACTAGGATGCACCCATACACCCCACATGATAAATATAATAATATGGCCAAAAGCTGAAGGGACGCCACGAGCAATCACTCCGCCGTGGGGAAGTCATAACACACAGTGCATCTAGTGGTATGGTTATGGTACCTCCATAACTAGGTCAAACTGGTCATGCATGTATATGGCTTTAGGTATTCTAATTAAACATAAGCAATCAAACATACAAACTCATACTATGGGAAAGAATGTCCATACTGAAAGGACGGGAATCCGTACCTTATGTCCAGTGAACGAAGAAGACGAACGGAAGAGAGTCCTACTTCGGTATCACTAATGCTACATAAATACATACGTTTATAAGTATCTGATTACTACATACGTAACTGGTTTTATGTCATGCCTTAGCTTATTTTATACGTTCATGTCATGTTTTACTGTTTTAAGCTTTATAGTGTATTGATCTTATATTCTGTCTATTCTGATTAAGTATTACTTGTATTTCATGTATTATTATACTTGCTGTGTAATAATAAGTAACTTTCTAAAAATAGCAGGTTTCCTAAAATAGAATGTTTCCAAAAATAGAAAGTTACCCAAAATAGAATGTTTCCAAAACTAGAATGTTTCCAGAATAGAAAGTTTCCAAAAATAGAAAGTTTCCAAAAATAGAAAGTTTCCAAAAATAGAATTACTGCTTAAAATAGGTAAGTTTCTAAAAATAGAAAGTTTCCATAAATAGATTAGCTGTCTTATTTAAATAAGTTTCTAAAAATAGAAAGTTTCCTAAATAGATATAAGCTGGTTAAATAAGCTAATTATATAAGCTTAAGTGTTTTCTGATTATTATTTTAAGTCATGTAGTTATAAAGTATAGTTTATTAATTATTACATGTAAATTAAATAAACTATAGGTTAAAAGTATTTAATTAAATATATCATGTTTTTAATTATATAAAGGTAAAATACTTAGGTTAAAACATGCATTATTAATTATTAATAATATAACCTAAGTCATGTTAATTTATTAATTATAGTCATTGTTTTTAATAATTAATTAGTTATAAAGTATAATAAAATATAAATACTTAGGTTAAAATTCATGATCTAATAATTAAATTTATAACCTAAGTCATGTTAATTAAATTAATCATGTCATGTTTTATTAATTTAATTTTAACACATAACTAGTAAAATCATAAACCTTAAAAATAATCTATGAGCCGGACCCGTGACTAGAAACCATGAACCGGACCCGTAATCAACACCATACCCCGACCAAGGTCGGGGTTCCCCTTGTTTTGGCTGTTGCCGTGGGACCACCACCACCATACCGAGACCATATGGTCTCGGTGGTGGGTAATAAGCCAAGCCGAGACCCCTTAGGGGCTCGGTTAGGCGTCGGCTAGACCACAACACCCCTAAAAACCCTTGTTTGATTTACCCCATAATCCTTAACATGTTTAGAATAATTGTTTTTAATTAGTTTAATTAAAAACACCATGATTTTATGTGATTCAATAAATCAAAACATAAAGAAAAGGGTTAAAAAGTTATATCGAATACGTGGATCAATTACGGATGAACACACACGAATGCTTGAACAATTTCCAAGATCAAAATCAAACCGAACACCCCTTTTGGTGTCCTTAAAACCGGCGGCCAAAGAGAAGCAAGAAGAAAAGATTTAGGGTTTTGTTATTTTCTTGATTTTGTGAATAATGACACAAGTTTTACCCCTTAACCCCTTGTTAGTAAATTTTGCATGGGCTAAGCCCATGCTTCTATGTATTCCGCGGGTAGGGGGCCCCAGATGGGGTAACCCGTACTTTTCTCGAGTCTAAATATACTAGTGTGTGTTCGTGTTTTATCGTGTTCGTGTTTTATGTGTTCTAATTAATTATTGATCATGACTTAATATATTTATTCGTGTTCGTAATAAATATATATACGCAAATAATATTATCTCGTGATTAAATTACGTTCATGATTTAATCATCGTATGTTCGTGATTATAATATTATTTGAATAATTATCGTGTGTTCATACGTATTAAATACTTATCGTGTTCTAACACGTACGTAATACTTAAAATTCTTATACGTGAACGTAAACATGCTATAAAAGGAAAGTTCTAATCTTGTACGTATGATCTAAAGGGTACTATTCATGGTAAAAGCATGCGGGTTTTACAACTATTCCCCCCTAAAAAGAATAATTCGTCCCGAATTATAGATAAAGTAAACTTGAAAAGAAGAAAATACCCGAATTCAAAATATGAAATGAGGGTAAGAAGCCGGGATAGACTCCTCTGTTTCCCAAGTGGCTTCCCGCTCGGTATGATCACTCCAAAGGATTTTGACGAATGGAATCGTCTTCCTTCTCATGACTCGTTCTTGTCTATCAAGAACTCGTTCGGGTTCTTCTATGAAAGTGAGATCTTCACGTATCTGTTCCAGTGGATACTGTACCATGTGAAGGGGATGATACTGGTACCCTCTGAGTAAGGACACATGAAACACATTGTGTACATGCGAAAGCTGTGGAGGTAACGCTAACCGGTAAGATACTTCACCGACTCGTTCAATGATATCAAACAGTCTGATGAAACGAGGACTGAGCTTCCCTTTAATCCCGAAGCGTCTAACACCACGTGCCGGCGAAACCTTAAGAAATATGTGATCTCCTACGTTAAAATGTATGTCCCTACGATGCTTATCGGCGTAACTCTTCTGACGTGATCGTGCTTCCTGAAGTTTCTGCTTAGCTACTGCGACCCTCTCATTAGTCACATCTATGATCTCTGGTCCTTCAAGTGTTCGCTCGCCAACCTGATCCCAGTAGATTGGGGTGTGACACTTCCTGCCATACAACATCTCGAAAGGAGCACACTTGATACGTGCGTGCCAACTGTTGTTGTATGCAAACTCCACCAAACAGATATAATCGTCCCAATCACCCGTCCATTCCAACGCACATGACCTCAACATGTCTTCCAATGTCTGAATCGTTCGCTCCGACTGCCCGTCTGTTTGAGGATGAAAAGTCGTGCTAAGCTTAAGTTGTGTACCCCAAGCTTTCTACAGAATCTTCCAAAATCGCGAAGTGAAACGAGGATCTCTGTCTGAGACGATGCTGGATGGAGCACCATGGAGTCTCATGATCTCTCTTCTATACGTATCGGAGAGTTTACTGACCGAATCTTCCTTGCGGATCGGTAAGAAATGAGCTGATTTGGTAAGTCGATCTACGATAACCCAAATTGCATCGTGCTTCCTCTTGGTTGGCAGAAGACTAGTAAAAAAATCCATGGTGATTTTTTCCCACTTCCACTCTGGAATATCTAACGGTTGAAGGAGACCGCCAGATCGCTGATGCTCGATCTTAACCTGCTGGCAGGTAAGACATTTGGAGACGTAAGTGGCAACATCCTGTTTCATACCACTCCACCAAAAGTACTGCTTGATGTCATGGTACATCTTAGTCGAACTAGGATGTATAGAGAATGGGGAGCTATAAGCTTCCGCTAACAATGCTTCCCAGAGTTCTTGATCATCAGGAACACAAAGTCTCGTGCCCTGCCATACGATACCATTTGCATCTACTCTGAATTCCGTCTGCTTCTCCAAATTCTGAATTATCGCCCAGATTTCTCCATCATCTTTCTGAGCTTCCTTGATCTTAGAGAGTAACTCGGGTTCTACTCTAAGATTAGCCCAGTAACCGTGTTTTCCACGTACCATGATCTCTATGTCTAGTCGCTCCAAGTCTCTTATGATTTCCTCCTCAATCTTAATGTCGTTGATCATTCCGGACTTCCTGCTAAGTGCATCTGCTACTACATTCGCCTTTCCGGGATGATACTGCAGATTAATGTCATAATCCTTCAACAGCTCTAACCATCTCCTCTGCCTCATGTTCAATTCATGCTGAGTGAAGATATACTTCAAGCTCTTGTGGTCCGTGAAAATGTCACATGATTCTCCATATAAGTAGTGCCTCCATATCTTCAATGCAAACACGACTGCAGCAAGTTCCAAGTCATGCGTAGGGTAATTTTCTTCATAAGGCTTAAGCTGCCGTGAAGCGTACGCGATCACTTTCCCATGTTGCATGAGAACACAACCAAGTCCCTTCCCTGATGCATCAATGTAGATTTGAAATCCACCCTTACCAGATGGGAGAGTAAGAATAGGTGCAGATACTAGCTTCTGCTTCAGGTCTTCAAAGCTCTTCTCTCGTTCTTCAGTCCAGACGAATTTCTCCCCTTTCCGCATCAGTTTGGTCAATGGTAGTGCTAAGCGGGAAAAGTTCTCCACGAACCTACGGTAATAGCCAGCTAAGCCTAAGAAACTGCGGACTTCAGTAGCTGATGTCGGCCTCGGCCACATAGTAATAGCCTCAACCTTCGCTGGATCCATAGTGATTCCTTCTGCTGATACAATGTGACCTAAGAATGCCACCTTGTCTAACGAGAACTCACACTTGGAGAATTTAGCATACAACTGCTTCTGGCGAAGAATCTGTAGTACTGTACGAAGATGGTCTTCGTGTTCCTCCTTGGACTTTGAGAAAATCAGGATGTCATCGATGAAGACAATGACGAACTTCTACAGAAATTCATGGAAGATTATGTTCATCAAATCCATGAACACTGCTGGAGCATTGATCAGGCCGAATGGCATGACTACAAATTCGTAGGGGCCATAGCGGGTATGAAAAACAGTCTTGGCAATGTCCTGCTCCTTAACCCGTAGTTTATGATATCCTGACCTAAGATCAATCTTGGAGAAGTGTTTTGCCCCTTGGAGTTGGTCAAACAGATCGTCTATACGCGGCAGTGGATACCTATTCCCGATAGTAATCTTGTTGAGCTCGCGATAGTCTATGCAAAGACGCATACTGTCGTCCTTCTTCTTAGCGAATAAGACTGATGCGCCCCATGGAGATGCGCTCGGTCGAATGAAACCTCGTTCTAGAAGTTCTTGCAGTTCATCCTTCAGTTCCTTTAACTCTAAGGGATCCATGCGATAAGGAGCCTTGGAAATCGGTTCAGATCCTAGGATGAGCTCGATATTGTATTCCACTTCTCGTGCAGGTGGTATGCCCGGAAGTTCTTCTGGAAATACATCTTGGAATTCCGACTTTATCA
Source organism: Glebionis coronaria (assembly GCA_025667525.1). NCBI lineage: Eukaryota > Viridiplantae > Streptophyta > Magnoliopsida > Asterales > Asteraceae > Glebionis > Glebionis coronaria. The sequence continues at coordinate 271,439,636 of CM046882.1, read as the reverse complement.
GCTGATCCTGAATTGATGGGGATTCAGCATCCATGTCGTGAACCGTAACTAGATAACCCTCGCAGCCATGTGACAGTAGTGCACGTGCTTGCAGGGTAGATATGATTTGTACAGACCTTCCGCGTACGCACCCGTTGTGAATGTACTCTGGTGCATTAACATCACCGAAGATGACTCGATATGAATGGCAGTTAATGGTAGCATGATGTTTGGATAGCCAATCCATGCAAAAAATAATGTCAAAGTCATTCATGCCCAGCGGAAGTGCGTCAACAGGACGAACCTTATCATCAAACTCTAGGGAAAGACTCTTGTATACATGGGTGATTAATACAGAGTCCCTCAAAGGCGTGGAAATACTGAGTCTATTATCTAGTGGCATGGGGAGCATCCTAATGTTCTTGGCATAAGAAGTAGAACTGACCGAGTGAGTAGCACCTGTATCAAATAGAACACACGCATCTTGACCACACATATACAAGATTCCAGTGATGATACCTGTAGACTTGTTGGCCTGATCTCGAGATGTCGTGTAGACGCGTCCAGTGGTAGGAGGCGGCTTGGTATCAGCATGTCCTGATGTGCCCTTCATCTCGGCCTTACGACAGTCCTTCATGCGATGGCCAGGAAGACCACACTTGAAGCATACGTCGGTGTCACGACGACATAGCTCTGGGTGCCTACGGTGGCAAGTAGAGCAAAGAGGATGAGTATATCCTCCAGCAAGTGCTCTGGCTGGCTGAGGACCTGATAAAACATTTTTACATGAGACATGATAATAGGGTACAAAGGACAATGCGAAGAATCGTAAGATTGCATACCAGTGATAGCTCGACGGCTAGGCTATGAACCTCTCTAGTTCTGGTCCCTACCGTTTCCATGGTTCCTGGTAGAAGATGTGCAAATGTGTCAGAAGTATGAGTTATAACATGAAATCATAAGATGATGCGTAAGTATTAGGACCCGCTGCCGTTGGAGTGTCTAGCGTTGTTACGGTAATTATCATTACCGCCACGCCTATCCGTAGCAGAACGGTCGTTAGTCTGACCGTGTCCCTTGGGCTGATTAGGCTGCTGCTGAGTAGCCGGCTGAGACCGGTCCCCAGTTTTCTGCCTGGAAGATACAATTTAAAGAGATGAAATATTTGACATAGATTGAAAGAATGCGGATTGGTCACTGCTTGAATACGAATGTTTACCTCTTGTCGGGTTTCTCAGCTTCCCCGAACTCATCTCTCTCATGCAGCATCTCCAGTTTTCGTGCCGCATCGGCCACTTGTGCTACTGTGTTGAACGTAGCACACACCAAGTTGTTTGCAACCGATGTGCGAAGAGCCCACCTAAACTGGTATGCGTGCTCTTCAGGAGTACCTACCGTTGCACCAAGGAAACCAGCTAAGCGAAGAAAGCGCTGCATGAACTCGTTGCTATTCTCCCCAACTCTCTTTTGGATCCCATGGTACTCCCTCTTAAGCTTGTCTTGCTCAGCCTTGGGAAAGAACTGCTCCATCACCCTATCTCTGAACTGAGCCCATGTTAAACCAGCCACCCAATTATCACCTCCCTCAGACTGCTTCAATGCTAACCACCAATTTAACACATCGCCTTCGAACCGGTAACATGCCAACCTCGCCTTGAACACAGGGTCACAACCCATAGCATCGAAGATCTTCTCGATGTGAGCCAACCAGCTTTAAGCTTCACTGGGGCTATCTGTTCTCTCAAAAGCTCGAGGACGGAGCTTGTCGAATCTATCCAGCCATATTGCCAATGTCACTGGAGGAGGAGGAGGAGGTGCTTGATTTTGCTGCTGATTGTTGGCAGCGTGAACCTCAGCCCTGATGTCATTCCTCAGTTGAGGAAGCAAAGCTTGCATTGCAGCTTGGATTGCTGCATTGAGTTGTTCCCGCTCACGTGTGAGAACCATCTGACAGTATAACATAAAACATATGATTAAACAGATCAAAACATAAAATATATATATACATGAAAAAGATTTATACCAATAAATCAAGAGAAAAAATTTTATGCAAGAAAATTTGTATATGAATGCATGATGCAGTTTTATGAAAACTTTTGTATGCTCGAGAGTGAACGCCTACGGTCAGTTCACCCAAAATAAAAGACATGTTGAGGGGACACCTATGGGTCGGTCCCAAATTTAAAAGTTTCGATAAAACACATGCGACTAAATAGGGCCAGTCCTATACCAACCGTTACTTAGTAATAAACCTACGACAATGACATATATATGTATGCATGAAAATGATGAATGCATGAAAACCGACTGTCAGTTCTAGCAAGACCATAGTGACTACCCACTAATCACAGGTCATGTTTTGAGAGCCTACAGGTCGAAGCCTTGGCTCTGATACCATAATTGTAACAACCCATTTTGATAAATAGAACGTCACGTGTAATTATGGCGTGTCATCAAAGCATACAGGGATAAATGTCTAAAACATTACATGATCATAAAAAGGAAATACCGCAATCAAACATTGGTAGTCTAAAAGTAAATCTCATCACACACAAACATAAGTACTGTAAATTAAAGGACTAAACAATTTCCACGGAAAGAGTATCAAAGTATAGATAATGCATAAAGTAAAGAAAGTCTAGAAAGCTTCCAGTCCATATACACATACGCTTAAAGTCTACGAGCATCCCTGAGTACCTGCCGTTTTGGGAACATGAAAAGGAAAACGGCTGAGCAATACGCTCAGTGCACGGATGTACAATAAAGCATGAATAATATAATCATATAAGCATATAACAACGAAAGAAACTAAGTCCCGAATAACTCGGTTAAGTCTTAGTAAAACTGGTTTTATAGTTTGAAAAGCCTTATGTTTATCTTGTAAAAACTGCTTAACATATTTTACCATTAGCCAATATAGGTCATGAAAATCCACCGTGTGTGAATACTTGGAGGGGTAACCTCATCATGAAAATTAGAGGGGCTGCCTCTAATTTAATATACTGGTTTTGGGTAGGAGGGATTAGCTCCTTGTGAAGGATGCAAGGCACACACCACATTCACACTAAGTAATCTGCTGAAAACATGTAACTAGGAGGCACACCACATGATAAATATAATAATATGGCCAAAAGCTGAAGGGATGCCATGAGCAATCACTCCGCCGTGGGGAAGTCATAACACCAGTGCCTCTAGTGTTTTGGTTATGGTACCTCAATAACTAGGTGAAACTAGTCATGCATGTATATGGCTTTAGGTATTCTAATTAAAGATAAGTAATCAAACATACAAACTCATACTATGGGAAAACAGTTGGCTACATACGGGGAATCCTAACAAGGAAAGAATGTCCATACTGAAAGGATGGGAATCCGTACCTTATGTCTAGTGAACGAAGAAGACGAACGGAAGAGAGTCCTACTTCGGTATCACTAATGCTACATAAACACATACATGTATAAGTGTCTGATTACTACGTACGTAACTGGTTTTATGTCATGCCTTAGCTTATTTTATACGTTCATGTCATGTTTTACTATTTTAAGCTTTATACTGTATTTATCTTATATTCTGTCTATTCTGATTAAGTATTACTTGTATTTCATGTATTATTATACTTGCTGTGTAATAATAAGTAACTTTCTAAAAATAGCAGGTTTCCTATAATAGAAAGTTTCCAAAAATAGAAAGTTATCAAAAATAGAAAGTTTCCAAAAATAGAAAGTTTCCAAAAATAGAAAGTTTCCAAAAATAGAAAGTTTCCAAATATATAATTACTGCTTAAAATAGATAAGTTTCTAAAACATAAAAGTAAATCACAATTTTCAGAAAGTCAAAATTTTATTTCATAAAAAGGAATTACAAGTATTTGGCTAAAATCTGGAACAAAGGGACTCTCACATGTTGAGGTCTCCTTTTATAGACTATATAGACGATTCTAGAATAAAAAATACATGAGAAACCCTAGCTATGAAGTATCAAAAATGCCCTTGGCCTTCTAGACGCGTTTGTTGTTGATGAGTTGTCCAAATGAATCCTAGTTGTTCATTTTAGCTTTGGGGCCAAGCAAGGAGTGTGGGGCGTTGATCATGCCACGTGGCATTGCTTGGAGAGGAGGGTGTCATATGATTGGTGGACGGGTGAATGGGGGTGGGGTCCTTGGTGAGTGGGATTGTGAGTTCAAGCGTGGGATATGTTTATGTATGTGTGAATTAAGCGTGGGTGTGGGTAATTGGAATTTACCCTTTTTTTAAGTAGGAGTAAATTTTGGGTTCATCAGGGTAAAAAGTAACTTGTTTGATCCGATATTAGGGGAAAGGTTATGTGTTTGGCGTAATTAAACATTTGAATGTTTGGTTGTGGCAAAAGTGGCCCTCAGTCTTTGGCCAAAGTTGTATACAATGTTTATTCAGCCAACAAACTCGTTCCCCTTTGTTAATGAAGTTTCTGTTTTCATAGATTGGCCACAAATACTTTCCAAACAAGGTTTAGGGCCTTTTTAACTTTGATGTAATTACACATTCAGTCCTTTTGTGTTTTAAATCATAAACCAAGGACCAAATGTGTAACATTCTTAAACATCAAGGGTCTTCTTTGATCTTTGACTTTATGAAGGACCATTGTTGACAATTTAGAATTGTTGAGGGACTAAACTTGCCAAATCTTCAAAGATGAAGGACTTTTTTGTCATTTTGACAAACTTAAGGGACCAAACATGTAATTATGAATATACAAGGGTATTAACTGTCAGTTCTTCATAAATGAGGGATCAATCTTGTACATCTTCAAGTCTTCAAGGGTTTTTCTTTGATAAATCACAAACTAGGGCCCTGTTCATTGTGTGGCTTCGTTTCTCATGTTCGTTTTTCCTTATTTCTTGTGATATTTTGTCTTTTTCATGATATCCATACCTAAAATACACAAGTAAACAAACACAAGCATATATATGGTATTTTGATGACATTTTATGCATTTAATGCCCAAAAAGAACGATGACATCATGTATAAATGCCATCTCATCAGATGAATATGATGATTTTTCTTCCGAGTATGAAGACATGCCGATTTATGATGACTTTGATGATGTTGACACTCTTTCGAGTGATTCTTCAAGTGTTGTGTCTTCAAAGGATGATTTTGCTCCTATTTTTGACGAGGATCCTCCACCAGCAACACTTGATACCACTTTAGAGGATTACTCTTTTGAGGAAGATTTTGCCACCTTTCTCAATACATACTTTCCTAATGAGCATGATTCTCCTCCTTTGGACTTTGATTATGGTCTCTACCCTCCTTCGGATGTTAAGAAACCCGTTTCAAAGGAAAAGAAACTAAACGACACCAACATCCGTAGTACTTTTGTTTTGACACATCTCTTTCCACCTTCTTTGGATGAGATTGTGCGATATATGGGCTAATCTTCAAGGTCTACTGAATGTCATTCTTATTTTCCCCTAAAGGAAAAGGTGTTCGATCTGGGTATCACAGTTTTTGAGCCATCTCAGTATCCATCTGATGAAATAAAAGGAAAGATTTTTGGAAAATACGGAGCTATGCTTTCACCTCACCATACCTTCTATCACCGTGCTCAACTTTTGCTTAAGAGAACCTCGCCTACTCTACTTTGGCTTGTGCTCTTCACCTTAAGTTTATGGTCTTCCTTGTTCTATCCTAAACTCTTTTGATTCACTATTTTATATCCATAAATGTTGAAATAGGAATCACTTTAGTTGTCCCTTCCTTAACAAGATTTAAACAATGTGCACAATGTCCTAAGTGTAGGGTATTTTACTTCCACATGCTTAAACATTGAGGACAATGTTTATATTAAGTGTAGGGGGACTTCTATCGAAGTTAAGTGGGCTTTTCCATGAATATGTCCTCATTTTAACCGGAAAATTGATTTTTCGACATTTTTCAAAATTTTGATCTACTTTGGCCTAGTAAGTATTTTCTTTTGTTATTGTTATTTTCTTATTTAGTAATTAGTTAAATAAAATGGTTTTAATGAGTTTAGATGTCTTAGATATATTAGGCCCGTCATGAATATTTTGACTCAACCCGAGTTTACTTATTGAGTTTACTCTAGCTAGTATCCTTAACCATATGGACCTTAATTGGTTTATTAGGCTAAGCATTCATGAGTCTGATTCCTTGAGATTTTAAATTGTGGAGAACGAGAGATGATAAAGTCAATTATAGGTTTTGTATTCTTTCACGAACTTATGTGAGTTAATTATAAGCTTTTTCTCCCATTGCTTGTTAAATAAATTGCAATAAATAAGGTCGTATGATTTGAAAAATTACTTAGCTTCTAGCCCAAGATTGTTTAAAATTTGCCCGGGATTAATTAGAGTTCATAGCCAAGGCATAACTTATTGAAGCGAGATGCGAAGATTGGCAAGTCCAAAAAGGCCCTAACAAGGCACGAGGGCTACATTTTGTTGCTAAAGATCCAAAGTTATGTGAAGAATCATTATTCAAAAATCAATATGAGGATCGAGACACACGACGAGAAGCAATTACTCCCATAAAGATCATGGAGAAGTCTATCCGAAAAGACCCGAACAAGGTATGAGGATAAATAGATCCAATTCCGAAAAGTAGGCGGATCGTTGTATATCAAAATCTCAAATAAAGATTGAAGAAAAATGAAAAAGTCGTGGTCCAAGTGTGAATAATCTCTCAAAAACTTCAAGTGAAGAAATTCCTATTATGAAGAGAAGACCATTATTTCAAGAACGTCTCTCAAGATTCGAAGTATGAAGTCAATGCCAAATATAGATTCGAGAAAGGTCTCAAATCATGAAACGACTTATGCTAAGATATGAACTTTATGAGGTTTCAAGAAGCAGTTTTAAAAGATATTGTTCTTTAGCTAGCTATTGATTAAATCGTCCTACTTTATTTTCGACCTAAATAAACTATCGAAATAAGTCAACAATGCATCCTCGTGATCATTCAAGACAACAATAAAATATAAGAGATACACCAAGGAATAAGGGGTCTAAGTGAATAATTGAGCCACATGAGTAAGTGTTAGCTTTATTAACTTATAATAACAATGATCTCGTTTTTAAGCTTGGAATGGGGAATATGAAACTTGCCGGTGATAAACATTCATGACACCAAAGTCTAATGTAAGTCTTAGATTTCTTTACAAGTTTCTTCCTTCAACATTTTAAAAATTTTCTATCTTTTTAGTTTCCATAGTATCTAGTATTAAATAAAGGCCAAGGTGGGTTAATTATGATGGAGAATGTAAATCATGCTTTGAAATTAATGCATTGCATGAGGTCATTGCAATGGTCAAGTGTAGGGGATTTTTTAAGTGTGAAAACATTTATCCTTTTACCACTTAAATATAATAAAAACATGCCAAAACGTGTATTTAATGTCGTAAAGTCGGAATTATGCATGGTTTGTGTTTTTGTTGTGTTTTAGGACTAAAATATGAAAAAGGAAGAAAACACGGGCTTTCACGGGCTTTTATCGAAGAAAAAACAAAAGACGAAGTCAAAAGATCAAGAGTGCAAAAAGAACGGAAGTCAAAGGCCTATTCTAAAGATTTATCGAAAAAAAAGACCAAAGACAGAAGTTTAACGAAGTCGAAGAACCAAGTCTAATAAAAGAAGAAAATTATAAGACAAGATTGTTTTATCATTCGACAAATCCCGAGACAAAGTCGAGAAAGTCGAGTTATTTAAAAAGACGAGAACACAAAAGAAAAAAAGAAGCAACAACACCACAATCCTTCCACCTATAAATAGAGAGAATTTGTCTTTTTCATTGAGTAGTTAATTAGTTTATTTTTTTCAAGTTTTAGGACTAGGTGTAAAATTACTTTCTCTCTAGCTTTATTTCATGTTTCAAGCTTTTCATCTATAATCTTGTATTTTTGAATCTTAATCTTCATTTTATATCAAGCTTTTTATAATCATTCTCATTCTTCCTTTCTTATTTTTAATCTTATGTTTGATTTGGTTAATCATGTAGTTTGTTTGATCTTATTACTTGTTTGATTAATATGCTTATTTCATTGTTCTTATGGTTTTGATGTGTTTTATGGTTATTGCTTACTGTGCTTATTGATTATTTTGTGTTTTTTTATTTTTAATTAAGTGGATTTGGTAGATTAATCTGTTAGAAAGTTGATTTTATTGATTTGGCTTATTTAGTGTTTTTAATGTTTTTAATGTTTTTAATTTGTGTCTTGTTAGCTTTTTCTTAAAATTTGTTTAGCTTAATTTTTGGTTAACTGCTTATGTGATTTTTGCTTATTTTTAAGTAATCCGGATTCATAAACCCTTATCCCAAATTACATTACTATTTCATGTTTTCCCAGTTAGCTTTACATTTCCCTCTTTCCGAATTAGTTACTTAAACAATTTTTCTGAATTACCATTAGACTTAAATATTCCGAACTAGTAAATGTTGGATATTCTGAATTAATTTAGAACTAGCCACATTCCGAACTAGTTGAGGATCAAACTTTTCGAATTACATACAAGATAAACATTCTGGATTAGGTATAGAACTTTGTTTTTTTCGAATTACGTGTAACTTAGCATTTCGAATTACATGAAAAATTTGGATTCCGAACTAGCTCACTTTCATTTATTCTGACTTACCTTTTGTTTTCATAATTCGAATTAGGTTAGGGTTTTATTTTCCGACTTATGTTTTAATTTTTAATCCGAATTATTGTCAAATCTTATTTTTCCCACCATTTTTATTAAGCTTTATTTTCAATTGTTTTGTTTTGGTTTATTTTGAAATTAATTTTTAATTAAGTTTTAAATTTGTTTACATTCTTTTTAATTTGTTTAATTCCTTTGTTTTTATTTTATATTTTTAAAGTTTTCATTTTTATTTTAAAATAGATAATCAACATTTTTCTCTTTTATCCACCAAGAATGACTGAGTTACTCGTTAAACCGGGATCAATTCGATTAGACACCGTAAACGAATAGACCATATCAAGAACATAAATTTTACATTTATTATCCACCTACAAGTGAGGTAGATTTTACCAATCTCGAGGCCAAACTTGATGAGTTGGAACGTCTTATTTTTAATGACGAACCAACTCACGTGACCACAAATCCCATTCTCGAGGATTTACCTAATCAATTGTAACACCCCCAAATTTATACAATTCAATACAGGGGAAGACTCGTTGGTGTTACGGGATAGCACATTACTCACATCATAGACAATGCTTAAAAATCGCGTCGTTTTATAATAAAGCATTTCCATTCATAAATATCAAAGTTACATAGGTCCCAAGTCATTGTATTTCATACAAGTTTTACAAAGTATTTGAATGGAAATTATTATTTAAGTGCGGGCCATGAATTCTTGTTGTCTTCCCGAGAATTACCTTCAAGTTCCTGAGATAAAACATGTTAAAAGAAAAGGTCAGCGATAACGTCGAGTGAATTCATAGAGTTTAATAAATTCCATCAATATAACTTTGGTATAAAATTATTACCAAAAATCGTTTCGTACAAATCATTGTAATAGGCCATAAAATAGCCAAAGTCATTTTTATACAAATCCTTATCGAAAATCATAATATAGGCATTTGCCTTAGAAATCATTATACGAACCATTGTCGTAAAAACATCATACAATACGTTTTATAACGTTGTATAGATTAAATAAAAACCGTTATATAAATATGGTTATATAAAACCAAAACACGAACATAATATCAATAGTATGACCCCGTATTGCTAGTCAGGCAATACATCGTAATTCGGTGCGTATAGTAGTATTTCGTTAACTGGATTATTATAAGCCGCATGACATTGTTACCTTACTAAACCAAACAACGGGTAGCTAGCCCGAAACTCATTTTCCCATCTAAATTAGCGTGTCGTCACAAAGGTAACGCTATGGAAATCTTCTCATACATAAATTCGCTTACCAATCAATGTGGCACGACGGGGATCAACCGTCAAGGCACGAACTGGGGTGATCGTCCCCAAATAGTACTATTATATGCATAAGCGTCTACCAAATCCCGGTAGTTCACAATTCATGCTAATGGGACTTTTAGTGACATAACCTAACTTTAATAATCCATTTATTTTCATCTATCGGGTCATTTAATCATTTATCGGGTCATACAATCGGGTCATACAATCATTTGGGTCGAAATCAATAAATAAACAGTCGGGACAAATGGTGTCCTATTTTATAAAAACTAACATGTTATCTCCCTCGTGGATTTATAAAACATTTCATAAAAACATTTAAAAGAGTGCGAGGCTATGAACTCACGTTGATGTGGGAAGGCGGGTTATCGGCAATTCGGACGTACGGTACGTGCTTCAATCACGGAAACCTAGACAAATAATACTTGTCTTAGACTCATGTCCAATGACTTTATAAAAATAACAATTATGTATACATATGATGATTATATATATATATGATGATCAAGTGGGTTTACATATTCTCGTTTACTCATTTTAGTGTTTATGTGTTGATAACTTTTATACTAGTTTACTAGTTTTACCTATTTACGTGTTTTAGGTCCAATAAGCCTATTATAAGTTCATTAACTTGTATTAATCCATTTCATACTTATATTATCAGTATTTGTACTTTACATGTTGGGCCCAAATGGGTTAAGCCCAATAAATAAGTTTATAAGTGTTTTAGCCCATTTTTTTGTATTATTAGTCCAATAACGTTAACTTAACTCGTTAATGTGCGTATGTCATATAGTTCGGGTTTTTATCGGTTTTTACTTGTTATATATGTCTATATATCAGTATATGAGTTTATAAAAGTTTACATTAGACGGGTCCAACCGTCTAAGTTTTATTTAACAAAAACGTTAATTTTTCGGTAATAGCTGAAAAAGTCGTAAAAATCATGTTTATAGTTTTATAACTTATAAAACTTATCAAACTACCATTTTTATAAAATGTCCATTTATTTATCCTTATACATATTTATATAAATGTATTATATGAGTTAGTGTGTTTTAATTCACATTTTATACTATTTTTATTTGAGTGCTTATATAATACTATTATACTTTAATTTCCAAAATCTGATTTTTACTTTCATGTTCACCAAAACTGCCATATCTGGAGTTCTATATGGAGATAGAAGCTCAAATTTTTATGACATAAACTACATGATATGTGCTCCATTTAACTCTTCTATAGATACTGTTGAATCAGCCTATAAGTATTTTCTAAAAATCGTCCAAAACAGTGAACTCAGATTTGTACTTTAAACTTGTTTTGATCATATCTCACTCATTACAATGATTCCATTGCATGGCCAACTCTCACATGTGTACAAGACATATTACTTACTGTATATTTCTTCTACTTTGCCATTTTATCAGTCTAACATGTGGTTCTTTACTGTTTTATACAGCCAACAATCTAAACAAGATTTTAGCCTTGTTTCTTATAGTTTTTCATCTTTTTAAGCATGTTTATCAACACCAAATCCCCACACCATATTTTTAATCATCATTCATCATCATATACATATACATAAGTAAAAGAAATACAAGATTACATAATCAAAAATAACAAGAGGATGAGAAGAACTATCTTTATACCACCATGATGATGTAGGTTGTGATCAAAACATAGATTTTGATGGAGAAACTTGTGATGAACCAAGACTATTTTCAAGACCACCATTCTTCATGAACACCTTGATGAAAATCAGCCCTTGACTCCTTTGAAAAAACTCCTTGCTAGTTGTTAAAATCACCTCCAATCAACAAGTCTTCAATAGGTTTCAATCTTATGCAAGTTAAACATAAGATTTATGGTAGAAAATTTGATGAACATGGCGGTGGTGGTGGTAGTATGGACGGCACAAAGAGAGGAGAAGAGAGAAAATGGATTGTTTTGCATGTTGTGAAATGAAAGGAGTTGTTTTAGCTAATGGTTTTGTGGGAAAAGTAGCTTCAAAGTGAAGTTAGTTACAAGTGTTAGCTAAGTTGTTTACAACTTGACACATCAAGTGTTGAGGTGTTGTGTTGTAGCAGTGGGTTTGTGGGGGTGGGGCAAGTGTCCCACTTGTCTCATCCCCATTTATTTACGGATATTCCTCGATTCTAGTTTCCTCGATTTGCGTGCCCTCGGGTCGTTTTACGAAAAACGTTTTTATAAATTATGAATCAACGGCACAAAACGAATCTAATAAAAATTGTTTCATCAAAAACGGAGTTCGAAAACGTAAATACGTAATCCTAAGGTTTCCGGTTTAGTCGTAAAGGACGTTAAATTAAAATCGTAAGTCCTAATATCTTCTCGTAAATTTGTGAGTCTATGAACCAACACAAATTTAAATCTCAAGATAATATTCATGATAAATTTATTTTCTGAAATGTCGGACTGTCACCAAAGACGGTGTATGTAAACGTAAGCACGTAACGTTGAATCCTCCGGTTTAGACGTAGTCGACGCTACTTCAAGACGTAAATCCAAATTACTTCCCAAAAATAAGTGAGTTTATAATATAACATTAAAATAATGTTTTTAAATAATATTTGAGAATAAAATATCAACCATAAATTGACGGATTGTCACAGAATTTACCCCTAAACATGATCTTTGTCCTCAAAGATCATCTTACCTTACTACTCGCTTCTTATAGAGTTAAAGCCATGTGGGTATTTCCTCCACATTCGGTCTTTTCTCACAAGTGTAATTCATTTCAATACGCGAGTTTCATCAAACATAACTATGGGAATAAGATCAGGCTTAATGTTGACTTACTTTCTCTATCCATGATGTTCACGGGTTTTTGATGAATGCAACTTTTCGCCGATCTAACTTTACCAAGAAGAATTCAAATTTTCACTTGATAGATATTTCATCAAGTTCGATTTACGAAACATAATTCACGCAGCTCTTGAAGTCCTAGGGTAGATCCAGCTTATATGCCTTTCAAACCAATCTTTTACATCATCTCAATGGTCCCAGACAACGGGGACTTATATCCCATGATCTCTCAGATCATCAATTCATTTTCCATGGTTAAATTTTTTTGGCATAACTTTGCTACCCATCTGGCACTTCAAGATCTACATTTCATATTTACATAACCTCCTGTCCACTACCGGCAGTCAATAATCAGATCCTAATTTCAACAATCATTTCAGGTCTCGCGGGTCAAGTATTTTGTAAGGTTAGGTTCGCCATCATAGGAAACCTTAAACCTAAAAAAATGTCCAACTCACAATGGGTGTATGTCGGGTGTCTTCATCTCAACTCTTGCTTACAGATGCTCTAATATAGATCCTAACAAGATTAGATCTCGATCCTAATACGATAATTATCCAGGATAATCTCTCCAAAGGGAAACGATATTACAGTCTATTACCAAAGGTCAATCATTCAAACCTAGTACAACACTTATAGTATTTTGTAACGTTACTTTACCTCGTCCCTTCGATTGGGGTGGTACATAGTACTCTCATCAAGATTCATTCTCAATGACTTCTGAGCAAATCTCTAGAAATTCGATGCGAAGCGAGGATCTTGATAGAGATGATTGATACGGCATACTATTTTTACACAACTCTATTAAATAAAAGAGTCAATTTCTTCATCAAGAATCTATCATTAACAGGTATGATATTAGCAGATTTGGTCAGTCTGTCGACGATGACCCAAATCGAATCAAAGTCAGATGATGACCTTTGCAATAGTTAGACGTTTACTAATGTATGAGGCGGTGTCTGCCTTCATAATTTTTCGTTAGTACAACTTCTTCAGACAACGATATATTTAGTCAACAATATCATGAATAGAATACTTATACTTATGAGATGACTACATCTCAAAATCTCCATATTTAGGCAACCACAAACGGCCTTTTATACATTTAATATCATTGGCTTCTCAATTCTAATGGTTCACTGATATGAGTGATTTTACTCATATCAATAGTAGCTTAAAACAATGAAATTATGCTCATAATGTATCAAATATGCCTTGGATATGCTTGTTTCTTGTTTTCATGTGTGTAGGTACCAAGTTCGCGAAAACCGGCAATAATCGACACGAGAATGAAGAAAAAATTTGAAGAAGCCAAAATCGAGCTCGACACGAGTGCATTTAATAATTTATCGAGAAAACGGGCTTAGTGGGTCCCACAATGGGGTAAATGGGCTCAAAAGCCCATTTATGATTCAAGTTTATGATATTTGTTGAAAATCCAAAAGGCCCATAAGAGAAGTGATACACGGATGGAAAAAGAGATTTGGGCCTCAAGCACAGAATAGAAATAGAAACGAAATATATAAATGGGCTTTAGGGCTTTGTTTTCACACAACACGTTTGTAAACACATTTATACCCAATCGTTTTTATCCCCCTCACACGTCACTCCCCACCCACATTAATACCCACTCGTTTTCATTCTTACTCACACACTTATTAAATAAGTTACGATACAACCTATGCAAGACCTTTCTTCCCCATCCTATTTTTCACCTTAAAACCTGTAAAAATAATTACTGTTACAAACCCTAAATCTCAAGTTAATCGGTTTTACATGGGGGTTTTTATTTATTCTTTTAATTCACATAAAAAGAAATAAAACCCCCCATTTTTAAGGAAGAGAAGGATTGGAGATAAGGAGCTACGTGGCCAATGTTGATTCGAAGAAACACCTCATCTTACCTATTCCACCAATCACAGGCCCCAAAAGAAGCACAACTAGCACACGGATGCCACGTTGGCGATCTGTGTGCTAGATTGCATCACCTCATCCGTCCGATCAACCCAAAACAAGAGAGAGAATAAGGAATTGAAGATCAAAGGCTAAGAATAAAAAGGAATATCCCTTGGCAAGATCCGAATATCCCTTCATCAACAGCCTTGGGGGGGCTATAAATACCCCCAATTTCTAGTGTAATTTTATCCTTTACTTTTTTTTAATGTTACTCTGTAGAAATAGATTTAGGTTAAATATTGTATTTCTTTTTTTTAAGCTTTGTAATGTTTCTTAAAAATTAATGAATGATCAGCTTATTTCATTATATTGTGTCTCGTTTATATTGTCTCATTTAAAATCTTTTACTGCTTTAAAATTGATTTATGAATTAACCCTATTTTCTGTTTTATAAGAATAACATTTGTGATGGTAAAAATAAGCTAATTAATAGCTTATTTTTTAACATTAAAAGTGAAAAGGATTTAAAGTACTTTTCCCCACTGGATAAGTAAAAAGATAAATCTGCTCGGTTCATTCATGTTGCTGTTCGAGTTGATTTATATGGTGGATCGGTTGAAGGAGAATGGTGATTAATGGAGGTTTAGTTTTCGGATCATTAGGATGCTCAGCGCATTCCTACTGCCCAATGGTTTCGTCAAAAAGGTGCTATTTCATTTTTTTTACGTGTTATTAGATTAAGTTTTGTTTGAATAATAGTATATTTTAGATGATTGAGTGCTTCGTGTATTTTTGTTATGAATCTCTGAGGCTAATTGAACGAATCTGATTTGGTTGTTAGTAGAAGTTTGATTTATGAAACTGGTATAATGAATTTGATTTGGGTTGGTATGTTATTTATCTGTTTAGTTTCAGATTAAGTCTTATTATGGTTATGATTGCTTCAGGCTTTTAATTTTGTATGAAGTAATACCTGTGAGTTCGTGTAATCTGTGATAATATATCAGTTTTGTTGACTACTGCTTTAAACAGATGATATAATTTTGTTAATCCAGTAAAGTGGATGATGTGGATGATACTGATCTTGCTGGTTGTTTAGATAGAATTCCTGATGTCGTTTTTTTTGTTTGCTGCTTGTTGAATCTGAATGTTTGAGGTAATAACTGATAAGCTTTTCCTGCTAGGAGATACATTTTATGATTGTGCTGGTGGAATGATTTGAGATTGCTGAATAATTGAGTTAATTCATAGAAATAGCTTTTTGTTTGGATTAATTTTGTGAGATATGCTATTATTGAACTCCTGTGATTGATGATTATTTTTAACTTGTCATTTGAAAGAGTTTGTTTTTTTTGTTTAACTATTATTGCTGTTATGTTAAAGATTTCTGAAATTTGCTAAATTATCTGCTTAATTGTAATATTGATTTTGTCTGCTGAATCTTGTTTCTTATTTGATTTCTGCATAATTGTTCATGTTAAATGCTTATCAGATCCAACTGATCTGATAAGTCTCATAAGCTATTTTCCTGACAGCTTTTATCAATAAGCTATTAAGCTTACAAAAGTCTCTCCTGAGACTATTTCATCTTATTCTGTCAAAAAAATATAAATCCAAAAATATGTCTCTAATGGGTTTCGACCTCGAGACCTGCTGGTTAGCAGACCAGCGTGTTTACCAATTGGGCTTCATGCCCTTTTGAGTTTATTTTCTGTTAATTGGTTAATATAGTGTACCTGTTTGGCAGATTATACCTCTTTATTGTTTTCTTTTGATTTACGTTTGTTTTTATAAAAATCATAATTAGATATTAACTTTGTTTAAGTAACATTTTCAGATTTTATTTTTACTATAATTAGTCTCATTAAAATAATAAATAAAACAATATGAGTAAAAATGCTTTAAATATATTTTAATAGTTTAATTAGATGATATTAATAATTAGTTTTTTTTATAAAGGTAGATTTAAACAAAAATGGTTTTTACTTAGATTTCTTTTAAAGTGATTTGTAACAAAGTAATTTTGTCTTAAAAAGTTTAATTAGATTTTTCTTTAAATAGATCAAAAGTTTTAAATTAAATAGTTTATTTTTTATTAAGTAGTTTAATTTTAAATAGCTTTATTTTTTAAGTAATTAATTATATGTAGATTTTTATAATAGCGGGGTTAACGATTCATGCACTTTAGGCTTTTATTAAATAGTTTAAAATTGGTAGAATTTAATTGTAGTTTAAAAACCAAAAACCAATTCAAATCAATTGTCCAAAACGAAGCAAAACGTCTCAAATTCATAAGATCTTCGTGTACAACGAACTCGACTCACCCACGTGTTTAATTGAATTCGTCATTGGTATTATTAGTCTATTACTTTTTCCTAAAGGCAATTTTCTAATTTACCCTATTACGTATCTCAAATAAATCACTATACTATCCACGACACATCAAAAATCTTGGCGCCGCTGCCGGGGATCTTGTGTACGATTCGCTTTTGTGGAGATTTGTTGATCGTGGATTTGAAGACCCTATCCGTCCTCGGAAAGTTTTGTTATTTTTCTATTATATAGTATGTATCGTTTTTCTCGTTTTTTGTGAATAATATATTGTATTACGTAGAACAATAAATTTACATATCTTTCAAATAAGCCTTAGTTGGGATTTCATCACCTAGCTATTGTAGTCGAACCCAAAACAAAAATAAAGGCAAAATAGATAAATACTAATAAGAAGTTTGAACTCGATTTATACAAACTATAAGGTGGGTATAAGGCGGCGTGCTATAAAAGGCCGTCTAAGGAAAAAGGTTTTTAAGTGCTTTGTGCCACCTCGTTTCCCCGCTTGCTTGTGCGTATATTGAGAGGGACAACCTATTACTGGTTTGCCGACTCAGGTAGTAATAAATCTTACTTTTTGTTGTTTACTTATTGAACCTCGAGACGTTTAGGTTTTCACCTATCGTTTCAAAGTCGACCGAGCGTAATTTACTTCCATAGTAGTTATCCTTATTCCTTGTTTTTTATCGATCATTTTTTATTGAGCAATACCAAATAAAATACCAAAAATAATCTTCTTCTTGTCTAATTTCTTTTCTTCAATCCTCTAAATTCTCGTTTTTATGAAAAATACCAAAAATAATCTTCTTAATCCTCTATCATGTTTAATTCTTTTTCTCCTCACCCTCTAAATTTTAATTCTTCCTTCGTCAATTGTAAAGGGTGTGGAGAACCGTTATATGGTTTTTCACCATGTCGGTGGTGTACGTGTGAGCGTTGTGGAAACGATTTACGTCACGATATACGTGTTGGATTTTGTCCTTATTGTAATGAGATTACTTCAAATGGAAATCCAAATTTTTCTAATAATTCTCTCGATTTCAATCCACCTCCACACCCTACATACGAGACACCCTCGTGTGAGTTTTGTGGAAACGATTCTCATTTTGGTGATGATTGTTCGCATCGATTCTCGCTTAATTACAAGCAAGAACCGAGCTACAATCAAAAATTTAATGATAATTGTTATCCACAAGATTTACCGAGTTTATCACAACAATATCTTTGTTGTGAGTATTGTGGAGGTCCTCACGAGAGTTTTTGTTGTCAACCAAGAGATCAAAGTTTTTATGAGCCTAATCCTTGCTATAATTCGATTCCTTCCGGTTTTGACCAATCTCCACAATATTCTTTCGATATTGAACGATTTGAAACAATGAATCAAAGAAATGTTGAAGTTGTTGAAAAAAGTATTGAAGATTTGTTGCTTGAAAAGAGATAAATTAATCAAGAGATTAATGACATTACAAATGAATTAGGAAGTCGACGATTTCATGGAGAAATAATTGATGAGGAATTTAGACAAGATTGTGAACTTAGGATTCGACAACTTTCGCACGATTATAATGGTTTAAGTATTGAAATTCGTGAGAAAGAACGAGCTCAAGCGGAAGCAAAATCTCTTGCTAATCGTGAACTCGAGCGTTCTCTTCTTTTGGACGATGACGAGGATAGTTCTATTTCTTTGAGAGATCTTATTGCTCTTCATCCTTCGTCTAGTGCTATCGTGTGTCCTATTCGTATCTTGCCGGCTATTGAGCCCGAGGATTCTCCCATCCTAGATGATGAGGAAATCTCTCATGATATCACCACTCTTATTCATGATTCTTCCATCGTGGAACCCGAAAATTCTCTAAGCAAGGGGGACGAGCATATTAGCACTATTCTTGTTCAAAACCCAAGAGAATTTGATGGTATTTCCAATAAGATGTGTGATTTGCCACATTGTGATGACTCGACTTCTTCCATTCACTTTGATATTTTCTCCAATTCTAATGATGAAAATTGTGATGGAAATGAAGATTTTGAGGATGATTCTACTTCTAGTGAATTCTCTAATGAGGAGTTCTCCGATGAACTTTCTTATAAAGATGATATTCACGATTCGGATTTTGAGGGGTTTACCGATGAACCCGCTCTTCTTCACCCATTTCCACCGGGAAATGAGGATGATAGTGATCCAGTTTTTGAGAGGTTCACTTTTGAACTTGCTCCTTTAGACCCATTTCCACCGGGAAATGAGGTTGATTTGACTATTCCGATCCTTGAGAAGTTCTCCGATGAACTTACTCATTTAGATGTGGAAGACGTGATTCTTCATGAGAAGTTATCCAACGTCTATCTTCTCATTTCTAGGATCGAGGCTTTGATTTCCAAGCCTAATCCCAAGTCTTTCTCTCTATCTCCTATTCCCATTGAGGATAGTGATCCGTTTATGGAGGAGATTGACACTTTTCTTGCTTCTAATGATTCGATACCACCGGGTGTTGATGATATCGACCCGGAGGGGGACACTCTCTTTTTAGAGAATTTACTTGATGATGATTTCGTCCCAAGTCCTCCTCCCACCCACTTTGACCTTAATGTGCGGGTTTTTCATGTGTCTCATATTGAGTACCATGACCCCATTGATCACATTTCTAAGGGTGAGATGGTCGTTAAAGCAAAGAATGTTGATTCTACTATGGATGAGATTTTTATACCACCATTACTATGTGCTTCATATGATTTAGGATTAGCATGGGGGGACGACACCGTGTTGTCCTTTCCTTTCTCCACCGAGGACGAGGTATTCGATCCCGGAATCGTTGATTTAGGGAAATCTCGGCCTTTCACCGATGCAATAATTGAAAGACTTTTTAATCATCTTGGTGCGAGTTTATCTCGGGGAGCATGCTTCATCCATACCATTAGTTGTGACTACCATCTCTTGTTAGAGATTCGTGTTGGAGTTTTATCCTTTCGTTTGTCATCCGACAACGAGGATGTAATCTTTGACCCCGGCATCGCGCTTTATCATGGATTTTATTCCAATATGTCGATTTTTACCACTTTCCCTAAGGACCAATAAATGCGGGGATCGAGTCGAGCTCATGACTCGGTGAACAAAAACGAGGTGCCTTGTGGGGGAGTCTCATACATTCTATCTTCTTTCTATTTTCTAACACTAATAAGGCTTGATCTTTCAAGCTCATGTTCGTGATTTGTTGTGTTGTGATCTTAGGTATGACCCTAATTTTTAAAGACTCTCGTGTTGGGTTTTTGCCGGTCCACTTGATCTTCCATTCTTTGAATGCCAAAAAGGGGCACACTCTTTATCCCTTGATTTTAATCGACTAACGTTTTATCTTGAGGCATAATTAATAAACGGCTTATAGATTTGCGTGCTCTTTCCATGCTAGGAATTTGCATTAGACTCTTCGTGTTTTAGCAAGGGGGTGTTACTCTTGAGCTAAGAAACATTGAGGACAATGTTTGGTTTTAGCATGGGGGAGTCAATCGATATAATCGCTTGCAATTGCTTTTGTCGTGTCCAAACGTTTTGTTTTTATCAATTTTCAATAAATTTTTAAATTTTTAGTGTTATTTTTAAGTTTTAATAAATAAAATAAGTGTTTTTGACACGAATGTAGGCTTTCCGTTGGTGAAAATAAGAATAGTTTTTGACTCGACTCGGTTTTTAACCTTAGCTTTTCCTTAACGTATTTGAATTAAGTTTTGCTAGGCTATTATATAGGGAGCTTTAAAACGCGAAAGTCTTAATTCATACGAGTTAAGAACAAGAACTTTTCGCAAGCTCCTATAATTGATCCTAGAAAGTCGTCTATCAAGGGAACTTTAAAACGCAAATTCTAAAACTTGCAAAAGTATAAGAAGATGCAAGATCCTATAGATGACTTGAAAACCCAAAACTTTGATTTAATAGGCTAAGTATCCATTGATTTCACATTTTTGAAATTTTACAATATGGAGAACAAGAGATGATAGAGCCAATTATAAGTTTGGTATTCTTTCGGGAATTTATGTGAGTTAATTATGAGCCTATTCTCCCATCGCTTGATTAATAAATTTAATTGCAATGAATAAGGTTGAACGATTTGAAAAGTTACTTAGCTTCTAGCCCAAGATCGTTTAAAAGTTTCTCGGTATGGATTAGAGTTCATAGCCAAGGCATAACTTATTGAAGCGGGATGCGAAGATTGGCGAGTCCAAAAAAGGTCCTAACAAGACATGAGGGCTATGTTTTATTGCTAAAGATCTCAAGTGATGTGAAGATTCATTTATCAAAAATCAATATGAAGGATCGAGACACACGACGAAAAGCAAATACTCCTAAAAAGTCATGGAGAAGTCTATCCAAAAAGACCAAAATAAGGTATGAGGATAAATGAAGCCAAGTCCAAAAAGGAGGCGGATCGTTGTTAATCAAAATCCCAAATAAAGATTGGAGAAAAATGAAGAAGTCGTGGTCCAACTATGAATCTCTCAAAAATTCAAGTGAAGAAATTCCTATAAGAAGAGAAGACCATTATTTCATGAACGTCTCTCAAGGTTGGAAGTATAAAGTCACTGCCAAATATCGGTCCGAGAAAGGTCTCAAATCGCGAAGCAAGTTATGCCAAGATATGAACTTTATGAGGTCCCGAGAAGCAGTTTTAAAAGATTTTGTCCTTTAGCTAACTATTGATTAAATCGTTCACTTTATTTTCGGCTTAATAAATTATCGAAATAAGTCAACAATGCATCCTTGTGATCATTCTAGACAACAATAAAATATAAGAGATACACCTAGGAATAAGGGAGTCTAAGTGATTAATTAGCCCACATGAGTTCGTGTTAGTTTGCTAACTTATAATAACAATGATCTTGTTTTTGCACTTGGCATGGAAAAGTGAAAAGTCGAGGACGATGAATCTATTTGAGCTTTTATATTATGTATTTACAAAATAAAGTGTCAAATGTTGAATAATGGTGTAGTTATAGTTTTATTTTATCATTGCGTGAGGACACGGCAATTGCTTAGCAAGGGGGAGTTTGATATGAGTGATTTTACTCATATCAATAGTAGCTTAAAACAATGAAATTATGCTCATAATGTATCAAATATGCCTTGGATATGCTTGTTTCTTGTTTTCATGTGTGTAGGTACCAAGTTCGCGAAAACCGGCAATAATCGACACGAGATGGAAGAAAAATATTGAAGAAGCCAAAATCGAGCTCGACACGAGTGGATTTAATCATTTATCGAGAAAACGGGCTTAGTGGGTCCCACAATGGGGTAAATGGGCTCAAAAGCCCATTTATGATTCAAGTTTATGATATTTGTTGAAAATCCAAAAGGCCCATAAGAGAAGTGATACACGGATGGAAAAAGAGATTTGGGCCTCAAGCCCATAATAGAAATAGAAACGAAATATATAAATGGGCTTTAGGGCTTTGTTTTCACACAACACGTTTGTAAACACATTTATACCCAATCGTTTTTATCCCCCTCACACGTCACTCCCTACCCACATTAATACCCACTCGTTTTCATTCTTACTCACACACTTATTAAATAAGATACGATACAACCTATGCAAGACCTTTCTTCCCCATCCTATTTTTAACCTTAAAACCTGTAAAAATAATTACTGTTACAAACCCTAAATCTCAAGTTAATCAGTTTTACATGGGGGTTTTTATTTATTCTTTTAATTCACATAAAAAGAAATAAAACCCCCCATTTTTAAGGAAGAGAAGGATTGGAGATAAGGAGCTACGTGGCCAATGTTGATTCGAAGAAACACCTCATCTTACCTATTCCACCAATCACAGGCCCCAAAAGAAGCACAACTAGCACACGGATGCCACGTTGGCGATCCATGTGCTAGATTGCATCACCTCATCCGTCCGATCAACCCAAAACAAGAGAGAGAATAAGGAATTGAAGATCAAAGGCTAAGAATAAAAAGGATTATCCCTTGGCAAGATCCGAATATCCCTTCATCAACAGCCTTGGGGGGGCTATAAATACCCCCAATTTCTAGTGTAATTTTATCCTTTACTTTTTTTTAATGTTACTCTGTAGAAATAGATTTAGGTTAAATATTGTATTTCTTTTTTTTAAGCTTTGTAATGTTTCTTAAAAATTAATGAATGATCAGCTTATTTCATTATATTGTGTCTCGTTTATATTGTCTCATTTAAAATCTTTTACTGCTTTAAAATTGATTTATGAATTAACCTATTTTCTGTTTTATAAGAATAACATTTGTGATGGTAAAAATAAGCTAATTAATAGCTTATTTTTTAACATTAAAAGTGAAAAGGATTTAAAGTACTTTTCCCCACTGGATAAGTAAAAAGATAAATCTGCTCGGTTCATTCATGTTGCTGTTCGAGTTGATTTATATGGTGGATCGGTTGAAAGAGAATGGTGATTAATGGAGGTTTAGTTTTCGGATCATTAGGATGCTCAGCGCATTCCTACTGCCCAATGGTTTCGTCAAAAAGGTGCTATTTCATTTTATTTTACGTGTTATTAGATTAAGTTTTGTTTGAATAATAGTATATTTTAGATGATTGAGTGCTTCGTGCATTTTTGTTATGAATCTCTGAGGCTAATTGAACGAATCTGATTTTGTTGTTAGTAGAAGTTTGATTTATGAAACTGGTATAATGAAACTGGTTTAGTTTCAGATTAAGTCTTATTATGGTTATGATTGCTTCAGGTTTTTAATTTTGTATGAAGTAATACCTGTGAGTTCGTGTAATCTGTGATAATATATCAATTTTGTTGACTACTGCTTTAAATAGATGATATAATTTTGTTAATCCAGTAAAGTGGATGATGTGGATGATATTGATCTTGCTGGTTGTTTAGATAGAATTCCTGATGTCGTTTTTTTTGTTTGCTGCTTGTTGAATCTGAATGTTTGAGGTAATAACTGATAAGCTTTTCCTGCTAGGAGATACATTTTATGATTGTGCTGGTGGAATGATTTGAGATTGCTATATAATTGAGTTAATTCATAGAAATAGCTTTTTGTTTGGATTAATTTTGTGAGATCTACTATTATTGAACTGCTGTGATTGATGATTATTTTTAACTTGTCATTTGAAAGAGTTTGTTTTTTTTATTTAACTGTTATTGTTGTTATTGTGTTAAAGATTTCTGAAATTTGCTGAATTATCTGCTTAATTGTAATATTGATTTTGTCTGCTGAATCTTGTTTCTTATTTGATTTCTGCATAATTGTTCATGTTAAATGCTTATCAGATCCAACTGATCTGATAAGTCTCATAAGCTATTTTCCTGACAGCTTTTATCAATAAGCTATTAAGCTTACAAAAGTCTCTCCTGAGACTATTTCATCTTATTCTGTCAAAAAAATATAAATCCAAAAATATGTCTCTAATGGGTTTCGACCTCGAGACCTGCTGGTTAGCATACCAGCGTGTTTACCAATTGGGCTTCATGCCCTTTTGAATTTATTTTCTGTTAATTGGTTAATATAGTGTACCTGTTTGGCAGATTATACCTCTTTATTGTTTTCTTTTGATTTACGTTTGTTTTTATAAAAATCATAATTAGATATTAACTTTGTTTAAGTAACATTTTCAGATTTTATTTTTACTAGAATTAGTCTCATTAAAATAATAAATAAAACAATATGAGTAAAAATGCTTTAAATATATTTTAATAGTTTAATTAGATGATATTAATAATTAGTTTTTTTTATAAAGGTAGATTTAAACAAAAATGGTTTTTACTTAGATTTCTTTTAAATTGATTTGTAACAAAGTAATTTTGTCTTAAAAAGTTTAATTAGATTTTTCTTTAAATAGATCAAAAGTTTTAAATTAAATAGTTTATTTTTTATTAAGTAGTTTAATTTTAAATAGCTTTAATATTTAAGTAATTAATTATTTGTAGATTTTTATAATAGCGGGGTTAACGATTCATGCACTTTAGGCTTTTATTAAATAGTTTAAAATTGGTAGAATTTAATTGTAGTTTAAAAACCAAAAACCAATTCAAATCAATTGTCCAAAACGAAGCAAAACGTCTCAAATTCATAAGATCTTCGTGTACAACGAACTCGACTCACCCACGTGTTTAATTGAATTCGTCATTGGTATTATTAGTCTATTACTTTTTCCTAAAGGTAATTTTCTAATTTACCCTATAACGTATCTCAAATAAATCACTATACTATCCACGACACATCATTCACATTAGCCGCGAACCCCTTTTATTATCTATATTATCCTTTTTACAAGCATTGTTTATTTTTATTTTTTTTTAAATTGTTCGGCAATTTATTTTGCACCTTCATTATTAAGGAACACAATCCTAATTGATTCTTTATCCTTTTTATATAATGTGTCAGTATCTACATTCACTTTCTCCTGATGAAATATATATAACATGACTGTATTAATTCAAAATTTCTTTCTTCATATTTTCTATGTTTTAGTTTCGTCTCAACTATTATTTTTATCTGTTTTACTCAATCCGACGTCTAAAGCGTCGATAATTATTACAATTAATTAAATAATAATTATTAAATTTTTATGAAACGTAAACGTAAAAATTTTAAATTTCTTAGTTCGACCAATTATATAAAATGTTCAAAATACATTTGAATTTAATTAACACGATTTTTGCTGATTTATAGAAAATAATTAATAAGATTCATAAATGTTCGAAAAATCTTTGTTTATATTTTGGTCAAAATTTCTTAGTTGAAAAGTAGAAATTGTCGTTTCAAATTTCAAGTCATGGTTTAAATGGTTTCCTCAATCCCTCTTAGGTCGACTTGAGATTTACACAAACATTTACCCCTAAACAGGAGTTTAGTTAAATGATTTGTGTATAAGGGAATAATCCCTTAAAAATCCTTTGTTAAAACATTTTTTAAAACATATTTGCATTTTCTTTTTAGTAATACTCAAAGTCTTAAAAGGGCTCTTAATTTTTGAAGAGTCAATATAGATTCCATTATCTTTTAATCACACGGTCCAATAATGTAAAGGATTAAGTCTTAATTCACATGTTAAATACTCAAGGTACAAGTTTTAATTGTTTGGCCAATTCAGGTTAATTTATAAATGATTATTAACTCCTTCTTATTCTTATAAACAAACAAATGGTACTTAATGATCACGAGCATGAATTTATCAAATTACAGCCTACACACGTGATTCACCAAATTTATGAATGCTACATGCGTATTAGTCAATCCAAACGACATCACGTGAAACTCATAATGTTCATTACAAGTACCGGATGTAGTGATTGGAATAGATAATCTTCTTCGCGGACGCGAAGTTGATAATAACCATGTCGTGGATCAAATCTTCGAATATACGCTAGAACCTTGTAAATGATCGAACAAATCTTCCATTTCGAGTTATGGATATCGTTTTCGATTGTCAATTTACTCAGTTAACAGTAATCTATAAATACAAGGAATGATAACACCATAGCTCTTCATGATGACGAGCTTGGTGGAATAAATGCTTTCTCCGACAACTCTCTCTGTTGTACGGTAATTCTTTTAATTCAGATGGTGCTGTCATACAGTGCACAAGCCACAGGTGCAACACCGGGGATATAATCAATACCAATTTCAACTTGCCTTAATGGCAAAAGTCTAGGTAATTCACCAATAAATACCTCCTAAAGTTTCAGATAACGGAAACATCTTTTAATAAATTCATATTAGGTTCGTTTTAGATTATAATATCTATGACTAGTTCACAATCATTCATGGTAAAATTTTAAGTCTAAATACAGGATATCGTCATCCACCAAGAATTATTTAGATCACTTTTGATAATCAACATCTTATCATTTAGGGGAATTCTATCTGAGTTCCCATCAAGTAAGACAATGTCGTCATGTCATAATCAATCAATCCATTCTACTGGCATTACCAACTTTCCAGTTTCATTGCCATCGATAAGATGAGAACTTCTCAAAAGACTAATAATAACTCATAATCCTTCACAAATTCAAGGATATCTGGAGACATAACTAACCTTAATAGAGTAAGGTCAACGCATAATCTACGCGAGAGAATTTCAAATCAGATACAGACGAAAACATTTGATGAATATGAATATATCCCATGTTTTCATAATTTGAGTACGCATTCGAAAGCTCCTCGGATCGTTACCCAGGTCATTCAAATGAAATATAATCAAAAGAAATGATAGGAACGTCGATACATCCAGTCGGGTATCAACACTCGGTAATCAGATACTTTTCCTAAGAATCTCACTACGAGAGAATTGGACAAGAAAGAATTGTCAATTGCAAAATAAGACAATTTCCACAGATGAGTAAATTCGACTCAGAATAATAAATGCTACAGGCACATATGTAGGTGTCCCTAACACTATGTCCCTATTTTTCACTTCTTGCGGATCTCATAAAATTTAATCTTTCACAATCTTCAAAGAAAATGTAGTGTTTATTCATTAGTTTTATGGTGACTACTAATCAGCCTTGCATGGTCCATTCCAAATTGTATGTAGGCGCGCAAGTATATACAATTTCAAGATTAACGATGCAATACTCAGTTCGTCAAAATTTTATCATCATGTTTATAATAAAAACATTTTCATGCTTAATTCTTAAATAAGAATCAAGAATAAATTTACAAAGATTTTCTTTGTCATGAAAACAATTAAGTTTTCCAAAGGGTTTCATAAACAACTTCATTTCGATAACAATCACTTATAAATCTCACTTTGAATAATCCTTATAGTGATGAAAATTCAATTTTTCTCAAGGGATACTGTTTTATCTTATAAAAACAATGAGTGATCTACAAAAGAGTGATGAAAAGTTGTTCACCAAGAACTAACTTCAATATAATAGGAAATGAGCTTAGCCAATTAATCATGAGGTTCATGATCTCGATGGCACTCAAAAAGAATAATTCACAACGTAACTCAATTCGATATGAGTACTTGTTCAATGGTTGTATCACTAATGCGAACATTAGGATGAAGCAAAAAAAGATAGATAACATCGATACATGTAGAATTTAGCAATCAAAGGTAGTCTTTTCATTAATCACAAACAAGTCAAATTGTACCGTAACACATTACGTGTCACTATGTCATACAATTTCCAAAACTCATCCTACCAACTGATATCTCAGTTAAGTTAGTGATTTTAAAAGATACCACAATGAATACTAATCTACAAGAGTCATTAGGTGTCCCAACCGTCCCAGAAGATCCATCGGTCCCAATTCAGAAGAAGATTTCTTCAATTTATTTATTGGACACTGGGCATCCTCGTCATTGGACAATGGTATAGGAACAACCCTTAACACGAACTAACAATCATTTAAAACCTTATAATTCAATCAAAGAACTTAACGACTTCCTCTTAACAATCTCATATTCCATACGGATTAAATTTTTCTTTATTCAAGTTTTAACCAATTTTATACTCAATTCGATATCCTACCTCATTCTCCAATACTTTCAACCTTATTCTTATACCTTCAAAGTGCAATAAAAGCTCGATAAGAACAACACTTAATTTTCAATCCTATAGCTCTTACAACAACAATTATCAAATGAGTCACTAGTATAAAATGACTCGATCATTCAATTAGACTTCTCGGAAAGGTACTAGTGGCATGAGGCTTTTGGGTAATGGTTCCAATGACAGTCTCAAGTGCAACATTCACCCTTTCGATTTCAAATTTAAGAATTGGGTGGCAACGAATCAGATGACATCTTTCTAGGTGGTAACGTTTTGTCAAACTCCACTTTATAAGAAAAGATCGTCATGACATCAATATCAGATTTAATCTCGCCAATTCTTCTTCAAGATCATAATCAACTAATATCTACATTTCTACGAATATCAACCATTTGTTGGGATCATAAATATCCACAACTTAGTTTAGATCTAGGATAGCTAGAATTCCTACGAGAATAGCTTCGATTAATTTACTAGGGGATTTAGGGTTCCTTGTGACAATTTACGTCGCATAAATACCTCGTATAAATATCAAAATAATCATCAAACAATCATGTAATCAAATTACATCATATATATATAATCTAAGTTATATATATATATTAAAATAACACTTCTCAGTCTGGCCTTGTCGGTAACTCGGGAATTCTTCAGCACCGTTATAGGCAAAAGATTTTTAGACATTTTTAGAAAAATGTTTATAGTTAAAAGATCTTGAAATGTTTTATTCAAAACCTTAGTTTTAAAAATCTTTCGTTCTCTATAACGAGAGCTCTGGTACCAAACTGTAACACCCCCAAATTTATACAGTTCAATACAGCGGAAGACTCGTTGGTGTTACGGGATATCACATTACTCACATCATAGACAACGCTTAAAAATCGCGCCGTTTTATAATAAAGCATTTCCATTCATAAATATCAAAGTTACATAGGTCCCAAGTCATTGTATTTCATACAAGTTTTACAAAGTATTTGAATGGAAATTATTATTTAAGTGCGGGCCATGAATTCTTGTTGTCTTCCCGAGAATTACCTTCAAGTTCCTGAGATAAAACATGTTAAAAGAAAAGGTCAGCGATAACGTCGAGTGAATTCATAGAGTTCAATAAATTCCATCAATATAACTTTGGTATAAAATTATTACCAAAAATCGTTTCGTACAAATCATTGTAATAGGCCATAAAATCGCTAAAGTCATTTTTATACAAATCCTTATCGAAAATCATAATATAGGAATTTGCCTTAGAAATGATTATACGAACCATTGTCGTAAAAACATCATACAATACGTTTTATAACGTTGTATAGATTAAATGAAAACCGTTATATAAATATGGTTATATAAAACCAAAACACGAACATATCAATAGTATGACCCCGTATTGCTAGTCAGGCAATACATCGTAATTCGCTGCGTATAGTAGTATTTCGTTAACTAGATTATTATAAGCCGCATGACATTGTTACCTTACTAAACCAAACAATGGGTAGCTAGCCCGAAACTCATTTGCCCATCTAAATTAGCGTGTCGTCACAAAGTTCACGCTATGGAAATCTTCTCATACATAAATTCCTTTACCAATCAATGTAGCACGACGGGGATCAACCGTCAAGGCGCGAACTGGGGTGATCGTCCCCAAATAGTACTATTATACGCATAAGCGTCTACCAAATCCCGGTAGTTAACAATTCATGCTAATGGGATTTTTAGTGACATAACCTAACTTTAATAATCCATTTAATTTCATCTATCGGGTCATTTAATCATTAATCGGGTCATACAATCGGGTCATACAATCATTCGGGTCCAAATCAATAAACAAACAATCGGGAAAAATGGTGTTCTATTTTATAAAAACTAACATGTTATCTCCCTCGCGGGTTTATAAAACATTTCATAAAAACATTTAAAAGAGTGCGAGGCTATGAACTCACGTTGATGTGGGAAGGCGGGTTATCGGCAATTCGGACGTACGGTACATGCTTCAATCACGAAAACCTAGACAAATAATACTCGTCTTAGACTCTTGTCCAATGACTTTATAAATATGTATACATATGATGATTATATATATATGATTATGAAGTGGGTTTACATATTCTCGTTTACTCATTTTATTGTTTATGTGTTGATAACTTTTATACTAGTTTACTAGTTTTACATATTTACGTGTTTTAGGTCCAATAAGCCTATTATAAGTTCATTAACTTGTATTAATCTATTTCATACTTATATTATCAGTATTTTTACTTTACATGTTGGGCCCAAATGGGTTAAGCCCAATAAATAAGTTTATAAGTGTTTTAGCCCATTTTGTTGTATTATTAGTCCAATAACGTTAACTTAACACGTTAATGTCCGTATGTCATATAGTTCGGGTTTTTATCGGTTTTTACTTGTTATATATGTCTATATATCAGTATATGAGTTTATAAAAGTTTACATTAGACGGGTCCAACCGTCTAAGTTTTATTTAACAAAAACGTTAATTTTACGGTAATAGCCGAAAAAGTCGTAAAAATCATGTTTATAGTTTTATAACTTATAAAACTTATCAAACTACCATTTTTATAAAATGTCCATTTATTTATCCTTATACATATTTATATAAATGTATTATATGAGTTAGTGTGTTTTAATTCACATTTTATACTATTTTTATTTGAGTGCTTATATAATACTATTATACTTTAATTTTCAAAATCTGATTTTTACTTTCATGTTCACCAAAACTGCCATATCTAGAGTTCTATATGGAGATAGAAGCTCAAATGTTCATGACATAAAATAAATTATATGTGCTCCATTTAACTCTACTATAGCTACTGTTGAATCAGCCTTTAAATATTTTCTAAAAATCGTCCAAAACAGTGAACTCAGATTTGTACTTTAAACTTGTTTTGATCATATCTCACTCATTACAATGATTCCATTGCATGGCCAACTCTCACATGTGTACAAGACATATTAATTACTGTATATTGCTTCTACTTTGCCATTTTATCAGTCTAACATGTGGTTATTTACTGTTTTATACAGCCAACAATCTAAACAAGATTTTAGCCTTGTTTCTTATAGTTTTTAATCTTTTTAAGCATGTTTATCAACACCAAATCCCCACACAATATTTTTAATCATCATTCATCATAATATACATATACATAAGTAAAAGAAATACAAGATTACATAATCAAAAATAAAAAGAGGATGAGAAGAACTATCTTTATACCACCATGATGATGTAGGTTGTGATCAAAACATGGATTTTGATGGAGAAACTTGTGATGAACCAAGACCATCTTCAAGACCACCATTCTTCATGAACACCTTGATGAAAATCAGCCCTTGACTCCTTTGAAAACTCCTTTCTAGTTGTTAAAATCACCTCCAATCAACAAGTCTTCAATAGGTTTCAATCTTATGCAAGTTAAACATAAGGTTTATGGTAGAAAATTTGATGAACATGGTGGTGGTGGTGGCAGTATGGACGGCACAAAGAGAGGAGAAGAGAGAAAATGGATTGTTTTGCATGTTGTGAAATGAAAGGATTTGTTTTAGCTAATGGTTTTGTGGGAAAAGTAGCTTCAAAGTGAAGCTAGTTACAAGTGTTAGCTAAGTTGTTTACAACTTGACACATTAAGTGTTGAGGTGTTGTGTTGTAGCCGTGGGTTTGTGGGGGTGGGGCAAGTGTCCCACTTGTCTCATCCCCAT
Source organism: Glebionis coronaria (assembly GCA_025667525.1). Lineage (NCBI taxonomy): Eukaryota > Viridiplantae > Streptophyta > Magnoliopsida > Asterales > Asteraceae > Glebionis > Glebionis coronaria. Next base: position 271,407,452 of record CM046882.1, on the reverse strand, counting down.
TTATTTACGGGTATTCCTCGATTCTAGTTTCCTCGATTTGCGTGCCCTCTGGTCGTTTTACGAAAAACGTTTTTATAAATTATGAATCAACGGCATAAAACGAATCTAATAAAAATTGTTTCATCAAAAACGGAGTTCGAAAACGTAAATACGTAATCCTAAGGTTTCCGGTTTAGTCGTAAAGGACGTTAAATTAAAATCGTAAGTCCTAATCTCTTCTCGTAAATTTGTGAGTCTATGAATCAACACAAATTTAAATCTCAAGATAATATTCATGATAAATTTATTTTCTGAAATGTCGGACTGTCACCAAAGAGGGTGTATGTAAACGTAAGCACGTAACGTTGAATCCTCCGGTTTAGACGTAGTCGACGCTACTTCAAGACGTAAATCCAAATTACTTCCCAAAAATAAGTGAGTTCATAATATAACATTAAAATAATGTTTTTAAATAATATTTGAGAATAAAATATCAACCATAAATTGACGGATTGTCACATCAACACTCCTCAAATGAGAATGACGTTTACCACATTCGTGAGGATTTAACTTATCAACAATCCCCACAAAAGAATGATGGTTTTGTACTTGATTGTGATGTCTTCGAGAGAGTTTCTGAAATCATTCACGAGGGGAAAAACAAACCTTGGTTTGACGAGCCTATCTATGATGACGAAATCGATGAGATTAACGATCTTGAGGATGACGTTTATGTTGACCCCGAGGGGGCGCTGTTCTTTGTTGATTATCGTTTGAGAATTTATACAATCCACCTCCCCCACCCACGACTTAAATATAAGTATTTTTAGTGTGCCTAATGTCGAGTTAGAAACGCCAAATATTTTTGACATAATTTAATCGGGTTTTCATAAAGAGTTTTTAAAAGATGAAAAATGAAAAGATTTTAAAGTTAATTTGAATGATGTTCGTACTTTAACTCCGTCATCACCGTGTTATATGATTGCTACCACCTCGTCCACTCCTTTTGACGATGGTGTCTGTGGTTTTGGACGAGATATTCCACCGATGCAATAAATTGAAAACTTATCTATTTTCTTGGTGCGAGTCTACCTCGAGTATCTCAATATTTTGTCCCACCCTTCTATTTCTTACCTCTTTTATTGTGTCCCTTGGGGACGTCGGTTGGAGTAGCGTTGTTTCGTTTGTCTCACGAACACGAAGACGCTATCTTTGACCCCGGTATACGCTTATTGTGTTTTAAAGTACTCCACGTACTTTTTGGGCCTTGTTTATCATGTAATCCCCACTAAAAATGACCATACCATGATAATCTCTAAATGATCACATTTATGGGGATTCGATTCGAGCTCTTGACTCGGTTATCAAAAACGAGGTGCCTCGTGGGGGAAATCTCATGCTTATCCTTGTAAATATTATTGATTGCATAGTGTAACTTGAGGGGACTTGTGCTCTTCCAACCTTTGTTTCATGGTTGTTTATGATTGTGATTTTAGGAATCATTGTCACCACTGAATCCTCTCGTGTTCGTTTTACGTATCACTCGATATTCGATCATTGCTTTGAATATTCCGATATCCGATGATATCCTTTTATGCTCTAAGGTTTATCTTAGTATCGTAATTCATAAACGACTATAGATTATTCGTTTTACCCTTTCCATGCTCGAGATTAAGCATTCGAATTTTCGTCTCTAGTAAGGGGTGTTTCACCCTTAGACTTGAAACATTGAGGAAAATGTTTAGTTTTAGAATGGGGGGCGTGAATAGATACTTCACCTTGCTTACGTCATCACGCAATCCAATTTTCATCTTTCTGTTGCAAAATAAGGCTAAAATTGTCAAATTTCAAATTTTTTCTAAATTTTTTATAGGTGTTAAGACACGAATGTACGTTTTCCGATGGTGAGATTAAAAGTAATTTTTGACTTGGTCGTGCGTGTTGAGAACTTAGCTTCGATTCCTTAACTATAGTAGGCTAAGTCTCATTAAATTAAGGACGAGAAATGATATAGTTAATTATAAGTTACTATGCTAAACGTAGAGTATTCGTATTCTTTCAAAAACTCATATATTTTAAGTATTTGCTTTTTCTCCCAACGCTTATATATTTAAATTGTTAATAAATAGGTTTTTTTGCGGTTTATTAACTATTATTGGTTTTTAGCTAGTTCTAATAGTTTCCATGTAATTAAATTTAGAAAACATTTGAGAATCGCCATCGTCACGGTTTTCAAGTATTGGCAACCCGAATAATCGAAAGCTTCACCCAATAATAATTTTTAAGCACCTCTTCATCTAAATCAAACAAAACTTCGAAGCTCACAAGGACGAAAAATCTATGCAAAATTGAAAGTGAATGTCTTAAATCTTGAATCTTTAAAGATCCAAAATTACGTATACGTTGAGGATATACGTCTTTGGCCATAATAAACACCTCATGGAGAGGTTAAATAAAAGTCAAGGCAAGACCGAAACCCTAAAAAGAGGAGGTAAACCAAAGATAATAAGGACCATCCTATAAAAGTCTTGGTAATAAGTCAAATGTTCAAAACCGTTATAAAACCGCGTTTATCTAATCTTATTTATTGACTTAATTTTTTGAAATCGTTATCCATTAGGAGAGGTTACTAATTTAATGATTTTTATTACACCGTTTGACTCTATTTTTGGACCTAATCTCTACCATCGCATAAGTTAAAAATGTATCCTCGTGATCATTAAGACAAAAATAAAATATAAGATATACACCTTAGGAATAAGGGATTTTAAGTACGTCTTTAAGGCATATGAGTAGTGTTAGCATTACTAACTTATAATGACAATGATCTTGTTTCATGCTTAGCATGGAATTGGATGAAAATAGAGGATGGCGAAATTATCTCTATGAGGCATTCACTTGTTCTTATTCAATGATCCTAAACGTCCCATTTTGCGATGAAAACAATACATTATGTCTAAAACAAATTTAGTAGTTAAATTAAATTTTCGTTTCAATATATGTCATTTAAAAATGAATTTGGAAGTGCTGTGATACTTAATTCTAGCATTGCGTGAGGGCACAACAATGGTTTAGTATAGGTAGTGATGAGACTGCAATTATACATAGTCTCATCGTCCAAATCGGGCTTAAAATGTAAAAAATGTCATAAAATCCGTGCAAAAACCCTTTGTATTTGTTCATTGTGTATTTGTAGGTTCGATATCATGAATTCAACAAAAGATCAAAAAGAAACAAGCAAAAACAAACACGGGAAAAGAAACCACACACAGAACCGGACCCGAGCATTGATTTTCTAAAGAAGTTCTTGAAGTTTGGAAGATTGTCAAGATTGGTCCTCCATTTTTGAAGACTTGTCACTTTTAAACCTTGCAAAACTCTAATTTGTGTCCTTAATGTTTCGAGATTATACAACATCAGCCCTTGAAGATTGCTAAAGTTGCAATAATGGTTCTTATTCTAATTCTACAAAAGTTTAAAGGACTATTATGTCATTTGCCCAATGTTGATATAAAAATTAACAAAAATCAGGCCAAGACTTGATTTGCTGCTTTTTGTAAAATTCAGGGGTAGAATTTTCCTATTACTAATCCCAAACCCATGACATAACCCGTGCTAAACCCAACAGCCCACCAAAATCCCAACAATTACCATATAACCCGACCACAACCCAAGCCCATACCCCAGCTGACGTCACCCCCACTATCCGGTCTTAAATAATAATAAACAAGTTTTAAACTTGTTTGTTTATTATTTAAGTACGCGGCAAACACAAACCCTCATCCCTAAACATGATTAAAAACACACACTATAAATGGATGAACCCTACTCTCAGTTTTGCGATTTTCAATGAATTAAAGGTTAAATCTTTCTAGATCCCTAATTACTACTCCCATAATCACACCCAAATCCCAGAACCCCATCACACTCAATAGTGGACCCTCCCCACATGTCCCCTGCACCACTATTGGACAAACACAAAAAATATTGGCAGAAGATCAACGACTGATGAAGGTTTCTTGCTCCCTACTCACCAAGGGATTGCTAAGATGAGTTTGCACAGGCTGGCATCCACGCAACAGTCCAAACATAGATCAAATGACCAATAATGACTAGAAGGTGTTTTTAAACAAGGGGAAAATTTGGATGAACAAGGCTATGGTTTCTTTATGTTTTGTAGCATTCTAATATGTTCTATCTTCCTGTATAAATAGGTTCGACTTGTGAACCTATTACTTTGTTTTAGTTATACTCACTTTGTAAACTTATTTGATGGAATATTTAAAGTAACAAATTAACCTTGTAATTTGAGTATTCCGAGTTTCATTTTAGTTTAGTTGTTTTAAAAATTTGTGTTTTGTAGTTTACTTTTCTATCAAAGCTGTTTTTGTCAAGATATTTTTGATCAAAAGCCTCTGAGAACCTAAATCTTAGACTTGATTGAATGAGTTTGGTGAGACAAACCAATTTCAAGTAAGATGTTGATTTTTTGTTCCTTTTTCTTTTGGTAACCAGCTAGTTTGCATGTTTTTTTAGTTATCAAAAATTTGTAATCCAAGTTTTTAAGGAAACATTTTTTTCTGATTTTTTGTGACTCACTGTAGCTAGCATAAGCTTGTATAAGCTTGATTGACACCAAGCTTATACGAGTTAAGTAGCCACTTGGATATTTTCATTTCTTGTGGTGTGTTAACAAGTACATCCTTGTAGATGTTTTTGTTGACTTATACTTGAAGATATTTTTGTTTAGGGATTATGGTAGTCCCCCAACGAAACCATCTCACTCATTGCAATCATCTCACTCATAAATTCCGTCACTTCAAAAGTCCTATAGGTGTTCAAGAGGTTTGTTTTTTGCTTGAACAAAACCAAAAGTGGTAACCCTTGAACTCTTTTACTTTTCTGTGACTTTGGGTGTGTTATGAAAATGATGCTTGACTGATCTTGTGTAGTATAAGTGCTCAAATTATGATCTTTCTATGTTTAAACCATGTTTGAGTTAGTATTAGTTGAATTGATAAAGGTTTGCTTTGATTTTGTCTGTTAAAATTTCAAGTTGCCTAGTTAAAGGGGTGTTTAGATCTGTGGGTATGATGTATTACGAGTGACACCTAGTTCAAATCATAGGTCTAGACACTTATGTCCACTTTAGTTGGGTGCTTTTCTGTATTGGTTTCAAAGTGAGTTGTGGTAGTTAAGTTTTTCAAGTTATACCAAAAAACATGCCAAAAACAAACTCGGTCTTTTTCTTGCTTAATTTTGTGAATTAAATATTGAAACCATGAAATCTGGTAGTTTTTAGGTCCATATAGGTTTAGATAATCTGGCATTCAAGTTTGGTTAACTCATTTATATGTTAGGTTATTTTAAATCTCACTAGTGTGCAAAATAGATCAACAATAACACCATCTTTCTGCAATTTTCTTTTTGGTATGATTTTTTGTTCTTATGAGTGATTAATTCTGTTAGTTGTTGCTGTATTCGTGTTTGAATTGACTTTCCATAAGCCAAAGCTAATGGGGGTGCTCTTTGTGCCCAAGAAATCCTCCAAACAGAGCTCAAACTAGCCTTTCGTCACTTTCTGTGCAATTTACACTGTCAGTGGGAAAGAAGTTCCCATTGACTTCACTAGTTCTTTCCTACTGCTAGTGTTAATCTCCAAACAACGTATTCATTAGCTTTTCTTGCTTATTCAGTAGTTTATGTTTCTTGTTTTCATTTTTCCTTCGTACTTTAGAGTAATTTAGAATTTTAGAAATTGGTTTCTTATTTTTCCCACTTTTATTTTATTTGTTGAATTTTTACCTTTATTTATATAATTTAGGATTTAATTGTAATTTTTAATAATTTTTTAGTTAAATTTTTATTTTGGTCGCGTTTTACGATCTTACGTTTTTCACGTCGTAGTTTAATTTTTAGCGTAACCATCTTTACTTTTTTCTCTTATCTTCCAAAAATGAACTAATCCAAATTACGTAAATATAATATTGGCACACACAACAATAATACTCCATTGAGGAACGAACTCACTTGTCGGATTTTGCGTTTTTCCTAAAACGTAGAATTTCATACTTCGACATTTGTTTTTGCTTTGTTTTTCCTAAAGTAATGTATATAAAAAATACTCAATCAATGATCTTCCATATTTTGGTTTGCTGATTCTCAAAAGTCATAACGAATCGTCAACAGCAGAGGAAGCTCCTACAACTGTTTACTCCATACCACAAAGGATTGAAACACACAACACCAAGTGAACAAAGGATCACCCAATCATAAATATCATCGGTGCCATTGAAAGACCAGTTTCTACTCGCCATCCATTACAGGAGAACACATTATTTTATTACTTTGACGCCTTACTCTCCGAGGTTGAACCTAAAACATGGCAAGCCGCTATGACACAATCATGTTGGATTGAAGCCATGCAAGAGGAACTCAATGAATTTCAAAGACTCGAAGTATGTGAATTAGTTCCTTTACCTAACAACTTACAAGTTCTTACTTTGTTTTTGGTCTTCAAGATTAAACTCGATGAGACGGGTGGCATCTGGAAGAACAAAGCAAGATTGGTCGCTCGTGGTTACAAACTAGCAGTGGGTATTGATTTTGAATAATCCTTTGCTCCTATTGAAATATTGGAGGCAATTAGACTATTCCTTGCCTATACCGCTCATATGAATATGATCGACTATCAAATGGATGTTAAGACGCCATTTCTCAATGGTGAATTAAGGGAATAAGTCTAGGTAAGCCAACCGAATGGATTTGTGAACTCGGAGTATCCTAATCATGTGTACAAGCTCAAGAAGGTTCTTTATGGGTTGAAACAATCACCACGAGCGTGGTACAATCTCCTTTCATCATACCTCATCTCAGAGGGCTTCTCCAAAGGCAAAGTGGACCCGACATTGTTCATTCTCAAGGAAATACCGGTATAAATTTATGTTGATGATATAATATTTGCTGCCACTACCCAAGTATTGTCCGACCGTATTGAGAAAATTATGTCCACACGTTTTAAGATGTCATTGATGGGAAAATTTTCATTTTCCTTGGTGTTACAAATTTCTCAGAATCCCAGAGGCATCTTTATTAATCAACCGAAATATGCTCTAGAATCTTTGAGAACATACCACTTTGAATCTTGTGACCCCATTGATACTCCAATGGTGTAGAGATCCAAGTTAGATGAGGATAGAGATAGGATTTCTATCGATCCGAAACTTTATCGTGGAATGATCGGTACCCTTCTCTATCTCACTCCTACCAGGCCTGATTTATAGTTTGTTATATGCATGTGTGCCCGGTATCAAGCTCGGCCTATCAAAAAGCACTTACATGTGGTGAAAAGGATCTTCCGGTATCTTAAAGGGACACATAATCGTGGTATGTGGTATCCGAAAGACTCCTCTATTGCACTAACGGCATATGTAGATGCGGATCACGTTGGGTGTGAAGATACAAGACTTAGCACTTCTGGAAGTTTTTAACTACTTGGAGATCGTTTGATAAGTTGGGCATCTAACACCCCCCACAAATGCTATGCGCAGCGGAACTACAACATTTGGGTGCTAGGCAGTTATCATCGCACACAAGATGAATCAAACGACTCAAAGAGACGTAAAAGTTTTAACATAAATTAAGCATTGTTAAAAACATACATGTCTACCGTTTTCCAAACCCAAATGATACAACATAGAGTTAGCGTTTTGGTCCCCACGAATCTCAACCCCAAAAGATACATTTTCGACAACATGACAGAAAAACTAAAATGTTCAAGTTAAATATGGGTGGAAAAACAAGTAGACACCAAGCCACACACAACTCCCATCCAATGCATGCTCCATGATATACTTCATCGGTTACCTGAAACACATGCTAAATTGGGTCAACAAATAATGTTGAGTGGAATTCATAGGTTTTATAATCTCATTTTGAACATATGTGTTATAAAAAGCATTCACGATCATTCATAGAATTGTCGATCAAACAATCTATTTTCAAGGTTATGACAATTGTGTTTAAGCTCATGACACTAATCTGTTAACTCAAGCACCCGCGTAATAATTACCGGCGTGATTAAGATGAAACCATTTCCCCTTCTAAAGGCATCAGTTGCAATTATACCTTATCTCTTATCACAAGTTATCCGTCCACAGGGGGTACTGAACGTACTAGCCCTCGTCTCGGATCGGTTCGTCAACCCCATAGTACTATCAATTGTATAAGCGGCTATTTTCAATCCACACTAGGATTAAACAATAGTTAATAGTTCATGAATATAGGGTCTTTTGCAACTAGGTACTCAACACAATTTAAGGCAACATTCGGGTCCAACAATCATTCATGACATATGTTTATTTTAGAAAACTAGCATGCATCTCCCTCGCGGGTAAAAACAATTTAAAAACAATAGTAAGCGAGGCTACAAATTCACATCTTATGTATATAGAGTAGTCGACGATACGAATGACGATCACTGACGAAGATGAGGATGCTCGAGGATTTCAACACCTAACAAACAATAACGCGTAATGAGTGAATCTCATTTATAAACTTTAAGTACTGTATATTAGATACATATTAGTCAATTGTGATAATTATAACTCACGCCAAAACCAAACGGATAATTGTTACTCGTTTTATACTATTCATTTACGTTATTAACGTTATTACCCTTTTCACGTTTTTCGCCGATACTTACCAAAAGTATGGGCTGTTTTACTAGACTTAAACCCTTTTATAAAATTTGGAAAAATTCTCAAAAATACCTTAAGACCTGTAGAAAACCCATTTTTAATCCCATTAAAAGTTTTCACTTTTACGACCCGTTACTCTACACATTACTAAACTTACGTTTTTCGGACTGATTTTGCACATTGACCATGTTGGACTTATTTGACCCATTTAAAATATACCATTGACCCATTTGACACCTAAGTCTAATAATAGACTCACAAATTAAGGTTTGAGACCAAAAATCAACCTTTAACCAATTACCAAACTATATCTATGGTCCCCGGGGTTTGACCCAAAACCAAACATAATTTCGGATTATGTAGGTTCTCATCTCCCGGTACACGTATTTTCAAAACATCATAACTTTTGACTCGTTAGGAGTCGTAAGCTCTATCTTATACCAAGTCGAAGCTAAGAAGACGCTCTACAACTATATCCTAGTCTCATGACCTGTTTACAAAATCAAATTTATGAAAACAAGCCCAAACAATCTGCCTAAATTTACCCTTCTCAAAATCAACCCAACATTCGTTTTCAAACCATTTTATCGACACCTAACCTCAATTAATCACTCCTAACCATGACTAACCATACTAATCAGTCCTTAACCCCTAAAATACCAAATCCATCCTAAAACCCATTCACCAAATCAAACATGTAATGAGGTTTACCCATTCTAAAACATCTAAAAACATGAATTAAACACAAACCCCACAAGTAAAATATCAAACACCATGATCCACCAAACACCCCCATTTGGCCGTGGGGTGTGGGTGATCAAAACACCCCAACCAAATTGATTTTGGTTGGTTTGTTGGGTGATTATCCATCTACTATACCCCAATTAAACATGCATGAACTCAATTAACATCAAAACAAATTTTTGAAAAACCCATTTGATTCTTGAAAATTTTTTATGGATGCATGTTGGATTAAAGCACATCAAAACACTTGGAATGATTAAACTAGATGTGTTCTAAAACTTGGTTTTAATTAAAACAAGCTAGAAAAAAAAATTTGGTGGTGGTATGGTGGTGTTTGGCCGTCGGCCTAAAGAGAGAAAAGAGAGAGATTGAAGAAATTTTTTAGTGTGTGTTGTGTTGTGTGTGTGTTTGGTTTCCATTTTGTAAATTTTGGAGGGCCTTGGGTGCAATAATGGCATTCTTTTGGCCTTAAATGAAAACGACCTCAAATGTTTGTGGGAACGATTCACTAGTCGACTTGGAAAATTTTGCGGGAGTCGGGGGTCATCCCGAACACTCCAAAATACTTTTAGGACAATTTAAATGTACCCAGAAAGCAATAAAACGCACTCGACTCGACTTAACACGAACCGAAAGTAAAATCCTCGAAAAATTATAATATCGATAAAACGACAATAAACATAGAAATTTGGGCATCCATCGGGATCGTAGTCGTCATCGTTCTTCTGAAATCGTCAATCGTCAAGACTACGACCTCAAATATTAGTTTCAACAAAAATGATAAAATATATAGTAAATAAAATTTCTTAAAAATTTCAAAAATAAGCGTAGTTTAGGGTAAGGTAAGTGACCTCGGTTCTGGGTATCACATCCACCCCTCCTTAAAGAGAACGACGTCCCGGCGCTCGCCTCTTCTTATATTCACATTTCGTGACGCTGGAACAGATGAGGATATCTCTCCTTGAAAAAGTCCTCACGTTCCCAAGTGTATTTCGGTCCACGCCTAGAATTCCATCGAACCTTCACAATGGGAATTCTACTATGCTTCAGCCTCTTGACCTCTCGGTCAATAATTTCCACGGGTTCTTCCACGAAATGCATTTTATCGTCCAGCTGAATCTCGTCCAAAGGAATCACCAATTCCTTATCCGCCAAACTCTTCTTCAGATTTGATACGTGAAACGTGTCGTGAATAGCACTAAGCTCATTCGGCAACTCTAACTTATATGCTACCGGTCCAATTCGTTTAACAATCTTAAATGGTCCAATATACCTCGGACTCAACTTTCCTTTCTTCCCAAAACGAATCACACCCTTCCACGGCGAAACCTTAAGCATAACCATGTCTCCAACCTCAAATTCCAACGGTTTTCTTCTATTATCGGCATAACTCTTCTGTCGGCTTCTTGCGGAAAGTAAACGGTTCTTAATTTGCACAATCTTCTCTGTCGTCTCCAAAACCATTTCGGGTCCAGTCAACTGACTTTCTCCTACTTCACACCAACACACAGGTGATCTACACTTCCTTCCATACAACGCTTCGAATGGTGCAACCTTGATGCTCGCATGATAACTATTATTATACGAAAACTCCACTAACGGTAAGTGGCGTTCCCCACTTCCTCCAAAATCGATCACGCATGCTCGGAGCATGTCCTCCATCGTTTGAATAGTTCGTTCGCTTTGGCCATCAGTCTCCGGGTGATAGGCCGTGCTCAAACTCAATTCAGTGCCCATCGCACGTTGAAGAGATTTCCAAAATTCCGAAGTAAACCTACTATCGCGATCCGAAATGATCGATAAAGGTATACCATGTCTGCAAACAATCTCCTTCACGTACACACTGGCAAGTTTCTCCATGCTGTCCGTCTTCTTCATAGGTAAGAAGTGAGCAGATTTCGTCAATCTATCCACTATTACCCAAATCATATCGCATCCACTTGGAGTTCTAGGTAAACCAGTCACGAAATCCATAGCGATCCTCTCCCATTTCCACTCTGGGATCTCTGGTTGTACCAACTGCCCAGACGGTTTCTTATGTTCGGCTTTAACCTTCGCACAAGTCAAACACTTACTAACGTAACGAGCAATCTCCGCCTTCATATTCGGCCACCAGTAGACTTTCTTCAGGTCATGCTACATCTTATCTACTCCAGGATGTATCGAGTACTTCGACTTATGAGACTCGTTCATAACCAAATCTCGTACTCCAGGCATTCCTTCCTCGGATGGACATAACGGTAACCAAATCCGATTCTCGAAGTATCTCAATCCGCCTGACCTAACCACAAAAAGAGGTTTCAACAGTCTTCCCAGATTCTCAGCACCACCATTCTCTTTCATTAATTCCTTCTCTTGAGCCTTCAATATTGTTTCGGTTAAATCAACACCCTCAGTCATCACTAATGCTCTGACTCTCAAAGGTTTTTCTCTATCCTTCCTACTAAGTGCATCCGCTACAACGTTCGCCTTGCCAGGATGGTAGCGAATCTCGAAGTCATAGTCACTCAATAGTTCCACCCCATCGCCTTTGTCTCATGTTTAACTCCTTCTGATCTAAAATGTGTTGCAAACTCTTGTGATCAGTGAATACAACACACTTCGTCCCATACAAGTAGTGTCTCCACAATTTCAGCGCAAAAACTACAGCTCCCAATTCCAAATCATGCGTAGTGTAGTTTTCTTCATTCCTCCTCAATTGTCTCGACGCGTAAGCAATCACCTTCTCACGCTGCATCAACACAGCTCCATAACCCTTACGAGACGCGTCACAATACACCATGAAGTCTTCGATTCCTTCTGGCAATGACAATATCGGAGCAGAACACAACTTGTCCTTAAGTGTTTTGAAAGCGAGTTCTTCATCATCTCCCCATTCATACACCCGATTCTTCTCTGTAAGCTTTGTCAATGGCTTTGCAATCAACGAAAATCCTTCAATGAATCTCCGATAATACCCAGCCAAACCAAGGAATTGTCGAACTTCAGTCCGCGTTGTCGGTGCCAACCACTCCTTGATTGCCTCGACCTTGGCAGGATCCACGCGAAATCCTTTGCTATCAATTACGTGCCCAAGGAATTGCACAGACTCTAACCAAAACTCACACTATTTGAATTTCGCATACAGCTTCTTTCTTCAGCAGATCCAATATCTTCCTCAGATGCTTCTCGTGCTCTTCCTTGCTCTTAGAGTAAATAAGAATATCATCGATGAATACAATGACAAACTTATCTATATACGGCTTGCATACTCGATTCATAAGGTCCATGAATACTGCAGGCGCGTTTGTTAGCCCAAAAGGCATCACTCGGAATTCAAAGTGTCCATACCGCGTACGAAAGGCAGTTATAGGGATATCCTCCTCTCTCACACGCAGTTGATGATACCCTGATCTTAAGTCGATCTTTGAGTACACACAGGAACCTTGCAATTGATCACACAAATCGTTAATCCTCGGCAATGGATACCGATTCTTAACCGTCAACTTGTTGAGCTCTCTATAGTCGATACACATCTGAAACGACCCATCTTTCTTCTTCACAAACAACAATGGCGCTCCCCACGGTGATGAGCTCGGTCGAATAAATCCCTTATCCATCAACTCTTTCAATTGATCCGATAACTCCTTCAACTCTGATGGTGCTAATCGATAGGGTGCACGAGCAACTATTGCAGCTCCCGGCATCATATCGATTCGAAATTCGACTTCACGGGTGGGCGGTAAACCCGGCAACTCATCAGGAAAAAATTTCGGATATTCGCGAATTACAGGTACCTCTTCTAACTTTGCCTCTAAGTCACCATCACTAGAAACTTGTGCCAAAAACAAATCACGTCCCTCTTCTATATATCTCATCATTTTCAAGCAAGATACCACTTTCAAACGAGAGGTGCATTCATCTCCCTTAACAGTCAAAACCCTATTCCTCAACGGGATTTGAACTAATCTTTCTTCACAAACGATCACGGCACTATGCGCCATCAGCCAATCCATTCCAACGATTACATCGAACGATCCTAGCTCTATGGGCATTAAGTCGATATCAAAAGCGTAATTCCCTAACTTCAAGGTACACCCTTTTAGTATAGAATTTGTACTAACGATCTTCCCATCGGCTAATTCCACGTTATAATTAGTCGTTAGCATTACCGGTTCTCTATTGATATGACGACTAAATTTAACATCTACGAAGCTCTTGTCGGAACCAGAATCAAACAATATACTAGCATAACAAGCGTCTAGCAGAAACGTACCGGCAACCACATTAGGTCCTTGCGGTTTATCAGCAGTCCCTACTCGATACACAGCAGCAGCATTATTTCCTCCTTGCCTATTTCCAGCCTTCGGGCAGTTCCCCTACTTATGCCCTCTTTCTCCACACCCAAAGCAAACCATCACCTTCGTGGCATTTGCCTCAGTAGCTACCCCTTTAGCTCGGCAATCTGCAATTCTATGACCCGCTTTTCCGCACTTGCCACACGTAGGTGGGCAATTCCCTATATGGTACAAATTACATCGACCATAATGGGGATTTACCTTAGCTCCTCTAGGGTTGGTGACAGCCCTCATCCCATCATTTCTTCTCTGATTGAACTGCTGGTTGTGGTTCTGACCTTGGTTGTTACGGTTTCCTCCACGATTTTGACCTTGGGATTGATTACCCTGAGCTGCCTCCCACTTTCTCTTGTTCCCTTCGGCAATGTAGTCCTTCTTATCTTGCAGTTTGACATCCATTAGCGCGTGAGCCATTTGGACTGCTTCATCGAATGACCCAGGCTTAGATGAAGTTGTCTCACCCTTGATATTGCTTGACAAACCCTTGATGTACTGCTTCATTTTCTTGTGATCATCAGCAAAGGCATCGGGACACAAGAGGCTCAATTCATTAAACCTCCTTGCATACGCTGTAATGTCATTGTTCCTCAAAGACAAATGCCTTAACTCATCTTCTAGTTGACCCAGCTCCTCTTCGGGACAAAACTTTTTGGTCAAGAGAGCCTTGGTAGCAGTCCAAGTCCTCGCATTTGCTACCGCTAATCCGACAGTGGCTACTTGATTGTTCCACCAACTTAAGGCGTCATCAAGAAAAGTGGCAGCTGCAAACTTGACTTTATTTGCCTCTGAACATCCGCTAATCTCAAAAGTACTTTCGATCTTCTCCAACCACCTTCGGAGTTCTAGGGCTCTGCCAGTTCCACGAAACTACGTGGGACCGCATTTCATAAAACCAGCATAAGTACACTCCCTCGGGGCTTGCTGTCTTCCTGCATTTCCACCTTGATCTGGGTTTCGGTTTGCATGATCCGCTTCGAGTGCATTTGCAATTGCTTCTTAAATCATTGTGTTCACGCGGTTAGCTGTTAGCTTTGGAGGCATGGTGAATTCTCAAGTACATCTCTCTGCAAAGACAGGGAAAATAGAAAACAAAGTAAGTATACGCATCAAGATTAAGATGGATTTCTCTTTCAAGACATAATATAAGTACAACAACACATCACTACAAGGTTACTAATATTCATCAATCACGTCACGAAAGAGAAAATTAAAGACATATCATAGATTATGAAAGGTAAACATGGATTGCATTGATAAATCAACCAAAATCTATGACAAGTAATGCCACTAAAACCATACACCATCAAACTTAAGTCATCAAGTTTTCATCACAATACCATCATACAGGAGTCTAAAATAGTTCGATTACAACGATCAAAGATAAAATAAAATACAAGCAACTAGTCACGTGGTGATCCTCACGACCTCTTGGATGGTGGTTCTTCTTCATCCTCCTCGGGCTCTTCATCACTGTCTTCCTCGTCCTCGTCCATCTTCCTCTTTCCCTTATCATTCGGCCCACACTCAGTTGCCTTCTTCGTCCCAGAATTAGATCCACACTCCACCGCTACCTGATTACCAAAAGTGATACATACACCACTGGCAGGTGGCTAGACCATAAAATCATTAGCCTCCATTTCCGAGTCATCTACAAATCTCCAATCTTGTGGCAGGGATGCTCTAACACGATGCTCCCAACTTTGCATCCTAGTCAACCTCGCCTGATCCTCCCTAACTTGCTCAAGACTAGCACTCAGGTTTGCTATCATCGATCTCAAACTATTAATATCACCCTTATTTGACACTCCATCAAATTCAATCCTTGTAGTTCTTGACAACAACCTCTGATGTGCCCTCTCATTCTCGTCGAACCTTTTGATTACTCTAGTTTCCACCACGTATCGCTCGTACATCAACCTATCCATTCTTCTCAAACGATTCTCAGGATCCCAATAGTTTCTTGGCCTCGGAAAATAAACCTTCGCCACATTCTCATGAATAGAACGCGATCTAGATGTATTGCTGGTTTCCGAACCAAACTCATTGCTCACTCGAGTAAACCCTGGCACAGTCCTCAGGTAATCCTTACAATTGTCCATTGGGGGACGAACGGGTTTCTGATCATATCGGCCTGTCGGAGGCACTTCATATCCCTTCGGTGAACTTGGAGATTGAACTATTTCGGGCTCGGTCTGACCGAAGACATTTGCTGGAATTCCATCATCAACCGGATCCTCTTCCTCGGAATCCTCTCCACCATCGTCACTAACACTGAAGTTGTCCACATCACTTTCATCACTGTCATTTACCGGCTCTATCGCTTCTTCTGGAGCTATCCATCCATTGTCACCATTTGGCGGGTTCGGAGGAAACGGTCCCCCTTCGTGACCTATGACATATTCGTCTCCATTTCCGTTAGGCGGTACCTCGGCCATTCCTGCAATAACAGAGAATTTTGGAGGGTACGTAAGATTACTATTCAATATTTATAAATACATGCATGCAAATGAAATGCAAAGGTGGTATATATGCCCAAAATGCGATAATATGATGCTCATGCATATGTAATACAAGAATTACGGTATCGAGTAAACCACGTACAATTTCAACGTTTACATATAGTAGTTCAATATCTACGTAATAAATACCCACATATATTACTTCAACTCAAAGGTATGTATCTATACCATCAATACAAAAATAAACCTTACCGGAGCCATGCAGGATAGTTGTGTGCTTGGACAATTTCTTACGACACCAAAAGTTATAGCTTAGGATTTTTCAAAACGACCTAGTTCTCTATAACTCATGGCTCTAATTACCAATCTTTAACACCCCCACAAATGCTATGTGCAGCGGAACTACAACATTTGGGTGCTAGGCAGTTATCATCGCACACAAGATGTATCAAACGACTCAAAGAGACGTAAAATTTTTAACATAAATTAAGCATTGTTAAAAACATACATGTCTACGGTTTTCCAAACCCAAATGATACAACACAGAGTTAGCGTTTTGGTCCCCACGAATCTCAACCCCAAAAGATACATTTTCGACAACATGACAGAAAAATTAAAATGTTCAAGTTAAATATGGGTGGAAAAACAAGTAGACGCCAAGCCACACATAACTCCCATCCAATGCATGCTCCATGCTATACTTCATCGGTTACCTGAAACACATGCTAAATTGGGTCAACAAATAATGTTGAGTGGAATTCATAGGTTTTATAATCTCATTTTGAACATATGTGTTATAAAAATCATTCACGATCATTCATAGAATTGTCGATCAAACAATCTATTTTCAAGGTTATGACAATTGTGTTTAAGCTCATGACACTAATCCGTTAACTCAATCACCCGCGTAATAATTACCGGCGTGATTAAGATGAAATCATTTCCCCTTCTAAAGGCATCAGTTGCAATTATACCTTATCTCTTATCACAAGTTATCCGTCCGTAGGGGGTACTCAACGTACTAGCCCTCGTCTCGGATAGGGTCGTCAACCCCATAGTACTATCCATTGTATAAGCGGCTATTTTCAATCCACACTAGGATTAAACAATAGTTAATAGTTCATGAATATAGGGTCTTTTGCAACTAGGTACTCAACACAATTTAAGGCAACATTCGGGTCCAACAATCATTCATGACATATGTTCATTTTAGAAAACTAGCATGCATCTCCCTCGCGGGTAAAAAAAATTTGAAAACAATAGTAAGCGAGGCTACAAATTCACACCTTATTCATATAGAGTAGTCGACGATACGAATGACGATCACTGACGAAGATGAGGATGCCCGGGGATTTCAACACCTAACAAACAATAACGCGTAATGAGTAAATCTCATTTATAAACTTTAAGTACTGTATATTACATACATATTAGTCAATTGTGATAATTATAACTCACGCCAAAACCAAACGGATAATTGTTACTCGTTTTATACTATTCATCTACGTTATTAACGTTATTACCCTTTTTCACGTTTTTCGCCGATACTTACCAAAAGTATGGGCTGTTTTACTAGACTTAAACCCTTTTATAAAATTTGGGAAAATTCTCAAAAATACCTTAAGACCTGTAGAAAACCCATTTGTAATCCCATTAAAAGTTTTCACTTTTACGACCCGTTACTCTACACATTACTAAACCTACGTTTTTCGGACTGATTTTGCACATTGACCATGTTGGACTTATTTGACCCATTTAAAATATACCATTGACCCATTTGACACCTAAGTCTAATAATAGACTCAAAAATGCAGGTTTGAGACCAAAAATCAACCTTTAACCAATTACCAAACTATATCTATGGTCCCCGGGGTTTGACCCAAGACCAAACATAATTTCGGATTATGTAGGTTCTCATCTCCCGGTACACGTATTTTCAAAACATCATAACTTTTGACTCGTTAGGAGTCGTAAGCTCTATCTTATACCAAATCGAAGCTAACACAACGCTCTACAACTATATCCTAGTCTCATGACCTGTTTACAAAATCAGATTTATGAAAACAAGCCCAAACAATCTGCCTAAATTTACCCTTCTCAAAATCAACCCAACACTCGTTTCCAAACCATTTTATCGACACCTAACCTCAAATTAATCACTCCTAACCATGACTAACCATCCTAATCAGTCCTTAACCCCTAAAATACCAAATCCATCCTAAAACCCATTCACCAAATCAAACATGTAATGAGGTTTACCCATTCTAAAACATCTAAAAACATGAATTAAACACAAACCCCTCAAGTAAAACATCAAACACCGTGATCCACCAAACACCCCCATTTGGCCGTGGGGTGTGGGTGATCAAAACACCCCAACCAAATTGATTTTGGTTGGTTTGTTGGGTGATTATCCATCTACTATACCCCAATTAAACATGCATGAACTCAATTAACATCAAAACAAATTTTTGAAAAACCCATTTGATTCTTGAAAATTTTTTATGGATGCATGTTGGATTAAAGCACATCAAAACACTTGGAATGATTAAACTAGATGTGGTCTAACCTTGATTTTAATTAAAACAAGCTAGAAAAAAAATTGTGGTGGTGGTATGGAGGTGTTTGGCCGTCGGCCTAAAGAGAGAAAAGAGAGAGATTGAAGAAAATTTTTAGTGTGTGTTGTGTTATGTGTGTGTTTGGTTTCCATTTTGTAAATTTTGGAGGGCCTTGGGTGCAATAATGGCATTCTTTTGGCCTTAAATGAAAACGACCTCAAATGTTTACGGGAACGATTCACTAGTCGACTTGGAAAATTTTGCGGGAGTCGGGGGTCATCCCGAACACTCCAAAATACTTTTAGGACAATTTAAATGTACCCGGAAAGCAATAAAACGCACCCGACTCGACTTAACACGAACCGAAAGTAAAATCCTCGAAAAATTATAATATCGTTAAAACGACAATAAACATAGAAATTTGGGCATCCATCGGGATCGTAGTCGTCATCGTTCTTCTTAAATCGTCAATCATCAAGATTACGACCTCAAATATTGGTTTCAACCAAAATGATAAAATATATAGTAAATAAAATTTCTTAAAAATTTCAAAAATAAGCGTAATTTAGGGTAAGGTAAGTGACCTCGGTTCTGGGTATCACAGGGCATCCAAAAGGCAGAAAAGCGCTGCGGTATCAAGTACGGAGGCGGTATACATTGCCATGTCCGGTTTTTGTGCTCAAATCCTTTAGATGAGGTCACAATTAACTGACTACGGTCATGGATTCAACAAGATACCGATGTACTTCGACAACAAAAGTGATATTGCCCTTTGCTGTAACAACGCTCAACACTCCCAGTCGAAGCATATTGACATACGCTACCATTTCATCAAGCAGCAAGTGGAGAACGGAATAATCAGCATTACTTCCTAAACATGGAGTATCAGTTGGCGGATCTTTTTACTAAGGCTTTAGATTGAGCTCGCATCGAGTTTTTGACTGACAAGCTGGGCATGAAATCATTTTCCTCTGAGATTCTCAGAGAGTTGGCAGATGAAGCTGCAACATAGTGGTGGTAAACTATTCTCAATTCTCCTTTTTTCATGATCATGTATATATTGTATATATTTAAAAACCAAAAAGAAAAATACAAAAATATAAAACCATAAAAAATATAAAACAAAAAAAATGCATAAATAAATATATAAAATCAAGAAAATCCAAAATTATTTTTCATTTTCAAAAAGGCATGTCTTTTAGTACGATAATACTTACGGCCTTAGATATATCGATTAATATTGACATGACGCCATAAATAGAGTTTGTATAAAAGTTGTAAATATTTTAAAACACGCCTATATGGCTTGTAGTTATTTCATACTACAACCCGCTTTTCTTATTAAAGTCACGTATTTCTTCAGAAAACGTTGGCTCACAACGGGAATTAATTTTCTCGGGCATGGTTCACTTTAAAACCATGTAAGGGATCAAGTTTACTTTATAACTTGGTCCAACACAAATTTGTGTACGCTTTAGTGTATTTATGTGTAAAAATAAGAGAAATCTTATTGCCACCAGACTCGTATCTTCAAAACATTAAATGGAAAATGTTTTTCTTGGATATTTGACTCTTTAAACAATGACTACAACTCTTTAAATAAAAACGGGTCTTTATTTATGGGGAAGAAAATATCAAATCGTATTCAGAATAAAATCGGTCTTCAAAAGATTTTCAAAAAATATCAAATGGTTAAAGTCTAAAGTCGTATTATATGTTGTGTGTGCTTTATGTGCTAGGTGTTATTTCGTTCCTTAGGATAAATGTTTCGGCGTCGCGGGATTGATTTTATGTGCTTTAGTCGTGATAAAGAGATAACGGGAATTTGTGGTAACTTAATCAAACAAAGTTAACATAACTTAAATATTGAGGGGCCAAAAGGGGAAATTAGGAAAAATTAATCTAGGTCAAACCCTTCCCCATTTTTGGTCAATCGATACAAACAAGAAAACACAAAACCACTCTTTGCCGCCATTGATAAGCTCATTCGGACCTTTGATCTTGTGTTTCTCATTTCGATTCACGACTAAGGTATTGAACAAACGTTGTTTGCCTACTGATTTTGATTCTACCCATCTATATTAATTGAATTAATTTTCTAAAACCCGATCAGAACCCTAGTAATCATTTTTAGGGTTCTTGATATATTTTATGTCAATTAAGTGGAATTAATAAAGGGGTATTGTTGGAATAGGTGTGTTTTAGATTGGGTTTCTTCAGATTTTGCTAAAAACAGCCTAGGAATGAGAATCGTAGATATCCTAGTACCTGGTCGCTATATTGCGAAATGAGGCTAAGTCAAGAATTGCGAGACGAGTGTTCATAATTATTGAGAAATGAGTCTATGTCAAAGATTGTAAGATGGGAGTTCCCATTATTGCGAAATGAGCATGTTTTCATTATTGCGAGATAGACATTTCGAATTATTATGAAATAAGCATATAAATATTATTGCGAGATGAACATAATCAGACATTGTGAAATGGAAAATTAGTTTCTAAAATTTGCTAAGACTTATTGCGAGATGAACACATAAAATTATTTAGAGTTGGCTTGTAAATTTATTGCGAATTGAGCATGTAATTTATTGCGAGATGAGTATATACATTTATTGCGAAATTTAGCATATAACTTATTGCGAGATGAGCAAATATTTTTTTTCATTGAGAGAATAACTTATTACGAGATGAGCATATAAACTTATTGCAAATCGGGCAGTAAATCAACATTGCGAAATGGCATCTTAAATTTATTGTGAATTGAGCAGTCAATTTTTTTGCGAGATGGGTTTATGAATTTATTGCGAAATGGGATTTTTTTTTATAATTATTCCAAATTGATGTTTGGACTAATGGCTAAGTATTAAGATTCTACCTCTTTCGAAAAATGTGAAAGGCATTATTCAGTGTGTACAATTGTATGATTTATCTTGTGTGCAATCTTGTGTGTATCAATTATATGTCTTATCTTAAGCAGTAACCATGTCTACAACCGAGGATCAGCAACGCGCAATCGATAATGAATTTGTACCAATGGAAAACCGACTTCCATTTGCTGATAACAACCTCAGATTCAATGATGATTTTGATCCACTGCAGCCAACTTTCAAAGTTGACATGGATATGCTCGACATTTCACCGATCAGAAAAGCATTGCGTGCAAAGGCATTTGTTCGAGAAACGTACATGCATGAATTCTGGATCTCTCACAAGATAAATCACCATCAGAGATTAAATTTACAATTGATCAGAAGAAAAAGACTCTCAGCATTGCTCATTGCAGAACCATCTTTGGATTTACTCCTCTAGCTCAAGTAGAGAAATACGTTAAACTTCCGACTAAATCACATATTGTGGAGTTGATCACGAATCTGGGATATGCTGAAACCATTCGTACTATATCTCAATTTCACACTTCAAAGATAGGACAACCACAGAAATCGTTGTTCAACATTATCATCTGGTGCCTTACAACAAAATCCAGTGGTACCGACACCATGAGACTTCCTCAAGCTAAAATATTTTAGGGACTTTACAATGCTAAAATATTGGATTATGCTTCACTTATATGGACATAGTTTTATTTTCAAGGTGTGAAAACCACAAAGAAGAAGTCCAATCATCTACACTTCCCAAGATTCACGAAACTCATCATTAATTATTTCATGAATGAAGATGACTCAATTGATAGACGTGGATAATTTTTCTATCATACCTCAGAAGATGATTACATTTTGGAAATAATGAAAGCCAGAGGACCAAATAATAAATCCAAAGTGCTTCCAGCTCCAGTTCTGGACACTATGCTCAATGACGTAATCAAAGAAGGCAAGGCATACAAGGTTTTATTGAAAGCTAATGAAAGACAAGCAAAACGCGCAGCCTCTAGAAAATATGAAGAAGAATCCACTGCCACCAAAAGCAAAGGCAAAAGGAAGAAACGGGAAGCTAAGAGTCAAAAGACAACATCCTCAATGGGTAAAGATAAACTCTCTAAGGCTGAAAAAGTCAAGAAGATGATTCTTGATGATGAAGAAGAAGACGAACTAGCTACCCTTTCTAAAGAAAAACAAACGAGGATACTTCTAAAGAAAAGCAAAAAGGAAACTATTAGTCTGCAATCAAGTGGTTTGGGTGATCCTTTCAAAGCACTTGAAGATTCAGACAAAGAATTTGGAGATCCCGATGGACAAAAAGACTCAGAAGATGAAGAAGAAATCAACACTGAGTTGGTTCAAACCGAGTCTGAGGAAGAAGATGATGAAGAGCCCAAAAATGATGAAAGCGAAGTTGGGTCACCAAACAAGGAAGGACCAGACGATAAACAAGACGATGATACTCAACATGAAGATACTGAGTTCAATAATCTGGATACGGAGTTACATATGGAAGGTGATAGAAATGGCGATATGGATACAGAAGTTGAATACCTTTACAAGGATGTCAACGTCAACAATCCAAAAAGGCTACCAACAACCGGCATGCTTCTTGTGCCAGAGGATGCTCATATGACAGTTAGTCTAGCCATTCAAGACCAAAGTAAATATACTTTTGGGTCGGACCTTGTGAAGAAATTCTTTAACTTTTCTGGTCCAGATGTAGATGCAGCCAATGAAGTCACTAACACTGATCCATCAGCTAATGTGAACATGTTGGATATTACGGTTACTTTGGCTCGGGGAATTGTGATCCCTCCTCCCACTACTCCCGTGTTTAGTACTATTATAATAGCCGTTACCACAACTCAAACATCAAGCGAACAACCCGTACCATCTACCTCCACCAAGCCATCAATATAGATTTCATGCTTATGTTTGAACAACGCATGAAAGCTCAAGAAGAGGAAATGGCGATAGTCAAAGAAGAATTAGCTCATCATCGAAAGCTAGAAGAGACTTAAAAGAAACATCAAGAAGACAAAATGGCGAAACTCAAAAAGAAATTAGATCGTCTTTGAAAGATGAAAAAGAAATACAACAAAGACAAAAATATTCTAGCAAAAGAAAATACCACATTCATCAAGTCCATCAATGATCAAATGCAAAATATCATCCACAATGAAGTCTAAGAATCTCTCAACAAGGAACGACCAGCTTTGCACAAGAGGATGAATGAGCTAGCCGGCAGCAAGTTGTTGATCAAGTAAACCAATACTCTAGAGTCAGAATATTCAATACCTAGAGGACTCACAGACTTTAAATCAAAGAAGTTGTTTCATTCTCGAATGATAGAAGTTAGGTCCTACACCAAAACACTGACTCAACAGAAACTGCATGATATTATCCAACAAGCCATTGATAAGGACAATGAAACGTTCAAAGAGTATGGCAGAGTGGTTCCATACAAAGCATATAAAATAAAACGAGTGTATTCTGATGAAGATGACGATGAGGATGATGAATCAGACGATGCTTACGATAACGAAAAGAAAGACAAGTATGATGATGATGATCAAGAAGACACTGATGATGAAAATGAAGATTATGATGACGATGATGATGAGGACAAGAATGATGATGATGATGACAAAGAGGAAAAGAAGGATGACGATGATGAGGAATAAAATAGTAATGACGATGAGGAAGAGAATAACATTGATGATGAAGAATATGATCCCAAAGAAAAAGACGAGGGTGAAGATGATGATAATCCGGATAAAGGCGGTAATGGTAAAAATGATGATGTTGCTAAGGATGCTACTACTCCAACAAATGAAGCCAATCCAGTTCAAACAAGAAAGAGGGAGATTCGTAGCAAAAAGTTCCATGACAGAGTTAACGCTCCAACAATCACATCTACTCATGCACCAACATCTAGAGAAAAAGGTACGTCTTTTGAACACCAACAGGTTCACGACTCCTCTCAACATTCAGGACCATTTCAAGAAGAAGACCCACCATCCATAGAAGAAAACCAGTCACCACCTCTGATACATGATCTGACTGTACATTAAGATATCCCTGAGTCTGAGCCACTAAAGGTTTCGACTCTAGCAATTTCTATTTCAACAGGAGTTGCTACGACCAGTGGATTTCTGATAGAGGTACAAGACACAAGAATACCATATCTGGAGTGGTTTGATGCTGTTAACATAGATTTGAATGCACCTGAGAAACCTTGGGTTACGGAGGCAGCACGTCTTCGTTCAATTTCAGAAAAATACAAACATGACTTCACTCAACTTCTCAACAATCCCATCGAATTCTTAGGATTTATGTTGTATAAGTATGGCACTCCTCGTATGATTCCTACTCTACTCAAGAAAGCATCCAAAGATGATAATTTATTTTCCAGTACGAAGATCAGCAAGTATGAGTGTGAGTATCATTCAAATGAACTCTTAAAGGCAATGAACAGGTTGATCGAGTGTCTCCACAAAACCGACAAAACTTTATTGACTGCCACATACATCTCCGGGGTTAACTCCATTCCGATCAAATTCTTCGTGAGTCATGATTTCGAATACTTAACCAAAGGGGAAAACAAATATGCTACCTCATTACCCTTGGTTAAAGCGTTTATTTTGGATGATGCACCATGGATTGAAGAAAAAGTTGCTCGACTATGGCGCCAAGTAGTAGTTGTTGGAAATACAATTTTACGTATTTAGGAAGATTCGGTCACTCCAACAATATATTAAGTAGTAGCTCGTAGTCTAGTTACTTTACATTAATTAAACAAGGAAAAGCCCGATCCATGTCATGTATGGCCGACCCAACTTGTAAGCCCAAGCCCATCTCATGGGCTTGGTATATGATTGTGGTAAATTACACCTCTTAGGAACAAGGCGTAAAAGCGGTAAGTATTGAACAAATGACTTTAGGAAAAATCAAGTGTTAATGACCCAATGAAAGTTCGTTTCCCAAGGAGGTATATGTGTGTGACTAAGATGTTCAAGATTTGTGATTAATATTTGGTTTAGAAGGGGATTAGAAAAGAAGATGACGAAGACGTAAAAATAAAAATTAACAAAAAATCACTACTAGAAAGTTAAAACATAGAACCTTAAAAACCACAAAAATAAAAATAAATTCTAAAAATTACCAAAAATTCGCCAAAAATCAAAAATAATAAACTAAGAGCTTACCAATGATCAAAACTTTTTCAAACCTTTTAAATAATTAAATATTCAATTTTTAAATGCTAATTAAAGCCCTAAAAATCAAATAAATTATCAAAAAGCCCAAATAAAGATTTTTCAATTGGCAAACCTCTAAAATGACTTAAAAAGATTAAAAACTATTTTTAGAAATTTTAAAACTAATAAAAACTATTTAAAATGAATTAAAAACTATTAAAACTTAAAATAATTATAAAAATTATTCTAAAAGAGATAAAATTATTCTAAAAGTTGCTAAATTCCTATTTTAATGTATTTAACCTAAGGAAAATGTAGAAAGTTGGAAAATGTGAAATTTTAAAAATAATAATAAAATAATAATAAAATAATATTAAAAATCCAAAAATTATAAAAAATTCTAAGAACTTGCAAACTAGTTTATTTTAACCTAAATAATCAGAAAATCAAAGTGAAATTACCAAAATACCCCTAATGGGCCCTCAAATGGGCCAAATCCAAAAACAGTCAACCTAAATGGGCTTTTGGGCCCAAAAAGTCAAACTTGGCCCAATTGACTTGGAAAAGCCCTATCTGACTTAAAATTCAATTCTAAGAACAAAACTCTAAAGGCCCAAAAGCTGAATGTGAGCTTATCACAGCTTATTGAACACAAAGCTTATTCTTATTGGGCTTTTCAGCCCATTAAGCCATAAGCTAATGCCATAAGCTCTAATTTGACACACAACCCTCTTTTAGGATGCTTAAGAGATCTGTCAAAAGAAATTTCCAAAAAGCACACTCAATAAGCCAGAAAATAGAAAAGCAAAAATCCACAAAACGACAAAATAGTCGTTTTTGAGAAATAATGCACCTCAGGACTTGATTCAACTTGCAAAAGCTTTCAAATGGACTCAATAAGCAATATCAATCAACAAAAATCCAATAAGCACAACCAATAAGCCAGAATAAGCACAAATGAAATTATGTAAAAGTCAAAGGAGTTGGTTTTCTAGTCAAACCCTAAAGTCAACCACCCAAATGCTCCAGTATGAACAAATGGGTCAAAATATGAGCACCTATTACAAAAACAAAGTTGTTGCTGGTTGGAATAAGATATTATAGCTTATTGATAAGCTGACACCTAATTTACACTATCAGTTGCAACCAGCAGGGGAAAGGAGTTCCCACTGCTTTGACTATTTGACCAAGCTTATATGAGAGTTCTGGTTTGATTCAATTGGAAACAAAGGCACCCTTGTGATCAGTGAATCACAAGGAGTCAATAGCAACAATAAAATCACAAAATGGTTCACACAATAAGTCACAATAAGCCAAACAGTCACCAGATAAGCACCAGATATGCAAATAAGCAGTTAAGCACTTAACAAGCAGTTTTAGCCACAATAAGCCAACCAAACTTAACAGGATGCATACACAAGCTATATAAACTAAGAACAAACACAAAGCAACAAGAATCAAACACTGAATCAAAGAAAACAACAAGATCAAAGCATAAAAAGTTACTTATGAACAAAGAACAATATGCAGACAAGTTTTGCTGATATACTTGACACTTGATCCAATTTCAAGCCTCAAATCCTTCTACCCTGGTGTGATTAACTATGATTTAGCACTTGTTAGCCCTACCCTGTGCTTAGATCTAGGTGTCCTCAAAATCCTAGCCAATTTAACCAAGTTTTAAAGATTTTATAGCCAATCTATGAATCTATGAGTTCAAAACCTCAAAACCTGCAAACAGATGAACAATATCACCCAACAAACAGATATCAACACTTGCAACCAACAAACAAACACTTAGCAAACCACAAATCCAACTTATGCAGTAATCCTAAACACCCTTTTAAAACTTGAATTCACAAATTTTCAAAGGCTTATGAAGATTCAACCCACAAATCAGATCAATAACACCTCAATAACATCAAACCAAGCCAAATCAACAATATTCAACCACAATAGCACATATTCAAGCATAAATCCACAAAAATCACAAATAATCAGAAACTTAAAGAGAAAATGAAAAGGGAAGAAGAGGCAAACCTCCAAGACCTACATCCAGGCCTTGGATTGTTTAAGCTGAGGTACTAGCAAAACAAGTACCAGCTTCCAAGCTGCTAAGAAGAACAAACCACAAAGTGAGATAAAAAATAATGCCAACTTCTGATTTTTGATGCACAAGCTTTATCACTTAAAACCTTGCCTCAAAAACCTTCAAACAAGATCATGGAACTCAGATTTTAGCTTCTCAAACACCAAACTTTTATAAATAACAGATTACAACTCAAATTTTTAAGAAATTCAAACTTTATTTCATAAAAAGGAATTACAAAGATTAAAAGCTAAAATTTGGAACAAAAGGACTCTCACATGTTGAGGTCTCCTTTTATAGGCAAATGCCTGGCTAAACACTATTCATAAACCCTAGAACTGAATTCCCTATTATGCCCTTGAGTCTTCTAGACGTTTTCTGAATTTGAGCTGTCCAAGTTGATCAAGGCTGTTCATTTTAGCTTTGGAATGAAGCAAGGATCCTAGGCTGTTGATTTGGACACGTCAGATAACTTGGAGGATAAGTTGTCATGTGATTGGCTAAACGGGAATTGGGGGTGGGGTCCATGGTGAGTGGGAATAAGGGTTTTATGGTTTGGATGAGTTTTTGCACATGTGAATCACTCATGTGCAAAGGTAATTGTATTTTACCCTAAGTTTAAGTGGTGGTAATTCTGGGTGGGGTAAAAGATGAACAGTAAGTCATTTGATCTGATTTTGGGGGAAAGGTGTTGTTTGGCGCATTTTCTGATTTGAAAGTTTGAAAGTGGCAACTTAGGTCCTTGTGTTTTTATATTTTTGGTAAATAAGGTATTTCAGCCTAGAAAACGTATTTCCCTTTATATTAACTTTCACCACTTGTCACTTTTGGCACCAAACTTTGGAAAAAGGTTATCAAGGGTTATTTTTGACACTTTTTCATTTTTCAAGGGCTGATTTTGGACATTTGTTGATCTTCAAAGGTGTTCATTGTATCTTTGGCTTGATGAGGGACCATAATTGACAATGTTGAATAGTTGAGGGACTAAACTTGCCATTTCTTCAAAGTTGAAGGACCTTTTGTGTAATTTTGACAAACTTAAGGGACCAAACTTGTAATTATTAATAGGGTTAAAGACATAAATTACCAATGCACTTTACTTTTTTTCTCGATATTACAAATAATGAACATAAAATATTTATCTAGCTATTTAACTTTATGTTTATTTATAATATCGCCATTGAAACTTGTTGGAACCGGCTATTATTAGTAACGTAAAATTGTTATATTCCACGTCATTTTTTTTGCCCACGTGTCGTTGAATTTTGTTGATTTTTTCTCGACTTTGTTCACATCATACCTGGATCAATCATACTCACTCAGATCAATCATACTCTGAAAACCCATCTCAAACAAAACCATCACAGCATACTCTTCCAACAACCCCGACCACGTTACAGTGGCCGCACCACATTATGTGTTTTCACTTGAATCTAACAGGGTAACAACCGGATCTAACAGGGTAACCACCGTATTTAACCGGGTAACCATCAGATCTAACCGGGTAACCACCGGATCTAACCGGTTTACCACCTGATATAACCGGTTTACCATTATATCTAACCAGTTTACAAACTAGTTTCTGGTGGTGGGTCTTATAGTGGTGGTTTCCGGATAATGGTTGTTTTCCGACGACATGTGACTGACAACAAGAAAAGGATAAAGGAAACATAATTGGAATCAATAGAGAAAGTTGATTAAAATTTCAAGAGAGAGAGAGAGTGGTAGCGTACTTTATGTTAATTATTTTTAATATCGAGAAAAAAAGTAAAGTTCGTTGGTAATTTATAGCTTTAACCCAAAGTTGGTAATTATTTTTAATATCGAGAAAAAAAGTAAAGTTCGTTGGTAATTTATAGCTTTAACCCAAAGTTGAATAAACCTAAACTTAAAATGACCGGCTAAAGCAAGTGACGTGTCGGTCATAAATGCCTTTTTACCTATTAAAAACGGTTAATAGGTAATATTATAAATAAACATAAAGTTCAATGGTTAGATAAGTATTTTATGTTCATTATTTGTAATATCGAGAAAAAAAGTAAAGTTCGTTGGTAATTTATGGCTTTAACCCTTATTAATATACAAGGGTTTTAAGTGTCAATTCTTCAATAAATGAGGATCAATCTTGTTTGTCTTCAAGTGTTCAAGGTATTTTGTTGAGAATTCCATGATTAGGGCCCGGTTCTTTGCACGGCTTCGTTTCTCGTGTCCGTTTTTCCTTGTAACTTGTGATCTTTTGTCTTTTTCACGATATCCATACCTAAAATACACAAGTAAACAAACACAAGCATATATATGGTATTTTATGACATTTTTATGCATTTAAAGCCCGAAAAGAACGATGAGATCATGTATAAATGCCATCTCATCACTCCCCCATACTAAGCCATTGCCGTGCCCTCACGTAATGCTAGAATAAAGTATCAAAGCATCGCCAAAGTTAAATTTTATTCACCTTTATTGAAGAGTTAAAAGACTTGCAACATACTACGAAGATGTGTAAAGACATAATGTATGATTTTCATCACAAAAAGTGACTTTTAGGGTCAAAGGATAGAAACAAGTAAATGTCCCTTAGAGTAAACTTCGTCATCCTTGATTGTCATACATTCCATGCTAAGTGCAAAAACGAGATCATTGTTGGTACAAGTCACAATGCTAACACTACTCATACGTCCAAATTGTGTAATACTTTTTCTCCCCGCAATCCTAGTTATTATAAAAGGAAATGGGTTACTAGCATTTTTTAACTATTTGTCATGGATCACAAGTGATTCATATTGACTTATTTGAGTAGTTATTAGTCCGAAAGCAAAGTAGCATGATTTGATCGATAGTTAGCCGAAGGACAAAATCTTTTAAAACGGCTTCTCGTGTATCTCCTTAAGTTCATACCTTGGCATAACTCGTTTCACGATTTGAGACCTTTCTCGGACCGATATTTGGCATGTACTTCATACTTCAAATCTTGGGAAGACGTTCTTGAAATTATGGCCTTCTCTTCATATATTTGGAATTTCTTCACTTGACGTTTTTGAGAGATTCTTCATATTGGACCACGACTTCATCATTTTTCTTCAATCTTTACTTTGGATTTTGATGTACAACGATCCGCCTCCTTTTCGAACTTGGATATATTTATCCTCATACCTTGTTAGGGTCTTTTTGGATAGACTTTCTCCATGATCTTTAGGGGAGTAATTGCTTCTCGTCGTGTGTCTCGATCCTTCATATTGATTTAGGAATAATGATACTTCACATCATCTTTGGATCTTTAGCAGAAATAGAGCTCCTCATGCCTTGTTAGGGCCTTTTTGGATAATCGCCAATCTTCGCGTCCCGCTTCAATAAGTTATGCCTTGGCTATGAACTCTATTCAACCCTGAGCAACTTTTAAACGATCTTGCGCTAGAGGCTAAGTAACCTTTCAAATCGTACGACCTTACTTATTGCAATTATGATTTATTCCTAATGCATTGATCTTATGGGAAGAAAAAGCCACAATTAAAAACATATGAGTTTTTGAAAGAACATTTTCATGTTCTACGTTTAGCATGATCACTTGTCTAACTCTATCATTTCTCGTTCTTCACTATATAAAGACCTCTAATTAAAGAGACTCGTGAATACTTAGCCATGCAAGTAAAAATTAAGCCAAATTTGGATTAGCTTTCATTAAGACTATATCAAATCAAAGTTTTGGGTTTTCAAGCCACCTATAGGATCTTGCACTTTCTTGGACTTTTTCAAGTTTAGAGAATGTGTTTTATAGTTCCCTTGATAAGTGACTTTCTAGAATCAATTATAGGAACTTGCGAAAAGTTCTTGTTCTTAACCCGAATGAATTAAGACTTTCGCGTTTTAAAGCTCCCTATATAAAAGTCTAGCAAAACTTGAATTGAGCGGGTTAAGGAATGTAAATGGCTCCAAATGCCCATCAAGTCAAAAATTAACTCTTATTCTACCCATCGGAAAATATACATTTGTGTCTTAAAAACACTTATGAAAACTAAGAAAAATTTTAAAATTTGGCCATTTTTAGCCTTATTAGCAAAACAAAACATTGAAAGTTGGAAAGCGTGAGGGCGTAGCAAAGCAAGTACCTATTCACCCCCCCATACTAAAAGTAAACATTGTCCTCAATGTTTCGTGTCTAAAGGTGGAGCACCCCCATACTAGAGACGAAGAGTCGAATGCTTAGGATCTAGCATGGAAAGGGTGATCAACAATATATCTAAAGCCGTTTATTAAGTATGCTAAAAGATAATTGTTAGAACAATAAAGGATATGTCATGGATTCGTGAAAAACTTCTTCAAACGAACGATGGAGGCTCACGTAAACGAACACGAGAGTCTTCAATCGTAGATGATGATGATGATCTAGATAACACAATCACAAACAACCACGAGACAACGAGTTGAAAGGGTACAAGTCCCCTTAGTAGTGAATAGTGAGCATAAAAGATAAGCATGGGATCTCCCCCACGAGGCACCTCGTTTTTGATTACCGAGTCATGAGCTCGAATCGATCCCCTTAATGCTAATTACCATTGGGGAAGGTGACTTGGTCGAGGGCAACCATTGAAGGAATTTCCCCACCAAGGTAGTGCTTAAGCCTATGTCCATTCACCTTGAAATTAGGACCATCATCTTGAGCTAGCTCAATGGTCCCATAAGGAAACACTTGTGTAATGGTGAACGGACCCGACCAACGAGATTTCAATTTCCCAGAAAATATCTTAAGACGAGAGTTAAAAAGCAACACTTGATCACCAACGTTAAAAACCCGGTTTTTAATCTTTGAATCATGAAACTTTTTAGTCTTTTCTTTAAAAATTAATGAATTTTCATAAGCATTATCTCTTAATTCATCCAATTCATTCAATTGTATTTTCCGGTGATCTCCCGCGGTCTTCAAGTCAAAATTTGCATCCTTAAGGGCCCAATATGCCTTATGCTCCAACTCAATGGGCAAATGACAATTCTTCCCATTGACTAACTTATAAGGAGTGCAACCGATAGGTGTCTTATAAGCGGTCCTAAAGGCCCATAAAGCATCATCAAGTTTGTCGGACCATGAAGCACGGTTTTCTCCAATTGACCTCTCTAAAATCCTCTTCAAAGCTCGGTTCGAAACCTCGACTTGCCCACTCGTTTGTGGGTGATAAGCCGAAGAAAGACGATGAATAACTCCATATTTCTTTAGAACCTTTTCGAATTGGTCATTACAAAAATGGGTTCCACGATCGCTTATAATAGCACGAGGGGTTCCGAACCGAGAGAATAGTTGCTTCAAAAACTTCACTACCACACGAGCATCATTAGTAGGCAAAGCCTTAGCTTCCACCCACTTAGAAAGGTAGTCCACCGCGACGAGGATATATTTGTTGCCATGAGACGATGGGAACGGCCCCATAAAGTCTATTCCCCATATGTCGAAAATCTCACATACTTGAATTATGTTTTGCGGCATTTCATCACGTTGAGACGATTTTCCTTGACGTTGGCACGAATCACACGACTTCACAAGTGCGTGTGCATCACGATAGATAGAAGGCCAAAAGAAACCGGCATCGAACACTTTCTTAGCCGTGAGATTAGCACCGTGGTGACCACCCGTGGGTCCCTCGTGACAAGCTCTAAGGATATTAGAGGATTCGACACCAAACACACAACGTCGAACGAGTTGATCCGCACAAACCCGAAAGAGATAAGGGTCGTCCCAAAAATAGAACTTGACGTCACGAAAGAATTTTCATTTTTGTTGTGTCATCATACCCTTGATTATGAAGTTGCCCGCATGGTAATTTGCAATGTCGGCAAACCATGGGGTTGTGTCTTTAGAATTCACTACACCGAGAGTCTCAAGAGGAAATGTTTCGGTGATTTCCTTGTTCTCAAAAACATCTTTGTGAGGATCTTCTAGACGAGAGAGATGATCGGCCGCTAGATTCTCGGCTCCTTTTTTGTCAAGCACGGTGACATCAAATTCTTGGAGGAGGAGAATCCAACGAAGCAATCTCGGCTTAGCATCTTGCTTAGCTAAGAGATAATTGATAGCCGAATGGTCGGTATACACGATGCTTTTAATCAAGACGAGATAAGGTCGGAATTTCTCAAAAGCATAAACCACGGCAAGGAATTCCTTTTCCATTGTGGTGTACTTTAATTGAGCCTCGGTCATCGTCTTACTAGCATAGTGGATAGGACGGAAAGGCTTGTCATAACGTTGCCCTAAGACGGCCCCTATAGCATAATCACTTGCATCGCACATGATTTCAAAGGGTAATTCCCAATTAGGAGCAACAAGAATGGGAGCTTCGGTAAGTTTCCTTTTGAGAGTTTCGAAAGCCTTAACACAATCCTCATTAAAGTTAAAAGGAGCATCCTTCTCGAGAAGGTGTGTCATAGGACGAGAAATTTTCGAAAAGTCCTTGATGAGACGACAATAAAAGCTCGCGTGGCCTAGGAAACTCCTAACTCCCTTAACGGTTTTGGGATGAGGTAACTTGGCGATGACGTCTACCTTAGCTTTATCGACCTTAATCCCCGCCTTCGACACCTTATGTCCTAAGACGATTCCTTGTTTACACATAAAATGACATTTTTCCCAATTAAGCACAAGATTGGTTTCTTCACAACGTTTTAACATTTGCTCGAGATTAGGTAAACATGACGTGAACGAATTACCAAATAACGAAAAGTCATCCATAAACACTTCCATCGACTTCTCGATCATGTCGTGAAAAATTGCCATCATACACCGTTGAAACGTACCGGGTGCATTACAAAGTCCGAAAGGCATCCTACGATAAGCGAACGTTCCATAAGGAAACGTAAACGTAGTCTTCTCTTGATCACGAGGGTTGATAGGGATTTGAAAGTAACCGGAAAAACCATCTAAAAATCAATAGAATTCATTTCCCGCAAGTCGCTCCAACATTTGATCCATGAAGGGCAAAGGAAAGTGGTCTTTACGAGTGGCGTCATTTAACTTTCGGTAGTCAATACACACCCTCCAACCGGTCACAACACGAGTGGGAATTAACTCGTTGTTTTCATTAGGCACAACGGTCATTCCTCCCTTTTTAGGGACACAATGGATTGGGCTCACCCATGGGCTATCGGATATAGGATAAATCATTCCCGCGTCAAGGAGTTTAAGGACCTCCTTTTTAATGACATCGTGAATTTTGGGATTCACCCTTCTTTGACTTTGAACTGCGGGTTTGTAGTACTCCTCCATTAAAATCTTGTGAGTACAAAATTTTGGGTCAATACCCTTAATGTCGGATATTTTCCACGCAATTGCCCCTTTGTGGGCTTTAAGAACTTTCAAGAGCTCGGTTTTTTCATCATTAGCAAGACCTTTTGCAATAATAACCGGCAACTTGTCATCACCTTCCAAGAATGCGTATTCAAGGTGAGAAGGAAGATCTTTCAATTCAAGGATAGGTGGTTCCTCGATTGAAGATTTTGGTTCAACACTCATAACTTCCATCGGCGAAAGAAATGGTGGGATAGAAATTTCATCACTAATCAACACCTCATCTTCATTGTCGATTTCGTTTGAAGTGAAATCGCATCCTTGGAATGGAGTGAGATTTGGTGTGGAATTAGCAAGAATCGGATCCAAAATAGTGGGATTGCCACTTGACGAGCTATCGGAAAAACCTAACACTTCTTGTGAAAACTCATCGCAAACCACATCATCGATGTCAATGTGATTGATGGTAGCGATTGCATAAACATGAGAAGGTTTCGAGTTTTGAGTAGCGTTTATAACAAGTTCCTCTTCGTTGAATCTCAAAGTGATAGTTCTCGCATGAACATCGATAAGCGATCTCGAAGTGTCTAAAAATGAACGACCTAAAATTAGAGGAACTTGAGGATCCGCGGGGATGTCAACTACTATAAAATCAACGGGATAGTAGAACTTCCCCACTTTCACGAAAACATCTTCGGCTACTCCACATGCCATAATCGTAGAATGATCGGCCATCTCGATGGACATGTTCGAAGGAATGAGAGCCAGAAGCGAAAGCGATTTCCAAATGGAAAATGGCATCAAATTAATGCTCGCACCAAGATCGGCCAAGGCGAGGGATTCTTTCATTTCTTGTATGTCACAAGGAATGAGAAACTTTCCGGGATCACCAACTTTTTCCGGTATGCGGTTAAGATAAACCGAAGAACAATTAGCAAGCTTTGAAAGCTTTTCCTTATCGCTCATCATATTTTTAAAAGTGGAGGCGAAACGAGGCATATATAACAACGCGTCGGCTAAACTCACATCAAAATGCACTTGTTGAAACATTTTTATAAAAAGCTCGATTTGTTGTTTGTTACGTTCTTGCATTTTCTCTTTGTTTCGTCTCGAAGGGTAGGGTAAAGGTGGTGTGGGTTGGTCATTAGGCAACGGCCTTGGAAACTCGGATTCCACAATTGGTATTGGTTTAACCGTAGGTGTGGTATGAGCGGTACTTCGTGGGATTGTAATGTGCTCCTTTTCGACCATCACCTCGGGTTCTTTCTCGATTTCCTTCTCCGTAGAAGTACTTGGACGAGAGATTGGTTCCTTGAAAGTTTTACCACTTCGTGTAGTAATAACCTTCATTTCTCCCTTCGGGTTTGCAATGGTATCACTAGGAAGACCACCCGAGGAAGAGGGTTTACACATGATTGCTTCAAACATCTTAGCCATTCGGTCCTCAAATTTTGATTGCCTAGCATCCGCTTTTAATAACTCTTGCTTAATCTCATGTTGTCCTAATTCCATCTTTTGTTGATTTTGTTGAAGACGTTGGACATTTCCTTCCATTTTGTTTGCATGAGTTTTAAGTTCATTAGCAAGTTCATTTTTAAGCTTGTTTTTCAACTCGGATCTTAAGCTAATCATCTCACGTTGCATGTTATCAAATTTAGCATCATTTGCTTTAGCGTAATCCAAAAATTCTCCTTGCAAATTTTTATTGTGAGCATTTTGAAACCTTGTGTAGTGTTTTGAAAATCACGGTTTTTGTTTTGATTAGAAATTTGTCCATTCCCACTTTGATAATTCCCTTTGTTGTAATTGCGTGTATTGCCTTGGTAATTACCTTGGTTGTTTTTTCGATAATTGTTAACATTTTGATTTGGTGGAGCTTGATTTTGGCGGGAACCTTGACCGTTTTGGTTGTAAGTTCCCGTTGCTACATAAGCACTCGAAGTGTTACCATCCGCGGTAATGCACTCAGAAAGATCATGAGCTCCCCCACAAAATAAACAACTCTTAGCAACCGCTTTAATCGAAGCGGAATTGGAAGCTTCTTGAGCATTCCAATGGGACATTAGATTAGCAAATCTATCAAAAACCCGATTTTCCTCATTAGCTTCATCATGTAAGGCATTAATGCTACGAGACGATTGTGACGAAGATGACGAACCCATATTGGCAACACTCGGTGTGTTACGAGGGTTATAAACCTTAGATCTATTTTCGATGATTTGTAAAGCCTCATTTGTCGTCTTGCACAAAAAATTACCACCCGCGGCGGCATTCAAATAATCTCGTTCATGATCATTAAGCCCATTATAAAAAGTATCCATTTGATGCAATTCCGTAAAATCATGGTGTGGACATTCATGTAACATTTCTTTAAATCGTTCCCATGCCATTGAAAAACTTTCATTATTTCTTTGCACAAATCGTGAAATCTCATTTTTCAAGTGTGTTGTTTTAGATGGTGGAAAAAACTTGTTCACAAACTTAGAAACGAGATCAACCCATGTCAAAATCGAATTTGGCGGTTCTTTCTCGAGCCAAATTTTTGCGGGTCCATCCAACGAGTATGGAAACAACATCATCTTAATGGCGTCATGTGGAACATCCTTAAACTTGCTAGTGGCGGTGAGACGGTTAAAATTCCTAATGTGGTAGTGCGGGTTGTCTTTCTCATGACCTCTAAACTTATTTGCTTGCAACATCGACATTAAACCCGTCTTAATCTCGAAATTCTCCGCAAGGATGGCGGGAATCACAATAGCCTCTCCAAAACCCTCGGTGGGTGCTTGTAGCAACTCCATCATAGTACGATTAGCCATGACGACTTCTTGTTCTACAATAGGTTCAACAATTGGAGGTTCTTCAACAATCAACGTCTCTTGATTGGCTTGTTTTTGAAGTCGTTTACGAGCTCGTTTTGCTTGATTAAGAGTGATCATAAACTTCACGAAGAATGGGAGGTGAACAAAGAAGATTCTTTTTGGGTGTTTTGTGAATTTTCAATTTTTTTGTGTTTTTGATGATATTTAATTTTTTTGGATTTTGGTGTATCTTCGTAGACAACAATCTACAAAATCTCTCCTCGAATCAAACTCTTGATTAAAGAAGCCTCAAAGGAATGAAAACGATCACGTGGAGTGAACGCCTTCGAATGACTTTAGAACTTTGGTGAAGACCAAATTGTTCAAGAGGGTTTAATCACAAAGAAACCAAGCAAATATATTATACGTAATAATACTTTGGGCGTCAAAACCCTCGATTAGCCTTCAATTTCAAAATACTCACAAGCAAGCGGGGAAACGAGGCGACGCGAAGCACTTAAGAGCCTTTTTCCTTAGGGTATATTTTATAATACCCGCCTTATACCCACCTTATAGTTTGTATTTTTCAAAATCGAGCTTCACGAAAGTATTTATCTATTTTTGCCTTTTTCTTTTTGTTTGAGATTCGAATACAATAATTGAGTGATGAAATCCCAATTAAGGTTGTGTTTTCACACTTTTGGAGATATTGTGAATTTATTGTGATACTTAATACAATATAGTAATAATATTTGTACAAGAAAAACCAAGAAAACCGATAATACGTATTAGTAGAGTTCTACTAATACAAATACTATTTATGGTTAATATTAAAAACA
Organism: Glebionis coronaria; assembly: GCA_025667525.1. Taxonomy (NCBI): domain Eukaryota; kingdom Viridiplantae; phylum Streptophyta; class Magnoliopsida; order Asterales; family Asteraceae; genus Glebionis; species Glebionis coronaria. The sequence continues at coordinate 271,368,606 of CM046882.1, read as the reverse complement.
ACAATGCAAATTAATCACGACACACCTCCCCGGCAGCGGCGCCAAAATGATTGTGGTAAATTACACCTCTTAGGAAAAAGGCGTAAAAGCGGTAAGTATTGAACAAATGACTTTAGGAAAAATCAAGTGTTAATGACCCAATGAAAGTTCGTTTCCCAAGGAGGTATATGTGTGTGACTAAGATGTTCAAGATTTGTGATTAATATTTGGTTTAGAAGGGGATTAGAAAAGAAGATGACGAAGACGTAAAAATAAAAATTAACAAAAAATCACTACTAGAAAGTTAAAACGTAGAACCATAAAAACCACAAAAATAAAAATAAATTCTAAAAATTACCAAAAATTCACAAAAAATCAAAAATAATAAACTAAGAGCTTACCAATGATAAAAACTTTTTCAAACATTTTAAATAATTAAATATTCAATTTTTAAATGCTAATTAAAGCCCTAAAAATCAAATAAATTATCAAAAAGCCCAAATAAAGATTTTTCAATTGGCAAACCTCTAAAATGACTTAAAAAGACTAAAAACTATTTTTAGAAATTTTAAAACTAATAAAAACTATTTAAAATGAATTAAAAACTATTAAAACTTAAAATAATTATAAAAATTATTCTAAAAGAGATAAAATTATTCTAAAAGTTGCTAAATTCCTATTTTAATGTATTTAACCTAAGGAAAATGTAGAAAGTTGGAAAATGTGAAATTTTAAAAATAATAATAAAATAATAATAAAATAATATTAAAAATCCAAAAATTATAAAAAATTCTAAAAACTTGCAAACTAGTTTATTTTAACCTAAATAATCAGAAAATCAAAGTGAAATTACCAAAATACCCCTAATGGGCCCTCAAATGGGCCAAATCCAAAAACAGTCAACCTAAATGGGCTTTTGGGCCCAAAAAGTCAAACTTGGCCCAATTGACTTGGAAAAGCCCTATCTTACTTAAAATTCAATTCTAAGAACAAAACTCTAAAGGCCCAAAAGCTGAATGTGAGCTTATCACAGCTTATTGAACACAAAGCTTATTCTTATTGGGATTTTCAGCCCATTAAGCCATAAGCTAATGCCATAAGCTCTAATTTGACACACAACCCTCTTTTAGGATGCTTAAGAGATCTGTCAAAAGAAATTTCCAAAAAGCACACTCAATAAGCCAGAAAATAGAAAAGCAAAAATCCACAAAACGACAAAATAGTCGTTTTTGAGAAATAATGCACCTTAGGACTTGATTCAACTTGCAAAAGCTTTCAAATGGACTCAATAAGCAATATCAATCAACAAAAAATCCAATAAGCACAACCAATAAGCCAGAATAAGCACAAATGAACTTATGTAAAAGTCAAAGGAGTTGGTTTTCTAGTCAAACCCTAAAGTCAACCACCCAAATGCTCCAGTATGAACAAATGGGTCAAAATATGAGCACCTATTACAAAAACAAAGTTGTTGCTGGTTGGAATAAGCTATTATAGCTTATTGATAAGCTGACACTAAATTTACACTATCAGTGGCAACCAGCAGGGGAAAGGAGTTCCCACTGCTTTGACTATTTGACCAAGCTTATATGAGAGTTCTGGTTTGATTCAATTGGAAACAAAGGCACCCTTGTGATCAGTGAATCACAAGGAGTCAATAGCAACAATAAAATCACAAAATGGTTCACACAATAAGTCACAATAAGCCAAACAGTCACCAGATAAGCACCAGATATGCAAATAAGCAGTTAAGCACTTAATAAGCAGTTTTAGCCACAATAAGCCAACCAAACTTAACAGGATGCATACACAAGCTATATAAACTAAGAACAAACACAAAGCAACAAGAATCAAACACTGAATCAAAGAAAACAACAAGATCAAAGCATAAAAAGTTACTGATGAACAAAGAACAATATGCAGACAAGTTTTGCTGATATACTTGACACTTGATCCAATTTCAAGCCTCAAATCCTTCTACCCTGGTGTGATTAACTATGATTTAGCACTTGTTAGCCCTAGCCTATGCTTAGATCTAGGTGTCCTCAAAATCCTAGCCAATTTAACCAAGTTTTAAAGATTTTATAGCCAATCTATGAATCTATGAGTTCAAAACCTCAAAACCTGCAAACAGATGAACAATATCACCCAACAAACAGATATCAACACTTGCAACCAACAAACAAACACTTAGCAAACCACAAATCCAACTTATGCAGTAATCCCAAACACCCTTTTAAAACTTGAATTCACAAATTTTCAAAAGGCTTATGAAGATTCAACCCACAAATCAGATCAATAACACCTCAATAACATCAAACCAAGCCAAATCAACAATATTCAACCACAATAGCACAAATTCAAGCATAAATCCACAAAAATCACAAATAATCAGAAACTTAAAGAGAAAATGAAAAGAGAAGAAGATGCAAACCTCCAAGACCTACATCCAGGCCTTGGATTGTTTGAGCTGAGGTACTAGCAAAACAAGTACCAGCTTCCAAGCTGCTAAGAAGAACAAACCACAAAGTGAGATAAAAAATAATGCCAACTTCTGATTTTTGATGCACAAGCTTTATCACTTAAAACCTTGCCTCAAAAACCTTCAAACAAGATAATGGAACTCAGATTTTAGCTTCTCAAACACCAAACTTTTATAAATAACAGATTAGAACTCAAATTTTTAAGAAATTCAAACTTTATTTCATAAAAAGGAATTACAAAGATTAAAAGCTAAAATCTGGAACAAAGGGACTCTCACATGTTGAGGTCTCCTTTTATAGGCAAATGCCTGGCTAAACACTATTCATAAACCCTAGAACTGAATTCCCTATTATGCCCTTGAGTCTTCTAGACGTTTTCTGAATTTGAGTTGTCCAAGTTGATCAAGGCTGTTTATTTTAGCTTTGGAATGAAGCAAGGATCCTAGGCTGTTGATTTGGACACGTCAGATAACTTGGAGGCTAAGTTGTCATGTGATTGGCTAAACGGGAATTGGGGGTGGGGTCCATGGTGAGTGGGAATAAGGGTTTTATGGTTTGGATGAGTTTCTGCACATGTGAATCACTCATGTGCAAAGGTAATTATATTTTACCCTAAGTTTAAGTGGTGGTAATTCTGGGTGGGGTAAAAGATGAACAGTAAGTCATTTGATCCGATTTTGGGGGAAAGGTGTTGTTTGGCGCATTTTCTGATTTGAAAGTTTGAAAGTGGCAACTTAGGTCCTTGTGTTTTGATATTTTTGGTAAATAAGGTATTTCAGCCTAGAAAACGTATTTCCCTTTATATTAACTTTCACCACTTGTCAATTTTGGCACCAAACTTTGGAAAAAGGTTATCAAGGGTTATTTTTGACACTTTTTCATATTTCAAGGGCTGATTTTGGACATTTGTTGATCTTCAAAGGTCTTCATTGTATCTTTGGCTTGATGAGGGACCATAATTAACAATGTTGAATAGTTGAGGGACTAAACTTGCCATTTCTTCAAAGTTGAAGGACCTTTTGTGTAATTTTGACAAACTTAAGGGACCAAACTTGTAATTATTAATATACAAGGGTTTTAAGTGTCAATTCTTCAATAAATGAGGATCAATCTTGTTTGTCTTCAAGTGTTCAAGGTATTTTGTTGAGAATTCCATGATTAGGGCCCGGTTCTTTGTACGGCTTCGTTTCTCGTTTCCGTTTTTCCTTGTAACTTGTGATCTTTTGTCTTTTTCACGATATCCATACCTAAAATGAACAAGTAAACAAACACAAGCATATATATGGTATTTTATGACATTTTTATGCATTTAAAGCCCGAAAAGAACGATGAGATCATGTATAAATGCCATCTCATCAGTATATAAACCCTCTCCTTAGTTGGAGAAGGTAAGGTTCACTCATAATTTCACATAGTTGAAGGTGTTTTCCTTTCACTTTCTTTTTCTAAGTGTGTGTGTTCTTACCATCTCTCTATCTCTTTCTCTCTCTAGAATATAAGCAAGATTTACAATATCCTACAAATGGTATCAAGAGCCATGGGATGATTGTATTGTTTATGTGTTTGTGTTCTTGATTTTTGTGTCTATTTTGATTCAATATAATTTGATCCAATTTTTTTTTTTTGTATTTTTTATGGTTTATTCTTGTTACAAATCATCTACATAGTTGTGGTAGATATTTGGTATATTTACTTTGGCTAAAAACACAAAAAGTTTGGGTGTTTATATCATTTTATGGCTTAAAATCTCGAATTGGGTGAGTTTTATCCGAGAAAAGTGGAAGTCGGAATATTTCTTATTATTGTGAAATCTTTACTTTCGCAATGTACTAGGGTTTCTATATTGCGAAATCTCTACTTTCGCAATGTACTAGGGTTTCTATATTGCGATGTGTGACAGTTGGTTATTGCGAAGAGTGGCATTATTCTGTTTATTGCAAAGTTGGCTCAATTTTTAGTATTGCAAAGAATCACTTTTCTTGGTATTGCGAAAATATTATTTTTTGATATTACGAAGTTTAGATTATCAACATTGTGAAGAGTTTGTGATATTGCGAAGAGTATGTGATATTGCGAAGAGTTTGTGATATTTCGAAGATCTTGTGATATTGCGAAGAGTTTGTGATATTGCGAAGAGTATGCTTTTCAACATTGCGAAGAGTGTGCTTGTAAAACCTGCAGTTTTCAGGTTTTCACTATGACATCATTGTACACGTCACCTCATGATATATATATATATATATATATATATATATATATATATATATATATATATATATATATATATATATATATATATATATATATGTATATATATATATATTCACTATTGCATGAAAATCTTGCACAATCATATGCATCATACATGAGCATACATCATTTGAGCTCTAGAGCTTTGAGCATTTTATCATATCTGGGAACAGTTGAAACATTTGATCAACAAGAACTTTGAACAATATATTATGATTGTGAATATTCAATCATGGGATCACAGGAAGAAGATGTAGGACTATATTTTATGAGCATACGGACATACTACACTTCATTAAACATTTAGAATGACTACATCTTTATGAGCATACAGAATCTACAAACAATCATTTTGGGACTATTAAGTCACCTGTAAACACATGAGCATATTCATGCATCATTTTAGTGTTATGAAAACCTAAAACCATGATCACAATTAATAACGTTTATTTAATATCACATTACTACAATATATATATATAAATTTATATATATATATATATATATATATATATATATATATATATATATATATATATATATATATATATATATATATATATATATATATATATATATAATATATGGGACTAAGTTTGACATAGGAAAATAAGATGGCGCCATGTCATATCTTACATGGCTTTTCTTATTGGCTATGGGGTTATATCAAATTTATTTTGGAAGGTAGATATTTGTGAAGGTGAAAATTTTGAATAAAACATATAATTACCAAATAAACATACATCCGTATATTCTATGTAAACCTTAATGATGTACGTTTTTTTCCTCAAAACCTTAATGATTTTATGTTGGTGTCTCTTTCTCAAGACCCTAATAATTTTGCTGGTTGGATTCTCTTTGTTTAGCAGAAAAGATTATGCAGATAGTGAAGGATCGGGGCCCTAATGATTTTTTGTTGGTGTCTCTTTCTAAAACCCTAATAATTTTGTAGGTTGGTTTCTCTTTTTTAGCAGAAAAGATTATGCAGATAGTGAAGGATCGACGCCTACTGATTAACAAGGTTTGCACATATTGATTTCTATATTAGAGTCACATTAGTTTATTCGAGCCTGAATGACACAATTGGGCACGCTAGCTACCTGCAAGTTTGGTGCATCCTGCACTCTTTTATGCTTATTGTATATGGTATTTGTAGTTCTTAAAGTCTTTTAAAATATGTATTTATGATTACCAACGTCTGATTAGTCATCAATCACTTGTAAGGATACTATATTAATACCGTCTTACCAAATTAGCATATGAAGTCAATTTTCTTCTTTAAAGCAATCAATTATGTATCTATAATTGTCAGTTTTTGCTTTTGTATTTACAACTAACATTGATAATGAACAAGGCTCATAAATACTTTAGGATCTTGCTCTTGCTGATGGCTTTGCAACTTGCTGCTAGATAGATGGGTTGCAAATAGAAGCGTTCCTATTTTTCTTATTCGCTTTAACTTCACTTGCTTGACATGCTGAGAATCTGAGATAATCCTAATCGACCATATTCATAAGTAAATGAGTCGTACTAACCTGTTAATTTCTATATGCAACGAGCTGCTAAACAAGAGTTGCTGATAAAGTTTCTGATTAGAATATTATGCAACAAATAGGTGGGAGTTCCGTCAAGGTAAACGAAAAGCTAAAAGACAATTTTTATGACTTTATTTCCTTTAGGTTAACTTTCATACTTACTGCCTGAATACTTATGAAAATCTTTCACATGTGACAATAATCTATTCACCATAGTTGTGATACGCTCTGGAGATACAGAAAAATTATCTTTACTTAGGATTTCATCTCTGTATTGTAATTGGATTTTTTTTGCGTTATTGTTTTGAGTACTCATGTTATTTTTTTATTCCTTCTTTGATTTGATTCCTTTTTTGATTTGATTCCTTCTTTTCACATTCAGTAAGTGTTGCTGAACATTATGTGATGTATTTTCTAGTCTATATTAAATGAATGTGCGTGTTTTTAATGATATGGAAAAAGAATAGGCCGAGTTTCACTTACCCGTAAAAAGGTTTTCCTTGAAGTTTATGGTTCGTATACTAGACCAGGTTGCATCTATATGTACGACAGCATCGAGAACAAGGTATTATCACTTTTTGTTATTGTTTTTTCGATCACCATGATCATGAATTTAAAGTACTGTTTGACCCCCTGGATCCCTATTTTTTATTAGTTGCTAAGATGATCTGGTTTCTTGTGCAGGATCTATAAGGATGCCTGCTGGTCTTTGTGGTTTTGTTGGTTTAAAACCATCATTTGGCGCATAACACATCATGGGTAAGTACTCTAATCACGTGAGTACTCTCAAATTATTTTTTATTTAGTTAAAGATGATAAAGAGTTTTGGAATAAATTTATTGCAGTTGATTTTGTTTGGTTTTTTTCTTGACTAAGCTCTCGCTACTGTTCTGCCTCTGATCATTTCAATCGTGAGGCGAGAAGCTTCTGGTACTCGGCTGCCTCAAATTACACTTTTCAGGAAAAGTGTTTAAGCATGAACCATTCACTAAAGGGCACCCCCAGATCAAACATTTAATTGCAGGAACTCATGAGTTCATGGCCCCGGAGCTATGGTTTTTACTGCTACTAATACATTACTCTATTCAGAACCTAAAAACTAATTAATATAAAAAGTAAAATATGGAAATAAATAAGTGGTCGTGTTCAACAGGGTCAACAACAAATAACCTGGTTTGGCCCATTACTAAATGCCCACCCACCAGTTTCGCTATATTACTTCCACCACAAATTCCCTAAAAGTATGTTACAATGATTTACTCCAAAAATGAATTGTTCAGTTGCAACAATCTTCTTGTGATTGTTACAGATTGTTACAGGTGGTGTGTAAGAGTGTGAGGTTCAGCGACTCAATAAGCTACCCAAACAACCCTTAATAAACATTTTACGTCTTTTATTTTTATTCCCATTTTTGTTTTAATGGTCGAATATTTTAGGCGAAATGCAGTATGTAAAGATTTGGATATTGTGTGGTACAGAAGATATTTGGCTGATGCAAGGCTGGCTATCAGTTATATTCGAGAAGCAGGTTACGTGGACAGGCTAATGGTTTTGTAAGCAGGTAACAATGTTAGTATGGCGAGTCCATTTAGATGTGCTAAAACTGATAAATACCCTTCTTTTGTAGTAGTTGCTTTCGTAAATGTCGGGTGTATTGTCTAATGATTTTGTTCTTTCTATAATTTTCCTGGTTTTATCTTTATGGTTCCTAATTTTTAACTAATATTGGCTTTAAGTTGTTCATTGAGCTCAATATTACTTCCACGGGAATATGGTTCTGTAATTTTTAAATTTGGCGAGGATTCAGGTTATTATAGGTCTTTGGGAAGCTGTTAGTTGTTGCACACCATAAGACTGTTAAATGTATATGCAAATTTTCTTTAACCTTTTTTCTATTTACACAGGTTCACCACCAGAATACATCCACTCCGAGATTTCACAGGTTGACCATGTAGCAGATATTGATTTTATCTCAGTTTTATTATTTTATTATTATCTTCACACCTTACATGTCAGTTTTGTATTAATATGTGCTTATTTATTATTGTGTTGTTTGATTGGTCTAATATAGTCAACCACCTTACATGTCAGTTTTGTATTAATATGTGCTTATTTAATATTGTGTTGTTTGATTGGTCTAATATAGTCAGCTTATTTGATTTACAGGATTCAAAAATATAGTCGGCTTATGGCTTAGGCGTTTTCAGGTTATGTTTCATAAACTCATTATTTGTTGCTTATTTAAGGACAATCATAAATAGAGTTATATTAGCAAGTTTGATAATTTGAACAAAATGTGTTCTTGCAATTCCAAGTCAAGCCAACAGACCCGTACCAAAAGGAAACCTGTTCGGACCTACCAATTTTTTCAATTTGAATGTAATTGCAGTTAGACTTCGTTTATGTCTATGAGTTGATTTTCTTCTCCTATCAACAAGAGGCGGATGGCACTCATCTCGAACTAACACAACACACATCTTAGAATTGAGAATCTGGAATCCAGTTCCTGTTTGACCCCAAGAAGCTTCTACAAACATCAAGAAGAATTCCATCCTGGTGACTATACAATTTGGTTGTGTTTCTGGTTTGTTTATATTTGGTGTGTTTCGAATGAATCCCGTCGTGGCGGGCCAAGCTTACTAAGATTGCAGCCACGAATACTCTATTCTCTTTTTTCTGATGTTTGCTTATCTGTGGCTTATATATAAAAAAAATAGATTGTGATAATCCGCACTCTTTCTGATTATATTTAGATACCACACCACTAGGGCGCTAAGGGAGAATGAGTCTGTTCTGATCTTTTCTCAATGTAGGACATTCGTACAGGTAAACAAAAAGCAATTTTTTATTAAAAGTATTGTGATCTTATGAAGTGCATCTCTGTTTACTGAACAACCGGATAAAAACATGACTTATGTCGTGATATGATGTTGGCGGGTTAGTTATTTGTTGGATCTTGCAAGCCTGTGAAGGGGAAGAATTTATTAATTGATTATATAATCATCTCGTGGTTAAAGCTCATTTATTTGTGATCCTCACAATAACTTTAATACGTGTGAGAATTTTAATGGGTAATTAGATGTTTCCTTTATTTTCTAGAAAATGATTTAAGTAAATTTGTTGGCCGAGAAATATTTTGTAGACACGAGATGTGAAGTTTCTTACAAAGGTCGTGCGTGGTGCAGTTAAAAATCGACGAACATGTCGCAAGAGGATTCACAAGAGGATAAATTTTGTTTCTGGTTAGTGATTGATGAGTATTTCTTAATAGCTTATAGGAACGGACTTAATTTAGATAATGTTTAATGACATTGATTCTTTATTTTAGTTGTTATAAATGACCTACTTATGCCAGAGAGCACTTTAACTGGTGCACAGAAGGTAATGAAAACATCTGAAATGCTTAGCAAAGTGCTAAATAAAGCAGGAATACGACTTTACCAAGTAATAAATTAGGAGAACATGTACTTCATGCAAAAGAAGTTTGTGTTCTCACTACTTCATTGTTATAGTCGTCCGATTTGGATTATTCAGTTAAGTAAATTGTGACTGATCGGTGTCAGATTTCATTTTCTCGATCTTCAAGTAGTCACGACGACATATTTATTTTGAATACTGCTAATAAGATATTCTAGCTCAATGGTTCCAATTTATGCATTCAAGAGAGGGCTAAAGCATTCGAGGTCGTTCAGCATATCAAAGATACTTACCATGATAGAAGTATGATATAGCTACTATTGGTAAGTGGACAGAGATAGTGAATTCAACTCTTTCGCTTATAAATGGGCTCAAACGGATCAATTATGGTGTATTAGGTCGTGACATCCATTATTGTCTACCTAAAGACACAGGTGCTTTTCCACTTTGAAATACTATACTTTATCTAAATCTCATATACCTTCTCCGAAATTTAGTCATACTCTTTTATTCAAATTCTTTTTCTCTTCGCTTTTTTTATACAAGACGAAGCTGTTGTGGTAACCCTGAAGATGGTTCAACTGGATGCAGCTCTTGGAGGACGCATTATGTTATTATTTATTCATGTACCATGTATGAACTTGTCGATTTCGTCACGCGTGATGTCATCAAGGCTCTCTCATAGGACATTCAACGGGGGTCTACTATCAATAGAGGCAGGTACATTTGCTAGGGTGATTGCTGACGCGAAAATTACATTGGCTGGCTATATGGGGGAGATCAACTCTTGAACATGACTCTATTGCCATCACTTGTGAATTCCAAGAAATGTCTGATACATAGAGATCAAAGATAGTGACGTATATAAATACAGAGTAGAAACTATTCAGATATCGTTTAAAGCTAAAAAGGGGAAAAAGAATATATATATTAAGATTATTATATTGTTATTAAACGTTCCTTGTGATGATGTATATTAATATTATTATATTGTTATTAAAGGAACCCACGTACAGGTAATATTTCTTCAAATGAGTCGTTTATGGATGTAAAGTCTTTATTTTGTGTTTGTAGAAGGAGTCGTTTATTTTTTTTGCTATCTTTGCACTAGAACTAAGTGCTGTTGTAACACTTCATGTAAGTTTGCATATTTTATTAAGTCTATCTTTTTTACTTTCATAATTAATGTTTTTTTATTAGTCATGTCTCTTATGTATCATATTTTGGTTAAATTAGAGGGTTTGGAAAAGATTGTGACCATAATTTTATATGACATGCGACATGCTTGAACTTGTATAGAATGTGAAAGAGGTTACGTTTGAAGATGTTCTTAAAATTTGTTATTTTTGGCTACCCGCAACGGTTGCATATTGTCTTGGTCGCGACCGAGTCGTGGGTCGGTCGCACCGTTGCGGCGACCCGATCACTGAAATAGACTCCCACAAAACGACCTTAGGTACGATCTAATTCACAAAACAAGTCGTGGTTTCTTCTTTCTGTTCTTTTTCAGTTTTATATTTTTTTGATAAAATTATATTAGATTTAATTATATTTTAAGTATATAAAATTTATAAAAAATTCTAAAGTTTAATATATTGAGTTTTGTTTAATTCCTCACACCATATATTAATTTGACAATTTTTTGAGTTAGTTTTAGCTAATGTATTTTATCCCCTTTACTTCTAACTAAGTCTTTTTTTAATCATTTTTTTAACGATATTTAAGTATAAATATTATTGTAATGTTTTTTATTTTATTTAAAAAATTATTTGAAAAAAAGTTTAAAAATTAAACTAGGTCACCTTGTTGGGACAAATAGGTCGCACTAGGTCGCATGAGAGAGAAAACTAAAAAATCAAGGTCGTGACCTATCACCGTTGTGGTTAGCCTTAAATTGTGTGTACTACGGATGTGATACAAAGTTTAAAAGTTTTATAGTACTAAACCATGGAATTTTAATGTAAACTGCAACGTGATAAGCTTTTTGAAAAACATCAGTATTTTTTAAATTTTATTTTTCTCGTGATAATTATATTACATTAGCTTTTTGTTAAAATACCTTTTTCAAAATCACAAGTACTATTATACGTCTTGCTTGACGAGCTAGATGTCCAATCTAAGTTACTTATGTCGTATTCTAATACAAAACCCTAGCCGATTTTCCTAAAAATACTCATAATTATCAATCATATTTTACTTTTGTTGTCTTTACTCAAACCCGGCAATTAATTTGTTATCTTCGTGAAATCAGGACATAAAATCAAAATCGATTATTAATATGTGATTTTGTAGGAAGATGCTCATAGTGCACTTGACAATTTACATGCTTTGGTAGAAGAAGAAAGCTACTCCACCAGTTTAGTGTTGGGTTTCATGGAAGTAGATTGTTATTACATGTTTTAAATTTTAATTAGGTCGTAAATGATATTGGCTCAACTCAGATTGTTATATGCGCTCTATACATCATTTTCATAAATCACTTTAGAATAATGATTTTACCTGCGCATCCTCTTTTGTATATTATAAAAAATGGATTTTTGAATGCCCAATAGTTAGACGAGATATTTTCACGTAGCCATTTATATGTTCAGATTGTCAAAAGCAAGAAAGGAATTAAGTTTCAATGTTTGCACAAACACGAAAACTATTATTATTAGGCGATAAACGTTCTTTCAATTAAAGTTTTATGAACTAACACACCCGTTAGAAGATCCAATGCTAAAGGCTATCAAAGTTTGTATCCTTTTAACAATGACAATATTCTCACACGAACAAATATATGTCCCATTGTCAACCAGTATAACAGATCGAACAACGTTCTTTCAAAAATAGATTTACTAAACGAACCCGTCCGTTGGGCGGGTTACGAAACTAGTATATATATATATATATATATATATATATATATATATATATCTATCTATATATATATATATATATATATATATATATATATATATATATATATATATATATATACTAGTTGCGTAACCTGCCAACGGGCGGGTATGTTTCATTAATTATTTTGAAAAACGTTACTCGATTTGTTAAATTGGTTGACATTTAGACATATAGGATTTAAGTATTTTTGTTTAAAATAAAGTAACATTTGATTACGTTTGGGCTTAGATCACCAGTGAACTGATTGTGTATCATGTTAATTTTTTGATTTACAAAATTACGATGTTGTGTGTTTGTTGTGTACCATTTTCTTTTCATAAATATTTTTTAATTACATTAAAATAAATATTACATTTTTATAACTTAATATCACATTTTTATAACTAAATATCATATTTTTAACCTATATTTTTAACTAACTCATACTTTTAATTTAATTAAGTATCAAATTTATACACATTTTTATAATATTTGGGCCATAGAGATCTAACCCATGAAACACATTTTTACTTACACATTTAGGGTTTAGGGTAGTCTTCTTCTTCCCCACAGGCCACAGCAGGAACCACAGAAACTCCATATCTGCAAACAAAAGAAAATAAAAAAAAAAACATTAGAAAATCCTATGGCGCGAGATCACAATGCGAGGCACAGTGCAGTTCTTGCGTCGTGGCCTCGCGTTTTCCTGACTATTCGGGGCTGGCAACTACAACACTACACCTAAAAACGCAGCACTGGTATGGTGTGTTGTGCCATGGAACTCGCGTTTTTGCCATGGCTCAAGCCGTCGACTATCGTACCAGGAGCTCTTAATATTTTGTTTGAAAGAATTTTTATAGTTGTATAAAGTTTGGTTTTTAAATGCATTATTTTATTATACGGTAGTGTATTTAAAGTTACGTTTTGTTTAATATATATATTTTTTGCATTATAGTTTTCATGTTTTTTATATGTGATTGTACTTTTTTATTTTATATGTTTGTAGATTCGTTTTACTTTTTGTTAATCCGAATGTAAACTCTATAAAAACTTAATGTAATAATTAATCATATATAGTTACATTGATAAGAAAAACAATATACATAAAAAATGTACCTAATAAATAGTGTATATAAAAAAATATTTTTTTGTGTTTTTGTTAAAACATACTTTTATTTCTTATATATGGTTAATTAAAAAGTTAATCTAAACCGGTTGAACCTCAAATTTAGAATTTGTTTTTTAAGTGGTTTGATACAATGGAGTGCAATAAGTAAAGTAAAATTACTTTCTTTTAATAAAAACTAAAAGTGTGAAAATTAATACAACATTTACATGTTTTGTTTGTCATTATTGTTATTCACTTAAGTTGCCATTAGCCAAAGTTTAATGCAAACTCTTTATTTGGCTTAAAACCACAACCAATTATAATCATTAATTTTATTTATTTAACAAAAACGTATTTAAAAAAAAAATTAAATATCTCTCAAAACGTTAATCGTTACGTAAAATGATACATACAATTACGACGAGAATAAAATCATTTTTCTATGGACGGGCACATATATGAGAAAATCATATGCGGTTAAATGATTTCAGAAAATCAGTATATAATTCGTGTTACAAATTATATATGATTTTTGAAATCATATATGATATCAGATGTGTGACTTTATAAAAAAAAATTGGTTCATCGAAAATATATATATGTACCGTTCGATAAAAGGATTGTTTTAATTCTCGTTATAATAGTGTATTTTTTGTCGTTTACAAACCATTAAACTCGTACTCTATATTTTTTTATTAAAAGAAACAGAAAGCATCCCAAATATATTAAAATAAAACACTGTATCTTGACACATTATTTTAGTGCAAATTGTTATGTATTTTGGTGAATATGTTTTACGAAATATCACACTGCATATGACTATAGTTAATCATCAGGACTTGAACTTTTAAACAAAAGTTCAATGTATTATTTAAAAAACAAAACACATGACGTGTCGAAAACTATATCTATATCTATATTTTATACTTCTATACTATTATTTACTACTGTATTATATAAAGAGGATATTTTCAATCTTAACTTCGGTTTTAATTTCGAACTAAATCATATTTTTTAAAATTTCATGCTTTATAATTCAAAATCTATTTTAATATTTTCTTTATTAAATTTTTGTTTTTTTATTTTTAACAAGTTTATATTATTTTGATTTAATTTTTTCTACAACTTTACTCTAACTGAATACAAACTTGATGAGCAAAAGTAAAACATTTGTTTGCTAAAAACTAATCATTAAATATCTGTCATTGTATTGCGCGGATATTATGCTGGTCTAAATAAGAAGTGTTTCAAAAATTACATAAGAGTGTTAAGTAATATTCCTATATAGAAAGGAAAAGCAGTTATTAGTTTATTACGTAAAAACGTTCAAGACATTAATATCTTGTCATCATAAACTTTAATAACTATAGTCCTAATATTGTTGAAGTTCTACTCGTTAACTTCCTACCTAATATTGATGTATATCCAACAAATGTTGTTTTTGTTATATTTTTAATTTTTCATGTATGTAGAGCACATTACAACGATGGAGATGGTCAGATGGCGATATCGATGATGAAAAGCTGCAATGGTTGCTAATCATAAGTATTACAACATGAGAGTATTGTACATTTATTAGGATGATAAAAGCACATTTCAACTTTTGAAAATGAGGGAGACAACTTTTAAGTTCCAAATTTTTGTACCTCTACTTCAAGATACAACAATTGTGCACGTAGATCATCTCCTACCACAGAAAGAGAATCTGATGCCAGTGCTTGGCCATTTACGTTCTTGTTTTCTCTCATATGAGCTGACAACATCTTTCCAACTTCCTACAGCACATACACAAGTTATAAGTAACTAACCATGTCTTATTTTATATTGATGCATTGTATTGTACATTTCTATCATCACATATTAAACTTTTTTTTAGCAACACAAGACTAATAGACATCTTGAACCACACAATAACTCTCGTTTCATAATTAGAGATGCTCCAGAAGTGGAGCATGTTATTGTTACCTCTTTCTTCTATGTCTGTAATCCGGTCCTTCCTCGATCCTATCCCATACAAGAGGTTACAGTGCAGAATAGCTATATGAAATATAGTGTGCTCATCGTCATTCTTTTCGAATATTAGACCGGGATAGGCTCGAAGGAGCTCGGATACAAATCTTATGTTGCCCATTTCTGCAGCTAGAAATAATATTCTAAAACGATATAATATCCCTTCATGAGTCGGTTGAGGAGGCCCTTGAGTATATGATGAATTTCATACTTTTCCCTTCCTCCGAGAGTTTGACGCCGAATGATTTTAAGTAACTCGAGTGCATCAATAGCCTCTTCATAAGCAGATCTCATACTCATAACTTATAGTAGAAGCCACATAATCAGGTAATTCTGAACTTGTGGCATTCTCTTACCCTTGAGACTTGAGAGGGTTGTTCACCTAACTGGGCTGTTAAAGGCGATGTTGGTGCCTCGGGGGTAGCTGGCTTTAGTGGGGCTGGCTTTGGTTTCGTCATTATTGGCCTGCAAACCCTGTACATCCCAACTCAGTTAATATTCTCATACTACTTCAGTTAATATTCTCATACCAAAATAAAGGAAATAGTGCATCCCATAATAAAAAAATCAACCATCGTTTTATTTTGTGGTTTAACTCGACAGAATCTGTTCCAACGGGCGAGAAATGAAAGAACCCCAAAAAACTTGATTAACAAATATATCTCAATCCCTCATACAGCTTAAATACATGTATCTTTAAAAAATATTTTGCATCAAATGTAATCGAAATTTTAGCGTTATAATTCAAATATATTAAAGGTTAAGCTGCCTCACATAAAACATTCATCCTGTTTCTGGGTGTGATTCGTACTTGGACAAAAAAAACTCATGATCAATCATTACCGACTGAGCATAATCAAACTACAAAAAGAGATACAGAGTCGGTCATTTAAATGGAGAAAGAGATGAACATACCTACGACTATGATCATCAAGAATATTACCAGATGCCTTTCACCTACTATCAGTGGAGAAGAAAATATAAAACATATGTGATATCAGAAAGCAATGTGGTGTTATTAGAGCCGACGACTAGGCTTTTCTATAAAGTGAAGTGTAACTTCAAAAACTATTTAGTTCCGAAGAGAAAACATGTCCCTTTAATAGAATGTGAAATTAATAACTCATAGTTATTAGTTTCAAAGTGCTGATTATTATATCATTTTAAGCTGCTAATACTGATAATTTCGTGAAATTGTAGACATTTGTAATAAGTAACATGTTTGTACTTAACCTTTGGTTTTATTAAACTTAATGCTGCTTGAAGTACCCCTGATGGCTGATTTTAATATCAAAAGCACTTGCTCCATTTTCAAATAAGTCTTCCAAATCAGGGGTATACCAAAATCAAAAAGTATTTTCATTAATTCTGTAGCCATGGTGGAAAACGGACCTTAATTTTCTGTAAAGAAATAGTTTCTGTTTAATAGAAAAGGGAACAGATAAAACTTATTTTAACATTAAATTTGACAGAGCTCATTTGCTTCTTAGAAATATTTGTATAAAAAGGAAAGGGTTCTTTAATCTCTAAAAAAGTGTCAACAGTTTAGAAAACGTGTTTAGATGGAAAATTTTGAAAAAAATGGAAAAATGTGAGAAGCGTAAATAGCTCTTTTTAAAATTTGCAATTAAACTTGCCTACTGATTCTGTTTTTGTCGTATAACGCTTTTAGAAAAATGCTCCATTCCTCACCAACTAAACGCAATCGAGTGTCTAGGCAAGGAAAAAGTGTGAGTAAATTCACTTAATGTATGTTCCATCTTGTCCACGAAACCATTGCCTCTGAAATCGCGCTTAGATTCCCACCTATAGTTAAAGCATATAAGTTTTTTGACTGATGATAGATATATGAGTTAAACAGATAATATGATATATATATCCGTAAGAACCTGTTGCTAACTGAGGTCTTTCGATCTGTTTTGGAATACCATTTTTTCAAATACTGCTGGGCTGAGTTAATACAGATCAGGAAGCGACGACTCTTATGATGTGTACCTAAAGCAAATAAGAAAATAATTAAAAACCACACTTAGTTTTTAAAAGAAATTATACGCTAATCTAAGTTCTTATGATATCAAATAGTGAAGAAATTATTAGTAATATATTACCCTCCCATCGCAACGTTATCATATACTGTTTGCAGGGTTCAACTACCAAGACTTGATTGCTGCATTATCCGCATCTCCAGCCATGCTTTTATACGTGGTCCACTTTCCACCAATAATCGTGACCAAACCTGGATAATCTTCACACACAACATGATCTCTCAAAATGCTTTGTGTGTTCTTTGCATTTGGGTCAGTTTCCAAAGGCTTGATACCACTCCCAGCAGACAGGACGTCTATGTGCCATACCTTAACATTTATATTATCACATATGGCCTCAGGTTCGATGGGATTTTTCATTAATTTCGGTGGCATGAAGATACAGGACATGTGAATGGACATGAAACATACATGACGTAAAAGTTTGTATATTTGGGATATTAAGTTACAAAGAAAAGCATGATTAGAGCTTACAACCCGTGGCGGCACCACTGACTGTGCTGACATGAAACGCTGCACGAACTACCTCCCAAGTACTCCGCTCATCAAGCATCTCTCTAGTAGTTTACGGAATCAACATTAGTTTGATTTATAGCATGGGGTACAAAGCTTACAAAAATTCAATGATAGCATGGGTCACATAACAAACACAAATATATCACTTTTTACACAACGTCATCCAAAAGCAGCTTTGATACGCAATGGTTTTTGAGAGTAACTAAAAATTAAGAATTCGAGTCGGTTTTGAGGTTGGTGACACCGCCATGTCACTCCTCGATCCAAATGTAGAACTCGAGAGGTGTCTAATTCTTCTCTCCGCTTCTGATAGATATTTTATAGTTGATCAAACATGAAAATGTAGCCATCCAACATATCATAAAATATACATTGCACAAAGAGGGACACATACATATATACATTTGATGCATTTCCTATTCCGAGTTAGTCACTTCGTTCATACCTTTCTGGGTTCTAACTGAGTTTGTCATGTAGAATACTCTTAATCTCGTCACAAGGAATAATTGGAGCTCAATTAAAACAATACTGAAATTCTGCATGAGAAATTTCTAGAAAGATGATAGATGTTCATATAATGACGAATAACCAAGTAAATAGATGGATAATTATAAGATAGCTTAGTAAGTTTTAAGTCAATGTTAAAGAGTACTTGTGGTTGAACAATGCCAAAAGTTCCTATGCTTATGCATTTCTCTTTGTGGATGATGCTAGCTTGTCTTATCAGGATCCTGTATTGAATAATAAACTTGTAAGCGCATGAATTGTAGGTTTTATGCCTACAGTGCTAATTTATATCTGATGTATCATCTACAAAGAAATAATAAACCTAAAAAATTGTGGTTTATGAGGGTTTCCTACTGGTCATGATTAGAACTTGTGTAAAGTGATATAAAGACAGTAACAAATGTAAAGATCAAAAATATTAAAACGCAAACCATTCTGCTCGGTTGGATCATCTATCATGCACAACATCCATAACAACTTTGAGTATCAGCATTCACTAAAATTTACATCACCATACGGTAAAAGGAACCATTACACTAAAGAACATACCTTTCTCCAACATACTGATGTAAGAATATTAATTATACGCACTTCCAGACCAGTACCATCTACCTTCCCCACCTTAGCACAATGAAAAGCCGAAAGAGCAGCTGGATCCTATGATCCAGCTATCAAGAATGGAAAGGCCAAAGCAAGACCAAATATTAGTAGTCCCAAAAACAAATGTATAAATCAGTATTGAAGATACGTAGAAAATAATTGGTACAATTCAATCCAATAATCAATCAAAGTATTTGTGTTTAATTAATGCTTCATATATAAATCATTATTACCTTGTTGCGACCCGTCATCATCTTCCCTACCACAGTTATGATTTGAAAAAGGTTATACTGAGATTAGGTTTTTTCATGGCTGTGTGATGAAGATAGAGATTAGCTATGGCTAATAGTGTAGCGAATGGTTAGGGTTTTAGGGATTATGTAACAGACTAATTTTCTTTTTAGAACAAAGTAAATATTCGAGTATATATTTTTTGCCAAAAAAAAGGATACTGGTTTTTATTATTGCTAAAAATATATATTCAATGAGAGGCCTCAATATTTTAGAATATATTGTAGCGAATGAGATAATGTCACGTAGGATATGAGATGGCGTTATTTATTTTCCTAGTCAAACTTAGCCCCATATATATATATATATATATATATATATATATATATATATATATATAGAGAGAGAGAGAATTTGGATCAAATGAGAACTAATTAAAGTTATAA
Source organism: Glebionis coronaria (assembly GCA_025667525.1). Classification (NCBI taxonomy): domain Eukaryota; kingdom Viridiplantae; phylum Streptophyta; class Magnoliopsida; order Asterales; family Asteraceae; genus Glebionis; species Glebionis coronaria. The sequence continues at coordinate 271,348,599 of CM046882.1, read as the reverse complement.
AAATAAGAACCATTCAATAATCAATAGAATTAAAGGAAGTGGTAATTAAATGCATGGTAATTAATACAAGAAATAAAAATTAAAAATATAACCATGAATGTAATATAGGTATTTTTCATTTTTTATTTTCACCAAGCATAAATGATCCTTTATTTTCAAAAAATTGTACTATGACGCATCGGTTATTTTCAAGATATTGTACCACGACGCATCAGTTATTTTCGAGATATTGTACCACGCGCCATGAGTTACTTTCGAGATATTGTACCACGACGCATCAGGTATTTTCGAGATATTGTACCACGTGCATCAGTTATTTTTGAGATTATATCACGACGCATCAGTTATTTTCGAGATATTGTACTACGACGTATCAATTATTTTCGAGATATTTAACTAATAGATGGTGAAAAAAAAGAATGTAAGTAAAATATATTTCTATCTACATTTAATGATCATAATTTCACTCATTAATTATCATTCTTATTTAATACAACATAATAGAACCAACGGTGTAGATTGGGTCTCATTTTAATAATTTTAAAAATTCTCTCACATTAACCCTCCTCTATATATATATATATATATATATATATATATATATATATATATATATATATATATATATATATATATATATATATATATATATATATATATATATATATATATATATATATATATATATATATATATATATATATATATATATATATATATATATATATATATATATACTATATATTTTCTATACACTTTAAGTGTTACCACAAGCCAACACAAGCTATTGCAACAATATAACCTAATAAAATTTATAACATTTTATTTAAGTGTCTCATACTTAAATTAAATAAAACTATACTTTTATTAATTTAAGACTACACATTCACCAAAAACCCTAAAACCTAACCAAATGAACTTGGACTTGAACCGACAATCACCCTACACTAGCTAAACTCCTAATAACTCTACCAAAACACTAGACTTGAACCTAAAACTACCCTATACACCTTGTCTTAGCCGAATACTACATACATCACATTTACACTAACTTAAAACCTTACAAGCTTACATTAGACTTTACATAAAACATGTACAACACTTCCTCATTTTTAACACCCCCAAATTTACACGCAGCGGAATACATCTTTGGGTGCTAAACAATGATACAACAACACATAATTTATAAAGAACGACTCGAAAAGAGACGTTTTAGATTTATCGTTCCTAAAACATTTGTCAGAGTAGCGTAGTCCCAAGTAATCGTTACCAAAAGATAAATTAAAACAACATATTGGTTTGTTTTAAAAATGAAACATAAATAAATCAAAGAGTTTGAACAACAAAAGCAGTGCACAACTTCATTCCCGTGACCTCCAAGCTTCCACTTCTTGATTACCTGAAATACATGTGAGTAAAACAATCACCAAAAATGCCGAGTGAATCTATAGGTTTATGTAATCAATTTGAACACAAGCAAAGATTATAAGTTTGTGGCATGCTTATAAGCGTCAAATAATAATTTGCATCAACAATGATAATTGTATATAGCATAAATTGCAATAAGCTCATGGAACCGAGCCCTTAAACACTCCCATATCAGTCTAATAAGACGAGAGATTTATTAATTGTCGGTTACCTCTAGATTTTTGGTACATTGCCGTATACCTGACTTCTCAATACAATATGTCCAAACAGTGTGGAGGTCGGGCCTAAGCTTCTATGACAAGTCCACACAAACTGAACCGGGGCGGCTTCCCCCATAGATCTATTAATTGTACTAGCGGCTAGCCCATCATAAGCTAGTTAACGGTCCATAATTGAGGCTTTAACAAAGGCAATCACTTAATGCAATTTAGAGGCAACCACGGGTCCATTCATAGAGGGACAAAGCATACCATAAAAATCTTGTGTTCTAAGTTTATAAAAACATGTATTCCCCCTCGCGGGTTTAAAATCATTTAATAACTAGTATAAAGCGAGGCTATAGACTCACCTTAAATGCAGACATCAGCAGAATATAAGTATCACACCACAAAGCATCACATAATATATACGGCTTTATTCCAATAGTCGTAATACACCATAATAAATAATCGTGTAGCGTCAACAAATATCTTTCCGCGGTTGTAAATAATTCCACAGCTATGCTCCAATCGTTTGGTGAGGTTTATGTTTTGGTGTTTTCCCGATGGATGGTTACATCAACTCGACACAAAATAATTAATAAAATTTAACTCGTAAAACTTTGGTGGTTGGCCAAATAAAATAAAATGATAAAATAAATCATATAATATATTCGGTATATAATTTATATGTGAACATGACGCTCATAATTCATGTTGTAAGTTATTATAACAAACATTTAAAATTGTATTTCTTTAAATTATATACATAATTCTTCAGAAATAATAGTGTATACAAAATTATTTATATATAATTCGACACTTGTTGGAAAATCGTTATATAACTCATTAAAATTTATTTATCATATATAACGTTAAATGTCATATTAACTAAAATAATACTTTTCAAAAATTATTTTATAACGTAGTTATTCGTTAACTATTTCTTTTATAAAAGTATATATATTTTTAGAAAATTTCGGCATGACCTTGCCGTTTTTATAACATTTTCCATGTATATAAAATATATAATTTTTCCTACTTTGTCTCAATCAATACCCAATTAATATTTTTCTCAATCAATATTCTAATTAAGGTATTTTTAATAATATAATTATTATATTAATTATATATTCCCACCATTAATATTTTAATTACTTTCCATTTCTCCTTAATTAATTACTTTTCATTTTTAATCAATACCTTAATAAATATATTAATTATCCCCATCAATATTTTAACTACTTTCCATATATCATTAAAAAAATTTATATTTTAATATACCATTTATTAATAATAATATTGATAACAACACTCTTTTAAATATGTATTTATTTATTATTTTCTTATAAGTCCTTAAATAATTATATATCTCATTTTATCAAATAATAATAATAATTATTATTATTATATTTTCAGAATCTTACATTCTATATTTTATTATACCCCAATTATTATTAATAATAATTATTATTATTGTATCCTCAAAATATGTATTTTCATACATCCTACTATTGTTATTTCCTTTATTTATTTATTTATTTCTTTTATATATCACTTTTAACCTAATTAAAAATAAAATTAAACTTATTATATAAATGGTTATAATTTTATTTATTTTCTTATTCATTAAACTTTGTATTTATCATTTCATTATTAAATAAAAACAATAAAATAAAATAATAATAATAAAAATACAAATACAAGTATACATCTAGATCTTATACCCAAAATACAAACAATCAACAAAACAAGTCCAGGAGCATCACCACCACAAGCCCGACACCACCTGTAAAACCCGCATGCTTTTACCATGAACAGTGCCCTTAAGATCGTACGTTCTAGATTAAAACTTACCTCATATAGTATTGATCACATTCATGTGCTAATAATCAAGCAAGTGCATACGTGTATGTCATGACAAGTATCGATTACGTACGAACCCATGATAAACAGTTAATGATATATCACGTGAACATAATTAAATCATGAACACCATTTAAAATACTAACTAAAATAATTACGTAAATACTTATAATATATTTACGAGCGTTAAGTTTACGATAAACGACACGTTAAAAGAAACAGAAACACGTTAAACACGAGCACGTTTAACCACGAACGAACACGAAACATCGGGACACGAGAAAGGTACGGGTACCCCATGTGGGGCCCCCATACCCACGGCACACATGCATGAAATGGGCTTAGCCCATGGACTTTTCAAGTTAAGGGGGGGTAAAGTGTTAAACATGTTTTCATTTTCATTTTACAAGAAATAAACTAAAAACCCTAAAAAGAGTTTTCTCCTCTCCTTTTTGCCTCCTTTGTGCCGCCACCTATACACCATCATAAGGGGGTGTTTGATTGATTTTGATCTTAAAAACAAGTGTTAGAATACGTGTTTGTTCATCCTTTTTCCAAGCTACATAGTGGTATACCTTTCTAACCCTTCTTTTTAATTCTTTTTAATTCTTTTGATCTTTGATTATTTTCATGAACATGTTATTATTTTTCTTATGAAAACAAGATAATTAATCATTGATCTAACATATTTTGATATTAAATAAAATCAAGGAATGATTTAAAGGGGTGTTTGTTTCTAGCCGCCTAGCAAAACAAACCCGAGGGGGGTTTGGTTTGCTATTGCCGCCACCACCAAGACCACAATTGGTCTTGGTTGGCTCATGTGGGACCCACGGCAGCAAGGGGACACGTGTGCCCCGGGTTTGGCCCGGGGTACGGTGTCGAATTCATACCCGGTTCACGGTTCGTTGGTTAAAATCATGATCTATGTTACATGTAATTTTTATGAATCATGAACTTAGGATATAATTAATTAATAACATGAAATATTAATTAAATCATGACTTAGGTTATTTTAATTATTAGTTTATCATGACATTAATTTAACCTAAGTATTTTATGTTATAAGTTATAATTAATTAATTATTAAAACATGCCTATAATTAATTAATTTAGACATGACTTAGGTTATATTATTATTAATAATAATACACATGTTAACCTAAGTATTTTCATTTCATTTTAATTATACATGTTATACTTTAATTAAAATGCTTAACCTATAGTTTAATTAAAATACATGAAATAATAATTAAACTATACACTATATCATATGACTTAAGTAGTAAGCTTATAACACTTAGACTTATATGTTAGCTTATATAATCAGCTTAATTCTAATTATGGAAACTTCTATTTATAGAAACTTAATTAAATAAGGCAACTAATCTAATTATGGAAACCTTCTATATATGGAAATCAATCTAATTCAGGCAGCTAACCTAATCATGGCAACTTTCTATATATGGAAACTTATTTAATTAAGGCAGCTGATCTATTTTTGGAAACTTTCTATTTTTAGAAACTAATCTATTTTAGGCAGTAAATTCTATTTTTGGAAACTTTCTATTTTTTTTTTTGAAACCTGCTATTTTTGGAAAGTTACTTATTATTATACAGTAAGTATATTAATACATGAAACACCAGTAATACTTAATCAGATAAACCAGAAATACAAGATAAACACAGTTTAAGGCTTAAAACAGTGAACCATGACCTAAAACATACCAAATCAGCTATAACAAGACACAGAACCCAGTACGTAATCAGTGAATCGATACTTATACACGTGTGTATTCATGTAGCATTAGTGATCCAGAAGTAGGAGTCTTTCTTCCGTTCATTTCACTGGACTTGAGGTACGGATTCCCGTCCTTTCAGTATGGACATTCTTTCCTTATTAGGATTTCCCCGTATGCAGCCAACTGTTTTCCCCAGCATTTGTTTTATTGTTTTGAACTGCTTATGTTAATTTAGCATAAACTATAGCCATATACAAGCATGACCAGTTTCACCTAGTTATGGAGGTACCATAACCATAGCATTGGAGGCACCGATGTTATGACTTCCCCACGGCGGAGTGATTGCTCGTGGCGTCCCTTTTCAGTTTGGCCATATTATTATATCAGTCGGGGCGTATGGGTGCATCCTAGTTACATGTTTTATTTCAGTTTATCATGGTGAATGTGGTGTGTGCCTTGCACCCTTCACAAGGAGCTGATCCCTCCTACCCAAATCAGTATATTGATTAGAGGCATCCCCTCTAATCAGCATGATGAGGTCACCCCTCCAAGTATTCATGCACGTGACCTTTTCATGACCTATATGGGCTATGGTATTTATATGTTAAAACAGTTTTCACAGGTTAAACATAAGGCTTTTCAAACTATAAAACCAGTTTTCATGTTACTTAACCAGTTTACTCAGTACTTAGTCTTCCGCTGTTATATGTTACATGCTTATCCTATATCATGCTTTATTGTACATCCGTGCACTGAGCGTCTTGCTCAGCCGTTTTCCTTTTCATGTTCCCAAAACGGCAGGTACTCAGGGACGCTCGTAGATCTGAAACGTAGGTGCATATGGATTGGAAGCTTTACTGTCTTTCTTTACTTTATGCATTTCCTTTACTTTGATACAGTTGCTTTGGACATTGTTTCGTCCTTCCTTTTACAGTATTTATGTTTGTGTGTGATGAGCTTTACTTTGGGATACCGATGTTTGATTCCGGTATTTCCTTTTATGGTTGAATAATGCTTAGACATTTATCCTTGTACGCTTTGATGACACGCCATGATATGCGTAATATTCCATTTCCAAAATGGGGTGTTACAATTATGGTATCAGAGCCAAGGTTTCGACCTGTAGGCTCTCAAATATGACCTGTGATTAGTGGGTAGTCACTACGGTCTTCCTAGAACTGACAGTTGTTTTCATGCATTCATCATTTTTAAGCATACATATACATGTCATTGTTACAGGGTTTTTGACTAAGTAATGGTTGGTACAGGACTGGCCCTATTTAGTCGCATGTGTTTTATCAAAACTTTTAGATTTGGGACCGACCCATAGGCGTCCCCTCGATATGTCTTTTATTTTGAGTGAACTGACCGAAGGCGTTCACTCTCGAGCATCAAAAGTTTTCATAAAACTGCATCATGCATTCATACAAAGATTTTCTTGCATAAAATTTTTCTCGTGAAATTTTGGCATAAAATTTTTCTTTTATATATTTTATGTTTGAACTGTTAATCATATGTTTATGTTATACTGTCAGATGGTTCTCACACGCGAGCAAGAGCAGCTCAATGCTGCGATTCAGGCTGCCATGCAAGCCTTACTTCCTCAACTGAGGAATGACATTCGTGCTGAAGTCCAAGCTGCGAATAATCAGCAGCCGCAGAATCAGGCACCTCCTCCTCCTCCTCCCCCAGTGACTCTAGCAGTATGGTTGGAACGATTTAACAAGCTCCGTCCTAGAGCTTTTGAAAAGACTGATAGCCCCAGCGATGCTGAAAGCTGGCTGACTCACATTGAGAAAATCTTCAATGCTATGGGATGTGACCCCGCCTTCAAGGCAAGATTGGCGTGCTACAGGTTTGAAGGCGATGTACTCAACTGGTGGCTAGCTTTGACACAGTCAGAAGGAGGTGATGAATGGGTCGCTGGTTTGACATGGGCCCAATTCAAGGAGAGAGTGATGGAACAGTTCTTTCCTAAGGCAGAGCAGGACAAACTCAAGCGTGAATACCACGGGATACGTCAGAGACAGGGCGAGAATAGCAATGAATTCATGCAGCGCTTTCTTCGCCTTGCTGGTTTTCTAGGAGCAGCGACTGGTACTCCTGAGGAGCAGGCACACCATTTCAGGTGGGCACTTCGCACCTCGGTTGCGAACAATCTAGTATGTGCTACGTTCAATACGGTAGCACAAGTGGCTGACGCAGCAAGAAAGCTTGAGATGTTGCAGGAACGTGATGAGTTCGGGGAAGCAGAAAGACCCGACAAGAGGTAAAACATTTCATGTTCTAGCGTTAACCAGACCGCATCCTATCGTCATATGTTCTATAATCATCTCTTAAACTGTATCTTCCAGGCAGAAAACTGGGGACCGGTCTCAGCCGGCTACTCAGCAGCAGCCCAATCAGCCCAAAGGAAGCGGTCACTCTAACGACCGTTCTGTTGTGGAAAGGCGCAGCGGTAATGACAATTACCGTAACAATGCGGGACAGTCCAACAACAGCAGGTCCTACTATTTACGCATCTTCTTATGATTTCATGTTATATCTCTCATGCTGACACTATGTTAATCTCTACCAGGAACCACGGTAACGGAAGGGACCAGAACCACAGGGGTTCTCAGCCCAACCGTTCAGCTAACACTGGTAAGCATCTTACGACGTTTACGTCCTATACTCGTGCATATAACTTATTCTTAACACGTTCTGTCATCAGCAGGCCCTCAGCAAGCAAGAACTCCTGCTGGAGGATTCACTCATCCTCTTTGCAGCACCTGCCATCGCAGACACCCTGGCCCATGTCGTCGTGACTCCGACGCGTGCTACAAGTGCGGCCTCCCTGGCCATCGTATGAGAGATTGCCGTAAGGGTGAAATGGAGGGTACTTCGGGGCATGCTGATACTAAACCGCCTCCTACCACTGGGCGTGTCTACACGACATCGCGCGATCAGGCAAACAAATCTACAGGTACCATTACTGGAATTTTGTATATGTACGGCCAGGCTGCATGTGTTCTTTTCGACACGGGTGCCACTCATTCAGTTGTTTCCACTACTTATGCTAAGAACATCAGGACACTTCCCTTGCCATTAGAAACTAAGCTTACCATTTCCACGCCTCTGAGGGACTCTGTATTAATAACTCATGTATACAAAAGTCTTCCTTTAGAGTTTGACGATAAAGTTCGTGCAGTAGATGCACTTCCTCTAGACATGATTGAGTTTGATATGATTCTCGGCATGGATTGGCTATCCAAGCACCATGCTACCATAGACTGCCACTCTTATCGAGTGATCTTCGGCGACATTAATGCACCAGAGTACATCCATAACGGGTTCATACCCGGACGGTCTGTACAAGTCATATCTACCTTGCAAGCACGTGCATTACTGTCACATGGCTGCGAAGGTTATCTCGCTACGGTTCATGACATGGATGCTGAATCCCCATCGATTCAGGATCAACCAGTAGTTTCGGAATTTCAAGACGTCTTTCCAGATGAACTTCCAGGCATACCACCTGCAAGAGAAGTGGAGTTCAACATCGACCTTGTTCCAGGAGCGGAGCCAATCTCTAAGGCTCCGTATCGTATGGCTCCCATAGAGCTAAAAGAACTGAAGGACCAATTGCAGGAACTTCTTGAACGAGGGTTCATTAGACCGAGTGCATCACCATGGGGCGCACCGGTCTTGTTCGTTAAGAAGAAGGACGGCAGCATGCGACTTTGCATTGACTACCGTGAACTTAATAAGATTACCATCCGCAACAGATATCCACTGCCACGTATAGACGATCTGTTTGACCAACTTCAAGGAGCCAAACACTTCTCAAAGATCGATCTAAGGTCAGGCTACCATCAGCTAAGGGTTAAAGAGCAGGATATTGCCAAGACTGCTTTTCGTACCCGCTATGGCCATTATGAGTTTGTAGTCATGCCATTCGGCCTGACTAACGCTCCAGCAGTATTCATGGATCTAATGAACAGAATCTTTCATGAATTCCTTGATAAATTTGTCATTGTATTCATCGATGACATATTGATATTCTCAAAGTCCACGGAGGAACACGAAGATCATCTCCGTACTGTACTACAGATTCTTCGTCAGAAGCAGCTGTATGCGAAATTCTCCAAGTGTGAGTTCTGGTTAAACAAGGTGGCGTTCTTAGGTCACATTGTATCAGCAGAAGGGATCACTATGGACCCAGCGAAGGTTGAGGCTATCACTAAATGGCCAAGACCAACATCAGCGACAGAAGTCCGCAGTTTCTTAGGCTTAGCTGGATATTATCGAAGATTCGTGGAGAACTTTTCTCGACTGGCATTGCCTCTCACCAAACTGATGCGGAAAGGAGAGAAATTCGTCTGGACGGAAGATCGAGAGAAGAGCTTCGAAGACCTAAAGCAGAAGTTAGTATCTGCACCTATTCTTACTCTCCCATCTGGTACAGGTGGATTTCAGATCTATAGCGATGCATCGGGGAAGGGACTGGGCTGTGTTCTCATGCAACATGGGAAAGTGATCGCGTATGCTTCACGGCAGCTTAAGCCTTATGAAGAAAACTACCCTACGCATGACCTGGAACTTGCTGCAGTGGTGTTCGCATTGAAGATATGGAGGCATTACTTATACGGAGAATCATGCGACATTTTCACGGATCACAAGAGCTTGAAGTATATCTTCACACAGCGAGAATTGAACATGAGACAAAGGAGATGGTTGGAACTGTTGAAGGATTATGATATTAACCTACAGTATCATCCCGGGAAAGCTAATGTAGTAGCAGATGCACTCAGCATAAAGTCCAGAATGATAAACGACATTGAGATCAAGGAGCAAAACATAAGGGACTTGGAGCGGCTTGACATTGAAATCATGGTACGTGGGCAGCACGGATACTGGGCGAATCTTACAGTAGAACCTGAGTTACTGACTAGGATCAAGGAAGCGCAGAAGGATGATGGAGAGATTTGGGCGATAATTCAGAATTTGGAGAAGCAGACAGAATTCAGAATGGACGCAGACGGTATCGTTTGGCAGGGCACGAGACTTTGTGTTCCTGATAATCAAGAACTCCGGGAAGCATTGTTAGCTGAAGCTCACAGCTCCCCATTTTCTATACATCCTGGGTCGACAAAAATGTACCATGACATCAGACAGCACTTTTGGTGGAGTGGTATGAAACAGGATGTAGCCACGTATGTCTCCAAATGTCTTACATGTCAGCAGGTTAAGATTGAACATCAGCGATCTGGCGGTCTCCTTCAACCGTTGGATATTCCAGAGTGGAAGTGGGACAAAATCACCATGGATTTTGTTACCGGTCTTCCGCCTACCAAGAAGAAGCACGATGCTATTTGGGTCATCGTTGATCGACTCACCAAATCAGCTCATTTCTTACCGATACGCAAGGAAGATCCGGTAAGTAAACTCGCAGATATGTACAGAAGGGAGATCATGAGACTCCACGGCACTCCCTCCAGCATCGTCTCAGACAGAGATCCTCGTTTCACGTCGCGATTCTGGAAAGGTCTGCAAAAAGCTTGGGGTACACAACTTAAGCTGAGCACAGCCTTTCATCCTCAAACGGACGGACAGTCGGAGCGAACAATTCAGACATTGGAAGATATGTTAAGGTCGTGTGCGTTGGAATGGACAGGTGATTGGGACGATTACATCTGTTTAGTTCAGTTTGCATACAACAACAGCTGGCACGCAAGTATCAAATGTGCTCCTTTCGAAATGTTGTATGGCAGAAAGTGTCGCGCTCCAACTTGCTGGGATCAAGTGGGAGAGCGAACACTTGAAGGACCAGAGATTATAGAAATGACCAACCAGAAGATTGAGGTAGCTAAACAGAAACTGCAGGAAGCACGGTCACGTCAGAAGAGTTACGCCGATAAGCATCGTAGGGACATACATTTTAATGTGGGAGATCACGTCTTCCTCAAAGTTTCGCCGGCACGTGGTGTTAAACGCTTCGGGATCAAAGGAAAACTCAGTCCTCGGTTCATCGGACCATTTGATATCGTTGAACGAATCGGCGAAGTATCTTACCGATTGGCGTTACCTCCTCAGCTTTCGCACGTGCATAACGTGTTCCATGTGTCCTTACTCAGAGGGTACAATTATCATCCCCTTCACATGGTTCAGTATCCACTGGAACAGATACGTGAAGATCTCACGTTTGTAGAAGAACCCGAACGAGTACTCGACAGGCAAGAACGAGTCATGAGAAGGAAGACGATTCCATTCGTCAAAATCCTTTGGAGGGACCATACCGAGCGGGAAGCCACTTGGGAAACAGAGGAGTCTATCCGGGCTTCTTACCCTCACTTCATATTTTGAGTTCGGGTATGTCACTTCTTTTCAGCTTACTTTATCTATAATTCGGGGACGAATTATTCTTTTTAGGGGGGAAGAATTGTAAAACCCGCATGCTTTTACCATGAACAGTGCCCTTAAGATCGTACGTTCTAGATTAAAACTTACCTCATATAGTATTGATCACATTCATGTGCTAATAATCAAGCAAGTGCATACGTGTATGTCATGACAAGTATCGATTACGTACGAACCCATGATAAACAGTTAATGATATATCACGTGAACATAATTAAATCATGAACACCATTTAAAATACTAACTAAAATAATTACGTAAATACTTATAATATATTTACGAGCGTTAAGTTTACGATAAACGACACGTTAAAAGAAACAGAAACACGTTAAACACGAGCACGTTTAACCACGAACGAACACGAAACATCGGGACACGAGAAAGGTACGGGTACCCCATGTGGGGCCCCCATACCCACGGCACACATGCATGAAATGGGCTTAGCCCATGGACTTTTCAAGTTAAGGGGGGGTAAAGTGTTAAACATGTTTTCATTTTCATTTTACAAGAAATAAACTAAAAACCCTAAAAAGAGTTTTCTCCTCTCCTTTTTGCCTCCTTTGTGCCGCCACCTATACACCATCATAAGGGGGTGTTTGATTGATTTTGATCTTAAAAACAAGTGTTAGAATACGTGTTTGTTCATCCTTTTTCCAAGCTACATAGTGGTATACCTTTCTAACCCTTCTTTTTAATTCTTTTTAATTCTTTTGATCTTTGATTATTTTCATGAACATGTTATTATTTTTCTTATGAAAACAAGATAATTAATCATTGATCTAACATATTTTGATATTAAATAAAATCAAGGAATGATTTAAAGGGGTGTTTGTTTCTAGCCGCCTAGCAAAACAAACCCGAGGGGGGTTTGGTTTGCTATTGCCGCCACCACCAAGACCACAATTGGTCTTGGTTGGCTCATGTGGGACCCACGGCAGCAAGGGGACACGTGTGCCCCGGGTTTGGCCCGGGGTACGGTGTCGAATTCATACCCGGTTCACGGTTCGTTGGTTAAAATCATGATCTATGTTACATGTAATTTTTATGAATCATGAACTTAGGATATAATTAATTAATAACATGAAATATTAATTAAATCATGACTTAGGTTATTTTAATTATTAGTTTATCATGACATTAATTTAACCTAAGTATTTTATGTTATAAGTTATAATTAATTAATTATTAAAACATGCCTATAATTAATTAATTTAGACATGACTTAGGTTATATTATTATTAATAATAATACACATGTTAACCTAAGTATTTTCATTTCATTTTAATTATACATGTTATACTTTAATTAAAATGCTTAACCTATAGTTTAATTAAAATACATGAAATAATAATTAAACTATACACTATATCATATGACTTAAGTAGTAAGCTTATAACACTTAGACTTATATGTTAGCTTATATAATCAGCTTAATTCTAATTATGGAAACTTCTATTTATAGAAACTTAATTAAATAAGGCAACTAATCTAATTATGGAAACCTTCTATATATGGAAATCAATCTAATTCAGGCAGCTAACCTAATCATGGCAACTTTCTATATATGGAAACTTATTTAATTAAGGCAGCTGATCTATTTTTGGAAACTTTCTATTTTTAGAAACTAATCTATTTTAGGCAGTAAATTCTATTTTTGGAAACTTTCTATTTTTTTTTTTGAAACCTGCTATTTTTGGAAAGTTACTTATTATTATACAGTAAGTATATTAATACATGAAACACCAGTAATACTTAATCAGATAAACCAGAAATACAAGATAAACACAGTTTAAGGCTTAAAACAGTGAACCATGACCTAAAACATACCAAATCAGCTATAACAAGACACAGAACCCAGTACGTAATCAGTGAATCGATACTTATACACGTGTGTATTCATGTAGCATTAGTGATCCAGAAGTAGGAGTCTTTCTTCCGTTCATTTCACTGGACTTGAGGTACGGATTTCCGTCCTTTCAGTATGGACATTCTTTCCTTATTAGGATTTCCCCGTATGCAGCCAACTGTTTTCCCCAGCATTTGTTTTATTGTTTTGAACTGCTTATGTTAATTTAGCATAAACTATAGCCATATACAAGCATGACCAGTTTCACCTAGTTATGGAGGTACCATAACCATAGCATTGGAGGCACCGATGTTATGACTTCCCCACGGCGGAGTGATTGCTCGTGGCGTCCCTTTTCAGTTTGGCCATATTATTATATCAGTCGGGGCGTATGGGTGCATCCTAGTTACATGTTTTATTTCAGTTTATCATGGTGAATTTGGTGTGTGCCTTGCACCCTTCACAAGGAGCTGATCCCTCCTACCCAAATCAGTATATTGATTAGAGGCATCCCCTCTAATCAGCTTGATGAGGTCACCCCTCCAAGTATTCATGCACGTGACCTTTTCATGACCTATATGGGCTATGGTATTTATATGTTAAAACAGTTTTCACAGGTTAAACATAAGGCTTTTCAAACTATAAAACCAGTTTTCATGTTACTTAACCAGTTTACTCAGTACTTAGTCTTCCGCTGTTATATGTTACATGCTTATCCTATATCATGCTTTATTGTACATCCGTGCACTGAGCGTCTTGCTCAGCCGTTTTCCTTTTCATGTTCCCAAAACGGCAGGTACTCAGGGACGCTCGTAGATCTGAAACGTAGGTGCATATGGATTGGAAGCTTTACTGTCTTTCTTTACTTTATGCATTTCCTTTACTTTGATACAGTTGCTTTGGACATTGTTTCGTCCTTCCTTTTACAGTATTTATGTTTGTGTGTGATGAGCTTTACTTTGGGATACCGATGTTTGATTCCGGTATTTCCTTTTATGGTTGAATAATGCTTAGACATTTATCCTTGTATGCTTTGATGACACGCCATGATATGCGTAATATTCCATTTCCAAAATGGGGTGTTACACCACCATGGTGCGGTTGTGGCTGCTGTGACGACGTCCGGCCGCCACCACGACGGTGGTTGGGCGGCGGACTGCCCTTTTTCCGATCAAAATTCGCGGCCAAAACAACCATAACATATAAAAATGATAAATAACCCATCTTGTCTAATCTTGATGTAACCATCTTGCATGCATAGATCGGGATAAGATCAAAAGGTTTTTGGGGTTTTTAAGGTTAATCTTTGTGTTATAACCATTGATCCATCACCCACACACCACCACAAGGTGGCGGCGGCTGGAAAACACCACGGCAGTGGCGGTAACCGCAGGGGACAGCGGGTAGGGGGTTTTTAAGGGTTGGAGAGGCGCGACAAACGAGGAGAGTTGCGTAGATTCGCTGAAAAAAACCCATCATAGGAGAAAAATACTCGCCGGAAAATATTCCGGCGGCGGCGGCTGCATAGCAGCTGGTGGCCGGATTTTGAGAGAGAGAGAGAGAGTTTATATATTTAGGGTTAAGTGTGTTTTTGGTTTTGAGAGAAAAATGAAGAAAAATGAGTTAAACTTCTCTTTATATTTGCTAGTCAAAGTTTTACAAAAGTAAGTGAAAGGTTCTAGATAATGCAGAGACTGTTAATGTAATTTTTGTTATCACTTTTGTTAATACATGGTTCGGGGCTCGTTTGGGCGACTTAACGGACGATTCAAGTCACGAGACTTGCGCCATCGTTTTTAAAATCATTTTTCCAATAAATATGAGTCCTTACTTTGTCGAGTTTCGAAAACATTTGCTATTATTTATTTAATTGCTCGTTTAATCATTTATAGATATTTCCGTTAGATTTTACCGTAAAACTAAAATGTAAATTTTATTACTAACATTATTAGCAACGTGTTAGGATATAATAAAAATAATATTCCTTCATATTTTCAAAGTTTTCGTTTTGAATCGTTTCAACTATTAGTTTTATCAGTTTTGCTCCGTCCGTCGTTTAAAACGTCGATAAATATTACAAGTAATTAAATAATAAATATTTAATTTTACGAAACGTAAACGTAAAAATTTTAAATTTCTCAGTTCATAAACTAAAAGGAAATATTCAAAATAAATTTGAATTTTAGCTAACACGATCTTCGTTAAATTATCGAAAATAAATAACAAGTTTCGTAAATGTTCGAAAAATCTTAATTTAAACTTTGGTCAAAATTTTCGGGTTGTTATATCATCCACTCCTTTAGGAAGCGACGTCCCGGCGCTTAATTCGCATACGATAGTCTTCAATCTAACAATGAAGAGTGAAAAACAGGCAAGTCATCATCTAAGTTCCAAAGAAAGTCAAAAGATATTATATGTACATGTTCTCCATGATCGGACGTTATTGGACAATGCCGTCTGAAGTTCTCACAACTTACGATCATTCGACTAGATCACATGCCACATAAGTATATAAAAGCAAAAGTCAAACATAAATATCAAATACAGATTTCCGCCGTTTGTCATCGAGTAGGAAAATGAGAGCGAAGAATAAATTATACATTATCATTAAAATAACATTTGTCACAATTATCCGTCCCGGATTTGGTATTACCTTAAAACTCAGTTGAGGTACTTTCTTGATAAAGATGATACATAAAAAATAGAAGTAAAATAGTTTCAAAATTTATTTGGTCGTCTTGAGAAGCTTTGAGAGAATGACATGAATTTATTAATTAAACTCATATTGACGGTTACAATTAGAAAATATAATTTCCAAATTAAATCATTATTAGAAATATAAATTAAATTGGTAATTTTATTACATTAAAATTAAAGTATGATAAGTCAATTACTTCAAAGATAGAGATAATTTCATTTTAAACATTAGTTTTAGTTATACAAAATATAATGTATAAATTTGACCTTTTACTTGTAATGGTTATTTCGATAATTTGAAAATCATTTGAAAATGTAGAGAAGTTCCATAAAAATTTTTATAATACTTTGTAGGAATACATAAAGGTGTTTATCGTTCCAAAATAAATATGGGTTACATTCGGGTTTTCGAAATGTGACAAGATAACAAACGAATACGAATGGAATTAATAGTCAACAATTAGTACGAAATCAATGGTACAAAAGAGGACGAAGCAAATGTCATATAAATTCTTAAAGAGAATAATAAAATAAAGGCGTTGATGGTTAGACGATAAGAAATAATAGATTAAACAAGTTGTCAAATTTGGTTAGTGCGGTTGATGATTCACCAATATCAGCTCGTTAACTTAGCGGTGGTCGTTACACGATCGAAAATAAGATCCATTCAAAAAAATTTTTAAAAAAAAGAAATTCCTAATAATCACTTGTAATTAAAATAAATCAAATGAACGGTGTTAGTGTTTAAAGAGAGAAGTCAAAGCACGGTTCACAAGAGTGGATTTCGAGACAAACGAGAGTGACGGACGTCATCCCGGATATACGGAAATCACTCTAGTGATAATTCATTATTCACGTGCGGAGACATTCCAAAGATCTACCCAATCGCATAAAGAAGATTGGACGAGAAGGAAGGATAAAACATCGAGACTTTCAAGTCATTTATCAACAGTCAGTAATTAGACGAACGGTCGAAAGAAATCAGTTATAAGACAAAATGAAGTAACAAGTGGAAAAACGATTGTCGAGTAAAAACGTATTCGTAAGCGCGTAATTCGTTCAAGAAAAGGTAAGAAAACGTATGCGGATGCATAGAAATTGCGCTACTTGCATAAGATAAAACGTTTTCAAAACTTCTTTTCAATTTATTTCATTTTATTTATCTTTATCATAATTACAGGTAAAAAGTTGATTATCATCAAGATTTTTAAGTTGACTACTATTCAGCCTAGCATGGCTGCTTCTAAATTAGACATAGGTGATCAGGCCATGTATAATTTAGGAATAGCAATGCAGTGCTCAGTTTCGTCGAAAAGTATTACGTTTCTTATCTTTATATAAACCATGCCATTTGTAAAATGTAATTTAATAATAGTTTATAAATTTATAGGATACAAGTAATTTGTGAGATACTTAATAAGCAACTTTTAATCTTACGAAAAGTATTTTATAAGACCAAAGTAAAAATAATTGGTGAAAATAATCGTAAAACAATATCAGATTTATTTATAATATGACATTATGACAACGTGTAAAGTAGTCAAAGTTTTGCAAAGAGTACCAAATAGTAGCTCATAAAACAATCAATGAAATGGTTACAAGTCGTTAAGGTTTCAAAAGGTTATAAGGTTTAGACGAAAACGCCATGAGACACGTGATAAAATATCGACGAAGAATGTGAAGACAAAACTTCAAAACTCAACCCAAGTCAGTGGAAGGTTAAAAGAAAAATAAAAATAATATCGAATGACAAAAGAGTCATATATATGAAAAGAATAAAACAATCCACATGTGTATTCTATGTAAGATACTCGACACAACATGCTTTTAAGAAAGTATATTATTCGTTTTCAAATTACCCCATTATACTGGTAATTGCTAATCATGTACTGTTTCTATTTTTAAATATTTTCACATGCAACTAGTATTCGTTAGTTGTAAAATAATCTTTGTTAAAATTTTACGATCTCAAATGAAATCAAAACAGCTTAGAAACATTTAAAACTCATGTTCTGAATTTTCTATCAGATTTAAGTTTTAAATATGAGCCGATTAATTGACCTGATAAACGACATCTCCAAGACTCAGAGTCTAAAGCATTTTGATGCAAAACGACGTTTCAGACGACTTTCTAGTTTTACCCGAGACCTGAAAACCAATGTAAAATGACCAAAATACCCCTGCAAGTTCTGTGCAGGTTTGACTATTTTGTTTTTAAAACGCAGGTTTTACTTTTAAGTTTTGACCTGTTTATAAAGTGTATTTTTTGACACTTCTTTACGGCTCAAAATATATACATATATACACACATGTCTTGTGGATTTCATAACAACGAAAAATAAATCTCGTAATGAGCATCAAATAAAATATAGCATGATGAACGACAGAAAATGCTTCAAGGTATTCAACACGAAATTTAGGAAGCAAGACGGTGAAGACGTTCGTAATTTACATTCCAAAATGCAATGTAGGCAAATCTCCTTGGTACCACGATTGTCAAAAACACAAAACATAACAAGAAAAGAATGGAACATTAACATGCTACACTCCGGGAGCGAGAAGGTTAATGAAAAACAAATGATACAATTTTATATAAGTAAAATCGTATTCCAATTCTAGCGCCATAATCTAGACGATGATTTATAAAATGACGATGACGTTACCGAGATATAAGTGAAGAATACACTTCGGAGTCGATACATATAAATGTAAATAAATAGCGGTTAGTCTATTCCAAGGACACATTGAGCTACACAATGGTCTAGAAATTACGTTTCAAGACGTCTAAACACAAACAGCCGGAAGACGATTTGAATATCTATATAGATATCTCAAAGGGTTAAGCAATAAAAGTAACGCGCGCAGATGGAGGTATGTAAGGTCATAATATAAAACTTGCAATAAAAGCAATTTAAATACTTCAAAAATAAATACAGAAAGATCTTGAAAATTCAATGTATTTATTTAAGTTAATCATTAATAAATGATAAACTTTTATCGAAAGGTTTAACGACATAAATATATATCGATAAAGGATTATAGTATTTATTTAGAAATACTTAGCAATAAGGCATACATAATAATGTATACTAAAGTTGTAATCCCAGAAGTAGCTTGAACTTGAAGTCACGCGAAATCATGTGCACCGACTCTTTGAAAAATTAAACCGATAGTTATAGTTTAGGTTTTTAGAAAAAGACCTAGTTCTCTATAACTCATGGCTCTGATACCAATCTTTAACACCCCCAAATTTACACGCAGCGGAATACATCTTTGGGTGCTAAACAATGATACAACAACACATAATTTATAAAGAACGACTCGAAAAGAGACGTTTTAGATTTATCGTTCCTAAAACATTTGTCAGAGTAGCGTAGTCCCAAGTAATCGTTACCAAAAGATAAATTAAAACAACATATTGGTTTGTTTTAAAAATGGAACGATAAATAAATCAAAGAGTTTGAACAACAAAAGCAGTGCACAACTTCATTCCCGTGACCTCCAAGCTTCCACTTCTTGATTACCTGAAATACATGTGAGTAAAACAATCAGCAAAAATGCCGAGTGAATCTATAGGTTTATGTAATCAATTTGAACACAAGCAAAGATTATAAGTTTGTGGCATGCTTATAAGCGTCAAATAATAATTTGCATCAACAATGATAATTGTATATAGCATAAATTGCAATAAGCTCATGGAACCGAGCCCTTAAACACTCCCATATCAGTCTAATAAGACGAGAGATTTATTAATTGTCGGTTACCTCTAGATTTTTGGTACATTGCCGTATACCTGACTTCTCAATACAATATGTCCAAACAGTGTGGAGGTCGGGCCTAAGCTTCTATGACAAGTCCACACAAACTGAACCGGGGCGGCTTCCCCCATAGATCTATTAATTGTACTAGCGGCTAGCCCATCATAAGCTAGTTAACGGTCCATAATTGAGGCTTTAACAAAGGCAATCACTTAATGCAATTTAGAGGCAACCACGGGTCCATTCATAGAGGGACAAAGCATACCATAAAAATCTTGTGTTCTAAGTTTATAAAAACATGTATTCCCCCTCGCGGGTTTAAAATCATTTAATAACTAGTATAAAGCGAGGCTATAGACTCACCTTAAATGCAGACATCAGCAGAATATAAGTATCAAACCACAAAGCATCACATAATATATACGGCTTGATTCCAATAGTCGTAATACACCATAATAAATAATCATGTAGCGTCAACAAATATCTTTCCGCGGTTGTAACTAATTCCACAGCTATGCTCCAATCGTTTGGTGAGGTTTATGTTTTGGTGTTTTCCCGATGGATGGTTACATCAACTCGACACAAAATAATTAATAAAATTTAACTCGTAAAACTTTGGTGGTTGGCCAAATAAAATAAAATGATAAAATAAATCATATAATATATTCGGTATATAATTTATATATGAACATGACGCTCATAATTCATGTCGTAAGTTATTATAACAAACATTTAAAATTGTATTTCTTTAAGTTATATACATAATTCTTCAGAAATAATAGTGTATACAAAATTATTTATATATAATTCGACACTTGTTGGAAAATCGTTATATAACTCATTAAAATTTATTTATCATATATAACGTTAAATGTCATATTAACTAAAATAATACTTTTCAAAAATTATTTTATAACGTATTTATTCGTTAACTATTTCTTTTATAAAATTATATATATTTTTAGAAAATTTCGGCATGACCTTGCTGTTTTTATAACATTTTCCATGTATATAAAATATATAATTTTACCTACTTTGTCTCAATCAATACCCAATTAATATTTTTCTCAATCAATATTCTAATTAAGGTATTTTTAATAATATAATTATTATATTAATTATATATTCCCACCATTAATATTTTAATTACTTTCCATTTCTCCTTAATTAATTACTTTTCATTTTTAATCAATACCTTAATAAATATATTAATTATTCCCATCAATATTTTAACTACTTTCCATATATAATTAAAAAAATTTATATTTTAATATACCATTTATTAATAATAATATTGATAACAACACTCTTTTAAATATGTATTTATTTATTATTTTCTTATAAGTCCTTAAATAATTATATATCTCATTTTATCAAATAATAATAATTATTATTATTATTATATTTTCAGAATCTTACATTCTATATTTTATTATACCCCAATTATTATTAATAATAATTATTATTATTGTATCCTCAAAATATGTATTTTCATACATCCCACTATTGTTATTTCCTTTATTTATTTATTTATTTCTTTTATATATCACTTTTAACCTAATTAAAAATAAAAACTTATTATATAAATGGTTATAATTTTATTTATTTTCTTATTCATTAAACTTTGTATTTATCATTTCATTATTAAATAAAAACAATAAAATAAAATAATAATAATAAAAATACAAATACAACTATACATCTAGATCTTATACCCAAAATACAAACAATCAACAAAACAAGTCCAGGAGCATCACCACCATAAGCCCGACACCACCATGGTGCGGCTGTGGCTGCTGTGACGACGTCCGGCTGCCACCACGACGGTGGTTGGGCGGCGGACTGCCCTTTTTCCGATCAAAATTCGCGGCCAAAACAACCATAACATATGAAAATGATAAATAACCCATCTTGTCTAATCTTGATGTAACCATCTTGCATGCATAGATCGGGATAAGATCAAAAGGTTTTTGGGGTTTTTAAGGTTAATCTTTGTGTTATAACCATAGATCCATCACCCACACACCACCACAAGGTGGCGGCGGCTGGAAAACACCACAGCAGTGGCGGTAACCGCAGGGGACAGCGGGTAGGGGGTTTTTAAGGGTTGGAGAGGCGCGACAAACGAGGAGATTTGCGTAGATTCGCTGAAAAAAACCCATCATAGGAGAAAAATACTCGCCGGAAAATATTCCGGCGGCGGCGGCTGCATAGCGGCTGGTGGCCGGATTTTGAGAGAGAGAGAGAGAGAGAGAGTTTATATATTTAGGGTTAAGTGTGTTTTGGTTTTGAGAGAAAAATGAAGAAAAATGAGTTAAACTTCTCTTTATATTTGCTAGTCAAAGTTTTACAAAAGTAAGTGAAAGGTTCTAGATAATGCAGGGACTGTTAATGTAATTTTTGTTATCACTTTTGTTAATACATGGTTCGGGGCTCGTTTGGGCGACTTAACGGACGATTCAAGTCACGAGACTTGCGGCATCGTTTTTAAAATCATTTTTCCAATAAATATGAGTCCTTACTTTGTCGAGTTTCGAAAACATTTGCTATTATTTATTTAATTGCTCGTTTAATCATTTATAGATATTTCGGTTAGATTTTACCGTAAAAATAAAATGTAAATTTTATTACTCACGTTATTAGCAACGTGTTAGGATATAATAAAAATAATATTCCTTCATATTTTCAAAGTTTTCGTTTTGAATCGTTTCAACTATTAGTTTTATCAGTTTTGCTCCGTCCGTCGTTTAAAACGTCGATAAATATTACAAGTAATTAAATAATAAATATTTAATTTTACGAAACGTAAATGTAAAAATTTTAAATTTCTCAGTTCATAAACTAAAAGAAAATATTCAAAATAAATTTGAATTTTAGCTAACACGATCTTCGTTAAATTATCGAAAATAAATAACAAGTTTCGTAAATGTTCGAAAAATCTTAATTTAAACTTTGGTCAAAATTTTCGGGTTGTTATATCATTAAACCTAGCACTATACAACACATCACCCTTGTCCCCTTGACTATGTTATGGGACGGCTAGAAAGGAAAGAAAAGGGGAAAGTGTACTTCCATGGCATTTAAAACATAGTACTAACAATCCTATGTAAGATTTCCTAAGTACTACCTAAGATCACAATATCTTGCTCAATCCTCTCTCTTGTCGTGTATACAAACCGAGCCACACACATCTCCGAAGTTTGGATATTTAGTTAACTTCAACACACACAAATCTCACTTACAACACTCTTATATTCGGATCACTATCTCACATACACGAAACACATTTACACCTTCATTTACTACACGAATCTTGGTCTCAAAAGCATTTAGTGCAAGCTCTCACTCGAATCTTGGTGGTCAAGGCAAGAAAATCAACCTAGGTCACGGTTAAGGGTACTAGACGCGTAGAAACAAGGTGTTTAGATAGTTTTGTCCATCCATCATCATCTCCAACAAACAAGTAAGTATACCACATCCATATCCTAATTCATTCATCACTTCCTACTCTTCATAACATACCATACGCGTAGGACCATTAAAACACGACTAGGATTACATGCATACGTAAGATCTTGCTAAAACTTGAACCACAAAGACTAGAAACCCACGGCTTGGACATTTTCTAGTTAACATACCTTAAAACATGGATCCCTAGGAAAGTAAATCTTGTTCGAACCTAAAAACTTAACCTATGTCAAATTAGTAAATTGCCTTGCTTTAAACACTAGATAAGCTAAACAATAATCTCTAAATATAAGCCCATAGGTCTCGGCTAAATTATTAGCTGAGTATGAACAAAAGCCACTAAGCTTAAGTATTTATTTAGGATTAGAGGAACTTATTAATAAGTTATAAGATTTAATAAGTCATTTGTATAAGCTCATAAGCCAATATAAGCCACAAATCAAATAAGCTGTAGCTTATACAAGGCTTATTTGATAAGGCAAATATTAAGCTAGCCCATTAAGGCCCATTTAGTTTGGGTTAATTGTGAGACTTAATAAACTTATATTAGTATTAAACTAAGCCTATTAGTAGGCCCATTAGACTTAAAACCCAATCCTATATATTAATGGGCCTAACGAGCCAATTTAGCTCCAAATCTACTATTAGGGGACTTTTCGTTCCATTTATGCCAACAGGTGAAAGTATAGGTCGAAAATGTAATATTATAAAACATGTATGTATAATTCGTGTTATTTGAAGAGCATAGGGATTAAATCTGCCCATTTCCAAAAGTATAAGGTTGTGTATTGTGTTAACCGAGACTTCTAACAAATCACAAGGACCATATGTGTCATTTCTTAAACTTAATGCAAGCCCTAGTATCCCTTTTTGTGCCTTATTAATATTTTCGAGACTAGGGGGACTCGTTTTACCATGTTACAAACTATAACCGAGCCCTAGGGACTTGGTTTGTCGAATACCCAAAGTTATTAAACCCTAGGGACCACTATTGTCACTTTTTGAATCTATTGTGAGTCCTAGGGGTGTTTTTGAAAACCAATGTAACGGAGAAGGACTAACGATGCAATACATTTAACGAACAGAAACCTAGGGGCTATTTTGGAAGCTATATTCTTTACAAGGACTAATGTGCAATTTAATTTAATTACAAACATTAATAAAATTGTTTAGACATAAATTAAATTAAGTTATTTTAATTATTTAAATTAAATAAACAATAAGAGTTTATTTACGACATTGATATAAAGAACAAATTATATTAGTGTATTTGAAACGCTAAGGAAATTTGGTGAGACATATTACTTTTCTACAATCACTTAATTAAATAAAAATCTATTTATTTAATTTATTACACTTTTATCGTACGAACAATTTAAATATATTTTTATAAACTAAAAATATATTATTATCGATAACTTACTATAAGTTTAACGTTTAAATAATAGCAAGAACTTATTAATTAGCGATCATACATTTTCATCAGTTACATTTATATGTGCATTTTTTCTGTGCATATATTGAATCATATAAATTACTTAGGTAATTTAACATCTCCGTGATCATAATATCAGCATACCTAGTGACATTCTACGAATACTTTATCATTGAGGAGAGTTCATGGCCTCATCTGTTACTGTTTCATAACTGGGGGAGAAAACATACTTAATTATTGTATATGAAAACACTTACAGACAACAACAGATTATTGCTTATTGTTTGCCCCATTTATTCCCGTGGACTGTAATAGTTAATAGTGTAGCCCGAAATGTTATAAATAGATCTATTTGGGTATTGACAACACCCGTCCTGCGTGACTTGCTATCACGAAACGCTTAGGCCACGCAACAGGTTAATTTCATTGTCGGACTGAGGGTCTCTCATTAGGATGATCCGAATAGGCACCTGAGAAACATTTTCTAGCATCTATTACAGGGCAATAGGAACTACTATAGTAGGAAGCTTGGTGCTCTACTATCTTCTTGGTGTTTTGCATATCAGTACATTTACATTATAATTAAACCTATGAATTCACCAACTTCGTGTTGACCTCCACATTTTACTTTTTATGTTTTCTCAGGAAAGTAAGCAGGTGCATGCATTGGATTCCAGCATCATAGGAAGTATTCATGATTACCATCAGTCTGAGAATATTTCTACAATTTATAATAAATGTGTTTTCAAGACATGTTACTTAATTTGCACAATTAAATTCATGTGATATGTTTTAATGACATTTGATGATCATTGCTCTATATACTATGTGCTACCGATCCACCAATTCAATGTAACACCCCACGTACTGTTCCGCTGCATTTCACCATTTGGGGGTGTTTCAAAAATGGTATCAGAGCGTATAGATATAGAGAACCAGATCTAAACCTAAAATTTTTAAATACTAAAAATTTATAATTGGACTATAACTGAATTTAAAAACTAATTAGTTTACAAAAATTGATTTTTGGGGAACCCTGATAGTTAGGCATACACATATAGAGCATACATATTGTGTGAACTAACTGTGTATTGATAATATAGTATCTTCTATATGATCACCTAAGTACCTACGTAATTTTGATTACACTATCGCATGCATACATAAGCATCGCATATGCATCTTTTGAAAAATTTTTGAATTGTGTAAGCTAATACTTAATCAACATTGAAATGATATTATTTTCATATTATCATGACATCACCGACTATCGTGACTACCTTTGACACTCTCATGACTCCTGCTGCTACGCCCTTATCACCGACATCAGTACTACACAGACTCGACATCGACACAGAGTCTGGGGATCACCCGACAGAGGGAGTTATTATGCTGACAGATTCTCCCTCTTCATCACCACCAGTTGTACCTACTTCCCCACATAGGGAAGCAGAGCAGGTAGTACCTACTCTACCACCGCTACCACCACTATCTACACTCCATAACTACCCCACCAGAGCGTTGCCATCTCGCAAGAGGAGGCATAACTCTACTCCTGTCTCCACATTCGAGATATGGGAGGGATCGGGAGACGGCCATGCAGCACCCAACACTATTCAGGCGCACCTTGATGCGTTGATTGCTAGGCAGGCACATGATACCGCTCTTATCCATGCCTTACTACGCGCGGACGATCAGGGACGTGCGGTACTTCAGGAGAGACTTAACACTCTCTACTGGTCAGTTGCTACTGAGTCATAGGCTGCATAGGGTTCATGGATGACTGTTTAGAAAAACTTGAAGTGGCTACTTGAGGAGAACTCTATTCTACGCCATCGTTTATCAACTCTGGAGGGTCATCAGTACGAGACCCACACTGCCGTTTTGACCCAAGAGGAGACCTTCAGGATCTTCTTCGACGTGGGTGAGTTTCGTCATCAGGGGACGACAGCAGAGACATATTATCTGAGGAGTGCATACACCGCTCGTCAGATTCAGCTTTTGGAGGCTCTCAGACTTACCAGAGAGACTAGAGCGCCATGATCGTGTTGCAGGATGCTCAGGCACCTATACCACCAGCTGCACCAGCCGCACCAGCAGACGGCCACACTTGTGTAGCTTAGATATCTTTGTATATCATGCCAAGCCTTGAGTTGCATCTCAGCTCGCACGACTTAGGACTTTTGTACTATATCTCATATTTTTTAGTTATATCCTTAACACCTAACCGTGGTAGGTATGTTATCTTTTGTTGTACTAAAAACATCTGTACCACTATTTTAGACAGGCATGTTGTATCCTTGTCTTACATCGGTTGTACTTATATGATATTGTTATTTGCCAGAAATGACTTGTACCAACATTACTCTATTATCTCTTGTACTTATATTATTATGAACTCTTGACAGGTTATACAATTTGTTGTGAATTCTACGCATACATTTTCCATGCAATTTAATATAACCATCATATTGAGCAACTAATAAATCTCATCCTTGTGTATTATAGAAAAATGGCACAAAGAGTTACCCGATAGAATCTCGGAGCTGTTCCCACACCAACTATTTCGGAAGCATAACTTAGAGTGCTTATCGGTCAAGGCATCGCTGGCGCCCTAGCCGCCAGGGAAACACATCCCAGCGGTAACCAAGGTGACAACCAAAACTCCAATGCTAGGAACCGAGTTTCTAGAGGGTGTACTTACCACGACTTCCTAAAATGCAATCCCAGTTACTTTAATGGAAAAGAAGGAGTAGTTGAGCTCATGCAATGGTTCGAGAGAACCGAGACTGTGTTCCGTATTAGTGACTGTACGGAAGAGAACAAGGTAAAACTTGCTACCTGTACACTACTGGAACCTGCTCTTACCTGGTGGAATTCACTGGTTGCTACCCTTGGGCATGATGATGCCTATGGGATGATTTGGACTGCACTAAAAGAAAGGTTGACCGTGAAATATTTTCCTCGCGGTGAAGTCAAGAAGCTAGAAATTGAGCTATGGAATCTAAAGTGCACCAACTATGACATCACAGCCTACAACCTTTAAGAGTTGACCTTGATGTGTACCAGGATGTTTCCCTGAGGGGAAGGATAATATTGAGAAGTACGTTAGTGGACTTCCAGAATATGTTCATGACAATGTGCTAGCATCTCGACACACTACAGTCGAGAGTGCCATCGAGTTTGCCACTGAACTGATGGACAAACGAGGTTGTGATCATGCAATCAGACAGAGTGAGCACAAGAGGAAAGCTGATGAGAACTCCTGTAATCACCATCAGACCCAACCAAAGAGACAGAACTCAGGGCATATCTATAGTGCTACTTTCTCAGGGTCGCCACCATATGTAGGCAACAAGCCTAAGTGTCCTAAGTGCAATTTTCACCACTACAGTGACGCATCTTGCCAAAGGCCCGGACAAGGCAATACCTATGTTTCGACTGATAGAAACAACTCTAGCACCGCCTTCAGGCCCAACAACGGGAATGGCCAGAAATTCTGTGGAAATAGACAGCATGGAAATCGTCCTCCCACACGTGGAAACGATGTGAAACGAAAGGAGGTTCGTTGCTATGGTTGCGGAGAGACAGGACACATCCGACCCGAGTGCACGAAGAAAGCAAGCAAGAACGGGAATGGTGGAGGAGCACCAGCCAGAGTTTACATGATAGGAGATATTAGGACCGACTCCAATATGGTTACCGGTACGTTTCTTTTGAACAATCGATATGCATCCATTTTGTTTGATACCGGATCTGATGGGAGTTTCACATCTACTGAGTTTAGTAATTTACTAGACATCATCCCTACCCTGTTAGACAACTGTTACAGAGTCGAATTAGGCGACAGCAAAATCATCGAAACTAATGCTATTTTAAGGGGTTGTACCCTAAACCTTTTGAACCATCCCTTTGATATCAACATAATCCCAGTAAATCTTGGTAGTTTTGACGTTATCATCGGTATGGACTGGTTAGCAAAATATCACGCAACCATTGTGTGTGACGAAAAGCTAGTTCGTATACTTTGGGGGAAAGAATACTTGATTGTACGAGGAGAAGGGAATTTGGACAGGACTGACACTAGACTGAGTGTCATCTCGTGCACCAAAGTCCATAAATACATACTGAAAGGATCTCCTATCTTTTTAGCACATATTTCTCAAGCAGATGAACCCGAGAAGAAACAAATCAAAGACGTACCAATTTTACGCGATTATCCCGAAGCTTTCCTAGACGACTTACCTGGTTTACCACCCACTCGTCAAGTAGAATTTCAGATCGACTTGATACCAGGAGCTGCACCTGTAGCTATAGCACCATACCGGTTAGCACCGAACGAGATGGAAGAACTCACTGAACAACTCCAAGAACTGTCAGACAAAGGTTTTATTAGACCCAGTTCCTCACCTTGGGGAGCTCCAGTACTATTTTTCAAAAAGAAAGACTGTTCTTTCCGAATGTGTATTGATTACAGAGAACTGAATAAGTTAACTGTGAAAAATCGATACTCACTTCCTCGGATCGATGACCTATTTTATCAACTACAAGAATCAAGTGTGTACTCCAAGATCGACTTACGATCCGGATACCAACAGTTGAGGGTCAGAGAGGAAGACATACCAAAGACATCTTTCAGAACTCATTACGGTCACTACGAATTTCAGGTAATGCCATTTGGATTGACCAACGCACCAGCCATATTCATGGACCTCGTGAATCGAGTGTGTAGACCACAACTGGATAAATTCATTATCATGTTCATCGACGACATACTCATCTATTCCAAGAATGAACAAGAGCATGGAGAACATCTTGATCAGGTATTGAAATTGCTTAACGAAGAGAAGTTGTACGCTAAGTTCTCCAAATGTGATTTTTTGATTCCTAAAGTGCATTTCCTTGGTCATGTGATCGATATCAAGGGATTACAAGTAGATCACGCAAAATTCAAATCCGTAAAGGATTGGGCATCACCTACGTCATCAAAAGAGATTTGCCAATTGTTAGGTCTTGTCGGTTACTATCAGAGATTTATAGAAGGATTCTATAAGATAGCTAAGTCAATGACAAAGCTTACTCAGAAAGGCGTGAAGTTTGAATGGGAGAAAAAGAGGAATCAGCATTCCAAACCATCAAACAAAACTTGTGTAGCGCACCTATTCTAGCCTTGCCAGAAGGCAACAAAGACTTTGTTGTCTACTGTGATGCTTCACACAAAGGCTTAGGTGCGGTACTGATGCAAAAAAAGAAAGTAATCGCCTATGCTTCAAGAAAACTGAATAAGCACAAAAATAATTACTCTACTCATGATCTAGAACTTGGATCCGTGGTTTTTGCCTAAAAATCTCGAGGCACTACCTATACGGAACAAAGTGTACTATGCATACCGACCACAAGAGTTTGTAACACATTCTAGACCAAAAGGAGTTGAACATGAGACAACGTTGTTGGATAGAGCTACTTAGTGACTAAGATTGTGACATCAAATACCACCCCGGTAAAGCCAACGTGGTTGTAGATGCACTAAGCCGCAAGGGAACTGATCCTCCCATGAGAGTTCGAGCCTTAGTTATGACCATTAGCTTGGATCTACCCAAGCAGATATTAGAGTCTCAACTCCAAGCCTAGAAGCCTGAAAACATTGGAAAAGACATAGGAGGAATGCTTAGGACGGATATAAGCAAGGAGTAGTTAGAACCAAGAGCAGACGGAACGTTATGTCTACATGGAAGAAGTTGGTTACCATGTTACGGAGACTTGAGAAGCGTGCTCATGCACGAATCTCATAAGTCTAAGTATTCCATACATCCCGGATCTGAAAAGATGTATTGGGACGTGATGAAGTTGTATTGGTGGCCAAACATGAAGGCATACATTGCCACATACATAAAGAAATGTCTGACTTGTGCTAGAGTGAAGACCGAACATCATAGGCCGTTAGTATTACTAGTCCAACCTGAGATACCAAAGTGGAAATGGGACAAAATCACCATTGACTTCATCACCAAACTTCCTACTTCATCTCACGGTTACGATACAATATGGGTAATCGTCGACCGACTCACAAAATTCGGTCATTTTCTACCCATAAGAGAAAATGACTCTTTGAACAAGTTAGCAAAACTATACCTAAAGGAAGCTATGACTAGAAACGGTATACCAGTCTCAATTATTTTTGATCGAGACGGTAGGTTTACGTCAAACTTTTGGAAAGCTTTTCAACGAGATTTAGGAACAAACTTGGACATTAGTACTGCTTATCACCCACAGACCGACGGTCAGAGTGAAAGAACAAATCAAACCTTGGAAGACATGCTGAGGGCATGTGTGATCGACTTTGGAAAAGGATGGGCCAAACATATACCTTTTGTTGAATTCTCCTACAACAATAGCCACCATGCCAGCATCAAAACCGCACCATTTGAGGCCCTCTATGGCCGCAAGTGTAGATCACCCGTGTGCTGGGCAGAGGTAGGAGAATTTCAAATTACGGGACCCAAACTGATCCAAGAGACTACTAACAAGATCACTCTCATCAAGCAGAGAATTCAAGATGCACAAGACCGAGAGAAGAGCTATGCAGATCGCAAGCGGAAGCCTATGGAATTTGAAGTAGGTGACCGTGTTATGCTTAAGGCATCACCTTGGAAGGGTGTTGTACGCTTTAGAAAACGCGGAAAGCTAAACCCATGGTATGTAGAACCCTTCAAAGTGATTTCCAGAATCGGTGCAGTCGCTTATCGACTAGAGTTACCCCAGCAATTGAACCGGGTACAGTCTACCTTCCATGTTTCGGACCTAAAGAAGTGCTACGCGGATGAGCCGTTGGCCATGCCATTGGAGGAGTTCATTTTGATGACAAACTCCAATTTATAGAAAAACCCGTAGAAGTCATGGAGAGAGTAGTCAAGTAACTGAAGCGCAGCCAAATTCTGTTGGTTAAGATATGTTAGAACTCCGGGAGAGGTCCTGAATTCACTGGGAACGCGAAGACTCGTTTAGAGCTAATTACCCACACCTGTTCACCTGAGCAGTAACGTCATCTTAAAGTTTGAGGACAAAGCTAAAATAACGGGTTAGTGCTGTAAAACCTGTAGCTTTCAGGTTTTGACTATGACATCATTGTACATGTCACCTCATGATATATATATATATATATATATATATATATATATATATATATATATATATATATATATACATATATATATATATATATATATATATATATATATATATATATATATATTCACCTTTGCACGAAAATCTTGCACAATCATATGCATCATACATGAGCATACATCATTTAAGCTCTAGAGCTTTGAGCATTTTATCATATCTGGGGGAACAGTTGACACATTTGATGAACAAGAACTTTGAACAATACATTATGATTGTGAATATTCAATCTTGGGATCACAGGAACAACATGTATGACTACATTTTATGAGCATACGGACATACTACACTTCAGTAAACATTGAGTATCACTACATCTATATGAGCATAAGGAATCTACAAACAATCATTTTGAGATTATTAAGTCACCTGTAAACACATGAGCATATTCATGCATCATTTAGTGTTATGAAAACCTAAAACCATGATCACAATTAATAACGTTTATTTAGTATAACATTACTACAAAATATATATATTATATATTTTTTATACACTTTAATTGTTACCACAAGCCAACACAAGCTATTGCAAAATGTACCTAACAAAATTTATAACATTTTATTTAAGTGTCTCATACTTTAATTAAATAAAACTATACTTTTATTAATTTAAGACTATACTTTCACCAAAAACCCTAAAACCTAACCAAATCGACTTGGACTCGAACCGAAACTTACCCTACACTACCTAAACTCCTAATAACTCTACCAAAACACTAGACTTGAACATAAAACTACCCTATACACCTTGTCTTAGCAGAATACTACATACATCACATTTACACTAACTTAAAACCTTACAACCTTACATTAGACTTTACATAAAACATGTACAACACTTCCTCATTAAACCTAGCACTATGCAACACATCACCCTTGTCCCCTTGACTACGTTATGCGACGGCTAGAAAGGAAAGAAAAGGGGCAAGTGTACTTCCATGGCATTTAAAACCTAGTACTAAAAATCCTATGTAAGATTTCCTAAGTACTAACTAAGATCACAATATCTTGCTCAATCCTCTCTCTTGTCGTGTATACAAACCGAGCCACACACATCTCCCAAGTTTGGATACTTAGTTAGCTTCAACAAACTCAAACCTCACTTACAACACTCTTATATTCAGGTCACTATCTCATATATATGAAACATATTTACACCTTCATTACTACATGAATCTTTGTCTCGAAATTATTTAGTGCAAGCTCTCACTCGAATCTTGGTGCTCAAGGCAAGCAAAACCAACCTAGGTCACGGTTAAGGGTACTCAACGCGTATAAACAAGGTGTTTAGCTAGTTTTGTCCATCCATCACCATCTCCAACAAACAAGTAAGTATACCACATCCATATCTTAATTCATTCATCACTTCCTACTCTTCATAACATACCATATGCGTATGACCATTGAAAACACGACTAGGATTACATGCATACGTAAGATCTTGTTAAAACTTGAACCAAGAAGACTAGAACCCACGACTTGGACATTTTGTGGTTAACATACCTTACAACATGGATCTAGGAACACCAAGTAAATCTTGTTCGAACCTAAAAACTTAACCTATGATAAATTAGTAAATGGCCTTGCTTTAAACACTAGATAAGCTAAACAATAAGCTCTAAATATAAGCCCATAGGTCTGGCTAAATTATTAGCCGAGTTTGAACAAAAGCCACTAAGATTAAATCATTTATTTAGGATTAGAGGAACTTATTAATAAGTTAGAAGATTTAATAAGTCATTTGTATAAGCTCATAAGCCCCAATATAAGCCACAAATCCAATAAGCCATAGCTTATACAAGGCTTATTGATAAGCCGAATATTAATCTAGCCCACAAAGGCCTATTTAATTAGTTGGGTTAATTGTGAGACTTAATAAACTTATATTAGTATTAAACTAAGCCCGATAGTAGGCCCATTAGACTTAAAACCCAATCCGATCTATTGATGGGCCTAACGAGCCCATTTAACTCCAAATCCACTATTAGGAGACTTTTCGTTCCATTTATGCCAAGAGGTGAAAGTATAGGTCGAAAATGTAATATTATAAAACATGTATGTATAATTTGTGTCATTTGAAAAGCACAAGGACTAAATATACCCATTTCCGAAAGTATAAGGGTGTGTATTGTGTTAACCGAGACTTCAAACAAACCACAAGGACCATATGTGTCATTTCTCAAACTGAATGCAAGCCCTAGTGATATGAGTGAAATCTCATATCAATTATATCACAAATCACCCTAAAACAAAAAGCAAAATACCTGATTTTGATTCACAAAAGCAGTATTATGGGTATGTTTTGTTGTTTGTGCTTGTGTAGGTAAAAATATACAATTATGAAGCAAACAAAGGAATCAAGCCTTTAGTGATGAAGAAAAGACAAAAGGAGGATGAAAAGTGACAAGTCTACCAAAGTCAAAGGACCTTTTATAAAACAATTCAAAGTTAAAGGACTAAACCTGCAAAATTGGAAAAGTCAAGAACAAAGTCAAACATGGTCAACTATCAAGTCAAGGGGCTTATTATTGTCTAACAATAAGTCAAAGGGCTAGAAATGACAAGACAATGAAGATCCTAGCTTAAATTAGAATCTGCTAAACTTAAGGGACTGAAATTGCTACGTTTCAAAGTATATTATGGTTTCAATCCATGTGATACAAAAGTAACCAATGAGAGGCGCCCGTTTCCTTAACTTGGATCACCATGTCATGCCATTTGGCTACTAAGAGAAGACGGCTCAATAAATAAGCCAATCCCAACAGTGCATCCCATTACTTAAACTTCCAGCCAATCATAATTTAGTGTTTGGATAATGATCCGAGTGAATTGTTTTCACCCAATACCAACATCACACGTGTCCATTCAAACTCATAACGAGCCCCGATTTAAGATAGAGAAAGAGTGATTTTCAGAGCAAGTGTTTAACATCAAAAGTGCTCTAAATCAAGAGAGGAATCCATTCCAAGTGATCGATTAAGCTAAAATCACTCAAGAGGAAAAGCCCAAATCTGTTCTTCACTTGAAAAATCCAATTGACCAATTTGTGCCACGTGGAAGCTGGGTATTGGATCAAACACGTCATTCATCTTCCCCAACACTCATTGTACTCTATAAATAGCCCTACTTGTACTTCATTTGTGTATAGTAGCTAGTGTGTGAAAAACACATACTTATCATTTCCTCTCATTTTCAGTTAGAGATTTAGTTAGTAACTAATCTCAAGTGTCTAACAAAAACATGAGATAGTTTGTTAGATTGTAACAAACTTGAAAACAACTCCTTCATTCATAAACATTCAATTCAATTCAATCCTTTCTCCTTTACTGCATTATCAATCATACACAGTTACTTTTACTTTCTATTGACCATAACTGATCAATGGAACTTGTTTGAGTGATTTGGAAGCTTTCCAGTTTAATTCAGCTAGTTTAGTTCATTTCATCTAGCTCTGACCTTGCCAGGAGTTAATATTGATGCAGAGTTGACAAGTCCTGGATGATGATGATGATTTGATGATTTCTTGTTGATGACAGTTGGTGTTTGTGTTAATTCTAGTAGGCTTAGCGCCTAACTACTCCACCAAAGGAGGCTTCAGTGCTAAAAGGCATTAAAATTCCTATTTTTGTTCCTTTAAAATGTCTTGCATGCTCAATTCTTAGATAGTTAGTGTAACTGCTTGATTCTGCTTGATTTGTTGTTCATTTGACCTATCTGATATGTGTTGGTAGATAGCTAGTAGATTACTTGGCTTTTGATTCACTTAGATTGATAAAATTTGGTCTTGAACTGCTTAATTTTCATCAGTAGGCCATATTGTGTTCTATAGTGTTAACTTGTTGGTTCTTTGTTGGTTTGTGGTTCATTTGAGTTGCTTTATAAGTTTAGATAAGTTTCTTTTGATTTCATAACCTTTTGTCTAAGAAGCCTTTGTTAAATTTTTCATAACAGTCTTAAAAGTGGTGTTTGGATTTATGTAGATTTTGTTAGAAATACGTTTTAACGTATATTAGAAGTATCGGTCACTCCACAATATGATTTATGTTGTAATAGCTCGTAGTTAGTAATTAGTTATTATTTGCTTATTAACTTAAGTAAGAACCGGTCCATGGGCTTGTCATGGACCGGCCCAAGTCCACTTATGACTTGGAACTATAAATACCCCTTTCCACCATGGAAAGGGGTTGGTTGTTATCATTTCTTTGTTTCCACTTAATAAAATTCACATAGTTTCTCTCACTTTCTCTCTCTAACTTTCTCTCTCTAGAAATTAACAAACCCCTTCATAGATTCATTGATTATCAATATTCTACATTTGGTATCAAGAGCTATGGGGTGATTTAAGGTGGTGATTTGTGTGGTTTTTTAGTTTTTGATTGTATTAGTGTTCTTTAAGAAAAATCATCTTGATTCTTGGTGTTTTTGGTGTTTTTGTGATTGGGATTAGTGGATAAGTATTAGTTGTTACTTATTTTAGTCGAAAGCACAAAACTTTTTGGGTCATTTGGTCAAAATCTGGGCTTAATCTTAACTTTTACTGTTCGACTGTTCATCGGAGGGGGTTTCTGTTTATTCAGCAAAACTTCCGGATCAAGAAGTTCCGGATCAAGGAGTTCCGGATCAAGAAGTTCCGGATCAAGGAGTTCCGGATCAAAGAGTTCCGAGTCAAGAAGTTCCGAATCAAGAAACTTCCGAACCAAGAAGTTCCGGATCAAGAAACTTCCGAGTCAAGAAGTTCCGGATCAAGCAAAACTTCCGAACCAAGAACTTCCGAGTCAAGAAGTTCCGGATCAAGCCAAAGTTCCGAACCAAGAACTTCCGAGTCAAGAAGTTCCGGATCAAGCCAAAGTTCCGGATCAAGAACTTCCGAACCAAGAAGTTCCGGATCAACCCAAAAGTTCCGAATCAAGGTAATCTTCCGAATCAACAAAAAGTTCCGAATCAAGGTAATCTTCCGAATCAAACTTCCGAATCAACAAAAAGTTCCGAATCAAGGGTTATTTTGCTTGTTTTTTCGACGATTTTTTAGAGGATTTAATCTTGGTTTCTTACAACAAAAACACAACACAATTCACAAGCTTTACTTCACTGCTCGATCAACCGATAATCTCTGTTTCTTTGAAGAAAAACAAAATGAATCCAAATTCAGTAATGCCTCAGATGACATCTCTTACGGATATATCAATCATAACGGGAACTGATAGCCGTCCACCGATGCTTATTAAAGAGGTGTTTGAGGCATGGCAAGGTCGAATGATGCAATATCTAAAGGGGAAACCGACATACGGAAGGCTTATGGTCAAATCGATTTTGAATGGTCCACTCGACTATGGTACCATTACGGTTGACAACGTGACTAGACCACGAGAATTTGAAGAACTCACTCCAGCCCAACAACTCGTTGCAGATGCAGATGAAAAAGCCCTTCAAACAATTCTCCAAGCTCTTCCCCATGACATCTATAGGATGGTGAGTCAGTATACGGTGGCAAAGGATATATGGGAACGACTTAAGGTGTTGCTACAAGGAACGTCTCTCACCAAACAGGAAAGGGAATGTCAGTTGTATGACCTGTTTGATAGATTCACCTACAACCCAGGGGAAACGCTTCACGATTATTACTTCAGATTCACCACACTCATGAATGATCTGAATGTATACAATCTCGTGATTGCACCATTTCAGGTTAACACCAAATTCTTGAATACTCTACCTCAAGCTGAATGGGGTGAGTACATTACCGATGTCAAGTTAACCAGGGATCTGCATAAGTGCAATTTGGATCAAATATATGCCTTCCTTCAGCAGCATGAGAAGCATGTGATTATGCACCGTTCTCCTCGAGGTATGTACCCAGATTCCTTAGCTTTGATGGCGAATCAACCAAGCTTGTCTCACAACAACACACCTTATATCTTGGGACATCAAGCTTATCATCAATCACCTTACATGACACCAGCCTTTCCCCAATACTCGATTCTACCACAACCACCCACCTCACATCAGCAACAATATCGGTTCAATGCACCCTCACCACAGTATGCTTCACAACTTCATCCAGCAAATGTTGCACCTTATGCAGCATATCCGACAAGCTACCCTGATCAAATGAGTATTCCTTCTACTGATTATGCAGCTTATCCAGATCAAGCACTTTATTGTGATGATGAGGAAGTCCCAGTTCCTGTATTCCAACAAGGAGCTGACCCAGTTGAAGTGCTAACTACTATGTCTGCTTATCTCACAAGAACTTTAAGCAAACGAGGATTCAGAGGATCAGCTCCTACCAACAATCAGTTGAGGAATTCATCCAATTCTCGCCAACAAGCTACAATTGAGAATGGCAGGGTAATGGTTCAGCCAATTCAACCATATCAGGGGAGAACTTCCACATCAACCAATGTTCGCACCGCCAATCCTGCTCCTGCTCCAATGGTCAACAACCCTCCACAGGCTAATACGGGCAAGTTGAGAATGATTACATGCTACAACTGCAAGGAAGAGGGTCATATGTCCAGGGATTGTAAGAAACCCAAGAGGAGAAGGGATGGACAGTGGTTTGCAGAAAAGATCTATCTGGTAAATGCTCAGGCGCAAGGAAGGGAACTTGATGAAGAGGAGCTTGCATTTCTTGCTGATCCAGGGATTGCTGAACAAGACGTTGTCACTACGCAGAATGCAGCTTACCAAGCCGATGATCTTGATGCGTATGATTCCGACTGTGATGACTTTCAAACTGCAAAGGCTGCTTTCATGGCAACTTTCTCCAGCTTAGGGCCAGATAAGAGATCTGAGGTACTTATTAATAACACCGATAATGCCACTGATGCTAGTATTCAACCACATCAAGTTGGGCAAGAGAATGCTGATTCGAATGAATCTTCGGTGGTGAGTCCTTCAAACGAGGAGACAAACAATGATAGCAATATCAATGTGAGTTCCCAGACTTTGAGTGAATCACAACCGGGACCCAATTCGCATACGCCTACTCCTGCTCAACAAGATTTGGTCATGGTTCCTGCTACACTACTTAGCCAAATGAATGCTGCACTCTTAGAAACCTTAGCTAAGAATAAGAATTTGTCTGATGAGCTTGCCTTAAGCAATGAGAAAGTACAAACTTTGGAATTAGTGCCTTCGTCTAGTGTTCTCACAAATCTCGAATATGATCACTTTAGAAACAAACAAATGGGTCACTTGCAAGAAATCGAGAACTTAAGAGCAAATCTGTCTAGTGAACTTAAAGAAAAGGAGTTAGTGGTCACTAATTTTCAAAAACTTCAAACTGATTTTGAATTACTCGAATCTAAGAAGACTGAAATGGAGATTAATGCTACTAATAAGATTAGAAGTCTAGACTACTTGCTTTTAAGACAATACGCTGCTTCTCAACTAGTGCACTTATTTGATGCTTCGTTTAGAGAGTTTAACTTATCACGTCTAAAAGGCCTTCCCCCTAATCCACGATATGCAAAACAAGCTTTAAGACATAGTCCTAGACTTTATAATGCAACTCAATTAGGATTGGCTTTAGACCCGATCGTTTTTCCCGATGATCGAACAAATAAGGATCTAGTTGATGAGGATCGGTCATACAATTCAGCAAAATATCCAGATTGTGATTATTTTAAAATGAATAAGGAGCTTGCAAAAACTGATTTTAGAGTTCGCTTCCATATGGATAAGGATCTCATTACAGCACCAACCTACATGATAGAGGAAGAAAGTCCTAGTACATTTCCTACACTTGTCAACATGGAAGGTCCTAAGGAAATTCCAAAGAATCTTCCACCTGTTAGCACTGTATGGTTAAACTTGCAAGAGATTAACCGATACTTTACTAACTTTGACAAGGTCATTTTGGAATGTACGACTTCAAATGGCTTAAACGCCGGAGAATAGGCTTTCGAACACATGAACGAGGTGTTTAAAACTGAGATCAATCCGTTTGTCGAAAGTCTAAAAGGAAGTTTTGCATCTCTTAAGGAAAATCTTCAGTTTGAAATTGGGGAAGTTCAAAAAGTGTTTTATGAAATGGACACCGCTTACGAACTGCAACTAATTGAAAAGGAAAAGATTTTAACCGAATATGACCGATTCTTGTCCGAAGTTATCTCGTGTGATGTGCTTACTATTGTAAATGTTAATTATTCGACTGAGCTTACATCTGCTGTGATTAATTGTGATGATGTGCATATTTGTGATGATGTTTGTGATATTTCTGTAAATGTTGCTGAAACTGTAAATGAGGTAGATAATCATTCTTGTCACGAATCTAACGCTGAGTTTTTAAAGCTACAAGATTCTTATAATTTACTTTCTCAACGCTTTAATCAACTAGAACAACATTGTATATCTTTAGAATTAAAACAACAAGCTCAAAATGAAAATCTTTTGATATCAAATGTTTGTGAAAACGGTGTTGAGACAAGTGACAAGATGATTGCAATTGTTAAGACATTAGAGGAAGAAATCATGAGATTGAAGAGAGAGGTTTCATCAAAGGAAACATTAAAAATGGAACTAGAGGCTGCAGAGTCTAAAAACCAAGTCTTAGAAATTAGACTATCAACTGTTCTAGGGGAGATGGATCGGACCAGGCAGGGACTATCCGCTCTTTATGGTTCACTAGAAGAACGCTTCGCTTTTAATGCGGCACAACAACATTATTATGTTGAACAACTGAACCAAAAGTGCGAGGAAATCTCTGACTTGAACATCCTGCTCATAGACAAAAATATGGTTTTGGCTGAGTTAAAGGAGACACTTCTTCTCACCCGACAAGAAGTTGTTGATAACTTAGCTACCGACTCTGCACCGTCCACTAGTGCTCCAACAACCAAGTCAGTAGTGCTTTATAAGAATCCGCTTCATAGGAGAAACCAGGTTACCTACGATGATTATATGAGGAATGCCATTAAGCATGTCGATCTTCTTAGGGATATTGTAGACGATCTTTATGCCTTAGATCCCTTAAGTAGCGACTATTATTCGGCTCATGAATATGTTAAGCGAGTTCAATATTGCTTGGCTTATTTGCAATACATAGGTACACCAGGTTCTGCACTACTTAATAATAGGCCCATTGCTGTCACTCCATTTAATAAGACTCCAGGAGCGAAACCGTCGTTGGCACAATCAAGTAAGACACCTTTAAAATCTGCTGCTAATGTTCCCACTTTGCCTTCTACAGGATTAAAAGAGACTACTAAGGCTAAAGGATCGCCACTCAAGAAAGCTAAGATCAAGCCCTCCACTAGTAGTGCCACAAAGAAGAAAGTAGAAGTCCACAATAGGAATGCTAGTTCAGTTTTAAATAAAACGAATCATGTTAAGACTAAAAGCTCTGCGCCTGTGCAGCAGCCTAAACCATTCGTGAATTCTGATTTAAATTGTTGGAATTGTAATGAATGTATGTTTTCCCAGTGTCATGATTTGTGTCTGATTGATCATGTTAATGAAATGAATGCAATTAAGAATGGTCTTGAATGGAAGCCAACGGGTAGAACTCGTGCCCAAGTTGGCTGGCAATGGCGTCCCACTGGTAGGACCTTTACATTAGATGGAAAAATGTGCCCTTTAACTAGGAATGCATCTATCGAGGTTAGGTCTGAGCGTCCTTTAGTTAGGAACACTCGCACTCAAGTATGGAAACAGCGCCCTTTAATTAGGACAGCCCCCACTATAGTGCCTATCAGTGAAGAAATACCTCAGGATTTGAGCCAACTAGAATCTACACCACCAATTAAGAAGAAGAAGGCTAGGAAATCTAAGAAACCTAGAGTTAGCAAATCTAAGATTATTAAATCTGTACCTGCTAATAACAAGGAACACTCAGATTCCGATACCTCTACATTGTCTTTGTGTGGTGACATTTTCAGGTGGTCCAAATCATCCTGTGGTATTTGGACTCCGGTTGTTCAAAACATATGACCGGAAATCGCTCGATGCTCCGAAATTTCGTCAGCAAGTTTCTTGGTACGGTTAAATTTGGGAATGATCATATAGCAAAGATTATGGGATATGGTGAATATCAGATTGGAAACGTGACGATTTCTAGGGTATACTATGTAGAAGGTCTTGGTCACAACTTATTCTCAGTAGGACAGTTTTGTGATTCCAACCTTGAGGTGGCTTTTCGACAACACACTTGTTTCATCCGCAACTTGGAAGGAAAAGATTTGTTGAAGGGATCTCGTGGTGCAAATCTATATACCTTGTCCTTACAAGACATGATGGCCGCTTCTCCAGTATGTCTTCTCTCTAAAGCTTCTAAGACTAAGTCTTGGTTATGGCATCGCAGATTATCTCATCTTAATTTTGATGCTATTAATCATCTGGCTAAAAACGAGTTAGTTCGTGGTCTTCCTAAGCTTAAATTTCACAAGGACCATTTATGTTCCGCGTGTTCAAGGGGGAAAAGTACCAAGAAATCTTACAAGCCCAAAGCTGAAGACACCAATCAAGAAAAACTTCATCTTTTGCATATGGATCTTTGTGGGCCGATGAGAACTGAAAGTGTGAGCGGTAAGAAATTCATTCTGGTAATTGTGGATGATTTCTCAAGGTTTACATGGGTTAGATTTTTACGTACAAAGGATGAAGCACCGAAGGCTATCATTACTTTTCTGAAGTTCATCCAGGTACGTTTGAATACCACTGTCCGCCGTATCCGTACAGACAATGGTACAGAGTTCGTCAACCAGACTCTTCGTGATTATTATGAAGGAGTTGGTATATCACATGAAACATCCGCTGCACGCACTCCACAACAAAACGGTGTCGTTGAAAGACGGAATCGTACACTTATGGAAGCTGCTAGGACCATGCTTATTTATGCGAACGCTCCATTATTCTTGTGGGCAGAGGCTATTTCTACTGCATGTTTTACCCAAAACCGTTCTATCATTCGGAAACGCCATGGAAAAACACCTTATGAGCTTCTACATGACCGCAAACCCGATGTTTCATTTTTCCATGTGTTTGGTGCTCTGTGTTATCCAAACATCAATAGTGAGAACTTGGGTAAGCTTCAACCAAAAGCCGACATAGGTATTTTCATTGGCTACTCACCGTCCAAAAGAGCATACCGAATCTATAACCGTCGTCTTGGCAAGATTGTAGAAACTATGGACGCTGATTTCGACGAGCTGACAGCGATGGCTTCTGAGCAACACAGCTCTGAACCCGCGCTTCATGAGATGGGACCCGGTGCTATAAGTTCCGGATTAGTTCCCAACAATCCTACTTCTACATCATTTTTACCACCATCAAGGCCCGAGTGGGATAAACTGTTTCAACCGTTGTTTGATGAATTCTTCGATCCCCCGACTGATGAAGTTCCAGTACCTGTAGTAATTGCTCCAATCCCTGAAGTGATTGCTCAAGTTAATGAACCTTTATCTAATGCATCTATAATTCACAATGAACCGGATGCACCTTCACCAAGTGATTCTCAAACTACACCTGAATCATCACCCCTACTTGTGCCTAATGATGTAGAAGAGGATTCTACTGATCACGACTTGGAATATGCTCACTTGCAAGAGCTTCCTTTCTTTGGTGTAGCGATCCCTGAAAACCCTTCAGCCGCCTCTACCTCAGAAGAAGCTCCATCTATTGTTCACTCCAGACCACCTAGGATTGAAAACCATAGCACTAAATGGACAAAAGATCACCCAATTAGGAATGTTATTGGAGATCTAGATCGACCAGTCTCTACACGCCATCAACTACAAGAGAGTGCACTATATTGTTACTTTGATGCATTTCTCTCTGAAGTTGAACCCAAAAATTGGCAGCAGGCTATGACCCAATCATCTTGGATCGAAGCTATGCAGGAGGAACTCAATGAATTCAAACGACTTGAAGTATGGGGATTGGTTCCTCGCCCTGACAAGGTTAACATACTTACTTTGTTATGGGTCTATAAGGTTAAACTTGATGAGATGGGTGCGGTATTGAAGAATATAGCTAGATTGGTCGCTAGAGGATATAAACAAGCCTTGGGTATAGACTTCGAGGAATCTTTTGCTCCTGTGGCTAGATTGGAGGCGATTAGACTATTCCTTGCGTTTGCTGCTCATATGAACATGATCGTCTATCAAATGGATGTGAAGACGGCATTTTTGAACGGTGAACTAAGGGAAGAAGTTTATGTTAGTCAACCGGATGGGTTCGTCAGTATGGAGTCTCCTAACCATGTGTACAAGCTTAAAAAGGCTCTCTATGGGTTGAAACAAGCTCCACGCGCGTGGTATGATCTCCTGTCAACATATCTCATGTCGGAAGGCTTCTCCAAAGGCAAAGTGGACCCCACTCTATTCACTCTCAAGGACGGCAACGACATGCTTCTGGTACAAATTTATGTTGATGATATAATTTTTGCTGCCACTAACATAGAATTGTCTAAACAATTTGAGAAGATAATGTCCACACGCTTTCAGATGTCGATGATGGGAAAAATATCATTTTTCTTAGGATTACAGATTTCTCAGAATCCCAGAGGCATCTTTATTAATCAATCCAAATATGCTCTAGAATCTCTTAAGAAATATAACTTTGAGAATTGTGACCCCGTAGACACTCCAATGGTGGAGAAATCTAAGTTAGATGAAGATAGGGATGGGATTATTGTCGATCCGAAAC
This sequence comes from Glebionis coronaria, assembly GCA_025667525.1. NCBI lineage: Eukaryota > Viridiplantae > Streptophyta > Magnoliopsida > Asterales > Asteraceae > Glebionis > Glebionis coronaria. The sequence goes on along the minus strand of CM046882.1, from coordinate 271,303,931 downwards.
TTTACCATGGAATGATCGGCACCCTTCTCTATCTGACTGCTAGCAGGCCTGATTTGCAATTTGCTGTATGCATGTGTGCCCGGTATCAGGCTCGGCCTACCGAAAAGCACCTACATGTTGTGAAAAGGATCTTTCGGTATCTAAAAGGAACACTTCATCGTGGTCTATGGTATCCGAAAGATTCCTCGATTGCTTTAATATCATACGCAGATGCCGATCATGCTGGATGTCAAGATACAAGGCGTAGCACTTCTGGATCTGTGCAACTCCTTGGAGATAGATTGATCAGTTGGTCTTCAAAAAGGCAGAAAAGCGCTGCAATATCAAGCACGGAGGCTGAATACATCGCCATGTCCGGTTGTTGTGCTCAAGTCCTTTGGATGAGATCACAATTAACTGACTACGGTCTTGGATTTAACAAAATCCCGATGTATTGTGACAACAAGAGCGCCATTGCCCTTTGCTGCAACTATGTTCAACACTCCCGGGCCAAGCACATAGACATTCGCTACCATTTCATCAAGGAGCAGGTGGAGAACGGAGTGATCGAGCTGTATTTTGTCACTACTGAGTACCAACTGGCGGATATGTTCACCAAAGCCTTAGATCGAGGACGAATCGAGTTTTTGATCGACAAGCTTGGTATGAAATCATTCACTCCAGCGACTCTCAAAGAGTTGGCAGAAGAATCAGCTGAATAGTCGTGGTAAACTATTCAGAGTATCCTTTGTTCGTGATCATGTATATTATCGTAAATATATAAACCACAAAAGAAAATACAAAAATATAAAACCAAGAAAAACCATAAAAAATATAAAACCTAGAAAAACCATAAAAATTATAAAATCTAGAAAAACCAAAAATATTTTTTATTTTAAATCGGGCATGTCTTTTAGTACGGTAATATTTACGGCCTTAGAAATGTCGATCAATATTGACACGGTGCCATAAATAGAGTCCGTATAAAAGTTGTACATTTTTAAAACATGCCCATTATGGCTTGTAGTTATTTCAGACTGCAACCCGGTTTTCATATTAAAGTCACGTATTTCCTTGGAAAACGTTGGCTCAGAACGGGAATTAATTTTCTCGGGCGTGATTTACAAGCCAAATCATGCAAAGGGATCAAGTTTACTTTATAACTTGGTCTAACACGAATTTGTGTACGTCTCAGTGCATTAATTTGTTAAAATAAGAGAAATCTTATTAAAACCATGAATCAAAATTTTCAAGAGATAAGTTGGAAATGCTTTCATCACTATTTGACTCTTTAAACAATGACTACAGCTCTTTAAATAGAAAACGGGTCATTGTTTAAGGGGGAGAAAATAGTAAAATCATCTTTGTCATTAAAATTGATTTTCAAAAGTGTTTGTGAAAATTAAGGGCTACATGGTAATTGAGTGGTTTTGCTTTAGAAAACGACTTGTGATCGTTCTAAGTGATAGGCATGGCTTTTAGATTTTGAGGATATGCTAATAGATGCGTTTGCTAAGTTATGTGTACGTTTAACAAGAGTTAGGTGAAATGGAAAAATTAGAAACAAAAAGGAATAGTTTAGAAAAGGTAGGGACTAAAAGTGTGATTTCTTGAAACTTGTCAAAATTTTTTGACCTAAGTCAAATAACACACCCCCCGCCCCCCTATTTTCTAATCACTGTTCTCCTTTCATTTGCCGCCATTGTTACACACACACTCAAGAACTCAGTTCACTCGTTTAATCCATCTAGATCCTGTTCCTTAGTCTAATTAAGGTATATACATCAAATATGTTAATTTCTAATCGTCATTTCTTATCATATAAATCTGTTCAACATGCTCAATTACTCAGTCTAATCCACTTAGGGTTTTTGATTAAATTAGGCTAAATTGATTAGGGATTTATGATGGGATTTGCTCGGAATAGGTTAAATGATGTTTATATTGCCTTAGTTTGCCTTAGAAACTCACAAACGCGCTAGATTAATCATCTGGTTTAGTTTGTAAAAGTTCCGGATGAACGTGGCTTAAAACTTCCGAATGAAGGATTTCTTCTGAAAAACTTCCGAATGAGGAAGTTCCGAATGAAGGACTTCCGAATGAGGAAGTTCCGAATGAAGAACTTCCGAATGAAGGAAGTTCCGAATGAAGAACTTCCGAATGAAGGAAGTTCCGAATGAAGGAAGTTCCGAATGAAGAACTTCCGAATGAAGGAAGTTCCGAATGAAGGAATGTTCCGGATGAAGGAAGTTCCGAATGAATAACTTCCGGATGAAAGAAGTTCCGAATGAAGAACTTCCGGATGAAGGAAGTTCCGAATGAAGAACTTCCGGATGAAGGAAGTTCCGAATGAAGAACTTCCGGATGAAGGAAGTTCCGAATGAAGAACTTCCGGATGAAGAAGTTCCGAATGAGGAGAAGTTCCGAATGAGGGATAGTTCCGGATGAAGATGTTCCGAATGAGGAAAAGTTCCGGATGAGTTGTTTGATTATTCTTGTTTGCATGCTATATATGTACTTGTTGTTTTATGAAATGTGTTATGCTTAGAAGTAAGAATGATATATATCTATCTGTTTTTGTGCATCAACCTTTCATGTCTTATCTTAAGCAGATAAAATGACTAATCCAACAGTACAAGCTATCCAAGAATCTAGAGAAGCCGATATTGCTAAAGCTCGAACCCTTAAGTTTATACCCAACAACTATAAGCTGAAGCAAGTTTCTAAATCCACTCACCATGGTTTTAAGGTCGCCATAGCCATCCTTGATAACTCTCATTTCAAGAACGCCCTTAGGAATACAGCCTCGGTGCCTTATGAGTATATGTTTGAATTTTGGGCAACCAAGGAAATCACTTCGAACAAGATCACCTTCACCATCGACAACAAGCAGCAGACACTCACCGTTTCAGACTTCCGTAAGATTCTTGGTATACGGGATACACCCAAGGGCATGTCTTTCTCAAGGGATCCTACTAAAGATGAACTCGCAGAGTTATTTGACGCACTTGGATGTTTGGAAATACGAGTTGCGTCTGAGTTTACTACTGCTAAGGTAGGACAACCCTGGAGAGCTTTGATGGGTATTCTCAGTAAATGCCTTACACCAAAAACGAGTGGCCATGATGCTTTGCGCAGTCCGATAATGAACCTCTTCTATGGCATGTACAAAGCTGCAAATTCAGATTATGCTTTGTTGATATGGGAAGAATTCACCTTTCAACTCTTCTACAACAAGAAGCTGAAGACAAACTTCTTTCCTTATCCTCGGTTTATTAAGCTTATCATAAATTATTTTATGAAGCTTGATGCTACTATTGATAGGCGTGCAGGAGGTCGCTATCACACTGAAGAAGCTGATGATACTGTAGATCTGAGGCATGAAGGACCGTCTATTGGTGTGATTCCGGGTCCTGTTCCTGATTACCTTCTATCTGATAAAATCAAAGGTTCTGCAGATTACAAGCTACTGCAGATAGAAATCAAAAGGCTGAAAGAAAACCTTCAGACTGGAGAAGACTCATCGACAACGGTTAAGAGTAAAGGTAAACGCAAACAACCAGCTGTGTTACCTGAACCCGAACCCAAGAAAAAGAAGACAGAGGGTAAGAAGGGAAAGGGTAAGGATTTGATGCGTCTACGTGATGAAGAAGATATTGTTGATCCTACTCTTGATAAATCCGAGCAACAAATGATGAAGATTGCTATTAAAAGGAGTAGGAAAGATACTGGAGGTAGTGGTTCAGGTGCGAGGGTAGATATTGAGGATGAGTACGTGGAACCAGATGATGTTGATGAGTTTGGGTCACCTGAAAACTATTCCACTTCGAAGGAGCCATCAATCCCTATTTCAACAAGTGTGGAAAAGGAACCTGTTGCTCCTACGATCATGGTGACAACTCAACCTTTGGCAACTCTACCTCCACCAATCCAACCCTTAACAACCCGACCGGCTTCCACACCATTTCTTCCACCACCCATAATCCCCATCCTTAGTACAGCAGTAACAACCGAGCCTATTCAGTCAACCCAGAGCAGCTCTGCAACATCTGCAATGGCTGCATTAGTGATGGCCGAAATGCTTGACAATCACAAACGCGAAATGGATGAACTTCGCCAAGAGTTGCAAAGATGAGCTCAAAAGGAAGAAGCATCTCAGAAAGCTCAAGAAGAGTTGATTGCCAAGTTCGCTGCAGACATGGAAGCTACACGTAAAGCTCATGCAGAGGAACTTGCTCGACTTAAGCAGGCTGAGGCTGATAAGCATGCTGCACGCATTACCAGACTTCAAGCGATGAGGGATAAATATAAGGAACAAAAAGAAGCACTTGAAGCATCTGTGAAAGAAAGAGTGCAAGAATCCGTTGAATCCTTAATGCCTAAGCTTCATGACGAGTTGAAGACACTTGCTGCTGACAACTTGATGGTTAAATCATCCAATCCTTCAGAAGCCGCCTACAAGATTGCTTATGACCTGACGGATTTTGAATTGAAGAAGATCCTTAAGGCTCGTATGGTGGAACTTGGGTCATTTGACAAGTCGAGGATTCAACGGGCTCTATATAAATCCCTGAATGATGCTATCATGGAGGATGATAGATTATTCAAAACGTTTGGAAGTGTGGTACCATATCACATCTTACCTGAGGAAGAAAGGGAAGAGAGTGAAGAAGAGGGTACGGGGGAAGAAGAGGAAGAAGAAGAAGAAGAAGGAGAAAAGGATAAAGACGATGACGAGGGTGGTGATGATGATGAGGATGATGAGGATGATGATGAGGATGAGGATGATGATGATGGCGATGATGGTGGTGATGAGAATCAGGAGAGTGCTAGGGGTAGTAACGGGGATGACAATCAGGATGATGATGGGGGTGAACAACCCAAAGAGGGAGACAAGGTTACCAGCTCCAAGAAGACTGCTACTAAGACTGGAACCAAGTCCACAAAAGATGCAGCACAGAAGAACAAATCGACATCCTCGGAATCACGACGAACTAAGTGGCGCCACGATGTGAATGCCACTACAGCGTCATCGGTTCCTGGTATCTCTATCGCTGTATCTGTACCTATTACCACTAACCCCATTAGTTCTGCTGTTGTTCCTCCTGTGATTGCAGAATCAGTGACGGAACCCGAAGCTGCACAACACTCTCCAGTTCACGACACTGCTGACATGCCTGAAACTGAACCAACAGATGTTCGCACTTCAACTTCTCAACAACAAGCTCAACAATCTACGGTTCCTGAACCAAGCACAAGAGTTTGGGAAGATACGTTGGAGATAGACGAAACCGCACCACCACAGGCTTGGATCACGGCAGCAGCACAATATGATCCGATCACAGATGCTGACAAAGATGTGCTGTATCTCCGTATCCGAAGTCCGATTGACTTATGTGCATTTCTTGCTCATGAGTATAAGACTTCGGTTACTCCATCCTTGGTGAAGAAAGTGCTGCACGATAGGAGACTTCGCGCCAAAACCCGATTACCCCGAATGGAGTTCGAGTACTATGCCGATGAGATCCTAAAGGCTTTGAAAACCGTCCAACGGCCAGGACTTCATGAATCAGAAAGAGCTCCACCTCCAATGGATCCTGCTCAAGATAATCAGATTGCTCTTGACTTCTTCGTCACCAATGATCTTGAGTATCTTATGAAGGGGTCATCAAAGTACGCAACATCCCTGACCTTGCTGAAAGCTGCCAACTGGGGGACAATACCCTATATCGAGGAAAAGGTAAATCGACTCTGGGTCCCAAAAATGAATCGTAATTATGATATGTATGCTGTCATAGGTGCATCTCATTGGGACGAACGAGTCCGAAGGGCGTACAGGGGTTGTTGCTTGGTCAATTCTGGAAGCAATGTTAGATCCGACATCCGCATCTCCAGCATCTTAGGAATGAAAACTGAAGCCAAGAACGACTACTATCATGTGACGGAGATTCGCTTGAAAAGGGAGGATGACAGGGAATACAAAATCCAACAAGGAGATTTTTCCATCATTCGCCTTGAGGATATCGAAGATATGCTGCTTCTGATGACCAGAGATCAACTTACACACATTCCTCGTGAAGACCTGATTGCTTTGAATACAGCACTTCGCATGTTCACACGAAGCGTTGTCATCAAGTCACGAGTTGAAGACCTTCAGTTGGGAGTCGAAAGCTATCAGAGGAAGCTCAATTTAACCCGTCCTGTGAATCAAGTGCTACCTCAACATGTAGAAAGATGTCCATATACCGGAATTTCTATCCCGAATTACGGCATTTTCTACTTGAACAGTCGAGGTTTGATGAAGTTTATGAGGGTGGGGGAGCTCCACAAGTATAGTGATGGAACTCTTATACAAGTCAGAGATAAGTTGGAGCATCTGAACTCGGGTGGGACTTTGCCAGAGATGACGAAGGATTGGCATCCGGGTTACCGGCAGATGACGAAGTACGTGATCAAGAAGATCGATCAAAAGCTCCGTGAACGTAGATTGATGAGGAGCTTGGAAAGATTCGTGGGTGGAAGACCGTATTTAGTGCACCACAAGCTACTGCAACGATCCATCTGATGGGTCGTACATTTCAGGTCACTTTATATTGGTTTTCAATTGTGAATATGTATATTTGTGAATAATGTGCTTGAATGGCTTGTTGTAGTGTCAAGGTATGATAATTTTTCAAGAATTTCTCACGAGATTCTAAATCTTTCAAAATATGTCATACCAAAGCACTACAACTATCCCTTATTAACTTAAGGGGGAGCAATAACTTGTTCTATGGCCAAACATTGATTTCATTTTTACCCAAAGACCGGTTAATCCATTCGATATCCCAAATATTAATGGTTAACATTTTGGATAAGGGGAGAAAATGGGATTAAGGAGACGTAAGTGATACTTGGCTAAAAGATGAAAAAGACTTAATGATAATCCAACTTAATATGTGTTAAGCACGTGTTAAGGGGGAGCGTTTTTGATGATCAAAACACCTAAGGTACAACACTTTTCATTTTAATATCACAAGTACCTTAGGTGATTTTCAATGATTTTTTCATGGTGGCAATTCCTTCCCAAAACACGCTTAATTCACGACGGATGTGGTGACAAAAGGGTGGTAGGAATAGGTTTAGTCCAATGATTCATCAGAGCCGATGGAATCTTCCCAAGGACAATTCCCTAGTTAGAATTAGAAGTCCTAGGAAAGATGGAGAAAGAATGTGAACGTAGCTGAATGCCGACCAAGTACTTAAGCTAGCACTGGAACAATCACAACAAGGTGCTAGTGATGACGTATTGGTAAGCATTGAAGGGGTTGAAGAATGAAAAAGAAATGTAAAGATAAAGGGTGTAAAGAAAGAAGCCCTCCTTACAACTTTAGGCAGAAACCGGGTCAATACATATGCTATTGAGGTCATTTTTGTTAATGATTCTCGGTATTGAAGAAAGACATCATGGACCCAGTGATGCAATGCACAACCCTTCCCCAGCTAACTCAAATATCTCTCAAAAGGTATTTGTTTTAATCACACGGAGATCAACACGTTATCTATTGGTTTATTCACTCCGAATAAACTGGTATTGAAAAGGTGGCACTCCTCTCCAGCCATCGCTCACTAAATCAAAACGCACAATCGAGTCTAGAGCCAAGAGATCATCAAAAGTCTCATTAGGACACTTTCCATTTATTCCTTGCTTTCTCACACACTGTGAAAAGTAAGAGATTTTCATGAGTCCTACGCAATATTCCTGTAATATTGCCAGAACATCCGAGTAATACGTAAGTATTACAATGAAGATGGAAATCCTGCTTGAGCCAACATCAAACAAGCTCATGGTAGGTTACACGTGCGGTTCTTTTAGAACCAATCTTGTGAAAAACTGGAAGGTAACAGTGGTTTAATTCTTAATTGAACTTAAACTCGTTCCAGGCCTCTTCGCATTATCATATGATCTTGCCAGAACACTCAGAGTGACTCTTTATTGACCACAGTGACGAGTGGAAATCCTTCTAGTGTCAACATCAAACAGCACTTGGTAGGTAACGTGCAAGGTTCTTTATGAATTGAGCTCGTGACAACTGGAAAGCAACGATGGTGAAAATCTTAATTGAAATTCACTTGTTCCAGGTTTCATGAATTGACGGCTTTTAATCACAAGGATAATTTATCCAAGTGATTCACTCTTTATGTTCGCAGTCAGCTTTGGACGGTCGAATAAAGAGAACGGGTTTACCCGCGAAATCCTGTCAGGAAGTTACTTAATTGAAACTATCCGTCACGGGTACGATATCTAATATCGTCCAACGGTCTTCACCGACCGGAGGTAAAATGCTACCGAATTAGAATAAAATGTTCAAAGCCATTTTATTCGTGTCATTGCTGTGTACCTGCTAAAGACGGTGGCGTTGCTGAGTACCTGTTGAAGACGGTGGCGTTGCTGTGTACCAGTGAAGACGGTGGTGTTGCGGTGTACCTGTAAAAGTCGTTCCCACATGCTTATGTCTTTTGCAACAAAAATTCAAGAAAGTACAAGATGAAGTCTTCCGCTGTATCAAACTCTGAAGCTTTCAAGAATCCAACAAAAAGACGTAAGTGTGTGGAACATGAAGTCACGAGGAGGCAAAGTTCACAAGAAAGGCAAAGATCGCACGTGAAAGGCCAAAGAACAATGCTCTCAAGTCAAAGCCAAAAAGATCAAACCAACATATTCACAACAAAAGAAAGAAAAGAAGAAAGGACTACGAGCTAAAGAACGAAGACTTAGTATAGTATGCTAGGTTTAGAACTTTGTAACGTGGAGTGACCTCCCTTAGGGGGAGATTGTTAGAAATACGTTTTAACGTATATTAGAAGTATCGGTCACTCCACAATATGATTTATGTTGTAATAGCTCGTAGTTAGTAATTAGTTATTATTTGCTTATTAACTTAAGTAAGAACCGGTCCATGGGCTTGTCATGGACCGGCCCAAGTCCACTTATGACTTGGAACTATAAATACCCCTTTCCACCATGGAAAGGGGTTGGTTGTTATCATTTCTTTGTTTCCACTTAATAAAATTCACATAGTTTCTCTCACTTTCTCTCTCTAACTTTCTCTCTCTAGAAATTAACAAACCCCTTCATAGATTCATTGATTATCAATATTCTACAGATTTCTTGAATCAGTTATTGAAATCAGTTGTTTTGAGCTCATAAACACTCAATAGACCAGTTCAAATTACATGGCAAGCTGTTATAGTCAAAGTTAAAGTCAAAAGGCAATTTTCATATAAACCCTTTGGGTCAAGTTTTCATCAGTTAGAACAAGGAAGATTCAAACACTTGGTAAATCTTTATTAGTGAATGTTAGAAGCTGGTTTTTGTTTCTAGATAGAGTTCAATATATGAGCGTTCAGTTTCATTAAAGTAGATAATACAGTATCAAGAAATAAGCTAGGAATTATCTTATGAATAAGCTGATGAGCATTTGTTAGTTTCTATTATGAGACCTAACTGCTTAATCATTTCCCACTTTTCTACTTCAAAAATCTAGACATTTTCTTGCACATTCCTGTTTACAAACACATTTTAAGGCATTTTGGATATTTTCAGCTTTTTGGAAATTTTTGGTCAACAAAAGTCAACGATAAGCTACTTGTGCTTATCTTGAGATTCCAGCTTATTCACTGAATCATTTTCCATAATTTTTTATATTCCAGCTTTGTAATCAGTAGCTTAATCATTATCATAGGAAAAATCAAGTTGTGAAAGTCAGTTTGAGCTTATAGCTTATTATTGGCTTATTTCAAAAAGCTACTTTGCGTTTAATCCATTTCAGCTTAGTTCCTTTTACATACCTAGCTAAGTTTCGATTTTAAGAAGTTTGCATAAAACTAGATCTTATTTGGTTTAGAAATAAGCTCATACGAGCTTATTGATACTTTGTTACCCTCTCGTTAAAAAGTTAGGTTTAATTGCATAAAGGTCCTTAATCATTGGAATTTGGTTAATCAGCTTTTGGAAATAAACTTTTTAGGGTTTGCAAGTTTTAGTCCCTACATTTCAGAGTTTGTTACATTTGGTTAGGAAGTTTTGCTAATTTGTTACCTGTTGGTTATAGTTTGTTAGAATTTTCATTTTTAGTCCCTTTACTTTTAGAATTTACATTTTTGGTCCTTTCACTTTTAATATTTTACATTTTGATCTAGTTTACTAATTGTGCATTAAAAACTTGTACTTCTTGCTATAAATGTGGTAATTGCAAGTTGTTATAAAATAGTATGGATACATAAATATAATATTTTTACCTTTTTACGTGATTTGTTGAATTAGACCTTGATACCACAACGTTTATAAAAACAATAAACAATTAACAACTTGAAATCATTAGGACAATCAATTTGTTATGATTTGGGAATTACGAACTTGAAAAGTTCAAATATTAAATGGCGCCGCTGCCGGTTTATGGCATTACGATTGACGTTTGATTGTCGGTTTCGATTGGATTTTGGGATCCGTTCACCTTGTGAACGTTCCTTTTACGTATCATAAATAAATAAAAAAAATAAATAAATAATAAAATAAAAAAACCACAAAATCAATTCTTTCCTAAGAATTGAACAAAAAAATAAAAAAATAAAAAAGTTATTTTTTCCTAAAAGATTACACCAAAAATATATTGTATATATTGGATTCACTCGTTTAAACGTAGGTACTATGTTTTATTAAAAACTCAATAAATACAAAAATACTTTTGATATATTATTATATGTAAATACATATACGTAGATACGAACACTCAATAAACATACTTCCATAAGTATTGCTTTTGCAATACACCGTGCTTGGGAGCGTTCTGGTCCTAAGTTCATGTATCGATCAAAGTAAATTAAAGGAAAAAATTGATAAATACTTCCAATAGGCAAGAATTCAAAGAATACGAACTATTAAGTGAATAGAAAGGCGGCTTTGCTATAAAATGCAAGCCTAAGGGAAAAAGGTACCTAAGAGCTACGCGCCACCTCATTCCCCCCGTTCACTAGTGAGTATTCTAAGAAGGAAAGCTTGTTGGGGGTTTTGCCACCCAAGTATTACTTACATATATTATATTTTCTTGTGTATATTACTTATTGAACCTCGGAAAGGATAATTCCTTCTTTTCCAAAGTCGATCGATAGATCATCTCTCACTCCTCTAGTTGAGTTGTATGCGCACTCGAGAGCGTGCACATATACCTTTTGGTGTACAACCCCTTCCTCCTAAAAGGAAGAAAAAGAACAAGAAAAACATCGTCCATCAAGCCGATCCCGAGCATCGTGCTTTCGACCCCGTAAACGATGTCATGGCCGCCGTTGATAATAGACCATTGATGGAGATACTCCAATCAAATGTGGAGGGAAATGATGATGCTATTGTTATACCCGAGATACCTGCAAATACTTTTGAGCTTAAGACACATATGATCACTATGGTTTCTTCTACCCCCTTCTTAGGGAGACCCATGGATGACCCCCATTATCACATCAAGAAGTTCTTATCACTTTGCAATACACTTAAGTATAATGGGGTCCCCTATGATGCTATTAAGTTGATCTTCGTTCCATTATCCTTAGAGGGTAATGCTAGGTATTGACTAGATAGACAACCTTCTAGGAACATTCCTACTTGGGAGGATTTTACGAAGAAATTTGTGAATAAGTTCTTTCCTCCTTCACGAACCACCGCCTTGAGAAACAAAATCATTGGTTTTCAACAAAGGAATGATCAAAACATTAGTGAGGCTTGGGAAGATTTTAAAGAATTGTTGAGAAAATACCCAAACCATGGTTTTAACCAAGTTCACCAAATCAACACCTTCTACAATGGATTGAGACATCACCATCAAGATTCCCTTAACTCATCCACGGGTGGGAACATTCTTTCAAATCCACACAAGAAGCATGGGATATCATTGAGACAAAATCCATGGTGCAAACAAATAACCCATGTTGTTCAAGAGAGTGCTCATACATCCATTGATAATTAACTCCTCAAGAGTCACAATGAGATACTTCAAGTAATTGAAAAGAACCAAAAAGAGATGATTCAAGACTTTAGGAGTGTTTCCTTGAACAATTCTTCTTCTAATGATGTGAATGCCATTACCTTAAGTTGTAAGACATGTGGAGGTCTTCATTCTTACCTACAATGTGATAAAGTTCAAAACTTTCAAGGTGAATGCTATGCTTATCAGTATGAACAAAGAGAGCACTTTAAACCTAACATCAATCCTAACCATCTCTCTTACAAGTCAAATAACTTCCTTGATCCACCCGGTTTCCCACCCCATCAACCCACCCAAAATCAAGCAAACCTTCCTCAATTTCTTCAAAGAAATCAAGGTCCAACGGGAAATTACCAAGGGCAAAACAACTATAGAGCACCCAATAACTTTCAAAACCAAGGAAATCACTTTCATGGCAATAACCAAGGGTTTTACAATAAACCTCCACCTTTCCAACAACAAGGCTTTCAAGGGAATGTGCCACATGATTTTAACACCATTGAGCTTCTTCACAAAATGATTCAAGAGATTGAAAGGAGGTTTTAATAAAATGAGAAGAGTGAGGGAAATGCATGAGGAAACAAACAAGAAATTTATGTTGCTCCTAAATCAAAGACCACAAGGTGCTTTACCTTCCAATACTTAAACCAACTGATGTTGAGTAAAACTACACCTTTAGGAAAAGGATGACAAAAGTGGCAAGTATTAAGTGTCGGTTTAGGAAAACCAAGCACTAATGACCAATTAGGTTCGTTCTCAAGGAGGCTAGTGTGTTATGTGTGTAATGATTTGGATTAATTTGTGATTATATTTGAAAAAGAAGAATAGAAAGGGGATTAGAAGAGAATGACGGTTATGAAGACGGATTAAACTAAGTCTAAAAAGGCGTACACGTAAAGTCGTAAAAACCACCAAAATTAAAATTTAAACCTAAAAAATTCTAAAAATCACCAAAAATCCCTAATAATATTCTAAGAGTTTTCAAAAAATCAAAACTTGCAAAAACCTTTTAATTAATTAGATAATGACTTTTTAATGCTAATTAAAGCCCTAAAAATCAAAATTAAATATTAAAAAGCCCTAAACAAGATTTTCAAGTTTGTAAACCTCAAAAATATCCTAATTAAGCTAAAAACTATTTTTCAAAATTTTAAAACCAATTAAAACTATTTTTAAACAATTAAAAACTCCTAAAATCAATTAAATATTAAATTAATTATAGAAAATAATTAAAAGGCCTAGAAAATAATTGGAAAGTTGCAAAAATCCTAATTAAGTATTTAGAACCTAGGAAAAATATAAAAACCTAGAAAATCAGACTTTTAATTTTTAATAATAAAATAATATTAAAATAATATTAAAAATCCAAAAATTATAAAAAATTCTAAAAACTTGCAAACTAGCTTAATTTAACCTAAATAACTCAGAAATGAAAGTGAAATTACCTAAATACCCCTATTGGGCCTAGAAAATGGGCCAAACCCAAAACAGTCCCTTATTGGGCTTAATTAAGGCCCAATAAGAAAAAGTGCTCAAAATAAGCTCAAAAAGCACAGGTTGACTCAAAATTTGATTTTAAACAACTTTTTCCAAAGGCCCAAAAGCTGAAAATGTGAAATAAGCTAACTTAAAATAAGCAGCTTATTCTTAATGGGCTTTTTGGCCCATTAAGCCATAAGCTGATGCCATAAGCTAAAATTTAACACACAACCTTCTTTTGACCTAACAAAGACTTCTGCAAAAAAGAAATTTCAAATAAGCCCACTTAATAAGCCATAAACAAGTCAACAACTTATTCACAAAACGACAAAATAGTCGTTTTTATGATCTAGACCACCTCAGAAGCTGATTCAAGTTGCAAAATGTTTCTTTTGACAAAACTAAGCTTAAAAACCAAAGACCTTTCCAATAAGCACACTCAATAAGCTGGAAAATCAAATAAGCACTTATGTTAAAAGTCAAACAAGTTGGTTTTCTAGTAAAAAGTCAAAGTCAAAGTCTCATAAGCTCCAGTTCACTTAAATGGGTCAAATAATGAAGATCTATTACAAAAAAATAAGTTGTTGCAAGTCAGAATAAGCTAGAATAGCTTATTGATAAGCTGATGACAAAATTGCACTAGCAGGGGCTAGTTTTGGATGTTGAGCAGTGGGAACTTTTCCCACTGCTTGACTATTTTGACTTTTTGTCTTTAGTGACTTTTTCTTGGATTCAGATTTCACAAAGGCACCCAATTGATCTTTGGATCAAAAGGAGTCAATCACAATCAAAATAACACAATCACAAACACCCAATTGATACAGTTTAATCAATTAATCACCAGACATTGCACAGACATGAACAATAAGCAGTTTAGCATTCAAGAGCAGTTTTAGCACAATTCAGCCAGCCAAATTCAACCAAATGCACACAAAAGCTATAATAAACTCCAATAAGCAAGTCTAAACAGGTTTCATGCATTGGTTCAAAGAATTAAGCAAGATTTAAGCAATGAAAGTTACTGATGAACACTAACACATGCAGTTTTCTACTTTTGCTGATGTATTTGACACACAAGCCAATTTCAACACCTCAAATCTTTCAAACAGGTTATGTTAACTTTGTTTAAACCACTTTTATCCCTAAGCATGCATACACACTAAGTGTTCCCAAAATCCTAGGTCAAAACAAGCAGAAACAAGGTCTATATAGCAGATTGATCAATTCAAGTGTTCAAACCCAAAAACTTGCAGCAAAACACTCTCAAACAAAGATATAGCAGATACAAAGCATAAACAACACTTTCCCTTAACACAAAAACAGATTACAAGCATAAACCAGTAGACCCAAACACCCCTTTAACTTTTTCAAATCAAAATTTTCAAAAGCAAAACAAGATTTCAGGCCAACCAAGCATCAATTAACACTAAAACAAGTCTAATAAACAGATTCAAGCAAGAACAAGCCACAAAATTCACAAGAACAACAGTTTCATACAAATATCACAAAAAATCACAATTTAAGCAGATTTGGAGATTAAGTATGCAAACCTCATGGATGTACATCCACACCCACGAATTTTGAGCTTATGTGCTAGCAAGAACAAGCACAAGCTTCCACAAAAAGCCTGCTAAGATTGAACAAGGGTTAAGCACAATAACATGAAAAATCAAAAACTTGGAAAAATCTTGATTAATGCAAACTTGTTACCCCACACTTGATTATCCCCAAGTTATAAGCCTCACCACACCTTAACCAACTCAGTTAGGATGCTGTTGGGTCAAAAAGTTGATGTGGCAGAAACTCAAAAATGAAGAAAACGTGAAGTATTTGTCTAGGCGTTGACAAGAGCATTCCAAGCGTTGACAAGAGTTATTTAGGCGTTGATGGAATCAAGCATTGTCAAGAGCAATCCAAGCATTGTCACATGCAATTCAAGCATTGACAAAACGTAGACAAAAGAAGCTAATGGAAGCTTCTATTTAGATAAACATGCAAAAGATATTCTGCATAAGTTTATTTAAATAGAAGATTTACTTGTTTATTCATTCTTATCTCTTGTAAACCCTAATCCTTACACTATAAAAGGAACCAAGGGTCATAGGTTTTAATCATATTATTCATTCACAATGTAAACCTAAAGTGTGTGTCGCACTAGACGTGGGATTCAATGTATACACGTCTAGTGGATGTTTGTTATTAATATAATGAACATCCCTAATTGTTTTAATTCGTGTCTTTGTGCCTAAACACCTTTTCATGATCATTGTTCTTTTCCGCTATGTTATCATATGAACGATGATCAAACCTAGATATATGGTTCATAACCATTAAGTCGAACGATTATAGGGATCAACAATTGGTATCAGAGCCTAAGGCTCGTGATATCTAGGTCCGACGAGGTGTTCGTGTATGGTGAAGAAGAAAAATTCGTATTGAATTTTTCTGGACGTTTTTGTGTGCGCAGCAGTATTCAGATGGTCATAACTTTTGATTGCACCGTTGGATCGTCACGAAATTTTAGATGTGTGTTCTACATACATAGGTCTAAACATCCACCGGAGGGATTGTCGAGTTTTATCCCCAGGCAAAAGTTATTAAGCGTCGAAGTCGGCTGATGGAAGATTTTCAGTTTTTCTGCTTTCACATGAAATCATGAACTAGGGTTCTTCAAACCCTAGATCTATTTAAAAGCAGGAAGAATTGATGTTCGTGGCTGTTAAAACGTGTGAAGATACAGGATCTATGGTTAATTTACAAACCCTAATTAGGGTTTCGATGCATAATATTCATAAACCCTAGATCTGTGTTTCTCGAACATGGCACTTGAGAATCAAGTCGACGTATGAAATCACGTATGGGTTCAAGAATGTTTTTTTTTTTTTGGCTATTCAAGATATGTGTTCACTCGGCTGCTCGATTCTCATTGGTTGCAAAGCTTGCGTTCACACGGCCATAGGATAAAAACCCTAATTCGTTATATGCTTTGATCCTATACATGCTAGTTCACTGTATAAGCGTGAGTCCCTCATTCTTATTGGTGGAAATCTGTATGTTCACACGGCCAAGAATGCATTCACACGGTTTGATAGCTACGATTGGTTAAAATCACATGGTTTACATAATAGGTTCTTTGTGTTCACACGGTTTGTGATCCCATGCATGCTATTCTACTGTATCACCGTGAGCCACTTGATTCTGATTGGAGGAAAAAGTTTGTGTTCACACGGATCTTGGACTATGATTGGTCTAAACATTTAGTGTTCACACGGTTATGCTCAAAGTTGAATATAATATTGGATATACTTCGCATGAAGTAATTGTTGGTTCTTTCAAAGAGATAAAGACGTGCATGGTGACCAGGATAAAGATATGTGTAATGGTGCTACGTGATTTAAGAAGCAGTTATATTACTTCCATGTTAATATTGGAGTTCTTTTAAGTCTGAACCTAGGATATACTTTGAGACGCTGACAAGAATTCATTAGACGCTGACAAGGATGGTTGGCGCTGACAAGAGTATTTTGAACGCTGATGTTTGTTATTTAGGCGCTGACAGGAAGGGTTTCGACGCTGACAGGAATAAGTCAACGCTGATAGGTTGACAGTGTTATCCGAGATATGTGCTTCAAACGCTGATACGTGTTGTCTGATATCGGGCAATACACATGGAGGATATTGGACAAAGAAAGATCTCGGGTAACACACTGATTGCTGCTGTTTGAGAAAATTAGACGTTTTGAGCACACAAAAAGGAGAATAATACACACAAAGGTACATGGAATCTCCGTTTAATTTAGAATATCATTATGATATTTATGGCTCGGATATTATTTAAATGGATTAATGATTTTAACGCGAGTTAGCAATTATTCGTGGGATTTGATGGATATTTTAAACTATGTAATCGGGATAGCCTTGCGAAAGAGTTATCCACAATGGACTTTTACATATGGTATGAAGATGTTATTCCATTAAATTCATCATGAAGAAGTGTTAGCTTAAGGGGAAGAATTCTTATGGGAAGTTTGATGATTGAAGAAGATTTTCGCGAGTTTGTGTTTCATCATATTGTTAAAGTGGTGGACATCAGCCATTTACTTTAACAATAACTTGTTCGTACTTTACATGGATGGTGACAAAGACTTGTCATAACACTTGAAGGAGTTACATTATCGTGCTCAGTGTCTCACAAAGGATGAGAATATTGACAAGGGATCGAGGTCTACTTATATCCTCCTCTATAAGTTCTTAGTCACGTGGATAGTACAAGACATGGAACACAAAGTTGGGTTATCTTACTTCTACATCAAAATTATTAAAGTTATTTTTCTTCAGGATCATTACACAGAGCCTACTTTTGGAGAATTTTCAAGATTGCATACATTGTTTACTTCCTTGTTGATGTGACAAAAAGGGGAAGAAGATATTCTGCTACACTTGAGGGGAAGCAACTTGAAGATCATGTACAACTTACAAGAGATACACATAGAGTTTTGCCACTATCAACTAGGGGAAGATTGTTGGGTCAAAAAGTTGATGTGGCAGAAACTCAAAAATGAAGAAAACGTGAAGTATTTGTCTAGGCGTTGACAAGAGCATTCCAAGCGTTGACAAGAGTTATTTAGGCGTTGATGGAATCAAGCATTGTCAAGAGCAATCCAAGCATTGTCACATGCAATTCAAGCATTGACAAAACGTAGACAAAAGAAGCTAATGGAAGCTTCTATTTAGATAAACATGCAAAAGATATTCTGCATAAGTTTATTTAAATAGAAGATTTACTTGTTTATTCATTCTTATCTCTTGTAAACCCTAATCCTTACACTATAAAAGGAACCAAGGGTCATAGGTTTTAATCATATTATTCATTCACAATGTAAACCTAAAGTGTGTGTCGCACTAGACGTGGGATTCAATGTATACACGTCTAGTGGATGTTTGTTATTAATATAATGAACATCCCTAATTGTTTTAATTCGTGTCTTTGTGCCTAAACACCTTTTCATGATCATTGTTCTTTTCCGCTATGTTATCATATGAACGATGATCAAACCTAGATATATGGTTCATAACCATTAAGTCGAACGATTATAGGGATCAACAGATGCTATGATCAGCCCTATAGCCCAAGAATTCCAAGATTGGAACAAGACTTAGCAAAATATCAAGAAAATGAGGAAAATATGCAAACTTGTGCACACTCCTCTTTTGAAAACAGGTTTTAAACTTCAAAAGCAGTAAACTAAGAACAATAATAAGCAGAATAAAGATGGCACTTGGTCTTTCTTCAAAGCACTTAACTCAAATTCATTAATCAGAAAAAGGATTTACAAGTGTTTGAACAAAGGAAAAACCAAAAGCAGCTGAAAAATGAAGGCCTAAGTGGCTTTATATAGCCTTACAAGTGAACTATGAAAGCTGAAAAACGTGTAACCCTAGCTACTTGATCTTCCAAAAATGCCCTTGAGGATTGGCTTCATGTGACAGATTTCTTGGCTGTTTGTGGAGCTGGCAAGCATGTGAAGTTGATCAAAGGTCTCCAATAAGCTTAACTTTCAAGCTTTGTTGTGGGACGTTGGATTTGCTTTACTGTTTTGTCTTCTTCTCCAAAGTGAAAAAGCAGGGGAAACATGTGACTTGGTTGATGATGTGGCAAGCTATTTGAAAGTTGGGATGTGATTAAGGCCACCTTAATCATGAATCTGCACTTTATCAAGGCCTAATTGTAACAGGATTAAGAAAACCCAAATCGGCTTAAGAACACCAAGAAATGTTTTTGATCTATTTTTGTTTTTAAATAAGTGTTAACCGCCTAATTTAAATAATTAATTAAGGGTTAGTTATAACAGATTGTGAGTGGAAAGTGAGGTGGAGTTTTGGTGGGTTGTGATTGGAGGAGAGGGTTGAGTGGGACACGTGGGAGATGTTGGTTGGTCTAGGTTAGAATCATGTCTGGCCAGCTTTGGTCCCTTGTTTTCCTTCTTCTTGTCTTTTCACTTTTAATTCTATCAACGCCCATTTCCTTCTTTGTCAACTTTTGCATTTTTACATTTTTGGCCCAAAAACTATTACAAAGTGAAATCAGGGGTATTTCTTGCCATAATTGAATTCTTCAAGGGCTGGTTTGGTATTTTCTTCAATGTTAATGGTCTAGACTTGCAATATTGACTTTTTGGAGGACTGAATTTGCCAAGTCTTGATGATTGAGGGACCATTTTTGCCAAATGTTGAAAGTTGAGGGTCCTTTTTGTAATTTTGGATTTTTCTAAGGACCAAACTTGTCATTTCTTGTACTTTGAAGGACTTCATGATGTATTTGACTTTGTGGATGATATTGGTTGACAATTTTGCTTTGTTGAGGGGCTAAACTTGCCAATTCTTCAAAGTTAAGGGCCCTTTTTGTAATTTTGACAAACTTTAGGGACCAAACTTGTAATTATGAGGATACAAGGGTATAAAGTGTCAATTCTTCATAATTGGAGGACCCTTCTTCATAATTCTTCAAATCTTCAAGGGTTGATCTTGGGAAAGTCTTCACTAGGGCTTGGTTCATTGTGCGGCTTCGTTTCCCGTGTTCGTTTTTGCATGATTCTTGTGATCTTTTGTCATTATCTCAATATCCGTACCTAAAATACACAAGCAAAAAACACAAGCATATATCTGGGTATTTTGATGATATTTAATGCATTTTAAGCCCTATTTGGAAGATGAGACTATGTATAAAAGCAGTCTCATCACTCCCCCATACTAAACCATTGCCGTGCCCTCACGCAATGCTAGAATAAAGTATCAAAGCATCTCCAAAATTCATTTTATTCACTTTATTGAAATGATAAACTAACTACACTACACTATTACTACTACTTGTGTTATAGACATAATGTATGATTTTCATCGCAAAATGGGACGTTTAGGTTCATAGAATAAGAACACGTGAATGCTTCGTTAGAAATAATTTCATCGTCCTCGATTTTCACCCTAATTCCATGCTAAGCGTGCAACGAGATCATTGTCATTATAAGTTAGTAATGCTAACACTACTCATATGCCCTAATTACGTACTTATCCTCCCATTATTCCTAAGTTGTATCTCTTATATTTTATTTTGTCTTGAATGTTTCACGAGGATACATTGTTGACTTATGCGATAATAGAGATTTTGGTCTAAAAATAGAGTCCTAACGGTGTAACTAAGACCATCAAATCAATAACCCCTCCTAATAGACGACGATGTTAAAAAATTAAGTTGACAAGAAGAATCGATAAACACGGTTTTATAATGGTTTTGAACATGAGACTTATTACCAAGACTTTTATACGCCCCCTAACGGAAGGGCCTTATTATCTTTGGTTTACCTCCATCTTTTATTCAACTTCGCCATGAAGCTTTTATTATGACTTCGGTCTTGCCTTGCCTTTTATTATCCGCCTCATCGGTGGTTTTATTAGCCAAAGACGTATATCCTCACGCTAAGGCGAATTTTGGATCTTTAAAGCTTCGAAGATTAAGGCTTGATTCACTTTCAATTTTGCATAGATTTTAGGCCTTGTGGGGCTTCAAATTGTTTGCTAGATTTAGGTGAGCACTTGAAATCTTATTATTGGGTGAAGCTTTCGATTATTGGGGTGCCAATACTTCAAAACCGTGACGCTGGCGATACCTTAATGTCTTCCCAATTTAATTACACGGAAGCTACTAGAAAAGACTAGAAACCCAACAATCCTAACTAAACCGCTAAATCAATATTTATTAAGCAAAAATATTTACATGCGAAGGGAGAATAAGCAAACAACGAGAACACATGAGTTTTTGAAAGAATACGAGTACTCTACGTTTAGCATAGTAACTTATAATTAACTCTATCATTTCTCGTCCTCATTTAAGAGACTTAGCCTAATTGTGTAGTTAAGGAATCAAAGCTAAGTGCTCAACACGCACGGTCGAGTCAAAAATTACTCTTATTCTCGCCATCGGAAAATCTACATTCGTGTCTTCAAACACTTATAAAACATAAGAAAAAATTTAAAATTTGGCCATTTTTAGCCTTATTTTGCAACAAAAAATGATAAACAAAACGATAAACTTTGGAAAGCGTGAAGGTTTGGCAAGGCAAGTATCTATTCACCCCCCCATACTAAAGTTAAACATTGTCCTCAATGTTTCGAGTCTAGGGGTGCAAACACCCCCATACTAGAGACGTAGTCGAATGCCTAATCTAGCATGGAAAGGGTGTAACCAATAAGTAATAGCCGTTTATGAAGTGTGCTAAAAACCTAAGGTTAGAACATCAAAGGATATATCATGGATATTGAGAAATGTCTTCCAAAGCAAACGATCGAGTGCTCCCATAAAATGAACACGAGAGGCTCCAATCGTGAAGATCATGATCTAAAAACCACATATCACAAACAACCACGGAACAAAGGTGGGAAGGGCACAAATCCCCACACGTAAGCTACATTAGACTAAGAAAGCGATAATATGTACATAGGATAAGCATGGGACTCCCCCACGAGGCTCCTCGTTTTTGATTACCGAGTCATGAGCTTGACTCGATCCCCTCAATACTAATTATCATTGGGGAAGGTGACTTGGTCGAGGTAGTTCAAGGATGGAACTTCCCCGCCAAAGTAGTGCTTCAACCTATGTCCATTCACCTTGAAGTTAGGACCATCATCTTGAGCTAGCTCGATGGTCCCATAAGGAAACACTTGAGTCACGGTGAATGGACCGGACCAACGGGATTTCAATTTACCGGAAAAAATTTTCAATCTTGAATTAAAAAGTAAAACTTGATCCCCAATGTTAAAAACCCGGTTTTTAATTTTTGAATCATGCAACTTTTTAGTTTTCTCTTTATAAATCAATGAATTTTCATAAGCAATGTCTCTCAATTCATCCAATTCATTTAATTGCATTTTCCAGTGTTTTCTCGCGGTCTCCATGTCATCATTACAATGCTTTAGGGCCCAATAAGCCTTGTGTTCTAACTCGATAGGCAAATGACAATTCTTTCCATACACAAGCTTATAAGGAGTGCACCCAATGGGTGTCTTATGAGCGGTCCTAAAGGCCCATAAAGCATCGTCCAACTTATCCGACCAAGTTTGTCGGTTTTTCCCTACGGATCTCTCCAAGATCCTCTTCAATGCTCGGTTTGAAACCTCGACTTGCCCACTCGTTTGTGGGTGATAAGCCGTAGAAAGACGATGTGTAACCCCATATTTCCTTAGAACCCTTTCAAATTGGTCATTACAAAAATGGGTTCCACGATCGCTTATGATCGCACGAGGGGTTCCAAACCTAGCAAACAAACTTTTCAAGAACTTAACTACCACACGAGCATCATTAGTGGGCAAGGCCTTCGCCTCCACCCACTTAGATAGGTAGTCAACCGCAACAAGGATGTACTTATTACCACGAGATGATGGGAACGGCCCCATAAAGTCTATACCCCAAACGTCAAAGATCTCACATACTTGAATGATATTTTGTGGCATTTCATCTTTTTGTGAGGCTTTTCCTTGTCGTTGGCATGCATCACAAGACTTCACAAGAATTTGTGCATCTCGGTAAATAGTAGGCCAAAAGAAGCCGGCATCAAACACCTTCTTAGCCGTGAGATTAGCACCGTGGTGACCACCCGTGGGTCCCTCATGGCAAGCTCTAAGGATGTTAGAAGCTTCGGTGCCAAAAACACAACGTCGGATGATTTGATCCGCACAAGTTCGAAACAAGTAAGGGTCGTTCCAAAAATAGAACTTGACGTCACGAAAGAATTTTCTTTTTTCTTGAGTCGTCATACCCTTAACGATGAAGTTACCCGCATGGTAATTTGCAAAATCCGCAAACCATGGGGTAGAAGAATCAAGCTTAGAATTCACTACACCAAGTGTCTCGAGCGGAAATGTTTCGGTGATTTCCTTAGGCTCGTAAACACTTTGGTGAGGATCTTCCAAACGAGAGAGATGATCGGCCGCTAGATTCTCGGCTCCTTTTTTGTCAACAATGGTGTGATCAAATTCTTGAAGGAGGAGAATCCAACGAAGTAATCTCGGCTTAGCATCTTGCTTTGCCATGAGATACATGATAGCCGAATGGTCCGTATACACTATGCATTTTGTCAAGACGAGATAAGGTCGGAATTTCTCAAATGCATACACCACGGCAAGGAACTCCTTTTCCGTTGTAGTGTATTTAAGTTGAGCCTCGGTCATCGTCTTGCTAGCGTAGTGAATAGGCAAGAAGTGCTTATCATGACGTTGCCCCAAAACGGCCCTAATAGCGTAATCACTTGCATCACACATAAGCTCAAAGGGGAGGTTCCAATTTGGAGCAACAAGAATGGGAGCTTCGGTAAGTTTCCTCTTAAGGATCTCAAAGGCTCGTACACAATCTTCGTCAAAGACAAAACGTGCCTCTTTTTCAAGAAGATGTGTAATGGGTCGAGAAATCTTCGAGAAATCCTTGATGAATCGTCGATAAAAGCCCGCGTGGCCTAGGAAACTCCTAACTCCCTTGACGGTTTTGGGATGAGGTAATTTGGAGATGACGTCTACCTTAGCTTGATCTACCTCAATCCCCGCTTTCGAGACCTTGTGCCCTAAGACGATTCCACTTTTAACCATAAAATGACACTTTTCCCAATTGAGCACAAGGTTGGTTTCCTCACAACGTTTTAACATTCTCTCAAGGTTCGACAAACACGAAGTAAAGGAATCACCAAACACGGAAAAGTCATCCATGAAGACTTCCATCGTCTTCTCGATCATATCATGAAAAATAGCCATCATGCATCGTTGAAAAGTTCCCGGTGCATTGCAAAGTCCGAATGGCATTCTACGATAGGCAAACGTTCCATATGGACACGTAAACGTAGTTTTTTCTTGATCACGAGGATCGATGGGAATTTGGAAGTAACCGGAAAAACCATCTAAAAAGCAATAGAAATCGTTTCCCGCAAGATGCTCCAACATTTGGTCCATGAAGGGCAAGGGAAAATGGTCTTTTCGAGTGGCTTCATTCAACTTACGATAGTCAATGCACACTCTCCATCCGGTCACGAGTCTAGTGGGAATCAACTCGTTGGCATCGTTTGGCACAACAGTCATCCCTCCCTTTTTAGGGACACAATGGATAGGACTCACCCAAGGGCTATCGGAAATAGGGTAAATCATTCCCGCGTCAAGGAGTTTAAGGACCTCCTTTTTGATGACGTCGTGAATTTTGGGGTTCACCCTCCTTTGACTTTGGATTGTTGGCTTGAAATCTTCCTCCATTAAGACTTTGTGGGTACAAAATTTGGGATCGATTCCCTTAATGTCGGATAACTTCCACGCAATCGCCCCTTTGTGAGCCTTAAGAACATCGACAAGTGCGGTTTTTTCATCATTCGAAAGATCCTTCGCAATAATAACCGGCAACTTGTCGTCCTCCTCCAAATAGACATATTCGAGGTGAGGAGGTAAATCTTTCAACTCGAGAATAGGTGGTTCCTCAAGTGAAGATTTGGGCTCGATACTCATAACCTCCTCGGGTGGAGGAAATGGGAAATCGTTAAGAAAATCCTTGATAATCGAGAAGTCCTCATCGTTGTCGAGGTCTTCGTCACAAGTACGTGGAACATTGCATTCTTCCAACGTAAAACCACCACCTTCAAAAGGAGTGAAGGTTGGTGTCGAATTATCAAGAATTGGATCCAACATAGTGGGATTGCCACTAGTTTCTTCATCACCAAAACCTAGAACTTCTTGTGAAAATTCCTCGCAAACCACGTCAATCATATCAACGAGGTTTATGGTTGCAACGGAATAAACATGAGAAATTTGAGAGTTTTGAGTTGCGTTTATAACAAGTTCCTCGTCGTTGAAACGTAAGGTGATCTTTCTAGCATGCACATCGATCAAAGCCATAGACGTATCTAAAAACGAACGACCTAAAATAAGAGGAACTTGAGGATCCGTGGGGATATCAACAACAATGAAGTCTACGGGATAGTAGAACTTCCCCACTTTCACAAAAACGTCTTCCGCCAAACCACATGCGGGAATTGTGGAATGGTCGGCCAACTCGATAGACATTAGTGAAGGAGTAAGATTAGGAAGATTGAGCGACTTGAAGATTGCAAGTGGCATCAAGTTAATGCTAGCACCAAGATCGGCCAAGGCGAAGCATTCTTCCATGTCTTGGATTGCACAAGGGATCAAAAATTTACCGGGATCACCGACTTTTTGAGGTATGCGATTAAGATAAACCAACGAACAACTAGACAATTGGTGCAATTTCTCCTTGTTGTTCAACATACTCTTAAAGTTAGCGGCAAATCGAGGCATCATGACCAAAGAATCGGCGAAACTCACATTAAGGTGCAAATCACGAAACATTTTCATAAAAAGCTCAAATTGGTAATTGTCGCGCTCTTGACGTTTCTCCTTCCTAAGTCTCGATGGATAGGGCAAAGGTGGTGTGGGTTGAGGCATAGTAGGCATAGCCTTTGGAATCTCGGGTTCCAATGATGGTAATGGGTCAACCGTAGGTGTGGTATGAGCGGTACTTCGTGGGATTGGGACATGCTCCTTTTGGACCACCACCTTGGGTTCTTCCTCAATTGCTTCCTCCGTAGGAGCAATTGGTTGAGGAATCGGCTCCTTAAGTGTCTTACCACTACGTGTGGTAATCACTTTCATCTCACCCTTAGGGTTGGATATGGTGTTACTAGGAAGACCACTTGACGACGGTTTACACATTATTGCCTCAAACATAGACGAGATTTTATCTTCAAAATTAGATTGCCTCAATACGGCTTCGGTTTGCCTTTTCTCGGCCTTAAGCATCTCTTGTTTAATCTCATGTTGCCCTTGTTCCATTTTTTGTTTGTTTTGTTGCAACCTAGTGACATTTCCTTCCATCTTGTTGGTGTGGATTTTAAGTTCATTAGCTAACTCATTTTTCAACTCTTTCTTCAAGTCGTTTTTAAACTCGGATCTTAGGCTAATTATTTCTCTTTGAATGTTGTCAAACCTAGCATCATTTCCACTAGCATATTCAACAAACTCACTTGGAAGATCTTTTAATGTTTGCAAACTTTTGTTGTTATTTTGAAAATCATTTTTGTTTGAAACTTGATTATTAGCCCCTTGATTCCCATAGTTTCCCTTGTTTTAATTGTTCTTAAAACCAACTTGATTGTTGCGATAGTTGTTAGCATTTTGATTTGATCCAAAACCCGGTGGAGTCATTTGATTAGAGCGGGAAACTTGACCGTTTTGGTTGTAATTTCCCGTGGCCGCGAAGGCACTCGAAGTGTTACCACCGTTGGTAATGCACTCGAAAAAATCATGACCTCCACCACAATACATGCAAGAAACCTCAACCGCTTTAGCCGTAGCGGGAGCACTTGGTTCACCAACTTTAAACTCAATCAAAAGTCCTTTCAACTTATCAAAAATCTTGTTTTCCAAATTCGCCTCAATTTGGCAAGCATCGATGGTATTAGACAAAGAAGGTGAAGCCGAAGACGAAGCCTTACGAACACTAGACGTGCTATGAGGACTATACACCTTAGATCTATTCTCAATTATCACCAAAGCTTCCTCAACCATTTTACACAAAAAATTACCACCCGCGGCAGCATTCAAATAATCCCATTCATGATCATTAAGTCCATTGTAAAACGTGTCAATTTGATGCAAATCGGAAAAACCGTGATGAGGACATTCATGTAACATTTCCATAAACCTATTCCAAGCCGTTGAAAAACTTTCATTAAATTCTTGTGAAAACTTTGAAATCTCGTTTTTCAAGTGCGTAGTCTTAGAGGGCGGAAAAAATTGGTTCACAAACTTAGACACGAGATCCTTCCACGTCAATATAGAATTGGGTGGCTCTTTCTCCAACCAAATTTTTGCGGGCCCCGCTAAGGAATACGGAAAAAGCATCATCTTAATCGAGTCGTTAGACACATCCTTAAACTTGCAAGTAGCGGTAAGACGATTGAATTGGCAGATATGGTTGTGAGGATTGTCCTTCTCATCACCACGGAATTTGTTGTTTTGAATCATGGACAACAAACCCGTTTTCACCTCAAAATTCTCCGCAAGGATAGCGGGAATCACAATAGCCTCTCCATAACCCTCGGTGGGTGCTTGAAGTAACTCCATCATAGTTCGATTCGCCATGGTTGGTGCTTCTCTTACAATGGGTTCGTCAATAGGAGACTCCTCACTAGAATTGTTAGGAGTGGGAGTTTTGTTCTTTCGTTTACGAGCACGTCTTGCTTGATTTCGAGTTAGCATAAACGTCACGTACAACGAGGGGATGAGCAAAGAAGATTCTTTTTGGTATTTTGTATTTTTTCAATTTTTTTTGTGGTTTTTGATTGTATTAACCTTTTTGGAGCTTGGTGAAATGTATTAGGTAGACAACAAGTCCACAAATCTCCTCACTAATCAAATCTCTTGATTAACGAAGCCTCAAGGAATGAAAACGATCACGTGGAGTGAACGCCTTCGATGAATTTAGAACGATGGTGGAACACCAAATCGTTCAAGAGGGTTTAATCAATAGAAACCAAGAAAATATATATATGATACTTAATAATACTTTGGGCGGCAAAACCCTCGATTCACTCTCACAATCAAATAATCACAAGCAAGCGGGGAAACGAGGCGGCGCGAAGCACTTAAGAGCCTTTTTTCCTTAGGATATATTTTATAATATCCGCCTTATACCCACCTTATAGTTTGTATTTTCAAGATTAAGCTTCACGAAAGTATTTATCTATTTTTGCCTTTTTCTTTGGTTTGAGATTCGAATACAATGATTGGGTAATGACCTCCCAAGTCAAGGTTGTGATTTCTCACGTATTTGGAGTACTTGTGTATTTATTGTTCTACGTATACAATATAGTAATAATATTCACACAAAAACCGAAAAACGATAATACGTATTAGTAGAGTGCTACTAATACAAATACTAATTATGGTTAGTATAAAAACAACAATGCCAAATCAAAACACAACACGCCTCCCCGGCAGTGGCGCCAAAATGATGTTGAGTAAAACTACACCTTTAGGAAAATGATGACAAAAGTGGCAAGTATTAAGTGTCGGTTTAGGAAAACCAAGCACTAATGACCAATTAGGTTCGTTCTCAAGGAGGCTAGTGTGTTATGTGTGTAATGATTTGGATTAATTTGTGATTATATTTGAAAAAGATGAATGAAAGGGGATTAGAAGAGAATGACGGTTATGAAGACGGATTAAACTAAGTCTAAAAAGGCGTACACGTAAAGTCGTAAAAACCACCAAAATTAAAATTTAAACCTAAAAAATTCTAAAAATCACCAAAAATCCCTAATAATATTCTAAGAGTTTTCAAAAAATCAAAACTTGCAAAAACCTTTTAATTAATTAGATAATGACTTTTTAATGCTCATTAAATCCCTAAAAATCAAAATTAATTATTAAAAAGCCCTAAACAAGATTTTCAAGTTTGTAAACCTCAAAAATATCCTAATTAAGCTAAAAACTATTTTTCAAAATTTTAAAACCAATTAAAACTATTTTTAAACAATTAAAAACTCCTAAAATCAATTAAATCTTAAATTAATTATAGAAAATAATTAAAAGGCCTAGAAAATAATTGGAAAGTTGCAAAAATCCTAATTAAGTATTTAGAACCTAGGAAAAATATAAAAACCTAGAAAATCAGACTTTTAATTTTTAATAATAAAATAATATTAAAATAATATTAAAAATCCAAAAATTATAAAAAATTCTAAAAACTTGCAAACTAGCTTAATTTAACCTAAATAACTCAGAAATGAAAGTGAAATTACCTAAATACCCCTATTGGGCCTAGAAAATGGGCCAAACCCAAAACAGTCCCTTATTGGGCTTAATTAAGGCCCAATAAGAAAAAGTGCTCAAAATAAGCTCAAAAAGCACAGGTTGACTTAAAATTTGATTTTAAACAACTTTTTCCAAAGGCCCAAAAGCTGAAAATGTGAAATAAGCTAACTTATAATAAGCAGCTTATTCTTAATGGGCTTTTTGGCCCATTAAGCCATAAGCTGATGCCATAAGCTAAAATTTAACACACAACCTTCTTTTGACCTAACAAAGACTTCTGCAAAAAGAAATTTCAAATAAGCCCACTTAATAAGCCAGAAACAGGTCAACAACTTATTCACAAAACGACAAAATAGTCGTTTTTATGATCTAGACCACCTCAGAAGCTGATTCAAGTTGCAAAATGTTTCTTTTGACAAAACTAAGCTTAAAAACCAAAGACCTTTCCAATAAGCACACTCAATAAGCTGGAAAATCAAATAAGCACTTATGTTAAAAGTCAAACAAGTTGGTTTTCTAGTAAAAAGTCAAAGTCAAAGTCTCATAAGCTCCAGTTCACTTAAATGGGTCAAATAATGAAGATCTATTACAAAAAAATAAGTTGTTGCAAGTCAGAATAAGCTAGAATAGCTTATTGATAAGCTGATGACAAAATTGCACTAGCAGGGGCTAGTTTTGGATGTTGAGCAGTGGGAACTTTTCCCACTGCTTGACTATTTTGACTTTTTGTCTTTAGTGACTTTTTCTTGGATTCAGATTTCACAAAGGCACCCAATTGATCTTTGAATCAAAAGGAGTCAATCACAATCAAAATAACACAATCACAAACACCCAATTGATACAATTTAATCAATTAATCACCAGACATTGCACAGACATGAACAATAAGCAGTTTAGCATTCAAGAGCAGTTTTAGCATAATTCAGCCAGCCAAATTCAACCAAATGCACACAAAAGCTATAATAAACTCCAATAAGCAAGTCTAAACAGGTTTCATGCACTG
This sequence comes from Glebionis coronaria, assembly GCA_025667525.1. Taxonomy (NCBI): domain Eukaryota; kingdom Viridiplantae; phylum Streptophyta; class Magnoliopsida; order Asterales; family Asteraceae; genus Glebionis; species Glebionis coronaria. Next base: position 271,273,598 of record CM046882.1, on the reverse strand, counting down.
GTTCAAAGAATTAAGCAAGATTCAAGCAATGAAAGTTACTGATGAACACTAACACATGCAGTTTTCTACTTTTGCTGATGTATTTGACACACAAGCCAATTTCAACACCTCAAATCTTTCAAACATGTTATGTTAACTTTGTTTAAACCACTTTTATCCCTAAGCATGCATACACACTAAGTGTTCCCAAAATCCTAGGTCAAAACAAGTAGAAACAAGGTCTATATAGCAGATTGATCAATTCAAGTGTTCAAACCCAAAAACATGCAGCAAAACACTCTCAAACAAAGGTATAGCAGATACAAAGCATAAACAACACTTTCCCTTAACACAAAAACAGATTACAAGCATAAACCAGTAGACCCAAACACCCCTTTAACTTTTTCAAATCAAAATTTTCAAAAGCAAAACAAGATTTCAGGCCAACCAAGCATCAATTAACACTAAAACAAGTCTAATAAACAGATTCAAGCAAGAACAAGCCACAAAATTCACAAGAATAACAGTTTCATACAAATATCACCAAAAATCACAATTTAAGCAGATTTGGAGATTAAGTATGCAAACCTCATGGATGTACATCCACACCCACGAATTTTGAGCTTATGTGCTAGCAAGAACAAGCACAAGCTTCCACAAAAAGCCTGCTAAGATTGAACAAGGGTTAAGCACAATAACATGAAAAATCAGAAACTTGGAAAAATCTTGATTAATGCAAACTTGTTACCCCACACTTGATTATCCCCAAGTTATAAGCCTCACCACACCTTAACCAACTCAGTTAGGATGCTATGATCAGCCCTATAGCCCAAGAATTCCAAGATTGGAACAAGACTTAGCAAAATATCAAGAAAATGAGGAAAATATGCAAACTTGTGCACACTCCTCTTTTGAAAACAGGTTTTAAACTTCAAAAGCAGTAAACTAAGAACAATAATAAGCAGAATAAAGATGGCACTTGGTCTTTCTTCAAAGCACTTAACTCAAATTCATTAATCAGAAAAAGGATTTACAAGTGTTTGAACAAAGGAAAAACCAAAAGCAGCTGAAAAATGAAGGCCTAAGTGGCTTTATATAGCCTTACAAGTGAACTATGAAAGCTGAAAAACGTGTAACCCTAGCTACTTGATCTTCCAAAAATGCCCTTGAGGATTGGCTTCATGTGACAGATTTCTTGGCTGTTTGTGGAGCTGGCAAGCATGTGAAGTTGATCAAAGGTCTCCAATAAGCTTAACTTTCAAGCTTTGTTGTGGGACGTTGGATTTGCTTTACTGTTTTGTCTTCTTCTCCAAAGTGAAAAAGCAGGGGAAACATGTGACTTGGTTGATGATGTGGCAAGCTATTTGAAAGTTGGGATGTGATTAAGGCCACCTTAATCATGAATCTGCACTTTATCAAGGCCTAATTGTAACAGGATTAAGAAAACCCAAATCGGCTTAAGAACACCAAGAACATTTTTTTGATCTGTTTTTGTTTTTAAATAAGTGTTAACCGCCTAATTTAAATAATTAATTAAGGGTTAGTTATAACAGATTGTGAGTGGAAAGTGAGGTGGAGTTTTGGTGGGTTGTGATTGGAGGAGAGGGTTGAGTGGGACAAGTGGGAGATGCTGGTTGGTCTAGGTTAGAATCATGTCTGGCCAGCTTTGGTCCCTTGTTTTCCTTCTTGTTTTTTCACTTTTAATTCTATCAACGCCCATTTCCTTCTTTGTCAACTTTTGCATTTTTACATTTTTGGCCCAAAAACTTTTACAAAGTGAAATCAGGGGTATTTCTTGCCATAATTGAATTCTTCAAGGGCTGGTTTGGTATTTTCTTCAATGTTAATGGTCTAGACTTGCAATATTGACATTTTGGAGGACTGAATTTGCCAAGTCTTGATGATTGAGGGACCATTTTTGCCAAATGTTGAAAGTTGAGGGTCCTTTTTGTAATTTTGGATTTTTCAAAGGACCAAACTTGTCATTTCTTGTACTTTGAAGGACTTCATGATGTATTTGACTTTGTGGATGATATTGGTTGACAATTTAGCTTTGTTGAGGGGCTAAACTTGCTAATTCTTCAAAGTTAAGGGCCCTTTTTGTAATTTTGACAAACTTTAGGGACCAAACTTGTAATTATGAGGATACAAGGGTATAAAGTGTCAATTCTTCATAATTGGAGGACCCTTCTTCATAATTCTTCAAATCTTCAAGGGTTGATCTTGGGAAAGTCTTCACTAGGGCTTGGTTCATTGTGCGGCTTCGTTTCCCGTGTTCGTTTTTGCATGATTCTTGTGATCTTTTGTCATTATCTCAATATCCGTACCTAAAATACACAAGCAACAAACACAAGCATATATTTGGGTATTTTGATGATATTTAATGCATTTTAAGCCCTATTTGGAAGATGAGACTATGTATATAAGCAGTCTCATCACCAACCCAAGGGCCAATGTGAATGCAATCACTACAAGGAGTGGGAAAACAACTATTGATCCTTCAATGCCTCCTACACCTCCTTTGTTTACTCCTACTATGGTTCCTCCTTGTGATAAGCCTACACCTTTGAAATCAACACCTTCAAGCTCTACAACGTCAACACCTACACCTTTTAATCCTACACCTACTACTCCTTAACCTTCCACACCTATCAATGAAGAAATCAACAAAGAGAATCCTTCAACGACTACCACTCAACCTACAACAAAACTAAGTCTTCCATACCCATCAAGATTGAGAAAGGAAAAGCTTAAGAATAAGGATGATATTCAAGTGTCAAACTTTTTGAGGATCTTTAAGCAATGGAATATCAATATATCTTTCGCGGAAGCCTTAGCTAATATGCCTAAGTTTACCAAGATGATTAAGGACCTTCTTTCGAAAAAAGATAAATTGGTTGATTTGCCTCATGCTTCATTGAACGAAAATTGTTTCGCGGTGTTGCTTAAGAAGTTACCCACTAAGCTTGGTGATCCGAGACGGTTTTTGATTTTTTGCAATTTCCCAGGGTTGAGAATTGCATGGCACTTGTGGATCTTGGTGCAAGCATTAATTTGATACCTTTGTCGCTTTGGAAAAGACTTTCACTTCCCGAACTCACACCTACAAAATGACACTTGAATTAGCAAACCGTTCAATAGCTTATCCGGTGGGAATTGCAGAGGATGTTTTTGTTGGAGTTGATAAATTCACATTCCCTGTGGATTTTGTAGTTGTTTATTATGATATGGACCCGAGAGTTCCTCTTATTGTTGGAAGGCCTTTCTTGAGGACGGGTCGTACTCTTATTGATGTGGCGAAAGGTGAACTCACAATGCGGGTAGGAGATGAAAGAGTTGTGTTTAACATGGGGAAGTATTCTAAGAAAACCAATGAGCCCGAGAAGGTGAAGCATATTGATGTTCTTTATAAGGAGGTGAATCAAGTTGATATCCTTGATGAAGTCTGTGGTGAAAATTTACATGAAGCTTGCACAAGTGGCAATTATGATCCTCCCTATTTTGAGACCATAGCCTCCATTACTTCCTCATTGGATATTCATGAACCTCAAGAGCTTAACTTTTGTGATTTTGTGATTCATTCCAATCTTCTTTTTGAAACATCATTTTGATAACCCACTTTTCCACCACAATGAGGAAACCAATGAGGATGCTAGTGATGATGAACCACCTTTTTTTATACATCAATTTATGATGAATATAGTGATGATGAGTTCTCCATTTTTGAGCATCCATTCTTTGATGATCACACTTCCTTGGCTTTTGAGGAGATACATGTTGAGTCACCAATCTTTGACATACCAGTCTATGATGATTATGGTGATAAGGTGGGTTCTATCATTGATGAGAGTGATGAGTTTCTTGAGGTTGATACACCTCTTGAGTACATTATTGGATATTTTGACAAAGAGGGAGACATACTCTTTCTAGATTTTTTATTGCATGAAGATGCCTTGCCTTCTCTCTTTCCCACCTCAACCTTTCAAAGTGACAAAGAAAAGCAAGCCATGATGGTTTCTGCCAAGAGTTTGTTGATACCTATTGTCCCATAATTTTTCTCTCCAAATGTAACATATAAGGGGAAAACTTCTAAGGTTACCACCACTTGTTGTTTTTCCATCAAGGAAAGGATTATTGATCCTGGTATAGATATTGATAAGCCAACTCAGTATCCGCCTAATGTAACAAAAGGAAAACTTGTGGGAGACTTTATAGTATCACATAATCATTCTTTGAAAAACATATGGGCAACACTTATGGATAAGAACACCTCACCCACTTCACCATTTCTTGGGATGTTACTTGTTGGATTGTGTAATAAGTAGGATGGCAATTATGTAACTGATCAGGGTGGATATTTATGGAGCTTTGTATACTTGAAAACTTGCTTTACCTCATCATGGAGATTTTTCTTAAAAAGGGTAAATCTTTTACTCTCCATGATAGGTTTTCTATTAACACTCTTAAGTGTGGGATGAGTCGAGCTAGAGACTCCTTAAATCAAGCTTGTATAACTAGGCTTAGATATTTTAGACTAGAGTGTGGTAGGATAGGAATAAGGGTATATAGATGAGAAGAAGTGTAGGGGAGTGCCTCTCTTTTGTCTTTTTGATGTTTGTAGGTTTGCTCTCTCTCATTGCATGCATTGGAGCTTATAGAGGAGGCCCTTGTATCGGGTTCACTTCGTTACTATTGTGATTTTCTAACCACATTGTGCTTAAAATGAATTCACTATAGTAGACCTTTCCTTAGCTTGGGTTAAACAAAGTACGCAATGTCATAAGTGTAGAGGAGTATACTCCAATACTCTTAAAGATTGAGGACAATGTTTATCTCAAGTATAGGGGGTCTTCTATCGAAGTGACCTTACCTAGAAAATTTTCATTGACTTCATGATAACTTGGAAACTAATTTTTACAAACATTTTTCAAAATGTTGATCTACTTTGGCCACAAAAATATGCATTCATAATTTTTGCATAAATCATTTTTCATTTGCAGAACACATTTGCATTGAATATATTCTTCTTTTATTTTTCATCAAAAATATATGAAATGGAAAAAATATAATAAAGGATATGGTTTAACAAGTTTATATATCTTTGACATATTAGGCCTGCCATGGATACATTGACTCAACCCGAGTTTGCTTTTCAAGCATTCTCTAGCTAGTAGCCTTAACCATGTAGACCTTTATTGGTTTATTAGGCTAAGCTTCCACTAGTCTCATTATTTGAGATTTTAAACCGTGGAGAACAAGAGATGACAGAGTTTGAAGTAAGTGTAAAGGGCTAGATAAACCTCATATTAATTAATTGTGGCTTTTATATCCCCTTTCGTAACCATTACTTTCTTGTCAACACATGTATATATGTTAATAAATATTCAAGAATGGTTTTAATCTGTTTGTAGTCTCTTATGCATTTTTTACTAATCATTCGTGATAGGCATAAGTACGTCTTAAGATTCTAAGTTAGAACGTTTTATGTGTACTAGACTTATGTCATGCTTAATACTTAGCGGGTGTTTTTCCTTTTATTCTTTTCAACTTTCTTTGTGAGGAATAAAGAAATATAAGAGCGGCTTATAAGAAAATGAGTGGCTAGAAAAAAGAGAAAAAGGAAAAAAAAGAAAGACAAAATAATTATACAAGAGTCCCAAGAGGGGAAGTGAAGTGTTAATTATAGTAGCTATTGAATTCCAATATTACTCTCACAAGGGTTGCGGGGATTTAATAGTTGCTCCAATCTAATATTACCTTGACGAGTTGCGGGATTGAAGATCCAAGGTCTCAAAAAGGCGGCGGATATATTTGCGTGAGTTTTATTTTTATTTCCTTAGCGAGTGTGTAGCTACTTATTAATGCATGACATAAGGATCTTACACATAAGGCGAATGCCATATTTTTTTGGTCGGACTTATATAAATTTTGGGCGGTTTTTCGAGTAATGGATAAGATGGTTACATAGGATTAAAGTCGTGCTTCCTTATTTTGAGATTTTACATTTCTTATATTTCACGCTTTAAATAATGAAAAATTTGCCCTAAAGCAATTTGCTCAAATAATAACAGGTCTTAGAGGCATAATAAGTGGGGGTATAAGAGTAACACAATTAATCTTTATGAGTAAGTTGATGCACTTTCACTTATGGATAACAATGATCTTGTTTTTAATCTTGGTATGGGGAAAGTGAAACTTCAGGATGATAAGTGTTCATGGTACCAAATCCCTAATCAAAGTCCAAGATTTCTTTATGATTTATTTCCACTAAAACCATTTCAAGAAAAATCCAAAAATATATAAATAGAATTGTTTTCCTTTGCATTACATTGTATCAATGAAAATCATGCATCATTTAGTGTAGAGTAGTGTAAAAGCATTCCATATTGGCTAAGGTGGATTAATTATTAGAAAAGTGTAAATTGGTGCTTTAAAATGTGGCATTGCATGAGGTCATGGAAATGATCAAGTGTAGGGGATTTAATATGAGTGAAATCTCATATAAGTTATATCACAAATGTGACATTCGTCAAATTTCCATCATTTATTTATTCATGTAGTACGAGTATTTTAACTGTTTACCGACTAGTTGTCGTCATGAACGTGTTAATTGTTTTGCTTTGCGGACAAAGCCCTTTTTAGGGAGAGCATATGTAACATCTCAATGTTTCGCGATTATTAAGTTGAATGCAATACACAAGTTTGTGAGCGTCTTATGTTTTGCCGTACGTTTATTTGTTATAGTTATTAAGATTTCGTGACGTCTCGCACAATTGTTTTGTTTTGGGATCGTATGCTAAACGGTTTTGGTGTCGGGATGATTCAGTCGCGTCTAAACCTAAACATTGTGAACCCGAGTCGAGTGTATAAGCTGTCACAGCATGTGTACATATACTGAGTATAAACCTTCAATTTTATTGCCAAGCTTGCCTTACAAGGGTCTCAAATTTCTGTCACATGTCTACATTACATATAACCTTCATAGTTTATTGCCTCACTAAAGGACAGCACACTTGCCTAGTTTACCCCTTTTGGGTATATCACAAGTTAACATTTTCAGATTTACACTAACCCTAGACTAACAATACAAGTTTATATACAAACCCAAAGTATTATCCAATGTCCAAATACAAGTTATCTCAGTCCAAAATACAAACATCAAAAATCTGCACAAGTCTTTCCAAATACAACTCCTGGGTAGAAGATTAGGTCCAGCCGACCCATACGTCGCGTCGAACCTGCAAAACAGAAAGTCTTCATCCCGTCCGAACCTGCAAAACCGAACGTAGCATCCCCATTGTGAGTCTTTTGTCTTTTCGTCTTTCCTTTTGAAGTCTAGATGTGCTTGTTTTGTACGAACCTACGAATAAACGAAACAATGGTTAGTCATTGTAATGGACTTATACTTTTAACTAAAAACTGAAAAATTGTTAAACTTTTTAAATGCAAACATGTATATGATATTATTTTGCTGTCAACCAAACCGAGACCCAATTTAGACCAAACCGAGACCCGATTGAGACCAAACCGAGACCCAACTTAGAACCAAACCGAGACCCATGTTCAACCAAATCAAGACCTCAATCAAGAACCAAACCGAGACCCATGTCCAACCAAACCGAGACCCAATCAAGAACCAAACCGAGACCCAATTTAGAACCAAACCGAGACCCATGTCCAACCAAACCGAGACCCAATCAAGAACCAAACCGAGAACCTAATCAAACCAACCAAGTTCTACTTTCTGCCAAATTATTAACCATTATTACCAACCAATCCAAATGTCTTAATCAAGTTTTATTTTACAGAAACCATTAATCATGCCGCGGGTATAGAAACCCCCAATTCAAATCGAAACCCTAATTATTTAAACATCTTTTTAAACAGTAAATTAGTACTTTTCAATTCAGAAACATCACATAAATATGAGATTCAGTCGAATATATAAAACCCCCAATTTCATAAAACCCTAGATCAAATTTTTATTAATTAGAACGTTAATTAAACCTAATCTAAACCCAAACCCCTTATGTAATTTAATTGAAAATGAGTTATACAAAAACCCCCAAATGACCGAAACCCTAATTTTTATAAATCGATTTTATATTAAAATTAGTTTGATTTTATAAATGAAAACATCAATTAATTATGTTTAAACCCGATTTTGATGAAAACCCCCAAATATTTCAAAACCCTAATTTTGTTTATTTTCAATCCGAGAATCATATGATTTACAACAAGTATATACAAATAAATTAAACCCACTGATATTTATTAAATCGAAAATCAATTAAAGCTTTTAAAAGAAACAAGGAGAATAAACTTATCTTTGATTTTGGTTATTGATTCACGAAACCGCAAGGGAGAACACATCATAAAACCAATCGGTTTGATGTGGGGATTAAACCCCACATCTCACGTGATCTAAAACACCTCAGACCACCACACATGATTATTATATCTCAAATGATTAGATATTAGCCATGGGAAAGGGTTTGAACCGATCTAGATTAAGAGAGAGAGAGTTTTGGGACGGTGGAGTTAATATCGAGGGAAGAGAGAGAGTTTCACTCTCAGTTATGGGATTGTGTGTGTTAAACACACATACTTACTCCTCCCGTCCTTGTTTATTCCGCCAGTGGGCCGGACCGGGTCTAAGGACCCTTGGGCCGGTTTGTGTGTAAAGGATTTGGACCCAATTTGGGCCTTATAAGTTTAATTAGTTTGGTTAAAGCCCAAAACGAATTTTGTAAAATTTAAGTTATAAATTAACCCGTGAAACCCGACCATTTAATAAACCGATTTTATTTATCGTACTTTTCCGTAAATCGTACTTTTTCATAAACGTATGGTTTCGTCAAGCACAACTAGGGTGTCGAGTCATTTAATAATACAATTATTCGTATCGTAACTCGATTCTCATAATTAATTAGGTCGCGGCTAGCGTAACCGTACTCTCGAGCTATTTTATCTTCGTTCTCTTTGCTGAATTTACGAGGTGAGTTTATAGCCCCATACTTTACTATTTTCACTGCTTTTTGGGGTGAGACATTGCTTGATTTTAACGTTTGAACACAAGTGCATTTACTGATTTATATATTAGTCTAAGTCCCACTAAAAACCCAGTTGCTTTGGCCCGTGAATCGTGAACCGTTAATTACTTTGTGTAAGCGCGAATGTAATGGATAGATCTATCGGGATTGACATCCCTGTCTGTCTTGTCCAACAAGGGGACAAGCGGGCACAGTTTCATTTGAATCTGATATAGGATGTCGTGGGTTTAGGCATCTAGTTTGGGCTACATTTATATGATTATACTGCCGGTGTTGTTAACGCTTCGGTGTCACGATCTTAGACTGTAATAAATACTTTTGGGATGACTTTGTATCTGTTATATTGTCATCACATTTGGGAAAATCTTGTGGTTCATTAAACATTTCAAACTAACTAAACCTATGAACTCACCAACTTTATGTTGACACTTTAGCAATGTTTTTCTCAGTTATTAAGAAGAAAGATGCTAAATGAGGTCTCATGCATTGCCGTCATTTCTTTGAAACAACGATCATTTGTACCATTTGAGAAAACTATGTTTTGTAACCATATTCAGTTTATGCTTCCGCACTTTGTTAAAACAACTTATTTTATTAATTACAAGTGATCTATTTTCCGAACGTCTCATTTAGAGGTCGTTCTTTGTGACTATGTGTGTATGATAATCATGACGTCACCACTCCCTTGTCGCCATTATACTCTGATATTTTGGGAGTGTGACAGATTGGTATCAGAGCTCTAGTTATAGAGAACTAGGTTGCATTTAGTAATTCTAGACTATAACTGCTCTATGTTTAATCGATTATCATACAGATTGTAAGTATTAAGTATATGTAGATACATAAGTAATAAATGGGATACATGTGAATCAACAATTACGAGGTATATTTACATGGGTTACATGTGCAACAACAAAATCTGAATTATGTTATATGGGATACATGTGGATTCAACAATGATTGCTATGTTATGTTAATGTCCCTTTTTACGGACTAATTTTATAAGATATTTACACACATTTATTTTGTTTATGATTACAGCGATGTCTTCATCCGATGATTCCACGTCTACAGGAGCGTACTACAACCGTAGTTCACAGTCGACCATCAGTTCATCAGTAGGACTACCTAGAGGATCGCCGTCAGGATATCCGTGGTACCGGATGGTTTCAGATGATGATATAGAGAGAGAGGCTGAGGAGGTTCGTCATTTACCGATCCGTATTCCTGATGCATCAGCTGACGATGTGCTTAGCCTAGAAGGTGGAGGAGAGGATGACTTAGACACTGACGTGGTGCAGTCACCAGGTCAGACATCAGTGACTAGAGATGAGACGGTAGAGGAGACAAAGGATGATGAGATGGAGTTTACAGATGGGGAAGGAGAGCCTATGGAGGTCACAGACACTGAGGACCCTCCTACTGCATATGCCGCTACTCCTGAGGTTTCCCTAGCACACATCTCCTCATCTTCATCTGAAGACGAAGGAGAAAGGACTGCTATTCCTGCTCCAGCACCTGGTACTCTACCTTTCTACTATGTGAGACGACGTCTTCGGGGGAGAGCTGCTCGACCACCACTTTCACCTTACCGACCCCTCATACCTTTCACTGCCACTGACAGGCATGCAGCCCGCACACCTGCCAGTTCTGTCCCAGAGGCACCACTACTACTACCACCACCAGAGACTGTACCTACAGTGTACCAGGAGATGCTTACTGACGCTGGTATCTCTACAGGACCGAGAGCTACGACTCCTCTTCCTAGGAGAGCTACGTCGACGGTGGTGATGCTTGGGGCGGCAGATGGATGTGTGACGACACGGTTGAACAGGTTGGAGGATGCTGTAGAGGCTTTAGGTGAAGAGTATAATGAAGTGCAGGATAACTTGGAGGCACTGGCGAAGAAGAGTCCAGTCAGGGATGAGACAGTGTTGACAGTATGTGTGACCCGTCTACGAGGACAGCTTCTTACTGTTCTTGATCAGATGGAATACATGCCGAACGCTCGTCTTGAGGAGATTGAGAGCCTGATGACCCGTTGGGGAGTAGAGCCATTGGTGGAGACAGGCGGACTAGAGGCACCAGTGGATGACCCTGTTGCAGACTTGGATAAGAGGTTTAGAGCCGCTTGTCATGACACCGATGTTAGATTGAGAGATTCCCAGGCTCGTGAGCTAGTGGTTGAGAGGAGGTTAGCAGAGTTGGAGAAGGAGCTTCATCAGCGCCGTGAGGGCACTAGTTAGATTTATCTTGTACCATCGACCTATCCCTGTATGACCACTAAGCTTTGAAGTTTGTCTTAGCTAGTTGGTATTTTATTTTCTCTTATTATGTTATGACAAACCATGATGTATTATCAAACAATTTCATGAATGATATTATGAGTTGCAAAAGTTGTGAGATCATTATATATTGTGTATTATATCTTGGAGCATTTCATAATTGTGTTGTGTGTGCCATGAATGTTATGTCTGGCAAAACTCATTATCCTATTACCTTGTTAGATTATGGCGCCAGTTAGAAGATCCGAAACGCAGAATCCGCCAGCCGCTACCGGTGGAATTGACACCGCCCTGTTAAGCCAAATGATAGCCGAACGAGTGGCCGAGGCACTCGCGACCGCTGAAGCAAATCGTACAGCTAGCACACAGGAGGAGACCAACCAAGGAGCTACTAACGCTATTGCACGGACTTGTACCTACAAGGAATTTCGTGCAGTTACGCAAGTAAGTTTCCGAGGTACTGAAGGAGCAGTAGGATTAACCAGATGGTTTGAGAAGCTAGAATCCCAATTTGGGATTAGCAATGTCGCTGAAGCCGACAAGGTGAAGTTTGCGCCAAGCACGTTAGTGGATGGTGCTTTGACTTGGTGGAACGTCTATGCTCGTGCAGTGACCATTGACGTTGCCCAAGCGACGCCCTGGAGTGAATTTAAAGCTATGTTTGTGAGGAAATACTGTCCCCGAAATGAAGTCAAGCAGATGGAAGTTGAGCTGTGGAACCTGAAGGTCAAGGGTACTGCTCTTACTGCTTACAATCAGCGCTTTCAAGAGCTGATTTTGTTATGTCCTGAAATGGTGCCCAACAATGACCGATTGTTGGAGCGCTACATTGAAGGACTACCTTTGAGCATCAAAGGGAATGTGACTTCATCCAAGCCGACCGATTTGCACGAGGCAATCGACATGGCTCAGAGTCTGATGTACCAAGTGGTACAGGAGTTGGGAGAAAATACTGGGGATAAAAGAAAGTGGTCTGGCAACCACTACAACAACAATACCAACAACAACAACAACCCAAGCAACTACAACCAGAACAAGCGACAAGAAGTAGCAAGAGTGTTCACTGCTGGACAAGGAAATACTGGGAACTACGCTGGAAGACTACCTTTCTGCGGAAAATGTGGCCGACACCACGAAGGAGCATGTCCCCCTACGTGCTACAATTGTGGGAAGGCGGGACATAAGGCAAAGGAATGCCGAGCACCACCTCGTTCTACTAATCAAAGAGGACCTGGAACGCAAGGTGGCCAAGGAGCAAATGTCACTTGCTTTGGATGTGGAGAGAAAGGTCACTACAAGAACAAATGTCCAAGCAGTGGGAACCAAGGTCGTAGTAACCAGATTCGAGGGAATCAAAATCAGAACCAAGGGAACCAGAAGCAGAATCAAGGGAACCGAGGAGGGAATAACCGAGCCACAACTAGTACTCCTGGAGGATTCACGGCACCTAGCAAAGTGTATCATCTCTGTGCTGAAGCTGCTGTGCAAGACAACAATGTTGTGACTGGTACGTTTCTAGTCAATAACAACTATGCTTCAGTACTATTTGATTCTGGTGCGGATAGGAGTTTTGTGTCGTCTATATTTAGTGAACGCCTAAATGTTACCCCTACTGCGTTAGACGTTAAGTATAATGTAGAATTAGCCGATGGGAAGTCAGTAACCACCGACGTTATTCTGAAAGGATGTAGTGTAAGGCTACAAGGTCGTTCGTTTAGTATCGACCTACTCCCTATAGAATTGGGAAGTTTTGACGTCATCATTGGAATGGATTGGATGTCGAAGCATCACGCGGAGATTGTATGTCATGAGAAGTGTGTCCGTGTTCCTTATGGAAACGACGTACTCATCATACAAGGCGAAAGAAGTGGTGTGAAGAATGGATCAAGATTGGAAGTCATCTCATGTATCAGGACTCAAAGATACATTGAGAAGGGATGTCCGGTATTCTTGGTTCAAGTAACACAAAAGGAAGGAGAAGAAGATCGCGAGAAGAAAGTGGAAGATGTACCGATCGTTAGAGACTTTCCGGACGTATTCCCAGAGGATTTACCCGGACTACCACCAGCACGGCAAGTGGAGTTTCACATCGAGCTTACGCCAGGAGCCGCGCCTGTTGCTAGAGCCCCATACCGTCTAGCACCGGCCGAGATGACAGAGTTAGCTGAACAGATAAAGGAACTTTCTGACAAAGGTTTCATTAGACCAAGTTCCTCACCTTGGGGAGCGCCGGTCTTATTTGTCAAAAAGAAAGATGGATCCTTTAGAATGTGTATCGATTACCGAGAATTGAATAAGCTGACGATAAAGAACCGCTACCCATTGCCGAGGATTGACGATCTTTTCGACCAATTGCAAGGATCTAGCATATACTCGAAGATCGATTTAAGGTCAGGATATCATCAACTAAGGGTTAGAGAGGAAGACGTTCATAAAACGGCTTTTAGAACCCGATACGGACACTACGAGTTCCAAGTTATGCCTTTCGGTTTGACAAACGCACCTGCGGTATTCATGGATCTCATGAACCGAGTTTGCAAACCATACTTGGACAAGTTTGTGATTGTATTTATCGATGACATTCTCATCTATTCTCGTAACGAAGAAGAGCACAAGGAACATTTGAAGACCATATTAGAGCTGCTAAGGAAGGAGAAGTTATATGCAAAGTTTTCCAAATGTGAGTTTTGGATAAACACAGTGCAGTTTCTTGGGCATGTGATCGACAGCAGTGGTATTCACGTTGATCCTGCTAAGATCGAGGCTGTAAAGGATTGGGCGACTCCAACAACACCCACGGAGATCCGTCAATTTTTAGGTCTTGCTGGTTACTATAGGAGATTCATTGAAGGTTTCTCCAAGATAGCTAAACCAATGACGGAATTGACTCAAAAGGATAAGAAGTTTGAGTGGAAGGAGGAGCAAGATTTGGCATTCCAGACGTTGAAGCAGATGTTGTGTGAAGCACCTATACTAGCCCTACCTGAGGGTAATGAAGACTTTGTGGTGTATTGTGATGCATCCATAAAAGGGTTAGGTGCAGTACTGATGCAAAGGACTAAGGTCATAGCTTACGCATCAAGATAACTAAAAGTGCACGAGAAGAACTACACAACTCATGACCTAGAGTTGGGAGCAGTGGTGTTTGCCTTGAAGATTTGGAGACACTACCTTTATGGTACTAAGTGTGTTGTATTCACTGACCATAAGAGTCTACAACATATTTTGAATCAAAAGGAACTCAACATGAGACAACGACGTTGGCTAGAGTTGCTCAGTGATTACGATTGCGAGATCCGTTATCACCCGGGCAAGGCAAATGTCGTGGCCGACGCTTTGAGTCGAAAGGAGAGAGTTCTTAGGGTGAAGGCTTTAATGATGACCATTGACTTAGACCTTCCATCCTTAATTCTCAAGGCTCAGAAAGAAGCAGTCGAGGAAGAAATTCTTAAGACTGAAGATGTTGGAGGAATGATAAAGAAGTTGGAAGCACGTTCGGATGGAACGTTATGCCTTGATAATAGGAGTTGGTTACCATGCCATGGTGACCTACGATCCTTGATTATGCATGAGTCGCATAAGTCAAATTACTCCATACATCCGTGATCTGATAAAATGTATCATGATCTGAAGATGTTGTATTGGTGGCCGAATATGAAGGCGGATATTGCTACATACGTTAGCAAGTGTTTGACTTGTGCCAAAGTCAAAGCCGAACATATGAAACCATCAGGATTATTGGTCCAACCCGAACTGCCAGAATGGAAGTGGGAAAGGATCACTATGGATTTCATTACCAAGCTACCAAAGACCGCAGCCGGATTCGACACGATTTGGGTAATCGTCGACCGACTCACCAAATCGGCTCATTTCCTACCCATCAAGGAGACTGATGGAATGGATAAGTTAGCAAGGACGTACTTGGAGGAAGTAGTCACGAAGCACGGTGTGCCTGTGTCTATAATCTCCGACCGAGACAGCCGATTTACTTTGCAGTTTTGGAAGTCACTACAGAAGGCATTGGGAACGCAGTTGGATATGAGCACTGCGTATCATCCCCAAACTGACGGTCAAAGTGAACGGACCATTCAAACCCTAGAAGATATGCTGAGAGCTTGTGTGATTGACTTTGGAAATAGATGGGATAGACACCTACCTCTGGTGGAATTCTCATATAACAATAGTTATCACACTAGCATTAAGGCAGCGCCGTTCGAAGCACTGTATGGTAGGAAGTGTCGTTCACCCGTGTGTTGGGCAGAGGTCGGTGAAGCACAACTCACTGGACCTGAGATCATACACGAGACTACCGAGAAGATCTTCAAGATTAAGAGCCGTATGCAAGCCGCAAGAGATCGACAGAAGAGTTATGCTGATATGCGACGCAAACCTCTTGAGTTTGAAGTTGGTGACAAAGTCATGTTGAAGGTCTCACCTTGGAAAGGTGTGATTCGCTTTGGAAAGCGTGGAAAGTTAAACCCTCGTTACATTGGACCCTTCAAGATTATAGAGAGGATTGGCCCCGTAGCCTATCGTTTGGAATTACCCCAAGAACTTAGCCGAGTGCATAATGTGTTCCACATTTGCAATCTGAAGAAATGCTTAGCCGACGAAGCACTCGTTATCCCTTTGGAGGAGATTCAACTCGACGACAAACTCAACTTCGTAGAAGAACCCGTAGAAGTCATGGACCGTCAAGTTAAACAACTCAAGCAAAGCCGTATACCTATTGTGAAGATCCGATGGAACGCGCGTAGAGGTCCAGAATACACGTGGGAACGTGAAGATCAATTCAAGAGCAAGTATCCTCATCTCTTCGCTAACCAACCTACTACAACAACGTCTTGATTTCGTGACGAAATCTCTAAAACATGGGAATACTGTGACATTCGTCAAATTTCCATCATTTATTTATTCATGTAGTACGAGTATTTTAATTGTTTACCGACTAGTTGTCGTCATGAACGTGTTAATTGTTTTGCTTTGCGGACAAAGCCCTTTTTAGGGAGAGCATATGTAACATCTCAATGTTTCGCGATTATTAAGTTGAATGCAATACACAAGTTTGTGAGCGTCTTATGTTTTGCCGTACGTTTATTTGTTATAGTTATTAAGATTTCGTGACGTCTCGCACAATTGTTTTGTTTTGGGATCGTATGCTAAACGGTTTTGGTGTCGGGATGATTCAGTCGCGTCTAAACCTAAACATTGTGAACCCGAGTCGAGTGTATAAGCTGTCACAGCATGTGTACATATACTGAGTATAAACCTTCAATTTTATTGCCAAGCTTGCCTTACAAGGGTCTCAAATTTCTGTCACATGTCTACATTACATATAACCTTCATAGTTTATTGCCTCACTAAAGGACAGCACACTTGCCTAGTTTACCCCTTTTGGGTATATCACAAGTTAACATTTTCAGATTTACACTAACCCTAGACTAACAATACAAGTTTATATACAAACCCAAAGTATTATCCAATGTCCAAATACAAGTTATCTCAGTCCAAAATACAAACATCAAAAATCTGCACAAGTCTTTCCAAATACAACTCCTGGGTAGAAGATTAGGTCCAGCCGACCCATACGTCGCGTCGAACCTGCAAAACAGAAAGTCTTCATCCCGTCCGAACCTGTAAAACCGAACGTAGCATCCCCATTGTGAGTCTTTTGTCTTTTCGTCTTTCCTTTTGAAGTCTAGATGTGCTTGTTTTGTACGAACCTACGAATAAACGAAACAATGGTTAGTCATTGTAATGGACTTATACTTTTAACTAAAAACTAAAAAATTGTTAAACTTTTTAAATGCAAACATGTATATGATATTATTTTGCTGTCAACCAAACCGAGACCCAATTTAGACCAAACCGAGACCCGATTGAGACCAAACCGAGACCCAACTTAGAACCAAACCGAGACCCATGTTCAACCAAATCAAGACCTCAATCAAGAACCAAACCGAGACCCATGTCCAACCAAACCGAGACCCAATCAAGAACCAAACCGAGACCCAATTTAGAACCAAACCGAGACCCATGTCCAACCAAACCGAGACCCAATCAAGAACCAAACCGAGAACCTAATCAAACCAACCAAGTTCTACTTTCTGCCAAATTATTAACCATTATTACCAACCAATCCAAATGTCTTAATCAAGTTTTATTTTACAGAAACCATTAATCATGCCGCGGGTATAGAAACCCCCAATTCAAATCGAAACCCTAATTATTTAAACATCTTTTTAAACAGTAAATTAGTACTTTTCAATTCAGAAACATCACATAAATATCAGATTCAGTCGAATATATAAAAACCCCCAATTTCATAAAACCCTAGATCAAATTTTTATTAATTAGAACGTTAATTAAACCTAATCTAAACCCAAACCCCTTATGTAATTTAATTGAAAATGAGTTATACAAAAACCCCCAAATGACCGAAACCCTAATTTTTATAAATCGATTTTATATTAAAATTAGTTTGATTTTATAAATGAAAACATCAATTAATTATGTTTAAACCCGATTTTGATGAAAACCCCCAAATATTTCAAAACCCTAATTTTGTTTATTTTCAATCCGAGAATCATATGATTTACAACAAGTATATACAAATACATTAAACCCACTGATATTTATTAAATCAAAAATCAATTAAAGCTTTTAAAAGAAACAAGGAGAATAAACTTATCTTTGATTTTGGTTATTGATTCACGAAACCGCAAGGGAGAACACATCATAAAACCAATCGGTTTGATGTGGGGATTAAACCCCACATCTCACATGATCTAAAACACCTCAGACGACCATACATGATTATTATATCTCAAATGATTAGATATTAGCCATGGGAAAGGGTTTGAACCGATCTAGATTAAGAGAGAGAGAGTTTTGGGACGGTGGAGTTAATATCGAGGGAAGAGAGAGCGTTTCACTCTCAGTTATGGGATTGTGTGTGTTAAACACACATACTTACTCCTCCCGTCCTTGTTTATTCTGCCAGTGGGCCGGACCGGGTCTAAGGACCCTTGGGCCGGTTTGTGTGTAAAGGATTTGGACCCAATTTGGGCCTTATAAGTTTAATTAGTTTGGTTAAAGCCCAAAACGAATTTTGTAAAATTTAAGTTATAAATTAACCCGTGAAACCCGACCATTTAATAAACCGATTTTATTTATCGTACTTTTCCGTAAATCGTACTTTTTCATAAACGTATGGTTTCGTCAAGCACAACTAGGGTGTCGAGTCATTTAATAATACAATTATTCGTATCGTAACTCGATTCTCATAATTAATTAGGTCGCGGCTAGCGTAACCGTACTCTCGAGCTATTTTATCTTCGTTCTCTTTGCTGAATTTACGAGGTGAGTTTATAGCCCCATACTTTACTATTTTCACTGCTTTTTGGGGTGAGACATTGCTTGATTTTAACGTTTGAACACAAGTGCATTTACTGATTTATATATTAGTCTAAGTCCCACTAAAAACCCAGTTGCTTTGGCCCGTGAATCGTGAACCGTTAATTACTTTGTGTAAGCGCGAATGTAATGGATAGATCTATCGGGATTGACGTCCCTGTCTGTCTTGTCCAACAAGGGGACAAGCGGGCACAGTTTCATTTGAATCTGATATAGGATGTCGTGGGTTTAGGCATCTAGTTTGGGCTACACTTATATGATTATACTGCCGGTGTTGTTAACGCTTCGGTGTCACGAGCTTAGACTGTAATAAATACTTTTGGGATGACTTTGTATCTGTTATATTGTCATCACATTTGGGAAAATCTTGTGGTTCATTAAACATTTCAAACTAACTAAACCTATGAACTCACCAACTTTATGTTGACACTTTAGCAATGTTTTTCTCAGGTATTAAGAAGAAAGATGCTAAATGAGGTCTCATGCATTGCCGTCATTTCTTTGAAACAACGATCATTTGTACCATTTGAGAAAACTATGTTTTGTAACCATATTCAGTTTATGCTTCCGCACTTTGTTAAAACAACTTATTTTATTAATTACAAGTGATCTATTTTCCGAACGTCTCATTTAGAGGTCGTTCTTTGTGACTATGTGTGTATGATAATCATGACGTCACCACTCCCTTGTCGCCATTATACTCTGATATTTTGGGAGTGTGACAACAAATCACCCTAAAACATAAAGCAAAATACCTGATTTTGATTCCTAAAAGTAGTATTATGGGTATGTTTTGTTGTTTGTGCTTGTGTAGGAAAAAAGATACAATTATGAAGCAACCAAAGGAATCAAGCCTTTATTGATAAAGAAAAGACCAAAGGAGAATGAAAAGTGACAAGTCTACCAAAGTCAAAGGACCTTTCTTGACACAATTCAAAGTTGAAGGACTAAAGCTACAAAATTGGAAAAGTGAAGAACAAAGTCAAACATGGTAAACTATAAAGTCAAGGGGCTTATTATGGTCAAACAAGAAGTCAAAGGGCCAGAAATGACAAGACAATGAAGATCCTAGCTTAAATAAGAATCTGCTAAACTTATGGGACTCAAATTGCTAAGTTTCAAAGTATACTATGTTTTCAATCCGTGTGATACAAAACTAACCAATGAGACGCGCCCATTTCCTTCACATGGATCAACATGTCATGCCAGCTGGCCACTAAGAGAAGACGGCTCAATAAATAAGCCAATCCCAACAGTGCATCCCATTTCTTAAACTTCCAGCCAATCATAAATTAGTGTTTGGATAATGATCCGAGTGAATTGTTTTCACCCAATACCAACATCACACGTGTCCATTCAAACTCATAACGAGCCCAGATTCAAGATAGAGAAGGAGTGATTTTTAGAGCAAGTGTTTAACATCAAAAGTGCTCCAAATCAAGAGAGGAATTCATTCCAAGTGATCAATTAAGCTAAAAATCACTAAAGAAGAAAAGCCCAAATCTGTTATTAACTTGAACATCCAATTGACCAATTTGTGTCACGTGGAAGCTGGGTATTGGATCAAACACGTCATTCATCTTCCCCAACACTAATTTGTACTCTATAAATATCGCTACTTGTACTTCATTTGTGTATAGTAGCTAGTGTGTGAAAAAACACACACTTATCATTTCCTCTCATTTTAAGTTAGAGATTTAGTTTGTAACTAATCTCTAGTGTCTGACAAACACTTGAGATAGTTAGTTAGATTATAACAAACTTGTAACCAACTCCTTCTATTAATAAACATTCAATTCACTTCAGTCCTTTCTTCTTTACTACATTATTAATCATACACAGTTACTTTTACTTTCTATTGATCATAAATGATCAATGGAACTTGTTTGAGTGATTTGGAAGCTTTCCAATTTAATTCAGCTAGTTCAGTTCAATTCATCTAGCTCAGATCTAGCCAAAAGTTAAGATTGATGCAGAGTTGATCAGTCCTGGATGATGATGATGATTCGATGATTTCTAGTTGATGATTGTTAGTGTTTGTGTTGATTCTAGTAGGCTCAGCACCTAACTACTCCACCAAAGGACGCTTCAGTGCTAAAAGGCATTAAAATTCCTATTTTTGTTCCTCTAAAATGTCTTGCATGCTCAATTCTTAGATAGTTAGTGTAATTGCTTGATTCTGCTTGATTTGTTTTTCATTTGACCTATCTGATATGTGTTGGTAGATAGCTAGTAGATTACTTGGCTTTTGATTCATTTAGATTGATAAAATTTGGTCTTGAACTGCTTAATTTTCATCAGTAGGCCATATTGTGTTGTATAGTGTTAACTTGTTGGTTCTTTGCTGGTTTGTGGTGCATTTGAGTTGCTTTATAAGTTCAGATAAGTTTCTTTTGATTTCATAACCTTTTGACTAAGAAGCCTTTGTTAAATTTTTCATAACAGTCTTAAAATTGGTGTTTGGATCTATATAGATTTCTTGAATCAGTTGTTGAAATCAGTTGTTTTGAGCTCATAAATACTTAATAGACCAGTTCAAATTACTTTGCAAGCTTTTGTAGTCAAAGTTATAGTCAAAAAGGCAATTTGCATATAAACACTTTGGGTCAAGTTATCATCAGTTAGAACAAGCAAGATTCAAACACTTGGGAAATATTTTTTAGTGAATGTTAGAAGCTGGTTTTTGTTTCTAAATAGAGTTAAATATATGAGCTTTCAGTTTCATTAAGGTAGATAATACAGTATCAAGAAATAGGCTAGGAATTATCTTATGAATAAGCTGATGAGCATCCGTAAGTTTCTGTGATGAGACCTAACTTCTTAATCATTTCCCACTTTTCTACTTCAAAATCTAGAGATTTTCTTGCACATTCCTGTTTACAAACACATTTTAAGGCATTTTGGAGATATTCAGCTTTTTGTAAATTTTTGGTCAACAAAAGTCAACGATAAGCTACTTGTGCTTATCTAGAGATTCCAGCTTATTCATTGAATCATTTTCCATAATTTTTGATATTCCAGCTTTGTAATCAGTAGCTTAATCATTATCATAGAAAAAATCAAGTTGTGGAAGTCAGTTTGAGCTTATAGCTTATTATTTGCTTATTTCAAAAAGCTACTTTGAGTTTTAATCCATTTCAGCTTATTTCCTTTTACATACCTAGCTAAGTTTTGATTTTAAGAAGTTTTGCAAAAAACTAGAGCTTATTTGGTGTAGAAATAATGTAAAACCCGCATGCTTTTACCATGCATAGTACCCTTAGGATCGTACGTACTAGTTAAAAACTTTCTTAATATAGCATGATTACGATTACGTGTTAGGATTTTACGTATTACGTACGTGTTAGAACACGATAAGTATTTACTACGCACGATCACGTAATAATTATTTGACGATGATTAATCACGAGCATGCGATCATGAAATCATGAACGTAATTAAAACACGAACTATTATTAATTACGTATATATATTTATTACGAGCGTAATTAAATATATTAGATCACGATATTTACGTAACGAGAACACTTAAAACGCGAACACAAATAATCACGAACGTGTAATTTATTAATTAGACACGGAAAACATTTGGGTTACCCCTTGTGGGCCCTATTCCCATGAAATTTAGGAGGGAGGATGGGCTTAGCCCATCAATTTTTACTAAAAGGGGTTAAATATTTTTACACTACTCATTTTTTGTTTTACAGAAGATTTAGAAAAAAACCCTAAAACCCTCCTCCTTCTCCTCTTTGTGCCGCCACCCATAATCACCATACAAGGTGATTCTTTGATCTTGGATCTTGAAGATTTTTTGTTTGTTCGTGTTTGTTCTTCATTCCCTTGATCCACGAATACGGTAAAACCTTTTTAAACCTTTTTTTTTTAATTTAATCTTTTTATTAATTATGAACATGTGATGTTTTTATAAAAACATAATAACTAATCATAGATCTAACATGTTTTGGTGATTAATTAAATCAAAGGGTTGTTTTAAGGGTTGTTTTGTTTTGGCCGCAGGCTGCAACCGACCCCAAGGGGGTTTCGGTTTGCCTAGCCGACCACCACCAAGACCTTATGGTCTTGGTTGGTGCGTGTGGGTCCCACGGCAGCAAGGGGTACCCCGAGTTGGTTCGGGGTACGGTGTCGATTCATGTCCGGTTCATGTTTTTAAGCTTAGATCCGGTTCATGGTTATGTTAGTTTTTTTATGTTATGAACTTATGTTAAAATTAAATTAATAAAATGATGTGATTAATTTAATAACATGACTTAGGTTGTTTAATTATTAATGATCATGAAAGTATTTTAACCTAAGTATTTATATATTTAAGACTTATAATTAATTAATTATTTTAAAACCATGGATATAATTAATTAATTAACATGACTTAGGTTATATTATTAATATATAATAATACATATTTTAACCTAACTATTTAACTTATTTAATTAAAAACATGTTATACTTTAATTAAATATTATAACCTATAGTTTACATAAATTACATGAAATAATTATTAAACTATACATTATATCATATGATTTAGAAAATAATCATGAAAAACACTAAGGCTTATATACTTAGCTTATTTAACCAGCTTATTTCTAATTAAGGAAACTTTCTATTTTTAGAAACTTAATTAAATAAGGCAGCTAATCTATTTATGGAAACTAGCTATTTTTAGAAACTTATTTATTTAAGGCAGCTAATCTATTTATGGAAACTTATTTAATTAAGGCAGCAAATCTATTTATGGAAACTTTCTACTTTTAGAAACTTATCTATTTTAGGCAGTAAATCTATTTTTGGAAACTTTCTATTTTTGGTAACTTTCTATTTTTGGAAACTTTCTATTTTTGGAAACTTTCTATTTTTGGAAACTTTCTATTTTAGGAAACCTGCTATTTTTGGAAAGTTACTTATTATTACACAATAAGTATAATAACACATGAAATACCAGAAATACTTAATCAGATTAAACAGAATATAAGATAAAACACAATTTAAGGCTTTAAAACAGTAAAACATGGTAAGAACACATAAAATAAGCTAAGACATGATATAAAACCAGCTACGTATTTAGTAAGCAGATACTTATTCATGTACGTATTTATGTAGCACTAGTGATTCGGAAGTAGGATTCCTCGCAGTTCATCTTCTTCGTTCACTGGACATAAGGTACGGATTCCCGTCCTTTCAGTATGGAAATTCTTTCCTTATTAGGATTCCCCGTATGCAGCCAACTGTTTTCCCGTAGTATAAGTTACGTGTTTGATTGATTATGTTAAAATATGATTACCTATAGCCATATACATGCATGACCAGTTTCACCTAGTTATGGAGGTACCGTAACCATAACATTAGAGGCATTGATGTTATGACTTCACCACGGCGGAGTGATTGCTCGTGGCGTCCCTTCAGCTTTTGGCCATTTATTTATATTTATCATGTGGGGCGTATGGGTGCATCCTAGTTACATGTTTTATTCAGGATTACATGGTGAATGTGGTGTGTGCCTTGCATCCTTCACAAGGAGCTGATCCCTCCTACCCAAAAACCAGTATATTAAATTAGAGGCAGCCCCTCTAATTTGCATGATGAGGTCACCCCTCCAAGTATTCATGCACGGTGGATTTTCATTACCTATATTGGCTAATGGTAAAATATGTTAAACAGTTTTCATAAGATAAACATAAGGCTTTTCAAACTATAAAACCAGTTTTATGAACATGTTCCAGGTTTTCCAAGACTTATACAGTTCCGCTGCTATTAAGTCTTTATTATGCTTAGTCATTCATACTATGTCTATATCCGTGCACTGAGCGTTTTGCTCAGCCGTTACTTTCCTTTCCATGTCCCAAAACGGTAGGTACCCTTGGAAAGATTCGAGCATTTGGAGGACGTGCATAGGATGGAAGCTGCTAGAGACTTCTTTTCCTTTTGCCTTCATATATTTATGCTTGTGTAGTCTTTCATTCATTTCTTTTGCTTTATTATGTTTTGGACTTATGTTTGGGAACCGATGTTTGATTCCGGTTATCCCTATGGTCATGTAATGTTTTATACATTTATCCTTGTATGCTTTGATGACACGCCATAATTACGCGTGACATTCCATTATCAAAATGGGGTGTTACAATTATGGTATCAGAGCCAAGGCTTCGACCTATAGGCTCTAAAACTCGACCTGTGACTAGTGGGTAGTCACCAGGAGCTTCCTAAGCCAACGCTTGTCATTCTACGTATTGACGTTTTCAGCGCATTGTTGTTTTAACCATGATGTTTTTCAGCACCTTGAGGTTTTAACCTTGATGTTTTCACCGATATTGTTTTACTAATATGGATGGACAACCATCATTCATATTTAGTTATGTGTCATTGTTTCATGCATAATGTTCCTCGTGAACTGTGGCTATATGGACTGAACCCCAGTAGTTCATAATTAGTCACATAAATTTTTTTTCTGATAAGTTTTGACATATGAGTTTCATTTATTTATGTTTCATGTATCATTGTTGCAGGGATTATGACTAAGTAATGGTTGGTACAGGACTGGCCCTATTTAGTCGCATGTGCTTTTATCGAAACTTTTAATTTTAGGACCGACCCATAGGCGTCCCCTCGCTATGTCTTTTGTTTTGGAACCGACCCATAGGCGTTCCCTCGCACATATAAAAGGTTTTTATGAACTACATTACGCATTCATGCACTGTTTTCATGCATAAAATTTTTCTCATGATTTAAATTGGCATAAATTTTTTTTTTCATGTCCCCTCATAAGTTATTATGTTTTTATGTCAAGTATGTTTTCATACTGTCATGGTTAACTTCAGTTTCATGCTGATCATGTTATACACTTCTTCGTGATAGATGGTTTCATGTTTCTTCATGATAATTCCGTCTTCATGTTGATTATGTTTTACGCCTCTGTTGTTATTTACTTTGTCCTACAAAACATTAATGGATTTCATTTAATTCTGCTTTCATGATAGTCATGGTTGGTTTTCATTGATCATGCTGTCAGGCAAATCATCGTTGAATTTGGTGTAACCACACTTTAGCGTTTCTCTATGCAACCAGAATGATGCCTATGCTAATGCTGCCAGGTTATCATAATGGTTCTCCTAACCTTTTAACCGATATACTTTCCTTAAATCATGACAAATGATCGACCCCATACCGATCATTTCATGTGCATTCAACGTGTACTCCATGTACCATGTTCCATGTGTATTACACGTACCTAAATCCAAGTGTATTTCACTTGCAATGCTGCACGAGTATTCGCTAGTCGATTCTGAATCATCTCAGGCATTTGTCCACTTGCTAACACTCTACAAATTGCTGATGTCGCTCATAACATGGAAATGTTACTAAAGGTTGATGCTGCTGACGTTCGGAGACGCTACGAGATGCGGATGCTGTTCACAACTTGGAGATCCTACAAGACGAAGACAAAGGCGTCAGAGCAAAGCAATTGGATGAGAAGATGCTTCACCATCAGACGATTTCCATCAATCATTGTCCCTAATTCTTAGTTACATGTCACACGTCATTCGGCTGTCATTTCAGCCATATGAGTGCAAACCGGTACCAGCCGGCCACTCAGCTGAATAGTTACATGAATCACGGTCATGAGAATGACCATCATGGAACTGACAGACAGGACGGTAGTAACCACTACTATGACAACAACTATCCTAGAAATCGCAACCGAAACTCTGGCCACGGACGTGACCAGAAATACAAGGATTAGTAGTCCAATCAATCCGCCAAGTCTGGCATAATAACCTAATATTGTAGTTCTATTGAGTTACATCTTGAGACACATGTCAAGACATCGGTCAAGACACATGTCTCACGTATACTTTCTGAAGACACATGTCAAGACATCAGTCAAGACACATGTCTCACGTATACCTCCTGAAGACACATGTCAAGACACAAGTCAAGACATATGTCATGCTTATAGTTCCAAGAAACGAGTCAAGACAAATGACTCACGTCCAACTATGGAACATTTCTAAGAAATTCAGGGTACCCTCCAAGGGTATATCTATTTTGTTGTGCCATGTATTCATCAGGCCACAAGAATTTCAATACCATTACCGGCGCATCAGTGATAACTGTCACGTTGCCGATGTCACTTTCACTTCTTTCACCATGGTTCATATATTCATGACCATGAAGGACGCCTTCCGTATTCCCACGTATACGAAGTTTTTCATTCAGCTTAATGATGAAATCCAAGCTGCTAACGCATTTCCTCGGACAGACACGAGATGAATTTTATCCTAATTATGTACTATGAACAGCACACCATGCTACGATTCATAATTATGTACAGTAATGTTCAGGCTCCTGAATACATTCAGCTCGATTTTCCATCAGGAAAATCTGTACAAATTATCTATGCTTTACAAGCATGTGCGTTGTTAGCCATGGTCGCTAAATTTTCTAGCTGTCAGTAAGACACGACCACTTAATTCTTTTACGCATAGCCAGTTGATTATTCCAAAGTCTTCCCATACATTCCAGAATAACTTACAAGGAGAAGGACGGTACCATGAGATTATGTGTCGAATACCGTCGGCGTAAACAAATCACCATTCATGACCGTTATTCTCCTCCACGTATTGACAACATGTCCAATCGACCTTATAGTGTTAATCACTTTCCAAGATCGAACTCATGATCATGCTGCCAATGGTGACGAGTCAAAGAGCAGGACATGTCCATGACTGCTATTCGTACACGACTCGGTCATGCTAGATTTATGATTTTGAATTAGTCTCATCAATGCTCCAACAACATTATGGACTAAGTAAATTGAGTTTCCATGAACTCCTAAACAAATTCATCAGCGTCTTCATTGAGGATAACCTGATTTCCTTTAAGCCTAGAGAAGAACAAGAAGACTATATATGCACTATGTTGCAAATTCTTGACAAGAGAAATTTTCCCTAGAAATTTTTCTAATATCAATTCTGTTTGATTACAGTGACACACTGAATCACATGGGTTCCTATGGTTAATCTTACCATGACTCAGCTTATGCGTAAAGGAGATAACCCTACATTACATTAGGTGTATAGAAATCCTACGCTAAGAGAAGTTTAGATTCATAGACTCAGAGTTTCGCAAATTCCTATGTATCAAGTTCGATGAAGCAAGATACAGTTACGTTCATATCTTTATACCTGTCATACAAACAGGCTAAGATAGGACACCAACACACTGGGATGTTTTCATCATCTGAAATTGTGAATTGAAATGGGACAAGATCTCCACGGATTTTGGTTAACAGTTTAACGCTAATTCAGAAGAAGCATGATGCTATCTGGGTTATTGCCAACAGTTCGATCAACTCTGCAAAATCCTTACATCCGTACGGATTTCAGAACCAACGGATTGATCGGACACATTCCACACCAAGGCTCATCTGATCACTTGGTAATCCCTCAGTTATAGGGACATGCAAGGGTTCGCATTTGTGCTCCTTGTTTACGTCCACGTCCTTGTTCTAATTTCACGACTTATTTTCGCGCTCGCGTTCATGACACCATTCACATTCATGATGGTATCTTGACTTATGATTTTACGTTCACTTCGTTCTGGGAATTTTTGCAAGAACTTGAGAGACCAGACCCAAGTTTAGTCTAACTCTCCATCATCAGATAGACGTTTCACGTCATATTCCACGTCTCACCTTGTAGCGTTTGGCGATACCGCCATTATATTCTATGTTCACGATATGTTCCACATATCATGTTCATTCCACGTTCCTCATATCATGATCAAGATACGTTACACGTATCATGGATCACGATATGTTTACTCATACTACACTCGCCATATCTCCACGTAGCACGTTCAAAATTTTTCACGTATCACGTTCAAAATTTTTCACGTACTACGTTTCTTTATGTCTCGCGCATCGTTTCTAGTTAATAGTTAAGTTAGATTGTCTTTCATCGTAACGTTTCAGTTACTCTTACACGATTAATTCTTATTCCCTCGATCGAATTTAGGGGATCTACCTTACGTTGATAACCAAGAACTTCTTCGTATTCCAAGTCAAGGTCAGGAGGACCAAGACTAGTCATTCATGTCAAGATCTTATAAAGAACCGTTCCAAGAGGGAAGCCACTTGGAAACGGACAAGTTCATCCGGACTTCTTATCCGTTTTCTCTTATCAATTAGATACGTCCTTTCAGCCACGTCACGTTCCATGTCCTTTTAAGACATGTCACGTTCCGCGTTCTTTCTGCCAGGTCACCTGCACGTTAATTTATCTTACATACCCTCTCAGTTTGATTCGGGTATGTTTCTCCTTCAGTTACGTTATCTATAATTCGGGGACGAATTATTCTTTTTAGGAGGGAAGAGTTGTAAAACCCGCATGCTTTTACCATGCATAGTACCCTTAGGATCGTACGTACTAGTTAAAAACTTTCTTAATATAGCATGATTACGATTACGTGTTAGGATTTTACGTATTACGTACGTGTTAGAACACGCTAAGTATTTACTACGCACGATCACGTAATAATTATTTGACGACGATTAATCACGAGCATGCGATCATGAAATCATGAACGTAATTAAAACACGAACTATTATTAATTACGTATATATATTTATTACGAGCGTAATTAAATATATTAGATCACGATATTTACGTAACGAGAACACTTAAAACGCGAACACAAATAATCACGAACGTGTAATTTATTAATTAGACACGGAAAACATTTGGGTTACCCCTTGTGGGCCCCATTCCCACGAAATTTAGGAGGGAGGATGGGCTTAGCCCATCAATTTTTACTAAAAGGGGTTAAATATTTTTACACTACTCATTTTTTGTTTTACAGAAGATTTAGAAAAAAAACCCTAAAACCCTCCTCCTTCTCCTCTTTGTGCCGCCACCCATAATCACCATACAAGGTGATTCTTTGATCTTGGATCTTGAAGATTTGTTGTTTGTTCGTGTTTGTTCTTCATTCCCTTGATCCACGAATACGATAAAACCTTTTTAAACCTTTTCTTTTAATTTAATCTTTTTATTAATTATGAACATGTGATGTTTTTATAAAAAACATAATAACTAATCATAGATCTAACATGTTTTGGTGATTAATTAAATCAAAGGGTTGTTTCAAGGGGTGTTTTGTTTTGGCCGCAGGCTGCAACCGACCCCAAGGGGGTTTCGGTTTGCCTAGCCGACCACCACCAAGACCTTATGGTCTTGGTTGGTGCGTGTGGGTCCCACGGCAGCAAGGGGTACCCCGAGTTGGTTCGGGGTACGGTGTCGATTCATGTCCGGTTCATGTTTTTAAGCTTAGATCCGGTTCATGGTTATGTTAGTTTTTTTTATGTTATGAACTTATGTTAAAATTAAATTAATAAAATGATGTGATTAATTTAATAACATGACTTAGGTTATTTAATTATTAATGATCATGAAATTATTTTAACCTAAGTATTTATATATTTAAGACTTATAATTAATTAATTATTTTAAAACCATGGATATAATTGATTAATTAACATGACTTAGGTTATATTATTAATATATAATAATACATATTTTAACCTAAGTATTTAACTTATTTAATTAAAAACATGTTATACTTTAATTAAATATTATAACCTATAGTTTAATTAAATTACATGAAATAATTATTAAACTATACATTATATCATATGACTTATAAAATAATCATGAAAAACACTTAGGCTTATATACTTAGCTTATTTAACCAGCTTATTTCTAATTATGGAAACTTTCTATTTTTAGAAACTTAATTAAATAAGGCAGCTAATCTATTTATGAAAACCAGCTATTTTTAGAAACTTATTTATTTAAGGCAACTAATCTATTTATGGAAACTTATTTAATTAAGGCAGCAAATCTATTTATGGAAACATTCTATTTTTAGAAACTTATCTATTTTAGGCAGTAAATCTATTTTTGGAAACTTTCTATTTTTGGTAACTTTCTATTTTGGAAACTTTCTATTTTTGGAAAATTTCTATTTTTGGAAACATTCTATTTTAGGAAACCTGCTATTTTTGGAAAGTTACTTATTATTACACAGTAAGTATAATAACACATGAAATACCAGAAATACTTAATCAGATTAAACAGAATATAAGTTAAAACACAGTTTAAGGCTTTAAAACAGTAAAACATGGTAAGAACACATAAAATAAGCTAAGACATGATATAAAACCAGCTACGTATTTAGTAAGCAGATACTTATTCATGTACGTATTTATGTAGCACTAGTGATTCGGAAGTAGGATTCCTCGCAGTTCATATTCTTCGTTCACTGGACATAAGGTACGGATTCCCGTCCTTTCAGTATGGACATTCTTTCCTTATTAGGATTCCCCGTATGCAGCCAACTGTTTTCCCGTAGTATAAGTTACATGTTTGATTGCTTATGTTTAAATATGATTACCTATAGCCATATACATGCATGACCAATTTCACCTAGTTATGGAGGTACCATAACCATAAAATTAGAGGCACTGATGTTATGACTTCACCACGGCGGAGTGATTGCTCGTGGCGTCCCTTCAGCTTTTGGCAATTTATTTATATTTATCATGTGGGGCGTATGGGTGCATCCTAGTTACATGTTTTATTCAGGATTACATGGTGAATGTGGTGTGTGCCTTGCATCCTTCACAAGGAGCTGATCCCTCCTACCCAAAAACCAGTATTTTAAATTAGAGGCAGCCCCTCTAATTTGTATGATGAGGTCACCCCTCCAAGTAATCATGCACGGTGGATTTTCATGACCTATATTGGCTAATGGTAAAATATGTTAAACAGTTTTCATAAGATAAACATAAGGCTTTTCAAACTATAAAACCAGTTTTATGAACATGTTCCAGGTTTTCCAGGACTTATACATTTCCGCTGCAATTAAGTCTTTATTATGCTTAGTCATTCATACTATGTCTATATCCGTGCACTGAGCTTTTTGCTTAGCCGTTACTTTCCTTTCCATGTCCCAAAACGGCAGGTACCCTAGGAAAGATTCGAGCATTTGGAGGACGTGCATAGGATGGAAGCTGCTAGAGACTTCTTTTCCTTTTGCCTTCATATATTTATGCTTGTGTAGTCTTTCATTCATTTCTTTTGCTTTATTATGTTTTGGGCTTATGTTTGGGAACCGATGTTTGATTCCGGTTATCCCTATGGTCATGTAATGTTTTATACATTTATCCTTGTATGCTTTGATGACACACCATAATTACGCGTGACATTCCATTATCAAAATGGGGTGTTACAAATAAGCTCATACGAGCTTATTGATACTTTGATACCCGTTTTCTTTAAAAAGTTAGGTTTAATTGCGTAAAGGTCCTTAATCTTTTGAATTTGGTTAATCAGCTTTTGGAAATAAAATTTTTAGGGTTTGCAAGTTTTAGTCCCTACATTTCAGAGTTTATTACATTTGGTTAGGCAGTTTTGTTAATTTGTTACTTTTTTGTTATAGTTTGTTAGAATTTTAATTTCTAGTCCCTTTACTTTCAGAATTTACATTTTTGGTCCTTGCACTTTTAATACTTTACATTTTGATCTAGTTTACTATTTGTGCATTAAAAACTTGTACTTCTTGCTTTATATGTGGTAATTTCAAGTCCTTTAAGAATAGTATGGATACATAGATACAATATTTTTACCTTTTTACGTGATTTATTGAATTAGACCTAGATACCAAAACGTTTATAAAAACCAAAAACAATTAACAACTTGAAATCATTCGGATAATCAATTTGTTGTGAGTTGGGAATTACGATCTTGAAAAGTTCAAATATTACCTAGTATCCCTTTTTGTGCCTTATTAATATTTCGAGACTAGGGGGACTCGTTTTGCCATCATACAAACTATAATCGAGCCCTAGGGACTCGGTTTGTCAAATACCCAAAGTTATTAAACCCTAGGGACCACTATTGTCACTTTTCGAAACTATTGTGAGCCCTAGTGGTGTTTTTGAAAACCAATGTAACGGACAAGGACTAACGATGCAATACATTTAACGAACGAAACCCTAGGGGCTATTTTGGAAACTGTATTCTTTACAAGGACTAATGTGAAATTTAATTTAATTAAAAACATTAATAAAATTGTCTTGACATAAATTAAATTAAGTTAATTTAATTATTTAAATTAAATAAACAATAAGAGTTTATTTACAACATTGACATAACGAACGAACTATATTAGTGTATTTGAAACGCTAAGGAAATATGGTGAGACATATTACTTTTACACAATCACTTAATTAAATTAAAATCTATTTATTTAATTTATTACACTTTTATCGTTACGAACAATTTAAATATATTTTTAGAAACTAAAAATATATTATTATCAATAACTTACGATAAGTTTAACGATTGAACAATAGTAACAACTTATTAATTAGTGATCATGCATTTTCATCAGTTAAATTTATATGTGCATTTTTACTATGCATATACTGAGTCATATAAATTACTTAGGTAATTTTACTTCTCCGTGATCATACCATATCAGCTTACCTAGTGACATTCTACCACTACTTTATCATTGAGGTGAGTTCATGGCCCCATCTTTTACTTTTTTATAACTGGGGGAGAAAACATACTTAATTATTGTATATGCAAACACTTACAGACAACAACAGATTACTGCCTATTGTTTTCCCCATTTATTTCCGTAGACTGTAATAGTTAATAGTGTAGCACGAAATGTTATAAATAGATCTATTTGGGTATTGACAACACCAGGCCTGCGTGACTTGCTATCACGAAACGCTTAGGTCAAGCAACAGGTTAATTTCATTGTCGGACTGAGGGTCTCTCATCAGGATGATCCAGATAGGCACCTGAGAAACATTGTCTAGCATCTATTACAGGGCAATAGGAACTACTATAGTAGGAAGCTTGGTGCTCTACTATCTTCTTGGTGTTTTGCATATCAATACATTTACTTTATAATTAAACCTGTGAATTCACCAACTTCGTGTTGACCCCCACATTTTACTTTTTATGTTTTCTTAAGAAAGTAAGCAGGTGTATGCATTGGATTCCAGCATTATAGGAAGCATTCATGATTACCATCGGGCTGGGAATATTTCTAGAATTTATAATAAATGTGTTTTCAAAACAAGTTACTTAATTTCCACAATTAAATTCATGTGATATGTTTTAATGACATTTGATGATCATTTCTCTATATAATGTATGTTATCGATCCGCCAATTCAAAGTAACACCCCACGTACTGTTCCGCTACATTTGACCATTTGGGGGTGTTACAGTGCTTTTCAACATTGCGACGAGTTTTATGATATTCCAAAGTTACCTAGATTATTCTAAAGTAAATTTTTTAAAATATTCCTTAAAAAATATTGTGAACATATTTTAGGGGATTTCAACATTTTTCTTGACTTGTACACACGACAACAAACACATTTACTTTCTCTCATTGTTCGATCAATGTTTGTAGATTGTTAACTTATCGAAATGGAGTTTACTTCTCTTACGGATAAGTCCATTCTCTCGGGTACGGATAATCGTCCACCAATGTTGGTGAAGACTATGTACGAGGATTGGGATTCCTGAATGTAACTTTATATGTTGAATAAAGATAACGGACATCTCATTTGGGCATCAGTGCTCAATGGACCATTTGTATATGGTACGGTAGCAAAAGGTGCAGTTACTCGTCCTCGTACAATGGGTGAATTAACTGGAGATGCTAAGATTCAAGACAAGTGTGATAAACAAGCTACAAACATCATTCTCCAAGCCCTTCCTCCAGTTGTCTACAAACTTGTCAGTAAACATAAAGTTGCCAAAGAGTTATGGGATAGAATTCGTGTTCTAATGCAAGGCACCTCGTTAACTAAACAAGAACGAGAGTGTAAGCTATATGATACGTTTGATAAGTTTGCCTATGTCCCTGGGGAGACTCTCAATGATTACTATTTGAGATTCACTCTATTGATGAATGAGCTCAACAACTATGGCCTGGCAATTCCTAGGTTTCAATTAAAGACCAAGTATTTGAACACTCTTCCTTCCAAATGGAGCAAGTACGTGACTGCTGTTAAATTGGCTAAGGATTTGCATCATACCAACTAGGATCAACTTCAAGCTTTTCTTCAACAACACGAATGCCACGTGATCGAGGCTCGGTTGTCGACACCTCAAGGCCATGATCCACTTGCCATGTATGCTTCTCAACAATTGACTCCCCAACAAAACATGGCTTACACTTATCAACAACCATCATACTAGCACCAGCCACCATAACACACCTATCAGCAACCACAACAACATCTTATCAACCACTAATGATGCCACAACAAGCATTTCAACAAAGTGTTCTTCAACAACCATATCCACAACAACCAACACACCAGGCATCACCATCACAAGCTATCACTTCTCCAATGAGCTATACTCCTCAGCAAGGATATTTTCCAATTGAAGCACCACCATCACAAGCCTTTTATTCCAATGAACACCCACCAATTCAAGCACCAGTCTTTACTCCAAATAATACACCTACTGATGTCTTAAACCATCTCATTTCCTACTTGTCAAAACTTGTTGCAACTAGAGGATTTCCAGCAACGAACAATCTCCTCCGCACTTCTTCAAATCCTCGACAACAAGCCATTATGCAAGACGGTCAAGTGACAGTGTAATCCATTCAGGAAAGGTAAAATTCATATGGACCCACTACAAGGACCGTGAACACTCAAGTTTTAAATTGTCAAGCTAGTGGAAATGGAATCCATATTGGTCGTCAAAAGGTTGTGACTTGCTATAATTGTCGAGGACAAGGTCATATGGCTAGGCAATGCACTCAGCCGAAAAGGAGAAGGGATGTAACGTGGTTTTGTGAGAAGATTTATTTGGTCGATGCTCAATCTAAGGGAAAGATTTTAGACTACAAGGAATTAGCATTTCTTGCAGGCCCAGGCAGCTGATAATGAAGGCATTGCAGTCGTCTCTACTTTTAATGCAGCATATCAAGTAGATGATTTTGATGCATATGATTCGGATTGTGAAGACATTCACTCAGCCCAAGCTGCTCTCTTGCTAATCTCTCTCACTACGGTTCTGATGTCTTTAGTGAGGTACCAAACACAACTAATATTGTTCATGATAATCCACATCAAGTTGAGCATGAAAATGACAAACTCAAACAACATTCAGGAACTAGTAACTTAAATGATGTGGTATCCAATTCAATACATTTGAGTGAACCTCAACCAAATGCTACGACGGGTATGGAATCTTATGATCAACATGATTTGGTAATGATGCCTAAACATATTATTGATAACATGAATCTTGCCGTCCTACAAACCGTAGATTTGAATGCCAATCTAACCGCTGAGCTTGCGCTGTATAAGGAAAAGGTCAAAACTTTTGAAATGGTCCCTCAAGCATAAAAAATAACTTATTCTGAATTTGACCAATTTTTTTTGAAAAGATAGAACACTTAAACAAAATAGAATCATTAAGAGCTAATCTTTCCAATGAATTAAAAGAAAAAGAGTCGGTTGTAAATGATTTTCAAAAACTTAAAAAGGATTTCAAAACTCTCGAGTCTAAAAAGTTTGAATCGAAAATTAATGCTACCAAACTTTTTAAATTCAAGGAACAACAGCTTTTAAAACAATATGCTTCCACAGAAAAGATTCATCTTTTAACTAAATCATTTAAAGAACTAGAACTTAAGCGTCTTCAAGATTTACCATCTAATCCCGGTTATGCAAAACAAGCTCATGATATATTCCTTGTCTTTATGATGTGACCCTAATTGGCAAATCGAAAGAAGCACCTTATGTTCGTGATACTAAGGAGACAATATCACTTGCGCAAGAAACTCGATCTAAAATGCTTTCAACATTCCATAAGCTTGATTATGTTAAGCATTATAAAGATCAATTTCATAAAAAAATACCCGTTTTCGATTACAAAATAAATTAGCTCATTTATCAGCTTGTGTGCCCCAAAGTTTGTAAAACGAAAACCTTTCTAGTACGTCTTCTACACTTGTCAAAAAGGATTTAACTAAGTTAATTCCACCGGTAAGCAAGGTGTCTAATAGCTTAAATGTGTTGCACCAACACTTTTCCAATTTTGATAAGGTCATTAAGGAATGTATGACGGCTTCGGCCATAACGGAATTTGAATGGAATTTTGAGCACACTAGAGCTGCGTTTCGAGACGAAATTGTTCTGTTTGTAAACAATATTAAAGCATGTTTTAACAATATTGATCAAGATTTGGTTTTGGAATTAGATGAAGTTAAACGTGTTTTTAATGAAAAGGATAATGATTATGAAAATAGTTTAGTTGAAATAGGACGAATTTCACGCCAAAATGATCAACTTCTAAAGCAAGTGATGTCGCATGATATTGTATTCATCTGTGTGAATAAAAGTGTTGATAATGATTCTGTTGTGCATAATGTTGAATCTGTGGTTAATGTGGTAGATAGTACTTGTCACAAATCTGACACTGAATTTTTAAAGCTTCAAGATTCTTATACATCTCTTTCAAAACGTTTGATGAGATTCAAAAACATTGTATTTCGCTTGAATGTAAACAACAATTTATTCAAGAGCTTTTTGAAACGTCATTCGAAGGTGTTAATATAGATGATTCAAAATTTCAAAAGAATTTTCAATTGAATTTACAATCAAAACAACGTCACCCAAGTGACAAGGTTGCTAAATCATTGCCAATAGACATAGAGAAATTTAAGGAGATAAACTGTGTGAACGTACTTGAGGCCGCTGAGAATTTTAAACTTGATCTAGATAATCGAGTTTCCAAGATTTCATCCAAAGTTGATGTGATACCCGTGAATGTGCCATATGATACTAAGCTATTGTCTCAAGAGCTGTTCAGTATGAGCATCCCTCTTAAGTTGCGACTCACTTGAGGATGTGATATCCCGAGCCCAACGTCATTTATTTAATCCTATTTTACGAATATTTTTGAAATTTTTAAGAAATTTCGTTTGCTATATATTTGACGGTTCAAGTTGAAACCAACGTTTAAGGTCGTAATTTTAACATTTGACGATTTAAGAAGAACCGATGACGACTATGATACCGACGGATGCCCAAAATTTACCTTTTATTATCGATTGATCGATATTTGAGTTTTTCGAGATTTTATTTTTATTACGTGTTAAGTCGAGTCGGAACCATGTGTATATTTGTTTTGTGTGCGTTTGAACCATTTAAAAGTCTTTTCAAGTGTTCGGGGCGAAACCCGACTCCCGTAAATTTTTAAAACCAACTACTAGTCACAATCCCGCTCTTTAAAAATAAATTTGCCACTAAGGCCAAAAGAAAACCAAAATGACCAAACAAGCCCCTCCCGTTTTTTTAATACACAAACACAAAAACATACACACAAACACACACTCAAAAATCAAACCCCCTCCCCCCTCTCTCTTTGAAACCCACGGCCAAAACCCAAAACCACCACCACCACCATTTTCTTGGGTTTTTGGAAAAACTAAGCAAAGACCACCTCCTATTTCATCATTGTAAGTAATTATATCCATTAAAATCAAACGTGCAACAACTTGATTTTTCCAAGAATCTAAGATTTTACTAAAATGTGTTTTGATGTAATTAAATTATTAATTCGTTTAACTGGTGATTGGGTAATGTTAAATAATCTATAAAACAAGATGGGGTTTATGATTTTTGTGTTCCACAGCCCCTAAACCCATGAATTTATGGGGGTTTTGTGGGTTCATGGTGTTTTATGATTTTGCTTGTGGGTTTGTGTTTAGATTGATGTTTTAGGTGTGTTTGAATTAGTTAAACATGTTGCCTGCTTGATTTGGTAAATGGGTTTTTGAGTGGATTTGATATCCTAGGTGTTAGGGACTGATTAAGGTGTTTAGGAATGCTCATGAGTGGTTAAGTTAGGGCTAGGTGTCGTTAGAATGGATTGGAAACAAGTTTTGGAATGATTTTGGAAGGGTGATTTTAGACCAGATTGTTCAAGCATGTTTTTCGTGGGTTTAACTTGTTAAGCAGGCCATAAACATAGGATATAGTTGCAGAGCTTTGTCTTAGCTTCGTTTTGGTATAAGGTAGAGCTTACGACTCCAAACGAGTCAAAAGTTATGATATTTTGAAAGTTCGTGTACCGGGAGATGAGAATCAACACAATCCGAATTTGTGTTTGGTTTTGGGTCAAATCCCGGGGACCATAGATAGAGTTTGGTAAATGACTGAAAGTTAATTTTTGGTTTCAAACCTGCATTTGTGAGTCTATTTTTAGACTTAGGTGTCGGATTGGTCAATGGTGTATTTTAAATGGGTCAACCAAGTCCAACATGGTCAACGTGCAAAATCAGTTCTAAAAGTGTATGTTTAGAAATGTGATGTGTAACGAGTCATAGAAGTGAAAACTTTTCATGGGTTTAAATATGGGTTTTATACAGATCATGAGGCATTTTTGTGAATTTTTCTTGTAATTTATATAGGTGCTTAAGTCATAGCAAACAGCCCGTACTTTTGGTAAGTAGCGGCGAATTTATAAAATGGGAATCAACATTAAGTACGTAGATAAATGGTATAAGTCTAGTAGCAACTACTTGTTTGTTTTTGGCGTGAGTTTTCATAAGCATTTAGTGTGTTTGTATATGCGTGTGTTTAGTACAATAATGTACACGGAGTCTTGATTTGGTTTTCGTACCTTGATTTTTAGGTCAAGTGTTAGATTTTCCCGGGCATCCACGTCGTCGGTGACATTTCTCGTTACGTCTTTACTAGAACCACTACTACTACGCCAGGTGAGTCTATAGCCTTGCTCTTTAACTTATTTCAAACGTTTTTACCCGCGAGGGGGATGCATGCTATTTAAATGAAAAGAACATAAGTCATGAATGATTGTTGGACCTGAATGTTGCCTTGAATTGTGTTGAGTACCTAGTTGTAAAAGTCCCTAAATTCGTGAACTATTAACTATTGTCTTGCCCTTGTGTGGGTTGGAGATAGCCGCTTATACAATTGATAGTACTATGGGGTTGACGACCCTATCTGAGATGAGAGCTAGTACGTTGAGTACCCTCTGCGGACGGATAACTTGTGATAAGAAATAAGGTATATTTACAACTAATGCCTTTAGAAGGGGCAATGGTTTCACTTAAATCATGCCGGTCTTCGTACGCGGGTGTTTGAGTTAACAGATTAGTGTCACGAGCTTAAACACAATTATTAGCTGTTGCTAAAGATAATATCCTTGAATAATAGATTGTGTATACGACAATGCTATTGAATGATCATGATTGGTTTTAATACTTATGTTCAACCTATGATTTGATAAACCTATAGATTTGCTCAACCTTTGTGTTGACAGTTTTAAGCATGTGTTTCAGGTAACCAAGATTGATAGCAGCGGAGCATGCGAGGATGGAAGTTGTTGTGGCTTGGTGGTCTACTTTGTTTTTCCTCCCCTTTCAACACTTAAATATTTATTATTATGTCATGTGAACTAAAATGTACTTTTGGGTTGAGATTCAATGGGGACCAAAACGCAAACTCTGTTTTGTATTATCTTGGGATTTGGAAAACTGTAGATTTGATGTTTTAATCAATCTTTAATTTATGTTTAAACTTTTACGTCTCTTGAGTCGTTTAATATAGCTTATGTGTGAGGATAACTACGTAGCACCCAAATGTTGTAGTTCCGCTGCGCATAGCATTTGTTGGGGTGTTATAGATTGGTAATCAGAGCCATGAGTTATAGAGAACTAGGTCATTTTGAAAAATCCTAAACTATAACTTTTGGTGTCGTAAGAAATTGTCCAAGCACACAACTATCCTGCATGGCTCCGGTAAGATTTCTTTAGCATTGCTTTATATTTTAGATGTATCCCTCAAATTGACATGAATTCTCTAGTATTTAGTAAGTAAATACTTTGATATATATTGAGATATATTGTTGTGTACGTTGAGTACTTATCATCGTAATTTGCAAATTCTTGTAAGATTATCTTATATGTTGCATGTAATTGACATACGGGCTACATTGCATTACATGGCAACCCCGCGTTGTAATCCTACGTGTATGTAGGAATGATTTTATGTATAAATATGTATATACTATGGTATTTAAAGGCATTGCACGTGAAGCAATGGTCCTTGAGTGATTATCGTACATGTTATAATGCGGTTTTGTTGAGAATTCGGCCTCACCGCAAATTATCAATCTTGATAATTAATTTATTGTTCGGATAACCGAATATGAACCTCGTTTGATACTCTAGATACGTAAATAACGCTTCGTAACATATTGTATATTGACTAGATTGATCTTGATTGTCGTTATCGCACCGTGATGTGTCATTTTGGACATTTTCTTTTGAAACGTAATTTACTTACGTTTTAC
Source organism: Glebionis coronaria (assembly GCA_025667525.1). NCBI lineage: Eukaryota > Viridiplantae > Streptophyta > Magnoliopsida > Asterales > Asteraceae > Glebionis > Glebionis coronaria. The sequence continues at coordinate 271,232,415 of CM046882.1, read as the reverse complement.
TTTATTTCCTTTATTCCTTATGGGTTTGATATGTTAGTTGGCGTAACTATAATATAGACGAAGTACAATCAACGATGCGTACATCGTAGCGACGAATCACATATGTATGTTATAAAACGTGGTTGAGGCGTGTTGCCATTTAATCGTTGTTTACTATTCTACTTGAATTTAAAGATGTGTTTTAAAATAGTCTAGTGTTGTGATCAATCGCGATAATTTGGAATTTGGTTGGTTTTTGTGTTAATTTTGTGGAGTACGATTTCGAGACTCATCCGAGGCCGATAACAACATTTAGTTGACATACGTATTCTCGCTTCGTTTATTTCATTTTTGTTCTTGTTGTCTTATTATTTTAAATTTGATAGTATATCACATTACTCACATCATAGACAACGCATTAAAATCGCGTCGTTTAATAATAAAGCATTTCCATTCACAAATATCAGATTTACATAGGTCCCAAGTCATTATATTTCATACAAAGTTTTACAAAGTATTTGAATGGAAAATATTGTTTAAGTGCGGGCCATGAATTCTTGTCGTCTTCCCGAGAATTACCTTCATGTACCTGAGATAAAACATGTTAAAAGAAAAGGTCAGCGATAACGCCGAGTGAATTCATAGAGTTTAATAAAATCCATCAATATAACATAGGTATAAAATTATTACCGAAAATCATTTTGTACAAATCTTTGTAATAGGCCATAAAATAGCCAAAGTCATTTAATACAAATCTTTATCAAAATCATATTATAGGCATTTGCCTTAAAAGTCATTATACGAGCCAATGTCGTAAAAACATCATACAATACGTCTTATGACGTTGTATAGATTAAATAAAAACCGTCATATGAATATGGTTATATAAAACCAAAACACGAACATAATATCAATAGTATGACCCCGTATTGCTAGTCAGGCAATACATCGTAATTCGGTGCGTATAGTAGTATTTCGTTAATTTGGATTATATAAGCCGCATGAAATTGTTACCTTACTAAACCAAACAACGGGTAGCTAGCCCGAAACTCAATTTGCCCATCTAAATTAGCGTGTCGTCACAAAGGTCACGCTATGTAAACCTTCTCATACATAAATTCGCTTACCAATCAATGTGGCACGACAGGGATCAACCGTCAAGGCGCGAACTGGGGTGATCGTCCCCAAATAGTACTATTATATGCATAAGCGTCTACCAAATCCCGGTAGTTCACAATTCATGCTAATGGGACTTTTAGTGACATAACATAACTTTAATAATCCATTTTATTTCATCTATCGGGTCATTTAATCATTCATTGGGTCATACATCCGGGTCCAAATCAATAAACAAACAATCGGGACAAATGGTGTCTTATTTTATAAAAACTAACATGTTATCTCCCTCGCGGGTTTATAAAACATTTATAAAAACATTTAAAAGAGTGCGAGGCTATGAACTCACGTTGATGTGGGAAAGCGGGTTGTCGGAAATTCGGATGTACGGTACGTGCTTCAATCACGGAAACCTAGACAAATAATACTCGTCTTAGACTCTTGTCCAATGACTTTATAAAAATAACAAGTATGTATACATATGATGAGTTTATATATATGATGATCAAGTGGGTTTGCATATTCTCTTTTACTTATTTTAGTGTTTATGTATTGGTAATTTCTTACTAGTTTACTAACTTGGCGTGTTTTAGGTCCAATAAACTTATTATAAGTTCTTTAACTTGTATTACTCCATTTTATACTTGTATTATCAGTATTTACATTTTACATGTTGGGCCCAAATGGGTTAAGCCCAATAAATAAGTTTATAAGTGTTTTAGCCCATTTTGTTGTATTATTAGTCCAATAACGTTAACTTAGTCCGTTAATGTCCGTATGTTATATAGTTCGGGTTTATCGGTTTTTACTTGTTATATATGTTTATATATCAGTATATGAGTTTATAAAAGTTTACATTAGACGGGTCCAACCGTCTAAGTTTTATTTAACAAAAACGTTAATTTTACGGTAATAGCCGAAAATATCGTAAAAATCATGTTTATAGTTTTATAACTTATAAAACTTATCAAACTACCATTTTTATAAAATGTCCATTTATTTATCCTTATAAATATTTATATAAATGCATTATATAAGTTAGTGGGTTTTAATTCACATTTTATACTATTTTTATTTGAGTGCTTATATAATACTATTATACTTTAATTTCCCAAAATCTGATTTTTATTTTCATGTTCACCAAAACTGCCATATCTAGAGTTCTATATGGAGATAGAAGCTCAAATGTTTTTGACATAAACTACATGATATGTGCTCCATTTAACTCTACTATAGCTACTGTTGAATCAGCCTCTAAATATTTTCTAAAAATCGTCCAAAACAGTGAACTCAGATTTGTACCCTAAACTTGTTTTGATCATATCTCACTCATTATAATGATTCCATTGCATGACCAACTCTCACATGTGGACAAGACATATTACTTACTGTATATTGCTTCTACTTTGCCATTTTATCAGTCTAACATGTGGTTCTTTACTGTTTTATACAGCCAACAATCTAAACAAGATTTACCCATTTTTACATGTAGTTTGTCCATCTTTTTACCCATGTTTATCCAATCTATCAACACCAAATCCCCACATAACATTTTTAATCATCATTCATCATCATATACATATACATAAGTAAAAGAAATACAAGATTACATAATCAAAATAACAAGAGGATGGGGAGAACATTCTTTATACCACCATGATGATTTAGGTTGTGATCAAAACATGGATTTTGATGGAGAAACTTGTGAATAACCAAGACCATCTTCAAGACCATCATTCTTCATGAACACCTTGTGGAAAATCAGCCCTAATACTCCATAGAAACTCCTCCTTGAATGTTAAAACTTGCACAAATCTTCATCTCCTTGAATGGAGATTAACATATGTTAATTATAACATATGTTTGTGGTTAAAATTGATCAAGTGATGGTGGTTTGAGGTGTAAATGGGACGGCAATGGTGGAGTGGGATGAGAGGATTTGTGAGATTTTCATGGATGGAAATGAGGTGCTAGTTTGATAACTAGTGGTTTTGTTGTGTTGTTAGCTTATTTTATAAGCTTAGGACAAGTGTAAGACTTGTTTAGTAAAATTTGACACCTAAGGTGTTGGTGGAGCTCATTCTAGCCGTCCATATAGTGGGGGTGGGCAAGTGTAAAACTTGTCTCATCCCACTAATTTACGGGTACTCCTCGATTCTAGTTTCCTCGATTTGCGTGCCCTCGGGTCATTTTACGAAAAACGTTTTTATAAATTATGAATCAACGGCACGAAACGAATCTAATAAAAATTGTTTCATCAAAAACGGAGTTCGAAAACGTAAATACGTAATCCTAAGGTTTCCGGTTTAGTCGTAAAGGACGTTAAATTATAATCGTAAGTCCTAATCTCTTCTCGTAAATTTGTGAGTTTATGAACCAACACAAATTTAAAATCTCAAATAATATTTACGGACAAATTTATTTTCTGAAACGTCGGACTATCACCAAAGACGGTGTATGTAAATGATATTAGCATTTTGCAATGGGTTCTATATTCTCTTGTTAGAAATAAGTTTTAACGTATATTAGAAGTATCGGTCACTCCACAATATTATTTATGTTGTAATAGCTCGTAGTTAGTGTTACTTATTAAGTTACGTAAGAAACCGGCCCATGGGCTTGTCATGGGCCGGCCCAAGCCCAAATAAGGTCCTAGGATATAAATACCCCTTTCCACCATGGAAAGGGGTTGGTTGTTGATTTTCACTTTTCTCATTTGAATAAAATATCACATAGTTCTCTCTCACTTTCTCTCTCTAGTTTCTCTCTCTAGAAATCTTCAACCCACTTCATAGATTCATAGGTTATCAACATTCTACATTTGGTATCAGAGCTATGGGGTGATTTAAGGTAATGATTTGTGTTGTTATTTAGTTTTTTGATTGTATTAGTGTTCTTTAAGAAGATCCATCTTGTTCTTTAATAAGATCCATCTTCATATTCTTCTTATCAAGAGAATGCAGCTTATCCATCAAGCTACTCTAATCACATGAGTATTCCTTCTAGTGATTATGCAGCTCAACAAGACCAAGCAATGTATTGTGATGATGAGGAAGTCCCCATTCCTGTATTCAAACAAGGAACTGACCCAGTTGAAGTGTTAACCACTATGTCTGCTTATCTCACAAGGACATTAAGAAAACGAGGATTTAGAGGATCAGCTCCAACTAACAATCAGTTGAGGAATTCATCGAATTCTCGCCAACAAGCTACTATTAAGAATGGCAGGGTAATGGTTCAACCTATTCAACCTTATCAGGGGAGACCTACTACATCAACTACCAATGCACGCACAGTCAATCCTGCTCCAATGGTCAACACTGCTCCACGGGCTAATTCTACAGGCAAGTTGAGAATGATTACATGCTACAATTGCAAGGAAGAAGGTCACATGTCCAGGGATTGTAAGAAACCCAAGAGGAGAAGGGATGGTCAATGGTTTGCAGAGAAGATTTATCTGGTGAATGCTCAGGCACAAGGAAGGGAACTTGATGAAGAGGAGCTTGCATTTCTTGCTGATCCAGGGATTGCTGAACAAGACGTTGTCACTACACAGAATGCAGCATACCAAGCATATGATCTTGATGCTTATGACTCAGACTGTGATGAACTTCAATCAGCACAAGCAGCTCTTATGGCAACTATCTCTAGCCTAGGGCCAGAAAAGAGATCTGAGGTACTTATTAATACCACTGATAATACCACTGATGCTAGTATTCAACCACATCAAGTTGTGTAAGAGAGTTCTGATTCGAATGAGTCTTCGGTGGTGAGTCTTTCAAATGAGGAGACAATCAATGATAGTAATATCAATGTGAGTCCCCAGACTTTGAGTGAAACACAACCGGGAGTTATTTCGCATACGCATACTCCTGCTCAACAAGATTTGGTCATGGTTCCTGCTACATTACTTAGCCAAATGAATGATGCACTCTTAGAAACCCTAGCTAAGAATAAGAATTTGTCGGATGAGCTTGCCTTATGCAACGAGAAAGTTCAAACTTTGGAATTAGTGCCTTCGTCTAGTGTTCTAACAAATCCCGAATTTGATCACTTTCGAAACAAACAAATGGGTCACTTGCAAGAAATTGAAACCTTAAGAGAAGATCTTTCTAATGAACTTAAAGAAAAAGAGTTAGTGGTCACTAATTTTCAAAAACTTCAAACGGATTTTGAATTACTCGAGTCTAAGAAGAATGAAATGGAAATTAGTGCTGCTAATAAGATTAGAAGTCTAGATTATTTGCTTTTAAGACAATACGCTGCCTCTCAACTAGTACACTTATTTGATGCTTCGTTTAGAGAATTTAACTTATCACGTCAAAAAGGCCTTCCCCCTAACCCACGGTATGAAAAACAAGCTTTTAACCATAGTCCAAGACTTTATAATGCAACCCAATTAGGATTGGTCTTAGACCCGATTGTTATTTTTGATGATCGCACCAATAAGGATCTAGTTGATGAGAATCGGTCATATAATTTTGCAAAATATCCCGATTGTGATTATTTTAAAATGAATCAGGAGCTTGCTAAAATGGATTTTAGAATTCGCTTCCATATGGACAAAGATCTCATTACAGCACCAACCTACTTGTTAAATGAAGAAAACCCTAGTACACTTCCTACACTTGTCAACATGGAAGGTCCTAAGGAAATTCCAAAGGATCTTCCACCTGTTAGCACTGTATGGTTAAACTTGCAAGAGATTAATCAATACTTTGTTAGTTTTGACAAGGTCATTTTGGAATGTACGACTTCAAATGGCCTAAACGCCAGAGAATGGGCTTTCGAACACATGAACGAGGTGTTTAAGAATGAGATCAATCCATTTGTCGAAAGTCTAAAAGGAAGTTTTGCATCTCTTAAAGAAAATCTTGAGTTTGAAATTGGAGAAGTTCAAAAAGTGTTTTATGAAATGGACACCGCTTACGAACTACAACTAATTGAAAAGGAAAAGATTTTATCCGAATATGACCGATTCTTGTCCCAAGTAATTTCGTGTGATGTGCTTACTACTGTAAATGTTAATTATTCGAATGAGCTTACATCCGCTATGATTAATTGTGATGCTGTGAATATATGTGATGATGTGTGTGATCTCTCTGTAAATGTTGCTGATACTGTAAATGAGGTAGATAATCATTCTTGTCACGAATCTAACGCTGATTTTTTAAAGCTACAAGATTCTTACAATTTACTTTCAAAACGCTTTAATCAACTAGAACAACATTGTATATCTTTAGAACTGAAACAACAAACTCAAAATGAGGATCTTTTGATAACAAATAGTTGTGAAAACGGTGTTGAGACGAGTGACAAGATGATTGCAATAGTTAAGGCATTAGAGGAAGAGATTATGAGATTGAAGAGAGATGTGTCATCAAATGAAACACTAAAATTGGAACTAGAGGCTGCAGAGTCTAAAAACCAGTACTTAGAAATCAGGCTTTCGTCTATTCTAGGGGAGATGGATCGTGCAAGACAGGGAATGTCCAAACTTTATGGTTCACTAGAAGAACGCTTCGCTTTTAATGCGGCACAACAACAATTTTATGTTGAACAATTGAACTAAAAATGTGAGGAAATCTCTGACTTAAACATCCTGCTCATTGACAAAAACATGGTTTTGGTCGAGTTAAAGGAGACACTTCTTCTCATCCGACAAGAAGCTGTTGATAACTTAGCTACCAACTCTGCACCGTCCTCTAGTGCTCCAACAACCAAGTCAGTAGTGCTTTATAAGAACCCGCTTCATAAGAGAAACCCGGTTACCTACGATGATTATATGAGGAATGCCATTAAGCATGTAGATCTTGTTAGGGATATTTTAGACGATGTTTATGCCTTAGATCCCTCAAGTAGCTACTATTATTCAGCCCATGAATATATTAAGCGAGTTCAATATTGCTTAGATTATTTGCAATACATAGGTAAACCAGGTTCTACACTACTCACTAATAGACCCATTGCTGTAACTCCATTCAATAAGACCCCAGGAGCAAAACCGTCATTGGCACCATCAAGTAAGGAACCTTTAAAATCTGTTGCTAAAGTTCCCACTTTGCCTTCTACAGGAGTAAAAGAGTCTACTAAGGCTAAAGGATCGCCACTCAAGAAAGATAAGATCAAGCCCTCCACTAGTAGTACCAACAAGAAGAAAGTAGAAGCTCACCATAGGAATGTTAGTTCAGTTTTAAATAAAAAGAATCATGTTAAGACTAAAAGCTCTGCGCCTGTGCAGAAGCCTAAACCATTTGTGAATTCTGATTTGAAATGTTGGAATTGTAATGAATGTATGTTTTCCCAACGTCATGATTTGTGTCTTATTGATCATGTGAATGAAATGAATGCCATTAGGAATAATCTTGAATGGAAGCCAACTGGTAGAACTCGTGCCCAAGTTGGATGGCAATGGCGTCCCACTGGTAGGACCTTTACATTAGATGGAAAAATGTTCCCTTTAACTAGGAATGCATCCATTGAGGTTAGGTCTGAGCGTCCTTTAGTTAGGCACACTAGCACTAAAGTATGGAAACAGCACCCTTTAATTAGGTCAGCCCCCACTATAGTGCCTATCAGTGAAGAAATACCACAGGATCTAAGCCAACTAGAATCTACACCACCAACTAGGAAGAAGAAGGCTAGGAAATCTAAGAAACCTAAAGTTAGCAAATCTAAGATTATTAAATCTGTACCTGCTAATAACAAGGAACATTCAGATTCCGATACCTCTACATTGTCTTCGTGTGGTGATATTTTCAGGTGGTCCAAATCATCCTATCGTATTTGGACTCCGGTTGTTCAAAGCATATGACCGGAGATCGCTCGATGCTCCGAAATTTCGTCAGCAAGTTTCTTGGAACGGTTAAATTCGGTAATGATCATATAGCAAAGATAATGGGGTATGGTGAATATCAGATTGGAAACGTTACGATTTCAAGGGTATACTATGTAGAAGGTCTTGGTCATAACTTATTTTCAGTAGGACAGTTTTGTGATTCCAACCTAGAGGTTTCTTTTCGACAACATACTTGTTTCATCCGCAACTTGGAAGGAAAAGACTTGTTGAAGGGATCTCGTGGTGCAAATCTTTATACGTTGTCCCTACAAGACATGATGGCCGCCTCTCCAGTATGTCTTCTCTCTAAACCATCTAAGACCAAGTCATGGTTATGGCATCGCAGATTATCTCATCTTAACTTTGATGCTATTAATCATCTGGCTAAAAACGAATTGGTTCGTGGTCTTCCAAAGCTCAAATTTCACAAGGATCATTTATGTTCCGCGTGTTCAAGGGGAAAAAGTACCAAGAAATCATACAAGCCCAAAGCTGAAGACACCAATCAAGAAAAACTTCATCTTTTGCATATGGATCTTTGTGGGCCAATGAGAACTGAAAGTGTGAGCGGTAAGAAATTCATTCTTGTTATTGTGGATGATTTCTCCAGGTTTACATGGGTTAGATTTCTACGTACAAAGGATGAAGCACCGAAGGCTATCATCACTTTTCTGAAATTCATTCAGGTACGTTTAAATACTACTGTCCGCCGTATTCGTACAAACAATGGAACAGAGTTCGTCAACCAGACTCTTCGTGATTACTATGAAGGAGTTGGTATCTCACATGAAACATCCGCTGCACGTACTCCACAACAAAATGGTGTCGTTGAAAGACGGAATCGTACGCTTATGGAAGCTGCTAGGACTATGCTAATTTATGCGAACGCTCCATTGTTCTTGTGGGCAGAAGCTATATCTACTGCATGTTTCACCCAAAACCGTTCTATCATTCGGAAACGCCATGGAAAAACACCTTACGAGCTTCTACATGACCGTAAACCCGATGTTTCATTTTTTTCATGTGTTTGGGGCTCTTTGTTATCCAAACATTAATAGTGAGAACTTGGGCAAGCTTCAACCGAAAGCCGATATAGGTATTTTCATTGGTTACTCACCCTCCAAGAAAGCATACCGAATTTACAACCGTCGTCTTGGTAAGATTGTGGAAACTATGGACGCAGATTTCGATGAGCTGACAGCGATGGCTTCTGAGCAACGCAGCTCTGAACCCACGCTTCATGAGATGGGAACTGGTGCTATTAGTTCCGGATTAGTTCCCAATAAGCCTACTTCTACATTATTTTTACCACCTACAAGGCCCGAGTGGGATAAACTGTTTCAACCGTTGTTTGATGAAGTCTTTGATCCCCCAAATGATGAAGTTCCAGCACCCGTAGTGATAGCTCCAATCCCTGAAGTTATTGCTCCTGCTAATGAAGCTTTATGTAACGCATCTTCAATTAACATTGAACCGGATGCACCTTTACCAAGTGATTCTCAAACCACACCTGAATCATCACCCTTACTTGTGCCTAATGATGTTGAAGAGGATTCTATTGATCACGATTTGGAATATGCTCACCTACAAGAGCTTCCTTTCTTTGGTGTAGCGATACCTGAAAACCCTTCAGCCGCGTCTACCTCAGAAGAAGCTCCTTCTATTGTTCACTCCAGACCACCTAGGATTGAAAAACATAGCACCAAATGGACAAAAGATCACCCAATTAGGAATGTCATTGGTAATCTCGATCGACCAGTCTCTACACGCCATCAATTACAAGAGAGTGCACTCTATTGCTACTTTGATGCATTTTTCTCCGAAGTTGAACCTAAAAACTGGCAACATGCTATGACTCAATCATCTTGGATTGAAGCTATGCAAGAGGAACTAAATGTGTTTCAAAGACCTGAAGTATGGGAATTAGTTCCTCTCCCTGACAAGGCTAACATCCTTACTTTGTTGTGGGTTTATAAGGTTAAACTTGATGAGATAGGTGCAGTATTGAAGAATAAGGCTAGATTGGTTGCTAGAGGATATAAACAAGCCTTGGGTATAGACTTTGAAGAATCTTTTGCTCCTGTGGAAAGATTAGAGGCTATTAGACTATTTCTTGCGTATGCTGCTCATATGAACATGATTGTCTATCAGATGGATGTGAAGACGGCATTTTTGAACAGTGAACTAAGGGAAGAAGTATATGTTAGTCAGCCGGATGGGTTCGTTAGCACGGAGTTTCCTAATCATGTGTACAAGCTTAAAAAGGCTCTCTATGGGTTGAAACAAGCTCCACGCGCGTGGTATGATCTCCTTTCAACATATCTCATTTCGGAAGGCTTCTCCAAAGGCAAGGTGGACCCCACTCTATTCACTCTCAAGGAGGACAACGACATGATTCTGGTACAAATTTTGTTGATGATATAATATTTGCTGCCACTAACATAGAATTGTCAAATCGCTTTGAGAAGATAATGTCCACACGCTTTCAGATGTCAGTGATGGGAAAAATTTCTTTTTTCTTAGGATTACAAATTTCTCAGAATCCCGGAGGCATCTTTATTAATCAATCCAAATATGCTCTAGAATCTTTAAAGAAATATAACTTTGAAAATTGTGACCCCGTGGACACTCCAATGGTGGAGAAATCCAAGTTAGATGAATATAGGAATGGGACTATTGTCGACCCAAAACTTTACCGTGGGATGATCGGCACCCTTCTCTATTTGACTGCTAGCAGGCCTGATTTTCAATTTGCCCTATGCATGTGTGCCCGGTATCAGGCTCGGCCTACCGAAAAGAACCTACATGTTGTTAAAAGGATCTTTCGGTATCTCAAAGGAACACTTCATGCTGGTCTATGGTATCCGAAAGATTCCTCTATTGCTTTAATATCATACGCAGATGCCGATCATGCTGGGTGTCAAGACACGAGGCGTAGCACTTCTGGATCTATGCAACTCCTTGGAGATAGATTGATCAGTTGGTCTTCAAAAAGGCAGAAAAGCGCTGCAATTTCTAGTACAGAGGCTGAATACATCGCCATGTCCGATTGTTGTGCTCAAGTCCTTTGGATGAGATCATAATTAACTGACTACGGTTTGGGATTCAACAAAATCCCGATGTATTGTGACAACAAGAGCGCCATTGCCCTTTGCTGCAACTATGTTCAACACTCCCGGGCCAAGCACATAGACATTCGCTACCATTTCATTAAAGAGCAGGTGGAGAACGGAGTGATCGAGCTGTATTTTGTCACTACTGAGTATCAGCTGGCAGATATGTTCACAAAAGCCTTAGATCGAGGACGAATCAAGTTTTTGATCGACAAGCTTGGCATGAAATCATTCACTCCAGCGACTCTCAAAGAGTTGGCAGAAGAATCAACTGAATAGTGGTGGTAAACTATTCAGGCGTATCCTTTGTTCGTGATCATGTATATTATAGTAAATATATAAACCACAAAAGAAAAATACAAAAATATAAAACCAAGAAAAACCATAAAAAATATAAAACCTACAAAAACCATAAAAATTATAAAATAAAGAAAAACCAAAAAGATTTTTTTTAAATCGGGCATGTCTTTTAGTACGGTAATATTTACGGCTTTAGAAATGTCGATCAATATTGACACGGCGCCATAAATAGAGTCCGTATAAAAGTTATACATTTTTAAAACATGCCCATTATGGCTTGTAGTTATTTCAGACTGCAACCCGGTTTTCATATTAAAGTCACGTATTTCCTTGGAAAACGTTGGCTCACAACGGGAATTAATTTTCTCGGGCATGATTTACAAGCCAAATCATGCAAAGGGATCAAGTTTACTTTACAACTTGGTCTAACACGAGTTAGTGTACGTCTCAGTGCATTAATTTGTCAAATAAGAGAAATCTTGTTGCCACCACGAATCAATCTTTTTCAAGATATTAATTGGAAATGCTTTCATCAATATTTGACTCTTTAAACAATGACTACAGCTCTTTAAATAGAAAACGGGTCGTCGTTTAAGGGGGAGAAAATATTAAAATCATCTTCGTCATCAAAACGATTTTCAAAAGTGCTTGTGGAAAATTAATTGGCTAAATGGTTTATGAGTGGTCTTGCTTTAGAATACAACTTGTGCTCGTTCAATGTGATAGGAATTGCTTTAAGATCTTGAGCTTTGCTAATAGGTTGTGATGCTTAAGTTAAGTTGGCAAAAATTAAAAATGGTTAGGAAAAATGAAAAGATAAGTTATAAACCAAAAAGGAAAAGAATAGAAAAGTATATGGTTAAAGGTGACAACTTTTGAAAGTTGAAAAATTGACCTAAGTCAAATCCAACCCCCCCCCCCCCACCCGTCCCTTTTTACTTTATTCTTCTTTACTGTTTATTCTCTCTTGCCGCCATTGTTACACACTTAAGCTCTCAAAAACTTTCGATTCTAATCAATCCAATCCTTTTCATTCGATCTCAAAGGTACTAACATCGAATCTTTAACTTGTTAATCATCTAATTCATCATTAAATCTTGTAAATTGATTCGGGTAATCAACCTTATCAGATTTAGGGTTTGTTTGCCTATTTAGGATTAATTGATTAGGGTTTTTAGGTGGGATTTATGTGGAATATCATTAGAAAGATGTTAAGTTGCCTTAGATAGCATTAAATCTCCCAAATCGCGCTTAGAATAATCTTTCATAGGTGCATTTGTGATGTTCTGGATGAACATAGCTTGCAATCTTCCGAATGAAGGAAGTTCTGAACAAACTTCCGAATGAAGGAAGTTCCGAACGAACTTCCGAATGAAGGAAGTTCCGAACGAACTTCCGAATGAAGGAAGTTCCGAACGAACTTCCGAATGAAGGAAGTTCCAGATGAACTTCCGAATGAAGGAAGTTCCGGATGAACTTCCGAATGAAGGAAGTTCCGGATGAACTTCCGAATGAAGGAAGTTCCGGATGAACTTCCGAATGAAGAAGTTCTGGATGAACTTCCGAATGAACTTCCGAATGAAGAAGTTCTGAATGAACTTCCGAATGAAGAACTTCCGAATGAACTTCCGAATGAACTTCTGAATGAAGAAGTTCCGAGTGAACTTCCGAATGAAGAAGTTCCGAGTGAACTTCCGAATGAAGAAGTTCCGGATGAACTTCTGAATGAAGAAGTTCCGGATGAACTTCCGAATGAAGAAGTTCCGAGTGAACTTCCGAATGAAGAGTTCCGAATGAAGGACTTCCGAATGAAGAGTTCCGAATGAAGAGTTCCGAATGAAGAGTTCCGAATGAAGGATTATTTGATTGATAGTATTTGCATGTTATAAGTACTTGTTGAAATGTGTTATGAAATGTGTTATGCTTAGAAGTAATAATGATACATATCTATATATTTTTGTGCATCAACCTTTCATGTCTTATCTTAAGCAGATACGATGACTAATCCAACAGTACAAGCAATCCAAGACTCTAGAGCAGCAGCAATTGCCGAAGCACGAACACTCAAGTTCATACCAAACAATTACCGGCTGAAGCAAGTCTCAAAATCCACTCACCATGGTTTCAAAGTAGCCATAGCAATCCTTGATTACTCTCATTTCAAGAATGCTTTACGGAGTACTGCCTCGGTGCCTTATGATTACATGTAAGAGTTCTGGGCTACCAAGGAAAGCACGTCAAACAAGATCACCTTCACTCTCGACAACAAGCAGCGGACACTTACTGTTTCAGACTTCCGTAAGATATTTGGCATTCGGGATACACCCAAAGGTATGTCATTTTCGAGGGATCCTACCAAAGACGAACTTATGGAGTTGTTCGAAGCTCTTGGATGTCCTGACATACGAGTTGTGTCTGATTTTACCACCGCTAAAGTAGGTCAACCTTGGAGAGCAATGTTGGGTATTCTTAGTCGATGTCTTACACCAAAAACATCTGGGCATGATGCTTTGCGTAGTCCAATAATGAACATCTTCCATGGAATGTACACAGGCGCAAATGCAGATTATGCATTGTTGTTATGGGAAGAATTCACCTTTCAACTCTTCCAAAACAAGAAGCTGAAGACTAATTTCTTTCCTTACCCTCGGTTTATCAAGCTTATCATTAATTATTGTATGAAGAATGATGTTACTATTGATAGGCGTGCAGCAAGTCGTCATCACACTGAAGAGGCTGATCATACTGTAGATCTAAGGCATGAAGGACCATCTGGTGGTGTGATTCCTGGTCCTATTCCAGATTATCTTCTGACGGCTAAAATTAAAGGTTCTGCTGATTACAAGCTACTGCTGCTAGAAATCAAGAAGCTAAAAGCAAGCCTTCAGACTGGAGAAGACTCGTCTACTACGGTCAAGAGTAAAGGTAAACGCAAGCAACCAGCTGCTTTAACTGAACCCGAAACCAAGAAGAAGAAGACTGAGGCTAAGAAGGGAAAGGGTACGGTTGATGAGTTAGTTCTTCACGACGAAGAAGATGTTGATGATCCTACTCTTAACAAGGCTGAGAAAAAAGCAATGAAGATAGCTATTGAAAGGAGTAGGAGAGATACGGGCGGTAGTGGTTCGGGCGCACAGATGAATATTGAAGAAGAGTACGAGGAGCCAGAGGATGTTTATGAGTTTGGATCACCTGAACGGTATTCTACTTCGAAGGAGACATCCATCCCTGTTTCAGCAAGTGTTGAAAAGGAGTCCGGTGCTCCTACAATCATGGTACCTACTCAACCTTTAGTAACTCAACCTCCACCAATACAACCCTTACCAACCAGGCCGGTTTCAACACCATTCCTTCCACCACCAATAACTCCCATCCTTAGTACCGTAGTCACAACCGAGCCTCTTCAACCAACCCAAAGCAGCTTTGCATCGTCTACAATGGCTGCATTTGTAATGGCCGAAATGTTGGATAAACATACGGATAATCACAAAAGAGAGATGGATGAACTTCGCCAAGAGCTACATAGACGAGTTCAAAGTGAAGAAGCATCTAAGAAAGCCCAAGAAGAGATGCTTGCTAAGTTCGCTGCAGAGATGGAGTTGACACGTAAAGCTCATGCAGAAGAACTAGCTCAGGTTAAGCAGGCTGAAGTTGATAAGCATGCTGCACGAATCACGAGACTTCAAGCTATGAGGGATAAATACAAGGAACAGAAAGAAACACTTGAAGCTTCTGTTGAAGAAAGAGTGAAAGCATCCGTTGAGTCCATTATGCCAAAACTGCGTGATGAGTTGAAGACACTCGCGGCTGATAACTTGATGATCAAGTCATCTAATCCTTCAGAATCCGCCTACAAAATTGCCTATGATTTAACGGATTTTGAATTAAAGAAGATCCTCAAAGCTCGCATGAGGGAACTTGGATCTTTTGATAAATCTAAGATTCAACGGACTCTCTACAAGTCACTCAATGACGCTATTATGGAGGATGATCGGTTGTTCAAGATGTTTGGAAGTGTGGTACCTTACCACATTCTGCCTGAGGAAGAAAGGGAAGAAAGTGAACAGGAAGAGGGTACTGGTGAAGAAGAAGAGGAAGAAGAAGAAGGAGAAGAATAAGAAGGAGAAGACGATGATGGTGGTGATGATGATGAGGATGATGATGATGATGATGGTGATGATGGTGGTGATGGTAATGAGGAGAGTGCTAAGGGGAGCAACGAGGATAGCGATGAGGATGATGATGGTACATAGCCTAAAAAGGGGGACAAGGTAGCCAGCACAAAGAAATCTTCTATGTCTGGAACCTAGTCTAAGAAAGATGCTGCGCAGAAGGAAAAATCAACCTCAACGGAATCAAGACGATCCAAGTGGCGCCATGATGTGAATGCTACTACGGCGTCATCGATTCCCGGTACATCTATCGCTGTGTCTATACCTGTTACCACTAACCCTGTTAGTTCTGTTGTTGTTGCTCCTGTGATTGCAGAGTCAGTAACTGAACCTGAAGCTGCACAACACTCGCCCGTTCATGACACCGCCGAGATGCCTGAATCAGAACCAGCAGATGTTCACGTTTCTACTCATCTACAACAAGAACCACAATCTACTGTTCCTGAGTCAAGCACACGGGACTGGGCAGACACGTTGGAGATTGACGAGACTGCACCGCCACAGGCTTGGATCACGGCAGCGGCGCAATATGATCCAATCACAGACGCTGACAGAGATGTTTTATATCTCCGTATCCGCAGTCCGATTGACTTGTGCGCATTTCTGGCTCATGAGTATAATACTTCGGTTACTCCGTCTTTGGTGAAGAGAGCGCTAAAGGATAAGAGAATTCGCGCCAAAACCAGGTTGACCCGAATGGAGTTCGAGTATTATGCTGACGAGGTCCTGAAAGCTCTTAACATCGTTCAAAGGCCAGGCCTCCATGAATCAGAAAGAGCTCCACCTCCACTTGATCCTTCTCAAGACAATCAGATTGCTCTCGACTTCTTCGTCAACTATGATCTTGAGTATCTTCTGAAGGGTTCATCAAAGTACGCAACCTCCCTAACCTTGCTGAAAGCTGCCAACTGGGGGACAATACCCTGGATCGAGGAAAAGGTAAACCGACTCTGGGTCCCAAGGGTAACTCGTAATTATGATATGTATGCTGTTATAGGTGCATCTCATTGGGACGAACGAGTCCGAAGGGCGTACAGGGGTTGCTGCTTAGCCAATTCAGGA
This sequence comes from Glebionis coronaria, assembly GCA_025667525.1. NCBI lineage: Eukaryota > Viridiplantae > Streptophyta > Magnoliopsida > Asterales > Asteraceae > Glebionis > Glebionis coronaria. The sequence continues at coordinate 271,215,835 of CM046882.1, read as the reverse complement.
AGTAACGTTAGATCCGATATCCGCATCTCCAGTATTTTAGGGCTGAAAACTGAAGCCAAGAATGGCTATTATCATGTGACGGAGATTCGTCTGAAAAGGGAGGATGACAGAGAATACAAAATCCAGCAGGGAGATTTTTCTATCATTCGCCTTGAGGATATCGAAGATATGTTGCTTATGATGACCCGAGATCAACTCACCCATATTGCTCGTGAAGACATCATTGCTTTGAATACAGCACTTCGTATGTTCACACGAAGCATTGTTATCAAGAAACGAGTTGAAGATCTTCAATTGGGAGTCGAAAGCTACCAAAGGAAGCTTAACCTCACCCGTCCAATGAATCAAGTTCTACCTCAACATGTAGATAGATGTCCCTATACCGGCATTTCTGTTCCGAATTACGGCATTTTCTACTTGAACAGTCGAGGGTTAATGAAGTTTATGAGGGTGGGTGAGCTTTATAAGTACAGTGATGGGACTCTCCTATTCGTCAGAGGAAAGTTGGAGCATCTTAATTCGGGTGGGACTTTACCAGAGATGACTGAGGATTGGCATCAGGGTTATCGGCAAATGGCGAAGTATGTGATCAAGAAGATTGATCAAAAGCTCCGTGAACGTAGATTGATGAGGAGTTTAGAAAGATTCGTTGGTGGTAGACCATATGGAGTGCACCACAAGTTACTGCAACGTTCCATCTAAGGGTTCGTACATTTCAGGTCCACTTTATATTGGTTTTTAATTGTGAATATGTATATTTGTGAATATTGTGCTTTTGCGGCTTGCTGTAGTGTTAAGGTATGATAATTTTTCAAGAATTTCTCACGAGATTCTAAATCTTTCAAAATATATCATACTATAGCACTACAAATATCCCTTATTAATTTAAGGGGGAGCATTAACATGTTCTATGGCCAAACATCGATCTCATTTTTACCCAAAGACCGGTTAACCCATTCAATATCCCAAATATTAATGGTTAACATTTTGGATAAGGGGAGAAAATGGGATTAAGGAGACTTAAATGATACTTGGCTAAAAGATGAAAAAGACTTAACGATAATCCAACTTAATATGTGTAACGCACGTGTTAAGGGGGAGCGTTTTTGATGAACAAAACACCTAAGGTACAAAACTTTTGATTTCAATATCACAAGTACCTTAAGTTATTTTCAAGGATTTTTCATGGTGGCTATACCTTCCCAAAACACGCTTAATTCACGACGATGTGGTGACAAAAGGGTGGTAGGAATAGGTTTAGTCCAATGATTCATCAGAGCCGATGGAATCTTCCCAAGGACAAATCCCTAGATAGAATTATAAGTCCTAGGAAAGATGGAGAAAGAATGTGAACGTAGCTGAGTACCGACTAATTACTGATGCTAGCACTGGAACAATCACAACAAGGTGCTAGTGATGATGTATTGGTAAGTACTGAAGGGGTTGAAGAATGAAAAAGAAATGTAAAGATAAAGGGTGTAAAGAAAGAAGCCCTCCTTACAACTTTAGGCAGAAACCGGGTCAATACATATGCTATTGAGATCATTTTTGTTAATGATTCTCGATATTGAAGAAAGACATCATGGACCCAGTGATGCAATGCACAACCCTTCCCAGCTAACTCAAATATTTCTCAAAAGGTATTTGTTTTAATCACACGGATATCAACACGTTATCTATTGGTTTATTCACTTCGAATAGACTGATATTGAAAAGGTGGCACTCCTCTCCAGCCATCGCTCACTAAATCAAAACGCACTATTGAGTCTAGAGCCACGAGATCATCAAAAGTCTCATTAGGACACTTTCCATTTATTCCTTGCTTTCTCACACACTGTGAAAAGTAAGAGATTTTCATGAGTCCTACGCAATATTCCTGTAATATTGCCAGAACATCCGAGTAACACGTAAGTATTACAATGAAGATGGAAATCCTGCTTGAGCCAACATCAAACAAGCTCATGGTAGGTTACACGTGCGGTTCTTTTAGAACCAATCTTGTGAAAAACTGGAAAGAAACAGTGGTTTAATTCTTAATTGAACTTAAACTCGTTCCAGGCCTCTACGCATTATCATATGATCTTGCCAGAACACTCAGAGTGACTCTTTATTGATCACAGTGACGAGTGGAAATCCTTCTAGTGTTAACATCAAACAGCACTTGGTAGGTGACGTGCAAGATTCTTCATGAATTGAGCTCGTGATAACTGGAAAGCAACGATGGTGAAAATCTTAATTGAAATTCACTTGTTCCAGGTTTCATGAATTGACGGCTTCAAATCATGCGGATATTATTATCTAAATGATTCAGTCCTTTATGTTCGCAGTCAGCTTTGGACGGTCGAATAAAGAGAACGGGTTTACCCGCGAAATCCTGTCAGGAAGTTACTTAATTGAAACTATCCGTCACGGGTACGATATATAATATCGTCCAACGGTCTTCACCGACCGGAGGTAAAATGCTACCGAATTAGAATAAAATGTCAAAGCCATTTTATTCGTGTTGTTGATGTGTACCTGTTAAAGACGGTGGCGTTGCTGTGTACCTGTTGAAGACGGTGGCGTTGCTGTGTACCAGTTAAAGACGGTGGTGTTGCGGTGTACCTGTAGAAGTCGTTCCCACATGCTTATGTTTTTCTGCATCAAAATTCAGAAAAAATTCAAGAAAGTACAAGATGAAGTCTTCCGCTGTACCAAACTTTGAAGCTTTCGAGAATTCAACAAAAAGACATAAGTGTGTGGAACATGGAGTCACGAGGAGGCAAAATTTACAAGAAGGCAAAGATCGCACATGATTGGTCAAAAGAACAATGCTCTCAAGCCAAAGCCAAAAAGATCAAACCAACATATTCACAACAAAAAAGAAAAGAAGAAAAGACTACGAGCTAAAGAACGAACACTTAGTATAGTATGCTAGGTTTAGAACTTTGTAACGTGGAGTGACCTCCCTTAGGGGGAGATTGTTAGAAATACGTTTTAACGTATATTAGAAGTATCGGTCACTCCACAATATTATTTATGTTGTAATAGCTCGTAGTTAGTGTTACTTATTAAGTTACGTAAGAAACCGGCCCATGGGCTTGTCATGGGCCGGCCCAAGCCCAAATAAGGGCCTAGGATATAAATACCCCTTTCCACCATGGAAAGGGGTTGGTTGTTGATTTTCACTTTTCTCATTTGAATAAAATATCACATAGTTCTCTCTCACTTTCTCTCTCTAGTTTCTCTCTCTAGAAATCTTCAACCCACTTCATAGATTCATAGGTTATCAACATTCTACATCTCTCGATATCCTCTCGAATTGATCTTGGTTCTAAGTGGAATGATTGTTCTTGGTTACTAAAAAGGGGATTGGTTTTCTAATCTACTAAATGTTAAATGCTCAAAAATGTAAACTTAAATTTAAAAGGCAATTAAATTAATAACAATTAATAAAACTTGAATTAAAATTAAACTTAAAAATTAAAATATAAATATGAAATGAAGAAACAGCAAGAAGTTTCCCTTAAAAATGCCCAAAAAGAAACAGTAAGTAAGACTAAAAATTGCTCAAAAGAAAATTGGTTCGGATGTTGACCTTGATTCGGAACTTGATTCGGAACCTTCACTCGGAAGTTGATCCGGAACCTTCACTCGGAACTTTACTCGGAACCTTCATGCGGAACTTTGATTCGGAAGTTAGTTCGGAAGTTCAACCGGAACTTTTCGTTCGGAAGTTCACTCGGAAGATTGATTCGGAAGATTGATCCGGAAGTTTATCCGGAACTTTGAGTCGGAAGTTTATTCGGAACTATCAACTGATTCGGATCTTTTGAGAATTGATTCAGAACTTTTTGAAAGGAAATTTATTCGGAACTTTTGAGACTCATTCGGAAGTTTGTGTTCATCCGGAACTTTGTACTCATTCGGAAGTTTGTGTTCATCCGGAACTATTTGCTCATTTGGAACTTTTGGTTCATTCGGAAGTTTGTGTTCATCCGGAACCTGGGAATACTCAAGAACAGTAACTTACCGAAAAAACAGGGGAACTCGAATTCGATCCAAAAATCACCAAGTTTTTCACCAAAAACTTAAATAAACTAATCACTAAGCATCTACTAACCATAAACTACAAATCCCATCAATAAAAACACAAAACCCAACAACTTTTAAAGATTAAATCAATCAAATAAGAACTTAAACTTTTAACCAAATAGATGGAGATGAACAAGATGAAATGGAAAGATTGATGTATTGAATGATTAAGGTTTTAACAATCACAAAACAAAGATTAAAATTACAAGATTGAAAAACAAAGATCAAAATCACCAAACACCCTAGTGGTGTTGGTGATGTCTACGAACAGAAAGGGAGAAAAAAGAGGGGAGAAGAAAAACTAAAAAAACTGGATTAAAGGTGTGAGGGGAACCCTTTATATAGGTGTTCCCTTTGGATGGTGAGTGGGGTTTCTCCCGTTCTTCTTATCTTCTCGTCTTTACAGAAAAGTTGACGTTTTCTGTAACACCCCATTTTGGAAATGGAATATTACGCATAATCATGGCGTGTCATCAAAGCATACAAGGATAAATGTCTAAGCATTATTCAACCATAAAAGGGAAATACCGGAATCAAACATCGGTAACCCCAAAGTAAAGCTCATCACACACAAACATAAATACTGAAAAAGGAAAGGACGAAACAATGTCCACAGCAAACTGTATTAAAGTAAGGAAATGCATAAAGTAAAGAAAGACAGTAAAGCTTCCAGTCCATATGCACGTACGTTTGAGATGTACGAGCGTCCCTGAGTACCTGCCGTTTTGGGAACATGAAAAGGAAAACGGCTGAGCAAGACGCTCAGTGCACGGATGTATAATATAGCATGAAATAGGATAAACATGTAACATATAACAGCGGAAGACTAAGTTCTGAGTAAACTGGTTAAGTATTAGGAAAACTGGTTTTATAGTTTGAAAAGCCTTATGTTTATCTTATGAAAACTGTTTTAACATAAATATACCATAGCCCATATAGGTCATGAAAAGGTCACGTGCATGAATACTTGGAGGGGTGACCTCATCATGCTGATTAGAGGGGATGCCTCTAATTAATATACTGGTTTGGGTAGGAGGGATCAACTCCTTGTGAAGGATGCAAGGCACACACCACATTCACCATGATAAACTGAATAAAACATGTAACTAGGATGCACCCATACTCCCCACCTGATATAATAATATGGCCAAAACTGAAAAGGGATGCCACGAGCAATCACTCCGCCGTGGGGAAGTCATAACATTGGTGCCTCCAATGTTATGGTTATGGTACCTCCATAACTAGGTGAAACTGGTCATGCTTGTATATGGCTATAGATTATGCTAATTAAACATAAGCAGTTCAAAACAATAAAACAAATACTGGGGAAAACAGTTGGCTGCATACGGGGAAATCCTAATAAGGAAAGAATGTCCATACTGAAAGGACGGGAATCCGTACCTCAAGTCCAGTGAATGAACGGAAGAAAGACTCCTACTTCTGGATCACTAACGCTACATGAATACACACGTGTATAAGTATCGATTCACTGATTACGTACTGGGTTTTATGTCTCATTTTAGCTGACTTGGTATGTTTTAGGTCATGGTTCACTGTTTAAAGCCTTAAACTGTGTTTATCTTGTATTTTGATTACTCTGTTTAAGTACTACTAGTATTTCATGTATTATTATACTTACCGTGTAATAATAAGTAACTTTCCAAAAATAGCAGGTTTCCAAAAATAGAAAGTTTCCAAAAAAATAGAAAGTTTCCAAAAATAGAAATTTTCCAAAAACAGAAAGTTTCCAAAAATAGAAAGTTACCAAAAATAGAAAGTTTCCAAAAATAGAAAGTTTCCAAAAATAGGAAGTTTCCAAAAATAGAAAGTTTCCAAAAATAGAAAGTTTCCTAAAATAAAATTTACTGCTTAAAATAGATTAGTTTCTAAAAATAGAAAGTTTCCAAAAATAGATCAGCTGCCTTAATTAAATAAGTTTCCATATATAGAAGTTTTCCATGATTAGATTAGCTGCCTGAATTAGATAGATTTCCATATATAGAAGGTTTCCATTAATAGATTAGTTGCCTTATTTAATTAAGTTTCTATAAATAGAAGTTTCCATATTTAGAATTAAGCTGGTTACATAAGCTAACATATAAGTCTACGTGTTAATAAGCTGATTTCTTAAGTCATATGATATAGTATATAGTTTAATTATTATTTCATGTATTTTAATTAAACTATAGGTTAAGCATTTTAATTAAAGTATAACATGTTTTAATTAAAATGAAATGAAATACTTAGGTTAAAAATGTGTATTATTATTATTAATAATATAACCTAAGTCATGTCTAAATTAATTAATTATAGGCATGTTTTAAATAATTAATTAATTGTAACTTATAACATAAAATACTTAGGTTAAATTAATATCATGCTAAATTAATAATTAGAATAACCTAAGTCATGATTTAATTAATATCTCATGTTATTAATTAATTTATATCCTAAGTTCATGATTCATAAAAATTAACATGTAACATAGATCATGATTTAACCAACGAACCATGAATCGGGCATGAATTCGACACCGTACCCCGAGCCAAACCCGGGGCACGTGTGCCTCCTTGCTGCCGTGGGTCCCACAAGCACCAACCAAGACCAAAAATGGTCTTGGTGGTGGCGGCAATAAGCAAACCAAACCCCCCTCGGGTTTGTTTTGCTAGGCGGCTAAAAACAAACACCCTTTTAAATCATTCTTTGATTTTAATTAACCCCAAAACATGTTAGATCAATGTTTAATTATCATGTTTTTAATAAGAAAATAATAACATGTTCATGAAAATAATCAAAGATCAAAAAGAATTAAAAAGAAGGGTTTAGAATGATATACCAACACGTAGCTTGAAAGGGGATGAACAAACACGGTTTCTAGCACTTGTATTTAATGTCAAAAATCAAAAACACCCTCCTATGGTGGTGATGTAGGTGGCGGCACAAAGAGAACCAAGGAGTAGGAGGAGAAAACTTTTTAGGGTTTATGTTTTCTTTCTTGAAAAGTGAAAATGAAAACTAGTTTTACTCTTTACCCCCCTTTACTTGTAAAAGTCCATGGGCTTAGCCCATTTATTGTTGTTGTGCCGTGGGTATGGGGGCCCCACATGGGGTACCCGTACCTTTCTCGTGTCCCGATGTTTCGTGTTCGTTCGTGGTTAAACGTGCTCGTGTTTAAAGTGTTTCTGTTTATTTTATCATGTCGTTTATCGTAATCTTAACGCTCGTAACTATATTATATGAATTTACGTAATTATTCTAGTTCGTATTTTAAATGGTGATCATGATTTAGTTATGTTCACGTGACATATTTATTAACTGTTTATCATGAGTTCGTACGTAATCGATACTTGTCATGTCATACACGTATGCACTTGCTTGATTATTAGCACATGAATGTGATCAATACTAAATGAGGTAAGTTTTAATCTAGGACGTACGATCTTAAGGGCACTATTCATGGTAAAAGCATGCGGGTTTTACAATTCTTCCCCCCTAAAAAGAATAATTCGTCCCCGAATTATAGATAAAGTAAACTGGAAAGAAGTAACATACCCGAACTCAAAATATGAAGTGAGGGTAAGAAGCCCGGATAGACTCCTCTGTTTCCCAAGTGGCTTCCCGCTCGGTATGGTCCCTCCAAAGAATTTTGACGAATGGAATCGTCTTCCTTCTCATGACTCGTTCTTGCCTGTCGAGTACTCGTTCGGGTTCTTCTATAAAAGTGAGATCTTCACGTATCTGTTCCAGTGGATACTGAACCATGTGAAGGGGATGATACTTGTACCCTCTGAGTAAGGACACATGGAACAAGTTATGCACGTGCGAAAGCTGAGGAGGTAACGCCAATCGGTAAGATACTTCACCGATTCGTTCAATGATATCAAAAGGTCCGATGAAACGAGGACTGAGTTTTCCTTTGATCCCGAAGCGTTTAACACCACGTGCCGGCGAAACCTTGAGGAAGACGTGATCTCCCACATTAAAATGTATGTCCCTACGATGCTTATCGGCGTAACTCTTCTAACGTGAACGTGCTTCCTGCAGCTTCTGTTTAGCTACCTCGATCTTCTCATTGGTCATTTCTATAATCTCTGGTCCTTCGAGTGTTCGCTCTCCCACTTGATCCCAGCAAGTTGGAGCGCGACACTTTCTGCCATACAACATTTTGAAAGGAGCACATTTGATACTTGCGTGCCAGCTATTGTTGTATGCAAACTCGACCAAACAGATGTAATCGTCCCAATCACCTGTCCATTCCAACGCACACGACCTTAACATATCTTCCAATGTCTGAATTGTTCGCTCCGACTGTCCGTCCGTTTGAGGATGAAAGGCCGTACTCAGCTTAAGTTGTGTACCCCAAGCTTTTGCAGACCTTTCCAGAATCGCGACGTGAAACGAGGATCTCTGTCTGAGACGATGCTGGAGGGAGTGCCGTGGAGTCTCATGATCTCCCTTCTGTAAGTATCTGCGAGTTTACTTACCGGATCTTCCTTGCGTATCGGTAAGAAATGAGTTGATTTGGTGAGTTGATCAACAATGACCCAAATAGCATCGTGCTTCTTCTTGGTAGGCGGAAGACCGGTAACAAAATCCATGGTGATTTTGTCCCACTTCCACTCTGGAATATCCAACGGTTGAAGGAGACCACCCGATCGCTGATGTTCGATCTTAACCAGCTGGCAGGTAAGACATTTGGAGACATAAGTGGCTACATCCTGTTTCATACCACTCCACCAAAAGTGCTGTCTGATGTCATGGTACATTTTTGTCGACACAGGATGTATAGAAAATGGGGAGCTGTGAGCTTCAGCTAACAATGCTTCCCGGAGTTCTTGATTGTCAGGAACACAAAGTCTCGTGCCCTGCCAAACGATACTGTCTGCGTCCATTCTGAATTCTGTCTGCTTCTCCAAATTCTGAATTATCGCCCAAATCTCTCCATCATCCCGCTTCCTTGATCCTAGTCAGTAACTCAGGTTCTACTCTAAGATTCGCCCAGTATCCATGCTGCCCACGTATCATGATTTCGATGTCTAGCCGCTCCAAGTCTCTTATGTTTTGTTCCTTGATCTCAATGCCGTTGATCATCCCGGACTTTCTGCTGAGTGCATCTGCTACTACATTAGCTTTCCCGGGATGATACTGTAGGTTAATATCATAATCCTTCAACAGTTCCAACCATCTCCTTTGTCTCATGTTCAATTCTCGCTGTGTGAAGATATACTTCAGGCTCTTGTGATCCGTGAAATTGTCGCATGATTCTCCGTATAAGTAATGCCTCCATATCTTCAATGCGAACACCACTGCAGCAAGTTCCAGGTCATGCGTAGGGTAGTTTTCTTCATAGGGCTTAAGCTGCCGTGAAGCATACGCGATCACTTTCCCATGTTGCATGAGAACACAGCCCAGTCCCTTCCCCGATGTATCGCTATAGATCTGAAATCCACCTGTACCAGATGGGAGAGTAAGAATAGGTGCAGATACTAACTTCTGCTTTAGGTCTTCGAAGCTCTTTTCTCGATCTTCCGTCCAGACGAATTTCTCTCCTTTTCGCATCAGTTTGGTGAGAGGCAATGCCAGGCGGGAAAAGTTCTCCACGAATCTGCGATAATTTCCATCTAAGCCTAAGAAACTGCGGACTTCTGTCGCTGACGTTGGTCTTGGCCATTTAGTGATAGCCTCAACCTTCGTTGGGTCCATAGTGATCCCTTCAGCTGATACGATGTGACCTAAGAATGCCACCTTGTTTAACCAGAACTCACACTTGGAGAATTTCGCATACAGCTGCTTCTGACGAAGAATCTGTAGTACCGTACGAAGATGGTCTTCGTGTTCCTCCGTGGACTTTGAGAAAATCAGGATGTCATCGATGAATACAATGACAAATTTATCAAGGAATTCATGGAAGATTCTGTTCATCAGATCCATGAATACTGCTGGAGCGTTAATCAGGCCGAATGGCATGACCACAAACTCATAATGGCCATAGCGGGTACGAAAAGCAGTCTTAACAATGTCCTGCTCTTTAACCCTCAGCTGATGGTAGCCTGACCTTAGATCGATCTTTGAGAAGTGTTTGGCTCCTTTAAGTTGGTCAAACAGATCGTCTATACGTGGCAGTGGATATCTATTGCAGATGGTAATCTTATTAAGTTCGCGGTAGTCAATGCAAAGTCGCATGCTGCCGTCCTTCTTCTTAACGAACAAGGCCGGTGCGCCCCATGGAGATGCGCTTGGTCTAATGAACCCTCGTTCAAGAAGTTCCTGCAGTTGGTCCTTCAGTTCTTTTAGCTCTATGGGAGCCATACGATACGGAGCCTTAGCGATTGGCTCAGCTCCTGGAACAAGGTCGATGTTGAACTCCACTTCTCTTGCAGGTGGTATGCCTGGAAGTTCATCTGGGAAGACGTCTTGAAATTCCGAAACTACTGGTTGATCCTGAATCGATGGGGATTCAGCATCCATGTCGTGAACCGTAGCTAGATAACCTTCGCAGCCATGTGACAGTAATGCACGTGCTTGCAAGGTAGATATAACTTGTACAGACCGTCCGGGTATGAACCCGTTATGAATGTACTCTGGTGCATTAATGTCGCCGAAGATCACCCGATATGAGTGGCAGTCTATGGTAGCATGGTGCTTGGATAGCCAGTCCATGCCGAGAATCATATCGAACTCAATCATGTCTAGGGGAAGTGCATCTACTGCACGAACTTTATCGTCAAACTCTAGAGGAAGACTCTTGTATACATGAGTTATTAATACAGAGTCCCTCAAAGGCGTGGAAATGGTAAGCCTATTTTCTAATGGCAAGGGAAGTGTCCCGATGTTCTTGGCATAAGTAGTGGAAATAACTTAATGAGTGGCACCCGTGTCGAAAAGAACACATGCAACCTGGCCGTACATATACAAAATTCCAGTAATGGTACCTGTAGATTTGTTTGCCTGATCGCGCGATGTCGTGTAGACACGCCCAGTGGTAGGAGGTGGTTTAGTATCAGCATGACCCGAAGTACCCTCCATTTCACCCTTACGGCAATCTCTCATACGATGGCCAGGGAGGCCGCACTTGTAGCACGCGTCGGAATCACGACGACATGGGCCAGGGTGTCTGCGATGGCAAGTACTGCAAAGAGGATGAGTGAATCCTCCAACAGGAGTCCTTGCTTGCTGAGGGCCTGCAGTGTTAGCTGAACGGTTAGGCTGAGAACCCCTGTGGTTCTGGTCCTTCCCATTACCGTGGTTCCTGGTAGAGGTTAATATAGTGTCAGCATGAGAGATATAACATGAAATCATAATAAGATGTGTAAATAGTAGGACCTGCTGTTGTTGGAGTGTCCCGTATTGTTACGGTAATTATCATTACCGTTGCGCCTTTCCACAACAGAACGGTCGTTATTGTGACCGTTTCCTTTGGGCTGATGAGGTTGCTGCTGGGTAGCCGGCTGAGACCGGTCCCCAGTTTTCTGCCTGGAAGATACAGTTTAAGAGATGATTATAGAACATATAATGATAGGATGCGGTCTGGTTAACGCTAGAACACGAAATGTTTTACCTCTTGTCGGGTCTTTCAGCTTCCCCGAACTCATCTCGTTCCTGCAACATCTCAAGCTTCCTTGCTGCGTAAGCCACTTGTGCCACAGTATCCAACGGGGCATCTGATAAATTATTGGCAATCCTAGGGTTAAGGCCCCAACGAAAATGTAGTGCTTGTTCTTCAGTGGTGCCTGCGGATGCCCTCAGGACAGCTGTGTACCCGAGGAACCTCTGCATGAACTGTCTACAATTCTCGTCGGGTCTCTGTCTCATGGCGTAGTATTCCCTCATGAGTCGATTTCTTCCTTCTATAGGGAAAACGATAGGTGGGGGAGGATATTCGTCGTCATGAAGGATGGCGTCTTGCCTTTCTGCCTCCATGTAAGCAAATAACTCCCAGAGTTTGTCTGTGTTTGCCATCTGACAGTATAACATAAAACATATGATCGACAGTTCAAACATAAAATATAACTTGTATATATACATGAAAAAAAAAATTTATGCTAAAAATTTCACGAGAAAAATTTTATGCAAGAAATCTTTGTATGAATGCATGATGCAGTTTTATGAAAACTTTTGATGCTCGAGAGTGAACGCCTCCGGTCAGTTCACTCAAAATAAAAGACATATCGAGGGGACGCCTATGGGTCGGTCCCAAATCTAAAAGTTTCGATAAAACACATGCGACTAAATAGGGCCAGTCCTGTACCAACCATTACTTAGTAAAAAACCCTGTAACAATGACATGTATATGTATGCTTAAAAATGATGAATGCATGAAAACAACTGTCAGTTCTAGGAAGACCGTAGTGACTACCCACTAATCACAGGTCATATTTGAGAGCCTACAGGTCGAAACCTTGGCTCTGATACCATAATTGTAACACCCCATTTTGGAAATGGAATATTACGCATAATCATGGCGTGTCATCAAAGCATACAAGGATAAATGTCTAAGCATTATTCAACCATAAAAGGGAAATACCGGAATCAAACATCGGTAACCCCAAAGTAAAGCTCATCACACACAAACATAAATACTGAAAAAGGAAAGGACGAAACAATGTCCACAGCAAACTGTATTAAAGTAAGTAAATGCATAAAGTAAAGAAAGACAATAAAGCTTCCAGTCCATATGCACGTACGTTTGAGATCTACGAGCGTCCCTGAGTACCTGCCGTTTTGGGAACATGAAAAGGAAAACGGCTGAGCAAGACGCTCAGTGCACGGATGTATAATATAGCATGAAATAGGATAAACATGTAACATATAACAGCGGAAGACTAAGTTCTGAGTAAACTGGTTAAGTATTAGGAAAACTGGTTTTATAGTTTGAAAAGCCTTATGTTTATCTTATGAAAACTATTTTAACATAAATATACCATAGCCCATATAGGTCATGAAAAGGTCACGTGCATGAATACTTGGAGGGGTGACCTCATCATGCTGATTAGAGGGGATGCCTCTAATTAATATACTGGTTTGGGTAGGAGGGATCAACTCCTTGTGAAGGATGCAAGGCACACACCACATTCACCATGATAAACTGAATAAAACAGGTAACTAGGATGCACCCATACGCCCCACCTGATATAATAATATGGCCAAAACTGAAAAGGGACGCCACGAGCAATCACTCCGCCGTGGGGAAGTCATAACATTGGTGCCTCCAATGTTATGGTTATGGTACCTCCATAACTAGGTGAAACTGGTCATGCTTGTATATGGCTATAGATTATGCTAATTAAACATAAGCAGTTCAAAACAATAAAACAAATACTGGGGAAAACAGTTGGCTGCATACGGGGAAATCCTAATAAGGAAAGAATGTCCATACTGAAAGGACGGGAATCCGTACCTCAAGTCCAGTGAATGAACGGAAGAAAGACTCCTACTTCTGGATCACTAACGCTACATGAATACACACGTGTATAAGTATCGATTCACTGATTACGTACTGGGTTTTATGTCTCATTTTAGCTGACTTGGTATGTTTTAGGTCATGGTTCACTGTTTAAAGCCTTAAACTGTGTTTATCTTGTATTTTGATTACTCTGTTTAAGTACTACTAGTATTTCATGTATTATTATACTTACCGTGTAATAATAAGTAACTTTCCAAAAATAGCAGGTTTCCAAAAATAGAAAGTTTCCAAAAAAAATAGAAAGTTTCCAAAAACAAAAAGTTTCCAAAAATAGAAAGTTACCAAAAATAGAAAGTTTCCAAAAATAGAAAGTTTCCAAAAATAGAAAGTTTCCAAAAGTAGAAAGTTTCCTAAAATAGAATTTACTGCTTAAAATAGATTAGTTTCTAAAAATAGAAAGTTTCCAAAAATAGATCAGCTGCCTTAATTAAATAAGTTTCCATATATAGAAGGTTTCCATGATTAGATTAGCTGCCTGAATTAGATAGATTTCCATATATAGAAGGTTTCCATTAATAGATTAGTTGCCTTATTTAATTAAGTTTCTATAAATAGAAGTTTCCATATTTAGAATTAAGCTGGTTACATAAGCTAACATATAAGTCTACGTGTTAATAAGCTGATTTCTTAAGTCATATGATATAGTATATAGTTTAATTATTATTTCATGTATTTTAATTAAACTATAGGTTAAGCATTTTAATTAAAGTATAACATTTTTTAATTAAAATGAAATGAAATACTTAGGTTAAAAATGTGTATTATTATTATTAATAATATAACCTAAGTCATGTCTAAATTAATTAATTATAGGCATGTTTTAAATAATTAATTAATTATAACTTATAACATAAAATACTTAGGTTAAATTAATATCATGCTAAATTAATAATTAGAATAACCTAAGTCATGATTTAATTAATATCTCATGTTATTAATTGATTTATATCCTAAGTTCATGATTCATAAAAATTAACATGTAACATAGATCATGATTTAACCAACGAACCATGAATCGGGCATGAATTCGACACCGTACCCCGAGCCAAACCCGGGGCACGTGTGCCTCCTTGCTTCCGTGGGTCCCACAAGCACCAACCAAGACCAAAAATGGTCTTGGTGGTGGCGGCAATAAGCAAACCAAACCCCCCTCGGGTTTGTTTTGCTAGGCGGCTAAAAACAAACACCCTTTTAAATCATTCTTTGATTTTAATTAACCCCAAAACATGTTAGATCAATGTTTAATTATCATGTTTTTAATAAGAAAATAATAACATGTTCATGAAAATAATCAAAGATCAAAAAGAATTAAAAAGAAGGGTTTAGAATGATATACCAACACGTAGCTTGAAAGGGGATGAACAAACACGGTTTCTAGCACTTGTATTTAATGTCAAAAATCAAAAACACCCTCCTATGGTGGTGATGTAGGTGGCGGCACAAAGAGAACCAAGGAGGAGGAGGAGAAAACTTTTTAGGGTTTATGTTTTCTTTCTTGAAAAAGTGAAAATGAAAACTAGTTTTACTCTTTACCCCCTTTACTTGTAAAAGTCCATGGGCTTAGCCCATTTCTTGTTGTTGTGCCGTGGGTATGGGGGCCCCACATGGGGTACCCGTACCTTTCTCGTGTCCCGATGTTTCGTGTTCGTTCGTGGTTAAACGTGCTCGTGTTTAAAGTGTTTCTGTTTATTTTATCATGTCGTTTATCGTAATCTTAACGCTCGTAACTATATTATATGAATTTACGTAATTATTCTAGTTCGTATTTTAAATGGTGATCATGATTTAGTTATGTTCACGTGACATATTTATTAACTGTTTATCATGAGTTCGTACGTAATCGATACTTGTCATGTCATACACGTATGCACTTGCTTGATTATTAGCACATGAATGTGATCAATACTAAATGAGGTAAGTTTTAATCTAGGACGTACGATCTTAAGGGAACTATTCATGGTAAAAGCATGCGGGTTTTACATTTTCGATTCTGATTCGGGATTTGTCGTCGATTAAATTCAACTCGTCTTTTAATTTCTTCGTTTAATAGACTTGAGTTTATTCGACTTATGTAAATCTTCCATCTTTGGTCCTTTTCTTCGATAAATCTTCGAATAGGCCCAATGACTTCAAATCTTTTGCATCTCTTGGACAATAGACTTTATCTTGAGTCTTTTTCTTCGGTAAAACCCGTGCAATCCCATGTTTTCTCCATTATCCATCCGGTTGGCTCTGAAAACACAATAAACACAAAAACCACGCATAATTCCAAACAAATGATATTAAATACGTGTTTTGGTCTCGTTTTAGCCAGAATTAAGTGGAAAAAGGATGGGTGTTTACACACCTATCAAATCCCCTACACTTAACCATTGCCATGCCCTCATGCAATGCTTAGTGATAAAGCAAATTACACTTTTCTCATAATCAATCAACCTTGGCCCTTATTAAAATACTACTAAACAAAAATTAAAGTACTAAGAAAAATTAAAACTTTAAAGTAACAAAAAGATAGAAAACCATTTTCACTTGAAAATAGCTATATGGAAATAACTTGTGAAGAGATCAAGGACTTACATTAGGGCTTTGGTGCTGCGAAGATTTATCACCCTCAAGTTTCACGTTCCCCAAACTAAGCTTAAAAACGAGATCATTGTTATTATAAGTTAGTAAATCAAACACTTACACACATGGCTTAATTATATGCTTAAACTCCCTTATTCCTAGGTGTATCTCTTATATTTTATTTTTGTCTTAGAATGATCATGAAGATGCATTTTTGGGACTTATTTCGATAGTTTATTTAGGCTGAAAGCAAAGTAGGACGATTTGATTAATAGTTAGCTAAAGGAAAAAATCTCTTAAAACTGCTTCTCGGGATATCAAAAAGTTCATATCTTGGCATAACTCGGTTCACGATTTGAGACCTTTCTCGGGCCGATATTTGGCATGTACTTCATACTTCTTATCTTGAGAGACGTGCTTGAGATAATGGTCTTCTCATCGTTCATAGAGTTTCTTCACTTGGAGACTTTTGAGAGGTACTCCAACTTTGTTGACCACGACTTCATGATTATTTCTTCAATCTCTAATTGGGATTTTGAGATACAACGATCCGCCTCCTTTTCGGACTTGGATCTATTTATCCTAATACCTTGTTAGGGTCTTTTTGGATAGACTTCTCCATCATCTTTATGGGAGTTGATTGCTTTTTGTCGTGAGTCTTGATCCTTCATATTGACTTTGGGAATAATGCTTTTCACATCACTTTGGATCATTAGCAATAAAATGGAATCCTCATGCCTTGTTAGGGCCTTTTCGGACTCGCCAATCTTCGCGCCCCGCTTCATAAGTTATGCCTTGGCTATGAACTCTTATCATTACCGAGCAACTTTTAAACGATCTTCGGCTAGAAGCTAAGTAACTTTTCAAATCGTACGACCTTACTTATTGCAGATAAATTATTAGCAAGTGATGGGAGAAGAGGCAAATAATTACACCAAGTGAGCTTGTGCAAGAATACCGACTTATAATCGACTCTATCATTTCTCGTCCTCCACAATTTAAAATCTCAAGTAATGAGACTCGTGGATACTTAGCCTAATAAACCAATTAAGGTCTACATTGTTAAGGATACTAGCTAGAATAAACTTGGATAAGTCTATTCGGGTTGAGTCAAAATAAATGCAACGGGCCTAATATGTCAAAGACTTCTAAACTAGCTACACCACTTTATTAAAATTTGACTTTATTGCGGGATATATACATACGAAAGCAACGATAAAAATTTAAAAATTACGACTAAATGGCCAACGTTAATAAAAAATTTGAAAAATGTTGAAAAATATGATTTTCCGGTTAAATGAAGGCATTTTCATGGAAAAGTACACTTAAAACTTCGATAGAAGTCCCCCCTACACTTAAGATAAACATTGTCCTCAATGTTTAAGCATGTGGGAAAAAAGTCTCCCCTACACTTATGACATTGTGCACGTTGGTTAAATCAAGTTAAGGAAGAGACGACTAACGTGATCAATTTCAAATGTGAGTATGAAGAAAATTGAATCACGATAGTTGAGAGATAGAACCGAATTTCGGATAACACGGGAGCATGGTTCTTCAGAGATTCCAAGAGTGCACGTATCCCTGTAATGACATCACCACACAAATACAAACACCTATATAGGTCCCCCTACAGTTCAGAGGTTAAACGGAAAAGGATAGATACTCGGGCTGCCTCCCGAGGAGCGCTTGTTTTTTATAACCGAGTCACGAGCCTGACTCGACCCAAAATTAGTTCATGGGGAACGTGGTGAGGGATGGAATCATCTCCTGAGAGATGTCCTCACCAAAGTACAACTTCACTCGTTGGCCATTCACCTTAAAATTAGGTCCATTAGGTTGAGCGAGCTCGAGAGTACCATATGGAAAAATTTGGGCAATGGTGAATGGGCCGGACCAACGAGATTTCAGCTTGCCCGAAAAGATTTTCAACCGAGAGTTAAAGAGTAAAGCTTTATCTCCAACTTGGAACTCTCGGTTTTTAATCTTAGAGTCGTGAATGAGCTTAGTCTTATCCTTATAGATCAAAGAATTTTCATAAGCCTCATTACGGAGTTCATTGAGCTCATTGAGTTGGATCTTGCGTAGGTCACCGGCTTTGTTGATATCAAAATTAGCCCACTCCAAGGCCCAGTAAGCCTTGTGCTCCAACTCAATGGGGAGGTGGCACGCTTTCCCATACACGAGACGATATGGTGTACAACGAATCGGGGTCTTGTATGCGGTACGAAAAGCCCACAAAGCATCATCAAGTTTATCAGCCCATGAGGCACGATGCTCTCCCACGGTTCTTTCCAGAATTCGCTTTAATCCTCGGTTGGATATTTCAGCCTGGCCATTAGTTTGTGGGTGGTAGGCTGTGGAAAGACGATGATTTACACCATACTTAGCCATGACTCTTGCGAATTGGTCATTGCAAAAATGAGTCCCATGATCACTAATAATGGCACGAGGCACACCGAATCTAGCGAATAGAGATTTCAAAAAGTTACAAACCACCCTTGCGTCATTAGTGGGTAAAGCTTTGGCTTCAACCCACTTTGAAACGTAGTCAACGGCTACAAGGATGTATTTGTTTCCTTTAGAAGAAGGGAATGGCCCCATAAAGTCGATACCCCAAACATCAAAGATTTTACATTCTTGTATGAAATTTTGAGGCATCTCGTCTTTATGTGTGATCGTGCCTTGTTTTTGGCAAGCCTCACAATGTTTAACCATATAGTGAGCGTCACGATATATGGAGGGCCAATAAAATCCCGAGTCAAACACTTTTTTGGCGGTGTAGTTGGGACCAAAGTGACCACCGGTGGGTCCTTTGTGGTAAGCGTCAAGGATTTGGAAATAACCCGAGAAACCATCAAGAAAGCAGTAATATTCATTACCTGCTAAACGTTCAAGCATTTGGTCCATAAAAGGTAGAGGGAAATGATCCTTTCTTATGGCATCATTGAGTTTGCGGTAGTCTATACAAACTCTCCACCCAGTAACGAGACGAGTGGAAATCAACTCGTTGTGTTCATTGGGAACAACGGTTATTCCGCCCTTCTTGGGCACACAATGGACTGGACTAACCCATGGTGAATCCGAAATAGGGTAAATCATACCCGCATCAAGAAGTTTGATAACCTCTGTTTTGATGACTTCATGTATTTTTGGATTCACCCTTCGTTGGCTTTGAATTGTAGGCTTAAAGTCGTCCTCCATGAGAATTTTGTGTGTGCAGAAGTGAGGATCTATTCCACGAATGTCGGAGATTTTCCAAGCGATAGCGCTTTTATGCTTCTTCAACACGGCGATAAGGCGAGTTTTCTCTTCATCTTTCAAGTCCTTTGCAATGATGACGGGCGACTTCTTCTCTTCTTCAAGGAACACATACTCGAGATGGGGCGGCAACTCCTTAAGTTCTAAATCCGGAGGATGTTCGATGGGAGGCGTTTTCAAAGTCGGAGTATCGATAGCAATAACCGTGGGAGATGGAGGGGAAGGATTGTCTTCGTTGAGAAGGTTTTCAAAGAAATGTATGTCTTCATCCCCATCGGTGGGAGAATCATCATTAGCTAAATTCACATCTCCCATGGTGGCTTCAAGGTCTTTCCAAAACAAATCACTATCTCCAAATAGAGACAATGATGAATCAATAGAGGAAACGGTTTCAACATTGGGAAGAGAGGTAGGAATATTTTTACAAGCATCATTAAAGTGTTCTTCACAAGCCTCATCCAGAACGTCAATACAATTAACACTCTCGTATGAATAAGGTTGTTTAGACAACTTTCCCATGTTGAAGACGATTTTATCGTCACCCACTCTCATGATAAGCTCACCGGCTTCAACATCGATAAGAGTGCGACCGGTCCTCAGGAATGGACGACCCACGATCAAGGGAACACGAGGGTCTATCTCGTAGTCGACGACGACGAAATCGGCAGGAAAAGTGAATTTGTCGACTCCTACAAAGACGTCTTCGGCTATCCCCACTGGATAAGCAACCGTACGGTTAGCTAATTCCAAAGTCATTTTGGTGGGGACTAGCTCAGGGAGAGATAATTGCTTCCAAACGCTTAGAGGCATTAGATTAATACTGGCACCTAGATCGGCTAGGGCCATGCAATTCTCTACTCCCGGGAAATTGCAAGGGATTAAGAAACGACCCGGATCACCAAGCTTGGTTGGAAATTTCCTTAAGAGCACTGCAGAGCAATTCTCATTAAGTTGGGTGTTGGCAATATCAAGAAGCTTTTCCTTGTCACCCAGAAGATCTTTAAACGTTTTCGCGTACTTAGGCATGTGAGCGAGAGCCTCAGCGAAGGAGATGTTGAAATTCAATTGTTTGAACATCTTAAGAAAGTTCGAAACCTGAATATCGTCCTTGCTTTTGAGCTTCTCTTTCCTCAACCTAGATGGATAAGGTATATTGGAAGAAGAGAAAGGCTTTAGGAGAATAGGATCACTCACATCCTTGGGTGGAGGAGGGGTAGAAGTAAGAGGTGGAGAAATTGGGGAAGGAGAAGGATGAGGAATAGGAGCAGGTGACTCGTTTTCCTTAGTCACAATCACCGGTGGAGGTATAGGAAGCTTGGGTTCCTTGGTACCTTTGCCACTGCGAGTGGTGATTGCTTTCATCTCCCCTCTTGGATTCGCAACGGTGTTACTCGGAAGAGTACCCGAAGAAGAGGGTTGATTACCTTGGAAGAAACTAGCCATCATGTTCTTCAAGTCATTCGTTTGACTATCCAACGTGTTTCTCATATCAGCTCTCAGATCGTTCCCTTGTTTGACCAGGTCTGCTTTTAAGTTGAGCACTTCCCGCTGAAGATTTCCCACGATCACATCGTTAGTCCTCATGTAGGTTTCCACTTCTTGGTGTAAAACGGTGGGTTGGTTGGGAGGAGCATTGTATGCGGGTGGTTGATAAGCAGGTTGCTGGTAAACTTGGTTGTTTTGTTGAGGTGGTTGTTGCTGTTTGTGAGGTGGGATGTATGGTGTACGAGGTTGTTGTTGTTGTTGAGGAGGGCGATTGAGGTTTTGTTGTTGGTTTGGGTTGTTTGGGGGAAAGCAGGGTGTTGAGAGATAGTTGTTGGAGCGGTAGCTAAGCAAATTACGGTCACCTTGAGGTCTAGCTTGATAAGCAGGTTGAGGATAGGTGCCATAAGCTGCATTCACATTTTCAGAAGGGTAGTCTTGGGTGGCAGTACAAGTGGTGTAAGAGTGAGGACCCCCGCATATCTCACATGGTTGGCTAACCGCATTGACTTAAGCGTCTTTAGCGTTTCAAGCGTTGATGCTGTTGGTGTTGCTGGCGGTTTGGGTAGCAAGCGATTCAAGAAGCGTAGTGATTTTGTCAAGTCGCTTGTCGCTGTCACTAGTACTAGCACTAGCGACATTGGTCCGAACACTCTTGGTTTGCATACGAGACTTATTCTCAATGATATCCCAAGCAGCATTGGAAGTCTTAGCCAAAAGATTACCCCCCGAGGCACTGTTTAGTGAATCTTGGTCATTCATGCTTAAACCATTGTAAAAAGTGTTAATTTGGTGCACTTTGGTAAAACCATATTGTGGGCATTTTCTTAAAAGATCTTTAAAACGATCCCAAGATTCACTAAACGACTCATCGTACTTTTGTTCAAAATTTATGATTTCATTCCGCAAAGCGGTAGTACGAGAGGGTGGGAAAAAGTAATTGATAAACTTGGTCTCCAAATCCGTCCACGAGAGAATACTCTGTGGCGGTTCCTTAGCAAGCCAATGCCGGGCTTGTCCCTCTAAAAAAAAAGGGAAAAAGTTGTAGACGGATTACCTCTTGTGGAACACCATTGAACTTGACCGTATTAGTGAGTTGTAAGAATCTCTTGGTGTGGTCATGTGGATCATCAATGGTACGCCCCAAGAATGGTTGAGCAGAGAACATCTGTATAAAGCCAGATTTGAGCTCAAAATTATTGGCTGCAATCGCTGGTATAACAATTGGATCAGTGTTGCCATCTACATGAGCTTGCAGCAGTTCAATCATCGGGCGATTATCCGGTAGAGGCTCATTAATGTTGTTATTATTCATGTTGTTGAAAGGTGGGTTGTTGTTGTTATTATTGTTGTTTTGAGGTGGTATGTTGTTGTTGTTTTGTACACCGGCCATGTCTAAGTTATCGAGAGGCTCGGGCTCTTGATAAGACGTTGATCGAGTGCGCATACACCTGCAAAAGAACTAACAAGAGAAAAACAAAGCAAAAATATTTTTGGTTTTTTTTTATGTTTTTTAATTTTTAGGATTTTTGAAAATTTTATATTTTTTAGTGTTTTTTTGAAAATTTTTAAGAAAAAGTAACGTTCACGGGGAACGGATCCCAAAATCCAAGTTCTCAAAAAAAACTGTTGATCTTAACGAGAAGAGCCGGCAGCGGCGCCATTTGATATTAGCATTTTGCAATGGGTTCTATATTCTCTCGATATCCTCTCGAATTGATCTTGGTTCTAAGTGGAATGACTGTTCTTGGTTACTAAAAAGGGGATTGGTTTTCTAATCTACTAAATGTTAAATGCTCTATAATGTAAACTTAAATTTAAAAGGCAATTAAATTAATAACAATTAATAAAACTTGAATTAAAATTAAACTTAAAAATTAAAATATAAATATGAAATGAAGAAACAGCAAGAAGTTTCCCTTAAAAATGCCCAAAAAGAAACAGTAAGTAAGACTAAAAATTGCTCAAAAGAAAATTGGTTCGGAAGTTGACCTTGATTCGGAACTTGATTCGGAACCTTCACTCGGAAGTTGATCCGGAACCTTCACTCGGAACTTTACTCGGAATCTTCATGCGGAACTTTGATTCGGAAGTTAGTTCGGAAGTTCACCCGGAACTTTTCGTTCGGAAGTTCACTCGGAAGATTGATTCGGAAGATTGATCCGGAAGTTTATCCGGAACTTTGAGTCGGAAGTTTATTCAGAACTATCAACTGATTCGGTACTTTTAAGAATTGATTCGGAACTTTTTGAAAGGAAATTTATTCGGAACTTTTGAGACTCATTCGGAAGTTTGTTTTCATCCGGAACTTTGTACTCATTCGGAAGTTTGTGTTCATCCGGAACTATTTGCTCATTCGGAACTTTTGGTTCATTCGGAAGTTTGTGTTCATCCGGAACCCGGGAATACTCAAGAACAGTAACTTACCGAAAAAACAGGGGAACTCGAATTCGATCCAAAAATCACCAAGTTTTTCACCAAAAACTTAAATAAACTAATCACTAAGCATCTACAAACCATAAACTACAAATCCCATTAATAAAAACACAAAACCCAACAACTTTTAAAGATTAAATCGATCAAATAAGAACTTAAACTTTTAACCAAATAGATGGAGATGAACAAGATGAAATGGAAAGATTGATGTATTGAATGATTAAGGTTTTAACAATCACAAAACAAAGATTAAAATTACAAGATTGAAAAACAAAGATCAAAATCACCAAACACCCTAGTGGTGTTGGTGATGTCTACGAACAGAAAGGGAGAAAAAAAGAGGGGAGAAGAAAAACTAAAAAAACTGGATGAAAGGTGTGAGGGGAACCCTTTATATAGGTGTTCCCTTTGGATGGTGAGTGGGCTTTCTCCCGTTCTTCTTATCTTCTCGTCTTTTCAGAAAAGTTGACGTTTTCGATTCTGATTCGGGATTTGTCGTCTATTAAATTCAACTCGTCTTTTAATTTCTTCGTTTAATAGACTTGAGTTTCTTCGACTTATATAAATCTTCCATCTTTTGTCCTTTTCTTCGATAAATCTTCGAATAGGCCCAGTGACTTCAAATCTTTTGCATCTCTTGGACAATAGACTTTATCTTGAGTCTTTTTCTTCGGTAAAACCCGTGCAATCCCATGTTTTCTCCATTATCCATCCGGTTGGATCTGAAAACACAATAAACACAAAAACCACATATAATTCCAAACAAATGATATTAAATACGTGTTTTGGTCTCGTTTTAGCCAGAATTAAGTGGAAAAAGGATGGATGTTTACACACCTATCAGTAAACGTAAGCACGTAACGTAGAATCCTCCGGTTTAGACGTAGTCGATGCTACTTCAAGACGTAAATCCAAATTTCTTCCAAAAAATAAGTGAGTTCATAATATAACATTAAAATAATGTTTTTAAATAATATCTAAGAATAAAATATCAACCATAAATTGACGGATGTCACAGCATTTACCCCTAAACAGGATCTTTGTCCTCAAAGATCATCTTACTACTCGCTTCTTATAGAGTTAAAGCCATGTGGGTATTTCCTCCACATTCGGTCTTTTCTCACAAGCGCAATTCATTACAATACGCGAGTTTCATCAAACATAACTACGGGAATAAGATCAGGCTAAATGTTGACTTACTTTCTCTATCCATGATGTTCACGGGTTTCTGATGAATGCAACTTTTCGCCGATCTAAACATCACTAAGAAACAATCAGATTCTCACTTGATAGACATTTCATCAAGTTCGATATACGAAACATAATTCACGCAGCTCCTCAAGTCCTAGGGTAGATCCAGCTTATATGCCTTTCCAACCAATCTTTACATCATCTCAATGGTCCCATACAACGGGGACTTATATCCCATGATCTTTCAAATCATCTATTCATTTTTCCAAGGTGAAAATTTTCGGCATAACTTCGCTACCCATATGGCACTTTAAGATCTACATTTCATATTCACATAACCTCCTGCGTACTATCGGCAGTCAATAATCAGATCCTAATTTCAACAATCATTTCAGGTCTCACGGGTCGAGTATTCTATAAGGTTAGGTTCGCCATCATAGGAAACCTTAAACCTAAAAGACATGTCCAACTCACAGTGGGTGTATGTCGGGTGTCTTCATCCCAACTCCTGCTTACAGATGCTCTAATGTTTAGATCTTAACTAGATTCGATCTCGATCCTAACACGATAGTTATCAATGATAATCTCTCCAAAGGAAAACGATTATACGGTCCATTACCAAAGGTCAATTATTCAAACATAGAACAACGCTTATAGTATTTTGTATCGTTACTTTACCTCGTCCCTTCGATTGGGGTGGTACACAGTACTCTCATCAAGGTTCGTTCTCAATGACTTCTGAGCAAATATCTAGAAATTCGATGCGAAGCGATGATCTTGATAGAGATGATCGATACAGGCACATCATGTTTACATAACTCCTTTAAATACAAAAGAGTCAATTTCTTCATCAAGAATCTAGCATTATCATTAACGGGAATGATATTAGCAGATTTGGTCAGTCTGTCGACGATGACCCAAATCGAATCAAATTCAGATGATGACCTTTGCGATAGATAGACGTTTACTAATGTACGAGGCAATGTCTGCCTTCAAAATTTTTCATTAGTACAACTTCTTCAGACAAAGATACATTTAGTCAGAAATGACATAAATATAATACTTACACTTACAAGATTTCAAACATAACTATATCTCACAATCCTCAATATTTAGGCAACCATAAACGGCCTTTTAAAACATTGAACGCCATTGGCTTCTCAGTTTTGATGGTTCACATTAGCCGTGAACCCCCTTCTATTATCTATATTACCCTTTTTACAAACATTGTTTATTTTTATATCGTTCGACAATTTATTTTGCACCTTCATTATTAAAGAACATGTCCTAATTGGTTCTTTACCTTTTCTATATAATGTGTTAGTAATTACGTTCACTTTCCTAGATGGAATAAATATAACATGACCGTATTAATTCAAAATTTTTTTCTTCATATCTTCTATGTTTTAGTTTCGTCTCAGCTATCAATTTTATTAGTTTTGCTTAATATGACGTTTTAAAGCGTCGATAATTATTACACGTAAATTAACAATATATATTAAGTTTTTATGAAACGTAAACGTAAAGATTTTAAATTTCTTAGTCCGTCCAATTATATGAAAATGTTCAAAATAATTTTTAATTTAATTAATACGATTTTTGTTGATTTATCAAAAATAATTAATAGGATTCGTAAATGTTCGAAAAATCTTTGTTTATATTTTGGTCAAAATTTTCTTATTTGAAAAGCAAAAATTATCGTTTCAAATTTCAAGTCATGATTTAAATGGTTTCCTCAACCCTTCTTAGGTTGTCTAAAAGTATACACGAACATTTACCCCTAAACAGAAGTTTAGTTAAATGGTTTGTGTATAAGGGAATAATCCCTTAAAATCCTTTGTTAAAACATTTGTCAAAATATATTTGCACTTTCTTTTTAGTGTAACTCAAAGTCTTAAATGGCTCAAATTTGAAGAGTCAGTATAGATTCCATTATTTATTAATCACATGGTCAATTAATATAAAGGATTTAGTCTTTAATCACATGTTATATATTTAAGGTACAGGTTTTTATCGTTCGGCCAATTCAGGGCAATCTAGAAATAATTTTTAACTCATTCTTTTTCTTATAAACAAACAAATGGTCCTTAATGATCACAAGCATGAATTTATCAAATTACATCCTACACACTTGATTCACCAAGTTTATGAATGCTACATGTGTATTAGTCAATCCAAACGACATCACCTGAAACTCATAATGTTCATTACAAGTACCGGATGTAGTGATTGGAATACATGATCTTTTTCGCAGATGCGAAGTTGATGATAACCATGCTTTGGATCAAATCTTTGGAACATACGCTAGAACCTTGTAAATGATCGAACAAATCTTCCATTTCGAGTTATGGATATTGTTTTCGATTGTCAATTTACTCAGTTCACAGTAATCTATAAATATAAGGAATGATAACACCATAGCTCTTCATGATGACGAGCTTGGTAAAATAAAATCTTTCTCCGACAACTCTCTCATTTGTACGGTAATTCCTTTAATTCAGATGGTGTTGACGTACAGTGCACAAGCCACAGGTGCAGCACCGGGAATATAATCAATACCAATTTCAACTTGCCTTAATGGCGAAAGTCTAGGTAATTTACCAACAAATACCTCCTAAAGTTTCAGATAATAGAAACATATTTTAATAAATTCATACTAGGTTCTTTCTAGATTATAATATCTATAACTAGTTCACAACCATTCACGGTATAATTTTAAGTCTAAATGCAGAATATGGTCATCCATCAAGAATTTTTTTTTTGGATCACTTTTGATAATCAACATCTTATCTTTTAGGGGAATTCTACTAGACTTTTTTTTTGGATCACATTAGGTGTCCCACATGTCCCGAAAGATCCATCGGTCCCAATTCAGAAGAAGATTTCTTCAATTTATTTCTTGGACACTGGGAATCTTCATTAGTGGGCAATGGCCTAGGAACAACCCTTAACACGAATCAACAATCAATTAAAACCTTATAATTCAATCACAGAACTTAACGACTTCCTCTTAACAATTTCATATTCCATAAAAGTTAAATTTTACTTTATTCAAGTTTCAACCAACTTAAACTCAATTCGATATCCTACCTCATTTTACAATACTTTCATCCTTATTTTTAAACTTTAAAAGGTCGATAAAAGGTCGATATGAACAACACTTAATTTCCAATCCTATAACTCCTTTATCAATAATTATCAAATGAGTCACCAGTATGAAATGACTTGATCATTCAACTAGACTTCTTAGAAAGGTACTAGTGGCATGAGGCTTTTGGGTAATGGTTCCAATGACAGCCTCAAATGCAACATTCACCCTTTCGATTTCAATTTAAGAATTGGGTGACAACGAATCAGATGACACCTTTCTAGGTGGTAACGTTTTATCAAACTCCACTCTATAAGGAAAGATCGTCATGACATCGATATCAGTTTTAATCTCGCCAATTCTTTTTCAAAATCACAATCAACTAATATCTACATTTCTACGAATATCAACCATTTGTTGGGATCATAAATATCCACAACTTGGTTTAGATCTAGGATAGCTAGAATTCTTACGAGAATAGCTTCGATTAATTTATTAGGGGATTTAGGGTTCCTTGTGACAACCTACGTCGTATAAATACCTCGTATAAATATAGAATAATCATCAAACAATCATTTATACAAATTACATCATATGTATATATAATCCAAGTTATATATATATGAAAATAACACTTCTCAGTCTGGCCTTGTCGGTAACTCGGGAATTCTTCGGCACCGTTATAGTCAAAAGATTTTTAGACATTTTGTGAAAAATGTTTATAGTTAAAAGATTTTGAAATGTTTTATTCAAAACCTTTGTTTTAAAAATCTTTCGTTCTCTATAACGAGAGCTCTGATACCAAACTGTAACACCCCCAAATTTATACAACTCAATACAGCGGAAGACTAGTTGGTGTTACGGGATAGCACATTACTCACATCATAGACAATGCATAAAAATCACGTCGTTTAATAATAAAGCATTTCCATTCACAAATATTAGATTTACATAGGTCCCAAGTCATTATATTTCATACAAAGTTTTACAAAGTATTTGAATGGAAAATATTGTTTAAGTGCGGGCCATGAATTCTTGTCGTCTTCCCGAGAATTACCTTCAAGTACCTGAGATAAAACATGTTAAAAGAAAAGGTCAGCGATAACGCCGAGTGAATTCATAGAGTTTAATAAAATCCATCAATATAACATAGGTATAAAATTATTACCTAAAATCATTTTGTACAAATCTTTGTAATAGGCCATAAAATAGCCAAAGTCATTTAATACAAATCTTTATCAAAATCATATTATAGGCATTTGCCTTAAAAGTCACTATACGAGCCAATGTCGTAAAAACATCATACAATACGTCTTATGACGTTGAATAGATTAAATAAAAACCGTCATATGAATATGGTTATATAAAACCAAAACACGAACATAATATCAATAGTATGACCCCGTATTGCTAGTCAGGCAATACATCGTAATTCGGTGCGTATAGTAGTATTTCGTTAATTTGGATTATATAAGCCGCATGACATTGTTACCTTACTAAACCAAACAACGGGTAGCTAGCCCGAAACTCAATTTGCCCATCTAAATTAGCGTGTCGTCACAAAGGTCACGCTATGTAAATCTTCTCATACATAAATTCGCTTACCAATCAATGTGGCACGACGGGGATCAACCGTCAAGGCGCGAACTGGGGTGATCGTCCCCAAATAGTACTATTATATGCATAAGAGTCTACCAAATCCCGGTAGTTCACAATTCACGCTAATGGGACTTTTAGTGACATAACATAACTTTAATAATCCATTTTATTTCATCTATCGGGTCATTTAATCATTCATAGGGTCATACAATCATCCGGGTCCAAATCAATAAACAAACAATCGGGACAAATGGTGTCCTATTTTATAAAAACTAATATGTTATCTCCCTCGCGGGTTTATAAAACATTTATAAAAACAATTAAAAGATTGCGAGGCTATGAACTCACGTTGATGTGGGAAAGCGGGTTGTCGGTAATTCGGATGTACGGTACGTGCTTCAATCACGGACACCTAGACAAATAATACTCGTCTTAGACTCTTGTCCAATGACTTTATAAAAATAACAAGTATGTATACATATGATGATTTTATATATATGATGATCAAGTGGGTTTGCATATTCTCTTTTACTTATTTTAGTGTTTATGTATTGGTAATTTCTTACTAGTTTACTAGCTTTACCTATTTACGTGTTTTAGGTCAAATAAACTTATTATAAGTTCTTTAACTTGTATTAATCCATTTTATACTTGTATTATCACTATTTACATTTTACATGTTGGGCCCAAATGGGTTAAGCCCAATAAATAAGTTTATAAGTGTTTTAGCCCATTTTGTTGTATTATTAGTCCAATAACGTTAACTTAGTCCGTTAATGACCGTATGTTATATAGTTCGGGTTTTATCGGTTTTTACTTGTTATATATGTTTATATATCAGTATATGAGTTTATAAAAGTTTACATTAGACGGGTCCAACCGTCTAAGTTTTATTTAACAAAAACGTTAATTTTACGGTAATAGTCGAAAAAGTCGTAAAAATCATGTTTATAGTTTTATAACTTATAAAACTTATCAAACTACCATTTTTATAAAATGTCCATTTATTTATCCTTATAAATATTTATATAAATGTATTATATAAGTTAGTGGGTTTTAATTCACATTTTATACTATTTTTATTTGAGTGCTTATATAATACTATTATACTTTAATTTCCCAAAATCTGATTTTTATTTTCATGTTCACCAAAACTGCCATATCTAGAATCCTATATGGAGATAGAAGCTCAAATTTTTATGACATAAACTAAATGATATGTGCTCCATTTAACTCTACTATAGCTACTGTTGAATCAGCCTCTAAATAGTTTCTAAAAATCGTCCAAAACAGTGAACTCAGATTTGTACCCTAAACTTGTTTTGATCATATCTCACTCATTATAATGATTCCATTGCATGACCAACTCTCACATGTGTACAAGACATATTACTTACTGTATATTGCTTCTACTTTGCCATTTTATCAGTCTAACATGTGTTTCTTTACTGTTTTATACAGCCAACAATCTAAACAAGATTTACCCATTTTTACATGTAGTTTGTCCATCTTTTTACCCATGTTTATCCAATCTATCAACACCAAATCCCCATATAACATTTTTAATCATCATTCATCATCATATACATATACATAAGTAAAAGAAATACAAGATTACATAATAAAAATAACAAGAGGATGGGGAGAACATTCTTTATACCACCATGATGATGTAGGTTGTGATCAAAACATGGATTTTGATGGAGAAACTTGTGAATAACCAAGACCATCTTCAAGACCACCATTCTTCATGAACACCTTGTGGAAAATCAGCCCTAATACTCCATAGAAACTCCTCCTTGAATGTTAAAACTTGCACCAATCTTCATCTCTTTGAATGGAGATTAACATATGTTAATTATAACATATGTTTGTGGTTAAAATTGATCAAGTGATGGTGGTTTGAGGTGTAAATGGGACGGCAATGGTGGAGTGGGATGAGAGGATTTGTGAGATTTGCATGGATGGAAATGAGGTGCTAGTTTGATAACTAGTGGTTTTGTTGTGTTGTTAGCTTATTTTATAAGCTTAAGACAAGTGTAAGACTTGTTTAGTAAAATTTGACACCTAAGGTGTTGGTAGAGCTCATTCTAGCCGTCCATATAGTGGGGTGGGCAAGTGTAAAACTTGTCCCATCTCAATAATTTACGGGCACTCCTCGATTATAGTTTCCTCGATTTGCGTGCCCTCGGGTCGTTTTCCGAAAAACATTTTTATAAATTATGAATCAACGGCACGAAACGAATCTAATAAAAATTGTTTCATCAAAAACGGAGTCCAAAAACGTAAATACGTAATCCTAAGGTTTCCGGTTTAGTCGTAAAGGACGTTAAATTATAATCGTAAGTCCTAATCTCTTCTCGTAAATTTGTGAGTTTATGAACCAACACAAATTTAAAATCTCAAAATAATATTTACGGACAAATTTATTTTCTGAAACGTCGGACTATCACCAAAGACGGTGTATGTAAACGTAAGCACGTAACGTATAATCCTCCGGTTTAGAGGTAGTCGATGCTACTTCAAGACGTAAATCCAAATTTCTTCCCAAAAATAAGCGAGTTCATAATATAACATTAAAATAATGTTTTTAAATAATATCCAAGAATAAAATATCAACCATAAATTGACGGATTGTCACATATATGACGAGGTCCGACATTTGTGTGAGTTAAGTAAGCACTAAACTTTGTTGATTGAATGGTTTAAACATAAAGTGTTTTACATATTTAATATTGGGAATGAAACTTTTGGCTAAAAATGACGTATGAGGTATCTTGTAACAAGTAAAATTCGTGTAGAGAGTAAAGTGAAAAGGTGAAATCATTTCTCTTTCAACCTTGGTTGGTAAATCGTAATAAGTAATTTATATTACTCGTAAAATCTTTGTTTTCATATATTAATAATTTGATACTAGAAGCTTGTGATGGAACTGTCAAGAATTTGTTTAATATAATTTGAAAAAGGAGTTATTGGTAAAATTTACGATATGACTATCGAGTATGTGTAGCTTTGGGCTTGGTATGAATTAATTTTCGAGTCAATATAGCAAACTTTTGGCGTATCTTTTAATACAGAAAATGAGTAGAAAAATTGGTCATGTGTTTTGGAGTTAAAGATTTTGTAAAACTGGTTTTATTTTAAACATAAGGTCAAATTATATTTATGAATGCGTTGGTATAAACTAGAACTCGTCACTTGTTGTAGTGAATAAATTGGGACAAAATCAGAATGTACACTATAAGTGAGAAATTATAACGCTTGAAAGGAATTATTGAACGTTGATGGAACGTCATTTTACTCTACTGCGAGATGTGTTAATTTTAAAATCACTTGATAATGGGCTAATGATTAAAAGTTGAATTTTATATATCTTTGAATTATTGAAATAAGCATCTTAATTATTTATTATTTTATTATTATCATCGAGATTCAAGTGTCGACTAAAATCAGTAATTTATCCGAAATAATACTACGTGAAACTTCTTTAGCATTTGAGTCGAATCGCGTGAATATGATTTAATAAATCAGTTTTAAGGAAGACTTACGTATAATAAAAAGTCAAAGGTTGATTTTAAGAGTTAATTGGACTAGTTTGAGTCATGATGGATATTTGTATATACGTAATAAGATAAGTTGTAATAATAATAATGTAAAACTTTGAAAATTCTTACTATGTACGTTTTTGGTACTTAAGATATGAACATTATTGAGATTTTGACACAAGTATGGATATTTTCAAAACTAATGATTTTACCAATTATAATGACCGAGTCACCGCATCTACAAATGTTAATAATTACCTAGAGATTGTAATTTTTCCAGAAATAAAAACTTCGTAAAGATTGAGAAATGAAAGGTATAAATTCTTTAATGGTGTAACCCAAATTAAAAATATGCAAATGATCGCTTTATAATATACAAGGTAACACAAATTATAATACGCAACTGGATTATACAACACACGCCTACTTGTATATTATTTTATAAAGATGTATATCTAATATATCGAGTCACGATGGTCCGATCGTACGACATCACTTCCTTAATTTTGCGAGTCTATATCTGAACTTGGATAGTCATGTGATTTTTCGTTTTAATATTTTCTATGGTATGAGACCGTCCTTTATTTTGAATTGCTACTTCACTATTACTTGATAATGAGAGTATGTCACCCGGTGTATTTTGTCCTCTTCATGGACGTTGTGACTTTTCTTCTTTCGGTTAATGGAACCTAAAATTATGTATTTACTTGAATGATGCTATAAATCTTCATTAAATTAGTTATTTATTTATATTGAACAAAAGCGAGGAGGCGAAGCCGCTTTACCAAATTGTAGAGGTGAAAGAACTAGATCTTCCTGGTGAAATTGTTTATATTCGACCAAGTGATTATTCTCCTCTCCCCGTATACCCTTGGTGGAATGTGTGTGCAACTCGAGACGATGGGAATTATGATCGTTGTTTTATTTTTTTACGCTTGTATTGATATTCAATTTTAACTCCATGTATTCGTAGATCGCTGTTGTTATCCCAAGACTTTTGTCATATGTTTGAAGTATATTCATTTCTAATATAGTTAATTTTAGTTGGCAATTATATTGCTCGTTTACCTCGTTCGATCTCATTGATTTTTGATTTTATTACTTGTTGTGCTTGCACTGATCTTTAGTCTTCAACCACCTTACCGTTATTTTGTGAATAGTAAATATGTATGAGTGTGTCAAATGGTTGGTTCAACCAAATGCGAATGGTGTCGATTTATTTATTTATTTATTTTCTCATAAAAAGGGCAAAGCAAAAGTATGTTTCCAAAGTGGACGAAAAATGTTTGATGTGTTTCTTAAAACGATGGTAGCAATATTTCTCCCATTTCAAACTTCATTTCAAACGATTTAATTATTTTGAAGACTAGGTCGAAAACTTTCATAGTCGTGTTTGGTGTGTAATAGTAATGTTTGTGTCGTCAATCGATCCTCAATTATGCACAACTTAGCTAACTATGCATAATTAGCGAAGAGTCCTATTTTGTTGGTTGTCGTTGCTTGATCCTTAAGTATGCATGATCTAGCTAATTATGCATAGTTAGGAAGGGCGATGTAGTTTCAAATCAACTGGTCATCTTTAAAACCGGTAGTGTTTTTGATAAAGGTTTGGATGAGAACGTTTTAAAAATGGTGGATCCTTATGCAAGTAATCGTATTCTCCTTGATTCCCAGAGAAAATTTTAAATTTTCTTGTGTTTCCTTGAAATAAAATTATTTTTTTTCTTTTTCATTTTGTGTTGACTTGGTAAGCCACCGTGACCGAGTAAGTTTGGAAAATGTTTTATGGGTTGTGTGTAATGTGTGAAATTTATCAGAATCGCTAGGGTGTTGATGAAATACAAAAGGGACTCGTACCGACACTGAGAAGGAATTTTAACAAAAATAGAAGACTGCCGAAGAAGAGGAAATCCGAGTTTGAGTAACTCTGAGGGAAATGACGAAGACTTCTCCTACATCGAACGTATCGTACCTTATTCATTTTCTTTTCTCGTTCTTTTGATATGTTTAACGACACGCGATAAACTGTTGAAGTTTACCAACTGTGCATCGGTAGTTGGAAGACAATTCCATTGCCGTCTTCATTTATTTAAGTGAGTAATCCTCCTTGCTTTACTCAACCATCCTTGATTATCGATGGTTAAACGATGGATAAACATAGTCGATGTTTTTATGGTGAGGCCTTGCCTTTTATGTGTTTATGTTGTTTGTGATCTAGTCAAGTGATCGAAAGTTGTGAGAACTTAAGACGACATTGTCCAATGGCGTCCGGTCATGGAGAACACGTGCCATATAATGTATTTCTAACTGTGAACGGAGATGCTTATTGATATTTTAACCACGTTTGGGATGGAAGGTGAGATGGTGTTCTTGTATTATTATTATATATTTTTTTTGGGTATGGATCCATGTGTGAGCACCCTACGATGACATATGTATGTATTTTCATTCTTTTTGGATATGCATCCATAGCTAGTAAGACGTGAACCTGCTTTAACTTGTAATTTTTTTTGACTGGACTCGTCCGAGAATCATGTCAAATATTCTTATTTTATCATGGCTTAGCTGATTAGCAAACATGAGTTAACTTGATTGAACCTATTTACTTGGCATGGTTTGGCTATTTTGCAAACATGTCGTAATGTGGTTGCGTGTGTTTTATAGTGGCTCTTGTGTTTGATTGGATTGCGATGTTTTCGAGAGTTATGTATACGTCGGATGATTTCGTATCGAAGAATTCGTTTTTGACGAAATAGGTTTGTATGTACGTAATGTTGCGATTAAGGTGATTTTGTATGATTAGTATTCATTACTT
Source organism: Glebionis coronaria (assembly GCA_025667525.1). Classification (NCBI taxonomy): domain Eukaryota; kingdom Viridiplantae; phylum Streptophyta; class Magnoliopsida; order Asterales; family Asteraceae; genus Glebionis; species Glebionis coronaria. Next base: position 271,180,319 of record CM046882.1, on the reverse strand, counting down.
CATCTTGTATATTCTGAACGTTTTCGATGGGGTTATGTGCGACCCGTGCGATTTTACTTTGTGAATAATTATTTTTACGAGACGATGAACCAAGTGAAAGGACGATTCAAACGTTGGAAGACATGCTCCGAGCGTGTGTGATTGATTTTGATAGTTGTTGAGATCGACACTTGCCATGGTAGTATCTTTGTACAACGACATTTACCGTGTTAGCATTAAAGCTGTAGCATTTGAGGAATTATGTTGATGAAAATGTAGATCGCCAGTTAGATAGAATGAAGTAGGAAAAAGTCAGTTGAATGGACTTGGAATGATTTGAGAGGCTACGAAAGAGATGGTGTAGATTAAGAATCACTTGCTAACCGCGAGAAGCTGTGGAAAGAGATGTGTTGATACCCGTAGGAAGAATTTTGGGAAATTGAAGTGGAGATCATGGATCAAGATGTTAAGAGACTGAAGCAAGGTATAATACTCATTGTGAAGATGTAATGGAACCCGGGACATGAACCGAAGTCCACATTGGAACGTGAAGACCTCTTTAGTAAGAAGTACACTCATCTTTCTAGTAGTACAAAATGCGAGTATAAGAACCGGAGAGCGTCAGGACGTCGCTCCCTTAAGGAGGGGAGGATGTGATACCCGTGAACGTGCCATATGATGCTAAGCTATTGTCTCAAGAGCTGTTCAGTATGAGCATCCCTCTTAAGTTGCGACTCACTTGAGGATGTGATATCCCGAGCCCAACGTCATTTATTTAATCCTATTTTACGAATATTTTTGAAATTTTTAAGAAATTTCGTTTGCTATATATTTGATGGTTCAAGTTGAAACCAACGTTTAAGGTCGTAATTTTAACATTTGACGATTTAAGAAGAACCGATGACGACTACGATACCAACGGATGCCCAAAATTTACCTTTTATTATCTATTGATCGATATTTGAGTTTTTCGAGACTTTATTTTTATTACGTGTTAAGTCGAGTCGGAACCATGTGTATATACGTTTTGTGTGCGTTTGAACCATTTAAAAGTATTTTCAAGTGTTCGGGGCGAAACCCGACTCCCTTAAATTTTTAAAACCAACTACTAGTCACAATCCCGCTCTTTAAAAATAGATTTGCCACTAAGGCCAAAAGAAAACCAAAATTACCAAACAAGCCCCTCCCATTTTTTTTAATACACAAACACAAAAACACACACATAAACACACACTCAAAAATCAAACCCCCTCCCCCTCTCTCTTTGAAACCCACGGCCAAAACCCAAAACCACCACCACCACCATTTTCTTGAGTTTTTGGAAAAAGTAAGCAAAGACCACCTCCTATTTCATCATTGTAAGTCATTCTACCCATTAAAATCAAACATGCAACAACTTGATTTTTCCAAGAATCAAAGATTTTTCAAAAATGTGTTTTGATGTAATTAAATCATTAATTCGTTTAATTGGTGATTGGGTAATGTTAAATAATCTATAAAACAAGATGGGGTTTATGATTTTTGTGTTCCACAGCCCCTAAACCCACGAATTTATGGGTGTTTAGTGGGTTCATGGTGTTTTATGATTTTGCTTGTGGGTTTGTGTTTAGATTGATGTTTTAGGTGTGTTTGAATTAGTTAAACATGTTGCATGCTTGATTTGGTAAATGGGGTTTTTAGTGGATTTGATATCCTAGGTGTTAGGGACTGATTAAGGTGTTTAGGAATGGTCATGAGTGGTTAAGTTAGGGCTAGGTGTCGTTAGAATAGATTGGAAACAAGTTTTGGAATGATTTTGGAAGGGTGATTTTAGACCAGATTGTTCAAGCATGTTTTTCGTGGGTTTAACTTGGTAAGCAGGCCACAAAAATAGGATATAGTTGTAGAGCTTTGTCTTAGCTTCATTTTGGTATAAGGTAGAGCTTACGACTCCAAACGAGTCAAAAGTTATGATATTTTGAAAGTTCGTGTACTGGGAGATGAGAATCAACACACTCCGAATTTGTGTTTGGTTTTGGGTCAAATCCCGAGGACCGTAGATAGAGTTTGGTAAATGATTGAAAGTTAATTTTTGGTTTCAAACCTGCATTTATGAGTCTATTTTTATAATTAGGTGCCGGATTGGTCAATGGTGTATTTTAAATGGGTCAACCAAGTCCAAGATGGTCAACGTCTAAAATCAGTCCTAAAAGTGTATGTTTAGAAATGTGATGTGTAACGAGTCATAGAAGTGAAAACTTTTCATGGGTTTAAATATTGGTTTTATTCAGATCATGAGGCATTTTTTTGAATTTTTCTTGTAATTTATATAGGTGCTTAAGTCATAGCAAACAGCCCGTACTTTTGGTAAGTACCGGCAAATTTATAAAATGGGAATCAACATTAAGTACATAGATAAATGGTATAAGTCTAGTAATAACTACTTGTTTGTTTTTAGCATGAGTTTTCATAAGCATTTATTGTGTTTGTATATGCGTGTGTTTAGTACAATAATGTACACGGAGTCTTGATTTGGTTTTCGTACCTTGATTTTTAGGTCAAGTGTTAGATTTTCCCGGGCATCCACGTCGTCGGTGACATTTCTCGTTACGTCTTCACTAGAACCACTACTACTACGCCAGGTGAGTCTATAGCCTCGCTCTTTAACTTATTTCAAACGTTTTTACCCGCGAAGGGGGATGCATGCTATTTAAATGAAAAGAACATAAGTCATGAATGATTGTTGGAACCGAATGTTGCCTTGAATTGTGTTGAGTACCTAGTTGTAAAAGTCCCTAAATTCGTGAACTATTAACTATTGTCTTTCCCTTGTGTGGGTTGGAGATAGCCGTTTATACAATTGATAGTACTATGGGGTTGACGACCCTATCCGAGACGAGAGCTAGTACGTTGAGTACCCTCTGCGGATGGATAACTTGTGATAAGAAATAAGGTATAATTACAACTAATGCCTTTAGAAGGGGCAATGGTTTCACTTAAATCATGTCGGTCTTTGTACGCGGGTGATTGAGTTAACGGATTAGTGTCACGAGCTTAAACACAATTATTAGCTGTTGCTAAAGATAATATCCTTGAATAATAGATTGTGTATACGACAATGCTATTGAATGATCATGATTGGTTTTAATACTTATGTTCAACTATGATTTGATAAACCTATAGATTCGCTCAACCTTTGTGTTGACAGTTTTAAGCATGTGTTTCAGGTAACCAAGATTGATAGCAGCGGAGCATGCGAGGATGGAAGTTGTTGTGGCTTGGTGGTCTACTTTGTTTTTCCTCCCCTTTTAACACTTAAATATTTATTATTATGTCATGTGAACTAAAATGTACTTTTGGGTTGAGATTCAATGGGGACCAAAACGCAAACTCTGTTTTGTATTATCTTGGGATTTGGAAAACTGTAGACTTTGATGTTTTAATCAATCTTTAATTTATGTTTAAACTTTTACGTCTCTTGAGTCGTTTAATATAGCTTATGTGTGAGGATAACTACGTAGCACCCAAATGTTGTACTTCCGCTGCGCATAGCATTTGTGGGGGTGTTATTGTGACAATTCGTCAATTTATGGTTGATATTTTATTCTCAGATATTATTTAAAAACATTATTTTAATGTTATAATATGAACTCACTTATTTTTTGGAAGAAATTTGGATTTACGTCTTAAAGTAGCATCGACTACGTCTAAACCGGAGGATTCTACGTTACGTGCTTACGTTTACATACACCTTTTTGGTGACAGTCCGACATTTCAGAAAATAAATTTATCGGTGAATATTACTTTGGAGTTTTAAATTTGTGTTAGTTCATAAACTCACAAATTTACGAGACGAGATTAGGACTTACGATTTTAATTTAACGTCCTTTACGACTAAACCGGAAACCTTAGGATTACGTATTTACGTTTTCAAACTCCGTTTTTGATGAGACAATGTTTATTAGATTCGTTTTGTGCCGTTGATTCATAATTTATAAAAACGTTTTTCGTAAAACGACCCGAGGGCACGCAAATCAAGGAAACTAGAATCGAGGAATACCCGTAAATTAGTGGGATGGGACAAGTTTTACACTTGCCCACCCCACTAAGTGTGGCGTCCAACATTAAGCCACCTCACCCCATGAGGTGTCCAAGCTTAACTAATAAGCTTCAACAAATGTCACTAGCCTAACATTTAAGCTAGATTTACCTCAAAACAACTAAAAGCTAAACCATTTGTTCATTTTTACATGCAAAACCACACACATTTTCTCTCTTGTCCTCTCTTTGTGCCGTCCACTTCACCATCCAACACCATCACTTGATCAATTTTAACCACAAACATATGTTATAATTAACATATGTTAATCTCCATTCAAAGAGATGAAGATTGGTGCAAGTTTTAACATTCAAGGAGGAGTTTCTATGGAGTCTTAGGGCTGATTTTCCATAAGGAGTTCTTGAAGAATGGTGGTCTTGAAGATGGTCTTGGTTATTCACAAGTTTCTCCATCAAAATCTATGTTTTGATCACAACCTACATCATCATGGTGGTATAAAGATAGTTCTTCCCAACCTCTTGTTATTTTTGATTATTTAATCTTGTATTTATTTTACTTATGTATATGTATATGATGATGAATGATGATTAAAAATATTATGTGGGGATTTGGTGTTGATAAACATGCTTAAAAAGATAAAAAAACTATAAGAAACAAGGGTAAAATCTTGTTTAAATTGTTGGCTGTATAAAACAGTAAAGAATCATATGATGAACTGATAAAAATGGCATATATTAATGGATATACATTAAGTAATATGTCTTGTACACATGTGAGAGTTGGCCATGCAATGGAATCATTAGGATGAGTGAGATATGATCAAAACAAGTTTAGAGTACAAATCTGAGTTCACTGTTTTGGACGATTTTTAGAAAATACTTAGAAGCTGATTCAGAAGTAGCTATAGAAGAGTTAAATGGAGCACATATCATGGAGTTTACGTCATAAAAATTTGAGCTTCGATCTCCATATAAAACTCTAGATATGGCAGTTTTGGTGAACATTAAAATAAAAATCAGATTTTTGAAATTAAAGTATAATAGTATTATATAAGCACTCAAATAAAAATAGTATAAGATGTGAATTAAAACCCACTAATTCATATAATACATTTATATAAATATGTATAAGGATAAATAAATGGACATTTTATAAAAATGGTAATTTGATAAGTTTTATAAGTTATAAAACTATAAACATGATTATTACGACTTTTTCGGCTATTACCGTAAAATTAACGTTTTTGTTAAATAAAACTTAGACGGTTGAACCCGTCTAATGTAAACTTTTATAAACTCATATATTGATATATAAACATATATAACAAGTAAAAACCGATAATACCCGAACTATAAAACATACGGACATTAACGGACTAAGTTAACGTTATTGAACTAATAATACAACAAAATGGGCTAAAACTCTTATAAACTTATTTATTGGGCTTAACCCATTTGGGCCCAACATGTAAAGTGTAAATACTGATAATACAAGTATAAAATGGATTAATACAAGTTAAAGAACTTATAATAAGTTTATTGGACTTAAAATATGTAAATAGGTAAAACTAGTAAACTAGTAGGAAAGTTATCGACACATAAACACAAAAATGAGTGAAGGAGAATATATAAACCCACTTGATCATCATATATATAAAATCATCATATGTATACATAATCGTTATTTTTATAAAGTCATTGGACAAGAGTCTAAGACAATTATTATTTTTCTAGGTTTCCGTGATTGAAGCACGTACCGTACATCCGAATTGCCGATAACCCGCCTTCCTACTTCAACGTGAGTTCATAGCCTCACACTCTTTTAAATGTTTTTATGAAATGTTTTATAAACCCGCGAGGGAGATAACATGTTAGTTTTTATAAAATAGGACACCATTTGTCCCGATTGTTTGTTTATTGATTTGGACCCGAATGATTGTATGACCCGACTGTATGACCTGATAAATGATTAAATGACCCGATAGATGAATGTAAATGGATTATTAAAGTTAGGTTATGTCACTAAAAGTCCCATTAGCATGAATTGTGAACTACCGGGATTTGGTAGACGCTTATGCATATAATAGTACTATTTGGGGACGATCACCCCAGTTCGCGCCTTGACGGTTGATCCCCGTCGTGCCACATTGATTGGTAAGCGAATTTATGTATGAGAAGATTTCCATAGCGTGACCTTTGTGACGACACGCTAATTTAGATGGGCAAATTGAGTTTCGGGCTACCTACCCGTTGTTTGGTTTAGTAAGGTAACAATGTCATGCGGCTTATAATAATCCAATTAACAAAATACTGCTATACGCACCAAATTACGATGTATTGCCTGACTAGCAATACGGGGTCATACTATTGATATTATGTTCGTGTTTTGGTTTTATATAACCATATTCATACAACGGTTTTTATTTAATCTATACAACGTTATAAAACATATTGTATGATGTTTTTACGACATTGGCTCGTATAATGATTTTTAAGGCAAATGCATACGTTGTGATTTTCGATAAGGATTTGTATAAAAATGACTTTGGCTATTTTATGGCCTATTACAAAGAATTGTACAAAATGATTTTCGGTAATAATTTTATACCGATATTATATTGATGGATTTTATTAAACTCTATGAATTCACTCGGCGTTATCGCTGACCTTTTCTTTTAACATATTTTGTCTCAGGTACTTGAAGGTAATTCTCGGGAAGACAACAAGAATTCATGGCCCGCACTTAAATTATAATTTCCATTCAAATGCTTTGTAAAATTGTATGAAATAATATGACTTGGGACCTATCTAACTTTGATATTTATGAATGGAAATGCTTTATTATTAAAACGACGCGACTTTTAATCGTTGTCTATGATGTGAGTAATGCGCTATCCCGTAACACCAACTAGTCTTCCGCTGTATTGAGTTGTATAAATTTGGGGGTGTTACAGTTTGGTACTAGAGCTCTCGTTATAGAGAACGAAAGATTTTAAAAACCAAGGTTTTGAATAAAACATTTCAAAATCTTTTAACCATAAACATTTTTCTAAAAATGTCTAAACATCTTTTGACTATAACGGTGCCGAAGAATTCCCGAGTTACCGACAAGGCCAGACTGAGAAGTGTTATTTTGGTATATATATAACTTGGATTATATATATATATATATATATATATATATATATATATATATATATATATATATATATATATATATATATATATATATATATATATATATATATATATATATATATATATATATATATATATATATATATATATATATATATATATATATATATATATATATATATATATATATATATATATATATATATATATATATATATATATATATATATATATATATATATATATATATATATATATATATATGATGTAATTTGATTACATGATTGTTTGATGATTATTTTGATATTTATACGAGGTATTTATACGACGTAGATTGTCACAAGAAACCCTAACTTCCCTAGCAAATTAATCGAAGCTATTCTCGTAGGAATTCTAGCTATCCTAGATCTGAACCAAGTTGTGGATATTTATGATCCCAACAAATGGTTGATATTCATAGAAATGTAGATATTAGTTGATTGTGATATTGAAGAAGAATTGGCGAGATTAAATCTGATATCGATGTCATGACGATCTTTCCTTATAGAGTGGAGTTTGACAAAACGTTATCACCTGGAAAGATGTCATCTGATTCGTTGTCATCCAATTCTTAAAATTGAAATCGAAAGGGTGAATGTTGCACTTGAGACTGTCATTGGAACCATTACCCAAAAGCCTCATGCCACTAATACCTTTCCGAGAAGTCTAGTTGAATGATCAAGTCATTCCATACTAGTAACTCATTTGATAATTATTGTGGTAAGAGATATAGGATTGGAAATTAAGTGTTGTTCATATTGAACTTTTATTGCCCTTTTAAGGTATAAGAATAAGGTTAAATGTATTGGAGAATGAAATAGGATATCGCATTGAGTATAAGTTGGTTAAAACTTGAATAAAGTAAAATTTAACTTGTATGGAATAAGAAATTGGTAAGAGGAAGTCGTTAAGTTCTGTGATTGAATTATGAGATTTTAAATGATTGTTGATTCGTGTTAAGGATTGTTCCTAAACCATTGTCCAATAATGAGGATGCCCAGTGTCCAGGAAATAAATTGAAGAAATCTTCTTCTGAATTGGGACCAATGGATCTCTCAGGACATGTGGAACACCTAATGACTCTTGTAGATTAGTATTCATTGTGGTATCTTTTAAAAATAATCCCTAACTTAACTGAGACATCAGTTGGTAGGATGAGATCTTGGAATTGTATGACATAGTGACACATAATGTGTTACGGTACGATTTGACTTGTTTGTGATTAATGAAAATACTACCATTGATTGCTAAATTCTACATGTATCGATATTATCTATTTTTTATTGCTTCATCCTAATGTTCGCAATAGTGGTGCAACCATTGAACAAGTACTCATCTCGATTTGAGTTACATTGTGAAATATTCTTTTTGAGTGCCATCAAGGTCATGAACCTCATGATTATTTGGCTAAAGCTCATTTCCTATCATATTATAGTTAGTTCTTGGTGAACAAGCTTTCATCACTCTTCTGCAGATCACTGATTGTTTTTATAAGATAAAACTGTATCCATTGAGAAAAATTGAATTTTCATCACTATAAGGATTATTCCAAGTAAGATTTATAAGTGATTGTTATCGAAATGAGGTTGTTTATAAAGTACCTTGGAAAACTTAACTGTTTTCATAACAAAGAAAATCTTTGTAAATTTATTCTTGATTCTTATTTAAGAATTAAGCATGAAAATGTTTTTATTATACACGTGATGATAAAATTTTGACGAACTGATTATTGCATGTTAATCTTGAAATTGTATATAGTTGCGCGCCTACATACAATTTAGAATGGACCATGCAAGGCTGATTAGTAGTCACCATAAAACTGATTAATAAACACTAAATTTTCTTTGAAGATTGTGAAAGATTAAAATTTATGAGATCTGCAAGAAGTGAAAAATAGGGACATAGTGTTAGGGACACCTACATATGTGCCTGTAGCATCCATTCTTCTGAGTCAAATTTACTCATCTGTGGAAATTGTCTTATTTGACAACTGACAATTCTTTCTTGTCCAATTCTCTCGTAGTGAGATTCTTAGGAAAAGTATGTGATTACCGAGTGTTGATACCCTACTGGATGTATCGACGTTCCTATCATTTATTTTGATTTGATTTCATTTGAATGACCTGGGTAACGATCCGAGGAGCTTTCGAATGCGTACTCAAATTATGAAAACATAGGATATATTCATATTCATAAAATGTTTTCGTCTATATCTGATCTGAAATTCTCTCGCGTAGATTATGCGTTGACCTTACTCTTTTAATATTAGTTGTGTCTCTATATATCCTTGAATTTGTGAAATGAGTTATTATTAGTCTTTTGAGAAGTTCACATCTTATCGACGGCAATAAAACTGAAAAGTTGATAGTGCTAGTAGAATGAATTGATTGATTATGACATGACGACATTGTCTTAATTAATGGGAACTCGAGTATAATTCCCCTAGAAGATAAGATGTTGATTATCAAAAGTGATCTAAATAATTCTTGATGGATGACCGTATCCTGTATTTAGACTTGAAATTTATACCGTGAATGATTGTGAATTAGTCATAGATATTATAATCTAGAAAGAACCTAATATGAATTTATTAAAAAGATGTTTCTGTTATCTGAAACTTTAGGAAGTATTTGTTGGTGAATTACCTAGACTTTCGCCATTAAGGCAAGTTGAAATTGGTATTGATTATATTTCCGGTGCTGCACCTGTGGCTTGTGCACTGTACGTCAGCACCATCTAAATTAAAGGAATTACCGTACAACTGAGAGAGTTGACGGAGAAAGATTTTATTCTGCCAAGCTCGTCATCATGAAGAGCTATGGTGTTATCATTCCTTATATTTATAGATTACTGTGAACTGAGTAAATTGACAATCGAAAACGATATCCATGACTCGAAATGGAAGATGTGTTCGATCAATTACAAGGTTCTAGCGTATGTTTTAAATATTTGATCCACGACATGGTTATCATCAACTTCGCATCTGCGAAAAAGATTATGTATTCCAATCACTACGTCCAGTACTTGTAATGAACATTATGAGTTTCACGTGATGTCGTTTGGATTGACTAATGCACATGTAGTATTCATGAATTTGGTGAATCACGTGTGAAGGCTGTAAATTGATAAATTCATGCTTGTGATCATTAAGGACCATTTGTTTGTTTATAAGAATAAGAAGGAGTTAATAATTATTTATAGATTGCCCTGAATTGGCCGAACGATAAAAATCTGTACCTTAAATATTTAACATGTGATTAAAGACTAAATCCTTTATATTAATTGACCGTGTGAATAATAGATAATGGAATATATTGACTCTTTAAAAATTAAGAGCCCTTTTAAGACTTTGAGTATTACTAAAAAGAAAAAGTGCAAATGTGTTTTGACAAATGTTTTATCGAAAAGAACTTTTGAGGGATTATTCCCTTATACCCAGAACATTGAACTAAACTACTGTTTAGGGGTAAATGTTCGTATATACCTCAAGACAACCTAATAGGGATTGAGGAAACCATTTAAACCATGACTTGAAATTTGAAACGATAATTTACGTTTTTCATCTAAGAAAATTTTGACCAAAATATAAACAAAGATTTTTCGAACATTTACGGATCCTATTAATTATTTTCAATAAATCAACAAAAATTGTGTTCACTAAATTCAAATTTATTTTGAACATTTTTCTATAATTAGACGAACTGAGAAAATTAAAACTTTCACGTTTACATTTCATAAAAATCTAATATTTATTAATAATTTATTTGTAATAATTATCGACGCTTTAAAAACGTCGGATTGAGCAAAACTAAGAAACATGATAGTTGAGACGAAACTAAAACTTAGAAAATACAAAGAAAGAATATCTGAGTGAATTATGGACATGATAATTATATCATCAGGAGAGGTGAATTAAGATATCGACACATTATGTAAAAAGTATAAAGAACCAATTAGAATGTAATTAGAATGTATTTCTTAATAATGAATGTGCAAAATAAATTGCCGAACAATTTAAAATATAGCCGATAGTGTTAAATGTTTTAAAGACCACTTGTGATTGTCTAAAAATGGAGGATTGTGAGATATAGTTATGTTGGAATCTGTAAGTATAAATATTCTATTCTTGTTATTTCTGATTTAATGTATCATTATCAGAAGATGTTATACTGATAGAAAATTATGAAGGCAGACATCGCCTCATACATTAGTAAACGTCTAGCTATTGCAAAGGTCATCATCTGAATTTGATTTGATTTGGGTCATCGTCGATAGACTGACCAAATCTGCTAATATCATTCTTGTTAATGATAGATTCTTGATGAAGAAATTGACTCTTTATATTTAAAGGAGTTGTGTAAACATGGTGTGCCTGTATCGATCATCTCTATCAAGATCCTCGCTTCGCATTGAATTTCTAGAGATTTGCTCAGAAGTCATTAAGAACGAGTCTTGATGAGAGTACTGTGTACCACCCCAATCGAAGGGACGAGGTAAAGTAACGATACAAAATACTATAAGCGCTGTTCTATGTTTGAATGATTGACCTTTGGTAATAAACCGTATAATCGTTATCCTTTAGAAAGATTATCATTGATAGTTATCGTATCAGGATCGAGATCGAATCTTGTTAGGATCTATATTAGAGCATCTGTAAGCAGGAGTTGGGATGAAGACACCCGACATACACCCATTGTGAGTTGGACATGTCTTTTAGGTTTAACGTTTCCTATGAAGACGAACCTAACCTTACAAAATACCCGACCCGTGAGACTTGAAATGATTGTTGAAATTAGAATCTGATTATTGACTGCCGGTAGTGGGAAATAGGTTATGTGAATATGAAATGTAGAGCTTGAAGTGCCAGATGGGTAACGAAGTTATGCCAAAAATGTTAACCATGGAAAATGAAATGATGATCTGGAAGATCATGGGATATAAGTCCCCGTTGTATGGGACCATTGATATGATGTAAAAGATTGGTTAGAAAGGCATATAAGCTGGATCTAGATTTCAAGAGTTGCGTGAATTATGTTTCGTATATCGAACTTGATGGAATACCTATCAAGTGAGTATCTGATTGTTTCTTAGTAGAGTTTAGATCGGCGAAAAGTTGCAATCATCAAAAACCCGTGAACATCATGGATAGAGAAAGTAAGTCAACATTAAGCCTGATCTTATTCCCGTAGTTATGTTTGATGAAACTCGCATATTGTAATGGATTACACTTGTGAGAAAAGACCGAATGTGTAGGAAATACCCACATGGCTTTAACTCTATAAGAAGCGAGTAGTAAGATGATCTTTGAGGAAAAAGATCCTGTTTAGGGGTAAATGCTGTGACAATCCGTCAAATTATGGTTGATATTTTATTCTCAGATATTATTTAAAAACATTATTTTAATGTTATAATATGAACTCACTTATTTTTGGGAAGAAATTTGGATTTACGTCTTGAAGTAGCATCGACTACGTCTAAACCGGAGGATTCTACGTTACGTGTTTACGTTTACATACACCGTTTTGGTGACAGTCCGACATTTCAGAAAATAAATTTATCCGCGAATATTATTTTGGAGTTTTAAATTTGTGTTAGTTCATAAACTCACAAATTTACGAGAAGAGATTAGGACTTACGATTTTAATTTAACGTCCTTTACGACTAAACCGGAAACCTTAGGATTACGTATTTACGTTTTCAAACTCCGTTTTTGATGAGACAATTTTTATTAGATTCGTTTTGTGTCGTTGATTCATAATTTATAAAAAGGTTTTTCGTAAAACGACCCGAGGGCACGCAAATCGAGGAAACTAGAATCGAGGAATACCCGTAAATTAGTGGGATGGGACAAGTTTTACACTTGCCCACCCCACTAAGTGTGGCGTCCAACATTAAGCCACCTCACCCCATGAGGTGTCCAAGCTTAACTAATAAGCTTCAACACATGTCACTAGCCTAACATTTAAGCTAGATTTACCTCAAAACAACTAAAAGCTAAACCATTTGTTCATTTTTACATGCAAAACCACACACATTTTCTCTCTTGTCCTCTCTTTGTGCCGTCCACTTCACCATCCAACACCATCACTTGATCAATTTTAACCACAAACATATGTTATAATTAACATATGTTAATCTCCATTCAAAGAGATGAAGATTGGTGCAAGTTTTAACATTTAACGAGGAGTTTCTATGGAGTCTTAGGGCTGATTTTCACAAGGAGTTCTTGAAGAATGGTGGTCTTGAAGATGGTCTTGGTTATTCACAAGTTTCTCTATCAAAATCCATGTTTTGATCACAACCTACATCATCATGGTGGTATAAAGATAGTTCTTCCCATCCTCTTGTTATTTTTGATTATGTAATCTTGTATTTATTTTACTTATGTATGTGTATATGATGATGAATGATGATTAAAAATATTGTGTGGGGATTTGGTGTTGATAAACATGCTTAAAAAGATGAAAAACTATAAGAAACAAGGCTAAAATCTTGTTTAAATTGTTGGCTGTATAAAAAAGTAAAGAATCATATGATGAACTGATAAACATGGCATAGATTAATGGATATACAGTAAGTAATATGTCTTGTACACATGTGAGAGTTGGCCATGCAATTGAATCATTAGGATGAGTGAGATATGATCAAAACAAGTTTAGAGTACAAATCTGAGTTCACTGTTTTGGACGATTTTTAGAAATTACTTAGAAGCTGATTCAGCAGTAGCTATAAGAGAGTTAAATGGACCACATATCATGTAGTTTATGTCATAAAAATGTGAGCTTCTATCTCCATATAGAACTCTAGATATGGCAGTTTTGGTGAACATGAAAATAAAAATCCAATTTTTGAAATTAAAGTATAATAGTATTATATAAGCACTCAAATAAAAATAGTATAAGATGTGAATTAAAACCCACTAACTTATATAATACATTTATATAAATATGTATAAGGATAAATAAATGGACATTTTATAAAAATGGTAATTTGATAAGTTTTATAAGTTATAAAACTATAAACATGATTTTTACGACTTTTTCGGCTATTACCGTAAAATTAACGTTTTTGTTAAATAAAACTTTGACGGTTGAACCCGTCTAATGTAAACTTTTATAAACCCATATACTGATATATAAACATATATAACAAGTAAAAACCGATAAAACCCGAACTATAAAACATACGGACATTAACGGACTAAGTTAACGTTATTGGACTAATAATAGAACAAAATGGGCTAAAACACTTATAAACTTATTTATTGGGATTAACCCATTTGGGCCCAACATGTAAAGTGTAAATACTGATAATACAAGTATAAAATTGATTAATACAAGTTAAAGAACTTATAATAAGTTTATTGGACTTAAAATATGTAAATAGGTAAAACTAGTAAACTAGTAGGAAAGTTATCGACACATAAACACAAAAATGAGTGAAGGAGAATATATAAACCCACTTGATCATCATATATATAAAATTATCATATGTATACATAATCTTTATTTTTATAAAGTCATTGGACAAGAGTCTAAGACAAGTATTATTTGTCTAGGTTTCCGTGATTGAAGCACGTACCGTACGTCCGAATCGCCGATAACCCGCCTTCCCGCATCAACGTGAGTTCATATCCTCGCACTCTTTTAAATGTTTTTATGAAATGTTTTATAAACCCGCGAGGGAGATAACATGTTAGTTTTTTATAAAATAGGACACCATTTTTCCCGATTGTTTGTTTATTGATTTGGACCCGAATGATTGTATGACCCGACTGTATGACCTGATAAATGATTAAATGACCCGATAGATGAAATTAAATGGATTATTAAAGTTAGGTCATGTCACTAAAAGTGCCATTAGCATGAATTGTGAACTATCGGGATTTGGTAGACGCTTATGCATATAATAGTACTATTTGGGGACGATCACCCCAGTTCGCGCCTTGACAGTTGATCCTGTCGTGCCACATTGATTGGTAAGCGAATTTATGTATGATAAGATTTCCATAGCGTGACCTTTGTGACGACACGCTAATTTAGATGGGCAAATTGAGTTTCGGGCTAGCTACCCGTTGTTTGGTTTAGTAAGGTAACAATGTCATGCGGCTTATAATAATCCAATTAACGAAATACTGCTATACGCACCGAATTACGATGTATTGCCTGACTAGCAATACGGGGTCATACTATTGATATTATGTTCGTGTTTTGGTTTTATATAACCATATTCATATAACGGTTTTCATTTAATATATACAACGTTATAAAACATATTGTATGATGTTTTTACGACATTGGCTCGTATAATAATTTTTAAGGCAAATGCCTACGTTGTGATTTTCGATAATGATTTGTATAAAAATGACTTTGGCTATTTTATGACCTATTACAAAGAATTGTACAAAATGATTTTCGGTAATAATTTTATACCGATATTATATTGATGGATTTTATTAAACTCTATGAATTCACTCGGCGTTATCGCTGACCTTTTCTTTTAACATGTTTTGTCTCAGGTACTTGAAGGTAATTCTCGGGAAGACAACAAGAATTCATGGCCCGCACTTAAATTATAATTTCCATTCAAATGCTTTGTAAAATTGTATGAAATAATATGACTTGGGACCTATGTAACTTTGATATTTATGAATGGAAATGCTTTATTATTAAAACGACGCGACTTTTAAGCGTTGTCTATGATGTGAGTAATGTGCTATCCCGTAACACCAACTAGTCTTCCGCTGTATTGAGTTGTATAAATTTGGGGGTGTTATAGTTGTAGTTGATAACTTAAAACAGACACACCTCTTCGATTCAGTAAAGCTCGTATGTGCTAATACCACTGCATAAAATCAATCATTGATAGAACGATTGAATCAAAAGTCGGTGGAAATATCTGATTTGAGGGAACAAATTTGTGATAAAAATTTGTGTGACAATCTAACATTTTCAGGTAGTAAATTATTTTCTCGTATAATATATTAAACTTATTTTTGTGTTGGGTAATGAACTCACAATTTACGGATTTAAATTTAGGCTTACGTGCATAATTTAACGTCCTTTACGACTAAACCAGAAACCTTAGGATTACGTATTTACGTTTTTGAACTCCATTTTTGATGAGACAATTTTTATTATATTCGTTTTGTGTCGTTGATTCATAATTTATAAAAACCATTTTCGTAAAACGACCCGAGGGCACGCAAATCGAGGAAACTAGAATCGAAGAATACCCGTAAATTAGTGGGGTGAGACAAAAGAACTTTTGTCCCACCCCACTCAAAAGGGACGGCAAAACGACACCACATCTCATGATGTGTCAAAATTGTAACTAACAAGTTACACTTGTTAGCTCAAGCTTAACAAGTAAGCTAACACAACACAAAACCACTAAACCAAACCATTTACACACTTTCACTCATGAAAACTACTCTCAAAATCCTTTCACCCTCCCACCATTGTCGTCCCATTCAACCATCACACACCCCCATTTGATCAATTTTAGCCATAAACTTTGTGTTACCTACACATATAATGAAGAACCCTTGAAGCCTTGTTGATTGGTGATCATAATAACATCAAAGGAGGTGATTTGCTTGTTTCCTAGGGCTGTTTTCTCAACAAATATTCTTGGTGGTTGATGATCTTGAAGACAAATTTGGTGTACCTCAAGGAGTTGTCATCCAAAAACAAGTTATAGTCTTGGTTGGTAAACAAGATCATCCTTTCCATTTTATTTGTTATTTTTGTAAAGATCAAATGTATTTTTTTTCCTATTTTATATTTATATGATGAATATATGATGATAAAAATGTTGTGTGGGGATCAAGTGTTGATAAACATGGTTAAAAAGATGAAACACCATATGTAAAAAGGTTAAAATCTTGCTTAATAAATTGGCTGTATAAAACAGTAACTAACCAAATGATAAACTGATAAAATGGCATAGTGTAAACAATATACAGTATGTATTAGGTTATTTAAACATGAGAGAGTTGGCCATGCAATGGAATTATTATAATGAGTGAGATATGATCAAAACAAAATTAGTGTATCAATCTAAATAGTCTGTTTTGTGACGACTGTTAGGGATACCTAGAATTGGATTGAGCAGTAGCTAAAGCTAAGTTATTTGTAACACATTATATGAAGTTTATGTCATCCAAAAATGAGCTTCTATCTCCTTCTAGAACTCAAGATATGATAAAAATGGTGAAAGTCAAACTAAAAATCAGATTTTGTGAAATTAAAGCTTAATAGTATTATAATAGCACTCAAATAAATATAGTATAAAATGTGAATAAAAACCCACTAACTTATATATTACATTTATATAAATATGTACAATGATAAATAAATGGAAATTTTATAAAAATGGTAGTTTGATAAGTTTTATAAGTTGAAAAACTATAAACATGATTTTTACGTTTTTTCGGCTAAAACTGTAAAATTAACGTTTTCGTCAATTAAAACTTAGATGGTCGGAACCGTCTAATGTAAACTTTTTATAATTCATATACTGATATATAAGTACCTATTACAAGTAAAAACCGATAAAACCCGAGCTAACCCACTTGGGCCCAACATGTAAAGTATAATACTGATATAAAAAGTTTAAAATGGACTAATATAAGGTAATGGGCTAATAATAGTCTTATTGGGCCTAAAACATGTAAATAAGTAAAACAAGTAAACTAGTATAAAAATTACCAACACATAACACTAAAATGAGTAAATGAGAATGTATTAACCCACTTGATCATAATTATATGTATAAAATCATCATATGTATACATAATTTTTCTTTTTATAAAGTCATTGGACAAAAGTCTAAGACCGATTATTATTTATATAGGTTTCCGTGACCGAAGCACGCCCGTAGCCGATAATCCGCCTTTCATTATCAACGTAAGTTCATAGCCTCGCACTCTTTTAAATGTTTTATAAAATGATTTGTAAACACGCGAGGGAGATAACATGCTAGTTTTTGATAAAAATAGAACACAAGTAGTCCCAATGGTATGCTTAATGATATGGACCCGAATGATGCTATGACCTAATAAAAGAGATAAAAAGGATTATTAGTAGTTAGGTTATGTCACTTAAAGTCCCATTAGCATGAATTGTGAACTAACGGGATTTGGTAGACGCTTATGCATATGATAGTACTATTTGGGGATGATCACCCTAGTTCGCGCCTTGACGGTTGATCCCCGTCCTACCACATTGATTGGTAAGCGAATTTATGTATGAGAAGATTTCCATAGCATGATTTTTGTGACGACATGCTAACTCAGATGAACAAATTGTTTGTCGGGTTCGCGGCCCGTTGTTTGTGATAGTAAGGTAGCAATGTCATGCGGCTAATAATAATCCAACACAATCCAAAAATGATACAAATAACTATAAGAATATTACCTATAATGGTATTATTGAGGCTACAGTCTCATGGACGGTTTAAGATGTATGTTTTGATTTATATATTGCCTGACTAGCAATACGAGGACTTACTTCTGATATTATACTTATGTTCTGATTTCAACGATTGTTTTATACAACGGTTTTATTAAACTCTATGAATTCACTCGGCATTCGCTGATATGATTTTTGCATGTTTTTATCTCAGGTGCTTGAAGGTAATTCGGATGGAGATCGACTCTGATGACCCACATAATAATAAAACTGTTCATTCGATCTATGTTTTGTAAACTTAATGACCTGTATAATTTAGGACCTGTTGTACACTTGAAACTTTTTATCGAATGAATGTATGTTAAACCTTGTACAACCATTTTTATGTTTTGTCTATGATTGGAGTTATTGTGCTATCTCGTAACACTCTAAAGACTCTTCCGCTTTACCGATATGAAATTTGAGAGTGTTACAGTTTGGTACTAGAGCTCTCGTTATAGAGAACGAAAGATTTTAAAAACAAAGGTTTTGAAAAAAACTTTTTCAAAATCTTTTAACTATAAACATTTGAGAAAATATTTGAAAAATATTTTGACTATAACGGTGCCAAAGATCTCCGACGTTACCAACAAGCCTTATTGAGAAGATATATATTTTGATATATATAATTTAATTTTTATATATGTATATATCGTGGTTTCAGTATGTAACTGTTTAATAAGTATGTTATGCTAATACGAGATATATATATATAAATGCAGATTGTCATGGCTGACCCTAATATTCCTATAGAGAACCATGATATTCTCGAACCTAATGTAGATGATAACCCTTATTTAGACTTAGTGGATTATGATATGGATGATGGTGAGGAGGAACCATTTGAGGATCCCGAGCCCGAGATAGGACTAGGAGATCAGATTGTCCCTCAGGTTGATATGGTAGAGAATGAGAATGATAATGTTGGTATTGAGAATGATGTTGAGATTGGGATAGATAATTTAGATAATGAGGATGACGACGAGGATGTCGAGGAGGATATTGGTATAGATGATGAGGTTGATGATGATAATGAGGTTGAGCTTATTTACCCTTATGATATTCCGGAGGGCGCGCCCTTACCCCCTCCAGTTTATTGGTCTGATTCTGAGATTGAGCTACTTAGAGATGAATTGTCTGAATTGTCTGAATCTTATTCTGAATCAGAGGATGATGAGGATGATGATGCACATGATGGTACTGATGGTATTGCTACTCGTAGACATGTGATAGGAGAGTCGTCTAGGGTTCGAGAGGCTACTCATATTGATGGTCTTACTCCTTGGGCCTTGAGTCGTGATTTAGATGCTTCCCTTGCTCAGAGTAGTATGACAGAGGTTGGATTAGGTGTTGTTCAGACTTATGTTGCTTATTTGGAGTCAAAGACTACGGTTGGTGAGAAAGAGCAAGAGTTGCTTAATTTGGATTTGACTGATGTAGAGCGTGGTTTGAATGAGGCTTTTAGGAGGTTATCTGTGTTAGAAAGTGGTGAGTTTGCTGAAATGAAGAAAAAGGTGAATTCTATGGAGATTCAGTTGAGTGTAGCTCATGCGATGCGTGAGAAAGCTGAGAAAGAGTTGAATATATCTATTGGTTGGAACAGTAGATTTTATGCTGAGATGGTTGAAAGAGGAGTGATCCGTAAGCGCCCAGCTGAAGATGTGTCTTGTGATCGTCCGACAAAGATACCGAAGACGATGGATGATGGACCATCTGGCGGTTCTCAGTAGACCAGTCTATCTTTTGTAGTGACCTTTGTATCTTTTGTACCTTTTGTAACTTTGACTGAACCGACTTATTAGTTAATAGTTCTGGCATAAATTTTCAGTATGTATAGTGCTAGAACTTTGATATGGGATGTAAATTAAGACAATGCTTTTGTTTCAAATCCAATGAAATATGTATTTTGTCTTGAATTCCATATTATGCCTTATTTGTATCTTGATTATGAATTTAATCCATATTATATGAATCCGTTGTTGGTTGAATGCTTAATACTTTGAAATTGTGAAATTATAGAACCATGCCGCCCAAGAAAGATGTGACTGAGGATGATGTACGTAGGATTATTGTGGAGCAAGTTACCGCATCTATGACTGAATTTATGGAAAATGCTATAAATGGAGCTGGCGGTAGTGGAATTGGTGGTACTAATGTGAATGTGAATGCTAATAATGTGAATGCTAATTCTGGAGGAAATGTAGGAGGACTTGGAACTAATGCACCTGAAGTTGGTGGTTGTACTTATGTGACGTTCATGAAGTGTAAACCTCTACCTTTTAATGGAACTGAAGGTGCTGTAGGATTAAGCCAGTGGATTGAGAAGATTGAGTCGATGTTTCGGATTAGTAAGTGTAAGGAGGAAGATAAGGTGACTTTTGCTATGGCTACTCTTAAAGGTCGTGTGTTGACTTGGTGGAACGGGAGAATTGCTTTCATGGGTATTGATGCTGCTAATGCTACTCCTTGGGCTGAAATTAAGAAGTGGATGACTTTGGAGTTCTGTCCCCGTAGTGTGATCATTAGGTTAGAACAAGAATTGATTCATCTGAGAATGAAAGGTGTGGACATTGATAGCTACACGAACCGATTCCATGAGTTAGCCTTGTTGTGTCCTCGATTGGTGGAACCCGAAGAGATCCGATTTGAACAATATATTAAAGGGTTGACCAAGAATATCCGGGGGGACATGACATCATCAAAACCACTGACCATTGATGATGTTGTTCGAATGGCTTACTGATACACTGGGTTTTACCAAGTATATAAATTAAAATTCGTTGTTTTGGTCTAATCGAATTGATTACTGGTTTAACGTGCGACTCAGCTGTCTTTGGTGAAACAAATAGTTGTGTCGTTGTAGTAAAATTAAAAGATGCAAAACTTTATTGTAAATGGCAGGTAAATAAATCTAAATCTAATTTTAAAATAAATGACAAGAATTTAAAAGCGTGACGAGAAATTAAAAAGCACTTAAAGTAAATAACGCAAACTTAAATCTATCCTAAAGGCAAACTTAAAACGCAACTAAAACTTAAACTAAGGCAAGGCTTAAAATAAATCTAAGGCAGGTAAACTTAAAGCGCGACTAAGTAAAAAGGCGGGAAAAGTAAAGCTTAAAAATTCAAACTTAAAAACATAAACTTAAAATATCCAGAAAACAGTTCATTCGGAATAAACCTTCGTTCGGAACAATTACTCGTTCGGAATGTCACCTTCGTTCGGAATAATTCTTCTTCACTCGGAATATTTACCAAAACCCTTGATTCGGAATAAAATGCTCATCCGAAATATTACTTCATTCGGAATAATAAGCTCATCCGGAAGATCCCTTCATCCGGAATATCCCTTCATCCGGAATACACCCTTGATTCGGAATGTTTTCCTTGACTCGGAATATTCCGCTTATTCGGAATAAATCCTCAAAACCTTCGTCCGGAATGTTCCGAATGAACACATTGATTCGGAATGTGATGTTGATCCGGAATAAACTCCCTTGGTTCGGAATAAGGCACTGATCCAGAATAACTAGAACAAACCCTTCATTCGGAATGTTCTGAATGAACAACCTTGATTCGGAATGATAAGCTGGTTCGGAATATCCACTGATCCGGAATAACAAACTGATCCGGAATATGTCACTTATCCGTAATGTTTTCTTGGTTCGGAATAATCACAACACCACCTTCATTCGGAATAATCTGGGCTTTTATCCGGAATAACCTGTAAATCAATAGTAACGAAGAACACGGGGACAAAAATAACACGAATCTAAACAAAATGAAGCAAATCAAACCAAAAGATTAAGCAAAACTAATCAATAAACATAAACTAATCATAAACAAACAATCCAAATCAATAAAACTAACAATCAAACACCAACAAAATCAAAACCCACTTGATTAAATCAATAAAATTTAAAGAACATAAACATGAACAATAAGCATAAAGATTAAGATCAAACAAGAAAGGTAGATAGGAGATGAACAATAAAAGTAAAAATTAACAACAATTAAAAGGAAACTTACTTGAAATTAAATGAATTTAAGGTGCAAGACAATTAAGTACATGACAAGTATTTAAATGTGCAAGTAATTAAAATGGAAGAGCATAGTTTGTCAAACTAGCCAACAAAAACAAATGAATATTCTAATGATCTATTTATAGGGGAGGAGGTGTTTAGTGGAAGGAAGCTTCCTCCCCTCTTTCTTCTTTCCTTAATTGCTTGTTTAGTCCTTAATCTCCAAATACTTCGACTATAGTGACCTTTTAAATTCTTCGACTTTTGTCTCGGGATTAATAACTCGTCTTGTAATTTCTTAAATAAATTAGACTTGAGTTCTTCGGCTTTTAGTAAACTTCTGTCTTTTGACTTTTTCTTCGATAAATCTTCAGAATTGGTCTTGGACTTCCGTTCTTTTTGCACTCTTGATTTCTTGACTTCGTCTTTTGTCTTTTTCTTCGATAAAAGCCTGTGAATGCCCGTGTTTTCTCCCCTTTTCACATTTTCGTCCTAAATCACAACAAAAACACAAACCACGCATAATTCCGACATTTACGACATAAAATACACGTTTTGGCTTGGTTATTATTGTAGTTAAGTGGTAAAAAGGATGGGTGTTTACACACCTATCAAATCCCATACACTTGACCATTGCAATGTCCTCATGCAATGCATTAGTTACAAAGCACGATTACACTTCTCATCATAATTAATCCATATTGGCCTTTATTAAAGAGATAGAAAATAACAAAACAAGTAAAGAAATCAAAAACTTACCTTGGGGTTTTTGGAATGTCATGAATGATCATCATCCTCAAGTTTTCACTTTCTCCAAACCAAGCTTAAAAACGAGATCATTGTTATTATAAGTTAGCAAACCAACACGAACTCATGTGGGCCAATTATTTACTTAGACTCCCTTATTCCTAGGTGTATCTCTTATATTTTATTATTGTAACACCCCCAAATTTTATACAACTCAATACAGCGGAAGACTCGTTGGTGTTACGAGATAGCACATTACTCACATCATAGACAACGCATAAAAATCGCGTCGTTTAATAATAAATCATTTCCATTCATAAATATCAAAGTTACATCGGTCCCAAGTCATATTATTTCATACAAAGTTTTTACAAAGTATTTGAATGGAAAATATTGTTTAAGTGCGGGCCATGAATTCTTGTCGTCTTCCCGAGAATTACCTTCAAGTACCTGAGATAAAACATTTTAAAAGAAAAGGTCAGCGATAACGCCGAGTGAATTCATAGAGTTTAATAAAATCCATCAATATAATATCAGTATAAAATTATTACTGAAAATCATTTTGTACAAATCATTTTAATAGGCCATAAAATAGCCAAAGTCATTTTATACAAATCTTCATCAAAATCATAATATAGGCATTTTCCTTAAAAATCATTATACGAGCCAATGTCGCAAAAATATCATACAATACGTCTTATAACGTTGTATGAAAATAAAAACCGTTATATGAATATGGTTATGAAAACCAAAACACGAACATAATATCAATAGTATGACCCTGTATTGCTAGTCAGGCAATACATCGTAATTCAGAGCGTCTAGTAGTATTTCGGTGATTGGATTATTATAAGCCGCATGACATTGTTACCTTACAAAACCAACAACGGGTAGCTAACCCGATACCAATTTTGCCCATCTAAAGTAGCGTGTCGTCACAAAGGTCACGCTATGGAAATCTTCTCATACATAAATTCGCTTACCAATCAATGTGGCACGACGGGGATCAACCGTCAAGGCGCGAACTGGGGTGATCGTCCACAAATAGTACTATTATATGCATAAGCGTCTACCAAATCCCGGTAGTTCACAATTCATGCTAATGGGACTTTTAGTGACATAACCTAACTTTAATAATCCATTTCATTTCATCTATCGGGTCATTTAATCATTCATCGGGTCATACAATCATTCGGGTCCAAATCAATAAACAGACAATCGGGACAACTAGTGTCCTATTTTATAAAAACTAACATGTTATCTCCCTCGCGGGTTTATAAAACATTTAATAAAAACATTTAAAAGAGTGCGAGGATATGAACTCACGTTGATGTGGGAAGGTGGGTTATCGGCAATTCGGACGTACGGTACGTGCTTCAATCACGGAAACCTAGACAAATAATACTCGTCTTAGACTTTTGTCCAGTGACTTTATAAAAATAACAATTATGTATACATATGATGATTATTTATATATGATGATCAAGTGGGTTTACATATTCTCATTTACTCGTTTTAGTGTTATGTGTTGATAACTTTTATACTAGTTTACTAGTTTTACCGATTTACGTGTTTTAGGTCCAATAAACTTATTATAAGTTCTTTAACTTGTATTAATCCATGTTATACTTATATTATCAGTATCTATACTTTACAAGTTGGGCCTAAATGGGTTAAGCCCAATAATAAGTTTATAAGTGTTTTAGTCCATTTTTGTTGTATTATTAGTCCAATAACGTTAATTTAGTCCGTTAACGTCCGTATGTCCTATAGTTTGGGTCTTATCGGTTTTTACTTGTTATATATGTTTATATATCAGTATATGAATTTTATAAAGTTTACATTAGACGGGTCCAACCGTCTAAGTTTTATTTAACAAAAACGTTAATTTTACTGTAATAGCCGAAAAAGTCGTAAAAATCATGTTTATAGTTTTCTAACTTATAAAACTTAACAAGTTACCATTTTTATAAAATGTCCACTTATTTAACCTTTTACATACTTATATAAATAAAATCCATAAGTTAGTGGGTTTTTATTTTACTTTTTATACAATATAATTTTGAGTGCTTATATAATAATAATAAACATTAATTCTCAAAATCTGATTTTTATTTTCATCTTCACCAAAACTGCCATATCTAGAGTTCTATATGGAGATAGAAGCTCAAATTTTTATCACATAAACTACATTATATGTGCTCCATTTAACTCTTCTATAGCTACTGTTGAATCATCTTCTAAGTATTTTCTAAAAATCGTCCAAAACAGTAAACTCAGATTGGTACTCTAAACTTGTTTTGATCATATCTCACTCATTACAATGATTTCATTGCATGGCCAACTCTCACATGTGTACAAGACCCATAGCTTACTGTAAATCCATTAATCTATGCCATTTTTATCAGTTAATCATTTGATTCTTTACTGTTTTATACAGCCAACAAATTTAAACAAGATTTTAGCCTTGTTTCTTATAGTCTTACATCTTTTTAAGCATGTTTATCAACAACAAATCCCCACACAACACTTTTATCATCATATAATCATCATATACATATACAATAGGAAAGAAAATACATGATTACATAATCAAAATAACAAGAGGATGAGGAGAACAATCTTTATACCACCATGATGATGAAATGATGAGCTTTTGGATGAACAAGACATGGTTTTGGGTAACCAATCTTATGAGATATCAACACCACTTCTAGGATCACCAAGTATTTGTATATTCCTACAAAAATCAGCCCTTGTTCTTCATGAAAACTCCTTGAGAGATCAGCCCCAAACTCCCTTGAAAACTCCTTTTTACATGTTAAGATCACCTCCAATCTTCATAACTTCAATGTGTTTTCATCATATGTGTGAATAACATATGATTTCATGGTTAAATCAAGATCAAATGGGTTATTTAGGGTGAGAGTAGGACGGATTTTTTAGAGAGAAATGGGAGGATGAGAGTGGTTTGCATGAGTGAAAATGGTGGTTATGAGTAGCTAGTTGTTTTTGTGGGATGAGTGGAAGAAACTAGCTTAAGTGTTAAGCTAGTGCTTACACTTGTAAGCTACAAGTTAACATGATGCCACATCTTTGATGTGGTGTCATGTTGTGCCATCCCATGTGTATTAGTGGGGTGGGATAATGTATTTTGTCCCACCTCACTAATTTACGGGTATTCCTCGATTCTAGTTTCCTCGATTTGCGTGTCCTCGGGTCGTTTCACGAAAAACGTTTTTATAAATTATGAATCAACGACACAAAACGAATCCAATAAAAATTGTCTCATCAAAAACGGAGTCCAAAAACGTAAATACATAATCCTAAGGTTTCCGGTTTAGTCGTAAAGGACGTTAAATTAAAATCGTAAGTCCTAATCTCTTCTCGTAAATTTGTGTGTTTATGAACCAACTAAAATTTAAAACTCCAAAATAATATTCATGGACAAATTTATTTTCTGAAATGTCGGACTGTCACCAAAGACGGTGTATGTAAACGTAAGCACGTAACGTTGAATCCTCCGGTTTAGACGTAGTCGATGCTACTTCAAGACGTAAATCCAAATTACTTACCAAAAATAAGTGAGTTCATAATGTAACATTAAAATAATGTTTTCAAATAAACATTGAGAATAAAATATCTACCATAAATTGACGGATTGTCACAACATTTACCCCTAAACAGGATCTTTGTCCTCAAAGATCATCTTACTACTCGCTTCTTATAGAGTTAAAAGCCATGTGGGTATTTCCTCCACATTCGGTCTTTTCTCACAAGTATAATCCATTATAATGCGCGAGTTTCATCAAACATAACTACAGGAATAAGATCAGGCTAAATGTTGACTTACTTTCTCTATCCATGATGTTCACGGGTTTCTGATGAATGCAACTTTTCGCCGATCTAAGCTTTACTAAGAATAATCAGATTTTCACTTGATAGATATTCCATCAAGTTTGATTTACGAAACATAATTCACGCAGTTCTTGAAGTCCTACGGTAGATCCAGCTTATATGCCTTTCAATCCCAACATTTAAATCATCTCAATGGTCCCATACAACGGGGACTTATATCCCATGATTTCTCAGATCATGAATTCATTTTTCCAAGGTTAAAAATTGTGGCATAACTTCGCTACCCATTTGGCACTTCAAGATCTACATTTCATATTCACATAACCTCTTGCCCACTACCGGCTGTCAATAATCAAATCCTAATTTCAACAATCAATTCAGATCTCGCGGGTCGGGCATTTTGTAAGGTTAGGTTCGCCATCATAGGAAACCTTAAACCTAAAGGACATGTCCAACTCACAATGGGTGTATGTCGGGTGTCATCATCTCAACTCTTGCTTACAGATGCTCTAATATTTAGATCCTAAAAAGATTCGATCTCAATCCTAATACGATGATTATCAATGATAATCCTTCCAAAGGAAAACGATTATACGGTTTATTACTAAAGGTCATTCATTCAAACATAAAACAGCACTTATATTACTTTGTATTGTTACTTTACCTCGTCCCTTCGATTGGGGTGGTACATAGTACTCTCATCAAGGTTCGTTCTCAATGATTTCTGAGCAAATCTCTAGAAATTCGATGCGAAGCGAGGATCTTGATAAAGATGTTCGATACAGGCACACTATGTTTACATAACTCTTTTGCATTTATCATTAACGGGAATGATATTAGCAGATTTGGTCAGTCTGTCTACGATGACCCAAATCGAATCAAATTCAGATGATGACCTTTGCAATAGCTAGACATTTACTAATGTATGAGGCGATGTCTGCCTTCATAATTGCCATCATTACAACTTCTTTAGACAAAGATACTTTTAGTCATAAATGACATAAATAGAATACTTATACTTACAAATTCCAACATAACTATATCTCAAAATCTCCATATTTAGGCAACCGCAAGTGGCCTTTAAAACATTTAACGCTATTGGCTTCTCAATTTTAATGGTTCACATTAGACGCGAACTCCATTTATTATCTATATTATCCTTTTTACAAACATCGCTTATTTTTATATTATTCGGCAATTTAGTTTGCACAATCATTATTAAGAAATATATCTTAATTGAACCTTAATACTTTCTATATAATATGTCAGTAATTACGTTCACCTTTCTTCATATTTTCTAAGTTTTAATTCTGTCTCAACTATTGTTTTTATCAGTTTTTCTCAATCCGGCGTCTAAAGCGTCGATAATTATTATATGTAAATCAACAATAATTATTTAACTTTTATGAAACGTAAACGTTAAAAGTTTAAATTTCTTAGTTCGACCAATTATATAAAATGTTAAAAATAAATTTGAATTTAATTAATTAGATTTTTGTTGATTTATCGAAAATATTTAATAATATTCGTAAATGTTCGAAAAACCTTTGTTTATACTTTGGTCAAAGTTTTCTTAGTTTGAAAAGCAAAAATTGTCGTTTCGAATTTCAAGTAATAAGTTATATAGTTTCCTTAATTCTTCTTAGGTTGTCTAGAAGTATACACAAACATTTACCCCTAAACAGAGGGTTAGTTAAATGGTTTGTGTATAAGGGAATAATCCCTTTAAAATCCTTTGTTAAAACATTCGTCAAAATATATTTCCATTTTCTTTTTAGTATAACTCAAAGTCTTAAAAGGGCTCTTAATTTTTTTGAAGAGTCAATATAGATTCCATTATCTATTACTCACACGGTCAATTAATATAAAGGATTTAGTCTTTAATCACATATTAAATATTTAAGATACAGGTTTTTATCGTTCGGCCATTTCAGGGCAATCTATAAATAATTATTAACTCATTATTATTCTTATAAACAAATAAATGGTCTTTAATGATCACAAGAATGAATTTATCAAATTACAGCCTACACACATGATTCACCAAATTTATGATTGCTACATGTGTATTAGTCAATCCAAACGTCACCACGTGAAACTCGTAATGTTCATTACAAGTACCGGATGTAGTGATTGGAATACATAATCTTTTTCGCAGATGCGAAGTTGATGATAACCATGCTGAGGATCAAAAACCTTGTAAATGATCGAACAAATCTTCCATTTCGAGTTATGGATATTGTTTTCGATTGTCAATTTACTCAGTTTATAGTAATCTATAAATATAAGGAATGATAACACCATAGCTCTTCATAATGACAGGCTTGGTATAAAAATATCTTTCTCCGACAACTCTCTCAGTTGTACGGTAATTCCTTTAGTTTGGATGGTGCTGACGTACAGTGCACACGCCACAGATGCAGCACCGAGAGTATAATCAATACCAATTTCAACTTGCCTTAATGGCAAAAGTCTATGAAATTCATCAACAAATACTTCCTAGAGTTTTAGATAACATAAACATCTTTAAATAAATTTATATTAGGTTCTTCTAGATTATAATATCTATGACTAATTTACAACCACTCACAGTATAATTTCAAGTCATCCATCAAGAATTATTTAGATCACTTTTGATAATCAACATCTTATCATTTAGGGGAATTCTACTTGAGTTCCCATCAATTAAGACAATGTCGTCATGTCATAATCAATCAATCCATTCTACTGGCACTATCAACTTTCCAGTTTTATTGCCGTCGATAAGATGTGAACTTCTCAAAAGACTAATAATAACTCATAATCCTTCACAAATCCAAGGATATATGGATACATAACTAACCTTAAAAGGGTAAGGTCAACGCATAATCTACGCGAGAGAATTTCAAATCAAATACAGACGAAAACATTTAACGAATATGAATATATCCCATGTTTTCATAATTTGAGTACGCATTCGAAAGCTCCTCGGATCGTTACCCAGGTCATTCAAATGAAATCAAATCAAAAGAAATGATAAGAACGTCAATACATCCAGTCGGGTATCAACACTCGGTAATCAGATACTTTTCCTAAGAATCTCACTACGGGAGAATTGGACAAGAAAGAATTGTCAATTGTTAAATAAGACAATTTCCACAGATGAGTAAATTCAACTCAGAAGAATAGATGCTATAGGCACATATGTAGGTGTCCCTAACATTATGTCCCTATTTTTCACTTCTTGCAGATCTCATATAATTTAATCTTTCACAATCTTCAAAGAAAATGTAGTGTTTATTCATTAGTTTTATGGTGACTACTAATCAGCCTTGCATGGTCCATTCCAAATTGTATGTAGGCGCGCAACTATATACAATTTCAAGATTAACGATGCAATACTCAGTTCGTCAAAATTTTTATCATCATGTTTATAATAAAAACATTTTCATTCTTAATTCTTAAATAAGAATCAAAAATAATTTTACAAAGATTTTCTTTGTTATGAAAACAATTAAGCTTTCCAAGGTGTTTTATAAACAACTTCATTTCGATAGTGATTATTTACAAATCTCATTTTGAATAATCCTTTTGGTGATGAGAATTCAACTTTTCTCAAGGAATACTGTTTTAACTTATAAATACAATGACCGATCTGCAAAAGAGTGATGAAAGCTTGTTCACCAAGAACTAACTACAATATGATAGGAAATGAGCTTAGCCAATTAATCATGAGGTTCATGATCTCGATGACACTCAAAAGAATAATCCACAACGTAACTTAATTCAATATGAGTACTTGCTCAATGGTTGCATCACTAATGTGAGCATTAGGATGAAGCAATAAAAGATAGATATCATCGATACATGTAGAATTTAGCAATCAAAGGTAGTCTTTTTCGTTAATCACAAACAAGTCAAAATTGTACCGTAACACATTACGTGTCACTATGTCATACAATTCTCAGAACTCATCCTACCAACTGATATCTCAGTTAAGTTAGGGATTCTTAAAAGATACCACAATGAATACTAATCTACAAGAGTCATTTGGTGTTCCACATGTCCTAGAAGATCCATCGGTCTCAATTCAGAAGAAGATTTCTTCAATTTATTTCTTGGACACTGGGCATCCTCGTTAGTGGACAATGGTCTAGGAACAACCCTTAACACGAACTATCAATCAATCAAAACCTTATAATTCAATCACAGGACTTAACAACTTCTATTAACAATCTCATATTCCATACGGGTTAAATTTTACTTTATTTAAATTTTAACCAATTTTATACTCAATTCGATATCCTACCTCATTTTCCAATACTTTCAATCTTATTCTTAGGCCTTAATAGGCAATAAAAGCTCGATATGAACAACACTTAATTTCCAATCCTATATCTCTTACAACAACAATTATCAAATGAGTCATTAATATAAAATGACTTGATCATTCAACTAGATTTCTCGGAAAGGTATTAGTGGCATGAGGCTTTTGGGTAACGGTTCCAATGACAGCCTCAAGTGCAACATTCACCCTTTCGATTTCAAATTTAAGAATTGGGTGACAACGAATCAGATGACATCTTTCTAGGTGGTAACGTTTTGTCAAACTCCACTCTATAAGAAAAGATCGTCATGACATCGATATCAGTTTTAATTTCGCCAATTCTTCTTCAATGTCACAATCAACTAATATCTACATTTCTACGAATATCAACCATTTGTTGGGATCATAAATATCCACAACTTGGTTTAGATCTAGGATATCTAGAATTCCTACGAGAATAGCTTCGATTAATTTACTAGGGGATTTAGGGTACATTGTGACAATCTACGTCGTATAAATACATCTTATAAAAATCAAAATAATCATCAAACAATCATGTAATAAAATTACATCATATATATATATAATCCAAGTTATATATATATATATATATTAAAATAACATTTCTCAGTCTTGGCCTAGTCGGTAACTCGGGAATTCTTCGGCACCGTTATAGTCAAAAGATTTTTAGACATTTTTAGAAAAATGTTTATAGTTGATTTTGAAATGTTTTATTCAAAAACCTTGGTTTTAAAAATCTTTCGTTCTCTATAACGAGAGCTCTGATGCCAAACTGTAACACCCCCAAATTTTATACAACTCAATACAATGAAAGACTCGTTGGTGTTACGGGATAGCACATTACTCACATCATAGACAACGCATAAAAATCGCGTCGTTTAATAATAAATCATTTCCATTCATAAATATCAAAGTTACATCGGTCCCAAGTCATATTATTTCATACAAAGTTTTTACAAAGTATTTGAATGGAAATTATTGTTTAAGTGCGGGCCATGAATTCTTGTCGTCTTCCCGAGAATTACCTTCAAGTACCTGAGATAAAACATGTTAAAAGAAAAGGTCAGCGATAACGCCGAGTGAATTCATAGAGTTTAATAAAATCCATCAATATAATATCAGTATAAAATTATTACTGAAAATCATTTTGTACAAATCATTTTAATAGGCCATAAAATAGCCAAAGTCATTTTATACAAATCTTCATCAAAATCATAATATAGGCATTTGCCTTAAAAATCATTATACGAGCCAATGTCGCAAAAATATCATACAATACGTCTTATAACGTTGTATGAAAATAAAAACCGTTATATGAATATGGTTATGAAAACCAAAACACGAACATAATATCAATAGTATGACCCTGTGTTGCTAGTCAGGCAATACATCGTAATTTAGAGCGTCTAGTAGTATTTCGGTGATTAGATTATTATAAGCCGCATGACATTGTTACCTTACTAAACCAACTACGGGTAGCTAACCCGATACCAATTTTGCCCATCTAAAGTAGCGTGTCGTCACAAAGGTCACGCTATGGAAATCTTCTCATACATAAATTCGCTTACCAATCAATGTGGCACGACGGGGATCAACCGTCAAGGCGCGAACTGGGGTGATCGTCCCCAAATAGTACTATTATATGCATAAGCGTCTACCAAATCCGGTAGTTCACAATTCATGCTAATGGGACTTTTAGTGACATAACCTAACTTTAATAATCCATTTCATTTCATCTATCGGGTCATTTAATCATTCATCGGGTCATACAATCATTCGGGTCCAAATCAATAAACAAACAATCGGGACAACTAGTGTCCTATTTTATAAAAACTAACATGTTATCTCCCTCGTGGGTTTATAAAACATTTAATAAAAACATTTAAAAGAGTGCGAGGCTATGAACTCACGTTGATGTGGGAAGGTGGGTTATCGGCAATTCGGACGTACGATACGTGCTTCAATCACGGAAACCTAGACAAATAATACTCGTCTTAGACTTTTGTCCAATGACTTTATAAAAATAACAATTATGTATACATATGATGATTATTTATATATGATGATCAAGTGGGTTTACATATTCTCATTTACTCGTTTTAGTGTTATGTGTCGATAACTTTTATACTAGTTTATTAGTTTTACCGATTTACGTGTTTTAGGTCCAATAAACTTATTATAAGTTCTTTAACTTGTATTAATCCATGTTATACTTATATTATCAGTATCTATACTTTACAAGTTGGGCCTAAATGGGTTAAGCCCAATAATAAGTTTATAAGTGTTTTAGTCCATTTTTGTTGTATTATTAGTCCAATAACGTTAATTTAGTCCGTTAACGTCCGTATGTCCTATAGTTCGGGTCTTATCGGTTTTTACTTGTTATATATGTTTATATATCAGTATATGAATTTTATAAATTTTACATTAGACGGGTCCAACCGTCTAAGTTTTATTTAACAAAAACGTTAATTTTACTGTAATAGCCGAAAAAGTCGTAAAAATCATGTTTATAGTTTTCTAACTTATAAAACTTAACAAGTTACCATTTTTATAAAATGTCCACTTATTTAAACTTTTACATACTTATATAAATAAAATCCATAAGTTAGTGGGTTTTTATTTTACTTTTTATACAATATAATTTTGAGTGCTTATATAATAATAATAAACATTAATTCTCAAAATCTGATTTTTATTTTCATCTTCACCAAAACTGCCATATCTAGAGTTCTATATGGAGATAGAAGCTCAAATTTTTATCACATAAACTACATTATATGTGCTCCATTTAACTCTTCTATAGCTACTGTTGAATCATCTTCTAAGTATTTTCTAAAAATCGTCCAAAACAGTAAACTCAGATTGGTACTCTAAACTTGTTTTGATCATATCTCACTCATTACAATGATTCCATTGCATGGCCAACTCTCACATGTGTACAAGACCCATAGCTTACTGTAAATCCATTAATCTATGCCATTTTTATCAGTTCATCATTTGATTATTTACTGTTTTATACAGCCAACAAATTTAAACAAGATTTTAGCCTTGTTTCTTATAGTCTTACATCTTTTTAAGCATGTTTATCAACAACAAATCCCCACACAACACTTTTATCATCATATAATCATCATATACATATACAATAGGAAAGAAAATACATGATTACATAATCAAAATAACAAGAGGATGAGGAGAACAATCTTTATACCACCATGATGATGAAATGATGAGCTTTTGGATGAACAAGACATGGTTTTGGGTAACCAATCTTATGAGATATCAACACCACTTCTAGGATCACCAAGTATTTGTAGATTCCTCCAAAAATCAGCCCTTGTTCTTCATGAAAACTCCTTGAGAGATCAGCCCCAAACTCCCTTGAAAACTCCTTTTTACATGTTAAGATCACCTCCAATCTTCATAACTTCAATGGGTTTTCATCATATGTGTGAATAACATATGATTTCATGGTTAAATCAATATCAAATGGGTTATTTAGTGTGAGAGTAGGACGAATTTTTGAGAGAGAAATGGGAGGATGAGAGTGGTTTGCATGAGTGAAAATGGTGGTTATGAGTAGCTAGTTGTTTTTGTGGGATGAGTGGAAGAAACTAGCTTAAGTATTAAGCTAGTGCTTACACTTGTAAGCTACAAGTTAACATGATGCCACATCTTTGATGTGGTGTCATGTTGTGCCATCCCATGTGTATTAGTGGGGTGGGATAATGTATTTTGTCCCACCTCACTAATTTACGGGTATTCCTCGATTCTAGTTTCCTCGATTTGCGTGCCCTCGGGTCGTTTCACGAAAAACATTTTTATAAATTATGAATCAACGACACAAAACGAATCCAATAAAAATTGTCTCATCAAAAACGGAGTCCAAAAACGTAAATACATAATCCTAAGGTTTCCGGTTTAGTCGTAAAGGACGTTAAATTAAAATCGTAAGTCGTAATCTCTTCTCGTAAATTTGTGAGTTTATGAACCAACTCAAATTTAAAACTCCAAAATAATATTCATGGACAAATTTATTTTCTGAAATGTCGGACTGTCACCAAAGACGGTGTATGTAAACGTAAGCACGTAACGTTGAATCCTCCGGTTTAGACGTAGTCGATGCTACTTCAAGACGTAAATCCAAATTACTTACCAAAAATAAGTGAGTTCATAATGTAACATTAAAATAATGTTTTCAAATAAACATTGAGAATAAAATATCAATCATAAATTGATGGATTGTCACAATTATTGTCTTGAATGATCACGAGGATGCATTGTTGACTTATTTCGATACTTATTTAGGCTGAAAATAAAGTGGGACGATTTAATCAATAGTTAGCTAAAGGACAAAATCTTTTAAAACTGCTTCTCGGAACCTCATAAAGTTCATATCTTGGCATAACTCGCTTCGCGATTTGAGACCTTTCTCGGACCGATATTTGGCAGCGAATTCATACTTAAAATCATGAGAGACGTTCATGAAATAATGGCCTTCTCTTCATAATAGGAATTTCTTCACTTGAAGTTTTGAGAGATTCTTCATATTTGGACCACGACTTCTTCATTTTTCTCCAATCTTTATTTGGGATTTTGATATACAACGATCCGCCTCCTTTTTGGACTTGGATCTATTTATCCTCATACCTTGCTAGGGTCTTTTCGGATAGACTTCTCCATGATCTTTACGGGAGTATTTGCTTTTCGTCGTGTGTCTCGATTCTTCATATTGATCTTTGATAAATGATTCTTCACATAACTTTTGATCTTTAGCAACAAAATGTAGCCCTCATGCCTTGTTAGGACCTTTTTGGACTCGCCAATCTTCGCATGCCGCTTCAATAAATTATGCCATGGCTATGAACTCTAATCCATACCGAGCAACTTTTAAACGATCTTGGGCTAGAAGCTAAGTAACTTTTCAAATCGTACAACCTTATTTATTGCAGATAAATTTATTAACAAGCGATGGGAGAATAGGCTTATAATTAACTCACATAAATTCACGAAAGAATGCCAACTTATAATTGACTCTATCATCTCTCGTTCTCCACAGTTTAAAATCTCAAGGAATGAGACTCGTGGATGCTTAGCCTATTAAATCAAAGTTTTGGGTTTTCGAGTCGTCTATAGGATCTTGCAAACTCTTAGACTTTCCAAGTTTAGAAATCGAATTCAAAGTTCCCTTGATAAACGAATCTCTAGGATCAATTATAGGAACTTGCGAAAAGTTCTTGTTCTTAACCCGTGAGAGTTAAGACTTTTGCGTTTTAAAGCTCCCTATATAAAAGGTTAGCAAAACTTAACTTAAACACATTAAGGATACTAGCTAGAGTAAAGTTAGATAAGTAAACTCGGGTTAAGTCAAAAGATTCACAACGTTTGAAAATTAAAACCACTTTATTAAAATTTATTCTAGTAAAGAAAGAAAATAACTATACAAAGGATAAAACTAATAGGCCAAAATAGATCAAAAATTTTGAAAAATGTCGAAAAATTGATTTTCTGGTTAAAATGAGGACAAATACAATGAAAAGGCCACTTAACTTCGATAAAAGTCCCCCTACACTTGTTATAAACATTGTCCTTAATGTTTAAGCATGTGGGAGTAAACTCCCCTACACTTAGGACATTGTGCATGTTATTTAAATCTTGTTAAGGAAAGGACAACTAACGAGATTCCTATTTTAATATTGAGAAATATAAAATAGTGAATCGAAAAGAGTTTAGGATAGAACCGGGAAGACGGGAACACGGAATCACGGTTCGTCAAAAGTCATCAAGAGTGTGTCTTTGAAGCTCTAATCCCTGCACATGATAAGAAAGAAAACAAGAAACACCACGGGGCTCCCCCTACACTTATGGTGAAAACAGGGAAAGATAGATAGATAATCGGGTTGCCTCCCGAAGAGCGCTTGTTTTTGTTAACCGAGTCACGAGCCTGACTCGTCCCCGAATTAAATGGTCCATGGGGAAGCCTCAAATGTAATACCGGGATCAGAGACCTTGTCCTCGTTCCCGGAGGAATATAATAAAGGAGAGGCAGGAGGATAAGTCTTGAATGGTAGAAAGGTCCTTTCAACATACGAGAAGTATGTGAAATCTTGATCCACGGGAGGTAGGGTGGGTAAAGGAGACATATTGTCATCCCCCAAAGACAATGGATGGTCACTATTCGGCAAAGCCGTAAGGGTATCAATCATAGAATGGTCCTTGTC
Organism: Glebionis coronaria; assembly: GCA_025667525.1. Classification (NCBI taxonomy): domain Eukaryota; kingdom Viridiplantae; phylum Streptophyta; class Magnoliopsida; order Asterales; family Asteraceae; genus Glebionis; species Glebionis coronaria. Next base: position 271,142,495 of record CM046882.1, on the reverse strand, counting down.
ACCTCCCGGGTCAAAGCACTCATCCTTATTTCCTGTTACGAAACGAGGAGAGTAAAAGCGATACATCACCCGCTTGGGTGTGCACGCGGTAGGAGGAGGTGGTAATAGAATATGAGAAGTAAGAGAACAATTACCTTCCACCCGCGTCACCTTTCCAGTAGAGTCAAATCTCTCCACCTCTGCGATAGAAGGGGGCATGGCTAAGAAAGTATGATCATCAATAGCAAGAGAATCAAAGCTATCAATGTCCTCAATCCCTTCGTCAAAGAGAGGATTCACCTCACTAGATATGTAAGAGTCATCAAAATCAAATAAAGGGTTCGAATAAATCTTGAAAGTTTCCTTCGGAACGTCTTCATCGGATAGTGACTCGTCATCACTAGAAGTAAAATCATCATCTTGATCAAAAAGAGGATTAGAGAAAGCCAAAAAAGCCTCTCCCAAAGTGTTGGTTGAAGGAACATAATCAGAAGAAAGCGCATCATACTCGTCGTCACTGTCGGATGTCAACTCAGACTCACGTGGAATTGGGACAAGCTTATCAGCACTATACTTTATGAATTCGTCGGATTCCTTTGCAGGAATTGTGCTAAGATCCTCATCCCCTAGGATGGGTAAATTCTTAGGCTCCGGAGCCGGCAAGTCGGAAGAATTAATAGAATTCTCATCGTTCCAAGAAATAGGATTCTCATCGTCATCATCATCATAATAATATAGAGGCACAAGAGGAGGGGTATAATCACTAAGGTTAGATACTTGCTGTTGTTGCTGATCCGCTTGACATATTTCGATGATCTTGTTGCAAGCTTCTTGAAGTTGTTGACCTTGCTTAACAAGAGTGGCCCATTGTTCTTGGGAGCTCAAATGTTCGAAGGAAGGTTGATGAGTGACGGTGTGACGTGGGGGCTCAAAATATTGAAAACCAGAATTATAGTACTGATGTGGCCCATGATAATTCATCGGCTGACAATAAGAAGTATCGTGAGGGCCCCCACAATGATTGCAACACGGGTATTGAGAAAACCCGGTGCATTTGGTAGATAGCTAGGACCATTGTCGTAATTGTAACCTGGTTCTTGCTCGTCAAGAGACGGGTATCGAATAGGACATACAATACACCAATGAGAATCGCTGCCACAATATATGCAAGGGGGAGGAATAGGTGGATTAGAAGAAAAGGATGAATTAGTAGAATTGCACGATGGATGAAACTAAGAATTTTTCAATCCTTTAATGCAATTAATGTTCGTTTTTCCTCGATTCGACTCGAATTTGATTTCTGGTTTAACGTATCGACTTAACTTTGTTTTTGGTAAAATCTATTTTTTGGTGGTATTTTAAACTAACTTAAATCAACTAATTAAAAGAAAACTATTTTAATTGACTATTTTAACTATTAATTTGAAAATAAAATTGAACTAATTAATAAAACTTAAAAACTTTTAATTAAAATCTATTTTTAAACAAAACTTAATAAATTGAAATCTAATTTTAAAACTAAATTTGAAAAACTTAAAATAAAAGTAGATTAAATAAAAGTAAATTTAAACTAATGAAAACTTTTAAAGAAAATAAATAAAATATTTTTTTGTCTTTTTGTATTTTTATAAAAACTGAATAAAAATGAAATTTAAATAAATTGACTAATTAAACTTTAATTTAAACTAAATAAAACTTTTATATCAAATTTAATTGCCTAATTAATTAAAACTGCCTAATTCAAACTACCTATATTAATTAGATGCAGGGAAACAAAACACAAATAAGTATGTAGAGCAGTTGGTTGGGACGAATGGTTGTGATGCGAGGGGTCTGGGGTTCGAATCTCCCCCCAGACAAAATTTGTTAATATTTTTTATACCTTTTTTTTTGGAACTTGTTATTTGGACAGAATGTCAAAACTGAACAATTGGTTCAGTTTTTTTTTAAGCAATAAAATCAGCAAATGTTTAAACCAGAAAAAGCAGATAAGAGCTGAAACAAAATTAAGCAAATAGCAACAGAATAACCAAATAAGCAGTATACAATAAGCTAATCTAAATACCCAATAAGCTGAATCTAATAATCTGGCTAAACGAAAAATAAGCTAAAACAAATAAGGCTGATAACAAATAAGCTACTAATCAATAAGCTCCTAAAAACAGACATAAGCTACTACGAAACCCAAAATCAGATTCTATTAAGCAGATCTAAAACTATCAGATTAACCAACATAAACGAAAACCAAATAAGCTACTAGTAACACGCATAATCAAATTCAGCAAATAAGTAAACATCAAATTACCAATAATAACAAGATAATAAACAGATTTAAAATATCAAATAAACTCAACAGAAACTCTATATAAAAAAAATAAGCAGATAATTCAAGCAGTCCAAACACCAAATAAATGATTAAAACTTAAGCATAAAATTATAAATAAGAAGCTTAGAACCTTTTGTAGAAATCCATTGGGAAGAAGACAAGGCGCTGAGCCGTCTTATTAACCGAAAATAAACGAAACACACCACCTTATATTCAACCTTCGAATCATCAATACCAGGCCTCGAACCAAACAGTAACCCCTTTTTTTTTGTTTATTATTTTCCAGTGGGGAAAATAATATTACTTCCTTTATTTTTTTATTTTTTTTTTGTTTTTTTTTATTTTTTTTATATCATAACAATAACGAGAACAGTAACAATATTTTTTAAACAGATTAAAAAAAAAGAAACAGTAACTGGAAATTAAATTGAGACGAGAATTAAAACGAAATTTAATTTTTCATTAATAATTAAAGAAATTACAAATACTGGAATTAAAAAAATACAAGATTAAAACCCTAAATCTATTTTACTGAAAATTTAAAAAAAATAAAGAAAAGTGCCACAAATTACATGATAGAGGGGGGTTTTTATAGGAGAACCCCCAGAAACCCTAATCTTGGCTTCGTTTGTAAGCAATCAATCTCAATCGTTGATTTCATCATTCTTCTTCTCTCTCTTCTTTTCTTCTAATCAAGCGGCTGAAAATTGCCCAATATCACACGGATCGCCCTGATGTCAAGATGTTGTGCTAGTTGTTTTTCTTCTTTGGTGATGTGGCATGATTTTATTGGGGGAATGGATGTATGGACGTGTAGTAGCCAATCAAATGGGAGGGATTGGCCACGTCGGATGGAGGTTTTGAGGACCACATGGTGTTTTGCTACGAAAATTGGGGGGATTTATTCCTTATAGGTTGAATTAACCTATAAGGGTAAAACCCCCAAATTGGGTGTGTTAATTTTTATCAGTAAAATTAGGGTTTGTGGAGATTTGGTGCGTCTGGTTTGGAGAGAAGGAAGAGTGGGTGAGAGAAGTAATTTTCTTGTTGATATCGAAAATAAATGGGAGAGAGTGGGGGTAACTTTTCGTTTTTATTTATTGTGTTGGGAAAAGTTGTGGTGGACACGTGTTTGTGGTTTGTGTAGGTTTGACTGGATTGGAGAGTTGACCAGCAAAAACAATTACTCCCCTTTTGATCCGTCCCAATTGTTGGGCTTATTGGCCCAATCACTTTTAATCCGTTTAATTTTGGGCTAAAACTTGGACTTTTGGTGACAAGTTTAAACAATTATTTTCTTTGAATAGGCTTTTGAGCCTATTTATCCGATGTGGGACCCACTTGGCTCAAATAACTTTGAAAATAATTAATTCCACTAAAACGAGCTCGATTCCGACTTTCTTGATCATTTCTTCAATGTTAAGTGGACTTAGCCGGTTTTCGTGATCTTGGCACACTTTCGGTCTTTTGATCTTGTCTACGACTCTTTCTTGACTTTTCTTCGACATTTGACCGTGAGATCCCGTGTTTTTTCTTCTTTTGATCATTTGTACCTATTTAACACACAAAAAACAAAACCACGCGTAATTCCGACATTTAATATGTAAAACACATGATTAGGTCTTGTTTTTACTTGATTTTAGTGGCAAAAGGATAAGTGTTTACACACTTATTAAATCCCCTACACTTGACCATTGCAATGACCCCATGCAATGCATAGTTTTAAAGCATAAGTTACATTTTTCTCATAATCAATCCATCTTGGCTTTTATAACTATTACTACTAATACTATGACGAAAAGATAAAAACTTTAAGAAAGAGACAAAAGTTATAATCATTTATTAACATGGAAATTATTAGATGGAAGAAACTTGTAAAGAAGTCTAAGACTTTAATTAGGGCTTTGGTGTCATGAATATAAATCATCCTCAAGTTTCATGTTCCCCATACCAAGCTCAAAAACGAGATCATTGTTATTACAAGTTAGCACAACTAACACTTACTCATGTGGTTTAGTTATTCACTTAGACCCCCTTATTCCTACGGTGTATCTCTTGTATTTTATTTTTGTCTTGAATGATCACGAGGATGCATTTTTTACTTATTTCGATAATTTATTAAGGCCGAAAATAAAGTGGGACGATTTAATCAATAGTTAGCTAAAGGACAAAATCTTTTAAAACTGCTTCTCGAAACCTCAAAAAGTTCATATCTTGGCATAACTCGTTTCACGATTTGAGACCTTTCTCGGACCGATATTTGGCTTGTACTTCAAACTTCAAATCTTGAGAGACGATCTTGAAATTATGATCCTCTCTTCATTTTGGTATACATCTTTATTAGGAGTGAAAGATGCTTCAAACGTTGACCACGACTTCTTCATTTATCCGCTTCTTTATTTAAGATTTTGATATACAACGATCCGCCTCCTTTTCGGACTTAGATCTATTTATCCTCATACCTTGTTAGGGTCTTTTTGGATAGACTTCTCCATGATCTTTAGGGGAGTAATTGCTTCTCGTCGTGTGTCTTGATCCTTCATATTGATTTGGATTAATGATCTTCACATCATCTTAGGATCTTTAGCAAAAAGTGAATCCTCATGCCTTGTGAGGGCCTTTTTGGACTCGGGTATCCTCATGCCTTGTTAGGGCCTTTTTGGATAAGCCAATCTTCGCGTCCCGTTTCAATAAGTTATGCCTTGGCTATGAATTCTAATTAATACAGAGCAACTTTTAAACGATCTTGTGCTAGAAGCTAAGTAACCTTTTAAATCGTACAACCTTATTTATTGCAAATATATTTATTAACAAGTTATGGGAGAAAAAGCTCATAACTAACTCACATAAGTTAATGAAAGAATACCAAACTTATAATTAACTCTATCATCTCTCGTTCTCCACAATTTAAAATCTCAAGGAATGAGACTCGTGGATGCTTAGCCTAATAAACCAATTAAGGTCCATATGGTTAAGGATACTAGCTAGAGTAAACTTGGATAAGTAAACTCGGGTTGAGTCAAAATATTCACGACGGGCCTAATATATCAAAGATATCTAAACTTGTTAAAACCATTTTATTTATTTATTTATTTTTTAACTTTATTTTTGAAATGGAAATTATTACGATGCGATAATAAAAGGAAAGAAATTAAATAAAAATACTACTAGGCCAAAATAGATCAAAAATTTGAAAAATGTTGAAAAATTTTTTAAATTTTCCGGTTAAATGGGGTCAAATTCATGGAAAAGCCCACTAAAAGTCGATAGAAGTCCCCCCTACACTTAATATAAACATTGTCTTTGATGTTTATGCATGTGGGAGAATAAACTCCCCTACACTTAGGACATTGAGTACGTTGTTTAAAATCGAGCTAAGGAAGGGACAACTAAAGTGATTACATTTATTCGTTTTATTTATATACAAGTATGAATCACAATAGTTTTGATAGAACCGGGTACACGGGAACACGGGATCACGGGTCGCGTCAAAAGAACCAAAAGTGGATCATCAAAGCACATGTCCCTACACAACATCACAACACACAACAACCTACTTGGCTCCCCCTACACTTATTGGTGGAAAATGGATGAAGGTGAAAAAGGGTGGAAAGGATGGTAAAGGTAAAAATCTAACCTAGTTAAACGATGCTTGATTTATTTATCACGAGTCTCTAGCTCGACTCGATTTCCCGAATTAATTCAAGGGAAATGTGGAGAGGGATGGAATCATCTTGTGAGAGATGTCCTCTCCATAGTACAACTTAACCCATTGGCCATTCACCTTAAAGTTAGGCCCATTTGGTTGTGATAACTCAATGGTGCCATAAGGGAAGACTTGAGCCACGGTGAATGGACCGGACCAACGGCTCTTAAGTTTACCCGAAAAGATTTTCAACCGAGAGTTAAATAGTAAAACTTGATCACCAACATGAAACTCTCGGTTTTTAATCTTGGAATCATGAATGAGCTTAGTCTTCTCCTTGTAGATTAATGAATTTTCATAAGCCTCATTCCTAAGTTCATTAAGTTCATTGAGTTGGATTTTCCTATGATCACCGGCTTTGTTAAGATCAAAATTAGCCCATTTCAAGGCCCAATAAGCCTTATGCTCCAACTCAATGGGGAGGTGGCACGCCTTTCCGTACACAAGGCGATAAGGGGTACAACCTATAGGTGTCTTATAAGCGGTACGGAAAGCCCACAACGCATCATCTAATTTATCGGCCCATGAGGCACGATGCTCTCCCACGGTTCGCTCTAAGATTCTCTTAAGACCACGGTTAGAAACCTCGGCTTGTCCATTAGTTTGAGGATGATACGCGGTGGAAAGTCGGTGATTGACACCATACTTAGCCATGACTCGTGCAAATTGATCATTGCAAAAATGAGTCCCGCGATCACTAATAATAGCACGAGGCACACCGAATCGAGCAAACAATTGTTTCAAGAAGTTAACAACCACCCTCATATCGTTAGTAGGTAAAGCCTTTGCTTAAACCCATTTGGATACGTAGTCAACGGCTACGAGGATGTACTTGTTTCCCTTCAATGATGGAAACGGCCCCATAAAGTCGATGCCCCATACGTCAAAGATTTCACATTCTTGGATGAACTTTTGAGGCATCTCATCTTTATGTGTGATCTTGCCTTGCCTTTGGCAAGCATCACAATGTTTAACCATTTCATGTGCATCATGATAAATGGAGGGCCAATAGAATCCGGAGTCGGAAACTTTTTTAGCGGTGTAATTAGGACCAAAGTGACCACCGGTAGGTCCTTTATGGCAAGCTTCAAGGATTTGTAAAGCCGCCGGCCCATCAACACATCTACGAATGATTAAGTCCGCATATTGCTTGAAAAGATAAGGGTCGTCCCAATAGTACGTTTTAACGTCCTTGAAGAATTTTTTCTTTTGTTTGGACGTTAACCCTTCGATAAGAACACCACCCGCCAAATAGTTTGCAATGTCGGCAAACCATGGGGTATCATCAAGATTTGAATTAATAGACATTAAGGTCTCAAGGGGAAAGGATTCATTAATCTCTTGATTTGGAGATTCCCCTTGATACAGATCCTCAAGTCTACTAAGGTGATCCGCGGCTAGGTTTTCTGATCCTTTTTTATCACGAATTTCGATTTTAAATTCTTGTAGGAGCAAAACCCAACGAAGGAGTCTTGGTTTAGCATCTTGCTTGGTCAACAAGTATTTCAAGGCGGAATGGTCGGTGTAAAGGATGGTGGTGGAAAGCACAAGATAGGGGCGGAATTTCTCAAAAGCATACACTACAGCTAAAAGCTCTTTTTCGGTAGTGGTATAATGCAATTGAGCCCCCGTCATTGTCTTACTAGAATAATGAATGGGTTGGAAATGTTTGTTAACTCGTTGACCTAAAACCGCTCCTACCGCGAAATCACTAGCATCGCACATGAGCTCGAAAGGTAACTCCCAATTTGGAGAGACTAAGACCGGTGCCTTAGTTAATTTACCTTTACGAAGTTCGAAAGAGTCGAGACATTCTTGAGAGAAGATGAAAGGAGCATCCTTTTCTAAGAGATGAGTCATTGGACGAGCTATTTTCGAGAAATCTTGGATGAAACGTCAATAAAATCCCGCATGGCCTAAAAAACTTCTAACTCCTTTGACGGTGGTAGGTGGAGGTAACTTAACAATGACGTCAACTTTAGCACGGTCGACTTCGATACCGGCTTTGGAAATTTTATGACCGAGGACGATGCTTCTTTTACCATGAAATGGCATTTTTCCCAATTAAGAACGAGACGAGTGTCTTCACACCGTTGGAGCATACGTTCTAAATTAGCAAGGCAAGAAGAGAAAGAATCACCATAGACCGAGAAATCGTCCATAAAGACTTCCATAGTTTCTTCAACCATGTCATGAAATATCGCCATCATACACCTTTGGAAAGTCCCGGGAGCATTGCATAAGCCGAAAGGCATTCTTTTGTAAGCAAATGTTCCATAGGGACAAGTGAACGTGGTTTTCTCTTGGTCTTTTGGATCGATAGGGATTTGAAAATATCCGGAAAAGCCATCTAAGAAACAATAGAAATCATTACCCGCTAAACGCTCGAGCATTTGATCCATGAAAGGAAGAGGGAAACGATCCTTACGAGTGGCATCATTGAGCTTACGATAGTCGATGCAAACTCGCCAACCCGTTACAAGTCGAGTAGGAATCAACTCGTTGTTTTCGTTGGGAATAACGGTGATTCCGCCTTTCTTAGGCACACAATGGACGGGACTAACCCATGGCGTATCCGAGATAGGGTAAATCATTCCGGCATCGAGAACTTTGATAACTTCTTTCTTAACGACTTCTTGAATTTTTGGATTAACCCTTCTTTGATTTTGGATTGCGGGTTTAAAGTCATCTTCCATGAGAATTTTATGAGTACAAAAATTAGGATCAATTCCGCGAATGTCGGAGATTTTCCAAGCAATTGCTTTCTTATGATTCTTAAGCACATCGATAAGTCGGGATTTTTCATCTTCTTTTAAGTCCTTAGCAATAATGACGGGCAACTTATTATCCTCCTCTAATAAAACGTACTCTAAATGAGACGGTAAATCCTTAAGCTCTAAATCCGGCGGATTGTTAATGGAAGGCTTAGTCAAAGTAGGATCATCATTTGTAACATCCTTAGGAGTAGGTGGAGAAATATTGTCCTCATTGAGAAGTCTCTCAATAGTACGAATGTCTTCATCCTAATTGGTGGGAGAATTATCATAGTTAATCTCGAGAGGACCCAAGCTAGCTTCAAAATCATCTAAGTCACATTCTCCAAATGGAGTCAATGAAGGAGCAATAGAAGCTACAGTCTCAACATGAGGTAAAGGAGAAATCCCGCTCTTACAAGCCTCGTGAAAATGTTCTTCGCATGCTTCGTCGAGCACATCAATAAAATTCACGGATTCGGGCTCATCGGGAAGTTTGGAAAGTTTACCCATGTTAAAGACGATTTTGTCATCCCCGACCCTCATGATAAGTTCACCCGCGGCTACATCGATTAATGTACGCCCGGTTCTCAAGAAAGGTCGTCCCACAATTAAGGGAACACGGGGATCCATTTCATAGTCGACTACGACAAAATCGGCGGGAAAAGTGAATTTGTCGACTCCTACAAAAATCCTCGGCTATCCCCACCGGATAAGCAACCGTACGGTTAGCTAATTCCAATGTCATACGAGTGGGGACTAGCTCGGGTAAAGATAATTGCTTCCACACGGACAATGGCATAAGATTGATACTCGCTCCGAGATCCGCCAAGGCCATACAATTCTCAACACCCGGAAAATTACAAGGAATAAGGAATCGACCGGGATCTCCTAACTTAACCGGTAATTTTCTCAAAAGAACCGCGGAACAATTCTCATTCAATTGGGTATTGGCGATATCAAGCAACTTTTCCTTATCACTTAAAAGATCCTTAAACATTTTAGCGTACTTAGGCATGTGAGCAAGCGCCTCGGCAAAGGTGATATTAAAATACAATTGTTTGAACATTTTTAGGAAGTTCGAAACTTGAATATCATCCTTATTCTTCAATTTCTCTTTCCGCAACCTTGAGGGATAAGGTATATTGGGTTGAGATGAAGACTTTGGAGTGGATTCTCACTCACATCCTTTGGAGGAGGAGGAGGAGTAGAAATAGAAGGTGAAGGAACCGGTTTTGGGACCGAAGGTGTGGTAGAAAATTTGGGTATCGGTGGAATATAAGGTGTAGACGAATGCATAACGGGAGGTATGTCACAAGTGGAAGAAGAAGGAGGTTGTGTCGAAGAAGAAGGAATCTCGGGTCCTTGGTTAGATGGGGAAGGTTCTACGGTGGTCTTACCGCTCCTAGTAGTGATAGTATTAACATTAGCCCTAGGATTGGTCACGGTGTTCGAGGGAAGGGTACCTTGGGGACGAAAGGTTTGAATCATAGTAAAAAATTTCTTATCGGTCGATTCTTGCATCTCTCTCATCATTCGTTCATGGTCGGATAATTTTTGTAAAACCAAGTCCATTTGAGGATTGTGCATGTTCATTTGATTATAACCTTGATTAGGAAAACCTTGGTTTTGATATTGATTAGAACCTTGATTAAATCCTTGATTTTGAAAACTTTGGTTATTATATCCTTGATTATTTATCCCTTGGTTTTGCCCTTGAAAATTCCCTTGATTTTGATTAAAACCCCGTTGATTAGAATTTCCTTGAAAATTACCCCGTTGAGGACCTTGGTTCCTATTTTGGGCGGGTGGGGGTGGTCTTTGTGGTGCTACAAAACCCGGGGGAGCCAAATAGTTATTAGACTTGTAAGACAAATGGTTAACATCAACATTTGGTTTGAATTGAATCCGATCAATTTCATTGTTATTATAAGCATAAACTTCTTGTTGATCATTGTAAACCTTGTCACAATTAAAGTATGAATGTGGTCCACCACAAGTCTCATACGTTTCACTTTTTTCTTTCACAGCATGCACATGTGTAGTGAGGGCGTCGGTTCTTAGAACAAGGTTTTTCACAATTGAAGTAAGCTCCTTAACTTGATCATTCACCTCATTATTACTAGTACTAGCACTTGCCATATTAGCCCTAACACTTTTGGTTTGCACTTTTGCCTTGTTCTCAATAATGACCCAAGCCTCGTTCATTGTTTTCACAAGAATATTGCCCCCCGCGGCACTATTAAGTGAGTCTTGGTTGTTTAGAGTTAAACCATTATAAAACGTGTTGATTTGATGCACTTTAGTAAAACCGTGTTGTGGACATTTTCTCAAAAGATCTTTAAAACGATCCCAAGACTCACTAAACGTTTCCCCATATTGTTGCTCAAAGTTGATTATTTCATTCCTTAAGGACGTGGTCCGTGATGGTGGGAAAAAGTAGTTAATGAACTTGGTCTCTAAGTCGATCCATGTGGTAATACTTTGGGGTGGTTCCTTATCAAGCCAAATCCGGGCTTGTCCCTCGAGGGAAAAAGGAAAAAGTTGGAGGCGAACGGCCTCTTGGGGCACCCCATTGTATTTGACGGTATTAGCTAATTGGATGAAACGTTTGATATGAGCGTGTGGGTCATCATTAGTACGGCCTAAAAATGGTGTAGCGGAAACCATTTGAATAAAACCCGATTTAAGTTCGAAATTATTAGCTCCAATATTTGGCACCACAATCGCGTCATCGTTTCCTTCAACGTGAGATTGAAGAATCTCAATCATTGGTCGATTATCCGTTGCCATCGTATTGTCGAAAGCTCGATTCTTGGGATCGGCTTTAATGACAGTCTTTTTGTTTTTCTTCTTCTTCTTTTTAGAAGAATTAGAAGTATTTTGTACACCAATCGGTATGTATGTATGCGCGCGAGTGCGCATATAATTAAAACTTTGGAATGAGGTAGGTGACCTCGGTCGACTTTGAGAGGAAAAGGATTTTCCCTCTCGATGAACAATATGAAAAATCTACAAAAATATATACGTAAATACTACTTGAGTTGGCAAACCAATAATCGGTCGTCCCTCTCAATATACGCACAAGCAAGCGGGGAAACGAGGTGGCACAAAGCACTTAAAAACCTTTTTCCTTAGACGGCCTTTTATAGCGCGTCGCCTTATACCCACCTTATAGTTTGTATTTGTCGAGTTCAAACGTCTTACTAGTATTTATCTATTTTGCCCTTTTTTTCGTTATGGATGCGACTACAATAGTTAGGTGATGAAATCCCAACTAAGGCTTATTTGAAAAGTAGGTAATTTATTGTGCTACGTAATATATTATAGTAAAAGAAAAAATCTTTTTGTATTTTTTTTAGAAAAATATATATATTCACAAGAAAAATCGAAAGAAATCGAAATAAAAATTAACACTAATACGTAATATTTTTGGTGTAATACTTTTAGGAAAAAGTATTACTTTTGTATTTTTTTAAATTTTTTTGTTGCAATTCTTAGGAAAGAAATTGCTTTTGTGATTTTTTAATTTTTTTTTGTATTTTTAAGTTTTTAATTTTTTTGTATTTTTGATTTTGTTGCAAGAAACGTAACGTTCAAAGGATGAACGGATTCCAAAATCCAAACGTCTTCACGAAAAAATCGTCAATCGTACGTGCGAAGCGGCAGCGGCGCCAATTTGAAACTAAGAATTTTTCAATCCTTTTTATGCAATTAATGTTCGTTTTTCCTCGATTCGACTCGAATTTGATTTCCGGTTTAACGTATCGACTTAACTTTGCTTTTGGTAAAATCTATTTTTTGGTGGTATTTTAAACTAACTTAAATCAACTAATTAAAAGAAAACTATTTTAATTGACTATTTTAACTATTAATTTGAAAATAAAATTGAACTAATTAATAAAACTTAAAAACTTTTAATTAAAATCTATTTTTAAACAAAACTTAATAAATTGAAATCTAATTTTAAAACTAAATTTGAAAAACTTAAAATAAAAGTAGATTAAATAAAAGTAAATTTAAACTAATGAAAACTTTTAAAAAAAATAAATAAAATATTTTTTTGTCTTTTTGTATTTTTATAAAAACTGAATAAAAATGAAATTTAAATAAATTGACTAATTAAACTTTAATTTAAACTAAATAAAACTTTTATATCAAATTTAATTGCCTAATTAATTAAAACTGCCTAATTCAAACTACCTATATTAATTAGATGCAGGGAAACAAAACACAAATAAGTATGTAGAGCTGTTGGTTGGGACGAATGGTTGTGATGCGAGGGGTCTGGGGTTCGAATCTCCCCCCAGACAAAATTTGTTAATATTTTTTATACCCTTTTTTTTGGAACTTATTATTTGGACAGAAAGTCAAAACTGAACAATTGGTTCAGTTTTTTTTTAAGCAATAAAATCAGCAAATGTTTAAACCAGAAAAAGCAGATAAGAGCTGAAACAAAATTAAGCAAATATGAACAGAATAACCAAATAAGCAGTATACAATAAGCTAATCTAAATACCCAATAAGCTGAATCTAATAATCTGGCTAAACGAAAAATAAGCTAAAACAAATAAAGCTGATAACAAATAAGCAACTAATCAATAAGCTCCTAAAAACAGACATAAGCTACTATGAAACCCAAAATCAGATTCTATTAAGCAGATCGAAAACTATCAGATTAACCAACATAAACGAAAACCAAATAAGCTACTAGTAACACGCATAATCAAATTCAGCAAATAAGTAAACATCAAATTCCCAATAACAACAAGATAATAAACAGATTTAAAATATCAAATAAACTCAACAGAAACTCTATATAAAAAAAATAAGTAGATAATTCAAGCAGTCCAAACACCAAATAAATGATTAAAACTTAAGCATAAAATTATAAATAAGAAGCTTAGAACCTTTTGTAGAAATCCATTGGGAAGAAGACAAGGCGCTGAGCCGTCTTATTAACCGAAAATAAACGAAACACACCACCTTATATTCAACCTTCGAATCATCAATACCAGGCCTCGAACCAAACAGTAGTAAACCGAACAGTAACCCCTTTTTTTGTTTATTATTTTCTAGTGGGGAAAATAATATTACTTCCTTTATTTTTTATTTTTTTTATATCATAACAATAACGAGAACAGTAACATTATTTTTTAAACAGATTAAAAAAAAGAAACAGTAACTGGAAATTAAATTGAGACGAGAATTAAAACGAAATTTAATTTTTCATTAATAATGAAAGAAATTACAAATACTGGAATTAAAAAATTACAAGATTAAAACCCTAAATCTATTTTACTGAAAATTTGAAAAAAAATGAAGAAAAGTGCCACAAATTACATGATATAGGGGGGTTTTTATAGGAGAACCCCCAGAAACCCTAATCTTGGCTTCGTTTGAAAGCAATCAATCTCAATCGTTGATTCCATCATTCTTCTTCTCTCTCTTCTTTTCTTCTAATCAAGCGGCTGAAAATTACCCAATATCACACGGATCGCCCTGCTGTCAAGATGTTGTGCTAGTTTTTTTTCTTCCTTGGTGATGTGGCATGATTTTATTGGGGGAATATGTGTATGGACGTGTAGTAGCCAATCAAATGGGAGGGATTGTCCATGTCAGATGGAGGTTTTGAGGACCACATGGTGTTTTGCTGCGAAAATTGGGGGGATTTATTCCTTATAGGTTGAATTAACCTATAAGGGTAAAACCCCCAAATTGGGTGTGTTAATTTTTATCAGTAAAATCCGGGTTTGTGGAGATTTGGTGCGTCTGGTTTGGAGAGAAGGAAAAGTGGGTGAGAGAAGTAATTTTCTTGTTGATATCGAAAATAAATGGGAGAGAGTGGGGGTAACTTTTCGTTTTTATTTATTGTGTTGGGAAAAGTTGTGGTGGACACGTGTTTGTGGTTTGTGTAGGTTTGACTGGATTGGAGAGTTGACCAGCAAAAACAATTACTCCCCTTTTGATCCGTCCCAATTGTTGGGCTTATTGGCCCAATCACTTTTAATCCGTTTAATCTTGGGCTAAAACTTGGACTTTTGGTGACAAGTTTAAACAATTCTTTTCTTTGAATGGGCTTTTGAGCCCATTTATCCGATGTGGGACCCACTTGGCTCAAATAACTTCGAAAATAATTAATTCCACTAAAGCAAGCTCGATTCCGACTTTCTTGATCATTTCTTTAATGTTAAGTGGACTTAACCGGTTATCGTGATCTTGGCACACTTTCGGTCTTTTGATCTTGTCTACGACTCTTTCTTGACTTTTCTTCGACATTTGACCGTGAGATCCCGTGTTTTTTTCTTCTTTTGATCATTTGTACCTATTTAACACACAAAACACAAAACCACGCGTAATTCCGACATTTAAGATGTAAAACACATGATTAGGTCTTGTTTTTACTTGATTTTAGTAGCAAAAAGATAAGTGTTTACACACTTATTAATGGACAAAATCCAAAATGGGAAAATTGTGAATCAGAAACATTTGGAAGATCTTTTCCGCATTGCTCGCAATAACAAAATTCACATAATTCGCCCTTAAATAATGGTCCCCTACACCTCCCGCAATGGACATAAAAAACCAAGAAGAATAATAGATAAGCAAGAAGAATATTTTTGGTGCAAAACTTTGAAAAAGAGATGTTTTTTATGATTTTTTAAATGTTTTTGGGATTTTTGAAAATTTTTCACACAAAAAATAACGTTCATAAGTGAACGGATCCCAAAAGCCAACGCGTCTCTCACAAAAAACCGTTAATCTTCACGAAAAGAGCCGGCAGCGGCGCCATTTGATACACTGGGTTTTACCAAGTATATAAATTAAAATTCGCTATTTTGGTCTAATCGAAATGATTACTGGTTTAACGTGCGACTCAGCTATCTTTGGTGAAACAAATAGTTGTGTTGTTGTAGTAAAATTAAAAGGTGCAAACCTTTAATGTAAATGGCAGGTAAATAAATCTAAATCTAATTTTAAAATAAATGACAAGAATTTAAAAGCGCGACGAGAAATTAAAAAGCACTTAAAGTAAATAACGCAAACTTAAATCTATCCTAAAGGCAAACTTAAAACGCAACTAAAACTTAAACTAAGGCAAGCCTTAAAATAAATCTAAGGCAGGTAAACTTAAAGTGCGACTAAGTAAAAAGGCGGGAAAAGTAAAGCTTAAAAATTCAAACTTAAAAACTAAAACTTAAAATAACCTGAAAATAGTTCATTCGGAATAAACCTTCGTTCGGAATAATTACTCGTTCGGAATGTCACCTTCGTTCGGAATAATTCTTCTTCACTCGAAATATTTACCAAAACCCTTGATTCGGAATAAAATGCTCATCCGGAATATTACTTCATTCGGAATAATAAGCTCATCTGGAATATACCTTCATCCGGAATATCCCTTCATCCGGAATACACCCTTGATTCGGAATGTTTTCCTTGACTCGGAATATTCTGCTTATTCGGAATAAATCCTCAAAAACTTCGTTCGGAATGTTCCGAAGGAACACCTTGATTCGGAATGTGATGTTGATCCGGAATAAACTCCCTTGGTTCGGAATAAGGCACTGATCCGGAATAACTAGAACAAACCCTTCATTCGGAATGTTCCGAATGAACAACCTTGATTCGGAATGATAAGCTGGTTCTGAATATCCACTGATCCGGAATAACAAACTGATCCGGAATATGTCACTTATCTGTAATGTTTGCTTGGTTCGGAATAATCACAACACCACCTTCATTCGGAATAATATGGGATTTGATCCTGAATAACCTGGAAATCAACAGTAACGAAGAACACGGGAACAAAAATAACACGAATCTAAACAAAATCAAGCAAATCAAACCAAAAGATTAAGCAAAACTAATCAATAAACATAAACTAATCATAAAGAAACAATCCAAATCAATAAAACTAACAATCAAACACCAACAAAATCAAAACCCACTTGATTAAATCAATAAAATTTAAAGAACATAAACATGAACAATAAGCATAAAGATTAAGATCAAACAAGAAAGGTAGATAGGAGATGAACAATAAAAGTAAAGATTAACAACAATTAAAAGGAAACTTACTTGAAATTAAATGAATTTAAGGTGCAAGACAATTAAGTAAATGACAAGTATTTAAATGTGCAAGTAATTAAAATAGAAGAGCATAGTTTGTCAAACTAGCCAACAAAAACAAATGAATATCCTAATGATCTATTTATAGGGGAGGAGGTGTTTAGTGGAAGGAAGCTTCCTCCCCTCTTTCTTCTTTCCTTAATTGCTTGTTTAGTCCTTAATCTCCAAATTCTTCGACTTTAGTCTTTTAATCTTTTAAATTCTTCGACTTTTGTCTCGGGATTAATAACTCGTCTTGTAATTTCTTCAATAAATTAGACTTGAGTTCTTCGGCTTTTAGTAAACTTCCGTCTTTTGACTTTTTCTTCGATAAATCTTCAGAATTGGTCTTGGACTTCCGTTCTTTTTGCACTCTTGATTTCTTGACTTCGTCTTTTGTCTTTTTCTTCGATAAAAGCCCGTGAATGCCCGTGTTTTCTCCCCTTTTCACATTTTCGTCTTAAATCACAACAAAAACACAAACCACGCATAATTCCAACATTTACGACATAAAATACACGTTTTGGCTTGGTTATTATTGTAGTTAAGTGGTAAAAAGGATGGGTGTTTACACACCTATCAAATCCCCTACATTTGACCATTGCAATGTCCTCATGCAATGCATTAGTTACAAAGCACGATTACACTTCTCATCATAATCAATCCATATTGTCCTTTATTAAAGAGATAGAAAATAACAAAACAAGTAAAGAAATCAAAAACTTACCTTAGGGTTTTTGGAATGTCATAAATGATCATCATCCTCAAGTTTTCACTTTCTCCAAACCAAGCTTAAAAACGAGATCATTGTTATTATAAGTTAGCAAACCAACACGAACTCATGTGGGCCAATTATTTACTTAGACTCCCTTATTCCTAGGTGTATCTCTTATATTTTATTATTGTCTTGAATGATCACGAGGATGCATTGTTGACTTATTTCGATAGTTATTTAGGCTGAAAATAAAGTGGGACGATTTAATCAATAGTTAGCTAAAGGACAAAATCTTTTAAAACTGCTTCTCGGAACCTCATAAAGTTCATATCTTTGCATAACTCGCTTCGCGATTTGAGACCTTTCTCGGACCGATATTTGGCAGCGACTTCATACTTCAAATCTTGAGAGACGTTCATGAAATTATGGCCTTCTCTTCATAATAGGAATTTCTTCACTTGAAGTTTTGAGAGATTCATCATATTTGGACCACGACTTCTTCATTTTTCTCCAATCTTTATTTGGGATTTTGATATACAACGATCCGCCTCCTTTTTGGAATTAGATCTATTTATCCTCATACCTTGCTAGGGTCTTTTCGGATAGACTTCTCCATGATCTTTACGGGAGTATTTGCTTTTCGTCGTGTGTCTCGATTCTTCATATTGATCTTTGATAAATGATTCTTCACATCACTTTGGATCTTTAGCAACAAAATGTAGCCCTCATGCCTTGTTAGGACCTTTTTGGACTCGCCAATCTTCGCATCCCGCTTCAATAAATTATGCCTTGGCTAGAACTCTAATCCATACCGAGCAACTTTTAAACGATCTTGGGCTAGAAGCTAAGTAAATTTTCAAATCGTACAACCTTATTTATTGCAGATAAATTTATTAGAAAGCGATGGGAGAATAGGCTTATAATTAACTCACATAAATTCACGAAAGAATACCAAACTTATAAATGACTCTATCATCTCTCGTTCTCCATATTTTAAAATCTCAAGGAATGAGACTCGTGGATGCTTAGCCAATTAAATCAAAGTTTTGGGTTTTCGAGTCGTCTATAGGATCTTACAAACTCTTA
This sequence comes from Glebionis coronaria, assembly GCA_025667525.1. Taxonomy (NCBI): domain Eukaryota; kingdom Viridiplantae; phylum Streptophyta; class Magnoliopsida; order Asterales; family Asteraceae; genus Glebionis; species Glebionis coronaria. Next base: position 271,123,818 of record CM046882.1, on the reverse strand, counting down.
GACTTTTCCAAGTTTGGAAATCGCATTTTAAAGTTCCCTTGATAAACGACTCTCTAGGATCAAATATAGGAACGTTCGCGTTTTAAAGCTCCCTGTATAAAAGCCTAGCAAAACTTGACTTAAACACGTTAAGGATACTAGCTAGAGTAAACTTAGATAAGTAAACTCGGGTTGAGTCAAAAGATTCACAACGTTTGAAAATTAAAACCACTTATTAAAATTTATTCTAGTAAAGAAAGAAAATAACTATACAAAGGATAAAACTAATAGGCCAAAATAGATCAAAAATTTTGAAAAATGTCGAAAAATGGATTTTCCGGTTAAAATGAGGACAAATACAAGGAAAAGGCCACTTAAATTCGATAGAAGTCCCCCCTACACTTGATATAAACATTGTCCTCAATGTTTAGGCATGTGGGAGTAAACTCCCTTACACTTAGGACATTGTGCACGTTATTTAAATCTTGTTAAGGAAAGGACAACTAACGAGATTCCTATTTTAATATTGAGAAATATAAAATAGTGAATCGAAAAGAGTTTAGGATAGAACCGGGAAGACGGGAACACGGAATCACGGTTCGTCAAAAGTCATCAAGAGTGTGCTTTGAAGCTCTAATCCCTACACATGATAAGAAAGAAAACAAGAAACACCACGGGGCTCCCCCTACACTTATGGTGAAAACAGGGAAAGATAGATAGATAATTGGGTTGCCTCCCGAAGAGCGCTTGTTTTTGTTAACTGAGTCACGAGCCTGACTCGTTTCCGAATTAAATGGTCCACGGGGAAGCCTCGAATGTAATACCGGGATCTAAGACCTTGTCCTCGTTCCCGGAGGAATATAATAAAGGAGAGGCAAGTCTTGAATGGTAGAAAGGTCCTTTCAACATACGAGAAGTATGTGAAATCTTGATCCACGGGAGGTGGGGTGGGTAAAGGAGACATATTGTCATCCCCCAAAGACAATGGATGGTCACTATTCGGCAAAGCCGTAAGGGTATCAATCATAGAATGGCCCTTGTCACCTATCGGGTCAAAGCACTCATCCTCATTTCCTGGTACGAAACGAGGAGAGTAAAAGCGATACATCACCCGCTTGGGTGTGCACGCGGTAGGAGGAGGTGGTAATAGAATATGAGAAGTAAGAGAACAATTACCTTCCACCCGCGTCACCTTTCCAGTAGAGTCAAATCTCTCCACCTCTGCGATAGAAGGGGGCATGGCTAAGAAAGTATGATCATCAATAGCAAGAGAATCAGAGCTATCAATGTCCTCAATCCCTTCGTCAAAGAGAGGATTCACCTCACTAGATATGTAAGCGTCATCAAAATCAAATAAAGGGTTCGAATAAATCTTGAAAGTTTCCTTCGGAACGTCTTCATCGGATAGTGACTCGTCATCACTAGAAGTAAAATCATCATCTTGATCAAAAAGAGGATTAGAGAAAGCCAAAGAAGCCTCTCCCAAAGTGTTGGTTGAAGGAACATCATCAGAAGAAAGCGCATCATACTCATCGTCACTGTCGGATGTCAACTCAGATTCACGTGGAATTGGGACAAGGTTATCAGCACTAGACTTTATGAATTCGTCGGATTCCTTTGCAGGAATTGTGCTAAGATCCTCATCCCCTAGGATGGGTAAATTCTAAGGCTCCAGAGCCGGCAAGTCGGAAGAATTAATAGAATTCTCATCGTTCCAAGAAATAGGACTCTCATCGTCATCATCATCATAATAATATGGAGGCACAAGAGGAGGGGTATAAGCACTAAGGTTAGATACTTGCTCTTGTTGCTGATCCGCTTGACATTTTTCGATGATCTTGTTGCAAGCTTCTTGAAGTTGTTGACCTTGCTTAACAAGAGTGGCCCATTGTTCGTAGGAGCTCAAATGTTCGAAGGAAGGTTGATGAGTGACGGTGTGACGTGGGGGCTCAAAATTTTGAAAACCAGAATTATAGTACTGATGTGGCTCATGATAATTCATCGGCTGACAATAAGAAGTATCGTGAGGGACCCCACAATGATTTCAACACGGGTATTGAGAAAAACCCGGTGCATTTGGTAGATAGCTAGGACCATTGTCGTAATTGTAACCCGATTCTTGCTCGTCAAGAGACGGTTTTCGAATAGGACATAAAATACACCAATGAGAATCGCTGCCACAATATATGCAAGGGGAGGAATAGGTGGATTAGAAGAAAAGGATGAATTAGTAGAATTGCACGATGGACAAAATCCAAAATGGGAAAATTGTGAATCGGAAATGGTTGGAAGATCTTTTCCGCATTTCTCGCAATAACAAAATTCACATAATTCGCCCTCAAATAATGGTCCCCTACACCTCCCGTAATGGACATAAAAAACCATGAAGAATAATAGATAAGCAAGAAGATATTTTGGTGCAAAACTTTGAAAAAGAGATGCTTTTTATGATTTTTTAAATGTTTTTGGGATTTTTGAAAATTTTTGACACAAAAAATAACGTTCACAAGTGAACGGATCCCAAAAGCCAACGCGTCTCTCACAAAAAACCGTTAATCTTCACGAAAAGAGCCGGCAGCGCCGCCATTTGATACACTGGGTTTTACAAAGTATATAAATTAAAATTCGCTGTTTTGGTCTAATCGAATTGATTACTGGTTTAACGTGCGACTAAGTTGTCTTTGGTGAAACAAATAGTTATGTTGTTGTAGTAAAATTAAAAGGTGCAAACCTTTAATGTAAATGGCAGGTAAATAAATCTAAATCTAATTTTAAAATAAATGACAAGAATTTAAAAGCGTGACAAGAAATTAATAAGCACTTAAATTAAATAACGCAAACTTAAATCTATCCTAAAGGCAAACTTAAAACGCAACTAAAACTTAAACTAAGGCAATGCTTAAAATAAATCTAAGGCAGGTAAACTTAAAGTGCGACTAAGTAAAAAGGCGGGAAAAGTAAAGCTTAAAAATTCAAACTTAAAAACAGAAACTTAAAATAACCTGAAAACAGTTCATTCGGAATAAACCTTCGTTCGGAATAATTACTCGTTCGGAATGTCACCTTCGTTCGGAATAATTCTTCTTCACTCGGAATATTTACCAAAACCCTTGATTCGAAATAAAATGCTCATCCGGAATATTACTTCATTCGGAATTATAAGCTCATCCGGAATATCCCTTCATCCGGATATCCCTTCATCCGGAATACACCCTTGATTCGGAATGTTTTCCTTGACTCGGAATATTCTGCTTATTCGGAATAAATCCTCAAAACCTTCTTTCGGAATGTTCCGAATGAACACCTTGATTCGGAATGTGATGTTGATCCGGAATAAACTCCCTTGGTTCGGAATAAGGCATTGATATGGAATAACTAGAACAAACCCTTCATTCAGAATGTTCCGAATGAACAACCTTGATCCGGAATGATAAGCTGGTTCGGAATATCCACTGATCCGGAATAACAAACTCATCCGGAATATGTCACTTATCCGGAATGTTTGCTTGGTTCGGAATAATCACAACACCACCTTCATTCGGAATAATCTGGGCTTTGATCCGGAATAACCTAGAAATCAACAGTAACGAAGAACATTGGGACAAGAATAACACAAATCTTAACAAAATCAAGCAAATTAAACCAAAAGATTAAGCAAAACTAATCAATAAACATAAACTAATCATAAAAAACAATCCAAATCAATAAAACTAACAATCAAACACCAACAAAATAAAACCCACTTGATTAAATCAATAAAATTTAAAGAACATAAACATGAACAATAAGCATAAATATTAAGATCAAACAAGAAAGGTAGATAGGAGATGAACAATAAAAGTAAAGATTAACAACAATTAAAAGGAAACTTACTTGAAATTAAATGAATTTAAGGTGCAAGACAATTAAGTAAATGAAAAGTATTTAAATGTGCAAGTAATTAAAATGGAAGAGCATAGTTTGTCAAACTAGCCAACAAAAACAAATGAATATCCTAATGATCTATTTATAGGGGAGGAGGTGTTTAGTGGAAGGAAGCTTCCTCCCCTCTTTCTTCTTTCCTTAATTGCTTGTTTAGTCCATAATCTCCAAATTCTTCGACTTTAGTCTTTTAATCTTTTAAATTCTTCGACTTTTGTCTCGGGATTAACAACTCGTCTTGTAATTTCTTCAATAAATTAGACTTGAGTTCTTCGGCTTTTAGTAAACTTCCGTCTTTTGACTTTTTCTTCGATAAATCTTCAGAATTGGTCATGGACTTCCGTTCTTTTTGCACTCTTGATTTCTTGACTTCGTCTTTTGTCTTTTTCTTCGATAAAAGCCCGTGAATGCCCGTGTTTTCTCCCCTTTTCACATTTTCGTCCTAAATCGAAACAAAAACATAAACCACGCATAATTCCGACATTTACGACATAAAATACACGTTTTGGCTTCGTTATTATAGTAGTTAAGTGGTAAAAAGGATGGGTGTTTACACACCTATCAAATCCCCTACACTTGACCATTGCAATGTCCTCATGCAATGCATTAGTTACAAAGCACGATTACACTTCTCATCATAATCAATCCATATTGGCCTTTATTAAAGAGATAGAAAATAACAAAACAAGTAAAGAAATCAAAAACTTACCTTAGGGTTTTTGGAATGTCATGAATGATCATCATCCTCAAGTTTTCACTTTCTCCAAACCAAGCTTAAAAACGAGATCATTGTTATTATAAGTTAGCAAACCAACATGAACCCATGTGGGCCAATTATTTACTTAGACTCCCTTATTCCTAGGTGTATCTCTTATATTTTATTATTGTCTTGAATGATCACGAGGATGCATTGTTGACTTATTTCGATAGTTATTTAGGCTGAAAATAAAGTGGGACGATTTAATCAATAGTTAGCTAAAGTACAAAATCTTTTAAAACTGCTTCTCGGAACCTCATAAAGTTCATATCTTGGCATAACTCGCTTCGCGATTTAAGACCTTTCTCGGACCGATATTTGGCAGCGACTTCATACTTCAAATCTGAGAGACGTTCATGAAATAATGGCCTTCTCTTCATAATAGGAATTTCTTCACTTGAAGTTTTGAGAGATTCTTCATATTTGGACCACGACTTCTTCATTTTTCTCCAATATTTATTTGGGATTTTGATATACAAAGATCCGCCTCCTTTTTCGACTTGGATCTATTTATCCTCATACCTTGGTAGGGTCTTTTCGGATAGACTTCTCCATGATCTTTACGAGAGTATTTGCTTTTCGTCGTGTGTCTCGATTCTTCATATTGATCTTTGATAAATGATTCTTCACATCACATTGGATCTTTAGCAACAAAATGTAGCCCTCATGCCTTGTTAGGACCTTTTTGGACTCGCCAATCTTCGCATCCCGCTTCAATAAGTTATGCCTTGGCTATGAACTCTAATCCATACCGAGCAACTTTTAAACGATCTTGGGCTAGAAGATAAGTAACTTTTCAAATCGTACAACCTTATTTATTGCAGATAAATTTATTAGCAAGCGATGGGAGAATAGGCTTATAATTAACTCACATAAATTCACGAAAGAATACCAAACTTATAATTGACTCTATCATCTCTCGTTCTCCACAGTTTAAAATATCAAGGAATGAGACTCGTGGATGCTTAGCCTATTAAATCAAAGTTTTGGGTTTTCGATGCGTCTATAGGATCTTGCAAACTCTTAGACTTTTTCAAGTTTAGAAATCACATTTTAAAGTTCCCTTGATAAACGACTCTCTAGGATCAATTATAGGAACTTGCGAAAAGTTCTTGTTCTTAACCCGTGAAAGTTAAGACTTTCGCGTTTTAAAGCTCCCTATATAAAAGCCTAGCAAAACTTGACTTAAACACGTTAAGGATACTAGCTAGAGTAAACTTAGATAAGTAAACTCGGGTTGAGTCAAAAGATTCACAATGTTTGAAAATTAAAACCACTTTATTAAAATTTATTCTAGTAAAGAAAGAAAATAACTATACAAAGGATAAAACAAATAGGCCAAAATAGATCAAAAATTTTGAAAAATGTCGAAAAATTGATTTTCCTGTTTAAAATGAGGACAAATACAAGGAAAAGGCCACTTAACTTCGATAGAAGTCCCCCCTACACTTGATATAAACATTGTCCTCAATGTTTAAGCATGTGGGAGTAAACTCCCCTACACTTAGGACATTGTGCACGTTATTTAAATCTTGTTAAGGAAAGGACAACTAACGAGATTCCTATTTTAATATTGAGAAATATAAAATAGTGAATCAAAAAGAGTTTAGGATAGAACCGGGAAGACGAGAACACGGAATCACGGTTCATCAAAAGTCATCAAGAGTGTGTCTTTGAAGCTCTAATCCCTGCACATGATAAGAAAGAAAACAAGAAACACCACGGGGCTCCCCCCTACACTTATGGTGAAAATAGGGAAAGATAGATAGATAATCGGGTTGCCTCCCGAAGAGCGCTTGTTTTTGTTAACCGAGTCACGAGCCTGACTCGTCCCCGAATTAAATGGTCCATGGGGAAGCCTCGAATGTAATACTGGGATCAAATACCTTGTCCTCGTTCCCGGAGGAATATAATAAAGGAGAGGCAGGAGGATAAGTCTTGAATGGTAGAAAGGTCCTTTCAACATACGAGAAGTATGTGAAATCTTGATCCACGGGAGGTGGGGTGGGTAAAGGAGACATATTGTCATCCCCCAAAGACAATGGATGGTCACTATTCGGCAAAGCCGTAAGGGTGTCAATCATAGAATGGTCCTTGTCACCTCCCGGGTCAAAGCACTCATCCTCATTTCCTGGTACGAAACGAGGAGAGTAAAAGCGATACATCACCTGCTTTGGTGTACACGCGGTAGGAGGAGGTGGTAATAGAATATGAGAAGTAAGAGAACAATTACCTTCCACCCGCGTCACCTTTCCAGTAGAGTCAAATCTCTCCACCTCTGCGATAGAAGGGGGCATGGCTAAGAAAGTATGATCATCAATAGCAAGAGAATCTGAGCTATCAATGTCCTCAATCCCTTCGTTAAAGAGAGGATTCACCTCACTAGATATGTAAGCGTCATCAAAATCAAATAAAGGGTTCGAATAAATCTTGAAAGTTTCCTTCGGAACGTCTTCATCGGATAGTGACTCGTCATCACTAGAAGTAAAATCATCATCTTGATCAAAAAGAGGATTAGAGAAAGCCAAAGAAGCCTCTCCCAAAGTGTTGGTGGAAGGAACATCATCAGAAGAAAGCGCATCATACTCATCGTCACTGTCGGATGTCAACTCAGATTCACGTGGAATTGGGACAAGGTTATCAGCACTAGACTTTATGAATTCGTCGGATTCCTTTGCAGGAATTGTGCTAAGATCCTCATCCCCTAGGATGGGTGAATTCTTAGGCTCCAGAGCCAGAAAGTCGGAAGAATGAATAGATTTCTCATCGTTCCAAGAAATAGGACTCTCATCGTCATCATCATCATAATAATATGGAGGCACAAGAGGAGGGGTATAAGCACTAAGGTTAGATACTTGCTCTTGTTGCTGATCCGCTTGACATTTTTCGATGATCTTGTTTCAAGATTCTTGATGTTGTTTACCTTGCTTAACAAGAGTGGCCCATTGTTCGTGGGAGCTCAAATGTTCGAAGGAAGGTTGATGAGTGACGGTGTGACGTGGGGGCTCAAAATTTTGAAACCCAGAATTATAGTACTGATGTGGCTCATGATAATTCATCGGCTGACAATAAGAAGTATCGTGAGGGCCCCCACAATGATTACAACACGGGTATTGAGAAAAACCCAGTGCATTTGGTAGATAGCTAGGACCATTGTCGTAATTGTAACCCGGTTCTTGCTCGTCCACGGGTATCGAATAGGACATACAATACACCAATGAGAATCGCTGCCACAATATATGCAAGGGGGAGGAATAGGTGGATTAGAAGAAAAGGATGAATTAGTAGAATTGCACGATGGACAAAATCCAAAATGGGAAAATTGTGAATCAGAAACGGTTGGAAGATCTTTTCCGCATTGCTCGCAATAAAAAAAATTCACATAATTCATCCTTAAATAATGGTCCCCTACACCTCCCGCAATGGACATAAAAAAACCATGAAGAATAATAGATAAGCAAGAAGAATATTTTTGGTGCAAAACTTTGAAAAAGAGATGCTTTTTATGATTTTTTAAATGTTTTTGGAAAACTTAAAACTTTGAAAAAGCACTTAAAGTAAATAACGCAAACTTAAATCTATCCTGAAGGCAAACTTAAAACGCAACTAAAACTTAAACTAAGGCAAGGCTTAAAATAAATCTAAGGCAGGTAAACTTAAAGTGCGACTAAGTAAAAAGGAGGGAAAAGTAAAGCTTAAAAATTCAAACTTAAAAACAGAAACTTAAAATAACCTGAAAATAGTTCATTCGGAATAAACCTTCGTTCGAAATAATTACTCGTTCGGAATGTCACCTTCGTTCGGAATAATTCTTCTTCACTCGGAATATTTACCAAAACCCTTGATTCGGAATAAAATGCTCATCCGGAATATTATTTCATTCGGAATAATAAGATCATCCGGAATATCCCTTCATCTGGAATATCCCTTCATCCGGAATACACCCTTGATTCGGAATGTTTTCCTTGACTCGGAATATTCTGCTTATTCGGAATAAATCCTCAAAACCTTTGTTCGGAATGTTCCGAATGAACACCTTGTTTCGGAATGTGATGTTGATCCGGAATAAACTCCCTTGGTTTGGAATAAGGCACTGATCCGAAATAACTAGAACAAACCCTTCATTCGAAATGTTCTGAATGAACAACCTTGATTCGGAATGATAAGCTGGTTCGGAATATCCACTGATCCAGAATAACAAACTGATCCAGAATATGTCACTTATCCGGAATGTTTGCTTGGTTCGGAATAATCACAACACCACCTTCATTCGGAATAATTAGGGCTTTGATCCGGAATAACCTGGAAATCAACAGTAACGAAGAACACGGGGACAAAAATAACACGAATCTAAACAAATCAAGCAAATCAAACCAAAAGATTAAGCAAAACTAATCAATAAACATAAACTAATCATAAACAAACAATCCAAATCAATAAAACTAACAATCAAACACTAACAAAATCAAAACCCACTTGATTAAATCAATAAAATTTAAAGAACATAAACATGAACAATAAGCATAAAGATTAAGATCAAACAAGAAAGGTAGATAGGAGATGAACAATAAAAGTAAAGATTAACAACAATTAAAAGGAAACTTACTTTAAATTAAAAGAATTTAAGGTGCAAGACAATTAAGTAAATGACAAGTATTTAAATGTACAAGTAATTAAAATGGAAGAGCATAGTTTGTCAAACTAGCCAATAAAAACAAATGAATATCCTAATGATCTATTTATAGGGGAGGAGGAGTTTAGTGGAAGGAAGCTTCCTCCCCTCTTTCTTCTTTCCTTAATTGCTTGTTTGGTCCTTAATCTCCAAATTCTTCGACTTTAGTCTTTTAATCTTTTAAATTCTTCGACTTTTGTCTCGGGATTAATAACTCGTCTTGTAATTTCTTCAATAAATTAGACTTTAGTTCTTCGGCTTTTAGTAAACTTCCGTCTTCTGACTTTTTCTTCGATAAATCTTCAGAATTGGTCTTGGACTTCCGCTCTTTTTGCACTCTTGATTTCTTGACTTCGTCTTTTGTCTTTTTCTTCGATAAAAGCCCGTGAATGCCCGTGTTTTCTCCCCTTTTCACATTTTCGTCCTAAATCACAACAAAAACACAAACCAAGCATAATTCCGACATTTACGACATAAAATACACGTTTTGGCTTGGTTATTATTGTAGTTAAGTGGTAAAAAGGATGGGTGTTTACACACCTATCAAATCCCCTACACTTGACCATTGCAATGTCCTCATGCAATGCATTAGTTACAAAGCACGATTACACTTCTCATCATAATCAATCCATATTGGCCTTTATTAAAGATATAGAAAATAACAAAACAAGTAAAGAAATCAAAAACTTACCTTAGGGTACTTGGAATTTCATGAATGATCATCATCCTCAAGTTTTCACTTTCTCCAAACCAAGCTTAAAAACGAGATCATTGTTATTATAAGTTAGCAAACCAACACGAACTCATGTGGGCCAATTATTTACTTAGACTCCCTTATTCCTAGGTGTATCTCTTATAATTTATTATTGTCTTGAATGATCACGAGGATGCATTGTTGACTTTTTTCGATAGTTATTCAGGATAGGGAAGATGAAGCACGTACTGGTAAGAAAAGAAAGGGTGATGGAGATCGTGTAGATAGAGGTGATAATAGGATGAATTTCAATCGCCGTCAAAACCAGAGAAAGGGGAATGCAAATGCTCATACCAATAACACACCGCGCAATGATGAAAGATGTCCTAAGTGTGGCCACAAGAGGCATGCTGGCGACTGTTGGAAGTGCCGAAATTGCGGAAAGCTTGGACACAAAGTTTAAAGGTGTATGAAGGGAATCATTTGCTTCAACTGTAACGAAGAGGGTTATAAGAAATCGGATTGCCCTAAGTTGTAAGAGATTGTACCTAGAAGAAACCCCCAGGGTGGTGCTTATCAACTTGGAACAGTCGAGGTGAAGAAAGAGGATCCAAATGTCGTTACTGGTAATTTTTTACTCAACAATCATTATGTTGTTGCTTTATTTGACTCGGGTGCTGATAGGAGCTTTGTATCCACTAATTTTAGTGCCCTTATTGACATTGAACCTGTTGAGATAAATACCAGTTACGAGGTGGAATTGGCTGATGGTAAATTAGTGAAAACTAATAAGCTATTAGAAGGATGCTCTCTAAATCTCTTGAACTATTCCTTTTCGATTGATTTGATGATGATAGAATTAGGTAGTTTTGATATTATCATTGGTATGGATTGGTTGTCGTTGAATAATGCTACTATTTTATGTGGAGAAAAGAAGGTTAAGATTCCTCTTAGGAATAGGAAGTCAGTAATTGATGGTAATCAAGGTGAATCCCGTTTAAAAATCGTTTCATGTATTAAAGTCAAAAAGTACATCAGGAACGGTTGCGAGTTATTCTTAGCTCAAGTGACCGGGAATGAGTCTAAGGAGAAAAGATTATAAGATGTACCTATTATCTGTGAATTTCCTGAGGTATTTCCTAAATATTTACCCGGACTTCAACCGATAAGGCAAGTTGAGTTTCAAATCGATTTAATTCCTGGTGTCGCACCGGTGGCACGTGCGCCTTACCAGTTAGCACCTTCTGAATTAAAGGAGTTATCTGAACAACTTAAGTAGTTGTTTGATAAAGGTTTTATTCGACCGAGCTCATTGCCTTGGGGAGCTCCAGTCTTGTTCGTTCAGAAGAAGGATGGATCTTTCCGTATGTGCATTGATTATAGGGAACTGAATAAGTTGACGATTAAAAATCGATATCCTTTACCAAGGATTGATGATTTGTTTGATCAACTACAAGGATCTAGTATCTATTCTAAGATAGATTTGCGGTCTGGATATCATCAACTTCGCGTCCGTGAAGAAGATATTCCTATAACGGCATTTAAAACTCGTTATGGACACTATGAATCGAGTGTGCAAACCCTACTTGGACAAATTTGTGATTGTGTTTATTGACGATATTCTAATCTATTCTAAGAATAAAGATGAACATGGAGAACATTTAAGGATTATCTTAAGTTTGATAAACGATGAAAGGTTGTATGCTAAGTTTTCGAAATGTGATTTTTGGTTAGATTCTGTGTAATTTCTTGGTCATGTGATTAACAAGGATGGAATTCATGTTGATCCTGCAAAGATTGAAGCCATTAAGAATTGGTCTGCACCGACAACGCCAATGGAAGTGCGACAGTTCTTAGGATTGGCTGGCTATTATAGCTGATTCATTAAAGAATTTTCTTTAATAGCTAAACCCTTGACTAAGCTTACCCAGAAGAATAAACCTTGCGTTTGGGGAAGTGATGAAGATGGAGCATTTCATATATTGAAGCAAAAATTATGTAGTGCGCCAATTCTATCATTACCCGACGGAAGTGAAGATTTTGTAGTATATTGTGATGCATCTCTTAGAAGTTATGGAGCTGTTTTGATGCAGCGAGAAAAAGTAATAGATTATGCTTCTATGCAATTTAGGAAGAAGGAGGAGAATTATACTACTCATGATCTTGAGTTAGGAGCTGTAGTCTTTGCTCTTAGGTTGTGGAGACATTATCTGTATGGCACCAAGTGTACGGTATTCACAGATCACAAAAGCCTACAGTATATTCTCGATCAAAAGGAATTGAACTCGAGGCAACGAAGATGGATAGAGTTGTTAAGTGATTATGATTGTGATATCAAATATCACCCCGGAAAAGCCAATGTTGTTGCCGATGCATTAAGTAGAAAAGATAGAGTGCCTATCATGGTATGTTCTCTAGTCTTGACCGTGCACAATAATTTGCCTGAGCAAATTAGAAATGCGCAAATTGAAGCTTGTAAGAAGGAAAATTTTGTTAATGAAGGGTTTCGAGGAGAAGGAGATCCTTTAGAAGTTAGAGCTGATGGATTGAAATGCTTAAGAGGTCGTATGTGGATACCTATGTTTGGAGGCTTAAGAGTTTTATTATGTTAGAATCCCATAAATCTAAATATTTCATTCATCCCGGATCTGATAAAATGTACCATGATTTGAAGAAGTTGTACTAGTGGCCGAATATGAAAGCTGATATTGCTATGTATGTTCTTCAATGCTTGACTTGTGCTAGAGTCAAAGCTGAACAATAAAAGCCATCAGGAGTACTTCAACAGCCAAAGATTCCAGAATGGAAGTGGGAGCGAATTACGATGGACTTTATCACTAAGCTTCCTAGAACATCATCTGGAAATAACTCGATTTGGGTCATTGTCGACAGACTGACCAAATCAGCACACTTCATTCTGGTTAAAGAGCAATTCTCACTGGAGAAATTGGCTCGTATTTATCTTGAGAATGTTGTATGCAAGCATGGAGTGCCTATATCGATCATTTCAAATCGAGATCCTAGATTCGCATCGAATTTTTGGAAATCTTTCCTAAGATCTTTGGGAACGAATCTCGACATGAGCACTGCTTATCACCCCCAGACTGATGGGCAGAGTGAAAGAACGATACAAACACTGGAAGTTATGTTGAGAGCTTGTGTGATAGATTTTGGTAAGAATTGGGATAAACATTTGCCTTTAGCAGAGTTTTCATATAACAATAGTTACCATGCTAGTATTAAGGCTGCATCGTTTGCAGCTTTGTATGGTAGGAAATGTAGATCTCCTGTATGTTGGAGTGAAGTTGGGGATACCCAGCTCACGGGACCGGAATTGATCCGGGAGACTACAAAGATGATAGTTCAGATTAAGAATAGGTTGTTGACTGCCCGTAGTAGACAGAAAAGTTACGCGGATGTGCGGCGGAAACCGTTGGAGTTTGAAGTGGGTGACCGAGTAATGTTGAATGTATCGCCATGGAAAGGCGTTATAATATTTGGAAAGTGAGGGAAATTGAATCTCCGCTATATTGGACCCTTTAAGATTTTATCTAGAGTAGGTCTGGTGGCTTACAAACTAGAGTTACCCCTAGAACTTCATGGTGTTCACAACACATTCCATGTATCTAATCTAAAGAAATGTTTAGCAGTGAGTGATGAGAAAATCTCGTTGGATAAGGTTCGAATAGATGAGAAGTTGCATTTTATCGAAGAACCCGTAAAGGTTATGGATCATGAGGTAAAGCAACCGAAACAAAATCAGATACCTATTGTCAAGATCCGATGGAATTCAAAGCATGGACCGAAATTTACTTGGGAACGAGAGGATGAAATGTGGAAGAAATATCCGCACCTCTTTGATTTGAATAAGAAACGGACATCAAAATGAAATGGATCACAAGGACGTTGATTCCTTTTAGGAGGAAAAGCTGTGACAATCTAACATTTTCAGGTAGTAAATTATTTTCTCGTATAATATTTTTAAACTTATTTTTGTGTCGGTTAATGAACTCACAATTTACGAATTTAAATTTGGGCTTACGTGCATAATTTAACGTCCTTTACGATTAAACCAGAAACCTTAGGATTACGTATTTACGTTTTTGAACTCCGTTTTTGATGAGACAATTTTTATTAGATTCGTTTTTTGCCGTTGATTCATAATTTATAAAAACGATTTTCGTAAAACGACCCGAGGGCACGCAAATCGAGGAAACTAGAATCAAAGAATACCCGTAAATTAGTGGGATGAGACAAAACAAGTTTTGTCCCACCCCACTCAAAAGGGACGGCCAAAGCATGACACCACATCTCATGATGTGTCAAATTGTAACTAACAAGTTACACTTGTTAGCTCAAGCTTAACAAGTAAGCTAACACACCACAAAACCACTAAACCAAACCATTTACATACTTTCACTCATGCAAACTACTCTCAAAATCCTCTCACCCTCCCACCATTTCCATCCCATTCCACCATCACACAACCCCACTTGATCAAATTTAGCCATAAACTTTGTGTTATCTACACATATAATGAATAACGCTTGAAGCCTTGTTGATTGGTGATCATTATAATATCAAAGGAGGTGATTTTCTTGTGTCCTATGGCTGATTTCTCAACAAATATTCTTGGTGGTTGATGATCTTGAAGACAAATTTGGTGTACCTCAAGCAGTTGTCATCCAAAAACAAGTTATAGTCTTGGTTGGTAAACAAGATCATCCTTTCTATTTTCTTTGTTATTTTGTGAAGATAAAATGTATTTTCTTTCCTATTGTATATGTATATGATGAATATATGATGATAAAAATGTTTTGTGGGGATCAAGTGTTGATAAACATGGTTAAAAAGATGGAAAACCATATGTAAAAAGGTTAAAATCTTCCTTAATAAATTGGCTGTATAAAAACAGTAACTAACCAAATGATAAACTGATAAAATGGCACAGTGGAAACAATATACAATAAGTATTAGGTCTTGTACACATGTGAGAGTTGGCCATGCAATGGAATCATTATAATGAGTGAGATATGATCAAAATAAAATTAGTGTATCAATCTGAATAGTCTGTTTTGTGACGACTGTTAGGGATACTTAGACTTGGATTGAGCAGTAGCTAAATCTAAGTTATTTATAACACATAATATGAAGTTTATGTCATCTAAAAATGAGCTTCTATCTCCTTGTATAACTCAAGATATGATAAAATGGTGAAAGTCAAACTAAAAATCAGATTTTTTGAAATTAAAGTTTAATAGTATTATAATTGCACTCAAATAAATATAGTATAAAATGTGAATGAAAACCCACTAACTTATATATTACATTTATATAAATATGTACAATGATAAATAAATGGAAATTTTATAAAAATGGTAGTTTGATAAGTTTATAAGTTGTAAAACTATAAACATGATTTTTACGTCTTTTCGGCTAAAACCGTAAAATTAACGTTTTCGTCCATTAAAACTTAGATGGTCGGACCCGTCTAATGTAAACTTTTTATAAGTCATATACTGATATATAAGTACCTATTACAAGTAAAAACCGATAAAACCCGAGCTATATAACATATGGACATTAACGGTCCAACTTAGCCTTATTGGACTATTAATACAACTAATTTGGCTAAACACTTATAAACTTACTTATTAGGCTTAACCCACTTGGGTCCAACATGTGAAGTATAATACTGATATTAAAAGTGGAAAATGGACTAATATAAGGTAATGGGCTTATAATAGTCTTATTGGGCCTAAAACATGTAAATAAGTAAAACTAGTAAACTAGTATAAAAATTACCAACACATAACACTAAAATGAGTAAATGAGAATGTATAAACCCACTTGATCATAATCATATGTATAAAATCATCATATGTATACATAATTTTTCTTTTTATATAATCATTGGACAAAAGTCTAAGACCGATTATTATTTATATAGGTTTCTTTGACCGAAGCACGCCCGTAGCCGATAATCCGCCTTTCGTTATCAACGTGAGTTCATAGCCTCGCACTCTTTTAACTGTTTTATAAAATGATTTGTAAACCCGCGAGGGAGATAACATGCTAGTTTTTGATAAAAATAGAACACAAGTAGTCCCGATGATATGCTTAATGATATGGACCCAAATGATGCTATGACCCAATAAAAGAGATAAAAAGGATTATTAGTAGTTAGGTCATGTCACTTAAAGTCCCATTAGCATGAATTGTGAACTACCGGGATTTGTTAGACGCTTATGCATATGATAGTACTATTTGGGGACTATCACCCCAGTTCGCACCTTGACGGTTGATCCCCATCGTACCACATTTATTGGTAAGCGAATTTATGTATGAGAAGATTTCCATAGCGTGATTTTTGTGATGACACGCTAACTTAGATGGGAAAATTGTTTGTCTGGTTCGCGACCCGTTGTTTGTGATAGTAAGGTAACAATGTCATGCGGCTAATAATAATCCAACACAATCCAAAAATGATACAAATAACGATAAGAATATTACCTATAATGGTAATATTGAGGCTACGGTCTCATGGACGGTTTAAGATGAATGCTTTGATTTAGATATTTCCTGACTAGCAATACGAGGACTTACTTCTGATATTATAGTTATGTTCTGATTTCAACGATTGTTTTATATAACGGTTTTATTAAACTCTATGAATTCACTCGGCATTCGTTGATATTATTTTTGCATTTTTTTATCTCAGGTGCTTGAAGGTAATTCGGATGGAGATCGACTCTGATGGCCCACATAATAATAAAACTGTTCATTCGATCGATGTTTTGTAAACTTAATGACCTGTATAATTTGGGACCTGTTGTACACTTGAAACTTTTTATCGAATGAATGTATGTTAAACCTTGTACAACCATTTTTATGTGTTGTCTATGATTGGCATTATTGTGCTATCCCGTAACACTCTAAAGACTCTTCCGCTATACCGATATGAAATTTGAGAGTGTTAAAATTTGGCTTTAGCTGAGTTAAAGGAAACACTTCGTACCCTAAAAGGTAAGAATGTTGTAAATAACACAGCCACTGATAAGTGTGAAAACACTCATCAATTATGATCCTAAAACCATTAAAAACACTGTCAAATACATTATTTTAACTGTAAATTATCAGAATTACGTGTGTATTTTGTGTTTGTGTATTTTCAGGTAATATAGGTACATTTGAGACAAAACACGAGCTTTCAAGGATTTATTTGAAGAAAAGACGAAGAAAAGGACGATAAAGCTATTCAAGGACCAATCATGCCAAACTTCCAAAGATCAAGGGCTTAAAGTGCAATTACTACAATGATAAAGGATGGAAAAGTGATTACTTAGAAGTTTTATAAACATTTGATGAAAGAGTGAAAGACAAAGGACTAAATAGCAATTAAGTGGAAAGTTTATTAACTTTATAACTTTGGTCTGTTGACCAAAGACCGGTCAAGACACAAACTTAACACATACGTCTTCTTCTTCCCAACGCAAGAGAGAGAAAGGAGATAGACGGTTAAACATCTTCACCTCCCAAACCTGCAATCAATTATTGAGGACGAACCATGAAGATTCAGAAGAAGATTACAACTACAAAAATTATCCTCTCATTCTCCTCTACATAAGGGTACAAATCAATTAGATCAAGACGCGAAGATAAAGAAACCCCCAATTCAGTTGAAGATGAAGAACGAAGAGTGTAAACCTCGTATTTACACGTGTCCATATATGATTGGAGGATACACGTCATCGCATCACCCTCTCGCGGCTATAAAAAGACATGAAGACCCTCATTAGAAATCGGTTAGCATAGGAGTAGTTTCACCTAGTTAGTTAGGAGTAGTTTAGATAAGTTTTCTTCACAGTTTAAATCATTTCAGTTTTCTGTTTAGTTTGTTAAGATTTCAGTTTTTACAGTTGTAACTGATTACTATTTTCGCCATTAATGAAAGCTTGAGTTTTCTCTTGTCAAAGATCATCTTCTTTATTCTGTTTTAAATTCTTTTACGTAACTGATACTGTTCACACAATAATAGAAGTTTGTTAATGTAGTTGAGAATAGAGCATCAAGGAATTCATAGTTACTGTTCACCGTTAGAGTTGTCGATTGTGTAGGTTTAATCAGATTATTTGAGTTCGTCTTTATTGTCAGCTTGTTGTTTCAGTGTTAGTTTAAACGTTTTGAATCTGTTTTTCTAAACGTTTTTGATATTGTCAGTTTGAGTTTGATAATCAGTTCTTTTGATTCAGATTGGTTAAGGTGTACACACTGTTCATTTTATTTTCGTAAGACTGATTGTAGTTCAAAAGTTAGTGAGTATTTGTTTTGAGTCACAAATTCTTCTAGTAACTGATGATTTCTGTTACTGTTCATTTGAGAGCAATTTTGTGAATTCTTAAATCTGGATTCGTTAACCATATAATATGTTGTAGTGTATTGTTAGGAATTGTTTAGTATTAGGTACACTCGAGCTCGTGACTGTTTGATTCGGTTAAGTCTGAGTTCAATTCAAATCTTTGATTTTAGTATTTGGATCAGGTTCGTTACCAGTAGTGTAATTTCGACTATGGATTACGCCTGAATGTTCTGTCGATAGAGTTAGCTTTCAGTAGGATAGGTTGCAGGTTTGATGTTTTTCCGCATTACTTTCAGTTCACGTAGTTATCAGATTAGGAGGTGTCGTTTGGTTTCTTGTTTTGATTCGATTTTGCAGGTGTTTGGATTTGTTGCTGACATGGTTAACAGATTCGTAGATGTGATGATTGTAGTTCTGTTCAGCAGTTAGATTGGTTTCGTAGCTGGTGGTTCAAGTAGCGTTTGTTTTAAACCGGCTCAGCGCCGCGTTTCTCGTCTCAACGGACTAGACTTCGGATGGATCGGTTAAGCACAAAATTTTATTTCATGTATTTTTGGTATAATCTGCTAGTTTGTTGTAGTGTAGTGTAATATTTGCTGGTTTATCCTTTAATTGCTAGTTTGTTATTAGATTGTTATAAGTTCTAGTTTAATTCTCGATAAGTTTGCACTTTGAATTACTGCATAAGAATTTTAACTGGTGTTTGGGAATCTGTTTTAGGCTTATTAAAATAGAATTTGTTGTGATAGCTAGCCTATACTTTGTTATAACTGATATATGAGATACGTAATACTTACTGGGCTAGTAGTTGGGCCTGGGTTCGTGAATAGGAATTACATTGGTAAGTTTGAAATGAGTTATAATAATATCATTAGGCCCATTTAGTTCATTTTTACATTTAAAGAGTAGTTAAAGTTTTAAAATTTGTAAAAGTAGAATCACAGATAAATAGGATTTTGTTTTGAATTTTTAGAATTTAAATAAAATTGAATTTTTACTTTTTTTTAACAGTAGATTTAGATTTGTATTTTGTCATTTTAAATTTGTAGTGTAAAAATTGTATTTTTCGTGCACTTTTACGTTTACATTTTATATTTGTAGAATAAATTTACTTTTTGCATTTTATATTTTATTCAATTGATTGTCGTAATTGCAATATGTTTTTAGCTTAGTACATATACGTAGCTAGATAGTATTTTTACATTTTTGCTTGTTAATTGCGAATTAGAAATAGATACCAAACAAAGTTGTATAACCAAAAACAATCAAGTCTTTGCTTAAAAACGTTATATCAATTCGAATCGAGCTGAGAAGACAACTACACTAAAAACGAAATATTAAATGGCGCCGCTGCCGGTTCTTTTCGTGAAGATTAACGATTTCGAGTGAGACGATTGGATTTTGGGATCCGTTCACCTTGTGAACGTTATTTTTACGTATTATAAATCAAAAACATAAAAAAATAAAAAAGATAAAAATACAAAAAAATAAAAAATCACAAAATCAATTCTTTTCCTAAAGAATTGAACCAAAAAAATTAAAAAATCCAAAAAGTAATCTTTTTCCTAAAAGATTACACCCAAAAATATATATTATTCGTTTTTATCGGTTTTTACGTAGATATAGTATTTTCCTTTAAAAATCAAATAAATACAAAAATATTTTTTTTTATATATTATTATATGTAGATACGTATACATATACGAACAATCAAGTTACCTATCTCCATAAGTATTGCCGAGGCATTACACCGTGTTGAGGGGCGTTCCGGTCCTTGACACGCGTATCGATCAAATAAAATTAAGCAAGAATAGATAAATACTTCCAATTGGCAATAATTCGAAGAATACAAACTACTAAAGTGAATAGATAGGCGACGTGCTATAAAATGCCGTCTAAGGGTCAATAGGTACTTAAGTGCTTCGCGCCACCTAACCCCCCATTCACTAGTGCGTATTCTAAGAAGGAAGGCTTAATTGGAGGTCTTGCACCCAAGTAGTAATTATATATATACTTTCTTGTGGATATTTCATATCGAAACTCGAGGGAGATAATCTCTTCTCCTTCAAAAGTCGACCGAGGGCTACTCCCTCATTCCTCGTGTTTACTTACACGTGTACTCGCACACGTGTAACCATACCACCTTTGGTGTATTACTTCCTTTCCCGAGGAAGCTTTTAAACGTCATTATACTTGTATATACATTCGGCCACCTTGTTAAACATGGATACTCGTTCCATGTTGGAGATCTTGCAACAACGATCCGCCAACGCTAATTATTCGCCTTGTTCGACTTGTGGAGGTCCACACGATACTTATTTATGTGATCAAAATAATAGTTATTATGGGGAGGGATATGCTTATAATGGAACCGAGAACCCTAATTTTCAACCTAACACTCAAATGGACTACACTTGTAATGACTATATAGGATATTCCGGTTTTTCATCACAACCTCCACCATCATTTCATGATCAAACCTTTAATGTGCCATACCAAAACCAAGGATTTTCCAATTATGGAGGTTTTCAAAATGAAGGAAATTTTCAAGGTTACAATCATGATAACTTTCATAATCCAAACTCTTTTCAAACATATAATTCACCTAATTATGGAAATCCACCTCCACCCCATTCTTCGACTTATTCATGTGAGTTTTGTGGAAAAGAACCCCATTATGGTTATGATTGTAGACCGAGGGATCCGCCATCTTATGACCCTAATTTTGTCGAGAAGCTTTCTTTACTTAAGACAATAAACAAGTCGATTGATGGAATTTCTAAGGCGATTGATAGTAAGAACGACATAAGCATTGAGGAAATGAAAAGCGTGTGCCCATTGTTAGAGGAACAAATTAAGTTTTTTGAGGAAGTGGAAATTATGACTTGGCAAATTTATGACAAGGAGATCGGTGCAATGTGTCGTGAATCGTTGAAAAAAGGTTCTTGTCACTTCAGGAAATATTTAAATGATTTCCTCTTTAAGATTGATAAAGAAGAGGCAGAAGAACGATATTTTGCTAATCGTGCTCGTTTGCTTAAACAATGCTTATATGACGATGATTACTATCCTTCGATTTACATGACACTTAATGATGACACATCTTCATCACCTTTACCTCACGTGGAACCCACCGACTCTTTGACCATAGGGGACGAGCCTCTTAGCACTAATACAAACACCAATTTGGATGAATTAACCGTTTCTAGTGTTGAGAACCTTATCCCAATCCAAAGAGAGCTTGAGAGGGTTTCCAATGAACCATGTGATGAGCCTTGTGTTGATACCTCTTCTCCTCATGATCACATTGAGATTTTGTGCTATCCCGTAACACTCTAAAGACTCTTCCGCTATACCGATATGAAATTTGAGAGTGTTAAAATTTGGCTTTAGCTGAGTTAAAGGAAACACTTCGTACCCTAAAAGGTAAGAATGTTGTAAATAACACAGCCACTGATAAGTGTGAAAACACTCATCAATTATGATCCTAAAACCATTAAAAACACTGTCAAATACATTATTTTAACTGTAAATTATCAGAATTACGTGTGTATTTTGTGTTTGTGTATTTTCAGGTAATATAGGTACATTTGAGACAAAACACGAGCTTTCAAGGATTTATTTGAAGAAAAGACGAAGAAAAGGACGATAAAGCTATTCAAGGACCAATCATGCCAAACTTCCAAAGATCAAGGGCTTAAAGTGCAATTACTACAATGATAAAGGATGGAAAAGTGATTACTTAGAAGTTTTATAAACATTTGATGAAAGAGTGAAAGACAAAGGACTAAATAGCAATTAAGTGGAAAGTTTATTAACTTTATAACTTTGGTCTGTTGACCAAAGACCGGTCAAGACACAAACTTAACACATACGTCTTCTTCTTCCCAACGCAAGAGAGAGAAAGGAGATAGACGGTTAAACATCTTCACCTCCCAAACCTGCAATCAATTATTGAGGACGAACCATGAAGATTCAGAAGAAGATTACAACTACAAAAATTATCCTCTCATTCTCCTCTACATAAGGGTACAAATCAATTAGATCAAGACGCGAAGATAAAGAAACCCCCAATTCAGTTGAAGATGAAGAACGAAGAGTGTAAACCTCGTATTTACACGTGTCCATATATGATTGGAGGATACACGTCATCGCATCACCCTCTCGCGGCTATAAAAAGACATGAAGACCCTCATTAGAAATCGGTTAGCATAGGAGTAGTTTCACCTAGTTAGTTAGGAGTAGTTTAGATAAGTTTTCTTCACAGTTTAAATCATTTCAGTTTTCTGTTTAGTTTGTTAAGATTTCAGTTTTTACAGTTGTAACTGATTACTATTTTCGCCATTAATGAAAGCTTGAGTTTTCTCTTGTCAAAGATCATCTTCTTTATTCTGTTTTAAATTCTTTTACGTAACTGATACTGTTCACACAATAATAGAAGTTTGTTAATGTAGTTGAGAATAGAGCATCAAGGAATTCATAGTTACTGTTCACCGTTAGAGTTGTCGATTGTGTAGGTTTAATCAGATTATTTGAGTTCGTCTTTATTGTCAGCTTGTTGTTTCAGTGTTAGTTTAAACGTTTTGAATCTGTTTTTCTAAACGTTTTTGATATTGTCAGTTTGAGTTTGATAATCAGTTCTTTTGATTCAGATTGGTTAAGGTGTACACACTGTTCATTTTATTTTCGTAAGACTGATTGTAGTTCAAAAGTTAGTGAGTATTTGTTTTGAGTCACAAATTCTTCTAGTAACTGATGATTTCTGTTACTGTTCATTTGAGAGCAATTTTGTGAATTCTTAAATCTGGATTCGTTAACCATATAATATGTTGTAGTGTATTGTTAGGAATTGTTTAGTATTAGGTACACTCGAGCTCGTGACTGTTTGATTCGGTTAAGTCTGAGTTCAATTCAAATCTTTGATTTTAGTATTTGGATCAGGTTCGTTACCAGTAGTGTAATTTCGACTATGGATTACGCCTGAATGTTCTGTCGATAGAGTTAGCTTTCAGTAGGATAGGTTGCAGGTTTGATGTTTTTCCGCATTACTTTCAGTTCACGTAGTTATCAGATTAGGAGGTGTCGTTTGGTTTCTTGTTTTGATTCGATTTTGCAGGTGTTTGGATTTGTTGCTGACATGGTTAACAGATTCGTAGATGTGATGATTGTAGTTCTGTTCAGCAGTTAGATTGGTTTCGTAGCTGGTGGTTCAAGTAGCGTTTGTTTTAAACCGGCTCAGCGCCGCGTTTCTCGTCTCAACGGACTAGACTTCGGATGGATCGGTTAAGCACAAAATTTTATTTCATGTATTTTTGGTATAATCTGCTAGTTTGTTGTAGTGTAGTGTAATATTTGCTGGTTTATCCTTTAATTGCTAGTTTGTTATTAGATTGTTATAAGTTCTAGTTTAATTCTCGATAAGTTTGCACTTTGAATTACTGCATAAGAATTTTAACTGGTGTTTGGGAATCTGTTTTAGGCTTATTAAAATAGAATTTGTTGTGATAGCTAGCCTATACTTTGTTATAACTGATATATGAGATACGTAATACTTACTGGGCTAGTAGTTGGGCCTGGGTTCGTGAATAGGAATTACATTGGTAAGTTTGAAATGAGTTATAATAATATCATTAGGCCCATTTAGTTCATTTTTACATTTAAAGAGTAGTTAAAGTTTTAAAATTTGTAAAAGTAGAATCACAGATAAATAGGATTTTGTTTTGAATTTTTAGAATTTAAATAAAATTGAATTTTTACTTTTTTTTAACAGTAGATTTAGATTTGTATTTTGTCATTTTAAATTTGTAGTGTAAAAATTGTATTTTTCGTGCACTTTTACGTTTACATTTTATATTTGTAGAATAAATTTACTTTTTGCATTTTATATTTTATTCAATTGATTGTCGTAATTGCAATATGTTTTTAGCTTAGTACATATACGTAGCTAGATAGTATTTTTACATTTTTGCTTGTTAATTGCGAATTAGAAATAGATACCAAACAAAGTTGTATAACCAAAAACAATCAAGTCTTTGCTTAAAAACGTTATATCAATTCGAATCGAGCTGAGAAGACAACTACACTAAAAACGAAATATTAAATGGCGCCGCTGCCGGTTCTTTTCGTGAAGATTAACGATTTCGAGTGAGACGATTGGATTTTGGGATCCGTTCACCTTGTGAACGTTATTTTTACGTATTATAAATCAAAAACATAAAAAAATAAAAAAGATAAAAATACAAAAAAATAAAAAATCACAAAATCAATTCTTTTCCTAAAGAATTGAACCAAAAAAATTAAAAAATCCAAAAAGTAATCTTTTTCCTAAAAGATTACACCCAAAAATATATATTATTCGTTTTTATCGGTTTTTACGTAGATATAGTATTTTCCTTTAAAAATCAAATAAATACAAAAATATTTTTTTTTATATATTATTATATGTAGATACGTATACATATACGAACAATCAAGTTACCTATCTCCATAAGTATTGCCGAGGCATTACACCGTGTTGAGGGGCGTTCCGGTCCTTGACACGCGTATCGATCAAATAAAATTAAGCAAGAATAGATAAATACTTCCAATTGGCAATAATTCGAAGAATACAAACTACTAAAGTGAATAGATAGGCGACGTGCTATAAAATGCCGTCTAAGGGTCAATAGGTACTTAAGTGCTTCGCGCCACCTAACCCCCCATTCACTAGTGCGTATTCTAAGAAGGAAGGCTTAATTGGAGGTCTTGCACCCAAGTAGTAATTATATATATACTTTCTTGTGGATATTTCATATCGAAACTCGAGGGAGATAATCTCTTCTCCTTCAAAAGTCGACCGAGGGCTACTCCCTCATTCCTCGTGTTTACTTACACGTGTACTCGCACACGTGTAACCATACCACCTTTGGTGTATTACTTCCTTTCCCGAGGAAGCTTTTAAACGTCATTATACTTGTATATACATTCGGCCACCTTGTTAAACATGGATACTCGTTCCATGTTGGAGATCTTGCAACAACGATCCGCCAACGCTAATTATTCGCCTTGTTCGACTTGTGGAGGTCCACACGATACTTATTTATGTGATCAAAATAATAGTTATTATGGGGAGGGATATGCTTATAATGGAACCGAGAACCCTAATTTTCAACCTAACACTCAAATGGACTACACTTGTAATGACTATATAGGATATTCCGGTTTTTCATCACAACCTCCACCATCATTTCATGATCAAACCTTTAATGTGCCATACCAAAACCAAGGATTTTCCAATTATGGAGGTTTTCAAAATGAAGGAAATTTTCAAGGTTACAATCATGATAACTTTCATAATCCAAACTCTTTTCAAACATATAATTCACCTAATTATGGAAATCCACCTCCACCCCATTCTTCGACTTATTCATGTGAGTTTTGTGGAAAAGAACCCCATTATGGTTATGATTGTAGACCGAGGGATCCGCCATCTTATGACCCTAATTTTGTCGAGAAGCTTTCTTTACTTAAGACAATAAACAAGTCGATTGATGGAATTTCTAAGGCGATTGATAGTAAGAACGACATAAGCATTGAGGAAATGAAAAGCGTGTGCCCATTGTTAGAGGAACAAATTAAGTTTTTTGAGGAAGTGGAAATTATGACTTGGCAAATTTATGACAAGGAGATCGGTGCAATGTGTCGTGAATCGTTGAAAAAAGGTTCTTGTCACTTCAGGAAATATTTAAATGATTTCCTCTTTAAGATTGATAAAGAAGAGGCAGAAGAACGATATTTTGCTAATCGTGCTCGTTTGCTTAAACAATGCTTATATGACGATGATTACTATCCTTCGATTTACATGACACTTAATGATGACACATCTTCATCACCTTTACCTCACGTGGAACCCACCGACTCTTTGACCATAGGGGACGAGCCTCTTAGCACTAATACAAACACCAATTTGGATGAATTAACCGTTTCTAGTGTTGAGAACCTTATCCCAATCCAAAGAGAGCTTGAGAGGGTTTCCAATGAACCATGTGATGAGCCTTGTGTTGATACCTCTTCTCCTCATGATCACATTGAGATTTTATCACATATTGACCTTCATGCTACTACTAGTGATTTTGGTGATTTTGATCTTGATGAATTGTTTAAAGAAAGGGATAATGAGATTGAGGAAGAGTTTGAGGAAGACTTTCCACAAATGGAGGATGAAAATTGTGATTCTAGTGACGCGTCTTATGCTATATCATCCGATGATTTGTCTTGTCAAGATAACATTCCTAATTTGGATGAAGAGTTTGTTCCTATAGGAAAAGTGGATCCTTCTCCTCTACCACTTTATGATTCTTGTGATGAAACCTTTGATGATCCTTATGATACTGATGAGTCTTTTACTTCTGATGATGATGACTCCATTTCTTCTATGACTCCTTCACCTATTCCTCTAAGTGACTTTGTGATACATTCAAATCCTCTTTTTGAGACATGTTTTGATAACCCACTTTTTGAGGACTGTGAAGAACCTAATAATGAGTCTATAGAAGAAGAACCCTTGATTGATATTCCTTCACTGGTTTTTGAGGATACACCTATTGATTTTCATGATCATATCATCCCTTTGAGTGATTCTCTCATTAATACACCTCTTTTTGAGCCTTATGTTCCCACCCTCCCACCCTTGAAGTTGGTTATTGATGAAGATCCTTTCCTCTTAGAGATTGATACTTTTTCACTTAAGGCACCTTTAGAACTCAAAACCTTTGATATGGACTCTCTTATGGAGATTGATACCACCATAGAGGATACTCTTGCACATTTTGATATAGAGGTCGACGATAGTGTTTCTAATTTGGAAGAGGAGGTTCGTCTTATTACTACATTGCTTTTTGGGAACATAGAGCCTACACCTCATCCACAAGACACTATTAATTTTGATCCTCTTTTCGTTATGCCTTCTATGGAAGATTACCCACCTTTTGATGATGATGATGAGCCTAACATGGACATAATAGTTATGAATGTTTTGATACCTACACCTTCGTTGTCTCATAATACTTTGATCACTAAGGGGGAATCTTATATGGTTGATACGAGTTCATCTTCTTATTTTCCCATGAAGGGAAAGGTTTTTGATCCTGGGATACATATGTTTGGAAAAAATTGGTTTTCATCTACTCCACTTAAGAGTGTGCCTTCGATTGATATGCGCTTCTTGTATGAGCTTACTTTGGTGATGCTACCTATTTTGGAGTTGTTCGAATGTAGAGATGGGAACTTTGTATTTGATCCTGGAGTGCTTCATATTTGAGAGATTTCGTATGTTGGACGAACTTGAGACACGTTGGACCGTTCCATTTATCAAGGCAGATTTGGTAAATCTTATAGTAAATGGCAACGTGCTAAGTTTGAGTGTATCATGTGAGATGTGCTTCAAAGTGGATATTCTTTATTCTCCATGATGGTTTCCCCAAGGACAATCTAATTCGGGGCCGAGTCGAGCTAGCGACTTAGGGTTAAAAAAACTCAAGCATTGAATAACTAGGTTAGAAAACGTAGAGTAGATTTTCAATAGGTTAGGTTTAATTAAAAGGATGTTATAGTAGAGTTGAAGTGGAGGGGTGCCTTTCTTCGTCTTTTGGTGTTTGTTTCAAGGGTTGCTCTCTCACATTTCATGCTTGGAGCTTATGGAGGAGGCCCGTGTATCTGGTTCACTTCGATTAGTTTTTGCTATCATGATATTACACAATTGTGCTTAAAATGGATACCCTTTAGTTGTCTCTTCCTTAATTTGGGTTAAGCAAAGTAATCAATGTCATAAGTGTAGGGGAGTTCACTCCAATGCTCTTAAACATTGAGGACAATGTTTATCTTAAGTGTAGGGGAGACTTCTATCGAAGTGACCTTACCTAGACCATTGCCTTAACTTCATGATAACATGGAAAATGAATTTTTAAACATTTTTCAAATTTTTGATCTACTTTGGCCACCAAAAATATGCATTCATAATTTTTGCATCAATCATTTTTCATGTGCATAACACATTTGCATTGTATATATTTCTTCTTTTGTATTTTTCATCAAAATATATAAAAAGGAAAAATATAATAAAACATGGTTTTAACAAATTTAGATTTCTTTGACATATTAGGCCCGCCATGGATATTTTGACTCAACCCGAGTTTGCTTATCTTAGCATTCTCTAGCTAGTATCCTTAACCATGTAGTCCTTCATTGGTCTATTAGGCTAAGCTTCCACCAATTTCATTCTTTGAAATTTTAAATTTGTGGAGAATGGGAAATGATAGAGTTGAAGCAAGTGTAAAAGGGCTAGATAGACTTCATGGCAATTACTTGTGGCTAAACCCTTCTCTTCTCTACCTCTATTTTCTTCGCATGTATATAATTGTTAATAAATAATCAAGTACGGTTTTAATTGGTTTGTAATCTCTTATGCATTTTTGGCTAATCATTCATGGTTGGTATGAGTACGTCTTAAGATTCTAAGTTAGCACGTTTTATGTGTACTAGACTTATGTCATGCTCCATATTTAGCGGGTGTTTTTCCTTTTCTTCTTTGCAAATTTTTTTTTGGTGAGGAATAAAGAAAAATAAGAGCGGCTTATGAAAAAATGAGTGGCTAGAAAAAAAAAAAAAGAAAAAAAAATAATAATGCAAGACTCCCAAGAGGGGCAGTGTGGTGTTAATTATAGTGACTATTGAGTTCCAATATTACCTTGACGGGTTGCGGGGATTCAATAGATTGCTCCAATCCAATATTACCTTGACGGGTTGCGGGGTTGAAGATCCAAAATCTCAAAAAGATGCGGATGTAAATTATTGCGTGAGTTTATTTTCCTTTCCTTAGCGAGTGTGTAGCTACTTATGAAAGCATGACATGAGGATTTTACACATAAGGCGAATGACTTATTACTCTTAATACGGACTTGTATTAATTGTGAGCGGTTTTTCAAGTAATGGATGAGAAGATTACTTAGGATTAAAACCGTGCTTCCTTATTTTTGGATTTTACACTTCTTATATTTCACACTTGAATAATGACAAATTTGCCCACAAGCAATTTGCTCAATTAATAACCGGTTCCACATTTAATTGTCATGAATAAGTTGATGCACTTTTTACTTGTGAATGCAATGATCCCATTTATTAGCTTGGTATGGGGAAAGTGAAACTTGAGGGTGATAAATGTTCATGGTACCCAAGCCCTAATCCAAGTCATTGATTTCTTTATGAGTTATTTCCAGCAAAACCATTTATGAAAAATCCAAAAATATATAAATAGAATTGTTTTCTTTGCATTGCATTGTAAATATTCAAAACCATTCATCATGTAGTATAGTTTAGTTTATTAAATCATAAAATGGCCAAGGTTGGTTAATTATGAGAAAAGTGTAACTTGGTGCTTTAAAATGCTGCATTGCATGAGGACATGGCAATGGTCAAGTGGAGGGGAGTTGATAAGTGTGAAAACACTCATCAATTATGATCCTAAAACCATTAAAAACACTGTCAAATACATTATTTTAACTGTAAATTATCAGAATTACGTGTGTATTTTGTGTTTGTGTATTTTCAGGTAATATAGGTACATTTGAGACAAAACACGAGCTTTCAAGGATTTATTTGAAGAAAAGACGAAGAAAAGGACGATAAAGCTATTCAAGGACCAATCATGCCAAACTTCCAAAGATCAAGGGCTTAAAGTGCAATTACTACAATGATAAAGGATGGAAAAGTGATTACTTAGAAGTTTTATAAACATTTGATGAAAGAGTGAAAGACAAAGGACTAAATAGCAATTAAGTGGAAAGTTTATTAACTTTATAACTTTGGTCTGTTGACCAAAGACCGGTCAAGACACAAACTTAACACATACGTCTTCTTCTTCCCAACGCAAGAGAGAGAAAGGAGATAGACGGTTAAACATCTTCACCTCCCAAACCTGCAATCAATTATTGAGGACGAACCATGAAGATTCAGAAGAAGATTACAACTACAAAAATTATCCTCTCATTCTCCTCTACATAAGGGTACAAATCAATTAGATCAAGACGCGAAGATAAAGAAACCCCCAATTCAGTTGAAGATGAAGAACGAAGAGTGTAAACCTCGTATTTACACGTGTCCATATATGATTGGAGGATACACGTCATCGCATCACCCTCTCGCGGCTATAAAAAGACATGAAGACCCTCATTAGAAATCGGTTAGCATAGGAGTAGTTTCACCTAGTTAGTTAGGAGTAGTTTAGATAAGTTTTCTTCACAGTTTAAATCATTTCAGTTTTCTGTTTAGTTTGTTAAGATTTCAGTTTTTACAGTTGTAACTGATTACTATTTTCGCCATTAATGAAAGCTTGAGTTTTCTCTTGTCAAAGATCATCTTCTTTATTCTGTTTTAAATTCTTTTACGTAACTGATACTGTTCACACAATAATAGAAGTTTGTTAATGTAGTTGAGAATAGAGCATCAAGGAATTCATAGTTACTGTTCACCGTTAGAGTTGTCGATTGTGTAGGTTTAATCAGATTATTTGAGTTCGTCTTTATTGTCAGCTTGTTGTTTCAGTGTTAGTTTAAACGTTTTGAATCTGTTTTTCTAAACGTTTTTGATATTGTCAGTTTGAGTTTGATAATCAGTTCTTTTGATTCAGATTGGTTAAGGTGTACACACTGTTCATTTTATTTTCGTAAGACTGATTGTAGTTCAAAAGTTAGTGAGTATTTGTTTTGAGTCACAAATTCTTCTAGTAACTGATGATTTCTGTTACTGTTCATTTGAGAGCAATTTTGTGAATTCTTAAATCTGGATTCGTTAACCATATAATATGTTGTAGTGTATTGTTAGGAATTGTTTAGTATTAGGTACACTCGAGCTCGTGACTGTTTGATTCGGTTAAGTCTGAGTTCAATTCAAATCTTTGATTTTAGTATTTGGATCAGGTTCGTTACCAGTAGTGTAATTTCGACTATGGATTACGCCTGAATGTTCTGTCGATAGAGTTAGCTTTCAGTAGGATAGGTTGCAGGTTTGATGTTTTTCCGCATTACTTTCAGTTCACGTAGTTATCAGATTAGGAGGTGTCGTTTGGTTTCTTGTTTTGATTCGATTTTGCAGGTGTTTGGATTTGTTGCTGACATGGTTAACAGATTCGTAGATGTGATGATTGTAGTTCTGTTCAGCAGTTAGATTGGTTTCGTAGCTGGTGGTTCAAGTAGCGTTTGTTTTAAACCGGCTCAGCGCCGCGTTTCTCGTCTCAACGGACTAGACTTCGGATGGATCGGTTAAGCACAAAATTTTATTTCATGTATTTTTGGTATAATCTGCTAGTTTGTTGTAGTGTAGTGTAATATTTGCTGGTTTATCCTTTAATTGCTAGTTTGTTATTAGATTGTTATAAGTTCTAGTTTAATTCTCGATAAGTTTGCACTTTGAATTACTGCATAAGAATTTTAACTGGTGTTTGGGAATCTGTTTTAGGCTTATTAAAATAGAATTTGTTGTGATAGCTAGCCTATACTTTGTTATAACTGATATATGAGATACGTAATACTTTCTGGGCTAGTAGTTGGGCCTGGGTTCGTGAATAGGAATTACATTGGTAAGTTTGAAATGAGTTATAATAATATCATTAGGCCCATTTAGTTCATTTTTACATTTAAAGAGTAGTTAAAGTTTTAAAATTTGTAAAAGTAGAATCACAGATAAATAGGATTTTGTTTTGAATTTTTAGAATTTAAATAAAATTGAATTTTTACTTTTTTTTAACAGTAGATTTAGATTTGTATTTTGTCATTTTAAATTTGTAGTGTAAAAATTGTATTTTTCGTGCACTTTTACGTTTACATTTTATATTTGTAGAATAAATTTACTTTTTGCATTTTATATTTTATTCAATTGATTGTCGTAATTGCAATATGTTTTTAGCTTAGTACATATACGTAGCTAGATAGTATTTTTACATTTTTGCTTGTTAATTGCGAATTAGAAATAGATACCAAACAAAGTTGTATAACCAAAAACAATCAAGTCTTTGCTTAAAAACGTTATATCAATTGATTGTCTCAACATCGTCTTCTAGTGCAATAAAAAGGAACCTCATCGCCGTCATACCACTTAACAAGGGCCCCAGGACTAAACTATCTCAAACATCGGTCACTAAAAAAAGGCAAAATCAAAACTGGTTTCTAATATTCCTGTGTTGCCTTCTACAGGAGTAAACACCACTACTAAGGCTCAAAGATCTAATCTTAAAAGAAACATGAAGAATGATAGGATACTTGCCCCCATCTAGTAGTCAAGTGAAGAAGAAAGTAGAAGCCCACCCTAGGAATGTTATTTCTGTTTTGAATAAAAAGAATCATGTAGCTAAACCTAAAGGCTCTATGATTGTGCAGCTTTCTAAGCCTACTTTGAGTTCTAATATGAAATCTTGGAATTGCAATGAATGTATGTTTTCTAGTCATCGGGATTCTTGCCTTATTTACCATGTGAATGAGATGAATGGCCGGAAAAATTTTTAGAATGGAAACCGAATGGGAAAGTGTTAACCCAAGTTGGTTGGATGTAGCGCCCCACTGGTAAAACTTTCACTATATTAGGAAATTCGTGCCCTTTAACTAGGATCACTCTCACTAAAGCGAAGAAAGTGCGCCCTTTAATTAGGAGTACCAAGGCTACCAAAACACAAGCGTGTCCTTTAACTAGGAGCAACAACACTACTGTAGGAACCAAGTGCCCTTTAAATATGTATACTCCCACTGTAGTGCCCGCTAATACTCCAAAACCTCAGAAACTTGGAACAATAAAACCTGTTATTGGTAAAAATCACATTAGAAAACGCCGGAAATCTAAGGATAACACAAATGTTAGTAATTCTGATAATATCATATATGTATTTGCTAACACTCCAGAACCAATAGTTTCCAATGCATTGTCTACTGTTGTTGTTGAAAATAGGTGGTCCAAATTGTTCTCTGGTATTTTGACTCTAGTTGCTCCAAGCATATGACCGGAGATCGCTCTCATCTCTGAAATTTCGTCAGCAAGTTTCTTGGTATGGTTCGATTTGGAAATGATCATATTGCAAAGATAATGGGTTACGGTGAATATCATATTGGGAATGTTGTAATTTCAAGAGTGTATTATGTGGAAGGTCTCGGTCACAATTTATTTTCTGTGGGACAATTTTGTAATTCAAACCTAGAAGTTGCTTTTCGAGAGCATACCTACTTCATTCGTAATTTGGAAGGGGTTGATTTATTGAAAGGTACTCGAGGGAATAATTTGTACACTTTGTCTCTACAAGATATGATGGCCACTTCTCCCGTATGTGTTCTCTCCAAAGCATCGAAAACTAAGTCATGGTTATGGTATCGACGGTTATCTCATCTTAAATTTGACGCAATTAATCATTTGGCGAAAAACGAACTTGTTCGTGGTCTTTCTAAACTTACATTTTACAAGGACCATTTGTGTTCCGCGTGTACAATGGGGAAAAGCACTAAGAAATTATACAAACCCAAGACTAAAGACACCAACCAAGAGAAACTTTATTTGTTGCATGTGGATCTGTGTGGGCCAATGCGTGTTGAAAGTCTTAGTGGTACAAAGTACATCCTTGTCATTGTCGATGATTACTCTCGGTTTACATGGGTGAAATTTCTTACAACAAAAAATGAGGCACCTATATTCATCATCAGATTTCTAAGATGATTAAAGTGCGTCTCAACACTATTGTTTGACGTATTCGCACAGATAATGGATCCGAATTTGTGAATCAAATCTTGCGAAATTATTATGAAGAAGTTGGCATATCTTATTAAACATCCGTTGCTCGCACTCCACAACAAAACAGTGTCGTTGAAAGGCGAAATCACACACTTATGGAAGCTGCTCGAACGATGTTAATTTACGCAAAGGCTCCATTGTTTTTCTGGGCCGAAGCAGTATCTACAACAGTTTACACCCATAACCGGTCACTAATTCGAAAACGCCATGGTAAAACACCTTATGAGCTCTTACATGGAAAAGTACCAGATTTATCATATCTTCATGTATTTGGTTCTCTTTGCTATCCAAATAATGATGGTGACAATTTGGGAAAACTTCAACCAAAGGCAGATATTGGTATTTTTATTGGTTATGCACCCGCAAAGAAGGCCTTCCGAATCTACAATCGTAATTCTCGTAAGATCCTCGAAACTATGAATGTTGATTTTGATGATTTGACGACAATGGCTTCTAAGCAAAGCAGCTCTGAACCCGCACTTCATGAAATGGGACCCAGTAACATTAGTTCTGGTTTTGTCCCAAACAACCCTACTTCATCATCATTTACACCACCTACTAGGAATGAATGAGATACGTTGTTTCAACCATTTTTTGATGAATTCTTTACTCCTCCAAGTATTGTTTCTCCAGAACCTGAAGAAATAGCTCCGGTTACCGAAGTTGTAGCTCCAGCAACCGAAGCACAATCAGATACGTCTACACCTACAATTGGTCAAGATATACCTTCAATGAGTAATTCTCAACCAACACCTGAATCAACTACCCATGTCATGCCTATTGATGATGAAGAGGATGATGATGATCACGACTTGGAATTAGCTCAAATGCTTGAACTTCCATTCTTTGGTGTATCAATTCCTGACCATAATCAAGCCGGGTCATCCACCTCAGAGGACGCTCCTACTACGGTCTACTCTAATCCATGGATTTGTGAACATGACAGCAAGTGGACAAAGGACCATTATATAGATTCTATTATTGGTGACCCTAATCGTCCGGTATCCACACGAAGTCAGTTACAAGAAAGTGAAATGTTTTGTCATTTTGATGCTTTTCTTAGTGAAGTTGAACCTAAGACATGGCAACAAGCATTTACCCAATCTTGTTGGATAGAAACTATGCAAGAAGAACTTAATGAATTTATACGTCTTAATGTATGGGAACTTGTCCCATGCCCGGATCAAGTGAAGTCACTCACTTTGAAATGGTTTTACAAGGTGAAACTCGATGAGTTAGGCGGAATATTAAAGAACAAGGCTCGACTAGTAGCTCGTGGATACAAGCAATTATTCGGAATCAAATTTATGGAATCCTTTGCACCGGTTTCCCGTTTAGAAGCTATTAGACTATTCCTCGCTTATGTAGACCACATGAATATGATCGTCTATCAGATGGATGTGAAGACGGCATTTCTCAATGGTGAAATCAAGGAAGAGGTCTATGTTCAACAGTCGGATGGTTTTGTAAACTCTAAATATCTTAATCACGTGTACAAGCTTAGGAAGTCTCTCTATGGGTTGAAGCAAGCTTTACGCACGTGGTATGATCTATTGTCACAATTTCAAATTACGCAAGGCTTCGCTAAAGGCAAGGTGGATCCCACGCTGTTTATTCAGAAACGAGGTAAAGATATGATTATGGTACAAATATATGTTGATGATGTTATATTTGCTGCCTTGACCCAAACCTTATTAGATGAATTTGAGACACTCATTTCTTTCAAGTTTAAGATGTCAATGATGGGCAAGGTATCATTTTTCTTAGAACTTCAGATATCTCATAGTCCCAGAGGCATCTTTATCAATCAATACAAGTATGTCCTTGAACCACTTAATAACTATAAGATGGAATCTTGTGACCCCGTGGATACTCCAATGATGGAACGAACTAAGCTAGATGCAGATCCACATGGGATTGCCGTTGATCAGACAATTTATCGTGGAATGATTGGTACCATTTTGTATATCACCGTTAGTCGACCTGATCTTCAATTTGCTATATGTATGTGTGCTCGGTATCAAACTCGGCCTACTGAGTTACACTTAGCTACTGTTAAACGGATCTTTGGTATATCAAAGGAACCGTTAATCGGGGACTTTGGTATTCGAAGGACTCTTAGATTGCGCTTATGGCATATGTAGATGCGAATCACGCGGGTTGTTAAGATACAAGGTGTAGCACAAGTGGAACTTTGCCACTACTAGGAGATCGACTAATTAGTTGGGCATCAAAAAGGCAGAAAAGCGCTGCAATTTCAAGAATGGATGCAGAATACATAGCTATGTTCGGTTGTTGTGCTGAAATTCTTTGGATGAGATTGCAATTAACCGACTATGGTCTAGGTTTCAACAAAATTCCGATGTACTGTGACAATAAAAGTGCAATTGCCTTATGTTGCAACAATGTTCAATTCTCCCGGTCGAAGCATATTGACATTCGATACCACTTTATCAAGGAGCAAGTGAAAAATGGAGTGATCGAGCTTTACTCTGCCCAATCTGAGTATCAATTGGCGGATATTTTCACGAAGGCTTTAGATCGCGCTCGAATTGAATTTTTTGCCGACAAGCTAGGTTTGAGAACTTTCTCGCCTGATACACTTAAGGAATTGGTAGATCAAGCGAAAGAATAGTGGTGGTAAACTATTATCCGTGTCCTTGGTGATCATCTGTATACATTGTTTATATTTTAATCCACAAAAGCAAAATACAAAAATATAAAACCATATAAAGACTGAAAATATTTACGGCCTTAGAAATGTTGATCAATATTGACACGGCGCCATAAATAGAGTTCGTACAAAAGTTATAAATATTTCATAAAACATGCCTATATGGCTTGTAGTTATTTCAGACTGCAACCCGTTTTTCTTATTAAAGTTTAATATTTCATATTAAAGCTTTGGCTCACAACGGGAATTAATTTTCTCGGGCATGGTTTACTTTATAACCATGTAAGGAATTGTGTTTTCTTTATAACACAATCTAACACGGATATATGTACGCATCAGTGCATTTATTTGTTAAAACGAGAGAAATCTTGTTTTTATGAAGTTATCATCTCTACATTCGTAGCAATCTACAATTGGTATCTACATACTCGACGATGCGACTACATAAACGACGAATACAACTCTTTCGATAGAACATGGGTCAACAATTGAAGGGGAGTAATTGTCAAGCATTTAGAATCTTCGATACCGAGCGTGCCAAGTTCACAAACTGGTGTAAGACAACGATACCAATCGTACATGTGGTGCCAAGAGATGACTTCAGACGTGACGAGGAGATCAACATTTCCGGAAAAGAACCTTCTGATCTTATCATATGATGTTCTCATCAATCAGGTCCAACCTTGTCAATTTATTCTTAAATGGTGAATATGTGATTATTTAACAAATCGGTATCATACGTCACACATTGGTATAATGAAGATAAAATGGACTTGCATTTTTCTTCCTAAAAACATTGTTAAAACATCATAAATCAATTGATATCAAAAATATTGGTTGGGTTAATATTTTTTATATGGAGGAGAAAATGTGATTTAATATGAGAAATGATTGATAAAAAATGGTTTGACTTAACGTGATTGTAACACCCCATTTTGGTAAATGAAATATCACGCGTGATTATGGCGTGTCATCAAAGCATACAAGGTAAATGTCTTAAAAACATTAAATGAACATGAATGGGAATACCGGAACAAACATCGATAGTCCAAGTATAAGCTCATCATACATAAACATAAGTACTGTAAAGGAAAATGACTAAACAATGTACAAAGAAATAAGTAGCAAAATGTATGATGAAATGCATAAAATAGAGAAGGCTAGATTGCTTCCAAACCATATTCACGTACGCTTAAAGTCTACGAGCACCCTTGAGTACCTGCCGTATGGGAAAATGAAAACAAAACGGCTGAGCATAACGCCCAGTGAATGGATATACAGGTATAGCATGGAATATCATAAGCATAATAGACTAATAGAAGCGGAAATGTATAAATCCTAAATAACCTGGAACATGTTCATAAAACTGGTTTTATAGTTTTGAAAGACTTATGTTTTTATGTAAAATCTGTATTAATTAGCCAATAGCCCATATAGGTCATGAGATTCCACCGTGCATGAATACTTGGAGGGGAGACCTCATCATGCAATTAGAGGGGTTGCCTCGAATTAAATAATTTGGGTAGGAGGGATCAACTCCTAGTGAAGGATGCAAGGCACACATCGCATTCACTCTGGTAATACTGGTAAATCTGTAACTAGGATGCACCCATACGCCCCACATGATAATATAATATAATAGCCAAAACTGTAAAGGGACGCCACGAGCAATCACTTCGTTGTGGGGAAGTCATAACAGTGGTGCCTCCAGTGTTATGGTTATGGTACCTCCATAACTAGGTGACACTGTTCATGCATGTATATGGCTTAGGCTCTTAAACTAACATAAGCAATAAAACATATAAAATAAATATTGGGAAAACAGTTGGCTGCAAACGGGGAATCCTAATAAGGAAAGAATGTCCATACTGAAGGGACGTAAAATCCATATTTTATGTCCAATGAACAAAAAACATGAAAGAATGAAAGTCCTACTCTGATCTCACAAATGCTACATAAATAGGGGACATGTGTAAGTATTCTATTTAATGAGTACGTAACTGATTATATCATGTCTTAGCTTGTTTTATATGTTCTTGTCTTGCTTTACTGATTTTAATGTTATGTTGTGTTATCATGTATTCTAAGTATTCTGGTTAAGCATTACTTGTATTCTTGTATTATTATACTTGTTGTGTAATAATAAGAACTTTCTAAAAATACCAGGTTTCCTAAAATAGAATGTTTCCAAAAATAGAAAGTTTCCAAAAATTTTCAAAAATAGAAAGTTTCCGAAAATAGAAATTTCAAAAAATAGATCAATTTATAAATATAGAAAGTTTCCAAAATAGTAAGGTTCCTGAACTAGAAAATTTCCATATTTAGAAATAAGTTGAATTAATAAGCTAATAATATAAGCATAAGTTTACTGGTTAAATATCATAAGTCATGTAATTATTCGTATAGTTCATTAATAATATCATGTTAATTAAATAAAGAGTGAATTACATAAATCGTCCCTGTGGTTTATCGAATCCTACAAGATTAGTCCCTAAGTTTTTTTTCCATCATGATTAGTCCTCGTGGTTTCTTTTTCATACTTATTCAGTACACCCATCAATATTTATAATTATTACCCAAAAATATGAAGGGTATTTTGGTCTTTTTCAAAAAATATTTTTTGAAAAACTTTTTCGAACTTTTTTTTCCCAGAATTTGTTTTATATTTCGAAAATATTTTTTCGAAAATATTTTTTTATAAAATTCGAAAATCCTCTTTTTTTAATTCGAAAATCTATTTTTTTATAAAAATTCGAAAATCTTTTGTTTTAATTCGAAAATTTTTATATTTTGAATTTTATAAAAAAAAGATTTTCGAAAAATAAAAATTCGAAAATTTTAATTCGAATTTTTTTTTTAATTTGAAAAATAAAAATTCGAAAATCTTTTTTTATAAAATTCGAAAATCTTTTCTTTAATTCGAAAATCTTTTTTTTATAAAAATTCGAAAATATTTTTTTTATAAATATTCGAAAATCTTTTTTTTAATTCGAAAAATAAAAATTCGAAAATCTTTTTTTTAATTCGAAAATCTTTTTTTTAATTCGAAAATCTTTTTTTTATAAAAATTCGTAAATCTTTTTTTTATAAAAATTCAAAAATCTTTTTTTTTAATTCGAAAATCTTTTTTTAATCCGAAAATCTTTTTTTTATGAAAATTCGAAAATCTTTTTTTTTAATTCGAAAATCTTTTTTTTTATAAAAATTCGAAAATATTTTTTTTATAAAAATTCGGAAACCTTTTTTTTAATTCGAAAAATGAAAATTCAAAAATCTTTTTTTTTTAATTCGAAAATCTTTTTTTATAAAAATTCGAAAATGTTTTTTTTTAATTCGAAAAATAAAAATTCGAAAATCTTTTTTTAATTCGAATTTTTTTTTATAAAATTCGAAAAATAAAAACTTTCGAATTAAAAAAAGATTTTCGAATTTATAAACAGATTTTAGAATTTTTATAAAAAAAAAGATTTTCGAAGTAAAAAAAAGATTTTCGAAAAAACATTTTCGAAATATAAAAACAAATTCTGGGAAAAAAAAGTTCGAAAAAGTTTATCAAAAAATATTTTTTGAAAAAGACCAAAATACCCCACATATTTTTGGGTAATTAATTATAAATATTGATGGGTGTACTGAATATGTATGAAAAAGAAACCACGAGGACTAATCATGATGGAAAAAAAATTGAGGGACTAATCTTGTAGGATTCGATAAACCACAGGGACGATTTATGTAATTCACTCTTAAATAAACTATAGGTTATACGATTTAATTATAGATAGACATGATTTTATTAAATTAAGGTGTATAAAATACTTAGGTTAAACATGTTTTAATATTGCATTAATTATAACCTAAATCATGTTTATTAATTAATTATATTCCATGTTTTAAATAATTTAATACTACAGTCTAAATTAAATAAATAAAATACTTGAGCTAAAACATGTATTATTTCATAAATAATAATAACCTAAGTCCATGTTTAATTAAATTAATTATTAGTCATGTTTTAATTAATTTAATTTTCTTGTTAAATAATATTAACTTGTAAGAATTAGTCATGAACCGGACCCGTGACTTTAATTTAGACCCATTGTGAACCGGACCGAATTCCCCCTTGAAATGGACCAAACAAA
Source organism: Glebionis coronaria (assembly GCA_025667525.1). NCBI lineage: Eukaryota > Viridiplantae > Streptophyta > Magnoliopsida > Asterales > Asteraceae > Glebionis > Glebionis coronaria. The sequence continues at coordinate 271,082,828 of CM046882.1, read as the reverse complement.
GACCCCCTTAACAGTTAGCCGGTGGTTCCCCTGCCGAGCCGTGGTTCCCCCTGCTTTGACCAAAACAGCCACCGACAGTTAGCTGGTGGTATTGTTGTTGCTGCTGAGACCCACACAAACCAAACGGTACCCCGACTCAAGTCGGGGTCCCTTGGTTCTTGCTGCAGAGACCACCACAGCCTACACCGAGACCATGGGGTCTCGGTTGGTGGTGATATGAAGCCCAGCGAGAGCTTCGGCTCTCGGTTCGTCGCGTCGGCCGAACCCAAAACCCACACCAATTCCATCTTTTTTAATCCCCATGATTTTAACATGTTTAAATACTTGTTTTTATTAATCCCCATGTTTACATGTTCTTGATCTAGTAAAAGAATAAAATAAAAGGATTTTAATGATTTACCGAATGCGTGAACAATTGAGAATCAATAACACGAACACTAAAACCTATTTCCAATCACCAAGATCAATCAAACACCACATCTGGTGTTGCTATAGCCGGCGGCCAAAGGAGAGACAAAAGGGGCTAGGGTTTTGTTTTTCTTGAAAACTCTGTGAATGAAAAATAAGGTTTTTCCTTTTTGTTTATTTTACTAAAATTCAAGTTGGGCTTGGGCCCCCCCTTTGCTCTTGTCCGTGGCAATAAGGGTCCAACAAGGGAAACCCGAATGTTTTCCGTGTCTTATTATTTACGTGTTCGTATGTTAGCGTTTTCGTGTTATGTCGTAATTAATTATTTGTGTAATAACTAATAGTTGTACGTAAACCATATTTATCGTATTATAACAAATAAGTACGTAATTACATGTTCGTGATTTAACGTTCATGATTTAATGTTCGTGATTATAATTATTATGTTTAATAATTATCGTGTAATATCATGCACTTAATACTTATCGTGTAATAACACATACGTAATTTTTGTAATTAATATTCATGACACGTGTTCGCGCAACAAAAGGAAAGTTTTAATATGTACATATGTTTATTAAGTTTACTGTTCATGGTAAAAGCATGCGGGTTTTATAGTGATAGCCCTTCGCGACATGTGTAAAATGTTTTTGGATATCGTGGCATATGTTAACGGGGAGCAAAACGGATTTGCACATCAAAAATGGATTTTCATGGTGACATATACTTACCCTAAACCCATTTATTTCACGACGATGAAGATTGTGGTGACATAAGGATGGTAGGATAGGTTAAGTCCAATGATTCTTCCAAAACCGGAGGAATCTTCCCAAGGACATTCCATAGCTAGAAATAGTAGTCCGTAGGAAAGATGGGGAATGATTGTGAACGTAGCTGAATGCTGACCAAGTAATTAAGTTAGCAATGGAACAATCACAACAAGGTGCTAGTTATGACGTATTGTTAATAATTGAAGGGATTGAATAATGAAAAATAATTGTAAAGATAAAGGTTGAAAAGAAAGAAGCCTTCATTATAACCTTAGGTAGAAACCGGGTCAATTCATTAGTTATTGAGATCATTTTTAATCATGGACCCAGTGATGCAATGCACAACCCATCGCAGCTAATTCAGATATCTCCTAAAAGGTATTTGTTTTATTCACACGGACACAACGCATTATCTATCGATTTATTCACTCCGAGTAAATTGGTATTGAAATGGTGATACTCCTCTCCAGCCTCCGATCACTAAAAATCCAAAATGCACGATCAAATCTAGAGCCATTTGAGATCATCAATAATCTCATTAGGACACATTTCCATATTTACATGCTTCTTCACACTCTGTGAAAAGTAAGAAAGATATTAAGAGTCCTACACAAAATCTTCATGATCTTGCCTAAACATCCAGAAATACACAAGTATTTAAAATGAAGATGGAAATCCTTCTTGAGCGAACATTAAAAAGCTCATGGTAGGTGACTTGTGCGATTCTTTAAGAATCAAACTTGTGATAACTGGAAAGCAACAATGGTTTAATTCTTAACTGAATTTAACAACGTTCCAGGCCTCTACCAATATCTTAGTGATCTTGCCAGAACATTCAGAGTAATACTTTTTAGTATTTACAATGGTGAGTGGAAATCCTTCTAGTGTTAACCTCAAACAGCACTTGGTAGGTAACTTGCAATATTCTATATGAATCAAGCTCGTGACAACTGGAAATCAACGATGGTACGATTCTTTAATGAATCTAACTTATTCAAGGAATCGAAATTTACGGCTTCAATCATGCGAATAATTTTATCCAATTGATTGACTCTTTACGTTCTTAGTCAGCTTTGGACGGTCGAGTAAAGAGAACGGGTTTACCCGCAAAATCTTGTCAAGGAGAATTTTAAGTAAATCTACCTGCCACAACTACAATATTTAATATCGTCCAACGGTCTTCACCTACCGGAGGTAAAAAGCTACCAAATTAGAATGAAATGTTCAAAGCCATTTCGTTCATGCCTACTTATATTACTAAATTTGAAGACGGTGGCGTTAGAGAATTCGAGAAGAAGTCGTCCTCGCATGCTTATACTTCATGCAGTTAATACCTCATCTAATTCAAGAAAGTTTTAAAGTCAAGTCTTCCACTATATCAAATTATGAAGCTTTCAAGAATTACAAAGGTATAAGTATGTGGGACATGATGTCATGAGGAGGCCAATATCACAAATGATGGAGGCACAAGATCAAGGCAAGAGATTAATGCTCAAGATTGATATCAAAGATCACATCAACATGTTCACCAGAAAAGAAAAAGAAAGGAAAGACAAATACTATGAACTCAAGACAAGCATAGTATACTAGGTTTATTTTATAATTATAACTTGGGTAACACCCTTGTTTGGAGTGACCTCCCTTGGTGGGAGATTGTTGGAAATACGTTTTTACGTCATTAGGAAGATTCGGTCACTCTGACAATATATTAAGTAGTAGCTCGTAGTCTAGTTACTTTACATTAAATAAACAAGGAAAAGCCCGGTCCATGTCATGTATGGCTATCCCAACTTGTAAGCCCAAGCCCATCTCATGGGCTTGGTCTATAAACACTCTCCTTAGTTGGAGAGGGTGTGGTTCACTCATAATTTCACATAGTTGAAGGTGTTTTCCTTTCACTTTCTCTCTCTAAGTGTGTGTGTTCTCACCATCTCTCTATCTCTTTCTCTCTCTAGAATATAAACAAGATTTACAATATCCTACAGTAGTCCCTGAATACGAAAACTTTGAATTAGGAGTTTCACATTGGGGTCCCAGAAAAAGGTTAGCCTACAACTTCATCTGTTAGGCTAAATCGGGTTCCAAAGCTTACTTTGAGATTCGCATTAAAAGTATTCAGGGCAGGAAGATTTATCCTCGGTTTGGTTATCCTTATTTGTCGGAAATCAAATTCAAACGACAAGACGACAAAACATATAAAATCTGTGAAGGAGACCTCTCGCTACTTCGTCTTGAACATATCAAAGATCTATTGCTTCTGATAACACAACAAAAAGTAAATCATTTGAATTCTGACATTATCATCGCATTGAGTTCAGCTATTCGACTGTACACACGCAAGGTTGTGATCAAGAAACGTGTTAAAGATCTGCAACTTGGCGTGGAAAGTTACCAAGGAAATTTAAATGTCACAAGTCCCTACACCAAAATCCTCAGTGAGAATCGTGACAAGATTCCATACATGAGTACTAGATCACCGGTTCCAGACACATTTTATGTCAATGAATCCAACGTCATGAAATTCATGAGTATCACCGAGCTTCACAAATTCAGTGACTAGACTGTCAAGCATGTTCGTGATAAATTGTTACATCTTAATGCTGGACACACGCTTCTAGAAGCGGATTATGAATGGAAAGACCAGTACAAGTAGAGTGCTCTATAAATGATCAATAAAATCGAGGAGAACCTAAGGGAAAAACGGTTGATATGAAGTTTGGAACGGTCCATTGGTGGCAGACCATATGGAGTTCATCACAAGCTACTAGAACGATCCACTTGATGTGTTGATTCGTACTATCTCAGGTCAACTCAATACATTATTTGTAAATATGTACATTCTTGTGAATAATAGGCTTTGTGGCGTGGTGTAGTGTAAAAGTATGACATTTTTCAAGAATTTTTCACGAGATTCTAAATCTTTCAAAATATACCATACTTAAGCACTATAACTAACCCTCGTTCGATTGCCAAAAAAAATCATTTTTAACCCAAGACCAATTAATCCATTGGTATCCAAAATATCAAGGTTTAACATTTTGGATAAGGGGAGAAAATGGGTTTAAGGAGACTTGTAAATATAAGTCGCAAAGGCTAAAAGGATTTGAAGTAAAAACCAACTTAATATGTGTCATGCACATGTTAAGGGAGAGCGTTTATGAGAATAGAAACACTAAGGTACAAAACATTTGATATTTATATCGCAAGTACCTTAAGTGATTTTCAAGGAATTTTCACAAGAGACGAGTACTTACCCGAAAACACACTTAATTCATGACGGTTGTGATGAAAAAAGGGAGGTAGGATTCGATATAAGTCCAATGATTCTTCTAGAATCCGAGGAATTTTCCCAAGGATAATTCCATAGCTAGAAATAATAGTCCTTAGGAAAGATGGGGAATGATTGTAAATGTAGAAGAATGTCGACCAAGTACTTAAGATAGCACTAGAACAATCACAACAAGGAGCTAGTTATGACTTATTGGTAAGCATTGAAGGGGTTGAAGAATGAAAAAGAATTGTAAAGATAAAGGGTGTAAAGAAAGAAGCCCTCCTTACAACTTAGGTAGAAACCAGGTCAACACATCATGAAGACTTTGAACATTAGACGTCATGGACCCAGTGATGCAATGCACAAACCCCTCCCAGCTAACTCAAATGCCTCCGCTCAGTAAATCTAAACGTACTATTGAGTCTAGATCCACGAGATCATCAAAAGTCTCATTAGGACACTTTCCATTTATTTCTTGCTTCTTCACATATTGTGAAAAGTAAGAAATATTTTTCTGAGTCCTACGCAATATTCTTGTAATATTGCCAGAACATCCGAGTGATACGAAATTATTACAATGAATGAGGAAATCCTGCTTGAGCCAACATCCAACAACCTTATGGTAGGTGACACGTGTGGTTCTTTAAGAACCAATCTTGTGATAACTAGAAAGAAACAATGGTTTATTCTTAATTGATTCAAACTTGTTCCAGGGTCTCTACGCAAAATATTAGTGATCTTGCTAGAACACATAGAGTGACAAGCAAGATTTTGTCAGAATCAAGCTCGTGACAACTAGAAAAAAATGATGGTGAAAATCTTAATTGAATTTTACTTGTTCCAGGTTCATGAATTGATGGCTTCAATAATAAGGTAATTTTATCCAAATGATTCACTCTTTATGTTAGTAGTCAACTTTGGACGGTAGAATAAATAGAATGGGTTTACCCGCGAAATCTTGTCAAGGAGATTTTAATTAAATCTATCTGTCACAAGTACGATATTTAATATCGTCCAACGGTCTTCACCGACCGAATGTAAAATGCTACCGATTTAGAATAAATGTCAAAGCCATTTCATTCGTGTGTACTTATGTTGCGACATTCAAAGACGGTGGCGTTGCACAAAGTGTAAGTGTGTGGGACATGAAGTCACAAGGAGACAAGTATAAGTGTGTGGGACATAAAGTCACGAGGAGGTAAGTATCACAAGAAGGCGAAGATCGCATGTGAATATGATCTCTAACCACATGACAAGTCAAAGGTCAAAGAACATTCTCCAAGTAATAAGTGTGAAAACACTTATCCTTTTACCACTCATTTCCAATAATAACAAGACCAAAACGTGTATTTTATGTCGTAAAAGTCAGAATTATGCGTGGTTTGTGTTTTTATTGTGTTTCAGGATAAAAATATGAAAAACGAAGAAAACACGGGCTATCATGGGCTTTTATCAAAGATAATGACAAAAGACGAAGTCAAAAGATCAAGAGTGCAAAAAGAACGAAAGTCCAAGGCCTATTCTGAAGATTTATCGAGGAAAAAGTCTTAAGATGGAAGTTTAATGAAGTCGAAGAACTCAAGTCTAATAGAAGAAGAAAACTATAAGACAAGTTCAATTTATATCGACAAATCCCGAGATGACGTCGAGAAAGAATAATAATTAAAATCGAGTCGAGACGGAAAGAAAGAAGGAAGCAACACATGCACTCCCCACCTCCTATATATACCCTTCTAATGACACATTAGGAGGGTGTTAGTTAATTAGTTTTTAGTCACTTTCATTTTTCTAGTTTTTATCTTTAGAGAGAGAAAGTGTTTAACTTTCTCTCACTAAAACTTCATCTTTTCTTTCTTTCATGTTTTAAGCTTTAATTCAATTTTGTATTTTTGAATCTTTAATCTACAAGTTTAAGTTAAGTTTTATCTTTAGTCTTCTTCTACCTTTCTTGATTTTATTTACCTTTGATTCGTAATCATCTTTGATTTTGTTTAATCTTGATGCTTATGTGATTAAAATTTTTATCTTTTTATTCATCTCTAAGTTTTAATACGGATTAAGTTTTGAGCTTTTCATGCTTATTGGCTTAGTTTGTGTTTAGCTTATTTACTTTTCATTTTTCTTAAAAGTTTCATCTTTTTATGGTTTGATTTATAAGTTTTGCTTATTTAAAGTTTAAAAAGTTCTTATTTGTGCTTATTTAGTTATTTTCTTTAAAGATTCGGTTAAGTTTGGTTTGAGCTTATTTAAAATTAGCTTTTAAACTTAGCTTATTACGAATTTTAGAGTCATCGGTAAAGGGTACACCCCTTTCCGATTGTGTATTCCGATTAAGCCAGCATTGCGACAAGTATCACCTTTATTCCGATCACTGGATCGGAAAAGGGTTTCTATATTTTGATTGGGATTCCGATTGGACATTCCGACGTGGGTGTTTTGTGGGACATTCCGATTGGACTTGTTTTTCTACATTCCGGTTGTAGCCTTTTTCTTATATTCCGATAGCTTTGATTCTCTAGTATTCCGATAGGACTTGTTTTTCTACATTCCGATAGGACTTAGTTTGCATCATTCCGATCATATTCCTTTTGGTGCATTCCGATCACATTCCGATCTGATTCCGATGGTAACGTTACGACGGGTTTAATTTCTTGTTTTTACAAAGTTTTAATTTCCAAAAAAGTGTTTTTCTAGTAATTTTTTGTTTAATTTTTAAAGCTTTTATTTTTCTCAACGACATTTACATATTTGCTATTAGTTTAAAATAGATAACCAAACCATTTTATTTTCCACCAAGAACGACTGAGTCACACTCTTAACTAGTAATCAATTCGTAAAGACTGGAATAACGAACTTTCATAACTAAGTGAAAACCTAGTTATTACCAAGCCAGAGCCTAAGATTATAAACACATATTCACAACAACAAAGAAAAAGAAAAGAAGAAAAGAGAATGGACTACAAGCTCAAGAACGAAGATCTAGTGTAGAATGCTAGTTTTAGGACTTTGTAATTTGGAGTGACCTCCCTTAGGGGGAGATTGTTGGAAATACGTTTTTAACGTATACTAGAAGTATCGGTCACTCCATCAATATTATTAAAAATTACTAGCTCGTAGTTAGATAAATGTAAACTTTAGTTAACTTAACCGACCCATGGGCTTGTCCATAGGCCGATGGCCCAAGTCCACTATGGAGAGGGATGAGGTCGGTCCTCCCGAATAGTACTATTCCATGTATAAGCGCCTACCATTAATCGGTAGCTAACAATTAATGATATATATTGGAACTTTTATTCAGCGAATAAGCAACTTATGATAATAATCATGGCATTAAAATTTTCTTGTGTTCTATATTTAAAACAATCATGGGTTTACCACAACTTATATATGCGCCCATTAATGGTTTACCGCAACTTCTAGTTGTACCCTTCATTTTTAATAAAACAATTTCCAATAAATAGGGTTCAACACAATTTTTACATGCACCCATTAATGGGTTTACCGCACATCTAGTTGAACCCTTTATTTTTAATAATTAAGAATGTTATCCCCCTAGCGGGTTTATAAAATCATCTTTAAGAATTTAAAAGCGAGGGTATAGACTCACCTTACTGCGATACAAAGGATGAACAAATCAGACTGTAGAGAAATGAATAAGGTACCCAAGGATTATCCGCGACCTACAAACGTGATCACGACCTTAAATATGCGTTTTATGAATATGTATACTATGATGCAAGAATGTTTGATATAATGCAATACATAAGCTACATTGCCCCATTAATAGAGCTAATGTAACCATATCCAATATGGTTTACAATCGGCATTTACATCCCAAGTTATATGATTAAATCCCCATTCAATCATTTTCTTTTAGTTTGCACAACAAAACGCCACAAGTTAAGATTACTCTAGACGTAAAATTCATAAAAATATTTCCTAACAAGGCTTACTTGGAGAGGGCATATCTCCCAAACCATAAAGCCATTTACCATTTGGTTTTCACTTCTGGAAAGGTCATAGAATCTAGTTTCCAGACCAGTTTTCTAATCAACCTTCATGGGAGTGATTCTCCTAAAGCATGAAGGCTATGAACATTTGGTTTTCTCCCTGGAAATCCTCTTGAACCTAGATTTAAAAATGCCTAACCAATCATTTTGGTTCAATACCAATCCAGGGAAAACTTAGTTTTGTTCAAAAGTGGTCAAACCAGATTTTCAGCCCAAAAGTTTACTCTATCCGTTTTGGTCATAAATCACAAACCGTGATAGTAAATAACGCGAGGTCAGCGGTCATGTTTAATTTATGATGTCTAATTAATCCCAATGTTTTAAAGAGTATATGTTATATCTCAAAAATCTGTAGCAAATCTCTGTTCAAAACTGTTGGTCAAAAATTAGGTCTTTATCATAATTTGGCCATATTTTGCTCAATATTTGGATTCATTATGTGATTTTGCCGGAAAAATCACCACAAAGCAAATCTACAAATCTAGGGTGAAACAAACATGGTCACTTTTATAATTCTATGGAAAAACCCATTTTCCACAGCCCATGAATTTCATATTTTTCTCCACTATTTATATCTAGTTTCTCATAGATCTATCCAATATCTATACATGCATTATCATTTTAATTATTTGATTAGGTAGTGACATATGCATATAGACATGTTTTTATAAGAAAAATAAATCCAATGAAATATGATTTGCATGTACCTAGAAATGAAGATTAGTTGGTTTAGATCAACCAACAACTAACAAGGATTGAAAGTCTTCAATCCAATGTAATTTCTTCACCTTAAATCACCACCAAAACCAACTTAGATATGAAAGAGGTGTCACTTTTTATGTAACCCCCAAATTAAACCACAATTGATAGAAAGATATACTTTAGAAACCCTTTTGATCAGCTCTAAATGCACATAAACACACTAAGTAGTCATATTCACTAGTGTAGTAATTGTTTAATCTTCAAAATTATATGAAATTGGTGTTTTTGTGTGATGTATTTCGGCCAAGAAGAAGAAAGAGAGAGGTTTGTATGTTTTTACAAGTTAAATGAATGTGTGTGTGTGTAAATATGCTTAATATGTAGCCTAGGTAAAAGGTTAAACATGCATTGCCAACACCATGCCCAATTAAATAGATAACTTCTTTTTAGTTTTCTCCTCCCACCAATATGGTCGTGGAATAGTGCAAGAATTTCTTTATTTAGCTTGTGTATAAGTTAATACTCGGTTATTGTCAAATCCACGATTCGCGTGAAGTTTTTAAAATCGTTAAATTTTTCATAAAGGTAAAAATAATCCCGGAATATGAAATTGAAACAAATATCATAAAATTTCTTCTATGGTATTATAATGATATAATTATCGATGCCTAATGTATTATTTCGCCGGTTCGTCATGAATTACGCGTTTACGCACTAAGGGTCCCGTTTTCTCCAACTCAAGTAAATTCCTTATAAATGAGAAATATAGTATATAAAACTATTAATCAAGAATATGTAATAACCTGAAATTTCCAGACTGTCACACATATGTTCCAAGTTATATGTTTTATTTATTATATCTCTCAATATATATATATATATATATATTCCAAGCCAATGATTAAAAACTAGCTTAGGTGGAACAATATTTCTAATATGTTAACAACATATGAGATTTAAGAACAAACAAAACAATATGCTCCTACTAGCTTAAAGGGTACTCAAGAGTTATTGATTGTGGTAAATTACACCTCTTTTAGGAAAAGGAGGGTAAAAGCGGTAAGTATTGAACAAATGACTTTGGGAAAAATCAAGTGTTAATGACCCAATTAAGTTCGTTTCCCAAGGAGGTATATGTGTGTGACTAAGATGTACAAGATTTGAGATTAATATTTTGGTTTAGAAGGGGATTAGAAGAGAAAATGACGAAGTCGTAAAAATAAAAATTAACACAAAATCACTATTAGAAAGTTAAAACGTAGAAGCTTAAAAACCACAAAAATAAAAATAAATTCTAAAAATTACCAAAAATTCACCAAAAATTAAAAATAATAAACTAATAGTTTACCAATTATCAAAACTTTTTCAAACCTTTTAAATAATTAAATATTCAATTTTTAAATGCTAATTAAAGCCCTAAAAATCAAATAAATTATCAAAAATCCCAAATAAAGATTTTTCAATTGATAAACCTCTAAATTGACCTAAAATGATTAAAAACTATTTTTAGAAATTTTAAAACTAATAAAAACTATTTAAAATGATTTAAAAACTATTAAAAATTAAAATAATTATAAAAATTAATCTAAAAGTGATAAAATTATTCTAAAAGTTGCTAAATTCCTATTTTAATGTATTTAACCTAAAAAAAATGTAAAAAGTTGGAAAATGTGAAATTTTAAAAATAATAATAAAATAATAATAAAATAATATTAAAAATCCAAAAATTATAAAAAATTCTAAAAACTTGCAAACTAGTTTATTTTAACCTAAAGAATCAGAAAATCAAAGTGAAATTACCAAAATACCCCTAATGGGCCCTCAAATGGGCCAAATCCAAATTCAGTCAACACAAATGGGCTTTTGGGCCCAAAAAGTCAAACTTGGCCCAATTGACTTGGAAAAGCCCTATCTGACTTAAAATTTAATTCTAAGAACAAAACTCTAAAGGCCCAAAAGCTGAAAATGTGCTTATCACAGCTTATTGAACACAAAGCTTATTCTTATTGGGCTTTTCAGCCCATTAAGCCATAAGCTAATGCCATAAGCTCTAATTTGATACACAACCCTCTTTTTGGATGCTTAAGAGATCTGTCAAAAGAAATTTCCAATAAGCTCACTCAATAAGCCAGAAAATAGAAAAGCAAAAACTCACAAAACGACAAAATAGTCGTTTTTGAGAAATACTGAACCTCAGAAGCTGATTCAACTTGCAAAAGCTTCCAAATGGACTCAATAAGCAATATCAATCAACAAAAATCCAATAAGCACAAGAAATAAGCCAGAATAAGCACAAAAGAGCTTATGTAAAAGTCAAAGGACTTGGTTTTCTAGTCAAACCTAAAAGTCAACCACCCAAATGCTCCAGTATGAACAAATGGGTCAAAATATGAGCACCTATTACAAAAACAAAGTTGTTGTTGGTTAAAATAAGCTATTATAGCTTATTAATAAGCTGACACCAAAATTGCACTAGCAGTGGTAACCAGCAGGGGAAAGGAGTTCCCACTGCTTTGACTAATTGACCAAGCTTATTTGAGAGTTCTGGTTTGATTCAATTGGAAACAAAGGCACCCTTGTGATCAGTGAACCACAAGGAGTCAATAGCAACAATAAAATCACAAAATGATCCACACAATAAGCCACAATAAGCCAAACAGTCACCAGATAAGCACCAGATATGCAAATAAGCAGTTAAGCACTTAATAAGCAGATTTAAGCAAAATAAGCCAACCAAACTTAACCAGATGCAAACACAAGCTATATAAACTAACAATAAACACAAAGCAACAAGAATCAAACACTGAATCAAAGTAAATAGCAAGATCAAAGCACAAAAAGTTACTGATGAACAAAGAACAATATGCAGAAACAGTTTGCTGATATACTTGACACTTATTCCAATTTCAAGCCTCAAATCCTTCTACCCTGATGTGATTAACTATGATTTAGCACTTGTTACCCTAAACCTATGCTTAGATCTAGGTGTCCTCAAAATCCTAGCCAATTTTACCAAGTTATGAAGATTTTATAGCCAATCTATGAATCAATGTGTTCAAAGCCTCAAAACCTGCAAACAGATGAACATATGCTCCCAAATAACAGATACCAATACTTGCATACAACACACAAGCACTTAACAAGCCTCAAATCCAACTTATGCAGTAATCCCAAACACCCCTTAAAAACTTGATTTCACAAATTTTCAAAGACTTATGAAGATTCAACCCACAAATCAGATCAGTAACACCTCATTAACATCAAACAAAGCCAAATCAACAATAAACAATCACAATAACACAGATTCAAGCATAAATCCACAAAAATCACAAATATTCAGAAACTTAAAGAGAAAATGAAAAGGGAAGAAGGTGCAAACCTCCAAGACCTACATCCAGGCCCTGGATTGTTTGAGCTGAGGTACTAGCAAAACAAGTACCAGCTTCCAATGCTGCTAAGATGAACAAACACAAAGTGAGATCAAATATAATGCCAACTTTCTGATTTTTGAAACCCAAGCTTTATCAACTAAAACCTTGCCTCAAAAACCTTCAAACATATAAATGGAACTCAGATTTTAGCTTCTCAAACACCAAACTTTTATAAATAACAGATTAAAACTCAAAATTTTAAGAAATTCAAACTTTATTTCATAAAAAGGAATTACAAAGATTAAAAGCTAAAATCTGGAACAAAGGGACTCTCACATATTGAGGTCTCCTTTTATAGGCAAATGCCTGGCTAACACTATTCACAAACCCTAGAAGTGAAATTCCCTAAATGCCCTAAGTCCTTCTAGATGTTTTCTTCATTTGAGCTGTCCAAATTGATCCTGGATGTTCATTTTAGCTTTGTGATGAAGCAATGAATCATAGCTGTTGATTTGGACACGTCACTTAACTTGGAGGCCAAGTTGCATTCTGATTGGTGGAAAGGGAATTGGGGGTGGGGTCCATAGTGAGTGGGATTAAGGGTTTTAAGGTTGGGATAGGTTTCTGCATGTGTGAATCACACATGTGCAAAGGGAATTGATTTTTACCCTAAGTTTAAGTGAGGTAAAATCTGGAGGTGAAGAAGGGTGAATATTAGTAATTTTGATCCGATTTTGGGGGAAATGGATGTGTTTGGCGCAAATTCGTTTCAAATGTTTCCTTTGCCCATGTTTAACCCTTGTGTTTTGAAATTTTTGGCAAATAAAGAATTTCAGCCCTAAAACGTGTTTTGCTTAGTAAATAAGTTTCACAAATTGGCAGTTTTGGCACAAAACTTTGGAAAAGGGTTTTCAAGGGTTCATTTTGCTATTTTGAGATATTTCAAGGACTGATTTTGAACATTCTTGATCTTCAAAGGTCTTCATTGTATCTTTGACTTTATGAGGGACCATTCTTGCCATTTCTTCAAAGTTGAAGGACCTTTTGTGTAATTTTGACAAACTTAAGGGACCAAACTTGTAATTATTAATATACAAGGGTTTTAAGTGTCATTTCTTCAATAAATGAGGATCAATCTTGTTTGTCTTCAAGTCTTCAAGGTATTTTGTTGAGAATTCCATGATTAGGGCCCGGTTCTTTGTACGGCTTCGTTTCTCGTGTCCGTTTTTCCTTGTAACTTGTGATCTTTTGTCTTTTTCACGATTTCCATACCTAAAATACACAAGTAAACAAACACAAGCATATATATGGTATTTTATGACATTTTTATGCATTTAAAGCCCGAAAAGAACGATGAGATCATGTATAAATGCCATCTCATCACTCCCCCATACTAAACCATTGCCGTGCCCTCACGCAATGCTAGAATAAAGTATCTAAGCATCACCAAAGTTCAATTTTATTAACCTTTATTAAAAAGTAAAAACATACTACGATGATGTGTAAAGACATCATGTATGATTTTCATCACAAAAAGTGACTTTTAGGGTCAAAGAATAGAAACAAGTTAATGTTCCTTAGAGTAAACTTCGTCATCCTTGATTGTCATACATTCCATGCTAAGTGCAAAAACAAAATCATTGTTGGTACAAGTCACAATGCTAACACTACTCATACGTCCAAATTATGTAATACTTTTTCTCCCCGCAATCCTAGGTATTATAAAAGGAAATGGGATACTAGCATTTTTTATCTATTTGTCATGGATCACAAGTGATTCATATTGACTTATTTGAGTAGTTATTAGTCCGAAATCAAAGTAGCCCGGTTTGATCAATAGTTAGCCGAAGGACAAAATCTTTTAAAACGGCTTCTCGTGTATCTCCTTAAGTTCATATCTTGGCATAACTCGTTTCACGATTTGAGACCTTTCTCGGACCGATATTTGGCATGTACTTCATACTTCAAATCTTGGGAAGACGTTCTTGAAATTATGGTCTTCTCTTCATATATTTGGAATTTCTTCACTTGACGTTTTTGAGAGATTCTTCACATAGAACCACGACTTCATCATTTTTCTTCAATCTTTACTTTGGATTTTGATATACAACGATCCGCCTCCTTTTCGGACTTGGATATATTTATCCTCATACCTTGTTAGGGTCTTTTTGGATAGACTTTCTCCATTCTTTAGGGGAGTAATCGCTTCTCGTCGTGTGTCTCGATCCTTCATATTGATTTAGGAATAATGATACTTCACATCATCTTGGATCTTTAGCAAAAATAGAGCTCCTCATGCCTTGTTAGGGCCTTTTTGGATAATCGCCAATCTTCTCGTCCCGCTTCAATAAGTTATGCCTTGGCTATGAACTCTATTCAACCCCGAGCAACTTTTAAACGATCTTGCGCTAGAGGCTAAGTAACCTTTCAAATCGTACGACCTTACTTATTGCAATTATGATTTATTCCTAATGCATTGATCTTATGGGAAGAAAAAGCCACAATTAAAAACATATGAGTTTTTGAAAGAACATTTTCATGTTCTACGTTTAGCATGATCACTTGTCTAACTCTATCATTTCTCGTTCTTCACTATATAAAGACCTCTAATTAAAGAGACTCGTGAATACTTAGCCATGCAAGTCAAAATTAAGCCAAATTTGGATTAGCTTTCATTAAGACTATATCAAATCAAAGTTTTGGGTTTTCAAGCCACCTATAGGATCTTGCACTTTCTTGGACTTTTTCAAGTTTAGATAAGTGACTTTCTAGAATCAATTATAGGAACTTGCGAAAAGTTCTTGTTCTTAACCCGAATGAATTAAGACTTTCGCGTTTTAAAGCTCCCTATATAAAAGTCTAGCAAAACTTGAATTGAGCGGGTTAAGGAATGTAAATGGCTCCAAATGCCCATCAAGTCAAAAATTAACTCTTATTCTACCCAACGGAAAATATACATTCGTGTCTTAAAAACACTTATGAAAACTAAGAAAATTTTTAAAATTTGGCCATTTTTAGCCTTATTAGCAAAACAAAACATTGAAAATTGGAAAGCGTGAGGGCGTAGCAAAGCAAGTACCTATTCACCCCTATACTAAAGTTAAACATTGTCCTTAATGTTTCGAGTCTAGGGGTGCAAACACCCCTATACTAGAGACGAAGAGTCGAATGCTTAGGATCTAGTATGGAAAGGGTGATCAACAATATATCTAAAGCCGTTTATTAATTATGCTAAAAGATAATTGTTAGAACAATAAAGGATATGTCATGGATTCGTGAAAAACTTCTTCAAACGAACGATGGAGGCTCACGTAAACGAACACGAGAGTCTTCAATCGAAGATGATGATGATGATATAGATAACACAATCACAAACAACCACGAGACAACGAGTTGAAAGGGTACAAGTCCCCTTATTAGTGAATAGTGAGCATAAAAGATAAGCATGGGATCTCCCCCACGAGGCACCTCGTTTTTGATTACCGAGTCATGAGCTCGACTCGATGCCCTCAATGCTAATTATCATTGGGGTAGGTGTCTTGGTCGGGGGCAACCATTGAAGGAATTTCCCCACCAAAGTAGTGCTTAAGCCTATGTCCATTCACCTTGAAATTAGGACCATTATCTTGAGCTAGCTCAATGGTCCCATATGGAAACACTTGTGTAATGGTGAACGGACCCGACCAACGAGATTTCAATTTCCCGGAAAATATCTTAAGACGAGAGTTAAAAAGCAACACTTGATCACCAACTTTAAAAACCCGGTTTTTAATCTTTGAATCATGAAACTTTTTAGTCTTTTCTTTAAAAATTAATGAATTTTCATAAGCATTATCCCTTAATTCACCCAATTCATTCAATTGTATTTTCCGGTGATCTCTCGCGGTCTTCAAGTCAAAATTAGCATGCTTAAGGGCCCAATATGCCTTATGCTCCAACTCAATGGGCAAATGACAATTCTTCCCATAGACTAACTTATAAGGAGTGCAACCGATAGGTGTCTTATAAGCGGTCCTAAAGGCCCATAAAGCGTCATCGAGTTTGTCGGACCATGAAGCACGGTTTTCTCCTATTGACCTCTCTAAAATCCTCTTCAAAGCTCGGTTCAAAACCTCGACTTGCCCACTCGTTTGCAGGTGATAAGCCGTAGAAAGACGATGTGTAACTCCATATTTCTTTAGAACCTTTTCGAATTGGTCATTACAAAAATGGGTTCCACGATCGCTTATAATAGCACGAGGGGTTCCGAACCGAGAGAATAGTTGCTTCAAAAACTTCACTACCACACGAGCATCATTAGTAGGCAAAGGCTTAGCTTCCACCCACTTAGAAAGGTAGTCCACCGCGACGAGGATATATTTGTTGCCATGAGACGATGGGAACGGCCCCATAAAGTCTATTCCCCATATGTCGAAAATCTCACATACTTGAATTATGTTTTGCGGCATTTCATCACGTTGAGACGATTTTCCTTGACGTTGGCACGAATCACACGACTTCACAAGTGCGTGTGCATCACGATAGATAGAAGGCCAAAAGAAACTGGCATCGAACACTTTCTTAGCCGTGAGATTAGCACCGTGGTGACCACCCGTGGGTCCCTCGTGACAAGCTCTAACGATATTAGAAGCTTCGGCACCAAACACACAACGTCGAACGAGTTGATCCGCACAAATCCGAAAGAGATAAGGGTCGTCCCAAAAATAGAACTTGACGTCACGAAAGAATTTTCGTTTTTGTTGTGTCGTCATACCCTTGATTATGAAATTGCCCGCATGGTAATTTGCAATGTCGGCAAACCATGGGGTTGTGTCTTTAGAATTCACTACACCGAGAGTCTCAAGAGGAAATGTTTCGGTAATTTCCTTGTTCTCGAAAACACCTTTGTGAGGATCTTCTAGACGAGAGAGATGATCGGCCGCTAGATTCTCGGCTCCTTTTTTGTCAAGCACGGTGACATCAAATTCTTGGAGGAGGAGAATCCAACGAAGCAATCTTGGCTTAGCATCTTGCTTAGCTAAGAGATACTTGATAGCTGAATGGTCGGTATACACAATGCTTTTAGTTAAGACGAGATAAGGTCAGAATTTCTCAAAAGCATAGACCACGGCAAGGAATTCCTTTTCCGTTGTGGTGTGTTGGGTCAAAAGTTGATGAGTCAAATCACTATGGAAACAAGAAGGACCAAATATGGCATTAGGAGAAACTTCAAGCTGGTGGACAAAATACAAGAAAGATTCCCCTGCTAGTGAAACATCCCACTGCGTGAAGATTCCCCTGCTGGAGTTTCCACTGCTGGAGTTCCCCCTGCCATATATGATAAGAATGAAAGATTTGGTCAAATATAGGATAGGAATGAATATTTCTGTTTTGATTTAGTCATGAATATCTTATTTAGTTTCCATGTATATCTAGTTTCCTTATGTTATAAAAGGAACCACCAGACCGTAGGTTTAATCATTACTTCCAATACACAAAATGTAACCTACTGCTTGTTTGATCTCTAGGTGTGGGATTCAATGTACACACACCTAGAATAGTTTGTGTTAATCATTTAATACAAACTCTCTTTTGGGAATTGTTCATCTTGTTAAACATCTTGTTCATGTTAATTGTATTATTCCGCTGTGTTCATCACATATACAATTGACAACCTAGATAAAACGGTTTCGACTGTTTGAGTCTAACGATCTTGGATTCAACATGTGGTATCAGAGCGGGTGGCTCGATATCTAGGTGAATCAAGATGTTTTTCGTGTTTTTGTGTTGCTGTGAAGATCTAGGGTTTATGTTAAAACCCTAGGTTATTAATTTTTGAAGCTGTGAAGACGTTTTGGTTATTTTGTTCATGCGCTGCTACTGTCCAACGAATGAGAGTGGGTGTTTGTGGTATAAGATAGCTGATCTATATCAACAAACGAAACAAAAGGTACTCTTGCATTCACACGAATGAAACTGTACATATGGTCCAATGATACAAATTCGCTATATGCGTTTGGATTCATTTAATTTGTGTGGGGGCACAAAACAAATTAATGGGGACCATGTGATTTATTTGTTAAAAGAAATGTGAAAGGGAATAATGGATCTGACATAGTATTGGCTGCAATGAAAGAAGATGTGAACGATGGGTCAACATCAGAAAGTGACTAGACAAATTGATTGGTTGATGATGTGTACTTATGGTACACAATTATGTTGTTTACTAATGTTCACGTGGGTTATCAATTTGTTTTTTTTTTTATTCGGTGGTCTTAACAAGGCACAAGATAAATACATAGGTGGGATTGATGTATCCTATTCACTCATTGGTCCAAATTAAGGTCCCATTTTGATAGTGGCGTGAAGCAATTTTTGTTCAAGATTTGTTTTTGGTACACGAGGGTTTTGTGTACACATAGGCATGTTTGTCAACATGTGTATTATTCATAATATTGCTTCCATCACGTGGACAGTTAGAAGAATGCAAGGCAAGTGGGTTTTTAAAGAAGTCCATGATTCCAATGTGACGATGTGTATGGAATAATGGACAAACAGTGATCGGTCATTATGTTTTCACATGGGTCTGATGATACCAAAGAAAGCAGAGCGCGTGGTAAAGAAAAAATAGGTTCGTATATGATTGATAGTCAGACATGGGGTATAGCAGCAGTGGTAGAGGTTTTTGCACAAAACAATGGTACATTTTTGACAACAGAGGTATTTTTAGTTTCCCCTGTTTTTGTTATTTACTCTCACTGTTATAAATTCATTCCCACAATGTGTGGGTTTGGCACAGTTAATAACAAAAACAGTGGCATTAAAAGTCCCCCTACTTTTGAAAAAGTTTACCCTGCTTTCATTAAAAGTTCCCCTTGCTACGTTCCCCTGCCTTCAATTTTTGCCCCTGCTTTCAGTAATAGATTCCCACTGTTTTTGAAAGTTCCCCCTGCTGTCAGATATGAGTTTTGGGACAGCAAGGTTTTGGAGTTTGGCATATTCACAGCAACTGGTCTTAAAGGTATAAAAGGCTTTCATATTGATGGTTTACATAGTCATGAAGGTAATTGACTATTGGCTATTTGAAGATGAAGTATAATTGGTTGAGTATGTGTTTTATTCATGCTTTATTCCGTAATGATGCATTGACAAAAATACGCAAAGGTATGAGATTTTTCTTAGGTTGCTCTATGCTCATATTTGCTAAGAGATTGGTTTTTGTCAAGAGCCTCATCCACTCCCTATACATTCTGAGATGTATACGTTCGCTGTTATGTGGATATTACATGGTATAATACACAGATTCAGATTTTTCTACTACTACATCAAATAGGTGATACTGAATTTTCTTCGCTTATGATTATTACTTTCAAAGCCTACAGAATTGAAGATTCATGAATGACTAGCACACTTTAAGGGGAAGTTCATTTGATAAAGTGTTAGTCATTTACATATGACATTGAAGTGAAGGTTTTCGCTACTGCTTATTGGTACTACAACAACTAATGTGAGTATCTACTGCTTAAAATCATTTTTTATTAGGATACCAGGCCTATGTGCTTCATGGAGGGTATTTTGAAAGGTAAAATGCTTGGGTTAGAAGTATGGTATTGGTTGGTAGTTGTTGAAAATCAAGGTTGTTTACATAGAAGACCCCTATTTGATCATGTCAAAAAGGGGAAGTTGTCTACAGAGAATGTTCAGCCTGTTGATCTTTGATGTTGTATGCTTAAGGGGAAGTGTTTTGACATCATCAACTAGGGGAAGATTGTTGGGTCAAAAGTTGATGAGTCAAATCACTATGGAAACAAGAAGGACCAAATATGGCATTAGGAGAAACTTCAAGCTGGTGGACAAAATACAAGAAAGTTTCCCCTGCTAGTGAAACATCCCACTGCGTGAAGATTCCCCTGCTGGAGTTTCCACTGCTGGAGTTCCCCCTGCCATATATGATAAGAATGAAAGATTTGGTCAAATATAGGATAGGAATGAATATTTCTGTTTTGATTTAGTCATGAATATCTTATTTAGTTTCCATGTATATCTGGTTTCCTTATGTTATAAAAGGAACCACCAGACCGTAGGTTTAATCATTACTTCCAATACACAAAATGTAACCTACTGCTTGTTTGATCTCTAGGTGTGGGATTCAATGTACACACACCTAGAATAGTTTGTGTTAATCATTTAATACAAACTCTCTTTTGGGAATTGTTCATCTTGTTAAACATCTTGTTCATGTTAATTGTATTATTCCGCTTTGTTCATCACATATACAATTGACAACCTAGATAAAACGGTTTCGACTGTTTGAGTCTAACGATCTTGGATTCAACATGGTGTACTTTAATTGAGCCTCGGTCATCGTCTTACTAGCATAGTGGATAGGCCGAAAATGCTTGTCATAACGTTGCCCTAAGACGGCCCCTATAGCATAATCACTTGCATCGCACATGATTTCAAAGGGTAATTCCCAATTAGGAGCAACAAGAATGGGAGCTTCGGTAAGTTTCCTTTTGAGAGTTTCGAAAGCCTTAACACAATACTCATTAAAGTTAAAAGGAGCATCCTTCTCGAGAAGGTGTGTCATAGGACGAGAAATCTTCAAAAAGTCCTTGATGAAACGACGATAAAAGCCCGCATGGCCTAGGAAACTCCTAACTCCCTTAACGGTTTTGGGATGAGGTAACTTGGCGATGACGTCTACCTTAGATTTATCGACCTCAATCCCTGCCTTCGACACCTTATGTCCTAAGATGATTCCTTGTTTACACATGAAATGACATTTCTCCAAATTAAGCACAAGATTGGTTTCTTCACAACGTTTTAACATTTGTTCGAGATTAGATAAACATGACGTGAACGAATTACCGAACACCGAGAAGTCATCCATAAACACTTCCATCGACTTCTCGATCATATCGTGAAAAATCGCCATCATACACCGTTGAAACGTACCGGGTGCATTACAAAGTCCGAAAGGCATCCTATGATAAGCGAACGTTCCATAAGGACACGTAAACGTAGTCTTCTCTTGATCACGAGGGTCGATAGGGATTTGAAAGTAACCGGAAAAAACGTCTAAAAAGCAATAGAATTCATTTCCCGCAAGTCGCTCCAACATTTGATCCATGAAGGGCAAAGGAAAGTGGTCTTTACGAGTGGCGTCATTTAACTTTCGGTAGTCAATACACACCCTCCAACCGGTCACAACACGAGTGGGAATTAACTCGTTGTTTTCATTAGGCACAACGGTCATTCCTCCCTTTTTAGGGACACAATGGATTGGGCTCACCCATGGGCTATCGGATATAGGATAAATCATTCCAGCGTCAAGGAGTTTAAGGACCTCCTTTTTAATGACATCGTGAATTTTGGGATTCACCCTTCTTTGACTTTGAATTGCGGGTTTGTAGTCCTCCTCCATTAAAATCTTGTGAGTACAAAATTTTGGGTCAATACCCTTAATGTCGGATATTTTCCACGCAATTGCCCCTTTGTGAGCTTTAAGAACTTTCAAGAGCTCGGTTTTTTCATTATTAGCAAGACCTTTTGCAATAATAACCGGCAACTTGTCATCACCTTCCAAGAATGCGTATTCAAGGTGAGAAGGAAGATCTTTCAATTCAAGGATAGGTGGTTCCTCGATTGAAGATTTTGGTTCAACACTCATAACTTCCATCGGCGAAAGAAATGGTGGAATAGAAATTTCATCACTAATCAACACCTCATCTTCATTGTCGATTTCATGTGAAGTGAAATCTCCTCCTTGGAATGGAGTGAAATTTGGTGTGGAATTAGCAAGAATCGGATCCAAAATAGTGGGATTGCCACTTGACGAGCTATCGGAAAAACCTAACACTTCTTGTGAAAACTCATCGCAAACCACATCAACGATGTCAATGTGATTGATGGTAGCGATTGCATAAACATGAGAAGGTTTCGAGTTTTGAGTAGCGTTTATAACAAGTTCCTCTTCGTTGAATCTCAAAGTGATAGTTCTTGTATGAACATCGATAAGCGATCTCGAAGTGTCTAAAAATGATCGACCTAAAATTAGAGGAACTTGAGGATCCGCGGGGATGTCAAGTACTATAAAATCAACGGGATAGTAGAACTTCCCCACTTTCACGAAAACATCTTCGGCAACTCCACATGCCATAATCGTAGAATGATCGGCCATCTCGATGGACATGTTCGAAGGAATGAGAGCCGGAAGCGAAAGCGATTTCCAAATGGAAAATGGCATCAAATTAATGCTCGCACCAAGATCGGCCAAGGCGAGGCATTCTTTCATATCTTGTATGTCACAAGGAATGAGAAATTTTCCGAGATCACCAACTTTTTCCGGTATGCGGTTAAGATAAACCGAAGAACAATTAGCAAGCTTTGAAAGCTTTTCCTTATCGCTCATCATACTTTTAAAAGGGGAAGCGAAACGAGGCATATATAACAACGCGTCGGCTAACCTCACATCAAAATGTACTTGTTGAAACATTTTTATTAAAAGCTCGATTTGTTGTTTGTTACGTTCTTGCAATTTCTCTTTGTTTCGTCTTGAAGGGTAGGGTAAAGGTGGTGTGGGTTGGTCATTAGGCAACGGCCTTGGAAACTCGGGTTCCACAATTGGTATTGGTTCAACCGTAGGTGTGGTATGAGCGGTACTTTGTGGGATTGTAATGTGCTCCTTTTCGGCCATCACCTCGGGTTCTTTCTCGATTTCCTTCTCCTTAGAAGTACTTGTACGAGAGATTGGTTCCTTGAAAGTTTTACCACTTCGTGTAGTAATAACCTTCATTTCTCCCTTCGGGTTTGCAATTGTATCACTAGGAAGACCACCCGAAGAAGAGGGTTTACACATGATTGCTTCAAACATCTTAGCCATTCGGTCCTCAAATTTTGATTGCCTAGCATCCGCTTTTAATAACTCTTGCTTAATCTCATGTTGTCCTAATTCCATCTTTTGTTGATTTTGTTGTAGACGTTGGACATTTCCTTCCATTTTGTTTGCATGAGTTTTAAGTTCATTAGCAAGTTCATTTTTTAGCTCGTTTTTCAAATCGGATCTTAAGCTAATCATCTCACGTTGCATATTATCAAATTTAGCATCATTTGCTTTTGCATAATCCAAAAATTCTCCTTGAAAATTTTTAGTGTGAGCATTTTGAAAACCTTGTGTTGTGTTTTGAAAATCACGGTTTTGGTTTTGATTAGAGATTTGTCCATTCCCACTTTGATAATTCCCTTTGTTGTAATTGCGTGTATTGCCTTGGTAATTACCTTGGTTGTTGTTTCGATAATTGTTAACATTTTGGTTTGGTGGAGCTTGATTTGGACGGGAACCTTGACCGTTTTGGTTGTAAGTTCCCGTTGCTACATAAGCACTCGAAGTGTTACCATCCGCAGTAATGCACTCGGAAAGATCATGAGCTCCCCCACAAGATAAACAACTCTTAGCAACCGCTTTAACCGAAGCGGAATTGGAAGCTTCTTGAGCCTTCCAATGGGACATAAGATTAGCAAATCTATCAAAAAACCGATTTTCCTCATTAGCTTCATCATGTAAGGCGTTAATGCTACGAGACGATTGTGACGAAGATGACGAACCCATATTGGCAACACTCGGTGTGTTACGAGGGTTATAAACCTTAGATCTATTTTCAATGATTTGTAAAGCCTCATTTGTCGTCTTGCAGAAAAATTACCACCCGCGGCGGCATTCAAATAATCTCGTTCATGATCATTAAGCACATTATAAAAAGTATCCACTTGATGCAATTCCGTAAAATCATGGTGTGGACATTCATGTAACCTTTATTTAAATCGTTCCCATGCCATTGAAAAACTCTCATTATTACGTTGCACAAATCGTGAAATCTCATTTTTCAAGTGTGTTGTTTTAGATGGTGGAAAAAACTTGTTCACAAACTTAGAAACGAGATCGGCCCATGTCAAAATCGAATTTGGCGGTTCTTTCTCGAGCCAAATTTTTGCGGGTCCATCCAACGAGTATGGAAACAACATCATCTTAATGGCGTCATGTGGAACATCCTTAAATTTGCTAGTGGCGGTGAGACGGTTGAAATTCCTAATGTGGTAATGCGGGTTGTCTTTCTCGTGACCTCTAAACTTATTTGCTTGCAACATCGACATTAAACCCGTCTTAATTTCGAAATTCTCTGCAAGAATGGCGGGAATCACAATAGCCTCTCCAAAACCCTCGGTGGGTGCTTGTAGCAACTCCATCATAGTACGATTAGCCATGACGACTTCTTGTTCTACAATAGGTTCAACAATTGGAGGTTCTTCAACAATCAACGTCTCTTGATTGGCTTGCTTTTGAAGTCGTTTACGAGCTCGTTTTGCTTGATTACGAGTGATCATAAACTTCACGAATAATGGGAGGTGAGCAAAGAAGATTCTTTTTGGGTATTTTGTGAATTTTCAAATTTTTTGTGTTTTTGATGATATTTAATTTTTTTTTTGGATTTTGGTGTATCTTCGTAGACAACAATCTACAAAATCTCTCCTCGAATCAAACTCTTGATTAAAGAAGCCTCAAAGGAATGAAAACGATCACGTGGAGTGAACGCCTTCGAATGACTTTAGAACTTTGGTGAAAACCAAATTGTTCAAGAGGGTTTAATCACAAAGAAACCAAGCAAATATACTATACGTAATAATACTTTGGGCGGCAAAACCCTCGATTAGCCTTCAATCTCAAAATACTCACAAGCAAGCGGGGAAACGAGGCGGCGCGAAGCACTTAAGAGCCTTTTTCCTTAGGGTATATTTTATAATACCCGCCTTATACCCACCTTATAGTTTGTATCTTTCAAAATCGAGCTTCACGAAAGTATTTATCTATTTTTGCCTTTTTCTTTTTGTTTGAGATTCGAATACAATAATTAGGAGATCAAATCCCAATTAAGGTTGTGTTTTCACACTTTTGGAGATATTGTAAATTTATTGTGATACTTAATACAATATATTAATAATATTTGTACAAGAAAAACCAAGAAAACCGATAATACGTATTAGTAGAGTTCTACTAATACAAATACTATTTGGTTAATATTAAAAACAACAATTCAAATTAATCACGACACACCTCCCCGGCAGCGGCGCCAAAGTGATTGTGGTAAATTACACCTCTTTTAGGAAAAGGAGGGTAAAAGCGGTAAGTATTGAACAAATGACTTTGGGAAAAATCAAGTGTTAATGACCCAATTAAGTTCGTTTCCCAAGGAGGTATATGTGTGTGACTAAGATGTACAAGATTTGAGATTAATATTTTGGTTTAGAAGGGGATTAGAAGAGAAAATGACGAAGTAGTAAAAATAAAAATTAACACAAAATCACTATTAGAAAGTTAAAACGTAGAAGCTTAAAAACCACAAAAATAAAAATAAATTCTAAAAATTACCAAAAATTCACCAAAAATTAAAAATAATAAACTAAGAGTTTACCAATTATCAAAACTTTTTCAAACCTTTTAAATAATTAAATATTCAATCTTTAAATGCTAATTAAAGCCCTAAAAATCAAATAAATTATCAAAAAGCCCAAATAAAGATTTTTCAATTGATAAACCTCTAAATTGACCTAAAATGATTAAAAACTATTTTTAGAAATTTTAAAACTAATAAAAACTATTTAAAATGATTTAAAAACTATTAAAACTTAAAATAATTATAAAAATTAATCTCAAAGTGATAAAATTATTCTAAAAGTTGCTAAATTACTATTTTAATGTATTTAACCTAAAAAAATGTAAAAAGTTGGAAAATGTGAAATTTTAAAAATAATAATAAAATAATATTAAAAATCCAAAAATTGAAAAAAAATTCTAAAAACTTGCAAACTAGTTTATTTTAACCTAAATAATCAGAAAATCAAAGTATAATTACCAAAATACCCCTAATGGGCCCTCATATGGGCCAAATCCAAATTCAGTCAACACAAATGGGCTTTTGGGCCCAAAAAGTCAAACTTGGCCCAATTGACTTGAAAAAGCCCTATCTGACTTAAAATTTAATTCTAAGAACAAAACTCTAAAGGCCTAAAAGCTGAAAATGTGCTTATCACAGCTTATTGAACACAAAGCTTATTCTTATTGGGCTTTTCAGCCCATTAAGCCATAAGCTAATGCCATAAGCTCTAATTTGACACACAACCCTCTTTTTGGATGCTTAAGAGATCTGTCAAAAGAAGTTTCCAATAAGCTCACTCAATAAGCCAGAAAATAGAAAAGCAAAAACTCACAAAACGACAAAATAGTCGTTTTTGAGAAATACTGAACCTCAGAAGCTGATTCAACTTGCAAAAGCTTCCAAATGGACTCAATAAGCAATATCAATCAACAAAAACCCAATAAGCACAAGAAATAAGCCAGAATAAGCACAAAAGAGCTTATCTAAAAGTCAAAGGACTTGGTTTTCTAGTCAAACCTAAAAGTCAACCACCCAAATGCTCCAGTATGAACAAATGGGTCAAAATATGAGCACCTATTACAAAAACAAAGTTGTTGCTGGTTAAAATAAGCTATTATAGCTTATTAATAAGCTGACACCAAAATTGCACTAGCAGTGGTAACCAGCAGGGGAAAGGAGTTCCCACTGCTTTGACTAATTGACCAAGCTTATTTGAGAGTTCTGGTTTGATTCAATTGGAAACAAAGGCACCCTTGTGATCAGTGAACCACAAGGAGTCAATAGCAACAATAAAATCACAAAATGATCCACACAATAAGCCACAATAAGCCAAACAGTCACCAGATAAGCACCAGATATGCAAATAAGCAGTTAAGCACTTAATAAGCAGATTTAAGCAAAATAAGCCAACCAAACTTAACCAGATGCAAACACAAGCTATATAAACTAACAATAAACACAAAGCAACAAGAATCAAACACTGAATCAAAGTAAATAGCAAGATCAAAGCACAAAAAGTTACTGATGAATGAAGAACAATATGCAGAAACATTTTGCTGATATACTTGACACTTAATCCAATTTCAAGCCTCAAATCCTTCTACCCTGGTGTGATTAACTATGATTTAGCACTTGTTACCCTTAACCTATGCTTAGATCTAGGTGTCCTCAAAATCCTAGCCAATTTTACCAAGTTATGAAGATTTTATAGCCAATCTATGAATCAATGTGTTCAAAGCCTCAAAACCTGCAAACAGATGAACATATGCTCCCAAATAACAGATACCAATACTTGCATACAACACACAAGCACTTAACAAGCCTCAAATCCAACTTATGCAGTAATCCCAAACACCCCTTAAAAACTTGATTTCACAAATTTTCAAAGACTTATGAAGATTCAACCCACAAATCAGATCAGTAACACCTCATTAACATCAAACAAAGCCAAATCAACAATAAACAATCACAATAACACAGATTCAAGCATAAATCCACAAAAATCACAAATATTCAGAAACTTAAAGAGAAAATGAAAAGGGAAGAAGGTGCAAACCTCCAAGACCTACATCCAGGCCCTGGATTATTTGAGCTGAGGTACTAGCAAAACAAGTACCAGCTTCCAATGCTGCTAAGATGAACAAACACAAAGTGAGATCAAATATAATGCCAACTTTCTGATTTTTGAAACCCAAGCTTTATCAACTAAAACCTTGCCTCAAAAACCTTCAAACATATAAATGGAACTCAGATTTTAGCTTCTCAAACACCAAACTTTTATAAATAACAGATTAAAACTCAAAATTTTAAGAAATTCAAACTTTATTTCATAAAAAGGAATTACAAAGATTAAAAGCTAAAATCTGGAACAAAGGGACTCTCACATGTTGAGGTCTCCTTTTATAGGCAAATGCCTGGCTAACACTATTCACAAACCCTAGAAGTGAAATTCCCTAAATGCCCTAAGTCCTTCTAGATGTTTTCTTCATTTGACCTGTCCAAATTGATCCTGGATGTTCATTTTAGCTTTGTGATGAAGCAATGCATCATAGCTGTTGATTTGGACACGTCACTTAACTTGGAGGCCAAATTGCATTCTGATTGGTGGAAAGGGAATTGGGGGTGGGGTCCATAGTGAGTGGGATTAAGGGTTTTAAGGTTGGGATAGGTTTCTGCATGTGTGAATCACACATGTGCAAAGGGAATTGATTTTTACCCTAAGTTTAAGTGAGGTAAAATCTGGAGGTGAAGAAGGGTGAATAGTAGTAATGATACGATTTTGGGGGAAATGGATGTGTTTGGCGCAAATTCGTTTCAAATGTTTCCTTTGCCCATGTTTAACCCTTGTGTTTTGAAATTTTTGGCAAATAAAGAATTTCAGCCCTAAAACGTGTTTTGCTTTGTAAATAAGTTTCACAAATTGGCAGTTTTGGCACAAAACTTTGGAAAAGGGTTTTCAAGGGTTCATTTTGCTATTTTGAGATATTTCAAGGACTGATTTTGAACATTCTTGATCTTCAAAGGTCTTCATTGTATCTTTGACTTTATGAGGGACCATTCTTGCCATTTCTTCAAAGTTGAAGGACCTTTTGTGTAATTTTGACAAACTTAAGGGACCAAACTTGTAATTATTAATATACAAGGGTTTTAAGTGTCATTTCTTCAATAAATGAGGATCAATCTTTTTTGTCTTCAAGTCTTCAAGGTATTTTGTTGAGAATTACATGATTAGGGCCCGGTTATTTGTACGACTTCGTTTCTCGTGTCCGTTTTTCCTTGTAACTTGTGATCGTTTGTCTTTTTCACGATTTCCATACCTAAAATACACAAGTAAACAAACACAAGCATATATATGGTATTTTATGACATTTTTATGCATTTAAAGCCCGAAAAGAACGATGAGATCATGTATAAATGCCATCTCATCAGTTATCTTTGTTTTAATCATGATCATATCCTTGATTCAAACTTAAGATTTCAGCTCATAGATGCATGATCTAATCCACACTTGGTATTTCAGATTTTGTACACCAATTGCCATATTTCATTTTTCATGAAATCAAGTATGGTAATTAATATCTTTATTAATCTAACACTCGTAAAGAAAAGAAAGCTTTAAACATGGTCATTTACTTGAGCATGCCTTAAAATCTAATCAAAGAGAGTGCTATAAATGTGTACAATTGTGTCCATATTTTTCTTCTCATAGAAGACCATTTATAACATATTAGTCTTACTGATTTGTTAACGATAATCAACTTCAAAATTGATATTCTTTTATAGACTACATCTAACCATTCATTGTTTTGAGTCATTCATCAGATTTAAAATCTAACAATGATTCTAAGTAGTTATTAGGTTCACTATGATCGTCTAACTCATCTTCCTCAGTATTGACATGAAATTCAAAAGTTCAGGTGCTAGAGGTAACCTTAAGGATATGTGGCTTCTTGTAAGAGGAGACTTTCTCCAAGTACACATCATGTCGAGAAACAATGAATTGTTCTCGTTTAGGATGTATAAAATACATTGACAAGTCTTGATTCTTTTTGTTAATAACACATCTAACATGATTTAAACAAATTCAAGACGTCAACTAAGACTTACTAGGAGTCATCGCATTCCATAACTTGATGGTTTCTTAGTTACCTTCTTGTTTGCAACCATATTGCATAAGCATGTAGCTCATTCAAAATTTTGTTAAACTTAATAAAATAAGAGAGATAGTAGTTAATGTTATCAAGGATCAAATAATAACAATACCATTTGATTTTACATATGAGACATAGTGTTGCGATTGTGAGATAATATCAGAATTCCTTAGATAACCTAATACTCTTTGGCTCACATATTTTCTAATTTGGTCAAACCAATTTTCATAAACAATATATTCAAGCCAATTGCATGCTATAAAGTATGATTGTTTTAGCAGTTCAAGAACTTCATATTCATGTTTTGATAAGAGAACATAACATGTTAGTCGCTAAATTTACTTTATAAGGTATTGAACAATTCAATAACTTCATTGTATATGCCCTAATAGGAAGACACAACAAGTCAATTACTTACTTTATTTTGTAAGTCTTTGAAAAATTCAATGAAGTTCACATTTATGTCTTTACTTTATGACATAAACTATTTATATAAGGTATTATTGAACGCCCACTTTTGGCTTCAATAGTGTTTTCAAGTTAATTTACACACTTAGAATTTATGTCTTTACAAGAAGAGATGTGCATATTAGCTAAACCATTTAGGTAATGTGATGAAGTAGTTTTTATTATTTCTTGACATTAGTTCTATATTAGATAACATACATCAATATGTATAATCCTAGTATAATAGTATTAGCCATATCGTGTTACCTTGCACACTCTAATATTTTTCCCCACTTGAGCATGGCACAACATCATATATGAATAATATTAAAGTGTCACAAATATAATATGATTTAAGTCATATTCAAATCAAGCTTGTATAGAAAGGTTATGTAGAACTTCATCATTTATTAAGCAATCATGTATAACTATTTTTAGATAACATTTCAGGAAGCGATATCAGAAAAGCGACTAGTTATCATTTTAAAATAATATGTAATAAGGCTTAGAAAACTATGATGTTATTTCAAGACAATCTAGAAATTAAATGGGTCACTTACAAGGTGATAAGCTCATAGCTCCTACTGAATAAGACAACATTACAAGTGTGTATGGTTAGAAACTGTATTTTGCCCATTAGTTTAGACAACATTTTGAATGTTTCTATACGAATGAAAAAACAAGTAGCAGTTTGTATAATTTCTAGTTCTTTGAATGTCTACACATTATAGCCAATGTGAGTCTCGTAGTCTAATATACACGTACATAGATATTTAAAGAAGATTTCCATCGATGTCATTAACTTGAAAATTTTGCATGTAATTCCTCTTTCTACTTTTTCTTATCGACTTGTTACAATAACTTGTCATCCCGCGTTTTTAAAACCAATGGCACTCAATTTTAAGTGTATGATGTTGGAATTATATTCTTTGAGTTGATATGACAAAATAGATGAAGGACCTAAATGTAATTTATATATATTGTAACCCTAGTTTCTCTGGTATATAAAGAGAGGTAGGAGTCCTGGTTATTCACTCATTCATAAAATAATGTAAACCAAAGGTGTGTGTGTTCCTCCTGGCGTCAAGCCTATGAGTCGCCGGGCTAGTTAACTTATTAGTAGCTTCTTGGTAAGCATCTTAATAGTAATCATTTCATTAGTGAAAGCCTTGTTCTTAATTGTGATTGTGTTTATTATGATTCAATTATAAATGTTACAATCCTGATTATTATATCACAGATGAGTCTAGATCCAAAGACTCGGCAAGTGGTATCAAAGCATGAGAGAGTCTCTATACAAGAAGAAACATTTTCTGTCTCTAAAAACATCCGTGAACCATGTCAGCTTCAAGTTCTACTGAAGATGGACCCCAATCCACTACTAACACACAACAAACACAACAAATCGTTGCCACTGTCACCAACACAAATGGAAAATTCCTACACCTCAAGAAGGAGGAATATGATAGTTGGGCTATGAAAATGGAATGCTGGATCACTAACATTGATTTAGCATAATGGAAGATAGTTCAGAATGGGAACAACAAAAAGAACACTGGAAGAGATAAGAATGGTAATATCACCATTCTATATCCCAAAACACATGAAGAAATCATAGCAGTTCAAAAGGAGATGAAAAGCAAAAACCATTTTGCTTCAGTCTCTTGCTGATTATCGTATGGGTGACTTCTATCACCTGGATGATGAAAGGGAGATATGGAATGCCATTAAATCAAGGTTTGGAGGGAATGAGGAATCCAAGAAGATGAGAAGATCAATGCTTAGAGATGAATCTTCAGAATTCCATATCTCTGAATAAGAAGGACATCATCAAGGGTATGACAAGTTTCATAAGATTCTTAGCCAATTAAATCCACTCAAGTCTAAACCAGACAACAAAGTCATCAATTCCAGGTTTCTTAGAGCTCTACCTCACTCCTAGAACCAGGTAGTCATCTCCCTCAAAGCAAAAGGAGGAGTTGAGTACCTTTCTTTTGATGATCTATTTTACAAACTTAAAACTTTTGAGTCTGATGTAAGAGGGTACCCAAGTGGATCCTACTCCACTCCAATAACTCTGCTTTTGTGAGCTCCATGGGCACTAGTCCAATGACTTATGCTAGTATCCCAAGTTATGCCATGTCCAATCAACATACTCCTACTCCTGAAGTTTGATAAATGGCTAAAGGCACCCAAAAATCTTTCTAAACTTATAGACAACAGTATGTTAGGAAAAACAAGGGTTTAGCCTACTAGTGAAGGGACCCATACTAGTAGGAGTAACTACTGATATACCAGCAGGTCCATATGCATGATGGTCAATGGGCCATTGATCATAAAAATCACAATCTTTAATCAAATTTAAGCTACTACCACATAAAAAACAAGTTTTGGAAGACAAAGACTTTTTATTCAAATGACATTGTTTATTGCTTCTATTATTATTACACAATTTCCTAGGAGAAACATCATTCCTAGACTACACATTTTAGAATAAAAAAATAGGAGAAGAAGCAGTAGCAGTTCTCTTAACACTGGGCTCATGGCTAGAGGTAGTAGAAGTAGATGTGTCATTTGTCTTGGGACTTGAGGGACAAGACTTTTCACTTGAGCTACATGATGCAGAGTCTCTCACCACCATTGTCTTCTTTTGACGTCTCAACTGTTTCTCCAAGTTCTTTACCGGGGTGGCCAAAGGAAACACAAAGTCTCTCGTCAATTGGCGATGATTATTCAGATCAACTTCCAAGGATTGGATTTTCGCATAGTACTTGTGCACCAAAGCAAGCAAAGACGTGACAGTAACGGGTTCCTCAGCTTCCCTACCAAGAGAACTAGGTTGAGGGAAAGCTTCATTGGTACCAGTAGAAAAGTCTTGGTCGACAATAGGAATCTTTGCCCCTGGCAAAAATGAAGAAGATGGCTCCTCATGAGAAGGGTAGACAGGACTAGGAGGTGGAGTATCAAAAAAGGGAGAGACATTTGGGACAGTAGAGGATGCAGCCTTCGAGGAATAAGGCACCTTAACCACCACCTCAGGAGTAGGATCCTCATGAGGAATCTCAATCACCGGATCTTCAGCAACCTATATCTCTTCCTCCATAGGATCATCAACCATATGAGGCTCCTCCTGGGCTTCCTAAGCCGGATGAACCTTATTGAGATCCGCTTGGGCAATGCCTAGCATAGCAGGAGTGAGAGGGACAATGGGACCATCATATGCAAGCTTCATGTTAGCATTAACCTTAGGAGTTAACCTACTGGGTACATACTTCTTACGATTTCTAGGCACACACATAAGAGTTTGTTGTAGAAACCTAGGATACATTAAAAACTTATTCTTAAGACCACCTAGATTCCTTATCATGCCATCAAAGATATATCTAGAAAAATTAAACATACGAATCTGGGAAAGACATATCACGCTAGTAGCGAGGGAGGTGGGAAATGTATCCCAACTCCCTGTCTTGGGACTTAAACATTGGATCAAAAAGTGGATTAGTAGCTTCCATTGGTATTAAAATCTATTTTTCTGAAAATTGAGTTTCCCCTCGTGATTATACCCAAAGGCATCCATCACATCCAAGACGTCCTTATTCGTGAAGGAAACAATGCCATCAGCATCTTGAAGACGTAGGGCAGACCTAATAGAGGCTTCAGTCACCACATAGGAGCGACCATCTATGGTGGCATGAATCTCAGTGGGTTGTCCCAAAATATTAAGAATGTCAGTAGTGGCCCAAAACTGTCGTATGACCGTGTCATAGACAGTAGGGCAAACAGTGAGAGCATACCTTATGTGAGAAGCCTCCAAGTACTCCAAGATCTCAGCATAGTCCTCCTGCTGTGGTCCCTCGCTAAGATAGACCACCTTGTTGTTATCAGCTTTGTATAGAAGTCCAACCATTGATGATGATTAGTGATGATTTGCAAGAAGATGGATGGTTTTGGAGGGTAGGAGCGTGTGTGTGGGAGGTTTGATTTTAATAATTGATTTAAATTACCCCTGTTGACTATTAATAAGGGATGGAGTAACTATTCATTGACCCCTAATTAAGGGAGTTTCCTTTTCCAAAAAAATTACCATTAATGGTAATTACCACTTGACATCCAAATCATTAATAGGGAAATCTACTTGACATATTTAGCTTGAAAACTAATAGACCAGAAGTAACTTATATTGATCAAGGTGAAACGATCAAAAGGTCCACACCAGGAGTAGCGAATGGTCAACAAAAGTCAACGTGAATGAATAGTGATTCCTAGTAGTATTAGGAGACTGACATACCAAATATAGGATAACCATTCAACAAATAGGAGTAAGTGGAATCCATCAAGAACAGCTTAGGTAACCTTTCACAAGTAACACATACACCTCAGGAGCATGAAAAGTGACGAACTAATGTACAAGTAGTAAGAATGTACACAAAACACTATACAATAAGCCTCCCCTTAGGCTTAGCCCCCCCTCAATCCTAAGCAGCAAGGATTGAGCATTCCAATGTGGACCACCAAGTAGTTAAACCGAGGCCCATCAAATGCTTTTGTCAGCAAATCTGAAACCTTGTCATCTGTATGAATTTTAAGAACATGTATCAACTTCTTCTCATTAGCATCTCTAATAAAGTGATGTCGAATCTCTATATGTTTGGTTCTTTGATGGAAAATAGAATTCTTCACAATGCAAATGGTAATTTGGTTGTCAATGAAGATTTTGGTGTTCATAAAATTGAAACCATAGTCTAACATTTGGTTTTGTATCCACAACACCTTTTGACAACATCTAGCAGCAGCAACATATTCTACTTCTATAAAAGAAGTAGCCACAATTGTTTGCTTCTTGCATTGCTATGAGATTAGTCTCCGGCCCAAAAACTAACAACCACTAGTAGTTGATCTTCTATCATTATTAGCCCCTACATAGTCACTATCACTGTAGGCTTCTAGTACAAAGGGAGATTCCCTTGGATACCATAAACCTAGCTTGGGTTGGGCTTTAAGGTACTTGAAAATATTCTTGAAGCATTCAAGTTGGAGGTGGTAGGTGGGACTTGGTGTCATGAACAAGCACTCATTACAAATATAATATCAGGTCGAGATGCAGGTAAATACATGAGGGAACCTATCATGGACCTGTTTAAGTGAACATTGACAGGTGGATCAGGCTCATTCTTAAGTTTGACCTTGGAAACCTCATATGATGTTACAGCTGATCTAAGAGGTTCCAAGTCAAACTTCTGAATTATATCATGAACATTCTTATCTTGACTAATGAAGATTCCATCCTGTTTCTGCCGAACTTGAATTCCAAGGAAAAAGGTAAGTTCACCCATATCACTCATCTGAAACTCACCCTTCATTAAATGTTCAAACTCATCACACCATTCCTTTTTGGTAGAACCGAAGATAATATCATCTACATACACCTGGACAAGGATGGCATCTTTGGCATTCTTCTTAAGAAACAATGTTTTGTCAATGTGCCTCTTCAATAGCCATGCTTCAACAAGAAAGTAGATAAACGCTCATACTAGGCTCTAGGAGCTTAACGAAGACCACAAAGGGCCTTGACTACCTTTTAGACCTTCTTAGGGTGAAGACGGTCTACAAATCCCTAAGGTTGAGTGACATACAATTCTTCTTCAATCTTTCCATACAGAAACGCACTCTTTACATCCATTTGAAACAATGTAAAGCCAATATAAGAAGCAAAAGCCAAAAACTATCGTATTGCCTCAATTCATGCAATAGGAAAAAAAAATTCATCATAATCAATCCCTTCAAGATGAGTGACCCTGTGCTACTAGTCTTGCTTTATTCCTTACCACCATACCCGTAGCATATTTCTTGTTTTTGAGAATCCATTTGGTACCTATGGCTGTCTTTCCATCTGGCAAATCAACTAGGATCCATACATTCTGAAACAAGAATTGTTGCATTTCCTCCTTCATAGCCTCTACCTAACTTTGATCCTCAAGTGCATGTGAGACAGACCTAGGTTCCACCTGAGACAGAAAACAAGCAAACAAACAGTGAAGAAAATCTGTGTGATTATTTTGCTTTTGGTCTTCAATGTAGCTTACTAGAGGATGATGACAAGAAGTATCTTTCTTATGCATGTTGCGAGTCTTGACAGTAGAACCAGGATCCCCAAAAATTTTAGATGTAGGATGCACTTTGTGGATCTGCTGAATAGTAGTAGGAGCGACTTCCACTTCTGGTGCCAACTTATTAAGATCACCAACAAAGTTATCATCATATGATGCTGAGTTGAAGATGCCTGTTGTTGGTTGCTAATGAATATCATCCAGCTTAGTAGAAGACTTCTTATTATAGTTTCCTAGGTCAGAAGCACCAGAGAACCTAGTTGTGGAAGTTGGATCACTAAGTGGACTTACAAAAGTAGAAGAACATGCACCAAGAGTAACATTAGGCTCACTAGGAAGAGCTAGTGTAGCAGGAGTATCCATAGGAAACTCAAAGCCTCCCTTGGTAGCTGCAGTAGTAGCATCTTGTTGTTGCTTGAGCAATGTATCAAGATCGTCTTGTAAGGCAATGATGTCTAGTGAAGTAGCACCAGCAGGAGTAGCAGGGACATCTGGAGCGACAAATGTAGAATAGGATGGGATAACAAAGATGTCATCATCCTCTTCTGAGTCCGAGAAGCTTGGAGTAGCACCTGCAGTGGAAGAAACAAACTCGTGTAGACCTGCATTATTGTTAGTTTTGAACCGAAAATATCCTAATGAGTCGCTAAGATAATCAAGATCAAAATACCAATCAGGCCCTTTTCCTTGAAGCTTTGTCTTCTCCTCAAAAAACCTTAGGTTGATAGTTTCAATAACACACTTGGCAGTGAGATTGTATACCCTATAGGCTCTAGAGTGAGCTGAATAACCCACAATGAACCCTTCATCAGCCTTGCCATCAAATTTCCCCAGATCGTCACTAGTGTTGAGAATGGTGACAAGACAACCAAATGGTTTCAAATGAGTAATACTTGGGACTTTGGCTGGAAGTAGCTTATAGGGAGTCTTCTTATATGGATTGGTAATGGAGACCCTATACAACACATAACAAGTAGTGTTGAATGCTTCTGTCCAAAACATAGTCGGAAGATTAGAGTCAGCAAGCATGGTTCTTGCTGCTTCGATAGGAGTCTTGTTCTTCCTCTCAGCAACACCATTTTGTTGAGGAGTTCTGGCAGCACTGTAGTCTCTTTTAAAAATGTTAGAATTGCAAAGTAATATGAGTTCTGCATTCTTGAACTCAGTGCCGTTGTCACATCTAATACCTTTTAATTTCTTTGATACAACTAATTCTCAATCAAGGCAGCGAAGTGTTTGAGAATTGGGTATGTTTCACTCTTATGTGCCATAAAGAAGACCCATGAAAACTTGTTGTGCCTCTCTTTCACCACAAGGCAGTAGTACTTATGGTCAGTACATCTGATGGAGGTAGGACCAAAGAGATCCATGTGAAGGAGTTGCAAAGGATCAGTGATAAGACTAGGAGCCGTGATTCTAATATGAGTGAAATTACTCATATCAATTGTATCAATAAATGAACAATAAATTGCATAAAACATATGAATTTTGTATTGTATATGCATGTTTCTTGTCTCATGTGTGTAGGTACCCAAGATCACGAAAATCGGCAAAACGGACACGAGATTGAAGACAATTTCAAGAAGCCACATGAGATTAATGGGCTTGAAGGCCCATTTATGGGTTAAAAAGTGTTAGTTCACTTTGAAAAGTCAAATTGAAAGCCCAAAAGAAAGCAAGTTATATACGGATGGATTTATTCATTTTGGGGCCCAAGCCCATGGCACAAACGAAGGAGACATGTGGAGTAATAAAACAAATGGGTCCAAGCCCATTAGGTCAATAAGGGGACGGTGGAAGTAATGTATATAATTTCCACCCTTTGGTCAACTTTCATTCGCTATTTACAAAGTAAAAAACAAAAGAAACGAGATAAGAGATGAGAGGAATTGGGGAAAATAACACAGCCACCAAGCAACAACCCTAGAATCCAAATTAGGGGTTCTTATATCACAAGTGTGTGATTCTCACGCGCTGGAATAAAATCCCAAGTAAATCGGAAGGAAGATGATGGCACCAAGGCTCACACATGGCATCCATTCACGTCACTCCTCTCATAGTTGAAATCCTGCTATACAATCATTGAGCCAATGGTTATCATCCACCTCAGCTTCAATGTAGCACAAGAAGCACAAAAAAACGCCACCTTGGCAATCCGAGTGAGAGATGGTGATTCTCAGCCCTTGATCAAGAAATAGATGATGAAGAGAAGATGGCCAAAAATTGATCTCCATCAACCACCCAACCCCCATGGTTTGCCTATAAAAACCCCAATTTTATTCAAAGAAATGATCCATTTCTTTCTGTTAATGTTATTATGTCAATTTAGATTTAGGTTATTGTAATTTTATTTTTCAAGTATTGTAATGATTTTATGATTCAATAAAAGTTTGATTTTCAGTCCATTTCCATTTTATATTCGAGTTATTTACTGTTTAATGAATCAATTTAAGCTTTAACATATGATAAATTGAATATTAATAATATAAGATTATTTGTTTAAGCTTTGTTAATAGTTTAAGTAAAAAATCAAATTGATATTGGGAACGAATCTAACCCCACAAGTTAGATTAAAATATCTGTGAATTCAAGTGATTTATTTGCTTCGAGCTATAATGGTGTTTCAAGAGGTTTTGGTTCGAGATAATTTCTATGATGTTAATGATTCGTGATGGTGGAATTATTGTTATGATGTTGTTTTGGTTCAAAGATAGCTCGACGCTATCTTCGTCATCAAAGGAATCTTTATAAAAAGGTTTAGCTCGTTCTATTTTCTTTTTTATATGTTTTAGTTTAAGCTATAAAGCATATTCTGATAGTTTAATAAACCTGCTTTGATATTTTAGTTTTGCTTTTAAATGTTTAAATGAACTTTTGAAATCTGTTTTGATATTATAAATCTGAGTTTATGAATCACACTGTTTCGGTTTATGATGTTAATGGATTTGCTTAGTTTGAGGTTGAATTTGTTAGTTTAAGCTTATAAATGTTTAAGATCAGTTATATTTGTTGATTGGTATGCTGATTTTTGAGTTCATCTTATCATTATATTTCTTGTTATGTAGATTGGTTATGAACTTTGGGAGTGTTTATTTGAAGTTAAGTTGTATGTTATGTCGAGTTAGGATTGGATCTAGTTAAATAATCTTTTATAGAGTTGCTGAGATTTTTGATTTAGGAAGGTTTAGATTACTGTCATAAATTTATTAGTTGATTTGAGTTGGTCAATTTGCTAATTGTTTTGCTGAAATGACTGATGTTGTTATGCTTTGAGTTCTGCTTTTATATATCAGTAAACAAGATTGTTTAATAGTTGGTTTGTTTTTTTGATATGAACATTTGGGAAACTGATCTTTGTTTTGTGATTTGTAATAAACTGATTTATCTATTATATTTAAGGTCATATAAAACCTGCTGAGTATTTTAGGAAGTTTGTAGTAGAATTGTTTTTACCTGGTCTTAATTGATTTCTCCTTTGGATTGGATTATAACTGTCTATTTGATTTGTGTTTTTCTGTGTATAGACCAGCATTCTTCATTTGGGAGTGTTTGATTTGTTTATTTAGCAAAAATCTGGTCCAAAAATAAATCACAAAAATCCACTCATGTGGATTCGAACCCGAGACCTCTCGGATAACATCCTTTCACCCCAACCACTGGGCTGGCAACTTGTTCTTGTTAAAGTTTACTTAGTGACATCACTTAACATCTCTTCAGGATTGAAATTATATAAATGTTTTTACACTACTTCGTTTTCTTTAATTCTCATATTAATTTTAAAACGTTTTTCAATTTTTGTCAAATGTATATTTTTAAGATTTTTAAATAAGTTAGTTAATTTTTAAATAGTTTATTTCAATAAAAATATTAAACTAATAAATAAATATATAAATAAATATTTAATTACTTTTAGATTTATAAATTGTTCTAATATTTTTTTTAAAAATAATTTAGGTTTAAATAATTTCTGTATTAAATAATTTTAGTTTAAATAATATTTGTTTAAATAGTTGTTTTATTTATAAAGTAAAAGTAAAGTTTAAATAAAAATATTTAGATTTAAATATTTGTCTTTTAGATTACATTTTGGTAAACGATTCATGCACTTTAGGATTTAAATTTGTAGGATTATTTTAGATAAAAACCTAATCCAAATTCAAATCAATTGTCCAATTCAAAATGAAAGTCTCAAATTTACAAGTTCCTTGTGTACAACGAACCGGGATCACTCTCGTGTTTAATTGATTCGTCTTTAGCTTATTTTTTGATTATTAACTTTTCCTAAAGGTAATTTCCTAAATTTGCTCTATAACGTATTAAATTAAAATACACCGACATTTCTCGATACATCAAAAATTTTGGCGCCGCTGCCGGGGATCTTGTGTACGATTCTTTCGTGGAGATTTGTTAATCGTTGATTTAAAGACCCTTTTCGTCCTCGGAAAGTTTTGTTATTTTATCTATTAATATAGTATATATATATC
Organism: Glebionis coronaria; assembly: GCA_025667525.1. Taxonomy (NCBI): domain Eukaryota; kingdom Viridiplantae; phylum Streptophyta; class Magnoliopsida; order Asterales; family Asteraceae; genus Glebionis; species Glebionis coronaria. Next base: position 271,041,695 of record CM046882.1, on the reverse strand, counting down.
GTTTTTCGTATTTTTTTGTTATTAATGTATTGTAATATGTAGAACAATAAATTTACCTACTTCCAAATAAGACCTTAGTTGAGATTTCATCACCTAGCTATTGTCTTCGAATCCATAACAAAAATAAAAGGCAAAATAGATAAATACTAATAAAAAGTTTGAACTCGATTTATACAAACTATAAGGTGGGTATTAGGCGACGAGCTATAAAAGTCCGTATAAGGAAAAAGGTTTTTAAGTGCTTTGTGCCACCTCGTTTCCCCGATTGCTTGTGCGTATATTGAGAGGGACGATCGATTATTGGTTTGTCGACTCAAGTAGTATTAAATCATATTTTATTTATTTACTTATTTCACCTCGAGACGTTTAGGTTTTCACTTACGTTTCAATGTCGACCGAGGGTAGTTTACTTCGATAGTAATTATCCTTACTCCTTATTTTTATCAATCTTTGATTGATTTATGAAAAATACAAAAAATAATCTTCTTAATCCTCTATCATCTTTAATTATTTTCTCCTCTAGGATAATGTTTGTTCAAAGATTGATAAGGAAATTGATGATTACCTTAGTACACCATTCAATGCTAGTGAGTTTGATTGTGAGAATTTCGATCCGGAGGGAGATATTGATATAATTGAAAAATCGTTGAATATGGACTCATTTTCACTACCTCCGAAGGACCAAGTAGATGATACTAAGGTACATTCTTCCATTAAAGAGCCTTTGATTCCTAACTTCACACCGAGTGAGGTTAGTGACTATTCGTTGGATAAGTTCGTCGATGAACTTGTTGCTATTATTGATCCACTTCCACCGGGAAGTGTTGATCGTGATCTTCATGATTTACCTTCCATTCTCGAGGAGTTCTCCGATAAACTACCCTCTAATGAGAATGATGATCTTGTACCCGAATGTGACACACTAGATACTTTGTTGGATATTTCTTGTGATGACAAGATTGATGACACTTATGTGACTTACTCAAATCCTCTTTTTGAATTTGAGCAAAGGTATAATGAACCAAAGGAAAACACTTTCTATCTTGAGAATGTTTCTAATGATGGTGTTGAAAACCCTTGGTTTGATCGCCCGATTTATGATGATGATAATGTTGACCCAGAGGGAGAAATCTTCTTTACTCCAAATCTCCTTCTCACTCGCTTTGATCTTAATATACGGGTTTTTCATGCAACTCATTTTGAGTATCATGACCCCTTTGTTCACATTCCAAAGAATGACAAGGTCAACAACGTTATGTATGTTGATACCACTATATTTGAGACTTTTACCCCACCATTACCATGTGCTTTATATGATTATGGATTAGCATGGGGAAAGACACCATGTTGTCTATTCCTTTCTCTCCCGAGGATGAGGTATTCGACCCCGGAACCATTGATTTAGGGAAATATCGGTCTTTCACCGATGTAATAATTGAAAGACTTTTCAATCATCTTGGTGCGAGTTTATCTCGGGGAGCATACTATATCCATTTCATGATTTGTGACCACCATATCTTTTTGGAGATTAACGTTGGAGTTTCATCCTTTCGTTTGTCATCCGACAACGAGGATGTGATATTTGACCCCGACATCGTGCTTTATAATGGATTCTTTTCCAATATGCCGGTTTTCATCATATTCCCTAAGGACCAACGAATGCGGGGATCGAGTCGAGCTCATGACTCGGTTAACAAAAACGAGATGCCTTGTGGGGGAGTCTCATACATTCTATCTTCTTTCTATTTTCTAACACTAATAAGGCTTGATCTTTAAAAGCTCGTGCTCGTGTTTTGTTGTGATGTGAATCTTAGGTATGACCCTAATTATTGAAGACTCTCGTATTTGGTTTTGGCCCGGTCCACTCGAGCTTCCTTACTTTGATTGTCAAAAAGGGGCACTCACTATCCTTTGATTATTATCGAATAACATTTTATCTTGAAGCATAATTAATAAATGGCTTATAGATTTGCGTACTCTTACCATGTTAGGACATTTGCATTCGACTCTTCGTGTTTTAGCAAGGGGGTGATACTCTTGAGCTAGGAAACATTGAGGACAATGTTTGATTTTAGCATGGGGGAGTCAATCGATATAATCGCTTGCAATTGATTTTTTCGTGTTCAAACGTAACCATTTTTCTCGTTGTTCATAAAAAGTTTAAATTTTTTGTGTTATTTTGTGTTTTAATAATAAAGAAAATAAGTGTTTTTGACACAAATGTAGGCTTTCCGTGGGTGAAAATAAAATAGTTTTTGACTCGACTCGGTTTTTACCTTAGCTTATTCCTTAACGTGTTTAAATCAAGTTTTGCTAGACTTTTATATAGGGAACTTTAAAACGCGAAAGTCTTAACTCATACGGGTTTAAGAAAGAGAACTTTTCGCAAATTCCTATAATTGATCCTAGAAAGTCGTTTATCAAAGGAACTTTAAAATGCAAATTCTAAACTTGAAAAAGTCTAAGAAGATGCAAGATCCTATAGATGACTTGAAAACCCAAAACTTTGATTTAATAGGCTAAGTGTCCATTAGTCTCTTATTTTTAAGATTATACAATATGTAGAATAAGAGATGATTAAGTTAAATCATAAGTTTTGAGGTTAATTCTTCCTGGTATAAGTATTTTTTTGTTTGATTCTATCTCCTCGTATTTATTTTTCACGCTTGAATATTAATTGCTTAATAAATGAAGTTTTAGCGGTTTCGGCTTAATATCTTAAATCGTAACTCCTTCTTTTTGTCCCTTGTAATTAAAGTAAGAACACATTAAGGGTGTCAGCGTCATGGACTTTTTGATCATGGGATTGCGGAAATTTGGCTTACTATATATATATATATATATATATATATATATATATATATATATATATATATATATATATATATATATATATATATATATATATATATATATATATATATATATATATATATATATATATATATATATATATATATATATCATAATAATAAGAAGAATAAATAAAAATATTTTCTATATGAGTCTTTGGGTGGGAGTCATGTAGCACTAGCCTTGTCATTAGAGCCTTAGGGTGTATGACTTCTCGGTCTATAATCTCCACTGGTTCAATCTCTTTACTTCTCGGTCCATAATCTCTACTAGTTCCTCTACAAAATGCAATTTGTCATCAAGCTGAATCTCATCCAAAGGAATTACCAAATCCTTATCTGCCAAACACTTCTTCAGATTTGACACGTGAAATGTGTTATGAATAGAACTAATATCACTCGGAAAATCCAACTTATAAGCATCTGGTCTAATTCGTTTAATTATCTTAAATGGTCCAATATACCTCGGACACAACTTTCCACTCTTCCCACAATGAAATACACCTTTCCATGGAGATACCTTAAGCATAACCATGTTCCCAACCTCGAATTCCAACGGTTTCCTCTTATTATCGGCATAACTCTTTTGTCGACTTCTCGCAGCAAGCAATCGGTTCTTAATTTGCACAATCTTCTCGGTAGTTTCCAAAATCATCTCAGGTCCAGTGAACTGACTTTCGCCTACTTTGCTCCAACACACTAGAGACATACATTTCCGTCCATATAACGCTTTAAACGGCGCTGCCTTAATACTCGCGTGATAACTGTTGTTATACGAGAATTCCACTAAAGGCAGATGACATTCCCAGCTTCCACCAAAATCAATAACACACGCTCGAAGCATGTCTTCCAACGTCTAAATAGTCCTCTCGCTCTGGCAATCAGTCTCTGGATGATAGGCCGTACTCAAGCTCAACTCAGTGACTAACGCATGCTGAAGAGATCTCCAAAACTCAGAAGTAAATCTACTGTCGCGATCCGAAATAATCGACAAAGGTACTCCATGTCGACAAACGATCTCCTTCACATACACACTAGTAAGTCTCTCCATACCATCCGTCTTCTTAATAGGTAAAAAGTGAGCAGATTTTATCAATCTATCCACTATCACCCAAATAATATCATAACCACTAGGAGTTCTTGTTAAACCCGTCACGAAATCTATAGCGATCTTCTCCCACTTCCATTCTGGAATCTATGGTTGCACCAATAATCCAGACGGTCTTTTGTTTGTTCAGCCTTAACATTCGCACAAGTCAAGCACTTACTAACGTATCAAGCAATGTATGCCTTCATATTCGGCCACCAATACACTTTCTTCATTTCATGATACATCTTATCTGATCAAGGATGTATCGGATACTTCGTCTTATGAGATTTGTCCATAAAAAAATCTCGCGCTCCAAGTACTCCTTCCTCAAGTGGACATAACGGTAACCAAATTTGATTCTCAAAATACCTCAGTACATCCGACTTCACTACAAAAAGAAGATTCATCATTATTCCCAAATTCTCTGCCTTGACATTCTCTCTCATCAACCCATTTGCTTAAGCCTTCAATATCATTCCAATCAAATCAACACTCTCCGTCATTACCAAAGCTCTAACTCTAAGAGGCTTTTCTCTTTCCTTCCTACTAAGTGCATCATCTACTACATTCGCCTTTCCAGGATAGTAGCGAATCTCGCAGTCATAATCACTCAGTAACTCAACCTATCTCTTTTGCCTCATATATAACTCTTTTTGGTCCAAAATATGTTGCAAACTCTTGTGGTCCGTGAACACAGCACACTTGGTTCCATACAAGTCGTGTCTCTACAACTTCAACGCAAAAACGACAACACCAAGATCCAAATCATGCGTAGTGTAGTTCTCCTCGTGCTTCCTCAATTGCCTTGACGTGTAAGCAATCACCTTCTCACGTTGCATCAATACAACCCCATTACCCTTGTGAGATGCATCACAATAAACCATAAAGTCTTCAATTCCTTCCGGCAATGACAAAATTTGAGCAGAACACAACTTGTCCGTAAGCGTTTTAAAAGCAGCTTCTTCATCTATTCCCCACTTAAACGTCTTATTCTTCTCCGTAAGCTTAGTCAATGGCTTCGCGATCAACGAAAACCCTTCGATGAATCTCCGATAGTAACTAGCTAAACTAAGAAATTTTCGAACTTCAGTCGGTGTTGTCGGTACCGACCAATCCTTAATTTCCTCAATCTTGGCAGGATCTACACGAACACCTTTGTTGTCAATCACATGCCCAAGAAATTGCATTGATTCCAACAAAAATTCACACTTAGAGAATTTTGCGTGTAGCTTCTCTTTCTTCAAACATTACAAAATTGTCTTCAAATGCTTCTCATGCTCTTCCTTGCTCTTGGAATAAATAAGGATATCGTTAATAAACTCAATGACGAAGTTATACAAATACGACTTGCACACACGGTTCATCAAATCCATAAACACAACAAGCGCATTCGTCAAACCAAACGACATTACTTGAAACTCAAAATGCCCATACCGAGTACGGAAAGTAGTTTTAGGAATATCTTCATCTCTAACTCGCAGTTAGTGATAACCCGATCTCAAATCGATCTTTGAGTACACACTTGACCCTTGCAGTTGATCAAATAAGTCATCAATCCTCGGCAATGGATACCGATTCTTGACCGTCAATTTGTTAAGCTCCCTATAGTCGATACACATTCTGAACGATTCGTCCTTCTTCTTTACAAACAACACGGGCGCTCCCCAAGGTGATAAACTCGGTATAATAAACCCCTTATCCATCAATTCCTTCAATTGATCGGATAAATCCTTCAATTCTGACGGTGCCAATCGATAAGGCGCACGAGCAACTGGTGCAGCTCCATGCACCAAATCGATCCGAAATTGTAATTCAGTAAATGGCGGCAATCCCGAAATCTCTTCAGGAAAAAATTCAGGATACTCTCGAATAACTGGAACATCCTCCAACTTCGTCTCTACATCGCCGTCACTAGAAATTTGAGCCAAAAATACATCACACCCTTCCTCCATGTACCTCATCATCTTCAAGAAAGATATTACTCTCAAACGAGAAGTACACTCGTCACCCTTCATCGTCAGCACCTTATTTCTCAACGGAATCTAAATTAATCTCTCACCACAAACAATCACTGCACCATACGAAACTAACCAATCCATCCCCATGATCACATCAAATGATCCTAGCTCTATAGGCATCAAATCAATATCAAACACATAATTCCCCAACTTAAAGGAACACCCTTTTAGTATATAATTAGTGCTAACAATCTTTCCATCAGCTAATTCCACATTATAGTTAGTTGTTAACATTACTGGTTCTCTATTGATAAGGCGACTGAATTTTACATCTACAAAGCTTCTATCCGATCCTGAATCGAACAATACGTTAACATAACGAGCATCAAGTAAGAACGTACCGGTTAGCACGTTCGGACCTTGAGGCTTGTCTGCAGTCCCCACCACATAAGCTGGAGCAGCAGCGTTTCCTCATTGTCTATTCCCAGCCTTTGGACAATTTCCCTGGTTGTGTCCCTTCTCACCACACCCAAAGCATACCATTACTCAGGTGGCATTTTCACTCGTAGCCACACCTTTTGTCCGACACTCCATAGGCTTATGCCCAGCCTTTCCACATTTGTTATAAGTAGGAGGGAAAATTCCCTACATGATACAAACTACAATGGGCACTCTTAGGATTGACCTTGTTTCCTCTAGGCACTGTGGCAACTCTCATCCCATCATTCCTTCTGTGGTTAAATTGTTGATTTCGGTTAGACCCCTGGGTCTTATTACGATAACCCCCACAATTCTAACCTTGTGATTGATTTGTCTGGGCAGACTCTCACTTTCTCTTATTTCCTTCAGCCACACTGTCTTTCTTATCTTGCACCTTAACATCTATTAGAGCGTGAGCAATTTAGACAGCTTCATTAAATGATCCAGGTTTTGAAGAAGTAGTCTCACCCTTGATGTTGCTTGACAATCCTTTGATATATTTCTTCATTTTCTTGCGGTCATCCGCAAAAGCATCACGACACAGCAAGCTCAACTCATTAATTCTCCTTGTATAAGTAGTGGTGTCATTGTTTCTCAACACTAGATGTCTCAGTTCATCTTCTAACTGACCCAATTCCTCTTCGGGATAAAACTTCTTAGTCAAAAGCTCCTTCGTAGCAGCCCAAGTCCTCCCATTAGCTACTACAAGCCCAACGGTAAACACTTGGTTGTTCCAACAACTCAACTCATCATCAAGAAAAGTAGCAGTTGCAAATTTCACCTTATTTGCCTCAGTACACCCACTGATTTCAAACGTGCTATCAAACTTCTCCACCCAACGACGAATTTCCAAAGCTCCTCCAGTACCACGAAACTGCGTAGGCCCGTATTTCATAAAACTGGCATAAGAACATTCTCTTGGGACTTCTGGTCCTCCACCATTTCCACCTTGGCCTTGAACTCTAGCTGCGTGTTCCGCCTCAAGCGCATTAGCAATTGCCTCTTTAATCATGGTGTTCACACGAGTAGTTGTCAACTTTGGAGGCATGATTCTAACAACACAACCAACGAAAACAAAGTAAGTATACACATCAAGATCAAGAAGGATTTCTTTTTCAAGACATAATATAAATACAACAAGCACAATTAATAAATGCTACAAATATCCATCCACCAAATCACAAAAGAGCTAATAAAGACATGCCATAGATCATGAGAGGTAAATATAGATTGCTTTGATATCAACAAAATCATGACAAGTCATGTCACTACAAGTCATCAAGTTCCATCACAATACCATAATACATAAGTCTTAATAAGTTCGATCACAACAAGGAAATAAAATGAAATACAAGTAACTAATCACATGGTGATCCACATGACTTCATAGATGGCGGCTCATCCTCGTCATCATCGTCCTCCACCTCGGGCTCTTCATCACTGTCATCCATCTTTCCTTTGCCTTTGGAAGTAGTTCCCTCATCCACCTTCCTTTTTTCGTTCGACATCGAACCTTCACCCGATGGGATCATACGATTGGCCAAATACAACTTGTCCTCAAAAGTATAGTACTCACCAACCTCTGGTGGTTCGATCATGAAATGTGTGTCCGCATACTTTCGATCACTTCTGAACTTACATGCATCCATCAAGAAAGGTCTCATACGTACTTCCTAACTACGAAGACGATCATACCTAATACGATCTTCTTTGATCTCCTCAAACTCAGCACATAGTTTTCCCACAATCGTTTTCAACACACCCGAATAAAACCTTTGAAACGCTTTCTAATTCTCCTCAAACCGCTTAATCACCCTTGTTTTCACCACATACCTCTCATACATCATCTATCAAACTTCTTCAAGAAATGCATAGTGTTACTATAAGGCCTCGGTCCAGGACAATAAACCCTTGCAATGTTCTCATGGAGAGAACGTGCACTGGCTGCAGCACTAGATTCTGCTTGATCATCATCACTGTCACGAGCAACTCCTGTCAAAACTCTAAAATAAGTGTCACATGTGGGTGTGACAGAACAAACATGTCGCTTATCGTATCGACTAGTCGGCGACACATCAGGTCTATTTGGTGACCTATTAGGCTGTACAACGTCTGACTCAGTCTGACCAACCGCATCCGCAGGAATTCCATCGTCCACGAGATCCTCTTCTGGTTCCCCATCGCTATGTCACTCCTACTAAAATGATCCACATCACTGTCAACTTCATTCCTTACAACCTCGTTCCTTTCTTCTTCCTGTTCTATCCAACCATTGTCTCCTTACGGGTTTGGGGCATTAGGTCCACTCTCAACTCCCACAACATACTCGTATCCATTTGCGTTTGGTGGTACTTCGGCCATTTCTGCAAATACAGAAAGTTCGAGGGTATATAAGGTCATTATTCAAAAGTTATATATACATGCATTCACATGCAATGCAAATGTAGTACGCATTCCAATATGCAACAAAATGATAGCCGTGCAAATGCAATGCAAAAATTACGATGTCAAGTACTCCACGTACATTCACAATATCTCCATATAATACCATAGTATTTACTTAATAAATACTCAGGAAATCATTTTAGTTTTAAAGGGATACATCTAATAATAAAACAATGCTAAAAGAAATCTTACCGAAGCCATGCGAGATAGTTGCGTGCTTTGGGAAAGAAAAAAAATATTTACGACACCAAAAGTTATAGTTTAGGACATTTTTAAAACGGCCAAGTTCTCTATAACTTGTGGCTCTGATTACTGATTGGTGTATTTTGCATACACCTCATAGCATGTTAATTTAGCATAATTATATATTTATTTGTCATTATATATGTACTTTTAGTGTGTTTTGTGATTATGTAGGTTACGAGCGAAACGGAATAAAATGGCTGCTTTATTATTTTTTTGGAGAAAAGATATTGAGAGCGCCGATAAATGAAGAAAAAATACTGAAGAAAAAAATTTGAGCTCGTCGGAATATTTTCGGTCAACTTTTATACGCCCGGGCTTCGTTTGAGCAATTTTTGGTGTTCGGTTATTTTTTATTGGGCCAAAGTTATTATATCTCAAAAGAATAAAAAAAATGCTAATAACTTTTGGCCCATTAGCCCACTAAATATGGGAGTCAATAATTAAAAGAAAATTAGGAGATTCGGTGGGGACATTATCAACCGCCAAAGATTACAGAAGAAAAAAAAAACAATATTGGGCGGAGGTTGGTGAATTTAACGTGAAAGGCAAGAAAAAAAATTGTTTCTCAAGAATTGCCAACATTGTCACATGGGAGAAAAAAAACAATAATCATTGTTTTGAAGTTGTGACATCAGCCGATTATTAGAGGTAGACACAAGTTGAGAGGATTTTTTTTAGTAGCACAAGAATAAAAAAAGATGAACAGTGTATTGATAAAGAGATTTTGCTAGGTTGAAAAATTTCGTTTCTCGGTATCTTCTCGAATTGATTTCCGGTTAAGTATGCGACTCAGTTGTTCTTGGTGAATCGAAAGAAAGGGTGTCGTTGTCTAAAACTAATGAAGAATAAAGACTTGAAAAGATAAAAATAAAGACGGTAAAAGGAAACAATGAAAGATAAAAACTTGACGAAAAAGTAAATGACGAGAAATTAAAAGCAATAAAGGTAAATAATGCAAACTAAAACTTAAACTAAAAGGAAGGCAAGTAAAAATGCAAATTAAAAAAAGGCGAGAAAATAAAGCTTAAAACTAAAAACTTGCAAACACTCATTCGGAATAAAACAGTTCATCCGGAATATGTCACTTATCCGGAATAAACTATTTGATTCGGAATAAAGATTTTGATCCGGAATAAAGAAGGGAAAAATGGTTGATTCGGAATAAAGGGTTTGATCCGAAATAAAAAGAAAATAATGTTGGTTCGGAATACAGACCTTGATCCGGAATAACCAATATTCCGGATGAAACAACTTTATTCGGAATAACCAATATTCCGGATGAAACAACTTGATCCGGAATAATCAAATATTCCGCATGAAGAGTTTGATCCGGAATAGTCAAATATTCCGCATGAAGAGCTTGATCCGGAATAAATAATTATTCCGAATGAAGTACAAAGAAAACAGTTGATCCGGAATCTGGGCAGCAATAAGAATACGAAGAACAGTAAAGAACAGGGAAGAACATGAAGGCACGAATTTAATCAAATCTAACCAAAACACACCAAAAGATTAAACCAAAATAACCAATAACCATCAACTAACAATAATCAATCAAAATAAATCATCAAAACTAACAAATAAAGTCAAATCAATCAAAACCCACTTGATAGAAAACCATAAAAATAGAAGAACAATAACATGAATCATAGAGAAAGATTAAGCAAGAAAGGAAGATGAGAGATTAATAATGAAAGTAAAGATTAACAACAATTAAAAGTATAATTACTTGGAATTAAAAGGAAGTAAATGTGCATAACAAGTAATTAAAATGCAAGAAATTAAATGTGCAAAGTGAAAATGGTAGAAGTGGTGGTTTGTCAAGCCACCCAACAACATAAAATGAAATCCTATCAAACTATATATAGGGGAGGAGGTGGTTAGTGGAAGGAAGCTTCCTCCCCTCTTTCCTCTTTCTCTAATTGCGTCAGTAAGCCCTTAATCTTCTTAATCTTTTGACTTTAATGACTTTGTCTCGGGATTTCTTCAAACTCGCCTTGTAATTCTTCAATAAATTAGACTTGAGTTCTTCGGCTTTTAGTAAACTTCCGCCTTTTGACTTTTTCTTCGATAAATCTTCAGAATTGGTCTTGGACTTCCGTTCTTTTTGCACTCTTGATTTCTTGACTTCGTCTTTCATCTTTTTTTCTTTGATAAAAGCCCGTGAAAGCCGTGTTTTCTCCCCTAAAATCACAACAAAAACACAAACCACGCATAATTCCAAACAAATGACATTAAATACGCGTTTTGGTCTTGTTTTAGCAAGAAATAAGTGGTAAAAGGATGGGTGTTTTCACACCTATCAAATCCCCTACACTTAACCATTGCCATGACCTCATGCAATGCTCAGTGATAAAGCAATTTTACACTTTTCTCATAATCAATCAACCTTGGCCTTATTAACATACTAATTAAAACAAAAATTAGAGTACTAAGAGAAATTAAAACTTTAAAGGAAACAAAAGGATAGAAAAACATTTTCACTTGAAAATAGCTACATGGAAATAACTTGCAAAGAGATCTAAGACGTACATTAGGGCTTTGGTACTGCGAAGATTCATCACCCTCAAGTTTCACGTTCCCCAAACTAAGTTTAAAAACGAGATCATTGTTATTATAAGTTAGCAAAACAAACACTTACACACATGGCTTAATTATATGCTTAAACTCCCTTATTCCTAGGTGTATCTCATATATTTTATTTTTGTCTTAGAATGATCATGAAGATGCATTTTTGGACTTATTGCGATTAGTTTATTTAGGTTGAAAGCAAAGTAGGACGATTTGATTAATAGTTAGCTAAATGACAAAATCTCTTAAAACTGCTTCTCGGGATATCAAAAAGTTCATATCTTGGCATAACTTGCTTAACGATTTGAGACCTTTCTCGGGCCGATATTTGGCATGTACTTCATACTTCATATCTTCGAGACGTTCTTCAGATAATGGTCTTCTCTTCGTTAATAGAGTTTCTTCACTTGGAGACTTTTGAGGGATACTCCAACTTTGTTGACCAGGACTTCATCATTATTTCTTCAATCGTTAGTTGGTATTTTGAGATACAACGATCCGCCTCCTTTTCGGACTTGGATCTATTTATCCTCATACCTTGTTAGGGTCTTTTCGGATAGACTTCTCCATGATCTTTATGGGAGTTGATTGCTTTTCGTCGTGAGTCTTGATCCTTCATATTGATTTTGGGAATAATGCTTTTCACATCACCTTGGATCTTTAGCAATAAGATTGAAATCTCATGCCTTGTTAGGGCCTTTTCGGACTCGCCAATCTTCGTGCCCCGCTTCATAAGTTATGCCTTGGCTATGAACTCTTATCATTACCGAGCAACTTTTAAACGATCTTGGGCTAGAAGCTAAGTAACTTTTCAAATCGTAGTATGACCTTACTTATTGCAGATAAATTATTAGCAAGTGATGGGAGAATAGGCAAATAATCACACCAGGTGAGCTTGTGTAAGAATACCGACTTATAATTGACCCTATTATTTCTTGTTCTCCACAATTTAAAATCTCAAGTAATGAGACTCGTGGATGCTTAGCCTAATAAACCAATGAAGGTCTACATGGTTAAGGATACTTGCTAGAATAAACTTGGATAAATCTATTCGGGTTGAGTCAAAATAATCACAACGGGCCTAATATGTCAAAGACTACAAAACTAGCTACACCACTTTATTAATATTTTTGACTTTATTGCGGGATATATACATATGAAAGCAACGATAAAAATTTAAAAATTACGACTAAATGGCCAAAGTTAATTAAATATTTGAAAAATGCTGAAAAAGATGATTTTCCGGTTAAATGAAGGCATTTTCATGGAAAAGTCCACTTAAAACTTCGATAGAAGTCTCCCCTACACTTAATATAAACATTGTCCTCAATGTTTAAGCATGTGGGAAAAGTCTCCCCTACACTTATGAGATTGTGCACGTTGGTTAAATTAAGTTAAGGAAGAGACGACTAAAGTGATCAATTTCAAATGTGAGTATGAAGAAAATTGAATCACGATAGTTGAGAGATAAAACCGGATTCCAGATAACACGGGATCACGGTTCGTCAAAAGTCATCAAGAGTGTGTCTTTGAAGCTCTAATCCCTGCACATGATAAGAAAGAAAGCAAGAAACACCAACGGGGCTCCCCCTACACTTATGGTGAAAACAAGTAAAGATAGATAATCGGGTTGCCTCCAGAAGAGCGCTTGTTTTTATTAACCGAGTCACGAGCCTGACTTGTCCCCGAATTAAATGGTTCATGGGGAAACCTTGAATGTAATACCGGGATCAAAGACCTTGTCCTCGTTCCCGGTTGACATCAACAAAGGAGAGGCGGGGGAATAAGTCTTGAATGGGAGAAAGGTCCTTTCAACATATGAGAAATATGTGAAATCAAGATCCACGGGAGGTGGGGTGGGTAAAGTAAGCACATTGTCATCCCCCAAAGACAATGGATGCTGAGCACTCGGCAAAGCCGTAATGGTATCAATCATAGAATTGTCATTTTCACCTCCTGGGTCAAAGCACTCATCCTCATTTCCCGGTATGAAACGAGGAGAGTAAAAGCGATACATCACCCGCTTGGGTGTGCACGCGGTAGGATGAGGTGGAAATATAATATGAGAAGTATGAGAACAATTACCTTCCACCTGCGTCCCTTTTTCAGTAGAGTCAAGTCTTTCCACCTCTGCGATATAAGGAGGTAAGGCTAACAAATTATGCTCATTAATAGCAAGAGAATTAGGGCTATTAATGTCCTCAATCCCTTCGTCAAAGAGGGGATTCACCTCACTAGATATGTAGGCATCATCAAAATCAAATATAGGGTTCGAATAAATCTTGAAAGTTTCATGCAGAACGTCTTCATCGGATAGTGACTCGTCATCACTAGAAGTAAAATCATCATCTTGATCAAAAAGAGGATTAGAGAAAGCCAAAGAATCATCTCCCAAAGTGTTGGTGGAAGGAACATCATCATTAAGAGCGACCTCATCTGTAAGCTCCTCAAAAGTTAGCACATCACGAACCTCATCAAAGAATTTATCAAGACCAAAATCACTAATCTCACTCGCAGTATCACAATCCTTAGATGCGTTGGGGATATTAAGAGAGGGAAGTACAATTGCGCTAGGACATTGAGCAACTAGATCATTCCAAGAAATAGTATTCTCATCGTCATCATCATCATAATAGTATTGACGCACAAGAGGAGGGGTATAATCACTAAGATTAGATACTTGCTCTTGTTGCTGTCGCTTTTCCTCCTCCCTAACTTCTTTAAGCAGGACAACGGCCTCTTGAAGTTGCAAAACAATGGAGTGTGTTTCTCCATTCAAAGTAGTGAGTTGTTGGGCAATACGAATTCTCTGAGAGGATTGATGATGAGGTTGGGATGTGGGGCCTCATAGTTATGAAAACCAGAATTATAGCACGTATGTGGCTCATAATAAGTCATCGGTTGAGAAGAATTAGAACACGGATTTGGTTCATAATAATCCATCGGTGAAGAAAAATGAGGACACGGATTTGGTTCATAATAATTCATTGGCTGACAATAAGAAGTATCGTGAGGACCCCCACAGTTGTTGCAAAACAGGTGAGGAGAAAGACTGGGTGCGTCTTGTGGATAGCTATTATCATTGTCATAATTGTACCCCGGTTCTTGCCCGTGATCATACGGGTATCGAACCGGGCACGAAACATGCCAATGAGAATCGCTTCCACAATAGATGCACGGGGGAACAGGAGGTGGATTCAAAATGGACGAATTAGTCGAGTTGCACAAGGGACAAAATCCGAATCTGAATTGTGTATTGTCGATATCGTTTCTGCACCGCTCACATGTACACCATTTACATGAGTCGTTCCCAGATAATTGTTTCCCACACCCGACACAATGGACATAAGAATCCATAAAGAAAGACTTATAAGCAAGAAGAATATTTTTGGTGCAAAACTTTGAAAAAGAAATGCTTTTTATGATTTTCAAATGTTTTTGGGATTTTTGAAAATTTTTGGACACGAAAAATAACGCTCACGAGTGAACGGATCCCAAAAGCCAACGCGTCTCTCACAAAAAACCGTTGATCTTATCGAAAAGAGCCGGCAGCGGCGCCATTTTAATGTATAGATTTTACTAGGTTGAAACAGTTCGTTTCTCAGTATCTTCTCGAATTGATTTTCGGTTAAGTGTGTGACTCATTTGTTCTTGGTGAATCGAAAGAAAGGGTGTCGTTGTCTAAAACTAATGAAAAATAAAGACTTGAAAATATAAAAATAAAGAAGGTAAAAGGAAACAATGAAAGATAAAAACTTCACGAAAAAAGTAAATGACGAGAAATTAAAAGCAATAAAGGTAAATAATGCAAACTAAAACTTAAACTAAAAGGAAGGCAAGTAAAAATGCAAATAAAGAAAAAGGCGAGAAAAATAAAGCTTAAAACTAAAAACTGGCAAACACTCATTCGGAATAAAACAGTTCATCCGGAATATGTCACTTATCCGGAATAAACTATTTGATTCGGAATAAAGGTTTTGATCTGATAGGTGTGAAAACACCCATCTTTTCTACCACTTAATTACATTAAAACGGGACCTAAATGTATATTTTATGTCGTAAATGGCGGAATTATGCGTGGTTTGTGTTTTTATTGTGTTTCAGGGTCGAGAAGGTGAAAAGTGGAGAAAACACGGCTTTCACGGGCTTTTATTAAAGAAAAAGACAAAACACGAAGTTGAAAGATCAAGAGTGGAAAAAGAACGGAAGTCCAAGACCAATTCTGAAGATTTATCGAAGAAAAAGTCAAAAGACGGAAGTTTACTAAAAAGCCGAAGAACTCAGGTTTAAATTATGAAGAAATTACAAGACGAGTTCAAAGAAATCCCGAGACGAGGTCTTATAAATCGAAGAATTTGAGAAGACTGAAAGACTGAAAGACTGAGGACCAAGATAGAAAGAAAGAGGAAGCCACCAACCACTCCCCTCTCTTATAAATACCACCCTCACAACATGTGAGAGGGTTGGTTAGTTTTAGTTTTTAGCTTTAGGATTAGATTAGGTAGGTAGTTTCTCTCTCTAAAAAAATTTGCTTTCTCTCTCTAGATTAATTTGTGTTTAAGCTTTGGTTATTGAATCTTTTCTTTTTAATTAAGCTTTTAATTCATCATCTTCATCCTTTCTTGTTGATTTGTTCTTAATCTTTGAGTTCATGTTCTTGAGTTTTTATGATCTTAATCAAGTGGGTTTTGATTGATTTGGCTTTGTTTGTTAGTTTTGATGATTTGTTTTGATTGATTATTGTTAGTTGATGTTTATTGGTTGTTTTGGTTTAATCTTTTGGTTTGTTTTGATTAGTTTTGATTAAATTCGTGTCCTATTGCTTCTACTGTTCTTTCTGTTCATGTTTACTGTAACTCGCCCAGAACTTTCCGAATAGGCTGTTTCATTTTCTTTCTATTCGGAATATTTCATATATTCCGAATCAACTTGCTTAAAAGTATTCTATGCGGAATGTTGATTATTCCGAGTAAGAACTTCTATGCAGAATGTTCATTTATTCCGAATAGGGATTTCTATGCGGAATGTTCATTTATTCCGAATAGGGATTTCTATGGGGAATGTTCATGTATTCCGAATAGGGGTTTCTATGCGGAATGATCAGTTATTCCGAATAAGGCTTCCTATGCGGAATGCTTGATTATTCCGAATAGGGTTAGGATTCCGCATAGCTTTTTATTATTCCGCATAGTTTAAATATTCCGAATAGCTTTTTATTAAGTTTTTAGTTTTTCCGTTTTAAGCTTTATTTTTTCCCGCCTTTTTCTTTATTTGCATTTTTACTTGCTTTCCTTTTATTTAAGTTTTATTTCACGTCATTTACTTTATTTGCCTTTTAAATTTCTCGTCATTTATTTCCCGTTAAGTTTTAATCTTTCATTGTTTCTTCTTATCGTCTTTACCTTATTTTTATTTTGTTTCAAGTTTTTGCTTCTCATTAGTTTTAGACAACGACATCCCTTTTATTTGATTCACCAAGAACAACTAATTTCACACAATTAACCCGAGATCAATTCGAAGAGATTCCGAGAAAACGAACTTTTCAACAGAGTAAAAACCTAGTTATTAAAATGGCGCCGCTGCCGGCTCTTTTCGTGAAGATTGAAGGTTTTTTGTGAGTGACGCGTTGGATTTTGGGACCCGTTCACTTGTGAACGTTATTTTTCCTGTCCCAAAATTTTCAAAAATCCGAAAACATCTGAAAAATTATAAAAAGCATTTCTTTTTCAAAGTTTTGCACCAAAAATATTCTTCTTGCTTATCTATCTTTCTCTATGGATTTTTATGTCAATTGCGTCGGGTGCGGGAGACGATTGTACGGGAACGATTCTTGTCAATGGTGTACATGTGAGTGGTGCGGAAACGATATCAAAGATACGCAATTAATACCAGGATTTTGTCCTTTGTGCCACTCACTTAATTCTTCCTTTTTGAACCCACCTACTCTTTCCCCGTGCATCTATTGTGGAAGCGATTCTCATTGGCATGTTTCGTGCCCGGTTCAATACTCGTATGATTACGGGCAAGAACCGGGGTATAATTATGACAATGGAAATAACTATTCACACGACGCACCCGACTTTTCTCCTTACCCTTCTTGCCAAACTTGTGGGGGTCCTCATGATTCTTCTTATTGTCAACTAATGAATTATTATGAGCACAATCCGTGTCCTCAATTTTCTTCACCAATGGATTATTATGAACCAAACCCGGTTTCTAATTATTCTCCACTGATGAACTACTATGAGCCACAACCATGCTATAATTCAGGTTTTCAACATTTTGAACCCCCACAACACATCATCGATCCTCAACCCTCCTTCGAACAATTGAGCTCCAATGAACAACGGGACAATCTGGTTAAGCAAGTTCAACAAATTCAAGAATCTTGGAACAAGTTCATCGAAAAATATCAAGAGGATCAACGACAGGAGCAAATATCGAATATCGAGACTTATACTCCTCCTCCGGTGTATCCATACTATTACGATGATGATGACGATGAGCCTACTATTTATTGGAATGATCTTACTGCTCAATGTCCTAGCGCTATTGTCATCCCTCCTCTCAATATCCCTAACATGTCGAAGGAGTGCGATACATTGAATGAGCTTAGTGATGTTGGTCTTGATAAAGTGTTTGATGATGAGGTTTGTGACATACCAGCTGCTATGGAGCCTGAGGACGACATTGCTCTTACGAAAGAAGTCGATCCTAGTGATGCCGATTCTTCTCTCTGCTATGAGAATTTCACTTTTGAAATTTCTCAATCTCCACCGGGAGATGCAGACAATGACGATTTATTCTCTCCGGTTTACGAGAAGTTCACCAATGAACTTGATCTTGTGGATGAGGTGGAAGACGTGCTTCTTCGCGATAGATTACGGAAAGTGCACCTTCTTATTGATCAAATCGAAGCGTTGACTTCTCCTTCTCCTTCCGAGTCTTTGCCTCCATCTATTCTTCCCGTTGAAGATAATGACCCATTGCTGGAAGAAATAGACATTCACTCCATACCACCAGGTAATGATGACGATGATTTGGAGGGGGACATTATTTTCACTAATTTTCTTCAAGAAAGTATTGACCCAAGTCCCCCTCCCGAGCACCTTTCATCCACTCCGTTAGAAACCATCACGGAGGATGAGTGCTTTGATCCGGGAGGTGATATTGATTATGCTATCATTGATGACATCACGGCTTTGCCGAATGCTCAGCCTCCATTGTCTTTAGGGGATGACAATGTGCTTACTATACCCAACCCACCTCCCGTGGATCTTGATTTCACATACTTTACGTATGTTGAAAAAACCTTCCTCCCATTCAAGACTTATCCCCCCGCCTCTCCTTTGTTGATGTCAACCGGGAACGAGGACAAGGTCTTTGATCCCGATATCACATTCGAGGCTTCCCCATGGACCATTTAATTCGGGGACGAGTCAGGCTCGTGAATCGGTTAATATAAACAAGCGCTTTTTGGGAGGCAACCCAATTATCTATCTATTTTCACCATAAGTGTAGGGGGGAGCCCCGTGGTGTTTCTTGCTTTCTTTCCTATCATTGCAGGGATGCGAGCTTCACAGACACACTCTTGATGACTTTTGACGAACCGTGATTCCGTGCTCCTTTCTTCCTGGTTCTATCCTAAACTCTTTGTGATTCACTATTTTATATTTCTCAATATTAAAATAGGAATCTCTTTAGTTTTCTTTTCCTTCGTGAGATTTAAACAAAGTGCACAATGTCCTAAGTGTAGGGGAGTTTACTCCCACATGCTCAAACATTGAGGACAATGTTTATATTAAGTGTAGGGGGGACTTCTATCGAAGTTAAGTGGTCTATTCCTTGTATTCGCCCTCATTTTAACCGGAAAATCAATTTTTCGACATTTTTCAAAATTTTTAATCTATTCTGGCCTAGTTGTAGTTCCCTTTATTTTTGCTATTTTTCTCTTATTTTAATAAAATGGTTTTAGCAAGTTTAGATATCTTAGATATATTAGGCCCGTTGTGAATATTTTGACTCAACCCGAGTTTACTTATCCGAGTTCACTCTAGCTAGTATCCTTAACCATGTAGACCTTAATTGGTTTATTAGGCTAAGCATCCACGAGTCTCATTCCTTGAGATTTTAAATTGTGGAGGACGAGAAATGATAGAGTTGGTTACAAGTTTGGTATTCTCTCATTAACTTATGTGAGTTAATTATGATCTTATTCTCCCATCACTTGCTAATAATTTATCTGTAATAAGTAAGGTCGTACGATTTGAAAGGTTACTTAGCTTCTAGCCCAAGATCGTTTAAAAGTTGCTCAGTAATGACAAGAGTTCATAGCCAAGGCATAACTTATGAAGCGGGGCGCGAAGATTGGCGAGTCCGAATGTAACACCCCCACAAATGCTATGCGCAGCGGAACTACAACATTGGGTGCTACACAGTATTCATTGCACACAAGATATATCAAACGACGCTAAAAAGACGTCAACTTAAAACTTGAATTAAAAATTGTTAGATGATACATGTCCACGGTTTTTCCAACCCCCATTGGTACAACAGAGTTTAGCGTTTTCGGTCCCCATGAATCTCAACCCAAGAATTCCAGTTTCACAACAACATTACATTGAGATTAAAAATGTTTAAGTAGAAAAAGGAGGAAAAACAAGCGGACTCCAAGCCATACACACAACATCCATCCCATGCATGCTCCATTCTACACTTCAGCGGTTACCTGAAACACATGCCAAAATTTGGTCAACGAAAACGTTGAGTGGAATTCATAGGTTTTACAATTCATTTGAACGTATATAAAATAAAAACCATTCGTGATCATTCATAGACTTGTCGATCAAACAATCTATATTCAGGATACTGACAATTGTGTTTAAGCTCATGACACTAATCCGTTAACTCAATCACCCGCGTAATAATTACCGGCGTGATTCAGATGAAACCAGTGCCCCTTCTAAAGGCATCAGTTGCAATTATACCTTATCTCTCATACAAGATAATCTACCGCAGAACTTACTCAACGTACAGCTTCTCGGCTAGCATTGGGTCGTTAGCCCCGTAGTACTACAAATTGTATAAGCGGCTATTTCCCCCTACTCGAGGGCAGGACAATAGTTAATAGTTCATGAAATTAGGGTCTTTTGCAACTTGGTACTCAACACAATTTCTAAGGCAACATTCGGGTCTAACAATCATTCATGATATACGTTCCTTTTAAAAACTAGCATGCATTTCCCTCGCGGGTAAAACAATTTGAAATAAATATAAGCGAGGCTATAAATTCACACCTTATATATTAAGTAGTCGGTAGTTCGAGAGATGATCACTGACGACGATACGGATGCCCGGGTAAATCAACACCTATCAACAAATAACGCGTAATGAGTAATCTCATTTTAAATACCTTACGGTACTGTATAAAATACATAGATACTAGTCACTTAGGACAATTATAACTCACGCCAAAAACAAAACAACAAGCATCACTCATTTTTACACCATTCGTTCTTATTATTTACGCTATCTATTTTTATCCATTTTTGCCGGTACTCACTGAAAGTACGGGCTGTTTTACCATATTTAACCATACTTATAAAATTTGACAAAATTCTCAAAAATCCTATAAGACCTGTAGATAACACATTTTTAATCCCAATAAAATTTTTTACTTTTACGACCCGTTACGCAACACTTTTCCAAAACTACATTTTCCGGGCTGAAATTGTACTTCGACCAACTTGGACCTCTTTGACCTATTTGAAATGCACCTTTGACTTCTTTGACTCCTAAGTCAACTTATAGACTCAATTACACAGGTTTGTGACCAAAATTTGACCCTTGACCATTTACCAATTCATACTTGTGGTCCTCGGGATTTGACTAAAACTATACATAAATTCGGATTATGAAAGTTCTCGTCTCCCGGTACTCGATCTTTAAAACCTCATAACTTTTAGCTCGTTTTGAGTCACGGGCTCTACCTTATACCAAATTAAAGATAAGAAGACCCTCTATAACTACATTTAGTTATCTAGACCTGTGGGAAAAATAATTTTATAAAAAGGCCTCAAACTTTCTGCCTAAATTTGACTACACCAAAATCATGCTTAAGCTCGATTCCAAACCTATCAATCACTACTAGGCTTCATCCTAAGCATTCCCAAACATATCCAAACACAAATTTCAGTCCTAACCCCTATTGATCAATCAACCTCATAATCCTAACATCTAAAATCAAACATGCAACCACATGTACCCATCTAAAACATCACTAAACACAATGCCAAACACAATATCAAAGCTCAAAATCATCAACCACCATGGCTCCCCAAACACCCCCTTGTGCCGTGGGGTTTGGGTGACCAAATCACCACAACCAAATTAATTTTGGTGGGTTTTATTGGTGATTATACTTCCATTTGTACATGAATTTAACATGCATCCACACAATTGACCTCAAAAACGAATTTGAATGTTCTTGAAAATTTTTGGAAAATTTTTGTTAATGCATGTTTAATTAAACCATGGATTAACACTCACCAATGAATTCTAAGAGGTGGTCTTAAGTTAGATTTTGTGAAAACTCAAGAAAAAATGGTGGAATGGTGGTTCTTGGTGTTTGGCCGTCGGCCTAAGGACAAGAGAGGAGAGAGTTTGATTTTGTTTTTGTTAAATGTGTTTGTGTGTGTTGTGTTTGTCCTTTTTGTGAGATTGGGAGGGGCCTAAGTGCAATTAAAGGTTTCTTTTGGCCTTAAGTAAAAACGCTATTAAAACTTTGCGGGATTGACTCACTAGTCAATTTAGAAAATTTTACGGGAGTCGGAAATCATCCCGAACACTCCAAAATATTTTTGGGATACTTTAAATGTACTCGGAAGGCTATAAAACTCACCCGACTCAATCTAACACGAACCGTAAGTAAAATTTCTCGAAAAATTACATTATCGATAAATCGTCAATAATTATAGAAATTTGGGCATCCATCGGGATCGTAATCGTCATCGTCCTTCTTGAATCGTCAATCGTAAAAATTATAACCTCGAACATCGGCTTTAACCAAAATACTTATATATATAGAAATTAAAATTTATTAAAAATTTCAAAAATTAGCGTAATTTAGGGTAACGTTAATGACCTCGGTTCCAGGGTGTCACACCGAAAAGGCCCTAACAAGGCATGAGGATTCAATTTTATTGCTGAAGATCCAAAGTGATGTGAAGAGCATTATTCCTAAAGTCAATATGAAGGATCAAGACTCACGACGAAAAGCAATCAACTCCCATAAAGATGATGGAGAAGTCTATCCGAAAAGACCCTAACAAGGTATGAGGATAAATAGATCCAAGTCCGAAAAGGAGGCGGATCGTTGTATCTCAAAATCCCAATTAGAGATTGAAGAAATAATCATGAAGTCGTGGTCAACAAAGTTGGAGTACCCCTCAAAAGTCTCCAAAGCGAAGAAATTCTATTATGATGAGAAGACCATTATCTCAAGCACGTCTCTCAAGATATGAAGTATGAAGTACATGCCAAATATCGGCCCGAGAAAGGTCTCAAATCGTGAACCAAGTTATGCCAAGATATGAACTTTTTGATATCCCGAGAAGCAGTTTTAAGAGATTTTGTCCTTTAGCTAACTATTGATCAAATCGTCCTACTTTGCTTTCAGCTTAAATGAATATCGAAATAAGTCAACAATGCATCCTCGTGATCATTTAAGACATCAATAAAACATAAGAGATACCCATAGGAATAAGGGAGTTTAAGTGATTAATTGAACCGCATGAGTAAATGTTTGTTATGCTAACTTGTACTAACAATGATCTTGTTTTTAAGCTTGGCATGGGGAACGTGAAACTTGAGGGTGATAAACATTCATGACACACAAGCCCTAATGTAAGTCTTAGATTTCTTTACATGTTTCTTCCTTGTTGCATCTTGTTATTTTCTATCTTTTTTATTTTCCTTAGTTGTTTAATAAAGGCCAAGGTAGGTTGATTATGATGGAAAGTGTAAACCTTGCTTTATCACTAAGCATTGCATGAGGGCATTGCAATGGTTAAGTGTAGGGGATTTGATAGGTGTGAAAACACCCATCTTTTCTACCACTTAATTACATTAAAACGGGACCTAAATGTATATTTTATGTCGTAAATGGCGGAATTATGCGTGGTTTGTGTTTTTATTGTGTTTCAGGGTCGAGAAGGTGAAAAGTGGAGAAAACACGGCTTTCACGGGCTTTTATTGAAGAAAAAGACAAAACACGAAGTTGAAAGATCAAGAGTGGAAAAAGAACGGAAGTCCAAGACCAATTCTGAAGATTTATCGAAGAAAAAGTCAAAAGACGGAAGTTTACTAAAAAGCCGAAGAACTTAGGTTTAAATTATGAAGAAATTACAAGACGAGTTCAAAGAAATCCCGAGACGAGGTCTTAGAAATCGAAGAATTTGAGAAGACTGAAATACTGAAAGACTGAGGACCAAGATAGAAAGAAAGAGGAAGCCACCAACCACTCCCCTCTCTTATAAATACCACCCTCACAACATGTGAGAGGGTTGGTTAGTTTTAGTTTTTAGCTTTAGGATTAGATTAGGTAGGTAGTTTCTCTCTCTAAAAAAATTTGCTTTCTCTCTCTAGATTAATTTGTGTTTAAGCTTTGGTTATTGAATCTTTACTTTTTAATTAAGCTTTTAATTCATCATCTTCATCCTTTCTTGTTGATTTGTTCTTAATCTTTGAGTTCATGTTCTTGAGTTTTTATGATCTTAATCAAGTGGGTTTTGATTGATTTGGCTTTGTTTGTTAGTTTTGATGATTTGTTTTGATTGATTATTGTTAGTTGATGTTTATTGGTTGTTTTGGTTTAATCTTTTGGTTTGTTTTGATTAGTTTTGATTAAATTCGTGTCCTATTGCTTCTACTGTTCTTTCTGTTCATGTTTACTGTAACTCGCCCAGAACTTTCCGAATAGGCTGTTTCATTTTCTTTCTATTCGGAATATTTCATATATTCCGAATCAACTTGCTTAAAAGTATTCTATGCGGAATGTTGATTATTCCGAGTAAGAACTTCTATGCGGAATGTTCATTTATTCCGAATAGGGATTTCTATGCGGAATGTTCATTTATTCCGAATAGGGATTTCTATGCGGAATGTTCATGTATTCCGAATAGGGGTTTCTATGCGGAATGATCAGTTATTCCGAATACGGCTTCCTATGCGGAATGCTTGATTATTCCGAATAGGGTTAGGATTCCGCATAGCTTTTTATTATTCCGCATAGTTTAAATATTTCGAATAGCTTTTTATTAAGTTTTTAGTTTTTCCGTTTTAAGCTTTATTTTTTCCCGCCTTTTTCTTTATTTGCATTTTTACTTGCTTTCCTTTTATTTAAGTTTTATTTCACGTCATTTACTTTATTTGCCTTTTAAATTTCTCGTCATTTATTTCCCGTTAAGTTTTAATCTTTCATTGTTTCTTCTTATCGTCTTTACCTTATTTTTATTTTGTTTCAAGTTTTTGCTTCTCATTAGTTTTAGACAACGACATCCCTTTTATTTGATTCACCAAGAACAACTAATCTCACACAATTAACCCGAGATCAATTCGAAGAGATTCCGAGAAAACGAACTTTTCAACAGAGTAAAAACCCAGTTATTATGATCCGGAATAAAGAAGGGAAAAATGGTTGATTCGGAATAAAGGGTTTGATCCGGAATAAAAAGAAAATAATGTTGGTTCGGAGTACAGACCTTGATCCGGAATAACCAATATTCTGGATGAAACAACTTGATCCGGAATAACCAATATTCCAGATGAAACAGCTTGATCCGGAATAATCAAATATTCCGCATGAAGAGTTTGATCCGGAATAGTCAAATATTATGCATGAAGAGCTTGATCCGGAATAAATAATTATTCTGAATGAAGTACAAAGAAAATAGTTGATCCGGAATCTGAGCAGCAATAAGAATACGAAGAACAGTAAAGAACAGGGAAGAACATGAAGGCACAAATTTAATCAAATCTAACCAAAACACACCAAAAGATTAAACCAAAATAACCAATAACCATCAACTAACAATAATCAATCAAAATAAATCATCAAAACTAACAAATAAAGCCAAATCAATCAAAACCCACTTAATAGAAAACCATAAAAATAGAAGAACAATAACATGAATCATAGAGAAAGATTAAGCAAGAAAGGAAGATGAGAGATTAACAATGAAAGTAAAGATTAACAACAATTAAAAGTAAACTTACTTGGAATTAAAAGGAAGTAAATGTGCATAACAAGTAATTAAAATGCAAGAAATTAAATGAGCAAAGTGAAAATGGTGGAAGTGGTGGTTTGTCAAGCCACCCAACAACATAAAATAAAATCCTATCAAACTATATATAGGGGAGGAGGTGGTTAGTGGAAGGAAGCTTCGTCCCCTCTTTCCTCTTTCTCTAATTGCGTCATTAAGCCCTTAATCTTCTTAATCTTTTGACTTTAATGACTTCGTCTCGGGATTTCTTCAAACTCGCATTGTAATTCTTCAATAAATTAGACTTGAGTTCTTCGGCTTTTAGTAAACTTCCGTCTTTTGACTTTTTCTTCGATAAATCTTCAGAATTGGTCTTGGACTTCCGTTCTTTTTGCACTCTTGATTTCTTGATTTCGTCTTTCATCTTTTTTTCTTCGATAAAAGACCGTGAAAGCCGTGTTTTCTCCCCTTTTAACATTTTGATCCTAAAATCACAACAAAAACACAAACCACGCATAATTCCAAACAAATGACATTAAATACGCGTTTTGGTCTTGTTTTAGCAAGAAATAAGTGGTAAAAGGATGGGTGTTTTCACACCTATCATGTATATTGGGTCGAGTGCATCACGATGTCCGGCTAATTTTGTTGTAATTCATTCCGGTAACTAGATTTATGGTTTGATCATTACTTTTGGGTTATCATATTTTTGTTACATCGATTTATGAATTATTTATAAATTATTTTTATTGACTTAATATTATGTTTAACTATTTGTGCGAGACACTTTATTGTTAGTTAAGGATTCATACTTATCTATTTAGTTAAAGAAAAAGATGGTCGTATAATCAACATAAGTTGTACCTAAATAAATTATTAAAACATAATTATTGGTTGGACTAATATAAGATTTATTATCGCGAGTCATTGATAAACATAATAAGTGCCGAAATTAATTAGTTCATATTAATTCGAAATAATCTTTGTAAACGAACTAAAAAGTTTCAATAATTCATAAGTGTGATCAGCCATAAATATCGGGAGCTGGAAGGGATTGCATTTTTTTCTTTTAATTGTTTAAATCCTTATTATATTTTATAGCTTTATTATTAGTTTAATAATTATTTTAATTTTTAATCAGCATTTTTATTATCAAGAGTATCTTAGTCATTAGATTTAAAAACCAAAACTTTTATTGATCAGTGATCACCCCAAAACTTAAACTAAAACCACATATTCCTCGCGGATTCGATACCCGCTTACCCTATCTAGTATAAGGTAATTAGGTTATTTTTTACCGGCACTTCAACGTTGATCATTTACCAATCTCTAACACCCTCAATTTACCTTACGCAGCGGAATACCACAATTGGGTGCTAGTGGAAGAATCATCACACAAGCCATATCGAACGACTCAAAAAGAGACATATAATCATATGTGAATTTAAACAATGTTAAATTACAAGAACAACATGTCTAATTGTTTCCAAACCCCAAAAATATTAACAGAGTAGCTTTAGGTCCCCATAAATCTCAACCCCTTAAACAACCAATTTGTTTTACAATACATCATGAAAATACATTGTCTTTAAGAAAAGGGAGGAAAACAAGTTAGACTGCCCAAAAGCCACAACATCCATAGCTTGCTCCGCCACAATCATCCTCGATTACCTAAAACACATGCTTAAAATCGTCAACAAATAATGTTGAGCGAGATCTATAGGTTTAATCAAATCACATTTGAACATAAATATAAAAATCATTCACGATTATTCAATAGAATGTTGATCATTACAAACTATTATTTTGGTATTTCTCATTATAGCATAAGCTATTTAATTATGTTTAAGCTCATGACACCGACCCCATAAACTAATCACCCGGGCCAAGTGCCGGCGTGATTTAAGTGAAATCATTTCCCCTCTTAGGTATTCATTGTAAATTATACCTTTTTCTCAACACAAGTTATCCATACGCAGAGGGTACTCAACGTACTAGCTCTCATCAAGGATAGGGTCGTCAACCCAATAGTACTATCAATTGTTCAAGCGGCTATTTCCAATCCACACAAGGATTAAACAATAGTTAACGGTTCATGAATTTAGGGACTTTTAGCAACTAGGTACATAACATAATTCAAGGCATCTTTCGGGTCTAATAATCATTCACGACTCATATTCCTTTTCATTTTAATAGCATGTATCCCCCCTCGCGGGTAAAAACCATTTAAAAACAGTTGAAAGCGAGGCTATAGACTCACCTTAAGTAGTAATGATAGTAGTAGTAGCGAAGACGTCGACAAAGACAATCACCGACGATGAGGATGCCCCGGGAAATCAAATACAACACCTAACAAACAAGCGCGAAATGAATCAACACCTTCAAGTACCATCAAGTACTGTATATACATATTTAAGAACACTCAAATTTTATGTAAACTCACGCCAAAAACCCAAACAAGTGATATTTACTAGACACATTCATTTTTATATGTTATTAAGGCTATTCCTCCAATTACAATTCTGCCAGTACATACCTAATGTACGGACTGAATTCCCTTACTTAAATATTACGAAATTTTAAGAAACTTGCTGTAGACCTCACTTACATCATGTAAAAAGCTCACAAAAATTTTCATAAAAAGATTTTACTTTTAAGTCTCGCTACCCAACACATTTCCAACCTTGAAAATCCGGGCAGATTTGTACCCTTACGTCGTAAAACCATTTTAACTCTCTTAACCAATACCATTTATAAATCCGATTTCTAATTTTGAAAATAGACTCATAACTCCAGGTTTAGAGCTAAATAACAGCCCTAAACCTTTTTTAAAACTCTACTTATAGTCTCCGAGATTTGACCTAATATAGAACACAGTTTCGGATTGCGTCGATACTCGCCTATCGGTACACGAATATTCAAACCTATGTAACTTTTGAATCGTTTGGAGTTAAAAGCTATATCTTATACCAAAACGAAGGTAGAAAGAAGCTCTACAACTACATTGTATAATGGTAACCTAGATTTAGACTTTAAACCCCGGAAATTAGCTTTAACAATCTATTCTAAAATAACTCTTTTAAAATCACATCTACAAGTGTTTTCAATCAACTTCATCTAATCCTATACCCCTAATATCATCATCAAATCATCCTAAATCATCCATAACATCCTATATCACTTGTATGAACAATCCTCATAAAAACCCATTTCATAAACTAATCATTTCACATGTTTAAATAATTTTTAAATGATGTAAACATCACAATAAACATAACCCCATCAACAAAATAAATCAAACATCAAAGATCAAACCAAACAACCCCCTTGTAGTGGGTTTTGATGAACCAAAACAAGAAAAAAATCATGCTTGTTTTATTAACATCCCTTGTTTATTAACACCAAACAAGAACATGCATAAAAAAAGTTAATCAGAAACCCACTTGTTCATAAGATTAAATTTTTGAAAAAATCAAGTGAATGCATGTTTGTTTTTAATGGATGAAAACACATACAATGAGATTATAAGAGGTGGTCTCTGATTAGTATCTTTTAAAACAAAAAAAAAATGATGGTGGTGGTGGTGGCGTTAGGGTCCCGACGGCTAGAGAGAGAGAGTGAGAGGGATGAAAAAAATTTTGAAGTGGAATTATGTGTGTGTTTCCTTTGTCCCGTTTTGTAAAATGGGAGGGACCATAGTTGCCAAGTTAACTATCTTTTGTCCTTTATAGCAAAATTAATAATAAAGAGCGGGAATATGGCCTAATAGCCGGTTTTGTATTTTTACGGGAGTCGGGGTTCGTCCCGGCTACCTCAAAATACTTTTAAGTGGTTCAAACTTACACAAAATGGAATAAAAACAGTTCCGAATCGACTTAACACGCAATTAAAATAAAACTTCGAAAAATTAAAATATTGATCAATCGATAATAAAAGATAAATATTTGGGCATCCGTCGGTATCGTAGTCGTTATAGGTTCATCTTAGATCGTCAAACGCTAAAATCACGATCATCGACATTGGTTTCAACTTAATCCGTCAAACGTATGACCAAAAAAATTTCTTAAATTTATTAAAAATATACGTAAATTAGGGTTAAATAGTGACCTCGGTTTCTAGGTATCACAGTGATAGCTTTGAAGGATGCTTTGTGTTGTTTGACTTTGCTGCAAGCAAGACATTAATGTCATTCTTGAAGGTTTTGGTAGGTAACCCAGATACCAGATTCATATTTGCCAACTTATGAATAGTTTTGAATTTGACATGCTGTCACACCCCACCATGGTGGAATATAGGGTGTGACGTATAGATATCATCACAACAATAGCGTGTCTATAGAGATAACTAAAATGAAATGGAAATATCATAAATGGTGACACAATGTCATGAAGATATCTCAAACAATGTAGGCGTCTAGGTAAGTAGGTAACAGGTCTACCTCTTACCAAAGACATACAATTAACAAATAACAAACATATAGGTGTCTACAAAGTATCACTTATTCAAACATAAATAAAGACTAAGAGGAATGGGGGTTCCTCCAAATGAAATCCTAAGCCTTCCAGCTACCCACTCCTATTCTCACGCTTAACCACATTCTCACCTGAAAGAGACACTAAAACACGTCAACCTAAAGCTGGTGAGAGTCTTAGGTTTAGACTCCAACGCCAAATCAGTTATAAGCTGTGAATAACAACCATTAACTAAAGAACATATGGACAATGTGCTACAATTATGTATTAACAACTAACATTCAAGATTAACCAATCACCACAAATCCAAGGCTCCAAGCCTTACCAATAACCACAATTCCAAGGCTCCAAGCCTTACCAATAACCATGGTCCCATAGGCACCCATACACCTATGAACCAATCCCCAGGCCCCTCCTTGTGAACATCCCCTTGGTACCAAGTCAAACCACAATAACTGAGATGGTACGTGTCCCCCGATCCAAATCATAAACACAATCAAGAATCACATAGCAGTTAATCATATAAGTGTACACAAAAGTCCATCACAAACCATAAAAACATTCACAACATTCTTTACAAAATCATACAGTGTCTCTTCCGTCCCATCTGGAATTCAAATCATAAAAAGACATGGGACTATGAAACTCACCTGAACAAGCTTCTCCAAGTACCCGTGCTCTAGCACAAATCTAAACACACAAACGTATACAATCAAGACATGAACGACATACCAAAATGGCTCATCAATGTATGATAGATATCAAACCTTATCCTACAACTTAACCCTATTTAAATGCAATATTAATCTCATTACACCCCTATATAAAGCCCTTAAATTAGTTTAGTTCATAACTTATCCCGTTAGCATTTAACCCAAAACAGTCCCGTTTTTCATACTTCAAACTATTGGTCTAACACTCCCTTAACAAAAATAACATGCCCTGTAAAAGAAACCCTATTCTCTTACATGTGTTAGTTAACTCTCCCCTTTGGCCGCAACCTTAAAGCTACTGTTAAGGCCTTCATATATATATATATATATATATATATATATATATATATATATATATATATATATATATATATATATATATATATATATATATATATATATATATATATATATATATATATATATATATATATATATATATATATATATATATATATATATATATATATATACTTTTACCTATCCAGAATTTAAAGATTTTGAACATATGAAACGTTTGTTATTATCAAAGGGTCTTACCGTATCCCATTTGATTAGCCCTTCTCTAGATATTTTATTTTATATATAATCTAAGTCTCATGTTCATTTGAAGCTCCAATTATAAACCTAAGTACCCTAAACAATTCAAAATATAAAATGAAAACATGCTGATCAAAAAACTATTTTGACACGCGGCTGATGTAACCTGTTTTTGACACACTTCCTGAACTCCAATTAGATCTCGTTTCTTGAATTTGAAAGCTAATTCAATTACCTTTCCAGGGATATAAGATTCGAAAATTAAAAGTTTGTAGAACTCTAGATATGATCAAAACAATGCACCAAAAATTCTGCCCAGTTTTTAATTACGAATTTAATTGAATTAACCTAATTAATTATTCATAATTTATTTAATCACAAGCCCTAATTTATCTAATCATTATAATAAATTTTTTTCTAAGATTTTAATTTTTCCCTAACCCTAAATCCATCATAATTGATGTTTACATGAATTAGAAACATGATTTAGTTAATAAAAACATAATTAGAACATGATTTTTACCTCTAATCTTCAAGAGATTGATTTTTCTTGAAAACCCTAACCTACATTGATGTATTTTCGACCCTATATAAGTCGTTCATGGCCTTTAGGGGTCTTAATTTGTATTAAAACATCTTTCCTAATCCAAATTTAAGGCTAAAACCAAAACTTTCCATATTTTCTAACCCCCTTCCACCAAATTGGCCCATAACCGACCCAAATAGCCTTTTTCTTTATTTTTTTTATTATTTATTTTAAATTAAATATTAATTATCATTACCTTAAATTTCCTTAATTTATTTCAGCTCCTAAAACCTCCAAAACCGCTAAACCGTAAAACTAGTTAATTTACACGTATACCGTAAAAGACTGATAAGTGTGAAAACACCTATCCTTTTACCACTTAATTACAATAATAACCAAGCCAAAACGTGTATTTTATGTCGTAAATGTCGGAATTATGCGTGGTTTGTGTTTTTGTTGTGATTTAGGACCAAAATGTGAAAAGGGAAGAAAACACGGGCTTTCACGGGCTTTTATCGAAGAAAACGACAAAAAGACGAAGTCAAGAGATCAAGAATGCAAAAAGAACGGAAGTCCAAGGCCTATTCTGAAGATTTATCGAAGAACAAGTCTAAAAGACAGAAGTTTAATAAAGCCGAAGAACTCGAGTCTAATAAATAAATAAATTATAAGACGAGTTTAATTAATCCCGATACAAAGTCGATAAAGTCGAAGAACTTAAAAGACGAGAAGACGTGAAGAAAGAAAGAAAGAGGAGGCAACACATGCACCTCCCCATTTCCTATAAATACCCTCCTAAACTCATTTAGGAGGGTTGGTTAGTTTTTAGTTAGTTTAGTTTTCCTTTCATTTTTGTAGGAGATTCTAGAGAGAGAAAGTGACAGTTTCTCTCACTAGAATCCCAATCTTTTATCTTCCTTTCATGTTCTAAATCAAACCTTTATCTTTGATAGTTTAATTCTTGTCTTAATCTTGATCTTACTCTACCTTTCATAGCTATCATTCACTTTAATCCGAGTTTTCTACACGTATTGTTTTAATTTGATGATTGATTTATTAAAAAGTTTATCTTTTTATTAATCTTTAAGTTTTCATATGGAATGAGCTATAAGTTTGACATGCTTATTGGCTTATTTTGTGTCTAGCTTATTTGCTTTTTAGTTTTCTTAAAAAGTTAGTCTTTTTCAAGTTTTCTTATTTCGTATTTTAATAAAGTTTTCAAATTTATGCTTATTGATCTTTTAATGTTTGATTTTTATAGCTTAAAGTGTTTTAGTGCTTATTGTGTTAATTATTATTTTTGATCAAGTGCTTTTTAGTTAATTTTTATAAAAAGTTGTTTTTAAATATTTTTATTATTTAGTATTCTTAAAAGTTTTTAAATTTTGGTCTATTAGCTTTTTCTTAAATTTGATTTGGTTAAGTTTTTAGATATGTGCTTATTTGGTATTTGCTTATTTGCTTATTGTATGTCATCGTAATGCTTAAGGGTTTTACCAGTACGATCCAGTAAGTGTGATCGCATAAACCCCGAGGGTTTCTACTTGCGATCCATTACTGCAATCCATAGTACGACCGTCACCACGATCACACTCCATAATCCTCACCACGATCACTTGTTGCGATCGTGGGTACGATCGTGGGTGCGATCCGTGGGTACGATCCATGTTACGATCCAACATTACGATGGATCCAAACATGCATGTTACGATGGAATTAGACATGCATATTGCGACAGAAGCTTCATTTTGAGTACGATGGCTGGAATTAGACATGCATAGTACGATGGAATGTACAAAATGAGTAAGATGGTAACATGAGTACGATGCATGCATGCTTATGAATGGCTCCAATTTGAGCAGCTAGGCTGGCTGCTTCCAGCAGCTAGCCTGCCTGCTTGCTTATTTATTAGTATTGTTCCGTAATTGTCTAGTTTTATCTGAAAGTTGTTCCGATTTTATTTTTGAAAGTTACGTATTTTTAGTTGAATTTTTCTTCCAATTTTAAAATTAATATTTTTACGTAAGGTTCAAGTTTTATCTTTTATTTAGTACCCGCTTTAGGTTTTTCCTTGTTTAGCTTTAAAGTACCATTTTAGTTTTATTCTCTCCTTTTTCATATAGTAAACTTTATTTTCGAGTCGATAGTTAATTTTGTCTTTTAGATTTGTTTTTATTAATTATTTCACTTTAAATTTCGTTTTATTATTTGTTTCAATATTCGTTTTAATATCGTTTTAATTTTTAGTTTTTAATATTCACCTTGTTTTACTTTTATTATTTGAACTTATTTTTAGTTTTTTTTAAATACTTTTCGCATTTACTTTTTAATTAGTTTTAGATAATCAACTTCCCTTCTTCTTAACCAAAAACAATTGAGTCGCACATTGAACCGGAAATCAATTCGTTAAGACACCGAGAAAACGAACACTTGCAACTAGTAAAATCTTAATATCAAATGGCGCCGCTGCCGGCTCTTTTCGTGAGGATTAACGGTTTTTTGTGAGAGACGCGTTGGCTTTTGGGATCCGTTCACTCGTGAACGTTATTTTTCGTATAAAAAATTTTCAAAAAATCCCAAAAAAATTTGAAAAATCATAAAAAGCATTTCTTTTTCAAAGTTTTGCACCAAAAATATTCTTCTTGCTTCTGTATCTTTCTTTATGGATTCTTCTGTCCATTGCGTCGGGTGTGGGAAACAATTATCTTGGAACGACTCATGTAAATGGTGTTCATGCGAGCGATGCGGAAGAGATCTTCCTCCTATTTCAATCGATTCACAACTAGGATTTTGTCCCTTGTGCAACTCGACTAATTCGTCCTTTTTGAATCCACCTCCTGTTCCCCCGTGCATCTATTGTGGAAGCGATTCTCATTGGAATGTTTCGTTCCCGGTTCGATACCCTTATGGTCACGAGCAAGAACCGGGTTACAATTATGACAAT
The DNA here is from genome assembly GCA_025667525.1 of Glebionis coronaria. Lineage (NCBI taxonomy): Eukaryota > Viridiplantae > Streptophyta > Magnoliopsida > Asterales > Asteraceae > Glebionis > Glebionis coronaria. Next base: position 271,006,597 of record CM046882.1, on the reverse strand, counting down.
GGTAATAGCTATCTACAAGAAGCACCGGATTTTTCTCCATAACCTTTTTGCCAAAATTGTGGGGGCCCTCACGTTACTTCTTATTGTCAGCCAATTGATTATTATGAACCAAATCCTTGTCCTCATTTTTCTTCACCGATGGATTATTATGAACCAAATCCGTGTTCTAATTATTCTCAACCGATGACTTACTATGAGCCACATCCGTACTATAATTCTGGTTTTCATAACTGTGAGCCCCCACATCCCAACCTCAATCATCAAACCTCTCAGAGAATTCGTATTGCCCAACAACTCACTACTTTGAATGAAGAAACACACTCCATTGTTTTGCAACTTCAAGAAGCCGTTGTTCTGATTAAAGAAGTTAGGGACGAGGAAAAGCGACAACAACAAGAGCAAGTATCTAATCTTAGTGATTATACCCCTCCTCTTGTGCGTCAATACTATTATGATGATGATGACGATGAGAATACTATTTCTTCGAATGATCTAGTTTCTCAATGTCCTAGCGCAATTGTACTTCCGTCTCTTAATATCCCCAACGCCTCTAAGGATTGTGATACTTCGAGTGAGATTAGTGATTTTGATCTTGATAAATTATTTGATGAGGTTTGTGATGTGCTAACTTTTGAGGAGCTTACGGATGATGTCGCTCTTAACGATGATGTTCCTTCCACCAACACTTTGGGAGATGATTCTTTGGCTTTCTCTAATCCTCTTTTTGATCAAGATGATGATTTTACTTCTAGTGATGACGAGTCACTATCCGATGAAGACGTTCTGCATGAAACTTTCAAGATTTATTCGAACCCTTTATTTGATTTTGATGACGCCTACATATCTAGTGAGGTGAATCCCCTCTTTGACGAAGGGATTGAGGACATTGATAGCCCTGATTCTCTTGCTATTAATGAGCATACTTTGTTAGCCATACCTCCTTCTATCCCAGAGGTGGAAAGACTTGACTCTACTGCAAAAGGGATGCAGGTGGAAGGTAATTGTTCTCATACTTCTCATATTATATTGCCACCTCATCCTACCGCGTGCACACCCAAGCGGGTGATGTATTGCTTTTACTCTCCTCGTTTCATACCAGGAAATGAGGATGAGTGCTTTGACCTGGGAGGTGACATTGATTATGCTATGATCAATACCATTACGGCTTTTCCGCTTGCTCAGCATTCATTGTCTTTGGGGGATGACAATGTGCTTACTTTACCCACCCCACCTCCCGTGGATCTCGATTTCACATACTTTTCGTATGTTGAAAGAACCTTTCTCCCATTTAAGACTTATCCCCCCACCTCTCCTTTGTTGATGTCCACCGGGAACGAGGATAAGGTCTTTGATCCCAGTATTCCATTCGAGGCTTCCCCATGGACCATTTAATTCGTGGACGAGTCAGGCTCGTGACTCGGTTAATATAAACAAGCGCTTTTTTGGGAGGAAACCCAATTATCTATCTATCTTTCCTGTTTTCACCATAAGTGTAGGGGGGGAGCCCAGTTGGTGTTTCTTGTTTTCTTTCTTATCATGTGCAGGGATTAGAGCTTCAAAGACACACTCTTGATGACTTTTGACGAACCGTGATTCCGTGTTCCCTACTTCCCGGTTCTATCCTAAACTTTTTTTGACTCTCTATTTTATATTTCTCAATATTAAAATAGGAATCTCTTTAGTTGTCTCTTTCTTAGCAAGATTTAAACAAAGTGCACAATGTCCTAAGTGTAGGGGAGTTTAGTCCCACATGCTTAAACATTAAGGACAATGTTTATATCAAGTGTAGGGGGGATTTCTATCGAGGTTAAGTGGCCTTTTCCTTGTATTTGTCCTCATTTTAACCGGAAAATTTGATTTTTCGACAGTTTTCAAAATTTTAATCTATTTTGGCCTAGTTGTATAGTTGTTTGTACCTTTATATAGTTATTTTCTTTCCTTATTAGAATAAATTTTTAATAAAGTGGTTTTAATTTTCAAACGTTGTGAATCTTTTGAATCAACCCGAGTTTACTTATCTAAGTTTACTCTAGCTAGTATCCTTAACGTGTTTAAGTCAAGTTTTGCTAGGCTTTTATATAGGGAGCTATAAAATGCGAAAGTCTTAACTCTCACAGGTTAAGAACAAGAACTTTTCGCAAGTTCCTATATTTGATCCTAGAGAGTTGTTTATCAAGGGAACTTTAAAATGCGATTTCTAAACTTGAAAAAGTCTAAGAATTTGCAAGATCCTATAGGCGACTCGAAAACCCAAAACTTTGATTTAATAGGCTAAGCATCCACGAGTCTCATTCCTTGAGATTTTATACTTTGGAGAACGAGAGATGATAGAGCCAATTATAAGTTTGGTATTCTTTCATGAATTTATGTGAGTTAATTATAAGCCTATTCTCCCATCACTTTCTAATAAATTTATCTGCAATAAATAAGGTTGTACGATTTGAAAAGTTACTTAGCTTCTAGCCCAAGATCGTTTAAAAGTTGCTCGGTATGGATTAGAGTTCATAGGCAAGGCATAACTTATTGAAGCGGGATGCGAAGATTGGCGAGTCCGAAAAGGCCCTAACAAGGCATGAGGGCTACATTTTGTTGCTAAAGATCCAAAGTGATGTGAAGAATCATTTATCAAAACTCAATATGATGGATCGAGACACACGACGAGAAGCAAATACTCCCCTAAAGATCATGGAGAAGTCTATCCGAAAAGACCCTAACAAGGTATGAGGATAAATAGATCCAAGTCCAAAAAGGAGGCGAATCGTTGTATATCAAAGTCCAAAATAAAGATTGGAGAAAAATGAAAAGTCGTGGTCCAAATATGAAGAATCTCTCAAAATTTCAAGTGAAGAAATTCCTATTATGAAGAGAAGACCATTATTTCATGAACGTCTCTCAAGATTTGAAGTATGAAGTCGCTGCCAAATATCGGTCCGAGAAAGGTCTCAAATCGCGAAGCGAGTTATGCCAAGATATGAACTTTTTAAGGTCCCGAGAAGCAGTTTTAAAAGATTTTGTCCTTTAGCTAACTATTGATTAAATCGTCCCACTTTATTTTCAGCCTTAATAACTATCAAAATAAGTCAACAATGCATCCTCGTGGTCATTCAAGACAACAATAAAATATAAGAGATACACCTAGGAATAAGGGAGTCTAAGTAAATAATTGGCCCACATGAGTTCGTGTTAGTTTGCTAACTTATAATAACAATGATCTCGTCTTTAAGCTTGGTTTGGAGAAAGTGAAAACTTGAGGATGATGATCATTCATGACATATTCAAAACCCGAAGGTATGTTTTTGATTTCTTTATTTTTTTCGTAATTTTCTATCTCTTTAATAAAGGCCAAGAAGGATTGATTATGATGAAAAGTGTAATCGTGCTTTGTAACTAATGCATTGCATGAGGACATTGCAATGGTTAAGTGTAGGGGATTTGATAGGTGTGAAAACACCCATCCTTTTACCATTTAATTACAATAATAACCAAGCCAAAACGTGTATTTTATGTCGTAAATGTCGGAATTATGCGTGGTTTGTGTTTTTGTTGTGATTTAGGACCAAAATGTGAAAAAGGAAGAAAACACGGGCTTTCACGGGATTTTATCGAAGAAAACGACAAAAAGACGAAGTCAAGAGATCAAGAATGCAAAAAGAACGGAAGTCCAAGGCCTATTCTGAAGATTTATCGAAGAACAAGTCTAAAAGACAGAAGTTTAATAAAGCCGAAGAACACGAGTCTAATAAATAAATAAATTATAAGACGAGTTTAATTAATCCCGAGACAAAGTCGATAAAGTCGAAGAACTTAAAAGACGAGAAGACGTGAAGAAAGAAAGAAAGAGGAGGCAACACATGCACCTCCCCATTTCCTATAAATACCCTCCTAAACTCATTTAGGAGGGTTGGTTAGTTTTTAGTTAGTTTAGTTTTCCTTTCATTTTTGTAGGAGATTCTAGAGAGATAAAGTGACAGTTTCTCTCACTAGAATCCCAATCTTTTATCTTCCTTTCATGTTCTAAATCAAACCTTTATCTTTGATAGTTTAATTCTTGTCTTAATCTTGATCTTACTCTACCTTTCTTAGCTCTCATTCACTTTAATCCGAGTTTTCTACACGTATTGTTTTAATTTGATGATTGATTTATTAAAATGTTTATATTTTTATTAATCTTTAAGTTTTCATATGGAATGAGCTATAAGTTTGACATGCTTATTGGCTTATTTTGTGTCTAGCTTATTTGCTTTTTAGTTTTCTTAAAAAGTTAGTCTTTTTAAAGTTTTCTTATGTAACACCCCCAAATTTATACAACTCAGTACAACGGAAGACTAGTTGGTGTTACGGGATAGCACATTACTCACATCATAGACAACGCATAAAAATCGCGTCGTTTAATAATAAATCATTTCCATTCATAAATATCAAAGTTACATAGGTCCCAAGTCATTACATTTCATACAAAATTTTACAAAATATTTGAATGTAAAATATTGTTTAAGTGCGGGCCATGAATTATTGTCGTCTTCCCGAGAATTACCTTCAAGTACCTGAGATAAGACATGTTAAAAGAAAAGGTCAGCGATAACGCCGAGTGAATTCATAGAGTTTGATAAAATCCATCAATATAATATCAGTATAAGATTATTACTGAAATCATTTTGTACAAATCATTTTAATAGGCCATAAAATAGCCAAAGTCATTTTATACAAATCCTTATCGAAAATCATAATATAGGCATTTGCCTTAAAAAATCATTATACGAATCATTGTCGTTAAAAACACCATACAATACGTTTTGCAACGTTGTATAGATTAAATAAAACCGTTATATCAATATGGTTATAAAAAGCCTTAAAAATCATCATACGAGCCAATGTCGTAAAAACGTCATACAATACGTCTTACGACGTTGTATGAAAATAAAACCGTTATATGAATATGGTTATGAAAACCAAAACACAAACATAATATCAATAGTATGACCCAGTATTGCTAGTCAGGCAATACATCGTAATTCGGAGCGTCTAGTAGTATTTCGTTAGTTTTGGATTATTATAAGTCGCATGACATTGTTACCTTACTAAACCAACAACGGGTAGCTAACCCGATACCAATTTTGCCCATCTAAAGTAGCGTGTCGTCACAAAGGTCACGCTATGGAAATCTTCTCATACATAAATTTGCTTACCAATCAATGTGGCACGACGGGGATCAACCGTCAAGGCGCGAACTGGGGTGATCGTCCCCAAATAGTACTATTAAATGCATAAGCGTCTACCAAATCCCGGTAGTTCACAATTCATGCTAATGGGACTTTTAGTGACATAACCTAACTTTAATAATCCATTTTATTTCATCTATCGGGTCCTTTAATCATTTATCGGGTCATACAATCGGGTCATTCAATCATTCGGGTCCAAAATCAATAAACAAACAATCGGGACAAATGGTGTCCTAAGTTTATAAAAACTAACATGTTATCTCCCTCGCGGGTTTATAAAGAATTTATAAAACATTTAAAAGAGTGCGAGGCTATGAACTCACGTTGATGTGGGAAGGCGGGTTGTCGACAATTCGGATGTACGGTACGTGCTTCAATTACGGAAACCTAGACAAATAATACTCGTCTTAGACTCATGTCCAATGACTTTATAAAAATAACAATTATGTATACATATGATGATTTTATATATATGATGATCAAGTGGGTTTACATATCCTCATTTACTCATTTTTGTGTTATGTGTCGATAACTTTTATACTAGTTTTCTCGTTTTACCTATTTACGTGTTTTAGGTCCAATAAGCCTACTATAAGTTCTTTAACTTTTTTTAATCCCTTTTATACCTATATTATCAGTATGTATACTTTCCATGTTGGGCCCAAATGGGTTAAGCCCAATAAGTTCTTTTTACAAGTTTTTATCTTATTTAGTCTAATTATTAGTCCAATATGCTTAATTAGCTCGTAAATGTCCGTATTTCTTATAGTTCGGGTTTTTATCGGTGTTTACTTGTTATACATGTCTATATATCAGTATATAAGTTTTATAAAGTTTTCATTAGACGGGTCCAACCATCTAAGTTTTATTTAACAAAAACGTTAATTTTACGGTATTAGCCGAAAAAGTCGTAAAAATCATGTTTATAGTTTTATATCTTATAAAACATAACAAGTTACCATTTTTATAAAATGTCCACTTATTTATCATTGTACATATTTTTATAAATAAAATTCATGAGTTAGTGGGTTTTAATTATAATTTATACTATTAAAATTTGAGTGCTTATATAATAGTATTATTCTTTAATTTCCAAAAATCTGATTTTCATCTTCACTTTCACCAAAACTGCCATATCTTGAGTTCTACATGGAGATAGAAGCTCAAATTTTTATCACATAAACTATATGATATGTGCTACATTTAACTCTACTATTGCTACTGTTGAATAGTCCTTTAAGTATTTTCTAAAAATCGTCCAAAACAGTAACCTCAGATTTATACCCTAAACTTGTTTTGATCATATCTCACTCATTACAATGATTCCATTGCGTGGCCAACTCTCACATGTGTACAAGACCCATAGCTTACTGTAAATGGATTCTACTTCATCATTTTATCAGTCCATGACTTGTTTATTTACTGTTTTATACAGCCAACAAATTTAACCAAGATTTTAACCTTGTTTCTTATGGTTTTTCACCTTTTTAATCATGTTTATCAACACCAAATCCCCACATAACACTTTTATCATCATATAATCATGATATACATATACAATAGGAAATAAAATACATGTTTACATAATCAAAATAACAAGAAGATGAGGAGGACAATCTTTATACCACCAAGTTGATGATGTAGGTTGATCAAAACATGGATTTTGATGGAGAAACTTGTGATGCACCATGACCATCTTCAAGACCACCATTCTTCATATACTCCTTGTGGAAAATCAGCCTTAGTAATCCATGTAAACTCCTCCTTGGATGTTATAACTTGCACCAATCAACAGGGCTTCAAAAGGGCATCAACATGTATATGAATAACATGAGATTTTGTGGTGAAATTTAGATCAAATGGGGGTTTTGTTTAAGATATGGGACGGAATCCATGGGAAGGTGAGAGAGTTTTGAGAGTGGTTTTGCATGTTGTGAAATGGTATGTGTGAATTGCTAGTGGTTTTGTGTTAGTGTGTAGCTTAAAGTAGCTTAAAGTGTAAGCTTGCTTACACTTGTAGCTAACAAGTAAATAAGATGCCACATATTGATGTGGTGTCTTATTTTTTCCGTCCCATGGTGCTAGTGGGGTGAGACAATGTATTTTGTCCCATCTCACTTGTTTACGGGTATTCCTCGATTCTAGTTTTCTCGATTTGCGTGCCCTCGGGTCGTTTTACGAAAAACGTTTTTATAAATTACGAATCAACGGCACAAAACGAATCTAATAAAAATTGTTTCATCAAAAACGGAGTTCGAAAATGTAAATACGTAATCCTAAGGTTTCCGGTTTAGTCGTAAAGGACGTTAAAATAAAATCGTAGGTCCTAATCTCTTCTCGTAAATTTGTGAGTTTATGAACCAACACAAATTTAAATCTCCAAAATAATATTTATGGACGAATTTATTTTCTGAAATGTCGGACAGTCACCAAAGACGGTGTATGTAAACGTAAGCACGTAACGTAGAATCCTTCGGTTTAGACGTAGTCGACGCTACTTCAAGACGTAAATCCAAATTACTTCCAAAAAATAAGTGAGTTCATATTGTAACATTAAAATAATATTTTCAAATAATATTTGAGAATAAAATATCAATCGTAAATTGACGGATTGTCACAACATTTACCCCTAAACAAGATCTTTGACCTCAAAGATCATCTTACTACTCGCTTCTTATAGAGTTAAAGCCATGTGTGTATTTCTTCCACATTCGGTCTTTTCTCACAAGTGCAACTCATTACAATACGCGAGTTCTATCAAACATAACTACGGGAATAAGATCAGGCTTAATGTTGACTTACTTTCTCTATCCATGATGTTCACGGGTTTCTGATGAATGCAACTTTTCGCCGATCTAAGCTTTACTAAGAACAATTAGATTTTCACTTGATAGATATGTATCAAGTTCGATTTACGAAACATAATTTACGCAATCCGTGAAGTTCTAGGGTAGATCCAGCTTATATGCCTTTCCAACCAAATCTTTTACATCATCTCAATGGTCCCATACAACGGGGACTTATATCCCATGATTTGTCAGATCATGAATTCATTTTTCCAAGTTTAAAATTGTGGCATAACTTCGCTACCCATTTGGCACTTCAAGATCTACATTTCATATTCACATAACCTCTTGCCCACTATCGGCAGTTAATAATCAAATCCTAATTTCAACAATCATTTCATATCTCGCGGGTCGGGTATTTTGCAAGGTTAGGTTCGCCATCATAGGAAACCTTAAACCTAAAAGACATGTCCAACTCACAGTGGGTGTATGTCGGGTGTCTTAATATCAACTCTTGCTTACAGATGCTCTAATATTTAGATCCTAACAAGATTAGGTCTCGATCCTAATACGATAATTATCAATGGTAATCCTTCCAAAGGAAAGCGATTTTACAGTCTATCACCAAAGGTCAATCATTCAATCATAAAACAACACTTATATTACTTTGTATCGTTACTTTACCTCATCCCTTCGATTGGGGTGGTACATAGTACTCTCATCATGGTTCGTTCTCAATGATTTCTGAGCAAATCTCTAGAAATTCGATGCGAAGCGAGGATCTTGATAAAGATGTTCGATACAGGCACACTATGTTTACATAACTTCCTTTAAATATAAGAGTCTATTTCTTCATCAAGATTCTATCATTAACGAGAATGATATTAGCAGATTTGGTCAGTCTGTCGACGATGACACAAATCGAATCAAATTCAGATGATGACCTTTGCAATAGCTAGACGTTTACTAATGTATGAGGCGATGTCTGCCTTCATAATTGCCATTAGTACAACTTCTTCAGACAAAGATACTTTTAGTCAAAAATGACATACATATAATACTTATACTTACAAATTCCAACATAACTATATCTCACAATCCTCCATATTTAGACAATCACATGTGGTCTTTAAAACATTCAAGGCTATTGGCTTCTCAATTCTAATGGTTCACATTAGACGCGAACCCCTTTTTATTATCTATATTATCTCTTTTTACAAACATCAGCTATATTTTAAATTGTTCGGTAATTTATGTTGCACCTTCATTATTAAGGAACATGTCCTAACTGGTTCTTTATCTTTTAAACATAATGCGTCGGTATCTATATTCACTTCTCATGATGATGTAATTATCATGTCCACAATTCACTCAGATATTATTTCTATATTATGCGTCAGTAATTACGTTCACGTTTCTTCATATTTTCTATGTTTCAGTTTCGTCTTTACTATTATCTTTATCTGTTTTACTCACTCTGACGTCTAAAGCGTCGATAATTATTACATGTAAATTAACAATAATTATTTAATTTTTATGAAACGTAAACGTAAGAGTTTTAAATTTCTTAGTTCGACCAATTATATAAAATGTTCGAAAATAAATTTGAATTTAATTAACAAGATTTTTGGTTGATTTATCGAAAATAATTAATAAGATTCGTAAATGTTCGAAAAACCTTTGTTTATACTTTGGTCAAAGTTTTCTTAGTTGAAAAGCAAAAATTGTCGTTTTAAGTTTTCAGGTTATGGTATAAATGGTTTTACTCAATCCTTCTTAAGTTATCTTGATGTATACACAAACATTTACCCCTAAACAGAAGTTTAGTTAAATGGTTTGTGTATAAGGGAATAATCCCTTTAAAAATCCTTTGTTAAAACATTTGTCAAAACATATTTCCATTTCTTTTTGGTAAAATCCAAAGTCTTAAAAGGGCTCTTAATTTTTGAAGAGTCTATATGCATACATCTTACCATTATTAATCCAACGGTCGTTTTATGTAAAGGATTAAGTTTTTAATCCCTAAGCGTTAATGGTTTTAAACTTTGAAAAGTCAATATATCTTCCATTATCTATTAATCACACGGTTAAATCATGCAAAGAATTAAGTCTTAAGTCTTATGTTAATTATTTAAGGTACATGTTTTCATTGTTCGGCCAATTCAGGTCAATCTATAAATAATTATTAACTCATTCTTATTCTTATAAACAAACAAATGATCCTTAATGATCACGAGCATGAATTTATTAAATTACAGCCTTCACACGTGATTCACCAAATTTTATGAATGCTGTATGTGCATTGGTCAATCTAAACGACATCACGTGAAACTCATAATGTTCATCACAAGTTCTGGATGTAGAGATTGGAATAGATAATGTCTTTCGCGGATACGAAGTGGATGATAACCATGCCGTGAATCAAATCTTTAAAACATACGCTAAAACCTTGTAAATGATCGAACAAATCTTCCATTTCGAGTTATGGATATCGTTTTTGATTGTCAATTTACTCAGTTCACAGTAATCTATAAATATAAGGAATGATAACACCATAGCTCTTCAGGATGACAGGCTTGATATAATAAAATCTTTCTCCGACAACTCTCTCAGTTGTACGGTAATTCCTTTAATTCAGATGGTGCTGACGTACAGTGAACAAGCCACAAGTGAAGCACCGGGAATATAATCAATACCAATTTCAACTTGCCTTAATGGCGAAGTCTAGGTAATTCACCAACAAATACCTCCTAAAATTTCAGATAAGATAAACATCTTTTAATAAATACATATTAGGTTCCTTCTAGGTTATAATATCTATGGCTAATTCACAACCATTTACGGTATAATTTCAAGTCAAAATGCGGGATATGGTCATCCATCAAGAATTATTTAGATCACTTTTGATAATCAACATTTTATCATTTAGGGGAATTCTACTCGAGTTCCCATCAATTAAGACAATGTCGTCATGTCATAATCAATCAATCCATTCTACTGGCACTATCAACTTTCCAGTTTCATTGTCGTCGATAAGATGTGAACTTCTCAAAAGACTGATAATAACTCATAATCCTTCACAATTTCAAGGATATCAGGAGACATAACTACCATAAAAAGAGTAAGGTCAACGCATAATCTATGCGAGAGAATTTCAAATCAGATACAGACGAAAACATTTAACGAATATGAACATATACCATGTTTTCATAATTTGAGTACGCATCCGAAAGCTCCTCGGATCGTTACCCAGGTCATTCAAATGAAATCAAATCAAAAGAAATGATAAGAACGTCGATACATCCAGTCGGGTATCCACACTCGGTAATCAGATACTTTTCCTAAGAATCTCACTACGGGAGAATTGGACAAGAAAGAATTGTCAATTGTCAAATAAGAAATTTCCACAGATGAGTAAATTCGACTCAGAAGAATAGATGCTACAGGCACATATGTAGGTGACCCTAACATTATGTCCTTATTTTTCACTTCTTGCAGATCTCATTAAAATTTAATCTTTCACAATCCTCAAAGAAAATGTAGTGTTTATTCATTAGTTTTATGGTGACTACTAATCAGTCTTGCATAGTCCATTCCAAGTTGTATGTAGGCGCGCAACTATATACAATTTCAAGATTAACGATGCAATACTCAGTTCGTCAAAATTTTATCATCCATGTTTATAATAAAAACATTTTCATGCTTGATTCTTTAATAAGAATCAAAAATGAATTTACAAAGATTTTCTTTGTTATGAAAACAGTTAGGTTTTCCAAGGTACTTTATAAACAATCTCATTTCGATAACAATCACTTATAAATATTACTTTGAATAATCATTATAGTGATGAGAATTCAATTTTTCTCAAGGGATACTGTTTTATCTTAGAAAAACAATGAGTGATCTGCAAAAGAGTGATGGAAAGTTGTTCACCAAGAACTAACTACAATATGATAGGAAATGAGTTTTTGCCAAATAATCATGAGGTTCATGACCTCGATGGCGCTCAAAAAGAATAATCCACAACGTAACTCAAATCAAGATGAGTACTCGTTCAATGGTTGCATCACTAATGCAAACATTAGGATGAAGCAATAAAAGATAGATAACATTGATATATGTAGAATTTAGCAATCAAAGGTAGTCTTTTCATTAATCACAAACAAGTCGAATTGTACCGTAACACATTATGTGTCACTATGTCATACAATTCTCAGAACTCATCCTACCAACTGATGTCTCAGTTAAGTTAGGGATTCTTAAAAGATACCACAATGAATACCAATCTACAAGAGTCATTAGGTGTTCCACATGTCCCAGAAGATCCATCGGTCTCAATTCAGAAGAAGATTTCTTCAATTTATTTCTTGGACACTGGGCATCCTCGTCAGTGGACAATGGCCTAGGAACAACACTTAACACGAATCAACAAACAATTAAAACCTTATAATTCAACCAAAGAACTTAACGACTTCCTCTTAACAATTTCTTATTCCATATGGGTTAAATTTTACTTTATTCAAGTTTCAGCCACTTTTATACTCAATTTGATATCCTACCTCATTTTCCAATACTTTCAACCTTATTTATAGACCTTAATAGGGCAATAAAAGCTCGATATTAATCAACACTTAATTTCTAATCCTATATCTCTTACAACAACAATTATCAGATGAGTCACTAGTATGAAATGACTTGATCATTCAACTAGACTTCTCGGAAAGGTACTAGTGGCATGAGGCTTTTGGGTACTGGTTCCAATGAAAGCCTCAAGTGCAACATTCACCTTTTCGATTTCAATTTAAGAATTGGATGACAACGAATCAGATAACATCTTTCTAGGTGGTAACGTTTTGTCAAACTCCACTCTATAAGGAAAGATCGTCATGACATCGATATCAGATTTAATCTCGCCAATTCTTTTCCAATATCACAATCAACTGATATCTACATTTCTACAAATATCAACCATTTGTTAGGATCATAAATATCCACAACTTGGTTTAGATCTAGGATAGCTAGAATTCCTACGAGAATAGCTTTGATTAATTTACTAGGGGATTTAGGGTTTCTTGTGACAATCTACGTCGTATAAATACCTCGTATAAAAATCAAAATAATCATCAAACAATCATGTAATAAAATTACATCATATATATATAATCCAAGTTATATATATATATATATATATATATATATATATTAAAATAACACTTCTCAGTCTTGGCCTTGTCGGTAACTCGGGAATTCTTCGGCACCGTTATAGTCAAAAGATTTTTAGACATTTTTAGAAAAATATTTATAGTTAAAAGATTTTGAAAAGTTTTATTCAAAACCTTCATTTTAAAAATCTTTCGTTCTCTATAACGAGAGCTCTGGTACCAAACTGTAACACCCCCAAATTTATACAACTCAGTACAGCGGAAGACTAGTTGGTGTTACGGGATAGCACATTACTCACATCATAGACAACGCATAAAAATCGCGTCGTTTAATAATAAATCATTTCCATTCATAAATATCAAAGTTACATAGGTCCCAAGTCATTACATTTCATACAAAGTTTTACAAAATATTTGAATGTAAAATATTGTTTAAGTGCGGGCCATGAATTATTGTCGTCTTCCCGAGAATTACCTTCAAGTACCTGAGATAAGACATGTTAAAAGAAAAGGTCAGCGATAATGCCGAGTGAATTCATAGAGTTTGATAAAATCCATCAATATAATATCAGTATAAGATTATTACTGAAATCATTTTGTACAAATCATTTTAATAGGCCATAAAATAGCCAAAGTCATTTTATACAAATCCTTATCGAAAATCATAATATAGGCATTTGCCTTAAAAAATCATTATACGAATCATTGTCGTTAAAAACACCATACAATACGTTTTGCAACGTTGTATAGATTAAATAAAACCGTTATATGAATATGGTTATAAAAAGCCTTAAAAATCATTATACGAGCCAATGTCGTAAAAACGTCATACAATACGTCTTACGACGTTGTATGAAAATAAAACCGTTATATGAATATGGTTATGAAAACCAAAACACAAACATAATATCAATAGTATGACCCAGTATTGCTAGTCAGGCAATACATCGTAATTCGGAGCGTCTAGTAGTATTTCGTTAGTTTTGGATAATTATAAGTCGCATGACATTGTTACCTTACTAAACCAACAACGGGTAGCTAACCCGATACCAATTTTGCCCATCTAAAGTAGCGTGTCGTCACAAAGGTCACGCTATGGAAATCTTCTCATACATAAATTCGCTTACCATTCAATGTGGCAAGACGGGGATCAACCGTCAAGGCGCGAACTGGGGTGATCGTCCCCAAATAATACTATTAAATGCATAAGCGTCTACCAAATCCCGGTAGTTCACAATTCATGCTAATGGGACTTTTAGTGACATAACCTAACTTTAATAATCCATTTTATTTCATCTATCGGGTCCTTTAATCATTTATCGGGTCATACAATCGGGTCACTCAATCATTCGGGTCCAAAATCAATAAACAAACAATCGGGACAAATGGTGTCCTAAGTTTATAAAAACTAACATGTTATCTCCCTCGCGGGTTTATAAAGAATTTATAAAACATTTAAAAGAGTGCGAGGCTATGAACTCACGTTGATGTGGGAAGGCGGGTTGTCGGCAGTTCGGATGTACGGTACGTGCTTCAATCACGGAAACCTAGACAAATAATACTCGTCTTAGACTCATGTCCAATGACTTTATAAAAATAACAATTATGTATACATATGATGATTTTATATATATGATGATCAAGTGGGTTTACATATCCTCATTTACTCATTTTTGTGTTATGTGTCGATAACTTTTATACTAGTTTTCTCGTTTTACCTATTTACGTGTTTTAGGTCCAATAAGCCTACTATAAATTCTTTAACTTGTTTTAATCCCTTTTATACCTATATTATCAGTATGTATACTTTCCATGTTGGGCCCAAATGGGTTAAGCCCAATAAGTTCTTTTTACAAGTTTTTATCTTATTTAGTCCAATTATTAGTCCAATATGCTTAATTAGCTCGTAAATGTCCGTATTTCTTATAGTTCGGGTTTTTATCGGTTTTTACTTGTTATACATGTCTATATATCAGTATATAAGTTTTATAAAGTTTTCATTAGACGGGTCCAACCATCTAAGTTTTATTTAACAAAAACGTTAATTTTACGGTATTAGCCGAAAAAGTCGTAAAAATCATGTTTATAGTTTTATATCTTATAAAACATAACAAGTTACCATTTTTATAAAATGTCCACTTATTTATAATTGTACATATTTTTATAAATAAAATCCATGAGTTAGTGGGTTTTAATTATAATTTATCCTATTAAAATTTGAGTGCTTATATAATAGTATTATTCTTTAATTTCCAAAAATCTGATTTTCATCTTCACTTTCACCAAAACTGCCATATCTTGAGTTCTAAATGGAGATAGAAGCTCAAATTTTTATCACATAAACTACATGATATGTGCTACATTTAACTCTTCTATAGATACTGTTGAATCATCCTTTAAGTGTTTTCTAAAAATCGTCCAAAACAGTAACCTCATATTTATACCCTAAACTTGTTTTGATCATATCTCACTCATTACAATGATTCCATTGCATGACCAACTCTCACATGTGTACAAGACCCATAGCTTACTGTAAATGGATTCTACTTCATCATTTTATCAGTCCATGACTTGTTTATTTACTGTTTTATACAGCCAACAAATTAACCAAGATTTTAACCTTGTTTCTTATGGTTTTTCACCTTTTTAATCATGTTTATCAACCCCAAATCCCCACATATCACTTTTATCATCATATAATCATCATATAAATATACAATAGGAAATAAAATACATGTTTACATAATCAAAATAACAAGAAGATGAGGAGGACAATCTTTATACCACCAAGTTGATGATGTAGGTTGATCAAAACATGGATTTTGATGGAGAAACTTGTGATGCACCATGACCATCTTCAAGACCACCATTATTCATATACTCCTTGTGGAAAATAAGCCTTAGTAATCCATGGAAACTCCTCCTTGGATGTTATAACTTGCACCAATCAATAGGGCTTCAAAAGGGCATCAACATGTATATGAATAACATGAGATTTTGTGGTGAAATTTAGATCAAATGGGGGTTTTGTTTATGATATGGGACGGCATCCATGGGAGGGTGAGAGAGTTTTGAGAGTGGTTTTGCATGTTGTGAAACGGTATGTGTGAATTGCTAGTGGTTTTGTGTTAGTGTGTAGCTTAAAGTGGCTTAAAGTGTAAGCTTGCTTACACTTGTAGCTAACAAGTAAATAAGATGCCACATATTGATGTGGTGTCTTATTTTTTCCGTCCCATGGTGCTAGTGGGGTGGGACAATGTATTTTGTCCCATCTCACTAGTTTACGGGTATTCCTCGATTCTAGTTTTCTCGATTTGCGTGCCCTCGGGTCGTTTTAAGAAAAACGTTTTTATAAATTACGAATCAGCGGCACAAAACGAATCTAATAAAAATTGTTTCATCAAAAACGGAGTTCGAAAATGTAAATACGTAATCCTAAGGTTTCCGGTTTAGTCGTAAAGGACGTCAAAATAAAATCGTAGGTCTCGTAAATTTGTGAGTTTATGAACCAACACAAATTTAAATCTCCAAAATAATATTTATGGACGAATTTATTTTCTGAAATGTCGGACTGTCACCAAAGACGGTGTATGTAAACGTAAGCACGTAACATAGAATCCTTCGGTTTAGACGTAGTCGACGCTACTTCAAGACGTAAATCCAAATTACTTCCCAAAAATAAGTGAGTTCATATTGTAACATTAAAATAATATTTTCAAATAATATTTGAGAATAAAATATCAATCGTAAATTGACGGATTGTCACATCTTATTTCGTAATTTAAAAAGGTTTTCAAATTTATGCTTATTGATCTTTTAATGTTTGATTTTTATAGCTTAAAGTGTTTTAGTGCTTATTGTGTTAATTCTTATTTTTGATCAAGTGCTTTTTAGTTAATTTTTATAAATAGTTGTTTTTAAATATTTTTATTATTTAGTATTCTTAAAAGTTTTTAAATTTTGGTCTATTAGCTTTTTCTTAAATTTGATTTGGTTAAGTTTTTAGATAAGTGCTTATTTGGTATTTGCTTATTTGCTTATTGTATGTAATCGTAATGCTTAAGGGTTTTACCAGTACGATCCAGTAAGTGTGATCGCATAAACCCCGAGGGTTTCTACTTGCGATCCATTACTGCGATCCATAGTACGATCGTCACCACGATCACACTCCATAATCCTCACCACGATCACTTGTTGCGATCGTGGGTACTATCGTGGGTGCGATCCGTGGGTACGATCCATGTTACGATCCAGCATTACGATGGATCCAAACATGCATGTTACGATGGAATTAGACATGCATATGGCGACGGAAGCTTCATTTTGAGTACGATGGCTGGAATTAGACATGCATAGTACGATGTAATGTACAAAATGAGTAAGATGGTAAACATGAGTATGATGCATGCATGCATGCTTATGAATGGCGCCAATTTGAGCAGCTAGGCTGGCTGCTTCCAGCAGCTAGCCTGCCTGCTTGCTTATTTATTAGTATTGTTCCGTAATTGTCTAGTTTTATCTGAAAGTTGTTCCGATTTTATTTTTGAAAGTTACGTATTTTTAGTTGAATTTTTCTTCCAATTTTAAAATTAATATTTTTACGTAAAGTTCAAGTTTTATCTTTTATTTAGTACCCGCTTTAGGGTTTTCCTTGTTTAGCTTTAAAGTACCATTTTAGTTTTATTCTCTCCTTTTTCATTTAGTAAACTTTATTTTCGAGTCGATAGTTAATTTTGTCTTTTAGATTTGTTTTTATTAATTATTTCACTTTAAATTTCGTTTTATTATTTGTATCAATATTCGTTTTAATATCGTTTTAATTTTTAGTTTTTAATATTCGCCTTGTTTTACTTTTATTATTTGAACTTATTTTTAGTGTGTTTTTAAATACTTTTCGCATTTACTTTTTAATTAGTTTTAGATAATCAACTTCCCTTCTTCTTAACCAAAAACAATTTAGTCGCACATTGAACCGGAAATCAATTCGTTAAGACACCGAGAAAACGAACACTTGCAACTAGTAAAATCTTAATATCAAAGACGTAAAAATATACAGTTTTATAAAAACTCTTAGAATGTGAAATAAACTATACAAATAAGTTCTAAATGAATTAAAACCATCCCGTAAATTATTCCCGTGACTAATTACCTCATCCGAGACCTCTTAATGCTAAACCTTAAATCGTAAAAATACGATTTTCTATAATACATATACGTATATGTAAAACCACGAAATAACACCATCTCATTTCATAGTCACTACCTTGTGAGATCATGAACATGAAATAACCGTTCCTGGATTACTTATGAGTACCATATACCCATAAACGATATCCAAACCTCACTCCAAACACACAAAATAAACACATAAGCACATAAAAGCACATATTTGCACAAAAAACCCTAAACAATAGTCTAAGTGACGAACCCCAAAACCATGGTTGTCACATCACTCCCTCCTATTATAAATCTCGTCCCGAGATTTACTCCTTAGGATCAAACATACAAACAAAAAATCACATGAGGATACTTCTCATTTCCACGTGAACTTTAGTTCATGACTCAATTTACTAGATATTACCAAAAATATTTAACTTCATTCTCAAACTCTTGACCTCATAGTCCATAATTCTTACAATGACTCTTTGAAAATCAAAGAATCTAATTATCACAAATCCCGAATAACCGTATATGCAAATTAGCATTCTCACACAACATTTCCCAGTCTTAATACATGAAATATATCATGTACACCACTCAATTACCCAGGTAATTCTATACCCATAAGCTACTGGTTCAATTTTTCCAAAGATCATAAATGGAACTACAAAACTCGACATCAACTTTTCCCTTTTACCAAAACATGTCGCCCGTTACTATAGGTGAAACTTCCTACATAAGTTTGTCACTAAACTCTAGTGGTTTCCTCCTTTTCAACGTATCATCTCTTGTTGCTCTCACCCTTTCCATAAACACCATTATTATATTAGTAGCCTCTTTCACCAATTCTAGTCCACAATAGGGATAACTCACCCTATCCTTTCATATAGTGCCTCAAATGACATTTGTCGACTTCTAGTATGATAACTATCATTATATGAAAACTCAACCATCGCTAATGAGTTTTCTAAATCCCTCTAAATTAATCACTCATGCCCTTAGTGTAACTCCTAAGGTTTTATAAATCTCTCACTTGCCCATCCTTTTCCAACTAGCTAGATATACTCATATCCAATCATGTTCGTCAACTCCCTTTAGTCTGTAAACCAAGCTACTTAAAAATTCCAATTTCCTTAAACAAGTGACCTATGACGGTCTTTCACATATTCATTAGTTCATGGCATACATCACGATGTTATGCTTCCCGTCTTTCAAGACATCTATACGTCAAAATTTTCCAAGTAGCTTCACTTGTTTTCCTCACGACCAGTTCTCCTACTCCCTCCTAATAGGGATAGACTAGAGTTTCATGTGATTCCATGCGGATCACACTCTCATCTTATACCCATATTAGTTTCTATTTGCCTAAACTAAGCCATATTCTAAATTCTTACTCATGTCTAATACTTCTATTTTGATATTTCACCTATCATGAGGTACTTTCAATAATCATCTTCTAGGAATACTTGGTTCTCTCCTTCCATGGTTCTCCCTAATTCCTACACTATCCCGTCCAACCAAAATTCCATACTCCGTTCATCAAATCTAAGGAAATCGCTAGTGCATTGGATAATGCATAACTGTCTCTTCCAAAGATGTTTCATAGCACCTTCACAAAATCGACTCTCTAAATCACTTGTCTACGAACTTATTCAGCTCCAGCTTCACTACTCATCCCTCGATATCGACTACCCTGAAATTCTATCTTCGTGTAGTCACGCGACTCCCTTTTTGTTACTTTCACAAGTCCTTTAACTCCTATGTTCTTTCACTCCATCACGATCCTTTGGTCCAACTCTTCGTAGCTCCACTCCGGTACCTGATTTTTCCTTCTTCCTCTCCAACCACACAGAAATTCCCATCATAGTGCTTGTCATCTTTCCAGTCCTTTCAACTTCTGTGATTCGAAATCTCTTGCAGCTGACACGTAGTCCTTTCAGCTCCTTGCTTCACGATGTAGCTCTTCACGCATTCCTTCTCGTCTCCATGATGTTACCTAGGAACTTCACACTACAAATTAACTTCTAACTTCAACTCATCTACCACAATATTTCTATAGGTACTTCAACCCCTCAATGGCTCACTCTTCCTTACTTTTTGTACTTCACCATTAATCAGCTTCTTACCAATCATTCTTTCACATCCATGTTTCTCTTCACGTCTCTACTACTACCTTGCCTCCATAACTATACCAATTTCCTTGCGTGTTATTTGCCCAATCTTTTCATTGGTACAAACTTTCTACTCTACCCTCACATCTGCTAGTACTTTCATCAATCTCCTAATGGTACTTCAACCAACTTCTCATAGCATGACATCTCGTTCTCACGACCAGTCAACTAACTTTACTTACTCCCTTATTCCTCTAACCAATATAAGTTTCAAAAATCCATAAACCTTAATCATTCCTTCAACAAAACCTTTAAACCAAAACACATCTCTCCATTTTAATATCTAACCATAAGTAATACTACCCAACTCTATCCTCTCATCCTAACCTTTCCACAACCGCATAACTAAATCATGACGTGTACCAAAAGAATTCCTAACAATCGTGTCCCAAAATAAAATATAGGGTAAAACGAACCCTAGCGAAAACAATTGAAAACAAAACAATGTAATCTAAAATATCAATGGAGTGTTCCAACAATGAAAAATTAGACTTGTCACGATTAGTATTACCAAATTTCGATACCTCAGAAAATTTTAAACTTTCGCCCCATTTAGTTACTCCTCATAAGAACCAAACTTCAATACTACTAAAATCAATCATACTAGTTTTGAACAATAAACTCATCTTTTATCTTCATTAATTTATCAAAGATATCAACTAGTTAGTATACTACAATCTTATTATAACCATTATCTTGTTTACTCATATTAAACTTATTTTGCTTGTTATTATGAAACCAAAACATGTTTACAAAATATAGTGTTTTTTTCTTTCATTTTAATCTATATTATTATTATTATTATTATTATTTTATATAATCCATTTAGGCTGGTTATAACTAAACTATTACAAGTTTACAAGGTGTGGTGTTATTATTATCATTACTATAATAAAATCTCCCTTTTTACTCTTTTCGTCTAGTTAAATACTTCTAAAATCTAAACTCCACTTAAGAAAATCATTGTAAAATTTATTCACTCTTTAAAATGTATCATCACATGTTTCCTAGAAAACTAATCCAATTATTTTCAAGACAATTTTTTTTATAACTTACCACCACAAACTTAAATAAAAGATATATAAGTCAGGATATCATACCATACACTTACAAATTATATTCAAACTAATTTTCCTATAATTAGTGAGACTTATTTGCAAGAAAATTTAGTAGTTCTCATTAATTAAAATACATACCCAAATGTAGACACACATCAAAAAAACTCAAAACGTCGTTGGAACTCCATCAAACTCCAGCACCATAAAACACGAGCAAACACAAGGTACGTTCAAGTTATAATAACTATTGAACGACCATATATCATAACTTAACACATACTAGTATATATACATCCGCATATATATACCAATTAAATCACCCAAAACATACTCGTTACCATACATGTCAGATCAATCAATCGCGTCATACACTCGTTTTTCCGTACGAGTAATCACCATCTTACAACAAGGCATAAAACCCATCACTAAAACCAGTCCATATCGTGTGACCCCATAATCACACAACATGAGTATAACCCAAAACATATAACACACTCAAAAATAGCCATATGGTAGACAACCAAAACATTAACCCATATATTATACATATACCCAAAAATTTACATCTCATCATATACAAGCATGTACTAACCCTCTTTCATGTAATCATACTTGAGAACCCATTGAAGTTGTGGTACTTGTATAACTATGTTGGCCACCATACTTATACAATTACCCTTTCCTCAATGTACTCCCTCCTATGATGACACTTATAAGAATCAATACAACATATAACACATAAATCCATCTACTCACATAACCTCATAACCACATAAACAATAAGGTCCAAAACTCCATCTATTAAAATAACATAGTATAACTCTTGGAATACATAAATTCAAAGTCTAGCTAAAACAGCATAGACAAACTCCAACACAACATCATAATCAGTTATAAGTCATGTCGCCCATAAGAGTGGAAACAACTTAAAATCCTTCCTATCCACCTACTCCTAGTAACTCGAATCACCACATGATTCTTAGGGAACATGACTTAAACATCAAAAGAAAAATACTATACATTAGGTACACCAAATAACTTACTATGGTGAAAGTAATTTATATATCAAAAGCAAAACAGAAATTAACAGGTGACTAAGTATGGGCAACTACAGTTCAACTCATACCAGTCAAAATTCACAAAAAATAAAATTCAGGAAAATACAATCAAGACCATATGTAATCCTATGAAGCCTATATACAGGGATCCTTAAGCTATAGACTAGGCTAGGCAACCTAATTCTCTATAACCATTGGCTCTAATACCATTCTGTCACACCCCACCATGGCGGAATATGGGGCGTGACGTATGGATATCATCACAACAATAGCGTGTCTAGAGAGATAACTAAATGAAATGGAAATATCATAAATGGTGACACAATGTCATGAAGATATCTCAAACAATGCAGGCATCTAGGTAAGTAGGTAACAAGTCTACCTCTTACCAAAGACATACAATTAACAAATTACAAACATATAGGTGTCTACAAAGTATCACTTATTCAAACATAAATAAAGACTAAGAGGAATGGGGGTTCCTCCAAATGCAATCCTAAGCCTTCCAGCTAGCCACTCCTATTCTCACGCTTAACCACATTCTCACCTGAAAGAGACACTAAAACACGTCAACCTAAAGTTGGTGAGAGTCATATGTTTAGACTCCAACGCCAAATCAGTTATAAGTTGTGAATAACAACCATTAACAAAAGAACATATGGACAATGTGCTACAATTATGTATTAACAACTAACATTAAAGATTAACCAATCACCACAAATCCAAGGCTCCAAGCCTGACCAATAACCACAATTTGAATGCTCCAAGCCTTACCAATAACCATGGTCCCATAGGCGCCCATACACCTATGAACCAATCCCAAGGCCATGCCTTGTCAAAATACCCTTGGTACCAAGTAAAACCCCAATAACTGAGGCGGTACGTATCCCCCGATCCAAATCATAAACACAATCAAGAATCACATAGCAGTTAATCATATATGTGTACACACAAGTCTATCATAAACCATAAAAACATGCAAAGCATTCTTTATAAAACCATACAGTGTCTCTTCCATCCCATCTAGAATTCAAATCATAAAAAGACATGGGAAAATGAAACTCACTGAACAAGCTTCTCCAAGTACCCGCGCTCTAACACAAATCTAAACACACAAACGTATAAAATCAAGACATGAACCACATACCAAAATGGCTCATCAATCTATGATGGATATCAAACCTTCTCCTACAACTTAACCCAATATATATACCATATTAATCTCATTACACCCCTATATAAAGCCCTTAACTTAGTTTTGTTCATAACTCATCACGTTAGCATTTAACCGAAAACAGACCCGTTTTTCATACTTCAAACTATTGGTCGTACACCCCCTTAACAAAAATAATATGTCCTCTAAAATAAACCCTATTCTCTTACATGTGTTAGCTAACTCTACCCTTTAGAAGCAACCTTAAAGCTACTGTTAAGGCCTCCATATATATATATATATATATATATATATATATATATATATATATATATATATATATATATATATATATATATATATATATATATATATATATATATATATATATATATATATATATATATATATATATATATATATATATATATATATATATATATATATATATTTACCTATCTAGAATTTACTGATTTTGAACATATGAAAAGTTTGTTATTATCAGAGGGTCTTACCCAATCCCATTTGCTTAGCCCTTCTCTAGATCATTTATTTAATATATAATCTAAGTCTCATGGTCTTTTGAAGCTCCAATTATAAACCTAAGTACACCAAACAATTCAAAACATAAAATGAAAACATGCTGATCCAAAAACTGTTTTGACACCCGGCTGATGTAACCTGTTTTTGACACACTTCCCGACCTCCAATTTTTGATCTTGTTGAATTTGAAAGCTAATTCAATTACCTTTCCAGGGATATAAGGTTCGAAAACTAAAAGTTTGTAGAACTCTAGACATGATCAAAACAATGCACCAAATTTTTTTTCCAGTTTTTAATCACAAGCCCTAATTTATAAATCATTATAATAACATTAATTCTCAGATTTTAATTTTTCCCTAACCCTAAATCCATCATAATTGATGTTTACATGAATTAGAAACATGATTTAGTTAATAAAAACGTAATTAGAACAAGATTTTTATCTCTAATCTTCAAGAGATTAATTTTTCTTGAAAACCCTAACCTCCATTGATGTATTTTCGACCCTATAGCTGATATAAGTCGTTCATGGCCTTTAGGGGTCTTAATTTGTATTAAAACACCTCTCCTAATCCAAATTTAAGGTTAAACCAAAACTTTCCATATTTTCTAACCCCTTCCACCAAATTGGCCCATAACCGACCCAAATAGCCTTTTTCTTTATTTTTTTATTATTTAATGTAAATTAACTACTAATTATCATTACCTTAAATTTCCTTAATTTATTTCAGCTCATAAAACCTACAAAACCGCTAAACCGTAAAACTAGTCAATTTACGCGTATACCGTAAAAGACGTAAAAATATATACAATTTTATAAAAACTCACAGAATATGAAAAAAAACTATACAAATAAGTTCTAACTGACTTAAAACCATCCTGTAATTTATTCCCGTGACTAATTACCTCATCCGAGACCTCTTAATGCTAAACCTTAAATTGTAAAAATACGATTTTCTATAATACATATATGTATATGCAAAACCTCGAAATAACACCATCTCATTTCCTAGTCACTACCTTGTGAGCCCATGAACATGAAATGACCGTTCCTCAATTTATTTATGAGTACCATATACCCATAAACGATATCCTAACCTCACTTCAAACACATAAAATAAAGACATAAGCACATAAAAGAACATACTTGCACAAAACACCCTAAACTATAGTCTAAGTGATGAACCCCATAACCATGGTTGTCACACATGCCCCATCCTTCTATACCATTTAGTAGCATCATCATCTGAGGCTTTAGCAACTAAACACGCCAAATTGACCATTCGGATTGATTTCATTCAAGTTGATACTATAAAGATTATGTGTGCTTGGAACTTTTAGTAGTACTTGTGAGTCATCTGGAAGTTGAAAGTCTTTGGAAAACACCCGACAATCAGTGTCCGTGAAGAGAAAAAATTGCTTCTTATCACAATTCTGTGAAACATAAATCAAGTTGAAGTGTTGGAGTGCCTCTACATAGTACATCTTCTCGAAATTAAGTTTAGGAGTCTGAATGGTTCCTTTGCCTGTAATGCGACCTTCACGCCCACCAAAGTACACCTTACCACCTTGGAATGGTACAAAGTTGGTTAGAAGTTATTTGTTCCCTGTCATGCTTCTAGAACAACCACTATCTACAATGCCAAGATATGGATCCTGGTATAGATTAATCTACAACAACATTCATAATGATAAACAGTTAGTGACTCATGGGGACCCAAGCCATTTCTGACTTGTGCCTGCCTTGTGTATCTTTAAAAGATAGCCATGAAGATTGATGAGATCCACTATTGTTCTTGTGTATTCTATGCATCATTTGGTGGTTTATGTTATGTGCAAGAACAACCTGCTGAGGGCTTAAAATGTACTATCACATGTTACCTAGAAAACTAATCCCATTATTTTCAAGACAAATTTTTTTATAACTTACTACTACAAACTTAAATAAAAGATATATAAGTCACGATATCATACCATACACTTACAAATTGTTTTCAAAATCGTTTTCCTATAATTAGCGAGACTTATTTGCAAGAAAATTTAGTAGTTCTCATTAATTAAAATACATACCCAAATGTAGACACACATCAATAGACTCAAAACATCGTTGGAACTCCATCAAACTCCAGCACCATAAAACACGAGCAAACACAAGGTACGTTCAAGTTATAATAACTATTGAACGACCATATATCATAACTTAACACATACTAGTATATATACATCCGCATGTATATACCAATTAAATCACCCAAAACATACTCGTTACCATACATGTCAGATCCATCAATCGCGTCATACACTCGTTTTTCCATACGAGTAATCACCATCTTACAACAAGGCATAAAACCCATCACTAAAACCAGTCCATATCGTGTGACCCTGTAATCACACAACATGAGTATAACCCAAAACATATAACATACTCAAAAATAGCCATATGGTAGACATCCATTACATAAACCCATATATTATACATATACCCAAAAATCCACATCTCATCATATACAAGCATGTACTAACCCTCTTTCATGCAATCATACTTGAGAACCTATTGAAGTTGTAGAACTTGTATAACTATGTTGGCCACCATACTTATACAATTACCCTTTCCTCAATGCACTCCCTCCTATGATGACACTTATAAGAATCAATACAACATATAACACATAAATCCATCTACTCACATAAGCTCATAACCACATAAACAATAAGGTCCAAAACTCCATCTATTAAAATAACATAGTAAAACTCTTAGAATACATAAATCTAAAGTCTAGCTAAAACAGCATAGACAAACTCCAACACAACATCATAATCAGTTATAAGTCATGTCGCCCATAAGAGTGGAAACAACTTAAAATCCTTCCTATCCACCTACTCCTAGTAACTCGAATCACCACATGATTCTTAATGAACATGACTTAAACATCAAAAGAAAAATCTATACATTAGGTACACCAAATAACTTACTATGGTGAAATTAATTTTTATATCAAAAGCAAAACAGAAATTAACAGGTGACTAAGTATGGGCAACTACAGTTCAACTCATACTAGTCAAAATTCACAAAAAAATAAAATTTAGGAAAATACAATCAAGACCATATGTAATCCTATGAAGCCTATATACAGGGATCCTTAAGCTATAGACTAGGGTAGGTAACCTAATTCTCTATAACCATTGGCTCTAATACCATTTTGTCACACCCCACCATGGCGGAATATGGGGCGCGACGTATGGATATCATCACAACAATAGCGTGTCTATAGAGATAACTAAATGAAATGGAAATATCATAAATGGTGACACAATGTCATGAAGATATCTCAAACAATGCAGACGTCTATGTAAGTAGGTAACAGGTCTACCTCTTACCAAAGACATACAATTAACAAATTACAAACATATAGGTGTCTACAAAGTATCACATATTCAAACATAAATAAAGACTAAGAGGAATGGGGGTTCCTCCAAATGCAATCCTAAGCCTTCCAGCTAGCCACTCCTATTCTCACGCTTAACCACATTCTCACCTGAAAGATACATTAAACACGTCAACCTAAAGTTGGTGAGAGTCATAGGTTTAGACTCCAACGCCAAATCAGTTATAAGCTGTGAATAACAACCATTAACAAAATAACACATGGACAATGTGCTACAATTATGTATTAACAACTAACATTCAAGATTAACCAATCACTACAAATCCAAGGCTCCAAGCCTTACCAATAACCACAATTCCAAGGCTCCAAGCCTTACCAATAACCATGGTCCCATAGGCGCCCATACACCTATGAACCAATCCCAAGGCCCTGCCTTGTCAACATCCCCTTGGTACCAAGTAAAACCACAGTAACTGAGGCGGTACGTGTCCCCCGATCCAAATCATAAACACAATCAAGAATCACATAGCAGTTAATCATATAAGTGTACACACAAGTCCATCACAAACCATAAAAACATTAAAAGCATTCTTTACAAAACCATACAGTGTCTCTTCCATCCCATCTAGAATTCAAATCATAAAAAGACATGGGAAAATGAAACTCACCTGAACAAGCTTCTCTAAGTACCCGCGCTCTAACACAAATCTAAACACACAAACGTATACAATCAAGACATGAACCACATACCAAAATGGCTCATCAATCTATGATAGATATCAAACCTTCTCCTACAACTTAACCCCATTTATATACCATATTAATCTCATTACACCCCTATATAAAGCCCTTAACTTAGTTTAGTTCATAACTCATCCCATTAGCATTTAACCCAAAACAGTCCCGTTTTTCATACTTCAAACTATTGGTCGTACACCCCCTTAACAAAAATAATATGCCCTATAAAAGAAACCTTATTCTCTTACATGTGTTAGCTAACTCTACCCTTTGGAAGCAACCTTAAAGCTACTATTAAGGCCTCCATATATATATATATATATATATATATATATATATATATATATATATATATATATATATATATATATATATATATATATATATATATATATATATATATATATATATATATATATATATATAGATACACACTTTTACCTATCCAGAATTTACTGATTTTGAACATATGAAAATTTGTTATTATCAGAGGGTCTTACCGTATCCCATTTGCTTAGCCCTTCTCAAGATAATTTATTTAATATATAATCTAAGTCTCATGGTCGTTTGAAGCTCCAATTATAAACCTAAGTACCCAAAACAATTCAAAACATAAAATGAAAACATGCTGATCCAAAAATTGTTTTGACACCGGCTGATGTAACCTGTTTTTGACATACTTCCCGACCTCCAATTTAGATCTTGTTTCTTGAATTTGAAAGCTAATTCAATTACCTTTCCATAGATATAAGATTCGAAAATTAAAAGTTTGTAGAACTCTAGATATGATCAAAACAATGCACCAAAAATTCTGTCTAGTTTTTAATTACGAATTTAATTGAATTAACCTAATTAATTATTCATAATTTATTTAATCACAAGCCCTAATTTATCTAATCATTATAATAACATTAATTCTCAGATTTTAATTTTTCCCTAACCCTAAATCCATCATAATTGATGTTTACATGAATTAGAAACATGATTTAGTTAATAAAAACGTAATTAGAACATGATTTTTACCTCTAATCTTCAAGAGATTGATTTTATTTGAAAACCCAAACCTACATTGATGTACTTTTGACCCTATAGCTGATATAAGTTGTTCATGGCCTTTAGGGGTCTTAATATGAATTAAAAAACCTCTCCTAATCCAAATTTAAGGCTAAAACCAAAACTTTCCATATTTTCTAACTCCTTCCACCAAATTGGCCCATAACCGACCCAAATAGCCTTTTTCTTTATTTTTTCTATTATTTACTGTAAACTAACTATTATTATCATTACCTTAAATTTCCTTAATTTATTTCAGCTCCTAAAACCTCTAAAACCGATAAACCGTAAAACTAGTCAATTTACGCGTATACCGTAAAAGACGTAAAAATATACAATTTTATAAAAACTCATAGAATATGAAAAAACTATACAAATAAGTTCTAAATGACTTAACACCATCCCGTAAATTATTCCCGTGACTAATTACCTCATCCGAGACCTCTTAATGCTAAACCTTAAATCGTAAAAATACGATTTTCTATAATACATATAGGTATACGTAAAACCACGAAATAACACCATATCATTTCCGAGTCACTACCTTGTGAGCTCATGAACATGAAATAACCATTCCTCAATTTACTTATGAGTACCATATACCCATAAACGATATCCAAACCTCACTCCAAACACATAAAATAAAGACATAAGCACATAAAAGAACATACTTGCACAAAACACCCTAAACTATAGCCTAAGTGACAAACCCCAAAACCATGGTTGTCACACATGCCCCATCCTTCTATACCATTTAGTAGCATCATCTTTTGAGGCTTTAGCAACTAAACACGCCAAATTGACCATTCGGATTGATTTCATTCAACTTGATACTATAAATATTATGTGTGCTTGGAACTTTTAGTAGTACTTGTGAGTCATCCGGAAGTTGAAAGTCTTTGGAAAACACCCGACAATCAGTGTCCGTAAAGAGAAAAAATTGCTTCTTATCACAAATCTGTGAAACAGAGATCAAGTTGAAGTGTTGGAGTGCCTCTACATAGTACACCTGCTCGAAATTAAGTTTAGGAGTCTGAATGTATCCTTTGCCTGTAATACGACCTTCACGCCCACCAAAGTACACCTTACCACCTTGGAATGGTACAAAGTTGGTCAGAATTTATTTATTCCCTGTCATGCTTCTAGAACACCACTATCTACAATGCCAAGATATGGATCCTAGTATGGATTAATCTACAACAACATTCATAATGATAAACAGTTAGTGTCTCAAGGGGACCCAAGCCATTTCTGACTTGTGCCTGCCTTGTGTATCTTTAGAAGATAGCCATGAAGATTGATGAGATCCAATGTTGTTCTTGTGTATTCTATGCATCGTTTGGGGGTTTATGTTATGTGAAAGAACAACCTCCTGAGGGCTTAACAACATTGCCCAAATATTCCATCCCAAAATTCATGTGACCAGTGATATTATATTTATTAACACCAGACATTTGAAAATTTTAAAAGTAAGTGCTTGTTGGCCTGTTGCAATTATGTTGGTTGCTTCTCCAAGTAGTATCAGAGCTTGTTGGCTCTCGGTCTGGTTTATTTACAAAGTTTTCATTTGCATTTTCTTTTATTAAAATGGTGTTCCTCCTAATCTAGGGTTTCTCCCAACAAACCATAGATTCGTGTTGCTGCTGTTACTATCAAGTTGCTACTGGTTCTTTAATGTGGCTGGTGTTACTTGATGATGATGTTCTTAATACTTTGGGTTTCTGATAAAACCCTAGATTTGTTTTTTATGGTGGAAGCAACATAAAAAACGAACTTGCTGCCTCCATATTCTATTCAAAACAGTATAATCACCAAAATAAAGATCCCCGTATAATCAAAGATGATATGGGTGTCTTGAATATAATATTTTCGTTTTAGGGTTTTCTGTGTCTATGAAATCCTATATCGATTCGTTGCCTTTACTGCTTGGGACGAAGAACAGAAAGCAGACACATGGTTTCTTGTGGACATCGATGGACATGGATGTGGTACAAGCCCTAGATACGTTGGGCTTTAAGGTGATTGATTGTAGTTGATGCTTCTGATGGTAGGGTTTTTGTTCTTAATTCTTGGTTGGTCATAGAAACCAACGGCTGTGTAATGAAACCCTATCATTGTGATTATATATACCACGTATTATGGAAGAGATAAGTGGTCCAATGTTGGAACATTTGATGGATATGGACGTATGGTTGAGGTACTTTGTTCACACAGGATACCAACATGTGATGTTGGTTGGTTATGATGATAGACTTGCTGGTTTTCACGAATAAAAGGTACTCACTTCTTGTACGTACTGTATATTGTTTATGGTACTCTAGTTATGCGATCCAAATCTTTGGGATATGGTGTTGATATTCACGTATGGAAATTCCCATGATTTATGGGAGTGTATATTCTTCTGGTTTAACTTTGTATTTAACACATAATATCCTTATTAGGGATGATACGTGAGAGAATTTGGTAACCTATTTTATAGGGACTATTTTTCTCTTGGACGGGATTTACGGGATGGCAGAGTCAAAACGTGTGAAAGCAGTTATTGACCATGATGCTGATTATTAGGGTGTGAGTTGTATCAATTTCTGAGAAAAAAGTTATTTTGGAGCCTTGTTTTTTGGTGGAAACCAAGGGACAAATCCCCACCCTTCATTTAGCTTTGATCTAAGGGTGGGGATTAATCTAAGATTTAATTCAGATAATCATTTTTTATTGCCACTATATAAACTCTTTTCCACCAAAAATTTTCTCACTTCGCTCCCTTTTTCACACACAGTTCGTGTGTGTTTCTCTCAACCATTTCAGTTACAAAAAAACCCGTTTTTTCTTATTTTGTTATACCGATCTACAAAATTCGTTGCATTATTGATCATCGTTATCATTTTATTCCTTTTTAGACTGACTGTTGATCAATTAATTTATTCATCTTATGGCTTTTGATTTGAATGAATATGCAGTTCCAGATTTAGATGCTGATTTAGTAGTTTTGGATGTAAATAATGGTTCTATTGTATCTGATGCGGTTCTACTTCTGGTCTGGCTGATCATGAAAACTGTGATTGTAACTTTGTAGATTAACAGCTTATTTTTTACTCTATTTGTTGATAATGCTTATTAACCGCTTATTTTTTATCATGTTTTGTATCAATTGTGATATGTTGACTTTTTGTTACTAGTTAATCTGTTTTTGTTGATGTTTTTTTATGTTTTATCACTAGTGATATGTCGACGTTTTGTTACTAGTTAAGCTGTTTTTGTTGATGTTTTTTTATGTTTTATCACTAGTGATATGTTGATCTTTTTAATATATTTTTTTGTTTATGTTTTGTATGTTGTATCACTAGTGATATTTAGTTTAAAAGTTTTTTGTTTTTGTTGTCCTCTTATGATGGTTTTTTGTTTCATCAATAGTGATATATCATGTGTTTTATCATTTTATGAATGTTTTTTGTTCCAAACAAGAAAAGGTATTTAAATGTTTTTGTATGTTTTATCACTATTTATATTTAGTGTAAACTGCTTTTGTTTTTTGTTATCTTTTATCATGTGTTATCACTAGTTATATCTCATGTGTTGTGTTATATTATTTATGATATCTGTCCATGTTTTATTTTTTTCTTTATATTATATTCATTTTTTCTTTGTTTTATTTTCTACAACTGGTAATAGTGATAAAACATCTGAATCGTGTGATCATGATGAGATTCTAGACGGTTCAGATGGTTCACTTATAGTTGTTCCTAGGGTTTATGCTAGTGATTTACCAGTTTTAGGTACTGAATATGATAGTGTTGATGAATGTATTAGTGTTTATAAGAAATACGCTTCAGTTGCGGGTTTGGCAATAGACTATCTACACAGAAACGATTATGTGGTGGGTTTGTGAAACAAAAGACGTTAGTTTGTAATCGGTATGGTTGTCCGAAGAATATATCCTTGAATACATTAGAGCCTAACAAGACTAATAAACAAGTAAGGACATCAAATATTAGGATATGTGGTTGTAAAGCGCGTGTTGTCTTTAATTTGGTTCCTGGTACAATAAAGTATTCGTTGACAACTTTTGATGTTGAACATAATCATGAGCTTGATAAGCCTGAGTATAAACACTTGTCCAAATCTGAGAGGAAGTTAATATGCGTCGAGCAGATGTTTATTATCAAAGCTATGAGTTCAAATATTGGTGTTGTTAAAGCGCATAAGTTTTATACTGGGTTGAAAGGGTCTGTATCTCTAGTTCATGGTACTCAGGTGGATTTTAAGAATTTTTTTAATGGCTTGAACTTGTTCATAGGAGATAGTGATGCTCAGATGTTGATTAATCGTATGGAGGACAGGAAAGAGTATACAAAACTATTTTCTTTTGAATTTTTTGTTGAGAACGCGGAGTTGTGCGGTTTGTTCTGGGCTGATGAAGTTGCGAAGTGTAATTACAAGGAATTTGGTGATATTGTATCATTTGATGCCATGTATAGAACCAACAAGTATGTTTCATTATTATGTTTTCTTCATTGTTTTTTTTATTATTTGTTAAAGTTTATTCTATTTTTCAGGTACAAAATGGTGTTTGTACCATTTACGGCTATAGACAACCATAGAAGGTCTGTTACTGTTGGTTCGGGGTTGTTGAAGAAAGAAACAGCTCCATATTATGGATAGTTACTTCGATCGTTTAAGAAGGCAGTTGGTCGAGCGCCATAGATTATTGTTACTGATCAAGACGGTGCTATGCGTATCGCTGTTGCTGAGGAGTTGCATGAATCTAAGCATAGGCTATGTATGTGGTACATCATGAAGAAAGTCCCAAAAAATGTACTTTCGTATTTTTTCATTTTTCGTTCTTTTTATATCACTTGTGATAAAGTATTAATGATTTATATTGATAGTGGTAGTAATACGTCTTTTATGACTGATTGTAGTGTTTTACCACACCTTTAGGAAAAGAAGGTAAATAGGGAAAGTATTAAGTGTTGATTTAGGAAAATCAAACACTAATGACCCTTATGAAGTTCGTTCCCAAGGAGGTATATGTGTGTGACTAAAATGTGACAAGGTTTGAGATTAATATTTGAGAGAAGGGGATGAGAAAATAGAATGACGAAGACTTGAAATTAATTACTACGATGACTAAACGTAAAACCGTAAAAAGAGCTAAAATAAAAATTAATTCTAAAAATTACCAAAAAATTACCAAAAATCAAATTAAATTAACTAAGAGTTTACTAACGATCAAAACTTTTTCAAACCTTTTAACTAATTAAATGTTAATTTTTAAAGGCTAAATAAAGCCCTAAAAATAAAATTAATTATCAAAATGCCCAAATAAAGATTTTTCACTTGGTAAACCTCTAAAATGACCTAAAAAGATTAAAAACTATTTTTATAAATTTTTAAACTAATTAAAACTATTTATAATGATTTAAAAACAATTTAAACTTAAAATAATTATAAAAATTAATCTAATGATAATAAAATTAATCGAAGAGTTGAAAAAAAATCCTATTTTAATGTATTAAACCTAAGAAAAATATAAAAAGTGCAAAAATGTGAAATTTGAAATATAATAATAAAATAATATTAAAAATCCAAAAATTATAAAAAAATTCAAAAAACTTGTAAACTAGTTTATTTTAACCTAAATAATCAGAAAATGAAAGTGAAATTACCAAATTACCCCTAATGGGCCCTCAAATGGGCTAAAAGCAAAAACAGTCAACCCTAATGGGCTTTTGGGCCCAAAAAGTCAAACTAGGCCCAAATGACCTGAAAAAGCCCTATCTAACTCAAAATTCAATTCTAAACACAAAAGTTTGAAGGCCCAAAAGCTGATTTTAAGCTTATCACAGCTTATAGCTAACAGCTTATTCTTATTGGGTCAATAAGCCCATTAAGCAATAAGCCAATGCCATAAGCTCTGCTTAAACACACAACCTTCTTTTGAGATGCCTAAGAGATATGTGAAAATAAATTTTGAAAAAGCACACTCAATAAGCCAGAAATAAGCCAAGAAGATTTTCACTAAAAGACAAAATATTCGACTTGGCGTTCTAGACCACCTCAGACCTTCTAATAAGTTGCAAAAGACTCTAAATGACTTAATTAAGACAAATCAACAAAGAAAAGTTCAATAAGCCAAGCCAAATAAGCCCAATAGGCTGATAAGCACTTACTTAAAAGTCAAAGTGTTTGGTTTTCTAGTCAAACCTCAAAGTCAAACCCACAAATGCTTCAGAATGAACAAATGGGTCAAATAAGTGACACCTATTACAAACTCAAAGTTGTTGCAGGTTAAAATAAGCTAGAATAGCTTATTGATAAGCACCAGTTGAAATAACACTAGTAGCAGGGGTAAGGAGTTCCCACTGCTTTGACTATTTGACTTGCTTTTGTAGAGAGATCCAGTTGGATTCAAATGGAACCAAGGGCACCCTTGTGATAAGTGAATCACAAGGAGTCTATATCAACAAAGAAATCACAAATTGGTTCACTCAATAAGCCCAGAATAAGCAAACAGTCCACAGATATTGCACAGACCTTGAAAATAAGCAGTTATGAACAAATAAGCAGTTTGAGCATGAATAAGCCAGCCAAATTGAACCAAATGCATACACAAGCTATAATAAGTCCAATAAGCACAAATAAACTTGTTTCAAGCAATGGATCAAAGTAAATAAGCAGATTCAAGCACCAAAAGTTTCTGATAAGCAAAAGTGATTATCCAAAATTCTTTTGCTGATCTATTTGACCACCAATCCAATTTTAAGCCTTCAAATCTCTTTCCCTGATTAAGTTAACCAAAATTTAACACTTATTGACCCTAGTTTACCCTTAGATCTAGGTGTCCCCAAAATTTTTGCCAAAATACCCAACAAAAACAGATTTTATGACCCTTTGATTGATTTAGGTGTTCAAGCCCACAAAACTTGCAGATAACCACCCCTTAATAATAGATAAACATATACCAGCACAATAGAACCAAGTACAACCACAAAGGAAGCCTTGAACCTTGAAAATACAGTTAACCCAAACACCCCTTTGGAATCTGATTCTCAACTTTTCAAAGGATTGTTGTGTTTTAACCTTCAATCCAAGATCAAAACAACCCTAACAACACTTAACCAACCTCAGAAACTCAAATCAAGCCACAAAACACAGATCCATAACAAATCATGCAAAATCACCAAATATTCAACAAAAATTCAGAAAAATGAAAAAGGAGAGAGATGCAAACCTCCAAGACTTACATCCAAGCCTTGGAATGTTTGAGTTGAGGTGCTAGCAAAACAAGCACCAGCTTCCTTGTACCTACTAAGATCAACAACCAAAAGGATGAACAAATAATAGAAAATCTGATTTTTTGAAAACAAGAGTTTTATCCCATAAAACCTTTCCTCAAAACAACAAAACATGAATATGGAACTCAGATTTCAGCTATTCAATCACCAAACTTTTATAAATAACAACAAGAGAAATCACAATTTTCAGAAACTCAAATTTTATTTAAATAAAAAGGAATTACAAAGAAATAGCTAAAATCTGGAACAAAGGGACGCTCACATGTTGAGGGCTCCTTTTATAGACGGATACAAGGCATAAATAAGTAAAACCCTAGGCTATGAAATCCCAAAAGTGCCCTTGAAATCTTCTAGATGCATTTGATGTTTGAGCTGTCAAATTGAATCAGGAACGTTCATTTTAGCTTTGTAGTTAAGCCATGAGTCTAAGCTGTTGATTTGGCCACGTCAGATTCCTTGGAGAGGAAGTTGGGTTTTTATTGGTGGACGGGGTTGAGTGTGGGGTCACTTGGGTAGTGGGATTTACGGTTTTGTTTGTGGGATGAGTTTGGTTTGAGGTGAATCAAGTGTGGGACTGGGTAATTGCAATTTACCCTTTGTTTAAGTGGAGGGAGTTACTGGGTTCTTGGGGTGAATAGTAACTCCCATTGATCCGAAATCACTGGAAGGTAAATGTGTTTGGCGCAATAAACAGCTAAATGTTTCATTTGCTCACTTTTGGTCCTTGGTTTTTGGTGAAATGGGTAAAACGTGTTTTTCAGCCTTCTAACTTCATTTCCTTTGTTAATAAACTTTCTGATTTCACACTTTTGCCCCAAAACTTTGGCAAAAGGTTTTCAAGGGTCGTTTTTGCCATTTTAGAGTATTTGAGGGACTGATCTTGGACATTTTTGATCTTCAAAGGTCTTCATTGTATCTTTGACTTCATGAGGGACCATTATTGGCATTTTAGAATTTATAAGGGACTAAACTTGCCAATTCTTCAAAGTTGAAGGACCGTTTAGTAATTTTGACAAACTTAAGGGACCAAACTTGTAATTATGAATATACAAGGTTTTTAAGTGTCATTTCTTCATAAATTGAGCATCAATCTTGTACATCTTCAAATCTTCAAGGGTTTATCTTGGATAATTCATGAACTAGGGCCCGGTTCTTTGTACGGCTTCGTTTCTTGTGTCCGTTTTTCCTTGTTTCTTGTGATATTTTGTCTTTTTCACGATATCCATACCTAAAACACACAAGAAAACAAATACAAGCATATATATGGTATGTTATGACATTTTAATACATTTAAAGCCTGAAAAGAAAGATGAGATCATGTATAAAAGCCATCTCATCACTCCCCCATACTAAGCCTGTAACACCCCCAAATTATTATAATTCAATACAGCGGAAGTCTAGTTGGTGTTACGGGATAGCACATTACTCACATCCTAGACAACGCTTAAAAATCGCATCGTTTAATAGTAAAGCATTTCCATTCATAAAAGTCAAATTTACATACGTCCCAAGTCATGGTCATTTCATACAATTTTACAAAAGATTTGAAGGAAATTGTTATTTAAGTGCGGGCCATGAATTCTTGTTGTCTTCCCGAGAATTACCTTCAATTACCTGAGATAAAACATGTTAAAAGAAAAGGTCAGCGATAACGCCGAGTGAATTCATAGAGTTTAACAAAACCATCAATATATCATCGGTATATAATTATTACCAAAAATCATTTTTGTACAAATCTTTATAATAGGCCATAAAATAGCCAAAGTCATTTTATACAAATCCTTATCAAAATCATAATATAGGCTTTCGCCTTCAAAATCATTATACGAACCATTGTCGCTAAAAACATCATACAATACGTTTTATAACGTTGTAATAAGTTAAATAAAAACCGTTATATGAATATGGTTATGTAAAACCAAAACACGAACATAAAATCAATAATAAGACCCCGTATTGCTAGTCAGGCAATTCATTGTAATTCAGTGCGTATAGCAGTATTTCGTTATTTGGATTATTATAAGCCGCATGACATTGTTACCTTACTACAATAAACAACGGGTAGCTAACCCGACAATCATTTGCCCATCTAAATTAGCGTGTCATCACAATAATCACGCTTGTGTAAATCTTCTCATACATAAATTCGCTTACAAATCAATGTGGCACGACGGGGATCAACCGTCAAGGCGCGAACTGGGGTGATCGTCCCCAAATAGTACTATTATATGCATAAGAGTCTACCAAATCCCGGTAGTTCACAATTCATGCTAATGGGACTTTTAGTGACATAACCTAACTTCAATAATCCATTTCATTTCATCTATCGGGTCATTTAATCATTCATCGGGTTATACAATCATTCGGTTCCAAATCAATAAACAAACAATCGGGACAAATGGTGTCCTATTTTATCAAAACTAAAATGTTATCTCCCTCGCGGGTTTATAAAACATTTCATAAAAACATTTAAAAGAGTGCGAGGCTATGAACTCACATTGATTGGGAAAGGCGGGTTATCAGCGATTTGGATGTACGGTACGTGCTTCAATCACAGAAACCTAGACAAATAATACTTGTCTTAGACTCTTGTCCAATGACTTTATAAAAATAACAATTATGTATACATATGATGATTTTGTACATATGATGATGATCAAGTGGGTTTATACATTCTCATTTACTCATTTTAGTATTATTTGTTGATAACTTTTATACTAGCTTACTAGTTTTACCTATTTACATGTTTTAGGTCCAATAAGCCTATTATAAGTCCATTAACTTGTATTAATCCATTTTATACTTTTATTATCAGTATTATACTTTACATGTTTGGCCGAAGTGGGTTAAGCCCAATAAATAAATGTATAAGTGTTTAACCCATTTAGTTGGTTTAATAGTCCAATAAAGCTAACTTAGCCCGTTAATGTCCGTATGTTATATAGTTCGGGTTTTATTGGTTTTTACTTGTATTAAGTACTTATATATCAGTATATGACTTTTAAAAAGTTTACATTAGACGGTCCGATCGTCTAAGTTTTAATTGACGAAAAACGTTAATTTTACGGTATTAGCCGAAAAGACGTAAAAATCATGTTTATAGTTTTTATAACTTATAAAACTTACCAAACTACCATTTTATAGAATGTCCATTTATTTATCCTTATACATGTTTATATAAAAGAAATATATAAGTTAGTGGGTTTTAATTCACATTTTATACTATATTTGTTTGAGTGCTTATATAATAATATTAAACTCTAATTTCACAAAATCAGTCCTAAATTTTCAGTTCACTAAAATGTCCATATCTTGAGTTATATAATGAGATAGGACCTCAAATTGTTATCACAGAAACTACATGATAGGTGCTTCATTTTATTCCTGTATAGCTACTGATGAATCAACTTCTAAATATTTTAATAAATTCGTCTAAAATAGTGTAGGCAGATTTGCACTCTAAACTTGTTTTGATCATATCTCACTCATTTTTATGGTTCTATTGTATGGCCAACTCTCACATGTGTATAACACCTAATACTTACTGTATATTGATTCCACTTTACCATTTTATTAGTTTAACATTTGGTTACTTACTGTTTTTATACAGCCATCATATTAAGCAAGATTTTAACCATTTTACCTATGGTTTTCCATCTTTTTAACCATGTTTATCAAATCTATCAACACCAAATCCCCATATAATATTATTAATTATTATTATTCATCATATACATATACATAAATAAATAAATTACATGATTACATAATCAAAATAACAAGAGGATAGGAAGAAACAATCTTTATACCACCAATAGTGATGAAAAGATGAGTTTTTGATGAACAAGACTTGGTTCTTGTTACCAAATCTTCAACTTTAGCAAGGAAACTTCTTGGGTCCTTTGAATGGATGAACACCTCCAAGAAATCAGCCCTTGAACCTCATGAAAACTCCTTTTTAGTTGTTAAGATCACCTCAAATCATCATGTGTTCAATGGGTTATCATCATACGTAAGTTTACATATGATTTGTGGTTAAGATTTTTGATCAATGGTGGTGTTTTTGATGTATATGGGACGTTCATGGAGAGAGTAGAGAGAAAATAAAGTGGTTTGCATGTAAAAAATGAGTTAGATGGTTTAGGTGAAGTGGTTTTGTGTTGGTAGCTTGTTTATCAAAGCTTACAAGACAAGTGTAGCAACTTGTAACTACAAGCTGACACCTCATGGGTGTTGGTGGAGCTTATTTAGCCATCCCATGAGTGGGGTGAGGCAAGTGTAAACTTGTCTCATCCCACTAATTTGTGGGTACTCCTCGATTCTAGTTTCCTTGATTTGCGTGCCCTCGGGTCGTTTTACGAAAAACGTTTTTATAAATTATGAATCAACGGCACAAAACAAATCTAATAAAAATTGTCTCATAAAAAACGGAGTTCAAAAACATAAATACGTAATCCTAAGGTTTCCGGTTTAGTCGTAAAGGACGTTAAATTATGAACGTAAGTCCAAATCTCTTCTCGTAAATTTGTGAGTTTATGAACCAACACAAATTTAAATTCAAAAATA
The DNA here is from genome assembly GCA_025667525.1 of Glebionis coronaria. Classification (NCBI taxonomy): domain Eukaryota; kingdom Viridiplantae; phylum Streptophyta; class Magnoliopsida; order Asterales; family Asteraceae; genus Glebionis; species Glebionis coronaria. Next base: position 270,965,249 of record CM046882.1, on the reverse strand, counting down.
ATATTCACGAATAAATTTATTTTCCTGAAATGTCGGACTGTCACCAAAAACGGTGTATGTAAACGTAAGCACGTAACGTAGAATCCTCCGGTTTAGACGTAGTCGATGCTACTTCAAGACGTAAACCCAAATTTCTTCCCAAAAATAAGTGAGTTCATAATATAACATTAAAATAATGTTTTTAAATAATATTTGAGAATAAAATATAAACCATAAATTGACGGATTGTCACAGCATTTACCCCTAAACAGGATCTTTGTCCTCAAAGATCATCTTATCTTACTACTCGCTTCTTATAGAGTTAAAGCCATGTGGGTTTTTCCTCCACATTCAGTCTTTTCTCACAAGTGTAATTCATTACAATACGCGAGTTTCATCAAACATAACTACAGGAATAAGATCAGGCTTAATGTTGACTTACTTTCTCTATCCATGATGTTCACGGGTTTTTGATGAATGCAACTTTTCGCCGATCTAAACTTCATTAAGGAATAGTCAGATTTTCACTTGATAGACATTTCATCATGTTAGATATACGAATCATAATTTACGCAGCCCTTGAAGTCCTAGGGTAGATCCAGCTTATATGCCTTTCAAACCAACTTTTACATCATCTCAATGGTCCCATACAACGGGGACTTATTTCCCATGATCTTTCAGATCATCAATTCATTTTTCCATGGTGAAAATTTTTGGCATAACTTCGCTACCCATCCGGCACTTCAAGATCTACATTTCATATTCACATAACCTCCTGCGTACTACCAGCAGTCAATAATCAGATTCTAATTTCAATAACCATTTCAGGTCTCGCGGGTCGAGTATTTTGTAAGGTTAGGTTCGCCATCTTAGGAAACCTTAAACCTAAAAGACATGTCCAACTCACAATGGGTGTATGTCGGGTGTCTTCATCCCAAATCCTACTTACAGATGCTCTAATATATATCCTCACAAGATTCGATCTTGATCCTAATACGATAATTATCAAGGATAATCTCTCCAAAGGAAAACGATTTTACAGTTTATTACCAAAGGTCAATCATTCAAACATAAAACAACACTTATAGTATTTTGTATCGTTACTTTACCTCGTCCCTTCGATTGGGGTGGTAAGTAGTACTCTCATCAAGATTCGTTCTCAATGACTTATGAGCAAATCAATAGAAATTCGACGCGAAGCGAGGATCTTGATAGAGATGATCGATACATGCACACCATGTTTACATAACTCCTTTAAATACAAAAGAGTCAATTTCTTCATCAAGAATATATCATTAACAGGAATGATATTAGCAGATTTGGTCAGTCTGTCGACGATTACCCAAATCGAATCAAATTCAGATGATGACCTTTGCAATAGTTAGACGTTTACTAATATATGAGGCGACGTTTGCCTTCATAATTTGCCATCAGTACAACTTCTTCAGATAAAGATACATTTGGTCAGAAATGTCATGAATAGAATACTTATACTTACGAGATTCCAACATGACTAAATCTCAAAATCCTCTATATTCAGGCAACCACAAGCAGCCTTTAAAAGATTTAACGCCATTGGCTTCTCAATTCTAATGGTTCACATTAGCCTCGAACCCCTTTTTATTATCTATATTATCCTTCTTACAAGCATCAATAATTTCTAAATTGCTTGGCAATTTATTTTGCACATTCATTATTAAGAAATACATCCTAATTGATTCTTTATCCTTCCTATATAATGTGTCAGTAATTACTTTCACTTTCCTAGATGGAATAAATATCATGACCCTATTTATTCGAAAATTCTCACATTTTCTAAGTCTTAGTTCTATCTCAACTATTGTTTTTATCAGTTTTGCTCAATCCGACGTTTAAAGCGTCGATAATTACTACAAGTAATTAAATAATAAATATTTAACTTTTATGAAACGTAAACGCAATATGTTTTTTTTGAATTTTCTCAGTTCGACCAATTATATAAAAATGTTCAAAATAAATTTGAATTTAATTAACAAGATTTTTGTTGATTTATCGAAAATAGTTAAAAAATTAATAAGATTCGTAAATGTTCGAAAAATCTTTGTTTATACTTTAGTCAAAATTTTCTTAGTTGACAAGAAAAAATTGTCGTTTTAAATTTCAAGTCTTGGTTTAAATGGTTTCCTCAATCCCTCTTAGGTTGTCTTTGTTGGGAATAAATCTATGCTTATTAGTTTCCCCTGCTAGTTGGTCAGAGTTTCCCCTGCTAGAGTAAGTTCCCCCTGCTAAATAACAAAGGCAGGGGGATTGGTCCCCCTGCTGGAAGTCAAAGGCCCTGCTGTCAAAGATAAACATGGAATAGATTTTTACGCGTTTCAGTTATTATTCCTTAATACTTTCCATGTTTGTTAGTAGTGATCTTGTACGTGGGTCCTTATGGCTATAAAAGGAATCACTAGTTTAGCATGCAATGGGTGTCTTTCTCATTTGTCTTTCATTATAGTACTTTAAGGTTTTGTAAACCCTAATACCATTTTAGGGTATTCGTATATCTTTGATATATTAAAGTTCAACGTTTCAATCATATTGTTCTTGTGCTAAACATTATATTCCGCATCTTGTTTAGTTACTTTGCTTTGCAAAGTTTCTCTAGTGTTAGATTGAATTCTTTCTCTTTATCACAACCCTTAAACAAGCTATTAAGGTTTAAGATCTGACTTTGGGATCAACAAGTGGTATCAGAGCTTGTTGAGAAACTTTGTCTAAATCAAGAACAAAATCCTCATAGCAAACATGTCTTCAGTCTCATCCTCAAACAGCAACAACCACAATAACCTCAAGTTACCCATGTTGGATCCTGAAAACTTTGAATTATGGGAATTCGGAATCCAACAATACCTTAAAATGGAACACTATGTTCTTTGGGAGATTATAGAGTTTGGTGATCAATTCACCAAAACAATGGTGGTTGATGATGGCAAGGAAGAAGAAAAAGGTTAAAGTTCCAAAGGTAAGGACAAGAAGAAATCTGCTGCTCTGTGTGATAAGGAGATACTAGCTAGAAGGCATGATGTCAGGACTCACAGCTCATTGCTGTTGGCTCTACCTGATAGACATCAACTCAGATTCAGGAAATACAAAACAGCTAAGGATCTATGGGAAGCCATAGGCAAAACCTTTGGAGGAAATGAAGCCACAAAGAAGAAGAAGAAAAATCAAATGCTGAATGATTTTGCTTCTTTCAAAGCAATTGGTGATGAATCAATTGGAGCTATTTACAATAGGGTTCAAGATATGGTGGCCCAGTTGGAATTCTTTGATATTGAGGTATCAAAAGAGCAGGTGAATACCAGGTTTCTTAACAGCCTCCAGAAAGAATGGTTTGTCTATAAGGTAATTTGGCAGAATAAGGATGACTTGGACGACAAGGACATTGATGACATATACAATAACTTAAAAGTTTTTGAACGTGTTGTCAATGAGATGAAGTCTAAAGGAACGATTCCCACCAACTCAAGTGGATCCACTGATTCCCCTGCTAACATGGCATTCATATCACAAAGCAGTGGAATCTCCAAGAACAGTGGAATTGAAGTAGCCCCTGCTACTTATTCCCCTGCTACCAGGTCTGGACCTTCTTATGATAAAGAAAGACCAGCTACATTCAGCCTTGATACTGCTTGTGCTTTTATAGCATCTCAAGGGCCACAAGGATCTACTGTGTTACATGAAGATCTAAGTCAAATCAGTAAGCAAGGGCTAGAAGAGATGGATATCAAGTGGAATATGGCTCTGCTCAGCATGAGAGCCAATAGGTTCTACAAGAAGTATGGGAAGAAGATCTCAATTAATCCTTCTGATGTGGCTGGGTTTGATAAAACAAAAGTTGAATGCTACAACTGTGGCAAGAAGGGTCATTTTGCCAGGGAATGCAGAGGACCTAAGGCTGGAAATAGCTACAGAAAGGAAATAAGAGATGATGATTCTGGTGCTAAAGCCATGGTTGCCATGCAGGGGATAGATGGAGCAAGTGGATGGGAATAGAGTGCTATGACAGAGAATATGGAAAGAAATCAAGCTTTGATTGCTGAGGAAAAGGAAGAAGACTTTGCACTTATGGCCATGTCAAGTTCCAGCTCTGACAATGAGGTATATGATGACTCATATTGTACTAAAGCTTGTAGGAAAAATACTGAATCTTTGAATGATCAAATCAGAAAGGTAAAAGCTGACTATATCAATTGTGATAATGATCTTGATAATTATAAACGTTCTTTAGAACAGTAAGAGTCCACCATAAGAGAGTATAAGCAAAGAGAAAGTGATTATAGGGATCACATTGTGATTCTAGAAAGAGATGCTAAGGAGAATAACCAATCTATAAAGATATTGACTGCTGAACTTGAAATTTTCAAAGTTAACCAAAAGATAGATGAGGAAACTGTTGAAAAATTTGGAAAAGCTTCAAAAGATTTAACCAAAGCAGTTGAAGTTGGTCAATCTCCTAGGGACAAAACAGGGTTTGGGATTAAAAATATGCATGCTACCATACCACCACCCCCTGCTAACATCCATGCTCCTTTTCCTAGAAAAGACCTATCCTGGACTGGTCTCCCTTGTTTTGAAAAACAGGATGACATTGAGTTTGACTTGAGTGCTTATATACCTAATAATCTTGATACAGAAGAGTATCTAGTTAAAACTAGTGTTATTAGGGATGTTGAAAAGGAACAGGTTGGCTTAAAACAAATTGATAACCCTGTTCGATTTTCAAGAGAAGGAATTTTTGGCAGTAATTCTAGTTCTAAGAGTAGCTCTCCCAAATCTAAGACCAGGTCATAGTCCCCTAAGTCCACCATTAAATATGCTGGTATGTACAGGAATATCAGAGATAATCAAAGAAATTGGAATGACCAAAATTCTCATCAATTAGGAGAAGACTTTGTGATTAATACCAAGCCCTGCTTCACATGTGGCAGCTTTGAGCACACTTATCAAGAGTTTAAGTCACCAATGGAGATGGTGGCTGCAAATCCCTTAAAGGATATGCAACCTAAAACCATTCTTCTAAATGCAGGGGCAAAATCTTTTTCCCCTGCCAAGTACGTTGCCCCTGCCTTGAGGAATAGGGTGACTGATAAATATGTTGTTCCTGTCCTTAGGAAGGAGAATGACGTTCACACAAAGCCCAACACTTCTATGACCACCCCAACACCTTATACTGCATATAGATCTGGCTCTAGACCTTATCAACACATGAATAGAGGCCAAAACAAAAGGTGGGTTCCCTCTGCTAAGCATAGAGATTCCCTTGCTAAAACTGGGGTATCCCCTGCTAGCAAAATTTTGCATTCTAGGAACATGGGAAGATGGGGAAAAGCTGTGAAAGCCTCAGCTCGTTGGGTTTGGGCACCCAAAAGGGGTACTCAATCTAATGGTGTATCTCTAGTTTTTGATAAGCTATCCTACATTGATACACGAGGTAGATCCAAGTCTGTAATGGCTTGGGTCCTCAAGAAAAACTAATTTGTTTTTCTTTTTGCAGGTGACAAAGAAGACAAGGGATGATAGAGCATATTGGGATAGTGGATGCTCAAGAAGTATGACTGGACAAAAAGCTTACTTGTCTAATTTTGTGCCCCTGCATGACAATGATGGTGTTTCTTTTGGAGATGGGCATGGAACTATAACAGGAAAAGGAACTATTGTCACTAATGGGATGACCTTTGACAATGTCTACTTGGTGAAAGAACTCAAGTACAATCTCTTCAGTGTGTCACAAATGACTGATAACAAGAATTTTGTCTTGTTTACTGACACTGAATGCTTGGTGTTAGGAAAGGAGTTTGTCTTGCCAAAAGACACTCCTATTGTACTCAGAACACCAAGACAGAAGAATATGTACACAATTGATCTCAAGGACATATCTCTCCAAGACAATGAAACATGTTTCATTGTTAAAGCTTCAGTAGATGAATGTAAGAAATGTCATAGAAGACTTGGTCATCTTAATTTCAAGAACATGAACAAACTAGTAAAGTATAATCTGGTTCATGGTCTTCCTTCCAAGTCTTTTTCCAATGAACAAACTTGTGCTGCATGTCTGAAAGGGAAGCAACACAGAGCATCTTGCAAATAAAAAACAAGTATGTCCACCACCAAGCCATTGGAACTACTGCATATGGATCTCTTTGCTCCTACTTCTGTGGCAAGCATAATGAAGAAATGGTACTACCTAGTGATTACTGATGATTTTTCAAGGTTCACATGGACATTCTTTCTATTTGAGAAGAGTGACACAGCTGATGTACTCATTGGGTTCATCAATCAAATTGAACTATCAAAAAGCATGAAGGTAGTCACCATGAGATCAGACAATGGTGGTGAGTTCAGAAATCAGAAACTGGACTCTTTTTGCATTAACAAAGGCATCAAGAGGCAATTCAGCATTGCAAGAACACCTCAACAGAATGGAGTGGCAGAAAGAAGGATTAGGACACTCATTGAAGCTGCTATAACTATGCTGTCTGATTCCAAACTTCTAGTTATCTTTTGGGCTGAAGCTGTATCCACTGCTTGTTATGTACAAAACAGGGCCTTGGTGGTTAAGGCACACAACAAGACCCCTTATCAGCTGTTCAATGGAAGACCTCCATTAATTGACTTTTTCATACCTTTTGGATGTCATGTGATCATCTTGAACACTATTGACAATCTGGGTAAGTTCAGTGAAAAGGGTGATGATGGATACTTTGTAGGTTATTCATTAAACAGCAAGGGATATAGGGTATTCAACAAGAAGACAAGCAAAATCACAGATAATCTTCATGTGAACTTTCTTGAAGACAAACCTGAAGATGTTCAAACAGGTCCTGACTGGTTCTTTGATATAGAAGTACTTTCAAATTCTATAAATTATGTACCTGTTGCTTTGCAGAACACTAACATTTCAGGTTCTCAAGAAACAACTTGTGCAGAGAAGTCACCCTTGAGGTACATGAATGTACCCTCATTGTTTCCTATTGAAGCTGATGATCACGAAGATAATTCTTCTCTAGGAAAAGAACAGCCAATTTCACCCCCTGATATGGCTGAAGGCAGTGGAATGGCTGAAGGCAGTGGAATCCAGGATTCCCCTACTATACCAATTGCTTCCTCTTCCACAAAGGATCCTGTTGCTAATGATACTAATGATGCAGAAAGAGAATCCCCACTCATTTCATCATCTACACCCATAACTGATGGTCCTATTATATCCAGCAGTGGAAGCAGAATCATCAAGAGTGGAAGTCCTAGTTACTCAGAGCTTCATTCTGCTCACCAACACCCATCTCTAGGTCATGCTGTATCATTTGGAAGTTCCTTTGAGGACTTCTTTCCTAATCAAAATAGCCCCATCAATTCTGATTTAGAAGAAGATGAAACAGAAGTCATCATGCAGCCTACCTACAGAATCAATAAGGATCACCCTATCTCTCAAATCATTGGTAATCCTGAAGCTCCTAGACATACAAGGTATACGGCAAAGGAGCACAGCTTCATTGCCAACATCACCATGAAGTTCAATCATGACAACATGCAATGTTGTCTGTTTACTGCATTTTTGTCACAAGAAGAGCCAAAGAAAATTTTTCAGGCTTTAAATGACCCAAGCTGGGTTGAAGCCATGCAAGAGGAGCTCTTATAATTTGACATACAAGAGGTTTGGATTCTGGTAGATTGTCCCAAATAGGCAAGGCCTATTAGGACAAAGTGGGTACTCAGGAACAAAAAGGATGAAAGAGGAATAGTTGTCAGGAACAAATCAAGACTAGTGGCACAAGGGTATACTCAGGAAGAAGGAATTGATTATGAAGAGGTGTTTGCTCCAGTAGCCAGGATTGAAGCTATTATATTATTCCTTGCTTATGCATCATTCATGGACTTCACTTTTTTCCAGATGGATGTGAAAAGTGCCTTCCTATATGGAACCATTGATGAAGAAGTCTATGTTATGCAACCTCCAGGGTTTGAAGACCCAGAACATCCAGACAAAGTATACATGGTGAAAAAGCCTATGTATGGACTCCACCAAGCTCCCAGAGCCTGGTATGGTACTCTCTCTAAATATCTCTTAGACAATGGATTCAGCAGGGGGAAGTTTGATCAGACCCTGTTCACTAAGAAACAAAAGGGTGACCTTCTGCTAGTAAAAGTCTATGTGGATGACATCATTTTTGGATCCACTAATTCTATGCTTAGCAAAGAGTTCGCCAAATTGATGCAGGATAAATTCCAAATGAGTGCCATGGGAGAACTAAACTTCTTTTTGGGGTTACAAGTTCAGCAGCGGAAAGATGGGATATTCATCTCACAAGACAAATATGTGGTTGAGATTGTGAAGAAGTTTGGCATGTCTGATGGAAAGAAGGTGTCCACTCCAATGGACAAGGATCATCCATGGGGTAAAGATGGTCTTGGAAAGCCTATAGATGTCAGGAACTACAGGTCTATGATTGGGTCTCTTATGTATCTCACTGCTTCAAGACCTGACATCATGTTTGCAGTCTGCTTATGTGCAAGATACCAGGTGTCACCAACAGAGTGTCACTTATTTGTTGTGAAAAGGATTTTTAGGTATCTAAAATGTCATCCCACCTTAGGACTCTGGTATCCAAAGGAGTCACCATTTGAGCTGATAGCCTATTCAGATAGTGATTATGCTGGTGACAACAATGATAGGAAGTCTACAACAGGGGGATGCCAATTTTTGGGAAGCAGGCTTATATCTTGGCAATGTAAGAAGCAGACCATCATGGCAACATCCACAACTGAAGCTGAGTATGTAGCAGCTGCTGCATGCTGTGGTCAAGTATGGGTATAACTTTCTTAAAACCAAGATATTCATTGACAACAACAGCACCATTTGCATTATTAAGAACCCTGTTTTTCATAGCAAGACTAAACACATTGAAATTAGACATCACTTTATCAGAGATTGTTTTGAAAAAGGACTAATTGTCCCTGAGAAAATTGATACAAAAATTAATGTTTCTGATCTTTTAACAAAAGCTTTTGAAGTATGGAGGTTTTAGTATCTGGTTGCAGGTATTGGAATGGTTACCCCTTAAAAACTGATGTCTATTTTGTTTTGTATGATCAGGGTTGCTTCACTGCTGTTGTTGTATAACTGTTAGTCCTTTTTTCCATCACTTTTTATTCCACTGCTTTTTAACATAGATTCCCCTGCTGGGGGTTCATTCCCCTGCTAAAGAGAATTTTTTTTTAAGCTGGGTGTGTTCTTTTTACAAAAGTGGTTATATGTGGTTTTAGACTAACAATGCAGAGGTTCATATGGTGCATACTATTCTCATTGGTGGATCAGGTATATACTCTATGTTTCAGGGGAGGTTAGGTCACACCTTTAGGACTCAGGGTATCCTTATGGTACTCATATATGATCTTAGATCATATCCACTGGTGAGTGAGGGTTCAGGGTAATGAGGACTTGCTGCAAAGCTTGTAAGAACTCTGAAACCTTGAGGCACTACAGTGTGTGCTTACATTTCTCTATTAAAACAGCTTGCTGTTCAAATACAGATGTGTGGCACACATTGCCAAGACTGACTGACCATAGGTAAGGGACAAGGTTGGGATGGTGACTGGGGTATGCATGTTTTCTTGGGTTAACCTGGTGTAGGGGGACTTATGTATTGACTTTTTGTATTAGGACCATTGCTGAATAGAGGACTCTTGAGTTTCTATGTATCTGTCTTGTGTATACAAGTATGTGCATTAGAGCAGAGCTAGTTAGCATTGGTCTCTCCATGACTAGTCCAATACCCCTAGGAAAGTTTCCCCTGCTTTTATCTTTTCATTCCCCTGCTATCATAACATTCCCCTGTTTGACCGTTGACCGACAATACCGTTACCCTGTTCATAGCCGTTGGACATGATAGCTTAACTTTTGGTTAGGGAATATTTTATTGTTTTTAAAAGATATTTTAGGCGCTTTCTTCGCTGATTGGTAATCTTTTCCTTTTTATTTCAAATAAATTAATTTTTTATCAAGATTTATCTTTGATATTTTTGCAATTTGAAAATTTTGGTCCAATCACAGCTCTTCAATTCACCTATAAAAACTTAATTCCCTTCACCAGCAGGTCCATCTCTCTCCCTTGACTTAATCCCACTTACCTCTCATCTTTATAAACCTTCAAACTATTTTCAAACTTTATCATGACTCTCAAAATTGTTGTTAATCATAACCAAATCGCTTTGCTTCATGATGAACCAGCAGAGTTTGCGGATGTTGTGGCCTTTCTAAAGTCTTCATACTTTAGAGTGGCCCTTCTCATCAATCCTCGAATCTATACCTCACACATTCAGCAGTTCTGATCTAAAGCCATGACCAAAACAGTGAATGGAGAGGTTATAATTCAAAGCACAGTTGATGGTCATCCCAAGGTAATTACACTTGCTTCCATCAGGGATAATCTTCTCCTTGATGATGAGGATGGGATAACTAACTTTTCTGAGGCTGAAATTTTCGCAGGTCTTGTTAAATTGGGGTACAAACTCTCTAAAAACCAAAAATGTAAGTTTGCTAAAGGCCAGTTTGTCCCTCATTGGAAATATTTGATTCATACAATTTTGCAATGTTTGTCACCAAAAACCACTGCTTTTAATGAGTTTGGTAGTGAGATGGCTTCTGCCCTGATATGCTTTGCAACAGGGAGGAAGTATTGTTTTTCTCAAATGATTTTTAAAGGAATGGTTAAAAAGGTTTCAAGCAACTCAAAGTTTTGTATGTACCCAAGGTTTATAGAACTTCTGCTGAATATGAGTGATCATGGTCCAATTAAACACAAAAACTATTTTTCAGCAACCAAACATACCACCAAACTATTCACCACACTCCTTGCACCATCACCTCTGTTCTCTGGCAAGATCATTCCATTCACTTCAAGTATGATGAACCAAATAAGACAGGAAGAAGCCAAGAACCAAACAGCTAAACAACACCCTGCTGATTCCCCTGCCAAGAACTTACACCCTGCTAGTCCTTTACCCCCTGCTGATCCACAACAAGAAAGGCGAACTAAATCCAGGTTTGCCAGGTCTCCCTTGCCTGGTGAATCTTCACAAGCAGCAGAGAGGAGAGTCTCCAAGGGTTTGGAGCAACCTAAGGGTTTGGCTGCCACTACTGTCTCATCCTCAAGGGGTGAGCAGGACAGTGACACCATCAGTAAGTCCTCTCCCTCACTCCATGATATACAAAAAGGGGAGAAATCCCATTCTAGGATTGAGAGCAGTATGAAACCTTTGACTAATTTGGAATTGACGAAAATGTGTATGAGTTTGAAAAGGCAGAATGCACAACTGGTACAAGATGTCAAAAAGCAAGGCATGGTTATCAATGACTTGGTAACCAGACTTGCTACTCTTGAGGGGAGGAGAAAGCCTAGACTGATTATTTCAACAGATGAGGATGCTTCCAAAGGGGAGGAAGTTCCAAATACAGAAGGGTCTACTGAGTACTATTCTTATCCTGGTGGTGTACAGGGAAAGATAGGAAGTGCTGATAAGAGAAGTGACAAGGGGAGTGCAACCAAAGATATTGCTCAAACATTGCTCACCATGGGCAATCCAGAAGAAGCCCCTGCTTCAAAAGTTTCCCCTGCCATTGTTGATCCCACTGTTGTAAGTCAATCCCCTGCTAAGAATATTACTCAAACTTTTGTTAGAAAGAACAGAAAGCAACCAGCTCAGAAGGGGATTACAATCAAAGAACCTGCATCTAAATGAAACCAGCACCAGCAGTGGATCCAAAAGACAAAGGAAAAGGAATCATAGTGGAACAACCCAAGAGAAAATACAAGCATCTAACTCCTGAACAGCAAAGGGCTCAAGAAGCACATGATGCACAAGTAGCTCTCAGGCTACAACAAGAGGAGATGGATATGCAGGTGCAAAGAATGCAAAAGATGAGGCCCAAAGATATGCTCAAGCAGGTTGAGATTATGCATAGAGAACTAGATGACAGGGTACCTCATGTTGGAGAGTTTCTTGATCAATGGGAGAAGGAGTTAATAAATGCTCCTTTGGAAGACAGGTATGAGTTGACTTGCCTGGTTTACAAATATCAAACTGAGTATCTGGAAAGAAGGGCAGATCAAATTCAGAGAGAGAAGTATTTGACTTCAGAGAAAGGGCAACTTGAACACTACAAAGTTCTGCTTAAGAGACATAAGAAGTGGAAGGATGGTGACTTCAGAAATATGAGTTTTGAAGCCATAAAAAGAGCAGTCAGACCAGTTCTAAGATTGTATGATGTGGAGGATTGGATGACTATCAACACTCCTGAGGAAGCTGAGTATCTTAGGAGACAAAGTGAAATGCTAAAGAAAGCCAGGGAATCTAAGAAAAGAAAAGCTGGAGAAACAACTTTGGAAACTACACAAGCAGGTGCATCAGCCCAAGCAGGTGCATCATCACAAGCAGGGGCATTACATCAAGCAGGTGGAAGTTTTTTAAAAAATTGAGAAGTCTGTACTTAATGTACAAAGAGCAGCCAAAAGACTCAAGAGAATGGAGAAAGTGGGCACAGTTACTAAAGAGTCTCAAAGGCCATCAAATGATGAAATTGATAAACAGCTAATTCTACAGGAAAATGATGACATCTCACCCAGTGAACTTGGAAAGAAGTTTGCTATCATAGAATATGCTGTTTATGAACACAAAGGGAGGACTTGGTGGAAGCTTACAAGGGCTGACAATACAGCACTGACATTTCTAAGTCTAGATGTCATGTTTCAAATTTTGGATAGTGAAGACGTAGAAGATCTGTGGAAAATATTGAAGAAAACGTTTGCTGCAAAACCTCCTACCATGGATGGTGTGGAGAAGGATTGGGTAATCTGGGAGTGCATGCATAGAATGTATGAGCATGAGTTATTTGATCCTATATTTGATGTAGTGAATAAAGGAGATTTGTTGTATTGGAAACTGTTTACCAATTCTGGGGTCTATGAGGTAGTGATGGAAGGTGTGAGTGTGTACTTGGTCAATTATAGGTATTATCCCTTCTCTCAAGAGACCTTGAAGAAACTAGCACATGCTAACTTAATTGTAGATGCTAAAAAGCCTGTTGCTTATGATCTGGTAAGGATGGTTCATAGTCAGATTTGGCCAGAAAGTTTGTAAGCATCCTCATCAACTAGTATTTATTCAGAAACTTGTCTTTAGGGGAAATCACAAGTTTAGGGGAGGATTGTTGGGAATAAATCTACGCTTATTAGTTTCCCCTGCTAGTTGGTCAGAGTTTCCCCTGCTAGAGTAAGTTCCCCCTGCTAAATAACAAAGGCAGGGGGATTGGTCCCCCTGCTAGAAGTCAAAGGCCCTGCTGTCAAAGATAAACATGGAATAGATTTTTACGTGTTTCAGTTATTATTCCTTAATACTTTCCATGTTTGTTAGTAGTGATCTTGTACGTGGGTCCTTATGGCTATAAAAGGACTCACTAGTTTAGCATGCAATGGGTGTCTTTCTCATTTGTCTTTCATTATTGTACTTTAAGGTTTTGTAAACCCTAATACCATTTTAGGGTATTCGTATATCTTTGATATATTAAAGTTCAACGTTTCAATCATATTGTTCTTGTGCTAAACATTATATTCTGCATCTTGTTTAGTTACTTTGCTTTGCAAAGTTTCTCTAGTGTTAGATTTAATTCTTTCTCTCTATCACAACCCTTAAACAAGCTATTAAGGTTTAAGATCTGACTTTGGGATCAACAGTCTTGAGGTATACACGAACATTTACCCCTAAACAGGAGTTTAGTTAAATGATTTAGTTATAAGGAATGATTCCTTAAAAATCCTTTGTTTAAAACATTTGTCAAAACATATTTGCACTTTCTTTTAATTTAGATGATGCTGACGTACAGTGAACATGTCGTACAACAACGAGAATATAATCAATACCAAATTCAACTTGCCTTAATGGAGAAAGTCTAGGTAATTCACCAGCAAATACCTCCTAAAGTTTCAGATAACAGAAACATCTTTTACTAAATTCATATTATGTTCTTTCTAGATTATAGTATCTATGACTAATTCACAACCATTCACGGTATAATTTCAAGTGTAAATGCAAGATATGGTAATCCATCAAGAATTATTTAGATCACTTTTGATAATCAACATCTTATCATTTAGGGGAATTCTACTCGAGTTCCCATCAATTAAGACAATGTCGTCATGTCATAATCAATCAATCCATTCTACTGGCACTATTAACTTTCCAGTTTCATTGTCGTCGATAAGATGTGAACTTCTTAAAAGACTAATAATAACTCATAATCCTTCACAAATTCAAGGATATATGGAGACATAACTACCATTTAAAGAGTAAGGGCAACGCATAATCTACGCGAGAGAATTTCAAATCAGATACAGACGAAAACATTTAATAAATATGAATATATTCCATGTTTTCATGAATTGGGTACGCATTCGAAAGCTCCTCAGATTGTTACCCAGGTCATTCAAATGAAATCTAATCAGAAGAAATGGTAGGAACGTCAATACATCCAATCGGGTATGAACACTCGGTAATCAGATACTTTTCCTAAGAATCTCACTACGGGAGAATTGGACAAGAAAGAATTGTCAATTGTCAAATAAGACAATTTCCAAAGATGAGTAAATTCGACTCAGAAGAATAAATAGTAGGGGCACATATGTAGGTGTCCCTAATAATATGTCCTTATTTTGCACTTTTTGTAGATCTCATAAAATTTAATATTTCACAATCTTCAAAGAAAATTTAGTGTTTATTAATAATTTCATGGTGACTACTAATCAGCCTTGCATGGTCCTTCCAAATTGTATGTAGGCGCGCAACTATATACAATTTCAAGATTAACGATGCAATACTCAGTTCGTCAAAATTTTATCATCATGTTTATAATAAAAACATTTACATGCTTAATTCTTAAATAAGAATCAAGAATAAATTTACAAAAGATTTTCTTTGTTATGAAACAGTTATGTTTTCCAAGGTGTTTTATAAACAACTTCATTTTGATAACGATTATTTATAAGTCTCACTTTAAATAATCCATATGGTGATGAAAATTCAATTTTTCTCAAGGGATACTGTTTTATATTATAAAAACAATGAGTGATCTGCAAAAGAGTGATGAAAGCTTGTTCACCAAGAACTAACTACAATATGATAGGAAATGAGCTTAGCCAATTAATCATGAGGTGCATGACCTCGATGGCACTCAAAAAGAATAATCCACAACGTAACTCAATTCGAGATGAGTACTTGTTCAATGGTTGCATCACAAATGCGAGCATTAGGAAGAAGCAAGAAAAGACAGATATCATCGATACATGTAGAATTTAGCAATCAAAGGTAGTCTTTTCATTAATCACAAACAAGTCGAATTGCACCGTAACACATTACGTGTCACTATGTCATACAATTCCAAGAACTCATCCTACCAACTGATATCTCAGTTAAGTTAGGGATTTTTAAAAGATACCACAATGAATACTAATCTACAAGAGTCATTAGGCGTTCCACATGTCCCGAAAGATCCATCGGTCCCAATTCAGAAGAAGATTTCTTCAATTTATTTATTGGACACTGGGCATCCTCGTCATTGGACAATGGCCTAGGAACAACCCTTAACACGAATCAACAATCATTTAAAACCTTATAATTCAATCACAGAACTTAACGACTTCCTCTTAACAATTTCTTATTCGATACGAGTTAAATTTTTTACTTCATTCAAGTTTTAATCAACTTTTACTCAATGCGACATACTACCTCATTCTCCAATACTTTCAATCTTATTCAAAAACCTTAAAAGGGCAATAAAAGCTCGATATGAACAACACTTAATTTCCAATCCTATAGCTCTTTCATTAATAGTTATCAAATGAGTCACTAGTATGAAATGACTTGATCATTCAACTAGACTTCTCGGAAAGGTACTAGTGGCATGAGGCTTTTGGGTAATGGTTGCAATGACAGCCTCAAGTGCAACATTCACCCTTTCGATTTCAATTTTTAAGAATTGGGTGACACCGAAACAGATGACACCTTTCCAGGTGGTAACGTTTTGTCAAACTCCACTCTATAAGGAAAGATCGTCATGACATCGATATCAGATTTAATCTCGCCAATTCTTTTTTTTTTAATATCACAATCAACTAATATCAACATTTCTACGAATGTCAACCATTTGTTGGGATCATAAATATCCACAACTTGGTTTAGATCTAGAATAGCTGGAATTCCTACGGGAATAGCTTCGATTGATTTGCTAGGGGAGTTAGGGTTTCTTGTGACAATCTACGTCGTATAAATACCTCGTATAAATATCAAAATAATCATCAAACAATCATGTAATCAAATTACATCATATATATATATATATATATAAATATATATATATATATATATATATATATATATATATATATATATATATATATATATATATATATATATATATATATATATATATATAAATAATTCAAGTTATATATATTAAAATAAAACTTCTCAGTCTGGCCTTGTCGGTAACTCGGGAATTCTTCGACACCGTTATAGTAAAAAGATTTTTAGACATTTTTAGAAAAATGTTTATAGTTAAAAGATTTTGAAATGTTTTATTCAAAACCTTAGTTTTAAAAATCTTTCGTTCTCTATAACGAGAGCTCTAGTACCAAACTGTAACACCCCCAAATTTTTACAATTCAATACAGCGGAAGTCTCGTTGGTGTTACGGGATAGCACATTACTCACATCATATACAACGCTTGAAAATCGCGTCGTTTAATAGTAAAGCATTTCCATTCATAAAAGTCAAATTACATAGGTCCCAAATCATGGTCATTTCGTATAATTTTACAAAAGATTTGAATGGAAATTGTTATTTAAGTGCGGGCCATGAATTCTTGTTGTCTTCCCGAGAATTACCTTCAAGTACCAGAGATAAAACATGTTAAAAGAAAAGGTCATTGATAACGCCGAGTGAATTCATAGAGTTTAACAAAACCATCAATATATCATCGGTATATAATTATTACCAAAAATCATTTTTGTATAAATCTTTGTAATAGGCCATAAAATAGCCAAAGTCATTTTATACAAATCCTTATCAAAATCATAATATAGGCTTTCGCCTTCAAAATCATTATACGAACCATTGTCGTTAAAAACATCATACAATACGTTTTATAACGTTGTAATAAGTTAAATAAAAACCGTTATATGAATATGGTTATGTAAAACCAAAACACGAACATAAAATCAATAATAAGACCCCGTATTGCTAGTCAGGCAATTCATTGTAATTCAGTGCGTATAGCAGTATTTTGTTATTTGGATTATTATAAGCCGCATGACATTGTTACCTTACTACAACAAACAACGGGTAGCTAACCCGACAATCATTTTCCAATATAAATTAGCGTGTCGTCACAATAATCACGCTTGTGTAAATCTTCTCATACATAAATTCGCTTACCAATCAATGTGGCACGACGGGGATCAACCGTCAAGGCGCGAACTGGGGTGATCGTCCCCAAATAGTACTATTATATGCATAAGCGTCTACCAAATCCCGGTAGTTCACAATTCATGCTAATGGGACTTTTAGTGACATAACCTAAGTTCAATAATCCATTTCATTTCATCTATCGGGTCATTTAATCATTCATCGGGTCATACAATCATTCGGGTCCAAATCAATAAACAAACAATCGGGAAAAATGGTGTCCTAATTTATCAAAACTAAAATGTTATCTCCCTCGCGGGTTTATAAATCATTTCATAAAAACATTTAAAAGAGTGCGAGGCTATGAACTCACGTTGATTGGGAAAGGCGGGTTATCAACGATTTGGATGTACGGTACGTGCTTCAATCACGGAAACCTAGACAAATAATACTTGTCTTAGACTCTTGTCCATTGTCTTTATAAAAATAACAATTATGTATACATATGATGATTTTGTACATATGATGATGATCAAGTGGGTTTATACATTCTCATTTACTCATTTTAGTATTATGTGTTGATAACTTTTATACTAGTTTACTAGTTTTACCTATTTACATGTTTTAGGTCCAATAAGCCTATTATAAGTCCATTAACTTGTATTAATCAATTTTATACTTTTATTATCAGTATTATACTTTACATGTTTGGCCCAAGTGGGTTAAGCCCAATAAGTAAATTTATAAGTGTTTAGCCCATTTAGTTGGTTTAATAGTCCAAAAAAGCTAACTTAGCCCGTTAATGTCCGTATGTTATATAGTTCGGGTTTTATCGGTTTTTACTTGTATTAAGTACTTATATATCAGTATATGACTTTTAAAAAGTTTACGTTAGACGGTCCGATCGTCTAAGTTTTAATTGACGAAAAACGTTAATTTTACGGTATTAGCCGAAAAGACGTAAAAATCATGTTTATAGCTTTTATAACTTATAAAACTTACCAAACTACCATTTTTATATAATGTCCATTTATTTATCCTTATACATGTTTATATAAAATAAATATATAAGTTAGTGGGTTTTAATTCACATTTTATACTATATTTGTTTGAGTGCTTATATAATAATATTAAACTATAATTTCACAAAATCAGTCCTAAATTTTAAGTTCACTAAAATGTCCATATCTAGAGTTCTATAATGATATTGGACCTCAAATTTTTATCACAGAAACTACATGATATATTCTTCATTTTATTCCTTTATAGCTACTGATGAATCAACCTCTAAATATTTTAATAAATTCGTCCAAAACAGTGTAGGCAGATTTGCACTCTAAACTTGTTTTGATCATATCTCACTCATTTTTATGATTCTATTGTATGGCCAACTCTCACATGTGTATAACACCTAATAGTTACTGTATATTGATTCCACATTACCATTTTATCAGTTTAACATTTGGTTACTTACTGTTTTTATACAGCCATCACATTAAGCAAGATTTTAACCATTTTACCAATGGTTTTCCATCTTTTTAACCATGTTTATCAAATCTATCAACACCAAATCCCCACATAATATTTTTAATTATTATTAATCATCATATACATATACATAAATAAAGAAATTACAAGATTACATAATCAAAATAACAAGAGGATAGGAAGAAACAATCTTTATACCACCAATAGTGATGAAAAGATGAGTTTTTGATGAACAAGACTTGGTTCTTGTTACCAAATCTTCAACTTTAGCAAGGAAACTTCTTGGGTCCTTTGAATGGATGAACACCTCCAAGAAATCAGCCCTTGAACCTCATGAAAACTCCTTTTTAGTTGTTAAGATCACCTCAAATCATCATGTGTTCAATGGGTTATCATCATACGCAAGTTATTCATATGATTCATGGTAAAGATTTTTGATCAATGGTGGTGTTTTTGATGTATATGGGACGTTCAAGGAGAGAGTAGAGAGAAAATAAAGTGGATTGCATGTAAAAAATGAGTTATATGGTTTAGGTGAAGTGGTTTTGTGTTGGTAGCTTGTTTATCAAAGCTTACAAGACAAGTGTAGCAACTTGTAACTACAAGCTGACACCTCATGGGTGTTGGTGGAGCTTATTTAGCCATCCCATGAGTGGGGTGAGGCAAATGTAAACTTGTCTCATCCCACTAATTTATGGGTACTCCTTGATTCTAGTTTCCTCGATTTGCGTGCCATCGGGTCGTTTTACGAAAAACGTTTTTATAAATTATGAATCAACGGCACAAAACGAATCTAATAAAAATTGTCTCATCAAAAACGGAGTTCAAAAACATAAATACGCAATCCTAAGGTTTCCGGTTTAGTCGTAAAGGACGTTAAATTATGAACGTAAGTCCAAATCTCTTCTCGTAAATTTGTGAGTTTATGAACCAACACAAATTTAAATTCCAAAAAAATATTCACGAATAAATTTATTTTCCTGAAATGTCGGACTGTCACCAAAAACGGTGTATGTAAACGTAAGCACGTAACGTAGAATCCTCCGGTTTAGACGTAGTCGCTACTTCAAGACGTAAACCCAAATTTCTTCCCAAAAATAAGTGAGTTCATAATATAACATTAAAATAATGTTCTAAAATAATATTTGAGAATAAAATATAAACCATAAATTGACGGATTGTCACAAAGCCATTGTCGTGCCCTCACTCAATGCTAGAATAAAGTATCTAAGCATCACCAAAATTCAATTTTATTAGCCTTTATTGAAAATTAAAAGACTTGCAACAATACTACGAAGATGTGTAAAGACATAATGTATGATTTTCATCACGAATGTGACTATTAGGGTCAATGAATAGAAACAAGTAAATGTTCCTTAGAGTAAATTTCGTCATCCTTGATTGTCATACATTCCACGCTAAGTGCAAAAACGAGATCGTTGTTAGTACAAGTCACAATGCTAACACTACTCATACGTCCAAATTGTGTAATACTTTTTCTCCCCGCAATCCTAGTTATTATGAAAGGAAATGGGTTTCTAGGATTTTTTAACTTTTTGTCATGGATCAAAAGTGATTCATATTGACTTATTTGAGTATTTATTAGTCCGAAAGTAAAGTAGCACGATTTAATCGATAGTTAGCCGAAGGACAAAATCTTTTAAAACGGCTTCTCGTGTATCTCCTTAAGTTCATATCTTGGCATAACTCGTTTCACGATTTGAGACCTTTCTCGGACCGATATTTGGCATGTACTTCATTCTTCAAATCTTGGGAAGACGTTCTTGAAATTATGGTCTTCTCTTCATATTTTGGATTTTCTTCACTTGACGTTTTTGAGAGATTCTTCATACTTGGACCACGACTTCATCATTTTTCTTCAATCATTATTTTGGACTTTGATATAAAACGATCCGCCTCCTTTTCGGAATTGGATGTATTTATCCTCATACCTTGTAAGGGTCTTTTTAGATAGACTTTCTCCATGATCTTTATGGGAGTAATTGCTTTTCGTCGTGTGTCTCGATCCTTCATATTGATTTAGGAATAATGATACTTCACATCATCTTAGATCCTCACGAACAAAATAGAGATCCTCATGCCTTTTTAGGGCCTTTTTGGATCTTCACCAATCTTCGCGTCCTGCTTCAATAAGTTATGCTTTGGCTATGAACTTTATTCAACCCCGAGCAACTTTTAAACGATCTTGTGCTAGAAGCTAAGTAACCTTTCAAGTCGTACGACCTTACTTATTGCAATTATTTTTATTCCTAATGCAATTATCTTATGGGAGAAAAAGCCACAATTAAAAGCATATGATTTTTTGAAAGAACATTTTCATGTTCTACGTTTAGCATGATCACTTGTCTAACTCTATCATCTCTCGTTCTTCACTATATAAAGACCTCTAATTAAAGAGACTCGTGAATACATAGCCATGCAAGTCAAAATTAAGCCAAATTTGGATTAGCTTTCATTAAGACTATATCAAATAGAAGTTTTGGGTTTTCAAGCCACCTATAGGATCTTGTACTTTCTTGGACTTTTTCAAGTTTAGAGAATGCATTTTATAGTTCCCTTGATAAGTGACTTTCTAGGATCAATTATAGGAACTTGCGAAAAGTTCTTGTTCTTAACCCGAATGAGCTAAGACTTTCGCGTTTTAAAGTTCCCTATATAAAAGTCTAGCAAAACTTGAAATGAGCGGGTTAAGGAATGCAAAGGGCTCAAAATGCCCATCAATTCAAAAATTAGCTCTTATTCTACCCATCGGAAAATATACATTCGTGTCTTAAAAACACTTATTAAAACTAAGAAAAATTTAAAATTTGGCCATTTTTAGCCTTATTAGCAACAAAACAAAACATTGAAAGTTGGAAAACGTGAAGGCGTAGCAAAGCAAGTATCTATTCCCCCCCCCCCCCCCCATACTAAAATTAAACATTGTCCTCAATGTTTCGAGTCTAAAGGTTGAGCACCCCCATACTAGAGATGAAGAATCAAATGCTTAGAATATAGCATGGAAGGGTGATCAACAATATATCTAAAGCCGTTTATTAAGTATGCTAAAAGATAATTGTTAGAACAATAAAGGATATGTCATGGATTCGTGAAAACCTTCTTCAAGCAAACGATAGAGGCTCACGTAAACGAACACGAGAGTATTCAATCGTAGATGATGATGATCTAGATAACACAATCACAAACAACCACGAGACAACGAGTTGGAAGGGCACAAATCCCCTCTCATTATTTATTTAGAAAGCATAAAAAGATAAGCATTGGATCTCCCCCACGAGGCACCTCGTTTTTGATTACCGAGTCATGAGCTCGACTCGATCCCCTCAAAATGTGAACATTTAGGGAAAATCTAGGTATGGTCAATTTTTAATGGGGCTTACATGATAAACAAGGCCCAAAAGGCAACTGGTATTAAGGACTAAGTCCTTTAGTGATGCAAAATATCGGGATTGAAGATGGCGTCTTCGTTTTCATTGGATAAACAAATTAACGCCACTTCAACACGTGCCATAAACTCAAAGAGTTTGAAGAAAAGAGACGGGAAGTAGAAGGTGGGACAATTGGTAAGACAAACTTTTGAGCTACTCGAGGTAGACTCGCACCAAGCAAATAGATATAGTTTCCATTTATTGCATCGGTGGAAGACCGAGATTTCCCTTCACATGAAATTCCGGGATCGAATATCTCGTCCTCGGTGGACAAGGATGAGGGAACATAAGGGGATTCCCCCATACTAAAACCACACGAAGCATCGTTAAAAGGAGTAGACGAGCTTGTAGCACTCAAAACACGTGGTGATGACGGAGTTAGGTTTGTAGAAAAATCAATTAAATCACATTTAAAATCTTTTCCTTTTTTACCTTTTAAACTCTCCTTATGAAAACCCTTTTTAATTATGTCGAAAATATTTGGTGTTTCTAAGACGATGTTATTCACACTAAAAATTCTCACATTTGAAAAGCGTTTTGGTTTTGGTGGTGGTAAGTTCTCAAAACGTTTATCGACAAAGAAAACCTCCCCATCGGGGTCAACATATTCGTCATGCGGAAGATCTTTTGTAGAAACCGGCAACTTATCAACACTTTTTAAGAATGAATGTTCGAGGTGAGGCGAAGGATTTTTTGATTCAAGTATTGATGGTTTCTTCTTTGTAGGCTTTACACTCAGAACCTCCACCGGTGGAGGAAATGGTAAATTGTTTTTGGCGACATTTCCTAAAACTCTTGGTGAAAATTCTTTGCAAACGACATTGGTTGTATCACCATGGTTTAAAGTTACAATAGAATAGGCATGAGAAAGTTTGGACTTTTTTGTTGCATTGATTACAACTTCTTCCTCATTGAAACGAAGGGTGATTTTTCGAGCATGAACATTAATAAGTGCTCTTGATGTATCCAAAAATGAACGACCCAAAATGAGAGGAACTTTTCGATCGATAGGAATGTCTACAACGATAAAGTCAATGGGATAGTAAAACTTCCCGACTTTGACGAAGACGTCCTCGGCTACTCCACATGCTAAAATCGTAGAATGATCGGCCATCTCGATAGACATGTTCAAAGGAGTAAGAACCGGAAGCGAAAGCGATTTAAAAATCTCAAGAGGCATTAAATTGATACTAGCACCAAGATCGGCCAAGGCGTAGCATTCCTCCATATCTTGAATTGCACACGGAATTAAAAATTTACCGGGATCACCGACTTTTTGTGGTATGCGGCTAAGAAAAACTGATGAACAACTAGACGATTGTTGTAACTTCTCTTTGTTGTTTAGCATACTTTTGAAGTTTGCGACGAATCGAGGCATCATGATAAGAGCGTCGGTAAAACTTATGTTAAAATGTATGTCACGAAACATTTTCATAAAAAGCTCAAATTGATAATTATTCCGTTCTTGTTCCTTTTCCTTGTTTCGTCTTGAAGGGTAAGGTAAGGGTGGTGCGGTTGGGGCATAGGCAACGACCTTCGAATCTCGGGTTCCATGATTGGTATTGGTTCAACCGTAGGTGCGGCATGAGCGGTACTTCGTGGGCTTGTGATATGCTCCTTTTCGACAATCACCTCGGGCTCTTTCTCAATTTCCTTCTACGTAGAAGTACTTGGACGAGAGATTGGTTCCTTGAAATTTTTACCACTACGAGTAGTAATAACCTTCATTTCTCCCCTCGGGTTGTTAATGGTATCACTAGGAAGACCACCCGAGCAAGAGGGTTTACACATGATTGCTTCAAACATTTTTGCCATTCGGTCTTCAAATTTTGATTGCCTTAAATCCGCTTTTAACAATTCTTGCTTAATCTCATGTTGTCCTTATTCCATCTTTTGTTGATTTTGTTGAAGACGTTGAACATTTCCTTCCATTTTATTAGCATGAGTCTTAAGTTCATTAGCAAGTTCGTTTTTAAGGTCGTTTTTCAACTCGGATCTTAAGCTAATCATCTCACGTTGCATGTTATCAAACTTACCATCATTTGCTTTAGCATAATCCAAAAATTCTCCTTGAATATTTTTAGTGTGAGCATTTTGAAAACCTTGTGTAGTGTTTTGAAAATCACGGTTTTGGTTTTGATTTGCAACTTGTCCATTCCCACTTTGATAATTCCCTTTGTTGTAGTTACGTGAATTGCCTTGATAACCACCATTTTGATTGTTGTTTCGATAGCTATTGACATTTTGATTTGGTGGAGCTTGATTCGGGCGGGAACCTTTGCCGTTATGGTTGTAAGTTCCTGTTGCTACGTAAGCACTCGAAGTGTTACCACCGGCGGTTATGCACTCGGAATGATCATGAGCTCCACCACAAGACAAACAACTCTTATCAACCGCTTTAACCGAAGCGGAATTCAAAGCATCTTGTGCTTTCCAATGAGTCATAAGATTTGAAACCTATCGAAAAACCGATTTTCCTCATTATCTTCATCATGTAAGGCATTAATGTGACGAGACGATGACGATGATGACGAACCCATATTGGCAACACTCGGTGTGTTTCGAGGGTTCTAAACCTTAGATCTATTCTCGATAATCTTTAAAGCTTCATCGGTCGTTTTGCATAAAAAATTACCACCCACAACGACATTCAAATAATCTCGTTCATGATCATTAAGCCAATTATAGAAAGTATCTATTTGATGCAATTCCGAAAAATCATGGTGTGGACATTCATGTAACATTTCCTTAAATCGTTCCCATGCCATTGAAAAACTTTCATTATTACGTTGTGTAAACCTTGAAATCTCATTTTTCAAATGTGTTGTTTTAGATGGCGGAAAAAATTGGTTCACAAACTCAGAGACGAGATCACCCCATGTCAAAATCGAATTTAGAGGTTCTTTCTCGAGCCAAATTTTAGCGGGTCCATCTAACGAGTATGGAAACAACATCATCTTAATGGCGTCATGTGGAACATCCTTAAACTTTCTAGTTGCGGTGAGACGATTAAAATTCCTTATGTGGTAATACGGGTTGTCTTTCTCATGACCTCTAAACTTATTTGCTTGCAACATAGACATTAAACCCGTCTTAATCTCGAAATTCTCCGCAAGGATGGCGGGAATCACAATAGCTTCTCCAAAACCCTCCGTGGGTGCTTGAAGCAACTCCATCATAGTACGATTAGCCATGACGACTTCTCGTTCTACAATAGGTTCAACAATTGGAGTTTCTTCTTCAATCAATGTCTCTTGATTTCCTTGACTTTGACGACGTTTACGAGCTCGTTTTGCTTGATTACGAGTTTGCATAAACTTCACGAAGAATGGGAGGTGAGCAAAGAAGATTCTTTTGGGGTATTTTGTGAAATTTCAATTTATTTTTTTTTGTCTTTTTGATTGTTTTTTATTTTTTTGGATTTTGTGTATCTTCGTAGACAACAATCTACCAAATCTCTCCTCGAATCAAACTCTTGATTGAAGAAGCCTCAAAAGAATGAAAACGATCACGTGGAGTGAACGCCTTCGAATGACCTTAGAACTTTCGTGAAAACAAAATTCTTCAAGAGGGTTTAATCACAAAGAAAACCAAGCAAATATATATGAGACGTAATAATACTTTGGACGGCAAAACCCTCGATTAGCCTTCAATCTCAAAATACTCACAAGCAAGCGGGGAAACGAGGCGTCGCGAAGCACTTATGAGCCTTTTTCCTTAGGGTATATGTTATAATACCCGCCTTATACCCACCTTATAGTTTGTATTTTTCAAAATCGAGCTTCACGAAAGTATTTATCTATTTTTGCCTTTTTCTTTTTGTTTGAGATTTGAATATAATAATTAGGATATCAAATCCCAATTAAGGTTGTGTTTTCACACTTTTGGAGATATTTGTATTTGTTGTGATACTTAATACAATATATTAATATTAATTTCACAAGAAAAACAAAAGAACCGATAATACGTATTAGTAGATTTCTACTAATACAAATACTATTTTTGGTTAATATTAAAACAACAAGACAAATTAATCACGACACACCTCCCCGGCAGCGGCGCTAAAATGATTTTAATGTTTTACCACACCTTTAGGAAAAGGAGGTAAATAGGGAAAGTATTAAGTGATGATTTAGGAAAATCAAACACTAATGATCCTTATGAAGTTCGTTTCCCAATGAGGTATATGTGTGTGACTAAAATGTGACAAGGTTTGAGATTAATATTTGAGAGAAGGGGCTGAGAAAATAGAATGACGAAGACGTGAAATTAATTACTACGACGACTAAACGTAAAACCGTAAAAAGAGCTAAAATAAAAATCAATTCTAAAAATTGCCAAAAAATTATCAAAAATCAAATTAAATAAACTAAGAGTTTACTAATGATAGAAACTTTTTAAAACCTTTTAATTAATTAAATATTAATTTTTAAATGCTAATTAAAGCCCTAAAAATGAAATTAATTATCAAAAAGCCCAAATAAAGATTTTTCACTTGGTAAACCTCTAAAATGACCTAAAAATATTAAAAACTATTTTTATAAATTTTTAAACTAATTAAAACTATTTAAAATGATTTAAAAACTATTTAAACTTAAAATAATTATAAAAATTAATCTAATGATGATAAAATTAATCTAAGAGTTGCAAAAATCCTATTTTAATGTATTAAACCTAAGAAAAATATAAAAAGTGCAAAAATTTGAAATTTGAAATTTAATAATAAAATAATATTAAAAATCCAAAAATTATAAAAAATTCTAAAAACTTGCAAACTAGTTTATTTTAATCTAAATAATCAGGAAATAAAAGTAAAATTACCAAATTACCCCTAATGGGCCCCCAAATGGGCTAAAAGCAAAAACAGTCAACCTTAATGGGCTTTTGGGCCCAAAAAGTCAAACTAGGCCCAAATGACCTGAAAAAGCCCTATCTGACTCAAAATTCAATTCTAAACACAAAAGTCTGAAGGCCCAAAAGCTGATTTTGAGCTTATCACAGCTTAAATAGCCAATAACTTATTCTTATTGGGCCAATAAGCCCATTAAGCAATAAGCCAATGCCATAAGCTCTGCTTAAACACACAACCTTCTTTTGAGATGCCTAAGAGATCTATGAAAAGAAATTTTGAAAAAGCACACTCAATAAGCTAGAAATAAGCCAAGAAGATTTTCACTAAAAGACAAAATAGTCGACTTAGAGTTCTAGACCACCTCAAACCTTCTAATAAGTTGCAAACGACTCTAAATGACTTAATTAAGATAAATCAAAAAAGAAAATATCAATATGCCAAGCCTAATAAGAACAATAAGTTGATAAGCTCTTATTTAAAAGTCACAGTGTTTGGTTTTCTAGTTAAACCTCACAGTCAAACCCATAAATGCTCCAGAATGAACAAATGGGTCAAATATGTGACACCTATTACAAATTCAAAGTTGTTGCAGGTTAAAATAAGCTAGAATAGCTTATTGATAAACACCAGTTGAAATAACACTAGCAGCAGGGGAAAGGAGGTCCCACTGCTTTGACTATTTGACTTGCTTTTGTAGAGAGATCCAGTTGGATTCAAATGCAAACAAGGGAACCCTTGTAATCAGTGAATCACAAGGATTCTATATCAACAATGAAATCACAAATTGGTTCACTCAATAAGCCCAGAATAAGCAAACAGTCCACAGAAATTGCACAGACCTTGAGAATAAGTAGTTATGAACAAATAAGCAGTTTGAGCATGAATAAGCCAGCCAAATTGAACCAAATGCATACACAAGCTATAATAAAGTCCAATAAGCACAAATAAACTTGTTTCAAGCAATGGATCAAAGTAAATAAGCAGATTCAAGCACCAAAAGTTTCTGATAAGCAAAAGGGATTATCCAAAATCCTTTTGCTGATCTATTTGACCACCAATCCAATTTTAAGCCTTCAAATCTCTTTCCCTGATTAAGTTAACCAAAATTTAACACTTGTTAACCCTAGTCTACCCTTAGATCTAGGTGTCCCCAAAATTTTAGCCAAAATACCGAAGAAAAACTGATTTTATGACCCCTTGATTGATTTAGGTTTTCAAGCCCACAAAACTTGCAGATAACCACCCCTTAATAACAGATAAACATATGCCAACACAATAGAACCAAGTATAACCATAAAGGAAGCCTTGAACCTTGAAAATACAGTTAACCCAAACACCCCTTTAGAATCTGATCTCTCAACTTTCTAAAGGATTGTTGTGTTTTAACCTTCAATCGAATATCAAAACAACCCTAACAACACTTAACCAACCTCAGAAACTCAAATCAAGCCACAAAACACAGATCCACAACAAATCATGAAAATCACCAAATATTCAACAAAAATTAGAAAAATGAAAAAGGAGAGAGACGCAAACCTCCAAGACTTACATCCAAGCCTTGGAATGTTTTAGCTGAGGTGCTAGCAAAACAAGCACCAGCTTCCTTGTACCTGCTAGGATCAACAAACCAAAAGGATGAACAAATAATAGAAAATCTGATTTTTTGAAAACAAGAGTTTTATCCCATAAAACCATTCCTCAAAAAGAACAAAACATGAATATGGAACTCAGATTTTAGCTATTCAATCACCAAACTTTTATAAATAACAACAAGAGAAATCACAATTTTCAGAAACTCAAATTTTATTTAAATAAAAAGGAATTACAAAGAAATAGCTAAAATCTGGAACAAAGGTACTCTCACATGTTGAGGTTTCCTTTTATAGACGGATACAAGGCATAAAAAAGTATAACCCTAGGCTATGAAATCCCAAAAGTGCCCTTGAAATCTTCTAGATGCATTTGATGTTTGAGCTGTCAAATTGAATCAGGAACGTTTATTTTAGCTTTGTAGTTAAGCCATGAGTCTAAGCTGTTGATTTGGCCACGTCAGATTCCTTGGAGAGGAAGTTGGGTTTTCATTGGTGGACGGGGTTGAGTGTGTGGTCACTTGGGTAGTGGGATTGAGGGTTTTGTGTGTGGGATGAGATTGGTATGAGGTGAATCAAGCGTGGGACTGGGTAATAGCAATTTACCCTTTGTTTAAGTGGAGGGAGTTACTGGGTTGGGGTGAATAGTAACTCCATTTGATCAGAATCAGTGGAAGGTAAATGTGTTTGGCGCAATAAACATTTAAATGTTTCATTTGCTTACTTTTGGTCCTTGGTTTTTGGTGAAATGGGTAAAACGTGTTTTTCAGCCTTCTAACTTCATTTCCTTTGTTAATAAACTTTCCGATTTCACACTTTTGCCCCAAAACTTTGGCAAAAGGTTTTCAAGGGTTGTTTTTGCCATTTTTGAATATTTGAGGGACTGATCATGGACATTTTTTATCTTCAAAGATCTTCATTGTATCTTTGACTTCATGAGGGACCATTATTGGCATTTTAGAATTTATAAGGGACTAAACTTGCCAATTCTTCAAAGTTGAAGGACCATTTAGTAATTTTGACAAACTTAAGGGACCAAACTTGTAATTATGAATATACAAGGGTTTTAAGTGTCATTTCTTCATAAATTGAGGATCAATCTTGTACATCTTCAAGTCTTCAAGGGTTTATCTTGGATAATTCATGAACTAGGGCCCGGTTCTTTGTACGACTTCGTTTCTTATGTCCGTTTTTCATTGTTTCTTTTGATCTTTTGTCTTTTTCACGATATCCGTACCTAAAAAACACAAGCAAACAAATACAAGCATATATATGGTATTTTATGACATTTTAATGCATTTAAAGCCCGAAAAGAACGATGAGATCATGTATAAAAGCCATCTCATCAATGATCCAAAATGGTGTGGAATCGTTCTCAAGAAGGCTAGTGTGTTGTGTAAAGAGATGATTAATATTTGTGATTATGATTATGAAGAAGGAAAAGAGAAAATGATGACGGTTACGATTAAAGTTAAACTAAGACGAAAGTCGTGCACGTAAAACCGTAAAATATGACGAAACATAAAAATTATCCTAAAAAATCCTAAAAAATTGCAATAACTCCAAAAAATGTAATTAGAGTTTACAAAAAATCAAAATTCACTCAAACCTTTTATTTAATTAAATAATAATTTTTAAATACAAATTAAAGCCCAAAAAATCAATTTAATTAACAAAAAGCCCAAAATGAGATTTTTCACTTTGTAAACCTCTAAAATAACTTACTTAAACTAACAAATATTTTTGGAAAATTTAAAATTAATTAAAACTATTTAAAAGTGATTAAAAACTAAAAAATATTAAAATAATTTTAAAAATTAATTAAATTACAAGAAAATTAATATAAAAGTTTTAAAAATCCTAACTTAATGTATTTAACCTAGGAAAAATGAAAAAAGTTGCAAAAATATTAAGAACTAATTTTAATAATAAAATAATAATAAAATATTAATAAAAATCCAAAATTTATAAAAAATTCTAAAAACTTTCAAACTAGTTTAATTTCACCTAATTTAAATAGAAATGAACTTGAAATGACAAAATTACCCCTAATGGGCCTCCAAATGGGCCAAACTGTAAAACA
Organism: Glebionis coronaria; assembly: GCA_025667525.1. NCBI lineage: Eukaryota > Viridiplantae > Streptophyta > Magnoliopsida > Asterales > Asteraceae > Glebionis > Glebionis coronaria. The sequence goes on along the minus strand of CM046882.1, from coordinate 270,934,327 downwards.
GACCCCTTAATGGGCTCAAATTGGCCCAATAAGAAAAATGTTCACAAAAATGGCCCAAAACTTCCAGTTAAGCTTAAAATTCAATTTTAAATACAAAATATCAAATGCCCAAAAGCTGAATATGAGTTTATCACAGCTTATTCTTAATGGGCTTTTTGGCCAATTAAGCTATAAGCTGATTCCATAAGCTGAAATTTGACACACAACCTTTTATTGACCTAAATAATCCTTTTGTAAAAAGAATTTTTCAATAAGCCCAAGAAATAAGCCTGAAATAAGCAAAAGCTCTCTACACAAAACAACAAAATAGTCGTTTTCAAGTTCTAGGCAGTTTCAAGTGCTGATTCTTGTTGCAAAAGGTTTTAAATGACAAAAGTAAGCTTAATCAACAAAAAGTTTTCAAATAAGCACACTCATTAAGCTGAAATAAGCAATAAGCTGTTTTTGAAAAAGAAAAAATAGTCGTTTTCTAGTCAAAAGCTAAAACCAAAAGCTGTAAACTTCAAAACTGATTTATAAGCTCAAAATAATAAGATTTATCACAAAAAATAAGTTGTTGCGCAATAGAATAAGCTAGAATTACTTATAAGTAAGTTGTTGACCAAATTACACTAGCAGTGGCTAGCAGCAGTGGGAAAAGGTTCCCATTACTTTGACTATTTGACTTGCTTTTTTAGAGTGAATCACTTGCTTTCTTTGGACAATCAAGGCACCCTTACAACCAGTGAGTTGTAAGGAGTTAATAACAAGAAAGAAAACAGAAAATTACTTAGCCAAATGATACAGTTTAATCAAAGATTGCACAAACATGGCACAGACATGTTATAAGCAGATCTGGTGATATAAGCTAATGATTAAGCTAGTATAAGCTGACCACAGTCCACCAAATGCATACACAAGCTCAATACAACTTAGTTACACACAAATTAACTCATTTCATACACTGATTCAATGTTTTGAACAAGATTCAAGCTTATGCAAGTTACTGATGAACAAATGATGAACACAAAATCCTATTTGCTGATATAGTTGACCACAAATCCAATTTCAAAGCCACAAATCTACTCAACAGGTTACAAGAACTATGTTTTATCACTTTTTATCCCTAGATTAACATGCAAACTAGGTGTGCACAAGATTTCAGTTCAAATGGACCTAAAACGTTGATAGACCACAGATTCAGATTTATAATTTAAGAGCACAAATCTTTAAAATACCAGACCACAAGCACTTCAATAACAGATAAGAACAACAAGCAACCCTAAACAATTACTCACACTCATGCAGATTAGAACCAAATAGCAATTCCAAACACCCCTTACACTCTTTAAATCCAATTTTAACAAAGTAAAAGTATTCTCAAGACTGAATCAAGCTCAAATAAGCATCATAATATCAAATAAATGAACTAAGAACCAAGTTGCATGCATAAAAACACACATACACCAGCATACCACAAAATCACTTAGAACCAAATTCTTGACAGATTTTTCAAGAAAAGAGGACAAACCTCATGAATGCACATCCACACTCACGAATTTTAGAGCTTATGTGCTAGCTTTCTTCCAAATTTGTTCCCCACTCCTTGAATCCTCCCAAGCCACAAGTCTCAACTCGCATTGATAAGCTCCTTATCAGGGTGGTATGATCAGCTTATGACCCAAAAAGTTCAAGTGTTTGAACAAAAAATTAGAAAGAAAATCAGATTTTTAAAACTTTTGCAAACACTTGCACAATCCTTAAAACCAAACTTTGAGACTTCAAATCCACAAACATATAACAATAACAAGATAATATAAAGATTGGAACTTGGAATTTGTCACAAAATCAAACACTTAACTCATTCACTTGAAAATAAGGCTTTATAGATTTTTGACCAAAGAAAACCAAGAACAAAAATAAATGATGTTACCCTAATGCCTTATATAGGCTACAATGTATGCTAAGAAGCTTATAAAAAACATAAACCCTAGTTGGAGAAGTCCCTGAAATGCCTTTGTGGAATTTGAATTTTTCTTCAACATGTGAAGTAGTCTTGGCGTTTTGTTGGTGCTAGCTGGGTGGAATTGTGATCAAGGGCTCACAACAAGCTTAAAATGTAAGCTTCATTGTGGTGTGTAGATTCTCGGGCTCAATTTGTCTTCTTCCCCAAATACGTGTGCAGGGGACTATACATGTGACCTCTTGGGTGGTGATGTGGTAGGTTTAGGAGTTGGGTTTTGTATATGATATCCTTAATCATAAATCTAGATGTTATGGAGGTCTAATTGTTGCTTAATCACAAACCCCTAATTTGTGTTCAGTGTGAATAGTTGAGGTTTAATCTGGTTTATGTTTTAAATTTGTGTTAACCGCGTGTTTTAATAACTAATATTAGTTAGTTATTAATTAGCTGTGAGTGGGTTATGACATGGTGGAATGGTGGATTCTGATTGGGTGAGGAGATTTGGTGGGTGAGGTGTCACGACATAGTTGGTTAAGGTAAGTTCCTTTGTCTACTAGCTTTGGTCCCTTACTTCTTTTCTTCCTTTTATTTTTGGCTAAAACATGAATGAATCCGAATCCCTTTGTAAATAAGTTTGGGTGTTCACACTTTTGCCACACAAAGTTGTGCAAAGTGTTTTAAAGGACTTGTTTTGCCATTTGATGATATTTGAAGGACCAAACTTGTAATGTCTTCAATCTTCAAGGTCTTGACTTGTTCTTTGTCTTCATGGAGGACTAAAAGTTACAAGTCTTCAAATATAAGAGACCATTCTTACAAATTCTTCAAAGTTAAGGGTCCTTTTTGTAATTTTGACAAACTTTAAGGACAAAACTTGTAATTATGAATATACAAGGGTTTAAAGTGTCAGTTCTTCAATATTGGAGGACCCTTCTTTTACAATATTCAATTCTTCAAGCGTTTTTCTTGGAAAATAAATTCTAGGACCCGGTTCATTGTGCGGCTTCGTTTCTCGTGTTCGTTTTTGCTTGTTTCTTGTGATATTTTATCATTTTCTCAATATCCGTACCTTAAATACACATGGAACAAACACAAGCATATATTTGGCACATTTTATGATATTTTATGCATTTTAAGCCCATTTTAGACGATGAGACTATGTATAAAAGTAGTCTCATCATATATAAAAAAAACAAAAGATTATGCATTTCTCTTATTTGGCATTTTTTATCACTAGTGATAATGCATTGAGATAAATTAAATTATTGTGTAAATAAACTTTATTGATATATCACGATTGATATTGCATTCTTTTCCATATTGTTTCTGAAATTTATGATAACACAAAGTTCAAAGAAAAGTTCGGAAAAATTGTTTAGAATATGTATATCCAACGTGATGAGTTTGAGCTTAGATGGAACAGTCTTATGGAGGAGTTTAATCTTGTTGGACACAAGTGTCTAACGAAGATGTATAATATTATAACATCATGGATCCCTGCTTTTTTTGTTGATTCACCACTTTGTGGGTTAATGAGGACTACTTCCAGGTCAGAGAGCGAGAACTCGTTCTTTAATTACTTCTTGAGCTCCCGTGCGACCCTTGTTAAGTTTATGCTTAGTTACGAGTCTGCAATGGATAGGAAGAGATACCTTAAAGAACAGTTGGATCATCAGTCTTTTGACTCGTTCCCTACTTTTTTGACTCCTTTACCGATCGAAAAACATGTTGCTGGTGTTTACACCCGTAATATTTTCAATCGTGTTCAAAAAGAGATCGTTGCAAGTTCGTGGTTGTGTTCGATAAATGGTATGAGTTCAAAAGAGGGTGTTTTTGTTATTCTTATTGAAGAGGAAATATCCCAAAAGGTTGTTCCAGAAGTTATTGATAAATAAAGTAATTTAGAGAATCTTGAAGAAGAGATTGAGTTGTATAAAAAAATTCACGCAAGTGTGAGGTATATTTTGTTATTTTTAATTTCTAAAGATTCATATGTTTTATCACTATTGATAGTTTATACAATAATTTTTTTATAGCTATTTTAATATAAATTATCTCTTATTTGATATATGATTATTTTAATGTTTTTTAGGTGATATATAACAGTCAAGATTCTTCAGTTTCCTACTGTTGTCAGCTTTTTGTTCGTGTTGGGATTTTATGTCGTCATGTTTTTTGTGCTTTCAAGAACTGTAATGTGTCTCGTATCCCAGATCAGTATATACTTAGGCGTTGGACAAAAGATTCGATTCCAGCTGATTTGAGGAACAAAAAAAAACCGATATGGCGAGAAGAATTAAGTAATTGAGAAGCTTTCTATAGAGGCCGCAAATGTGTTTGAATCATGTATACATATGTTGAGTAATAATGAGCCTAAGGTAACTTCTTTTGTGGGCAAGATGAAAGCATTAAAGTCTCAATTCAAAACTGCTCAGATTGTTGAAAAGTTTATGGGTGTTAAGGAGCCTAAGAAGAAGCTTGTGAATAATCCAACAGATGTTCAGACAAAGGGGCGTGAGAAGCAGCCGCAGAAGCAATCGCAAAAGCGTATTAAGAGTGGAAGAGAGATATCAATGGCTAAAAACAATAAGAGAATGAAGATGGGTTGTACTCTTTGTTCAAGTACTGACCACACCTATAGTACTTGTCCACTGAAGGATAAAGCTGATTTTTCATATTCTGCATCAATTTCTTCCGCTGGTCGTGATGATAGAGACGGTTGTCATGTTGCTTAATTTGTTCAAGCTGTATATTCTGGAATCCAATGCTGAGTTTATCTACTATGAATTGTTTTTTTGATTATCACAAGTGATACTTTTATTTTTAATAATTTGTTGAAAACATATGTTCATTTGTTTTATCACTAGTGATACTTTACTTGTGTATCTACTATCAATTGTTTTCTTGATGATCACAAGTGTTATTTTGAATAACTGAGAACTTATGTTCAGTATGTTTTATCACTAGTTATTGAATGTTTAAAGCAGATAGGTTTGTTAAATTAGATAGTTAATTTATTTTTATTGTGATAAATTTTAGTATGTTTTTTGGATTTTAACTATGAAATTAACTTTGAAAATATCACCATGGATAATGTATTTAGAATGTCGTGTGTTTTTAATCACAGGTGATTTATAAAGCTTTGACATAAAATATTCATTTGTACATAAAAAAGTGTAGGGATGATTTTTGTAAATAAATTTAAGTTTTATTTATTTCCCCCAAACACACACACTCTTATATGACGAACACTTCCTAAATGTTCAATATCAAAATCATTTTAAACAAGTTTCTCCTAGCATTAAAATAAAAAAAAACTAACCAAATATGAATCAAATTTAACAAAAATTAACAAAAACATGGAAGGATCATCGAGTATACCTCCGATTACAACAGATCCAATAATTCAATGCGAACGTACTGGAACTGATAAAGGTATTTCATTTTGAAAAGAAAAAAAAACATTTGTATTGTTCTATTGATTTTGCATTTGATTTATGTATTGTTCTTATTTTATGATGTTTTGTTATATTTATATGTGCGTTTAAAATGTTTGTTAAAGTGCCTGAACCAATTATATGTCATTTTAATTTTCAGTTAATCAAAAAACTGTTAGAAAAAAAGAAGAGAAACGTAAACAAGAATTTGATGAAGAAGAGATAAAACTGAAAGAAGACAGTTCTTTTGTTGATGATAAAAGAAGGCGAGAAGAAAGGGGAAAGAAAAAAATTATTGAAGGAAATGATGATTTTCTAATGAATGATTCAGAGAATAAGAGCCAACAAAGGGGTAGAAAAAAGAATATAGGTCATTGATATCACGTGCGTCAGTTAGGCCTCTTTATGAAGTAATGCGTTGTTTGACAGCCCAAAGAAAGAAGGTAATCAACAATACGGGGTTTGGAGCTTTGATTGATTTTATGATATTTGATATCCCAAGCAAACTTGCATTCTTTGTGGTTGATATTATTGATACTACATCAATGCTATTAAAGTGTCCATCAGGAGACATATTACTTACTCTGAAAACAGTTAATCAAATTTTTGGACTTCCGATGGGTAACAGGAACTTGCAACGAGAAAGAGAACGACAATATGGTGATCCATTTATTAAAAAATGGAAAAGTCGGTTCAAGAATGTCAACATGGTTTGTTAGCCCTATATTTTATATATAGTCGAACAAAAATGTAATAGAGCATCTTAGTCGTTAATGGTCTTGTATTGTAGTAGGTTAGTCGGGAAAAACCAGGCTTTGACTTTAAGCTAATATTGTATAAGTTAGGGGCGTAAGCCCAAGACAAAGCCAAGCCCGACCCATGTCACTTATACCTACGGCCCAACAAGCCAAGGGTATATAAACCCTCTTCCATGTGTGGAAGAGGGTGTTGGTTCATTTACTTTCTCTATCTAGTAAACATAAACCTTCCACCATCTCTCTTGTTTCTCTCTCAACTTTTCTTCTCTTTCTCTCTCTAGAATCTTGTGTTATGGATTAAGTAGAATTAACATTTGGTCTCAAGAGCCTATAGTAGGTAGATGATTGAAGTTCGTGTGGTATTGTTCTATTAAAATTCGTGGGTTTTTCAAGCATCCTCAAGCTCGAATTTTTTTTTTGTTTTTCGTGGTTTGATCTTCACCAATATCATCTACATAGCCGTGGTAGTGACTTGGGTTACTTGGATCGCTCGAAAACGCAAAAATTTTGGGTGTTTGGCTTCATTTTTAGCTTGAAATATCGAAAATCTACAAGTACATCCGAGATCCACTTTTTTAGCAAAATTTCGCAATATTGTTCAACATTGCGAAATTGTATCATTTCCATTATTCCGGAATTGAATAATTTTGTGTATCACGAAATTGAATAATTCAGTGTATTGCGGAATTAAATCCACAAGTGCATTACGGAATTGAATCCACAAGTGCATTGCGGAATTGAATCCAGAAGTGCATTGCGAAATTGAATCCACAAGTGTATTGCGGCATTGAATCCAAAAGTGAATTGCGGAATTGTATGTCATTGCGGATTTAAATCCATCTGATTATGGAACTGAATCAACTTAACGCATTGCGGAATTGAATCAACTCTGAATATTGCGGAATCGAAACCTTCTGGTCATTGCGAAATTGAATCATAAATTTTTGGATTATGGACTTGTTACATTTTGGGATTGTGGAATTGTTACATTTTGGGATTGTAGAATTATAACCTTTGATTGCGGAATCATATCCTCTTCCCACTTTGTGAAATCGTAGCATACCAACATTGCAGAATCTTAGCCAGTTTTTGTTCGAGTAATTTCTAGACTTAGCCACTATCTAGACTAGTCTTGGAACATAGTTTACACGAGCAATTTCTAGACTTAGCCACTAAAAACTTTTAGGTCAAGTAAATTTAAATTTTTTCCCCACTAGTTTTTGGCTATTTCTAACTCAATCTCAAAATTTTGCGATTCAAAATTTTTTTGGCTTACCGTTTTTGTCGGACTGAGGAATTTATTGTCGGACTGAAGATTCTCGGAACCCTACAAAATTTTAACCACGCCTCATCACGACAAATCTACTAAGATCTGTAATTCATTCACAAGTATTCACCATGTCTATCAACAACATCAACAATGCGACGGCTAATCAAATTCGTTTGGAACAAGGTGGCAATGGTAATCCACCTGTGCTCACTGTCGGTTGCTACGTTCAGTGGAGATCTCGTTTCCTTAGATTTCTCGACACTAAGGAGAACCGAACCGCTCTTCGTCATTGTTTTAAGAATCCACCTCCTGTTTTTGAATTCAGACCCATTACCACACAAGCAGAGGATGGTACTTCATCAACTACACGAGCTATGGAGAATTTCGATACATGTCCTGCTGAGAAAAAGAAACTCCTCCAAGCTGAAGCTGATGCTGTGAACTACATACTCACTGTGATTGATAACGATATTTATTCCACGGTTGATGCATGTCCTAATGCTATGGAAATGTGGAATACAATTCATAGATTGAAGCAAGGTGAGTCAATCAATGTTCAAGATCTCGAGACTAATCTACTTTGGGAGTTTGGAAAATTCACATCTGAAGATGGTGAATCCATTGACTCATATTACTCGAGATTCTACAAGATGATGAATGAGCTTGTAAGAAATCAGTGCACCATCTCCAATCATCATGCCAATGTTCAGTTTCTACTTCAACTAAAATCGGAATGGCAAAGATTTGTGACTTTTGTTAAACAAAGGGAAATATCAAGACTATATCTTATCACAAACTTTATGATATCTTGAAACAACATAAGAATGAAGTTAATGAACTAAGGGCTGAAATGGCAGAACGATCTGCTAACTCTATTGCTTTTGTGGCTGCTACTTCAACAAAACCTGTTCCACGTCAACAACCACCTACTCATTCCTCAAATTCATCAAGCTCATCCACCAAACCTCTAACTACTAAACACAAAGCAAAAGAAATTGTCCCTACTCCACCTCCAAAGTATGACACCGAGTCAGATAGAGACAATGATGATGAACAAACTTCAAGGCACAAGAAGATTGAGGAACTCATGTCTTCACTCACCACAACTTATAAGAAGATCTACAAACCTACCAACAACAACCTCAGATAATCATCCAATGTTCGATATGCGGAAGTTTATCATGCACCTAGGTATGATCGTGATGCTAGGTATGATAATTAAAGGATGCCGAATCAAGTTGGGGCTAGAGATACTATAGGCACTTCGGTTGTGTAGAAGACTGGGATTCAATGCTTCAATCGCAAGGGATTTGGGTACATGGCAAGGGAATCTAAGAAGCCAAAACGGGTTAAGGATTCAGGATATCACAAGGAAAAGATGTTGCTGTGTAAGAAAGAAGAAGCAGGAATTCCACTCACAACAAATGAAGTTGACTGGCGTGATGACACTGATGATGAAGCCGATGATCAAGAGTTGGAGGCACATTATGTGTACATGGCAAAGATTCAAGAAGTGATTCCAGAGACTGCTGATACTTTTGGATCTATCTTTGATACTTAGCCAATTGAAAAGGTACCATCTTATGATAACTATAATGTGTTTGCTAATGAACGACGGCATCCTGAGCAACCTGAAAGCATCAATGACACATATGTAATGGACACGGATGATAGCAATATCTCTACGGATTTACAGCATATGTGTAATGATGACGATAATGCTGCTCAAGATACTGACTCGGATGAGGACCGTGATTTGCTTGCGTCTATTATTGATTCTTTAAAACATGAAATTGAGGAAAACAAAGAGGCTAATAAACGTTTGAAGCAAGCAAACACATCCTTAGCCGAGGAGATAGACAGGCTTAAAGAGTGTGATTATGTAAAAGAAGCTGATCGACGAGTTGCAATAGCTAATGGTTTGGTATATGAACGTAAGGTGCTCAACGAACAATATTGTTCTGAAGTAACACACGAAATTCATATGTCAAAACAAAAGATATCGGAACTTAAAGAACAACTGCTGCTACATAAACTACAGACTACTGAGTTAGAGTCGGTTAACAAAGAACAAACTGAGCTTTATAAAACTCATGAAGAAAAGGATATTGAAAAAATTCTTTCTTTGGAAAAGAGAGTCGAAACGTTAAACAACATTGTTTACAAAATGGGTCAGTCTATTCAAACCATGAATATGCTCAATAGAAATATGAAAACGAGTTTTGTCAAGCCTGAATATCTCAAGAAAGTTCAAATTACCAAGCCTGCTCTTTATGTTATCGGTTGTTATGTTGATAATCTTGCTCTTATGCTTTCCCCTGACTGCGACGAAATCATTCGTCAACAAGAAGAAAGTCGAACGAACTTAAGTGACTTAATAAAATTTTCTGATTCTGATCATTATATTAAGTTTGTTCCTCAAAAAGAACTTTCCATAGAACAAAAGATGTATAATAGAGTTCCACCACCAAGTGATGAACCCCAAAAGAAAGTTTCTTTAAAAAGGAGTTTCAAAAAGCAAACAATGTTGTTAGAAAACCAAATTTCGGATGAAAAGTGAAAATGGGATGAGAAAAGTAAAAGTGTTCAGCAATTTGAGTTTATAAAACAAGGGGTTTTCAATTTGGACAAAGGTGTCGTCGATTATGAAAAAGTTTCTAGAGATACCTTTGGAATATTAAACCTAACCCACAAGTAGAAGTTGTCATTCAACAAAGTATTGTTCCAACCATCGATGATCTTTCAAATAATGTGGAAATGTTTTATAACGCTCTCACTGAGGAAATGTTAACTGATTTAAGTTATGTTAAATCTCTGGAAGATGAAGTTTATTTTCTTCAAATTAAATTAAAGACACAAGAACACCAACTTTCTAACAAAATTGATCGACTTTCTAAGGAACACTTTTATGCTGACCATATGAATGCTATACTTGGTGTGTATACCGATCTTAAACAATATTATCATTTAGCATGTCTAGTGTCAGAAACGGACGAGAAATGTCGCAATCTTGAAGTAGAGCTTTCAAAACAAATGCAGTCATATAACAAACTTTTGAAAAGTTTTTCCCAACTTGAGAAACACTCCATTTCTCTCAACTTGCTTTACAAAAAGGTGAAAAATATCATAATCATAAAAAGTGTCAAGAAATGGTAGCTTCTTCGGTTCGTCAGTTAAATGAAAAAGGTTTCGAAATAAATGATTTGAAAGCTCGGCTACAAGAAAGGGACATAGCCATCAGTGAGTTACAAACACTCATTGAGAAAATGAAAGGAAAGTCTGAATTGGGTAAACCATCCGCCGATCGTCATCTGAATGAGGTCAAATGCCCTAAATCATATATTTTGGGCAAACCCCATAGACTTTGCCTAAGCTAGGAACTGATGAGAGCACAAATGTGATAGCACCTGGAATGTATAAGATGAACACTAGGGCCACTCAAATTGGAACATCGCGGTTACCTCAGAATACTAGGAAAACTAATCAACGTGTGTCTTCTTCTAAAGTAATAACTCCCACTACTAGTGTTAGCGGACCACAGCTTAAGAGCACTAGAATTCAAGATAGAGTCATGCCTAACAATAGTCAAGGGAAGAAGATGGAAGTAGAAGACCACCGTAGGAATTTTAAGTTTCCTAAGAATAAAACGTCTGTAACTGCATGTAATGACAGTTTAAATGCTAAGACCTTGAATGTTGAATTTTTTTGTGTTGAATGTGGAAAATGTGTTTGTACTTTCAATCATGATGCTTGTGCTCTTAATAATAATTTCGTGAATACTAGAACTAGGAAGCCTATTCTTGTGCCCACTAGTACTAGAGAACCCACAAGAATTTTGAACCAATCCACTGATCAACCACTTAAGAAACTAAGTGCGTTAGATTCCACTACTCTCTGTAAACAAAACAGATTAAAGAAGCTTTATGAGAACATGATTAGGACATGTACACGGGGGTATTCGAGATTTACACCACCCGAATACAAATGGGTACCTAAGTTAACCACTTTAGTGATTGGGTCTAGGAATATCAGCTTGACTCTAGACTTTGCATCTAGGCCCATTAGTATTTTGGAACCCGTTTCTATCAAGGGCTCCCATTTTTCAAATGCTAAATTGTCTTCTAATTCTTCTTCAGCTCGTCGAAATCATCCTATTCATAATAGACTCCGGGTGCACAAAGCACATGACGGGAAATCTCAAGCTTCTCATTAACTTGATGGAGAAGTTTCTGGGTACGGTGCGTTTTGGAAATGATCAGTTTGCACCGATACTTAGATATGGGGATTTGGTTCAAGGAAATCTCACTATCAAACGGGTTTATTACGTCGAGGGACCGAATCACAATTTATTCTCGGTTGGTCAATTTTTTGATGCGGATTTGGAAGTGGCTTTTCGGAAATCTACTTGCTATGTTAGAGACTACGATGGGAATGATCTTCTTACTGGTTCTCGTGGTTCTGATCTCTACACAGTAACTGTTCAAGACACATCTTCAACAAATCCAATTTGCTTAATGGCTAAAGCTTCATCATCTCAAGCATGGTTATGGCATCAACGATTGTCACATGTCAACTTTGACACCATCAACTTGCTTTCGAAGAATGATATTATGACATGTCTTCCTAAGTTAAAATTCGTCAAAGACCATCTTTGTTCTTCTTGTGAGTTGGGGAAAGCCAAATGGAAGTCTTTCAAAACAAAGACTACCCCAAGCTCAAAAGGACGATTGGAACTTCTACACATGGATTTATGTGGTCCCATGCGTGTAGGGAGTATTAATAGGAAAAAGTATATTCTCGTGCTTGTTGATGATTACTCTAGATACACATGGACTTTCTTCTTAAGGTCCAAAGATGAAACACCAGAGGTTCTAAAAAACTTTCTCAAGATGATACAATGCAATCTTCAATATCAAGTCTTAACCGTAAGAACGGATAGGGGTACTTAATTTTTGAACAAGACTTTGCAATCTTACTTTCAAGAAGAAGGCATCAAACATCAAACGTCTATTGCTTGAACTCCTGAACAAAACGGTGTTGTCGAAAGACGGAACCGTACTTTGGTTAAGGCAGCTCGAACAATGCTTTCTGCTTCAGAATTACCACTATTCTTCTGGGCTAAAGCAATTGCAACTGTCTGCTATACTCATAATCGTTCTCTCGTAATCCCTAGACATGAAAAGACACCTTACCACATCATCAATGGCAGGAAACCTACTGTCAAATTCTTTCACGTATTTGGATCTTTATGCTACATTCTTAAAGATGATGAACATCTCGACAAGATGAAAAAAAGGTGATGCATGTATGTTTGTGGGGTATGCTACATTGTCCAAAGGATATCGGGTCTATAACAAGAGAACAAGGATTATTGTCGAAACTATTCATGTGAACTTTGACGAATTGCCACAAATGGTACTTGATCACAACATCTCAAGTCCCGCACCTCAATGTCCAGCAATGGCACCTACACACAACAGTGTACGTCCCGTGCAAGAACGTCAAGAAAGTACTCCTACAACAGACTCGACAGATACAATACAAATGAATGAGTTTGTTGATTTATATGATCCAATGTTTGATGAATATTACTATGGAAATAATCAAGTTGTGTCAAAGCCGTTCGCAGTCAATACTGTTGATGCACATGAACAAAGTCAACAAGACACAACTGCATCTACTTTAGCAACCGTTGCTCAAGAGAAAATTCCATTAGATACTCAACAAACTCAAGAAACTGTCATACAATCAACATCGCCAACCATCAATGCTGAAGGAGGAAACAACAATCAAGCAGTCGATGCACAACCTGACGAAGAAGAATTTATCAACCCTATCGGTACACCGGTACACGAAGTCGGAGAGTCTTCTACTCAACATGTTGATCCATCCAACATGCATATATTCTACCAACGATATCCATCCACTCACCATTGGACACGTAATCATCCATTGGAGAAAGTCATTGGAAATCCTTCACAACCGGTTCGAACACGCAAACAACTCAACATCGACGGCGATGTGTGTATGTATGCAATCACCATGAGTTATATTGTACCTACAAACTTCAAACAAGCCCTGACTGATCATGCGTAGATTGAATCAATGCAAGACGAAATTCATCAGTTTGAACGCCTAAATGTCTGGGAACTTGTTGATAGACACTATGGAATGTAATTTTTAGATTTCAAATGGATCTGGAAAAATAAACTGGATGAAGAACACACCATCATCAAAAACAAATCTTGTCTTGTGGTTAAGAGATACCGTCAACAAGAAGGCATAGATTACGATGAATCATTCGCTCCAGTCGCTCGTTTGGAAGCAGTCAGGATATTCCTTGCTTATGCTGCACATATGGGCTTCACGGTTTTTCAGATGGACGTTAAAATTGCTTTTCTCAATGGACACTTGAAGGAAGAAGTGTATGTAAATCAACCGGAAGGATTTATCGATCCTCATCATCCTGACAAAGTCTATCGTCTCAAGAAGGCTGTATATGGACTTAAACATGCTCCAAGGGCATGGTACGGAGAACTATCAAACTTCTTGGTTTCCAAAAGATTCTACAAAGGTTCTATTGATCCTAATCTCTTTATTAATAAATATGGGGATGACATACTGTTGGTGCAAGTTTATGTTGATGACATTAATTTTTGTTCTACGAACCCAAAACTTTCAAAACATTTTGAAAAATTAATGCACAACAGATTTGAAATGTCAATAATGGGGGAGCTAAAATTCTTTTTAGGCCTCCAGATTCATCAATCCCCATGTGGTATCATCATGAACCAAGCTAAGTATGCTCATGAAAGCATGGTATGACCTCGTGTGCTCGCGTTGGTACACCGTTGTCGACCAAATCCCTAGACGCTGACTTGTACTCATATCCCGTAGATCAAACGCGCTATCGTAGTATGATCGGGTCACTTATGTACCTTACAGCCAGCAGGCCTGATATTCATCATGCCATATGCTATTGTGCACGATATCAAGCCAGACCTACTCAAAAGCACCTCAAAGAGGTTAAACGGATCTTTCGGTACCTTAAGAATACCATTCACATGGGACTCTGGTATCCGAAGGAAACCGTGTAACACCCCAAAATATTCATACTTTATTTCAACGGAAGAGTCATTGGTGTTACGGGATAACACATTACTCAAATCATAGACAACACTTAAAATCGCGTCGTTTAATAATAAAGCATTTTTTATTCATGAATATCAAGTTACATACGTCCCAAGTCATAGCATTTCATACAATTTTACAAATCATTTGAATGGAAATTGTTATTTAAGTGCGAGCCATAAATTCTTGTCGTCTTCCTGAGAATTAACTTCAAGTACCTGAGATAAGACATGTTAAAAGAAAAGGTTCATCGAAAACGCCGAGTGAATTCATAGAGTTTAATGAAATCCATTAATATATCATCGGTATAAAATTATCACCGAAAATAATTTTGTACAATTTCTTGTCGTAGGCCATAAAATAAGCCAAAAACATTTTATACAAATCTTTGTTAAAATCATAATATAGGCTTTTGCCTTCAAAACCATTATACGAACCAATGTCATAAAAACATCATACAATACGTTTTATAACGTTGTATAGAGTTAAATAAAAACAATTATATGAATATGGTTATGTAAAACAAAACACGAACATAATATCAATAACAAGACCCCGTATTGGTAGTCAGAAAATATATTTTAATTCAATGCGTATAGCAGTATTTTTATTATTGGATTATTATAAGCCGCATGACATTGCTACCTTACTATAACAAACAACGGGTAGCTAAATAGAAACTCATTTGCCCATCTAAAACAGCGTGTCGTCACAATAATCACGCTTATATAAATCTTCTCATACATAAATTCGCTTACCAATCAATGTGGCACGACGGGGATCAACCGTCAAGGCGCGAACTGGGGTGATCTTCCCCAAATAGTACTATTATATGCATAAGCGTCTACCAAATACCGGTAGTTCACAATTCATGCTAATGGGACTTTTAGTGACATAACCTAACTAGAATAATCCATTTTATTTCATACATCGGGTCATAAAATCATTCATCGGGTCATATAATCATTCGGGTCCAAATCAATAAACAAACAATCGGGACAACTGGTGTCCTATTTTTATTAAAACCAACATGTTATCTCCCTCGTGGGTTTATAAACATTTCATAAAAGCATTTAAAAGAGTGCGAGGCTATGAACTCACGTTGATTGGGAAAGGCGGTTATCGGCGATTTGGATGTACGGTACGCGCTTCAATCACGGAAACCTAAACAAATAATACTCGTCTTAGACTCTTGTCCAAATGACTTTGTAAAAACAATGACTATATATATATATATATATATATATATATATATATATATATATATATATATATATATATATATATATATATATATATATATATATATATATATATATATATATATATATATTATGATATTATAATTATGAGGATGATCAAGTGAGATTTTTATCTCTTCATACACATTATAGTGTTATGTGTTAGTCAAATTTTTGACTAGTTACACTAGTTTCAATCCAATTTCATATTAAGGCCCAATGAGCCCATTAAAAGACATACTTTATATTAGCCAAATTATACTTTTAATATCAGGCCTATACTCATATGTTGGGCCCAAGTGGGTTAAGCCCAACGAGTGAGTCCATTAGTGTTTATCCCAACTAGTTGGGTCAATAGTCTAGTAAGGTTACTTTGGCCCGTTAATGTCCGTAAGTCATAAAGCTCGGGTTTTATCGGTTTTTACTTTTCAAATGTACTTAAACATCAGTATATGAGTTATAAAAAGTTTACATTAGACAGGTCCGACCGTCTAAGTTTTAATTGACGAAAACGTTAATCTTTCGGTTTTAGCCGAAAAGACGTAAAACTTACGTATATAGTTTTATAACTTATAAAACTTATCAAATTGCTATTTTTATAAAATGTACCATTTATTTAACAAAGTAAATACTTATTTATATTTAATATATAAGTTAGTGGGCTTTAGGTATACATTTTATATTAGTTTTATTTGAGTGCTCGTTTTATAATATATACATTTATTTTACAAATCTGATTATTATTTTCACTCTCACCATTTTTACCATATATTGAGTTCTACAAGGATATAGAAGCTCATTTTTAGGCAGCACAAACTACATGATATGTGCTACAATTGACTCAGTTTTAGCTACTGCTCAATCAACTTCTAAATGTCTCTAACAGTTCGTCCAAAACAGAATATACAGATTTGAACTTCAATATTTTTTGATCATATCTCACTCATTTTATGGATTCCATTGAGTGACCAACTCTCACATATGTAAAAGTCTCATATCTTACTGTATATTAATTTATCCAAGCCACTTTAACAAGTTATCATCTAGTTCTTTACTGTTTTATACAGCCTACATTTTTAGTCATGATTTTAACATCTTTTCATGTAGCTTTTAATCATTTTAACAAAATTTATCAACACCAAATCCCCACATAATATTTTGATCATCATTCATCATCATATACATATACATAAATGAAGAAAATACAAGATTACATATCTATATCTATACTACTTTATAAAGTATTTAGACCCTTTCTATAACTGGAAGTCTTAAAAAATTCAGCCTAAAATATTTCTAAAAAAAGAAGTCTAACAATTGGGTCAATATTGTTCAAAATGTATATTCATTATTTAGTCAACATGAATTATTGCTATAGCAAAACGTATGTAACATTTTTTTAAATGAAAAGTAACCGTCCTTATATTAATGAGAACTTTTAATATGCAAAATAAGTAACCGCTTTTCAAATAATACAAAAACTATCATAAGACACTCTCATACACATTCATATCACTTTCTCTTTTCTCTCAATATCTTCAAAATAATACAAAAAAAACAACTTCTATAAAACCTTCTCCATAACCACATGCCCACAGCCTCTACCACTTCCGCCTCTACCACCACTACCGTCACCGTTGCCACCATCAGTCGCAAAAATAAAAGGTTTGATGTGCTTTGGTAGTTTTGGTTGTAGATCTGGTGGTTTTCGTGATTACAACAGAAGAAAAAAATCAATGGTTTTATTGTGATTAGTGTTTTGATTGGATGTGTTGTGCTAGGATTTGGAAGTCTTAAAATTGAAATCATTCACAAGCATTGTTATTGCTTAAAGTTATTTTAATGTATATTATCATTCATTTGTAAAAAGTTATTGTTAAAAAAAGTTAACCATATAACATTTACTAACCACAAAATATAGTCACAGAGTACCTGCCGCCGCATTGCGCGGGTACCCTGCTAGTTCAAAATAACAAGATGATAGGAAAAAATAATCTCTATACCACCAAAGTGATGAAATGATGAGTTTTGGATGAACAAGACTTGGTTTTGGGTAACCAATCTTATGCGATATCAACACCACTTCTAGGATCACCAAGTATTTTTAGACTCCTTGAAAAATCAGCACTTGATCTTCATGAAATCTCCTTGCTAGTTGTTAAGATCACCTCCAATCTACAAGTCTTCAAAGGGTTTTCATCTTGATCAAGTTTAAACACAAGATTTGTGGTAGAAACTTGATCAAATGATGGTGTTTTGTGGTGGTGAAAAGTTGATGAGGATGGTGATTGTGGGAGGGTTATGAACATCCAAAGAAAGAGAGAGAGTGAGATTGGGAATGGTTTAAGCTAGTATTGCATGTAAGAAAAGTGAGAAAATGGTTTTGAGGTAGTAGTTTGGTGGTTTAGTAAGCTTTGAGGACAAGTGTCCCTCATGCTTGTAAAATCTTTCCACCCATAGTGGGGGTGAGACAAGTGTATACTTGTTTCATCCCCACTAATTTACGCGTACTCCTTGATTCTAGTTTTCTCGGTTTACGTGCCCTCAGGTCGTTTTACGAAAAACATTTTTATAAATTATGAATTAACGGCAAAAAACGAATCTAATAAAAAATGTCTCATCAAAAACGGAGTTCAAAAACGTAAATACGTAAACCTAGGGTTTCCGGTTTAGTCGTAAAGGAAGCTAAATTATTCACGTAAGTCCTAATTTCTTCTCGTAAATTTGTTAGTTTATGAACCAACACAAATTTAAAATTCCAAAATAATATTCAAGGATAAATTTATTTCCTGAAATGTCGGACTGTCACCAAAACGGTGTATGTAAACGTAAGCACGTAACGTAGAATTCTCCGGTTTAAACGTAGTTGATGCTAGTTCAAGACGTAAACCCAAATTTCTTCCCAAAAATGAGTGAGTTCATTATATAACATTAAAATAATGTTTTTAAATAATACTTGAGAATGAAATATCAACCATAATTAGACGGATTGTCACAGCATTTACCCCTAAACAGGATCTTTGTCCTCAAAGATCAATTTATCTTACTACTCGCTTCTTATAGTGTTAGAGACACGTGGGTATTTCCTTCACATCCGGTCCTTTCTCACAAGTTTAATTCATTACAATACGCGAGTTTCATCAAACATAACTACGGGAATACGATCAGGCTTAATGTTGACTTACTTTCTCTATCCATGACGTTCACGGGTTTTTGATGAATGCAACTTTTCGCCGATCCAAATTTCATTAAGGAATAGTCAGATTTTCACTTGATAGATATTTCCTCAACTTCGATATACAAAAATAACTCACGCAGCCCTTGAAGTCCTATGGTAGATCCAACTTATATGCCTTTCAAACCAACCTTTTTACATTATCTCAATGGTCCCATACAACGGGGACTTATTTCCCATGATCTTTCAGATCATCAATTTACTTCTCAGTGGTTAAAATTTTTGGCATAACTTCGCTACCCATCCTGCATTTCAAGATCTACATTTCATATTCACATAACCACCTGCCCACTACCGATAGTCAATAATCAGATCCTAATTTCAACAATCATTTTAGGTCTCGCGGGTCGGGTATTTCGTAAGGTTAGGTTTGTCATCATAGGCAACCTTAAACCTAAAAGACATATCCAACTCACAATGGTTGTATGTCGGGTGTCTTCATCCCAACTCCTGCCTACAGATGCTCTTTATATAGATCCTTACAAGATTCGTTCTCGATCGTAATACGATAACTATCAATGATAATCTCTCCAAAGGAAAACGATTATACGATTCATTACCAAGTGTCAATCATTCAAACATAAAACATAACTTCTAGTGTTTTGTATCGTTACTTTACCTCGTCCCTTCGATTGGGGTGGTAAACAGTACTCTCATCAAGGTTCGTTCCCAATGACTTCTGAGCAAATCTCTAGAAATTCGATGCGAAGCGAGGATCTTGATAGAGATGAGCGATACATGCACACTATGTTTACACAACTCCTTTATATACAAAGAGTCAACTTCTTTATCGAGAATCTATCATTAACGGGAATGATATTAGCAGATTTGGTCAGTCTATCGACAATGACCCAAATCGAATCAAATTCAGATGATGACCTTTGTAATAGTTAGACGTTTACTAATGTATGAGGTGATGTCTGCCTTCATAATTTTCCATCAGTACAACTTCCTCAATAAAGATACGTTTAATAAGAAATGACATGACTAGAATACGTATACTTACGAGATTCTAATATGACTAAATCTCAAAATCCACCATATTTAGGCAACCACAAGCGGCCTTTTATAAATTTAACGCCATCGGCTTCTCAATTCTAATGGTTCACATTAGCCGTGAACCCCTTTTATTATCTATATTATCCTTTTTACAAGCATCGGCTAATTTTAAATTGCTCGGCAATTTGTTTTGCACAGTCATGACTAAGGAACACATCCTAATTGATTCTTTATCCTTTCTACATAATGTGTCAGTATCTACATTCACCTTTCCTGATGAAGTAATTATCATATCCACAATTCACTCAGAAATTCTTTCTTCATATTTTCTAAGTTTTAGTTTCGTCTGAAATATCATTTTTATCAGTTTTGCTCAATCCGACGTCTAAAGCGTCGAAAATTATTGCAAGTAAATAAATAATAAATATTTAATTTTATGAAACGTGAACGTAAATTATTTTTTTTCAGTTCATCGAATTATAGAAAAATGTTCAAAATAAATTTGAATTTAATTAACACGATTTCTGTTGATTTATCGAAAATAATTATTAAGATTCGTAGATGTTCGAAAAATCCTTGGTTCTACTTTGGTCAAAAATTTCTTAGTTGAAAAGCAAAAACTGTCGTTTCAAATTCCAAGTCCTGGTCTAAACGGTTTCCTCAATCCCTCTTAAGTTGTCTTGAGGTATACACAAACATTTACCCCTAAAGGAGTTTAGTTAAATGATTTAGGTATGAGGGAATATTCCCTTAAGAATTCCTTTGATAAAATATCTGTCAAAATGTTTTTGCACTTTTCTTTTTGGTATAACCCAAAGTCTTAAATAGCTCAAATTTTTGAAGAGTCTATATAGATTTCATTACCATTAAATACACGGTCATTTAATGTAAAGGATTAAGCCTTAAATCATATGTTAAATATTCGAGGTACAGGTTTTCATTTCTCGGCCAACGCAGGGCAGTCTACAAATGATTACTAACTCCTTCTTATTCTTATGAACAAACAAATGGTCCTTAATGATCACGAACATGAATTTATCAAATTACAGCCTACACACGTGATTCACCAAATTTATGAATGCTACATGTGCATTGGTCTATCCAAACGACATAACATGAAACTCATAATGTTCATTACGAGTTATGTATGTAGTGATTGGAATAGATATTCTTCTTCGCGGACGCGAAGTTGATAATAACCA
This sequence comes from Glebionis coronaria, assembly GCA_025667525.1. Lineage (NCBI taxonomy): Eukaryota > Viridiplantae > Streptophyta > Magnoliopsida > Asterales > Asteraceae > Glebionis > Glebionis coronaria. The sequence goes on along the minus strand of CM046882.1, from coordinate 270,913,109 downwards.
TGTCGTGGATCAAATTTTTGAATATACGCTAGAACATTCTAAATGATCGAACAAATCTTTCATTTTGGGTAACGGATATAGATTTTGATCGTCAATTTACCTAGTTCGTGGTAATCATAAAATATAAGGAATAATAACACCATAGCTCTCCATGATGACGAGCTTGGTAAAATATAAGCTTTTTTTTCGACAGCTCTATCAGTTGTACGGTAATTTTTTCTAATTCAGATGGTGCTGATGCATAGTGCACATGTCACATGTGCAGCACCGGGAATATAATCAATACCAAATTCAACTTTCCTTATTGGCGGAAGTCTAGGTACTTCATCAGAAAATACCTCAGAAAGTCTCAGATAACAGAAACATCTTTTATTAAATTCACTTTAGGTTCTTTCTAGATTACAAGATCTATGACTAGTTCATAACCATTCATGGTATAATTTCAAGTCTAAATGCAGGATATGGTCATCCATCAAAAATTATTTAGATCACTTTTAATAATCAACATCTTATCTTTTAGGGGATTTCTACTCGAGTTCCCATCAATTAAGACAATGACATTATGTCATAATCAATCAATCCATTATACTGGCACTATCAACTTTCAAGTTTTATTACCGTTGATAAGATGTGAACTTCTCAAAAGACTAATAATAACTCGTAATCCTTCATAATTTAAGGATATCTGGAGTCATAACTAACATTAAAAGAGTAAGGTCAACACATGATTTACGCGAGAGAATTTCAAATCAGATAAGGACGAAAACATTAACGAATATGAATATATCCCATGTTTTCATGATTTGAGTACGCATTCGAAAGCTCCTCGGATCGTTACCCATGTCATTCAAATGAAATCTAATCAAAAGAAATGATTGGAACGTCGATACACCCAGTCGTGTAACACTCCCAAATTTCGGATAGCAGCGAAAGTGTCATTGAGAGTATTACTTCGTAGCACAACACACAAGTTACAGAAAACGACTCAAAAAGAGACGTTTTGAAAAGTTTAATCCATTCGATAAACTAAAATCATAGTTTACAAACAGAAACAGGTCCCAACAATATTGTAATAATAAAGAGTTTCAAACAGTTTATCGAATGGTAATCATTATTTTATTGCCTTTAAAATATCCAGTGCGACTCCATTCTCCAACTGCTATTAAACCTGAGTACCTGAGAAATACATGCTAAAACATCAACACAACGGTTGAGTGAATTCATAGGTTTGCAAGTAAAAGCAGTGGACCACAAGATTTCAGTATTCAGATTACAAAAGTCAGATAGCATCAGTTATCGCATTTAGCTCATGAAACATAACATTAACATCCGTTATTCCGTTCAAGTTTCAAATACAGTGCGTCCAGTCGGTTTTCCGTTAAACCCGGACGGAGAGGTCAATCCCAATAGATCTATTCACAGCATTCACGTTTACTCGACCACTACAGTCGGTCCAAGTAATTAACGGTCAATGACTAAAAGGGACAAAATAAGCATACAATTCAAGTACTTGCGTCCATTCGTAAAAAGTAGCATGTATCCCCCTCGCGGGTTTAATAAAACAATTAAATAAGTAAAAGCGAGGCTATGAACTCACCTTAGCGATAGCGATATCAAACGAGGATAATGACCAAGATAAAAGTAACGAAAGTGAAACGATGAAATAAGATAAGCCGAAAAGCCACGAGCTTCGAACGACGACCTTAGCTCCGCTGTTGTCGTGATGCACGAGTATAAACATCGATACCCACACGAGTAAGTCGATTCTTGAATCATGACACCACCTCCGTCCCGCAGGTTACGAACTAGAGAAGCTTAGATGTACATAGCGGCTAAGCGTGACCCAACTCCGCCGACTCACAAACTATAGCCCTCTTGCGAATAAAAACCAAAATCAACTATGAACACAAACGGAGTACGAACTCAAAGTTATGATTAGAGATGTATGCCTCTAACCTATATCTGAAACACTCGTACTTTGATTCGCCTTATCATGAAGAAGTATATAGATTGGAATATAGATTTTTTTGACATTGGTTGTGAGGTCCTTAAAGACTCTTTGTATTTGACGTTTATAACTAGCTTACTAACTTGTAAAAAAGAAATGAGACATGGCATGACATAGTTGACTAAGTTGTGTTCCATATTGACGTAATCTTTACAATTGGAGCTTAGTGTTATCAGATGATACGTGGCCATATTGTGAGATCAATGAAAAATGATAGTGTCCTTATTGTTGGAGACTTGCTCTTTTTATAAAATAGAGTATGTCACGTGTATAATTTTTAGGGGTTTTAGTTTCTAAATTTTTGATAAATTAAAATTAAGCGGGTATTATCGATGTCCGATATTTTAAAGTTAGGCGATTTAAAAGTTACATGTAAAACACGAAAAATAAATGCTCGATATAAAGTAGGAATGATGACATTCGGATAATGTTGATATATCTATTAATAAATGATGAATTAGTATTTAATAAACGTTAACGCGCTATATAAACGAATGACGTTTAAAGGTTTATCATAAATTGATGAAGAATGCCCATGAAATAATAATAATAATAAAAATTAACAAAAACGAAGACAATAAAAATATTTTTATGTCATGAGGAGAATACTTGTTAGACATTGCCAGTAAATAATAAAAGACACATATTTGATATGTTAAAGCCTAACCTTGCCGGTTAACTGATAATTCAATATATAAATTTTTTTTATATAAAACAAACATAATAAATAAAAGTCGGGTTATAAATATTGATCCGAAAGTTAAGAACTGCTACAGTCTATCCACCTTGAAAGAACTCTGTCCCAGAGTTCGGTTGTTTTACATGTTCATGATACGTTCGAGAAAAAGTCAGAGTACTTTAAAGTTCACAAGAGTCGATACACGCACAGAATAATCCATACCAATGTATCAGAAATATAAAAATATTAAAGAGTCGTTCGTATAAGATAATAACGATATGAATTAGAATAACAATAGACAACGGTTGAATTGTACAGTCGAATTACGAGCCGAAACGAAAGAGTTTTTTCTAATGACACGTTCTTAAGCCCACTCATTTACAAATCATTAATTACATGGGTTCGTCAGGTCCATCTAATTAAGATTTTAAAAATTAATGGTTCGGTAATTTATAATTTACTTGTTCAAACGAGTGACGAATTCATTTCAACAAGATAATTATAAATTAGCCTACCTAAGCATCGTTTGACCAAAGCACGGGATCAACACCAAGTTAAATATTAAAAAAAATATTGTTTTACGAAATGATTCTTCAAAATCATCCAAAGCGATAATAAAATCAAGGAACACAATTAAACCGTGTTACAAAGAAATAGGTGCCCCAAAATGGCACGTCACGATCAAAGTCGTACTCCAATCATCTGGAAGAATTTACAACGGTGGGCTATCAAACAACATATACGATTCCAGAGCACAAGACGAGTGTTCAAACTCGGAAGCAAAAGGTAAATAACCAGTAGAATCAGCACTTGACGGTGAGTTCACGTTTATATAAAATAGTGTCATAAAAGTTATAAAAAACATTAGCAAGACCATTGCTTCACCCACAATGTCTTAAAATAGCTTACTGTTTATATAAATAATCCCTTTATATAAACATACTAATGAAAACCAAATTTATATACCAATATACATATTTCACAAGCTTTTGGGTAGCATGAGCGCGGACGGATGATCTTCAAGGCAATAAAATCATTTTAGCGAAAGAGCTGTTATAGTCCAGGTTTTGAAAACGACCTAGTTCACTATAACAAGTGCTCTGATACCAATCTGTAACACTCCCAAATTTCGGATAGCAGCGGAAGTGTCATTGAGAGTATTACTTCATAGCACAACACACAAGTTACAGAAAACGACTCAAAAAGAGACGTTTTGAAAAGTTTAATCCATTCGATAAACTAAAATCATAGTTTACACACAGAAACAGGTCCCAACAATATTGTAATAATAAAGAGTTTCAAACAGTTTATCGAATGGTAATCATTATTTTATTGCCTTTAAAATATCCAGTGCGACTCCATTCTCCAACTGCTATTAAACCTGAGTACCTGAGAAATACATGCTAAAACATCAACACAACGGTTGAGTGAATTCATAGGTTTGCAAGTAAAAGCAGTGGACCACAAGATTTCGGTATTCAGATTACAAAAGTCAGATAGCATCAGTTATCGCATTTAGCTCATGAAACATAACATTAACATCCGTTATTCCGTTCAAGTTTCAAATACAGTGCGTCCAGTCGGTTTTCCGTTAAACCCGGACGGAGAGGTCAATCCCAATAGATCTATTCACCGCATTCACGTTTACTCGACCAGTACAGTCGGTCCAAGTAACTAACGATCAATGACTAAAAGGGACAAAATAAGCATACAATTCAAGTACTTGCGTCCATTCGTAAAAAGTAGCATGTATCCCCCTCGCGGGTTTAATAAAACAATTAAATAAGTAAAAGCGAGGCTATGAACTCACCTTAGCGATAGCGATATCAAACGAGGATAATGACCAAGATAAAAGTAACGAAAGTGAAACGATGAAATAAGATAAGCCGAAATGCCACGAGCTTCGAACGACGACCTTAGCTCCGCTGTTGTCGTGATGCACGAGTATAAACATCGATACCCACACGAGTAAGTCGATTCTTGAATCATGACACCACCTCCGTCCCGCAGGTTACGAACTAGAGAAGCTTAGATGTACATAGCGGCTAAGCGTGACCCAACTCCGCCGACTCACAAACTATAGCCCTCTTGCGAATAAAAACCAAAATCAACTATGAACACAAACGGAGTACGAACTCAAAGTTATGATTAGAGATGTATGCCTCTAACCTATATCTGAAACACTCGTACTTTGATTCGCCTTATCATGAAGAAGTATTTAGATTGGAATATAGATTTTTTTGACATTGATTGTGAGGTCCTTAAAGACTCTTTGTATTTGACGTTTATAACTAGCTTACTAACTTGTAAAAAAGAAATGAGACATGGCATGACATAGTTGACTAAGTTGTGTTCCATATTGACGTAATCTTTACAATTGGAGCTTAGTGTTATCAGATGATACGTGGCCATATTGTGAGATCAATGAAAAATGATAGTTTCCTTATTGTTGGAGACTTGCTCTTTTTATAAAATAGAGTATGTCACGTGTATAATTTTTAGGGGTTTTAGTTTCTAAATTTTTGATAAATTAAAATTAAGCGGGTATTATCGATGTCCGATATTTTAAAGTTAGGCGATTTAAAAGTTACATGTAAAACACGAAAAATAAACGCTCGATATAAAGTAGGAATGATGACATTCGGATAATGTTGATATATCTATTAATAAATGATGAATTAGTATTTAATAAACGTTAACGCGCTATATAAACGAATGACGTTTAAAGGTTTATCATAAATTGATGAAGAATGCCCATGAAATAATAATAATAATAAAAAATAACAAAAACGAAGACAATAAAAATATTTTTATGTCATGAGGAGAATACTTGTTAGACATTGCCAGTAAATAATAAAAGACACATATTTGATATGTTAAAGCCTAACCTTGCCGGTTAACTGATAATTCAATATATAAATTTTTTTTTATATAAAAAACAAACATAATAAATAAAAGTCGGGTTATAAATATTGATCCGAAAGTTAAGAACTGCTACAAGTCGGGTATTAATACTCGATAATTAGATACTTTTCCAAAGAATCTCACTACGAGAGAATTGGATAAGAAAGCGTTGTCAATTGTCAAATAAGATAATATCCACAGATGAGTAAATTCGACTCAAAAGAATAAATGGTACGGGCACATATGTAGGTGTCCCTAACAATATGTCCCTATTTTGCACTTCTTGTAGATCTCAAAAAATTTAATCTTTCACAACTTCAAAAAAAAATGTAGAGTTTATTAACACTTTCATGGTGACTACTAATCAGCCTTGCATTGTCCCTTCCAAATTGTATGTAGGCGCGCAACTATATACAATTTTAGGATTAACGATGCAATACTCAGTTCGTCAAAACTTTTTCATCATGTTTAAAATATATATATTCATGCTTAATCATGAAATAAAAATCAAATGAATTTATAGAGATGTTCTTTTTTATGAAAACAATTAAGTTTTCCAAGGTGTTTCATAAACAACTTTATTTCAATAACGATTACTCATAAATCTCATTTTGAATAATCCATATGGTGATGAAAATTCATTTTTTTTCAAGGGATACTGTTTTAACTTATAAAAACAATGATTGATCTGCAAAAGAGTGATGAAAAGTTGTTCACCAAGAACTAACTACAATATGATAGGAAATGAGCTTTAGCCAAATAATCATGAGGTTCATGTCCTCGGTGGCACTCAAAAAAAGAATAATCCACTATGTAACTCAAACCGAGATGAGTGCTCGTTCAATGGTTGCATCACTAATGCGAACATTAGGATGAAGCAAGAAAAGATAGATAACATCGATACATGTAAAATTTAGCAATCATAGGTAGTCTTTTAATTAATCACAAACAAGTCAAAATTGTACCGTAACACATTACGTGTCACTATGTCATACAATTCCAAGAACTCATCCTACCAACTGATATCTCAATTAAGTTATGGATTTTTAAAAGACATCACAATGAATACTAATCTACAATAGTCATTAGGTGTTTCACATGTCCCGAAAGATCCATCGGTCCCAATTTCAGAAGGAGATTTCTTCGATTTATTTCTTGGACACTGGGCATCCTCGTCATTGGACAATGGTCTAGGAACAACCCTTAACACGAACCAACAATCATTTAAAACCTTACAATTCAATCACAGGACTTAACGACTCCCTCTTAACAATCTCATATTTCATACAAGTTAAATTTTACTTTATTCAAGTTTCCAATGAACTAATACTCAACACGACATCCTACCTCATTTTCCAATACTTTCATCCTTATTCTTAGACCTTAATAGGGCAATAAAAGTTCGATATGAACAACACTCAATTTCCAATCCTATAGCTTCTTCATCAATAGTTATCAAATGAGTCACTAGTATGAAATGACTCACAAATTCAATTAGACTTCTCGGAAAGGTACTAGTGGCGTGAGGCCTTTGGGTAATCGTTCCAATGACAGCCTCAAGTGCAACATTCACCCTTTCGATTTCAAATTAAGAATTGGGTGACACCAAATCAGATGACACCTTTCCAGGTGGTAAGGTTTTGTCAAACTTCACTCTATAAGGAAAGATCGTCATGACATCGATATCAGATTTAATCTCGCCAATTCTTCTTTACGATCATAATCAACTACTATCAACATTTATATGAATATCAACCATTTTGTTGGGATCATAAATATCTACAACTTGGTTTAGATCTAGAATAGCTAGAATTCCTACGAGAATAGCTTCGATTGATTTGCTAGGGGAGTTAGGGTTTCTTGTGACAATATACATCGTATAAGTACCTCGTATAAATATTAAAATAATCATCAAACAATCATGTAATCAAATTACAATATATATATATATATATATATATATATATATATATATATATATATATATATATATATATATATATATATATATATATATATATATATAATCCAAGTTATATATATTAAAATAACACTTCTCAGTGTGGCCTTGTCGGTAACTCGGGAATTCTTCGGCACCGTTATAGTCAAAAGATTTTTAGACATTTTGAGAAAAATGTTTATAGTCAAACGATTTTGAAATGTTTTATTCAAAACCTTGGTTTTAAAAATCTTTTGTTCTCTATAACGAGAGCTCTGGTACCAAACTGTATAACCCTCAAATATTCATACTTTAGTTCAGCGAAGAGTAGTTGGTGTTACGGTATAACACGTTACTCAAATCATAGACAACGCTTAAAATCGCGTCGTTTAATAATAAAGCATTTTCCATTCATGAATATCAAGTTACATAGGTCCCAAGTCATAGCATTTCATATAATTTTACAAATCATTTGAATGGAAATTGTTATTTAAGTGCGGGCCATAAATTCTTGTCGTCTTCCCGAGAATTACCTTCAAGTACCTGAGATAAGACATGTTAAAAGAAAAGGGTCAGCGAAAACGCCGAGTGAATTCATAGAGTTTAATGAAATCCATTAATATATCATCGGTATAAAATTATCACCGAAAATAATTTGTACAATTCCTTGTCGTAGGCCATAAAATAAGCCAAGAACATTTTATACAAATCTTTGTTAAAATCATAATATAGGCTTTTTCCTTCAAAACCATTATACGAACCAATGTCGTAAAAACATCATACAATACGTTTTATAACGTTGTATAGAGTTAAATAACAACCGTTGTATGAATATGGTTATGTAAAACCAAAACACGAACATAATATCAATAACAAGACCTTGTATTGCTAGTCAGGCAATATATTGTAGTTCAATGCGTATAGCAGTATTTTTATTATTGGATTATTATAAGCCACATGACATTGCTACCTTACTATAACAAACAACGGGTAGCTAACACGAAACTCATTTGCCCATCTAAAACAGCTTGTCGTCACAATAATCATGCTTATATAAATCTTCTCATACATAAATTCTCTTACCAATCAATGTGGCACGACGAGGATCAACCGTCAAGGCGCGAACTCGGGTGATCTTCCGCAAATAGTACTATTATATGCATAAGCGTCTATCAAATCCCGGTAGTTCTCAATTCACGCTAATGGGACTTTTAGTGACATAACCTAACTATAATAATCCATTTTATTTCATACATCGGGTCATAAAATCATTCATCGGATCATATAATCATTCGGGTCCAAATCAATAAACAAACAATCGGGAGAACTGGTGTCCTATTTTTATTAAAACCAACATGTTATCTCCCTCGCGAGTTTATAAAACATTTCATAAAAGCATTTAAAAGAGTCCGAGGCTATGAACTCACATTGATTGAGAAAGGCGGTTATCAGCGATTTGGATGTACGGTACGTGCTTCAATCACGGAAACCTAGACAAATAATACTTGTCTTAGACTCTTGTCCAATAACTTTGTAAAAACAACGACTATGTATATATATTATGATAATATAATTATGATGATGATCAAGTGGGATTTTTATCTCTTCATACACATTATAGTGTTATGTGTTAGTCAAATTTTTGACTAGGTACACTAGTTTCAATCCAATTTCATATTAAGGCCCAATAAGCCATTAAAAGGCCATACATTATATTAGCACAATTATACTTTTAATATCAGGCCTATACTCATATCTTGGGCCCAAGTGGGTTAAGCCCAATGAGTAAGTCCATTAGTGTTTATCCCAACTAGTTGGGTCAATAGTCCAGTAAGGCTACTTTGGCCCGTTAATGTCCATAAGTCGTAAAGGTCGGGTTTTATCGGTTTTTACTTGTTAAATGTACTTAAACATGAGTATATGAGTTATAAAAAGTTTACATTAGACGGGTCCGACCGTCTAAGTTTTAATTGACGAAAACGTTAATCTTTCGGTTTTAGCCGAAAAGACGTAAAACTTACGTATATAGTTTTATAACTTATAAAACTTATAAAATTGCCATTTTTATAAAATGTCCCATTTATTTCCAAAGTAAATAGTTATTTATATGTAATATATAAGTTAGTGGGTTTTAGGTATACATTTTATATTAGTTTTATTTGAGTGCTCATTTTATAATATATACATTTATTTTACAAATTTGGTTATTATTTTCACTCTCACCATTTTTACCATATCTTGAGTTATACAAGGAGATAGAAGCTCATTTTTGGGCAGCACAAACGAAATGATATGTGCTACAATTAACTCAGCTTTAGCTACTGCTCAATCAACATCTAAATGTCTATAACAGTTCGTCCAAAACAGACTATACAGATTTGAACTTCAATATTGTTTATCTCACTCATTTTATGGATTCCATTGAGTGGCCAACTCTCACATATGTAAAAGTCTCATATCTTACTGTATATTAATTTATCCAAGCTACTTTAACAAGTTATCATCTAGTTCTTTACTGTTTTATACAGCCTACATTTTTAGTCATGATTTTAACATCTTTTCATGTAGCTTTTAATCATTTTAACCAAATTTATCAACACCAAATCCCCACATAATATTTTGATCATCATTCATCATCATATACATATACATAAATGAAGAAAATACAAGATTACATATTCAAAATAACAAGACGATAGGAAAAAATAATCTCTATACCACCAACGTGATGAAATGATGAGTTTTTTGATGAACAAGACTTGGTTTTGGGTAACCAATCTTATGAGATATCAACACCACTTCTAGGATCACCAAGTACTTGTAGACTCCTTGAAAAATAAGCCCTTGATCTTCATGAAATCTCCTTGCTAGATGTTAAGATCACCTCAAATCTACAAGTCTTCAAAGGGTTTTCATCTTGATCAAGTTTAAACACAAGATTTATGGTAGAAACTAGATCAAATGATGGTGTTTTGTGGTGGTGAAAAGTTGATGAGGATGGTGATTGTGGGAGGGTTATGAACGTCCAAAGAAAGAGGGAGAGAGAGTGAGATTGGGAAAGATTTAAGCTAGTATTGCATGTAAGAAAAGTGAGAAAATGGTTTTAAGGTAGTAGTTTGGTGGTTTAGTAAGCTTTGAGGACAAGTGTCCCTCATGCTTGTAAAATCTTGCCACCCATAGTGGGGGTGAGACAAGTGTATACTTGTTTCATTCCCACTAATTTACGGGTACTCCTCGATTCTAGTTTCCTCGATTTGCGTGCCCTCGGGTCGTTTTACAAAAAACGTTTTTATAAATTATGCATCAACGACACAAAACGGATCTAATAAAATTTGTCTCATCAAAAACGGAGTTCAAAAACGTAAATACGTAAACCTAGGGTTTCCGGTTTAGTCGTAAAGGAAGCTAAATTATTCATGTAAGTCCTAATTTCTTCTCGTAAATTTGTGAGTTTATGAACCAACACAAAATTAAAATTACAAAATAATATTCAAGGAAAAATTTATTTTCTGAAATGTCGGACTGTCACCAAAACGGTGTATGTAAACGTAAGCACGTAACGTAGAATTCTCCGGTTTAAACGTAGTCGATGCTATTTCAAGACGTAAACACAAATTTCTTCCCAAAAATGAGTGAGTTCATATTATAACATTAAAATAATGTTTTTAAATAATACTTGAGAATAAAATATCAACCATAAAAAGACGGATTGTCACAAACCGATTTTCATCTAACAACTTTTTCAGATTTTGATCACGCAGGTTGCCTTGATAGTCGAAAAAGCACTTCTGGGAGCGTATAGTTTCTAGGGGAAGACAAGCTTGTGAGCTGGTCGTCAAAGAAGCCGGATTTCACTTCGCTCTCATCAGCTGAAGCAAAGTATGTGTAACACCCCCACATTTGTTATGCGCAGCGGAACTACAACAATGGGTGCTACACAGTATTCATTGCACACAAGAGATATCAAACGACGCTAAAAAGACGTCGACTTAAAACTTGAAATTTAAAATTGTTAGATGATACATGTCCACAGTTTTTCCAACCCCAAATAGTGCACAGAGTTTAGCGTTTTCGGTCCCCATGAATCTCAACCCCAAAAACTTCAGTTTTACAACCACATGACATTAAACATAAAAATCGTTTAAGTAGAAAAGGAGGGAAAAACAAGCGGACACCAAGCCGATCACACAACATCCATCCCATGCATGCTCCATCCTACTGCTCAGCGGTTACCTGAAACACATGCCAAAAATTTGGTCAACGAAAACGTTGAGTGGAATTCATAGGTTTTTCAATCCTTTTGAACGTATATATAATAAAAACCATTCGTGATCATTTATAGTCTTGTCGATCAAACAAACTATAATCAGGATACTGACAATTGTGTTTAAGCTCATGACACTAATCCATTAACTCAATCACCTGCGTAAATATACCGGCATGATTCAGATGAAACCAGTGCCCCTTCTAAAGGCATCAGTTGCAATTATACCTTATTTCTCATACAAAATAATCTACCGCAGAACTTACTATAAGTACAGCTTCTCGGCTAGCATTGGGTCGTTAACCCCGTAGTACTACAAATTGCATAAGCGGCTATTTCCCCCTACTCGAGGGCAAGACAATAGTTAATAGTTCATGAATTTAGGGACTTTTGCAACTTTGGTACTCAACACAATTTCTAAGGCAACTTTCGGGTCTAACAATCATTCATGATATACGTTCCTTTTTAAAAACTAGCATGTATTTCCCTCGCGGGTAAAACAATTTGAAATAATATAAGCGAGGCTATAAATTCACACCTTAGATATTAAGTAGTCGGTAGTTCGAGGAGTGATCACTGACGATGTTACGGATGCCCGGGTAAATCAACACCTATCACAAATAACGCGTAATGAGTAATCTCATTTAAATACTTACGGTACTGTATAAAATACATATATACAAGTCACTTAAGACAAATATAACTCACGCCAAAAACAAAAACAACAAGTATCATTCATTTTATACCATTCATTCTTATAACCTACGTTGTCCATTTTTACACGTTCTCGCCGGTACTTGACTAAAGTACGGGCTGTTTTACCTTATTAAACCATGCTTATAAAATTTGACAAAATTTCCAAAAATCCTATATGACCTGTAGATAACATGTTTTTAAGCCCAACAAAAGTTTTCACTTTTACGACCCGTTACGCAACTCATTTCCACGACTACATTTTACGGGCTGAAATTGCGCTTCGACCAATTTTGACCACTTTGACCTATATGAAAAATACCTTTGACTTCCTTGACTCATAAGTCAACATATAGAACCATTTGTACAGGTTAGGGACCAAGTTTTGACCCTTGACCATTTACCAAATTATACTTGTGACCCTCGGGATTTGACTAAAACTTTGCACAAATCCGGATTGTGAAAGTCCTCGTCTCCCGGTACCCGATCTTTAAAATGTCATAACTTTTAGCTCGTTTTGAGTCACGGGCTCTACCTTATACCAAATTAAAGCTAGAAAAACCCTCTATCACTACATTTAGTTTTCAAGACCTGGAACAAAAATCATTTTTATAAAATAGACCAAATGTTTCTGCCTAAAAATGACTATACCAAAAACATGCTTAGACTCGATTCCAAGACTTCTAACCAACACTAAACATCATCCTAAGCCTTCCCAAACATATACTAACATCAAACTTCCATCCTACCCCTATTGATCAACCAATCTCAATATCAAGAATCAAAGAAAATGAACATGCAAGTAATAAGACCTACATGAATCATCCTAAAACAACAAACCAAACACAAATATAACATGCAAAATCAACAACCACCATGGCTCCCCAAACACCCTCTTTGCCGTGGGGTTTGGGTGACCCAATCACCACAACCAAATTAATTTTGGTGGGTTTTCATGGTGTTTATACTTCCATAACACTAAATTATCAACATGCACTAGCTCTTTAAGCCTCAAAAACGAATTTGGATCATATGGAAAAATCTTGAAAAATTTTTATCAATGCATGTTGGATTTGAGCACATGAATATGTGGGGAATGACCAAACTAAGCGTGGTCTAACCTTAGATTTTTGAAAAATCAAGTGGAAAATGATTTTTGGTGAATTTTTGATGGTGGTGGGGTGTGCCGTGGGTTTGAGAGAGAAGAGAGGGAGAGTGTTTGATTTTTTTTTTGTAAACTTTGTATGTGTTTATGTGTTTAGTCATTTTGGCCCTTTTGATGGGTTAGGAGGGACCTAAATGCAATTTTTGGCTTCTTTTGTCCTTAAATAGAAAACGACCTCAAAACTTTGCGGGTTTGACTCATTTGTCAATTGTGAAAATTTTACGGGAGTCGGAAATCTTCCCGAATGCTCCAAAATATTTTTGGGATACTTTAAATGTACTTGGAAGGCTATAAAACTCACCCGACTCAACTTAACACGAACCGTAAATAAAATTCTCGAAAAATTACATTATCGATAAATCGTCAAAAATTATATGAAATTGGGCATCCCTCGGGATCGTAATCGTCATCGTCCTTCTTAAAACGTCAAACGTAAAAATTATAACCTCGAACATCGGCTTTAACCAAAATACTTATAATTATAGAAATTATAATTTATCAAAAATTTCAAAAATTAGCGTAATTTAGGGTATCGTTAATGACCTCGATTCTAGGGTGTCACATCCACCCCTCCTTAAAGAGAGCGACGTCCCGGCGCTCGCCTCTTCTTGTACTCACATTTCGTCTACTGGAACAGATGAGGATACCTTTCCTTGAAAAAGTCCTCACGTTCCCAGGTGTATTCCGGTCCACGCTTAGAATTCCATCGGACCTTCACAATGGGAATCCTACTACGCTTCAACCGCATGACCTCCCGGTCCATAATTTCCACAGGTTCTTCCATAAAGTGCATTTTGTCGTCTAGTCGAATTTCGTCCAAAGGAATCACCAATTCCTTGTCCGCCAAACTCTTCTTCAGGTTCGATACGTGGAACGTGTCATGAATAGCACTAAGCTCGGTCGGCAATTCTAACTTGTACGCTACTGGTCCAATTCGTTCAACGATCTTAAACGGTCCAATATACCTCGGACTCAACTTTCCTTTCTTTCCAAAACGAATTACACCCTTCCATGGCGATACCTTGAGCATAACCATATCTCCAACTTCAAACTCCAACGATTTCCTTCGGTTATCGGCATAACTTTTCTGTCGGCTTCTCGCAGCAAGTAGTCGGTTCTTGATCTGCACGATCTTCTCTGTCGTTTCTAACACCATTTCGGGTCCAGTCAATTGACTTTCCCCTACTTCACTCCAACACACGGGCGATCTACACTTCCTTCCATACAATGCTTCGAACGGTGCCGCTTTGATACTCGCGTGATAACTATTATTGTACGAAAATTCCACTAGAGGCAAGTGGCGTTCCCAACTTCCTCCAAAATCAATCACACACGCTCGGAGCATGTCCTCCATCGTTTGAATCGTTCGTTCACTCTGGCCGTCAGTTTCCGGGTGATAAGCCGTGCTTAAACTCAGTTCAGTGCCCATCGCACGTTGAAGCGATTTCCAAAATTCCGACGTAAATCTACTGTCGCGATCCGAAATGATCGATAACGGCACTCCATGTCTACAGACGATCTCTTTCACGTACACGCTGGCGAGTTTTTCCATGCTGTCCGTCTTCTTCATAGGTAAGAAATGAGCAGATTTCGTCAACCTATCCACAATTACCCATATCATATCGCATCCACTAGGAGTCCTAGGTAAACCCGTCACAAAATCCATTGCGATTTTCTCCCATTTCCATTCTGGGATTTCTGGTTGTACCAACAATCCAGATGGTTTCTTATGTTCTGCCTGAACCTTTGCGCAAGTCAAACACTTACTGACGTAACGAGCAATATCTGCCTTCATATTCGGCCACCAATAAACTTTCTTCAGGTCGTGGTACATCTTATCCGATCCAGGATGTATCGAATACTTCGACTTATGCGACTCATTCATAGCCAATTCTCGAACTCCAGGCTTTCCTTCCTCAGATGGACACAATGGTAACCAAATCCGATTCTCAAAATATCTTAGTCCGTCAGACCTAATCACGAAAAGAGGTTTCAACATTCGTCCCAAATTCTCGGCTTCAACATTCCCTTTCATCAATCCTCTCTCCTGAGCCTTCAGTATAGTTTCGGTTAAGTCAACGCTCTCAGTCATCACTAAAGCTCTAACCCTCAAAGGTTTCTCCCGTTCTTTCCTACTCAATGCATCCGCTACAACATTCGCCTTCCCAGGGTGATAGCGAATTTCACAATCATAATCACTCAATAGTTCAACCCATCGTCTTTGTCGCATATTCAACTCCTTTTGATCTAAAATGTGCTGCAAACTCTTGTGATCAGTGAATACAACACACTTTGTCCCATACAGATAGTGTCTCCACAGCTTCAACGCAAAAACTACCGCTCCTAATTCCAAATCGTGCGTCGTGTAGTTCTCCTCGTTCTTCCTTAATTGCCTCGACGCGTAAGCTATCACCTTTTCACGTTGCATTAATACCGCTCCATAACCTTTACGAGACGCATCACAATACACTACGAAATCTTCGGTTCCCTCAGGCAATGATAAAATCGGCGCGGAACATAACTTATCCTTGAGCGTTTCGAAAGCAAGCTCTTCCTCAATTCCCCATTCATACACCCTATTCTTCTCGGTAAGCCGCGTCAATGGTTTCGCAATCAACGAAAATCCTTCGATAAACCTTCGATAATACCCTGCTAAACCCAAAAATTGTCGAACCTCAGTCGGCGTCGTCGGTGCTGACCATTCCCTGATCGCTTCGATCTTAGCAGGATCTACACGAACTCCTTCCTTATCAATCACATGACCTAGAAACTGCACTGATTCCAACCAAAACTCACACTTAGTGAATTTTGCATACAGCTTCTCCTTCCTTAACAACTCCAAAATCCTTCTCAGGTGCTTCTCGTGTTCCTCCTTACTCTTAGAGTAAATAAGTATGTCGTCGATGAAAACAATAACAAACTTATCTAGATACGGCTTGCACACGCGATTCATAAGATCCATGAATACAGCAGGCGCGTTTGTCAACCCAAACGGCATCACTCGAAATTCAAAGTGTCCATACCGCGTACGAAAGGCAGTTACAGGAATATCCTCCTCTCTTACACGCAGTTGATGATACCCTGATCTTAAATCGATCTTTGAGTATACACTGGAACCTTGCAATTGATCGAACAAATCATCAATCCTCGGTAATGGGTACCGATTCTTAACCGTCAGCTTATTGAGTTCTCTATAGTCAATACACATCCTAAACGAACCATCCTTCTTCTTTACGAACAACAGTGGCGCTCCCCAAGGTGATGAGCTCGGCCTAATAAATCCTTTGTCCATCAACTCCTTCAATTGCTCCGCTAACTCCTTTAACTCAGATGGTGCTAAGCGATAAGGTGCACGTGCAACCGGTGCAGCTCCTGGCACTAAATCAATTCGAAACTCGACCTCACGATTAGGCGGTAAACCTGGCAACTCGTCTGGAAAAACGTCCGGATACTCGCGAATAATTGGTACCTCTTCAATCCTCGCCTCTACATCACCATCGCTCGAAACTTGTGCCAAAAACACATCGCATCCGCTCTCTACGCACTTCATCATCTTCAAACACGAAATCACCTTCAAACGAGAAGTGCATTCGTCTCCCTTAACCGTCAAAACCCTATTCCTCAGCGGAATCTGCACCAATCTCTCACCACAGACGATCGTAGCACTATGCGCCATTAGCCAATCCATTCCCACAATCACGTCAAACGATCCTAGCTCTATAGGCATCAAGTCGATTTTAAAAGCGTAGTTTCCTAACTTCAAGGTACACCCTTTCAGTATAGTATTCGTACTAACAATTTTTCCATCGGCTAATTCAACATTATAACTAGTCGTTAACAACACCGGTTCTCTATCGATATGACGACTAAATCTAACGTCTACAAAACTCTTGTCGGAGCCAGAATCAAATAAAATACTAGCATAACAAGCGTCTAGCAAAAACGTACCGGTAACCACATTGGGACCTTGTGGTTTATCAGCAGTTCCTACTTGATACACAGCTGCCGCATTATTTCCTCCCCGTCTGTTTCCTGCCTTCGGGAAATTCGCTTGCACATGCCCTCTTTCTCCACAGCTATAACATCCTCTCATCCTGATAGCATTAGCCCTAGTGGCTACTCCTCCTGTTCGACAACTAGCTGTCCTATGACCTGCCTTTCCACACTTGCCGCATGCCGGCGGGCAATTTCCAACATGATACAAGTTGCACTTTCCACAATGGGGGTTCACTTTCACACCTCTAGGGTTCGTCACTGCCCTCATCCCTTCGTTCCTTCTCTAATTAAACTGCTGATTACGGTTCGGCCCATGGTTGTTTCGATTTCCTCCTCGGTTCTGGCCTTGGGATTGATTGCCTTGTGCCGCTTCCCATTTCCTTTTGTTGCCCTCAGCAATGTAGTTCTGCTTGTCCTGAAGCTTAACGTCCATCAAAGCGTGAGCCATTTGAACCGCTTCATCAAACGTTCCAGGTTTCGACGAAGTTGTTTCACCTTTGATGTTGCTAGATAAACCCTTAATATACTGCTTCATTTTCTTGGCATCATTGGCAAATATGTCCGGACACAAAAGACTTAACTCATTGAATCTCCTGGTGTAAGCAGCTATATCGTTGTTCTTTAAGGTCAAGTGTCTCAGTTCGTCCTCCAATTGCCCCAATTCCTCCTCTGGGCAAAACTTCTTGGTCAACAAAGCTTTGGTTGCATTCCACGTTCTTGCATTTGCCACAGCCAATCCCACCGTAGCTACCTGGGTATTCCACCAGCTTAACGCATCATCCAGAAATGTAGCTGCTGCAAACTTTACTTTATCCGCCTCTGCACAACCACTGATTTCAAACGTACTCTCAACTTTTTCCAACCATCGCCTAAGTTCTAGGGCTCCACCCGATTCACGGAACTGCGTGGGACCGCACTTCATAAAGCTAGAATAGGTACACACTCTCGGGGCTGGTTGTCTCCCCGCGTTCCTTCCTGGATCCTGATTTCTCCCAGCTCGGTCCGCTTGCAACGCATTAGCTATTGCTTCCTGAATCATGTTGTTAACACGATCGGCAGTCAACTTTGGAGGCATTGTTTTATCGAATATCTCTTTCTGCAAGACAAAGAAAATAGAAAAACAATGTAAGTATTCATATCAAGTTTCCCAGACATAAAATACATACAACGACACATCACTACGGAGTTACTAATATTCATCAATTCACACCACAAAAGATCAAATTTAAGACATATCACAGATCATGAAAGGTAACATAGATTGTATTGATAGTTAACCAAAATCGTGACAAGTAATGCCACTACAATCATTCACCACAAAACATCAAGTACTTGAGTTTCTCGTCATAATACCATCATACAAAGGTCTAAAATAGTTCTATTACAATGATCAAAGAAAATAAAAAACAAGTAACTAGGCATGTGGTGATCCACACTGCCTCTTGGATGGCGGCTCGTCGTCGTCTTCCTCGGTTTCCTCATCACTCACGTCCTCGTCCACATCATCCACTTTTCCCTTTCCTTTCTCATCAGGCCCACATTCTGTTTCCTTTCTCGTCCCTGATGTGGATCCATACTCAATCGCTACTTGATTTCCCACCGAAATACAAGCACCTCCAGTAGGCGGCTGAACCATGAAGTCATTCGCCTCCATCTCCACATCGTCCACGAATCTCCAATCCGGGGGCAATGAATCCCTCACACGGTGCTCCCAACTCTGCATCCTCGACAACCTCATCTGATCTTCCCTCACACGATCAAGACTAGCACTTAAATTCGCAACCATTGATTTTAAACTGTTGATGGCACTTGTGTTCATCATCCCATCATACGCAATCCTTGAAGTCCTTTCCAACAGTCTTTGATGTTCCCTTTCAGTCTTATCAAACTTCTTAATCACCCTAGTCTCAACTACAAACCGCTCATACATTAACCTTTCCATCCTCCCCAAACGACCTGCGGGATCCCAGTAGTGTCTCGGTCTCGGAAAGTAGACCCTTGCAATATTCTCATGAATCGATGGCGACTTGGATGACTCTCCACTGCTCCCAATACTTTCTCTAACCAATCCTGGCACGGTTCTCAAATAATCCTTACAATTGTCCATCGGGCGATCAAAGGGTTGCTGCTCATAACGACCGGTCGGTGGTACCTCATAACCCTTCGGCGAACTCGGGGATTGAAACAAATCGGGTTCGGTCTGGCCTACGGCATCCTCGGGAATGCCATCATCCAATAGCTCCTCGGGCTCTTCTTCGGAATCCTCATTGTCGTCACTACTCATGCTGAAATTATCCACCTCACTTTCGCCATTGTCGTTTTCCGGCCCTATTTCGTCTTCTGGAGCGATCCATCCATTATTATTGTCCAGCGGGTTCGGAGGAAACGGTCCCCCTTCGTGACCTACGACGTAATCGTTGGGCGGTACCTCGGCCATTCCTGCAATAACAGCGAATTTCGGAGGGTACATAAGTAATTATACAATAATTATAAATATATGCATGCAAATGCAATGCAAAGGTGGTACATATGCCCGAAATGTAATAATATGATGCTCATGCATGATTAATATGAAAATTACGATGTCGGATATTTCACGTAAAATTTAGCGTCTACATATAGTAAATCCCATACTTATATAATAATTACCCACTTATATACTTTACTCAAAAGTATACGTCAAATGCCATAAATACAACAATAAATCTTACCGGAGCCATGCAGGATAGTTGTGTGTGCTTGGACCCTTTTCTTACGACACCAAAAGTTATAGTTTAGGATTTTCAAAAACGACCTAGTTCTCTATAACTCGTGGCTCTGATTACCAATCTGTAACACCCCCACATTTGTTATGCGCAGCGGAACTACAACAATGGGTGCTACACAGTATTCATTGCACACAAGAGATATCAAACGACGCTAAAAAGACGTCGACTTAAAACTTGAAATTTAAAATTGTTAGATGATACATGTCCACAGTTTTTCCAACCCCAAATAGTGCACAGAGTTTAGCGTTTTCGGTCCCCATGAATCTCAACCCCAAAAACTTCAGTTTTACAACCACATGACATTAAACATAAAAATCGTTTAAGTAGAAAAGGAGGGAAAAACAAGCGGACACCAAGCCGATCACACAACATCCATCCCATGCATGCTCCATCCTACTGCTCAGCGGTTACCTGAAACACATGCCAAAAATTTGGTCAACGAAAACGTTGAGTGGAATTCATAGGTTTTTCAACCCTTTTGAACGTATATATAATAAAAACCATTCGTGATCATTTATAGTCTTGTCGATCAAACAAACTATAATCAGGATACTGACAATTGTGTTTAAGCTCATGACACTAATCCGTTAACTCAATCACCCGCGTAAATATACCGGCATGATTCAGATGAAACCAGTGCCCCTTCTAAAGGCATCAGTTGCAATTATACCTTATTTCTCATACAAAATAATCTACCGCAGAACTTACTATAAGTACAGCTTCTCGGCTAGCATTGGGTCGTTAACCCCGTAGTACTACAAATTGCATAAGCGGCTATTTCCCCCTACTCGAGGGCAAGACAATAGTTAATAGTTCATGAATTTAGGGACTTTTGCAACTTTGGTACTCAACACAATTTCTAAGGCAACTTTCGGGTCTAACAATCATTCATGATATACGTTCCTTTTTAAAAACTAGCATGTATTTCCCTCGCGGGTAAAACAATTTGAAATAATATAAGCGAGGCTATAAATTCACACCTTAGATATTAAGTAGTCGGTAGTTCGAGGAGTGATCACTGACGATGTTACGGATGCCCGGGTAAATCAACACCTATCACAAATAACGCGTAATGAGTAATCTCATTTAAATACTTACGGTACTGTATAAAATACATATATACAAGTCACTTAAGACAAATATAACTCACGCCAAAAACAAAAACAACAAGTATCATTCATTTTATACCATTCATTCTTATAACCTACGTTGTCCATTTTTACACGTTCTCGCCGGTACTTGACTAAAGTACGGGCTGTTTTACCTTATTAAACCATGCTTATAAAATTTGACAAAATTTCCAAAAATCCTATATGACCTGTAGATAACATGTTTTTAAGCCCAACAAAAGTTTTCACTTTTACGACCCGTTACGCAACTCATTTCCACGACTACATTTTACGGGCTGAAATTGCGCTTCGACCAATTTTGACCACTTTGACCTATATGAAAAATACCTTTGACTTCCTTGACTCATAAGTCAACATATAGACCCATTTGTACAGGTTAGGGACCAAGTTTTGACCCTTGACCATTTACCAAATTATACTTGTGACCCTCGGGATTTGACTAAAACTTTGCACAAATCCGGATTGTGAAAGTCCTCGTCTCCCGGTACCCGATCTTTAAAATGTCATAACTTTTAGCTCGTTTTGAGTCACGGGCTCTACCTTATACCAAATTAAAGCTAGAAAAACCCTCTATCACTAAATTTAGTTTTCAAGACCTGGAACAAAAATCATTTTTATAAAATAGACCAAATGTTTCTGCCTAAAAATGACTATACCAAAAACATGCTTAGACTCGATTCCAAGACTTCTAACCAACACTAAACATCATCCTAAGCCTTCCCAAACATATCCTAACATCAAACTTCCATCCTACCCCTATTGATCAACCAATCTCAATATCAAGAATCAAAGAAAATGAACATGCAAGTAATAAGACCTACATGAATCATCCTAAAACAACAAACCAAACACAAATATAACATGCAAAATCAACAACCACCATGGCTCCCCAAACACCCCCTTTGCCGTGGGGTTTGGGTGACCCAATCACCACAACCAAATTAATTTTGGTGGGTTTTCATGGTGTTTATACTTCCATAACACTAAATTATTAACATGCACTAGCTCTTTAAGCCTCAAAAACGAATTTGGATCATATGGAAAAATCTTGAAAATTTTTTATCAATGCATGTTGGATTTGAGCACATGAATATGTGGGGAATGACCAAACTAAGCGTGGTCTAACCTTAGATTTTTTAAAAATCAAGTGGAAAATGATTTTTGGTGAATTTTTGATGGTGGTGGGGTGTGCCGTGGGTTTGAGAGAGAAGAGAGGGAGAGTGTTTGATTTTTTTTTTGTAAACTTTGTATGTGTTTATGTGTTTAGTCATTTTGGCCCTTTTGATGGGTTAGGAGGGACCTAAATGCAATTTTTGGCTTCTTTTGTCCTTAAATAGAAAACGAGCTCAAAACTTTGCGGGTTTGACTCATTTGTCAATTGTGAAAATTTTACGGGAGTCGGAAATCTTCCCGAATGCTCCAAAATATTTTTGGGATACTTTAAATGTACTTGGAAGGCTATAAAACTCACCCGACTCAACTTAACACGAACCGTAAATAAAATTCTCGAAAAATTACATTATCGATAAATCGTCAAAAATTATATGAAATTGGGCATCCCTCGGGATCGTAATCGTCATCGTCCTTCTTAAAACGTCAAACGTAAAAATTATAACCTCGAACATCGGCTTTAACCAAAATACTTATAATTATAGAAATTATAATTTATCAAAAATTTCAAAAATTAGCGTAATTTAGGGTATCGTTAATGACCTCGATTCTAGGGTGTCACAGTATGTGGCTCTATCCGCGTGTTGTGCTCAAGTCCTATGGATGAGAACTCAAGTCACGGATTATGGCTTCCATTTTGATAAAATACCTATCAATTGTGACTCAAAGTCGGCCATAGCTATATCTTGCAATCCGGTTCAGCACTCCCGTACCAAGCACATTGCAGTCAGATATCACTTCATCAAGGAACAAGTGGAACGTGGTATCGTGGAATTATACTTTGTTAGAACTGAGTACCAGATAGCAGACTTGTTTACTGAAGCCCTATCCCAAAATAGGTTTCAGTATCTTTTTGGTCGTCTTGGTATGAAGTATATGACTCTAGAAGACTTGGAGGTTTTGGCAAATGAAGCTGCTTGATATTTTCTCATAATGACTTCTATGCGCATCACAGCTTAGGACTCGGACCTCAAATAAAGAAAAGTTTATCACGGACGATAACTTATCCTTCTCAACGAGAAATTCATATTTCTCGGTCATGAGCTTCTCATAAAAACATTCAATGTTTTTAAGTTCATGAAAAACGACTTCTAAGTAAATGTCAGCTTAGAACTCGAACTTCATCTTAAGGAAAGTTTATCACGGATGATAACTTATCCTTCACAACGGGAAATTTATTATTCTCGGTCATGAGCTAGTCATAAACCAATCAACGTTTTGAGCTCATGAAAATCGGACCCGAAAGGGAAGTGTACGTTTCAGTGCGCTTTCCCTAAGCAATAGAAGAGAAGTCTTCTATCATGATTATTTTAAAACCGTTGAACATAATTTTTCAAGAATTTCTCAAAAGGTTATTCTAAATCTTTCAAAATTGTGTGTTCAACACTCTTTTCCTCATAATATGGTTCTTATATCTCAAAACTGTCATATGTTATTTAGATCAATTTTTGAGGGGGGTGTTTTAAAATCAAGCCTTTAATGCTGTTGGGTATATCCAAGAAATTGTCATATTTTATGTATCCAACACATTCCGAAAATGGTTTAAAATTGTCATAAGTAATAAATTATATCAGAAAATGCATCTCAACTCCGTACCTCAACATATTTTGCGGTGTCGTTTTTCCAAAATATTGTCAAATATTTGTTTTGTTGAGGGGGAGCATCCCGATTGAAAAAGTTCCATGATTCGTGCGTGCACACATGTTTCTATCCCAACGATTTTAAAAAATGTAATATTTTAATCAATTGGTATCTCTAATATGATGTTTTTATATTAGAGATAGAGAGAAAAAATGTGATTAAAATGTAATATATCGCAACATGTGATCTTAAAGACTCAAGTGCAATTCTTTCCTTCACATGCTAAACCATTTCTTATATCGATGCATGTGTGTAGGGGGAGCCTTTTCTGAAATGTAAAACTTTCAAAGTGTTAAAAGTTTTGATTTTATCAAGCACTTTGAATGGTTTTCAATGCTTTATGGTTACGATCTATACCTAAAACAACCTACTATCTACGACGGAACGTTGGAGTCAAAAGGTGGTTTAGGATAGGAAACTAAGTCCTATGATCCAACCAGAACCGGAGGGATCTACCCAAGGACATCCCATAGCTAGAAATAGTTGTCCTTAGGAACGATAGAGTTGAATGAAGCTGAATGCGTACCATTACTTATGTTAGCACTGGAACAATCACAACAAGGTGCTAGTGATGACGTATTGGTAAGCATTGGCGGAGTTGAATATTCTATGCAACTTAGGAAGAAACCGTGTTAACACATCTTTTGAAGACAAGTGTCATGGACCCAGTGATGCGATGCACAACCCTTCCCCAGCTATTCGAGTTTCTCTCAAAAGAAACTTGTCTCATTGTCACAAAGATCAACACGTATCTATTGACTTTCTCACTCCGAGTTAGTTGATATTCAAAAGGTGGCAGTCTGCTCCAGCCTTCGATTACCAAAATGCACTTATCGAGTCTAGAGCCAAAAAGAGATCAATCTATCATCTCATTAGGACACAATCGAGTCCTACGCATTATCCTTGTGATATTGTCAGAACATCTTAGTGATACGATTCACAATGAAGATGGAAATCCTGCTTGAGCCAGCATCAAACAAGCTCATGGTAGGTAACTTGTGCGATTCTACACGAATCAAACTTGTGAGAACTGGAAAGCAACTAAGTTTGGATTCTTAATTGATTCAAACTTGATTCCAGTTTTCTTTGCAAAATCCATGTGATCTTGCTAGAACATTCAGAGTGACACTCATTAGAGTTCATAATGACGAATGAAAATCCTTCCAGTGTCAACATCAAACAGCACTGCGGTAGGTAACTCGCAAGATTCTCTATGAATCAAGATTGTGACAAACTGGAAAGCAGCAATGGTGCGATTCTTATAGAATCAAACTTGTTCCAGGAATTCTAAATTGACGACTCTAATCAGACGGATAATTTATCCTTATGATTCACTCTTAACATTTGTTGTCTGCTTTGAGATGGTCGAGTAAAGAGAACTGGCTACTACCACCGGGAAAACCTGTCAAGGAGGTTTTTAATCGAATCTACCCTATCATAGGTACGGTATCTGATATCGTCTAAGGGTCTTCATCGACCGGAGGTAAAATGCTACCAAGTTAGGATGAAATGTTCAAAGCCATTTTATCCATGTCTATATATGTTGTTGCATATCAAGAAGGTGGTGTAGCTGTGTACTAACCAATGTCGATTCAGAAGTCACTAGAGCACAAGATGGCGATAATCAAGATACCTATGAATGTAAGAATGTAATAGGTCATCTTAGTCACAAGGAGCACAAGATGGAGATCTCAAGCACTAAAAGTTAAAAGACAAAGGCTCAAGATAAAGATCACAAAAGCATGAAGGAACAAATACGTTGCAAACAAGACCAAGACCAAGATAAAAGACCTAAGAAGGAAGATCACCTCCACAAGAATGTATTCACTCGATCATCTTATGCATTTTAAAGATGACCAATACATTGGGGGAGATTGTTAGCCCTATATTTTATATATAGTCGAACAAGAATGTAATAGGTCATCTTAGTCGTTAATGGTCTTGTATTGTAATAGGTTAGTCGGGAAAAACCGGGATTGGACTTTCAACTAATATTGTATAAGTTAGGGGCGTAAGCCCAAGACAAAGCCAAGCCCGACCCATGTCACTTAAACCCATGGCCCAACAAGTCAAGGGTACATAAACCCGCTTCCATGTGTGGAAGAGGGTGTTGGTTCATTTACTTTCTCTCTCTAGTAAACATAAACCTTCTACCATCTCTCTTGTTTCTCTCTCAACTTTTCTTCTCTTTCTCTCTCTAGAATCTTGTTTTATGGATTAAGTGGGATTAACATGGTTACAATAAAAGAATTATCAGATGTTATATTGGAGACTAAAAATGATTATTATATGTTTAGGATGAACGTCTTGACTTTGATTTCAAACAATTTAGGAAGTTGTGATTATCAATTGTGATTAAATTAAGTAATAGATTCTCAATAGTGATTATCAATAGTGATATATATGATCAGGGATAATCTTATATATGTAATCATAATTAACTAACAGATTATCAATAGTGATTATCATTAGTTATAAAAAATTTAATGTATTATCACTACTGATAATATATTAAAGTTAGTTTTTCTTAGTTATCAATATTTATTAAATGTTTTAATGTTTTATCAATAGTGATTATCAATAAGTTAATTTTTCTTCTACATTAAAGGAATTGTATGGTTTCATTCATCAGAGTAATGAGAACATTTTAATAGATAAATCATAAATAGAAGAAACAATTAATGAGAATTTGTTGAAGTTCCAAGATGATTCTAAGGTGATTGAATTTAGGGCCATACTAAAAGAAATTTTCAAAGAACCCGACATTCCAGAGTACCACACTTCTTCCTCAGAATCTGGCGATGAGAATGATAATCTTTCAGGTGGTGATCAATATATGAAAGTCAGTAGTCAAGATGATTACGGTTTTAATGATAGAAATCTTTGTTCTGAAGTACAAGATGTAGGCACGAAAACAGAAGCTGGGGGTAGTAAGAAATTGGAATCCGGACAAGAAAACGTTCAAAGTGTCGATGAAAGCATTTTTAGCGGTGTCACATACTATGTTGGTGATCAAGATGTAAATATGTGTAATCAAGATGATTAAGGATTGAATGATCAGAACGTTGTTTCTGAAGCACAAGATGGAAGCACCAAAATAGAGGAAGTTGGAAGTAGTAGGAAAATGGAATCTGGGCAAGAAAATGTTCAAGATGAGTAAGGATTGAATGATCAGAATCTTGTTTCTGAAGGACAAGATGGAGGCACCAAAACAGAAGAGGTTGAAAGTAGTAAGATAATGGAATCTGGGCAAGAAAATGTTCAAGATAAGGAAGTATTGAATGATCAGAATTTTGTTTCTGAAGGACAAGATGGAGGCACCAAAACAGAAGAAGTTGGAAGTAGTAAGAAAATGGAATCTGTGTAGAAATGATTCATATTCAGTTTCCGAACAAGAAACGGAAATTTTTAATCAAGATGAGATACTAGTGCTCGATGGAGGCACTAAAACAGAACAGGCTGGAAGTAGTAAGAAAGTACAAACTGGGCTAGAAAAGGTTAGAAACATAAACTACATTGTATATTCTAATGATTTTGATTATGATGATCCTGGATTTTTGAAGCAGTCAGTTGAAGCAATAGATCGAGTTTGCCAAAGTTAATATGATGAAGGATTAATTGGTCAAAATCTTTCTTTTGAAGGAAAATATGGATCGCAAAAACAGTAGAACCTGGAAGTAGTAAGATAATGGAATCTGGACAAGACAACGTTCAAAGTGTCCATGAAAGCATTTTTAGAAGTGATTCATATTCAGTTACTGAACAAGACATGGAAATAGAAAGTCGAGATGCGGTACTATTGAATGATCCAGCTGGAAGTTAAAAAAAACAGATCAAGCTGGAAGTATTAAGAAAGTAGTTATTGGTCAAGAAAATGCAACAAACCAAAAAGTCAATATAGATATTGATCATCCGCAATTTTTGAAGCAACAGGTAAATTTTACCAAGGTCAAACAAGTACTTTATTGGTTCATGATTCGGATTCAGAAGAATCAATGAATTATTAGTTTGAATTTGTAGAGCCAAAACTTTTAGCTGAGCTTTTCGCGAAACATAAAGCCGAAGAAGAAAAAAATCAAAAAGGATATAATGTACAAGTTAGTGATTCAGACACATTATCTCCTACATCACCATCTGAGTCCAGTATCCCTTGGACTCCTGGTTCCCAGCCAAGTTTTGATTTGCGTGTAACATAAAAAATTGAAAGGCAGAAACTCAGGGCAGAAATAAAAAGAAAAAGGGAAGAACAAAGAAGTCGACGCAAGAACAAGTATGAAAAAGAAGCAGTGGAAGGAGGAAGCAATCAGCCATGATGAGTGATTTATTTTATGTTTTAAAAAATATATCTACAATCTAGATTGATGTTTTGAATGATTTTTTTTCTAGCTTCACATATTGTACCTTTAATAAAATTTGATAATTGTATTCAATGGTTTTTTTTGTTAAAGGGTTACCCTGGTAAACATTGTATTTATCACATAAACATATAAGTACAATGGATAAATATTTATGTTTTATAAGTATATATTCATTTTCTATATTATATCACCAGTGATATCACACGTAAACAATTTTTAATATTCATGTTTTACAAGTATATTAATTTTCTATATTTGATCACCAGTGATATCACACGTAAACAATTTTTAATATTCATGTTTTATAAGTATATATTCATGTTTTATAAGTATATTCATTTTCTATATTTTATCACCAGTGATATCACATGTAAACAATTTTTAATATTTATGTTTTACAAGTATATATTTATTTTATATATTTTATCACTAGTGATATCACACGTAAACAATTTTTAATATTCAAGTTTTACAAGTATATTCATTTTCTATATTTTATCACCAGGGAAATCACACGTAATTTTTAATATTCATGTTTTATAGGTATATATTCATGTTTTATAAGTATATTCATTTTCAATATTTTATCACCAATGATATCACACGTAAATAATTTTTAGTATTCATGTTTTATAAGTATATACATTTTCTATATTTTATCACCAGTGATATCATACGTAAATAGTTTTTAGTATTTTTTATAAGTATTGGTAAGTGATTAGTTATTTATAATGATGTCTCATATATTTTTAAGTTGGTTTTCAATTTTTTTTATATCTCATATATCTTATTGAATAAAGTTTTATACACAATATTTTTTTTATAGTTAGTGATAATAAAGGTAATATTTTCAATATTGCAATGTTTTCTACCATCTTTGTGTTTCAAATATTATTTTTGAAGTTAAAGTTGACATCATCTAAGTTTAATCAGCAAAAGAAGGTTGAACAATTGTTTAAGATACATCATTTGTATATCACCAGTGATATACTACAAAATGTTTGTTCTAATAAAAAGTACTAACTGTTTAGTTAACATAAGACTTGGGGCTTATCATTCATTTTCTATCTTTTTGTTGATAGCATCTTCAACGATTTCTTGGACTGTTTTTCGTATTTGTCCTTGCTATCATCTTCAAACTTCTTTGCATAGTCTGTCATCACTCCTCTCTTTGTGTTTACTTCATGCATTAAAATCTTTGTCAAATACCTCTTCCTCATTATGTATTATTTGCAGTTGATGATCTTTGTTTGTTTCGGGAATAATTTGAGGATTCCATTTAGATGCCATCTCACCTTGATAAAGCTCCATATGCATCATTGTGTACAAGACATTGTCGATTTTGTTTTCCAGAATTTGCCATTTGAATTTCATCACTTTTGGTGGTCTGTCGTTGCTTATCTTCTTAATACACGTGTTTCCATGCTTCGTCAAGTAGTTGATCAACAAATTTTTCTACAGAAATTAAAATTTAAGAAATTAGTTATTGTGTATAGCCATGTAATGTATCTGCATTTATATAATTTTAAATTCAAGTAACATTATATATTTACTTACTATTTTGCCAAAGGCGTCTTGGTACTTTCTGTTGTATTCCACATTTGAGTCGTTGTCTAGTATCATAGCATTTGCTTTCTCAAGGTTGAAGACGATCACCAAATAATCACCTCCAACTATTGTTGGGAAAAACACAAGTCTCACATCTTTCATCTTCTTCTTAGCTTGTGAAGTAATCATGTATTTGTGCAACAACTTTTAAAACTTCTCATCATCGATCTCATTCAAACTCTCATTTTCCATCTGTTCCACGTCCTATAGATAAAAGATTTTTTAAAAATAAATTTAGTTCTTATATTTTTCAAGTTATTGAACATTTTTTTGTTATAAATTTTAAATGAACTTACGAAGTCAGTTGTTGCAAAGTATTGCCTTCTTAACCCGTTGCCTCCTGTGTGTATCCTTTCCTCGTAATTTAACACTTTAACAAAAGTGTCAATTACTTTTTTATGTATCTTGAATCCAGGTGCAAGAGTTTTTATTTCTTCTCTGCTTGCAATAGTTCCACTTCCATCATCGAATACTTCTTCACTACAAAACATTTATTATGTATTAGATTTATCACTAGTTTCTAATGATATTTATCCAGGACTATATAGTAAATATTAAACTTCTTCACCTGATCTGTCCTTGCATACAAAAGATGATGTTTTCTGAAATCATTTCATCATAGTGCAACTTATCTTGTGTTTTGGACATCTCGTTCATGTATGGAGATTTATAATACATCGATGGTTTCGTGATCCTTTTTCCTCTGCCTTGTGCTTCCTCCTATGCAATGCTTTCTATTTCGCTTACTTGTTCTGTACCAAATGCATTCTCTTGTACTTCCGGGCTTTCATAATTTTTATCATCTGTTTCATAATTTTTTATAAGGTTTTTTGTTTTTTATTTAATCTATAAGTGTAAAAAATAATACGTTTTTTGATAAAAGTTTATGTTTTGACCTTTTGTTTTTTCTGCATCCTGTTTTGCTTTTTGCCTTGTATTTTTCTTTGGTGTTGTTTCTGCTGCTGCTTCTTTTATCGCTTTTTTTGTTGCAGCTTCTTCTTTGTTTTTTTTCTTTAGATGTCTCTTTGTTTTCTTCTGTTTGTGCTTTTGGTTTTTCTTCAACAACAGATTCATGTTTGTCCTCTGCATGTTCCTTCGTTTCTGTTGCAGCTTCATGTTTGTCCTCTGCATGTTCCTTCTTTTCTGGTGTCGCTTCCTTTGTGGGCTCTATTGTTGCAGCTCCTTCTATGTTTGTTTTTGTTTGAGCAGATGTTTTTTCTCCATCTTTATCTGCTTTTGGTTCTTCTAAATTTTTTTTGGTGTTTGCTTTCCTGCAACTTTTTTACTGGTTTTTGAGCATCTTCTTTTGCAGTTGCATCCTTTTCTGTATTTGTAGCTTCCTCTTCCACCTGTTTTTTCTTTGCATCTTCTTCCTCTTTCTTCTTATTTTCAGCATCAGCATTCCTTTTACTTTTAGCCTACTCTTTTGCAGCTTCTTGCTGCTTCTTCTTTACATCTGCTTCTAAAAAGGACTTTTTCAACTTCAGCATTTATACATTTCTAGTTAAATATCACTAGTATTTGTTAAAGCATCATTATATTTTGTTGTTTTTGCTAGCCATAGTTTGGTAAAAGTATCATTATACATTAGTAGTCATTTATCATTTATCATTGATCAATAGTGATTTAACACTAGTTATTTAACACTAGTTTATTTTATGACTAGTGGTTAATCACTAGTGATTTGTCCATAACATGAACATGTTAAATTATTTGATTTTACTGACCTCTTTGAGCTTTGATTTTCATTCCATCTTCTTGCTTTTTCTTCTTATCTTCAGCATCAACTTTCCTTTTTCTTTCAGCCTCGTCTTTTGTAGCTTGTTGCTGCTTCTTTTTTTCAAGTGCTTCGTAGTATATTTTATCAGCTTCATGAAAGTATGTTTTGTTGTTGTTTCTCTCCTCGTGGACATCATCAATAAACCCAGCAGGACTATGAATATCATTTGTTGATGCATCTTTGCTAGTTGATGCACCAGCATAGTAATATGAATAATCCTTGGGTTCATCTACTTCCATTTCATTTCCAAACTCTCTTTTGAATCTTTGTACAAACAAGTTTAATCTTTAATCACCTTCAAAGACCTCTTGCATCTACAAGTTTTCGTTAATCATATCTTGAAGCTCTCTTCTCTCTTTTATAACTCTTTCAAACTTTTCTTCTATTGTCTCGTATATAAGCTGTGTTGAAAAAAATGCGTGTTAGGAATTTTACATCACTATTGATAATCTATTATAAGTATTTTTACTATGACCTGATTAAATATTATGTTAATTTTTTAACTTTAATGTATTATCACTATTGATAATCTTTTAAAAATCATCTTTAATGGATTATCAATAATGATAAAACTAACAAAGAAAAATTCTTTCAGATTATCGATAGTGATAAGATTATCAATAGTGATAATACATTAAAGTTGAAATCACTATTGATAATATATTATCACTATTGATAATATATTAAATTAACTTTAATTGATTATCAATAGTGATAAAACTAACAAAAAAATTATAGATATAAGATTCAATAGTCATAATCACTATTGATAAACTATTACCACTATTTTAGTTTTGACTATTGATTAATTATTATCTTAATTTTTTCATCTTTAATGTATTATCACTATTGATAACCTACTAAAATCAACTTTATTGGATTATCAATAGTGATAAAATATATTTGATTTTACTGACCTCTTTGAGTTCTTGCTTCTCATTTTCCTGTTCATCAACATTATTTTCTTCATCATCTTCTATCACTGAACCCAATCCAAACCGTCCATTCTTGATCTCCAAGTTTTCTCTTTCTTCTAAAAGATCAAAAGTCTAGTTTCTGATGCCAGGCCATTTTCGTGGAACATTCATCTCAGCAAAGTTTGTGTGATGCAAGTAAACCAGCTGTTTATATTATAATATTAAATATAACGTATCATGCATTAATAATATGATATTAGAAATAAATAAATAAAAAATTAAAGTGTAGATTAAAATTAATATTAGCAAAACGTTTGGGTCTTAGTACCAGTTTTCCGATGTCGACACATTCCAGTTGACCTTGCTTACTTGAATGCATTCCCAAATAAAAGTGCACCAGTCAAAATCACTAATGACGTCATCATGTTGTATGTTGTTTATCACATCATAGTTTATCCTCGAACTGTTATCACACTTTATCATGCAGTTTGCAAAGAGCATTAGGTAATTCATTTTGAACATAAAGTCTGTATCGGTTGTGTTCTGAATAACCTTTGAAATATCTATTGTTGTTGGATATTGCTTCTCTCCAAACTGTGCTTTGAATGAGTTTAAGAACACATCATTGTTTGCTCTTTCATGCTCAAATTCTAGTATTATTTTTCCCATTGGGATTCCTGTTGCTTCTCTGATTTTCTTTGGTGTGAACTTAATTTTATTGCCATTTGGCAGTGGCAGCTCCATGTTCTGTGTGTCTAGGTTTTTAAGTACAAAATATGTGAGCCGTGCCGGTACTTTGTTGAATCGAAGTTCCAACAAACTTCCAAAGCCCATTTGTCTAATCACTCTTTTCCTTTATGTCGATAGATTTCGATTAGCATTGAAGAGAGGTTGAACAGTTGTTTTAGCCCTCAATGGCTTGAAATTATCTTCATTTTTTAGTTTCATTATTTCTTTTCCTGTCATTAGTGCCATCTCTTCTTCATCAGATTCTTCTTTCTTTTTTCCTTTTCCTTTTAATGTTCTTTTTTTCCTTTCTTCAACTTGATTTGCTTTTTCGTCTCTTTTCCTTTTTTTATATTCTCTTGCTTTTCCTCTTGTTTTTTTCCTGCAGGAACTCTTGTTGGCTTTTTTCCAGGTTCTATGTCAGTGGCTTTTCTTTTTCTTTCTGCAACTTCCTTTGAAACAAACGCGACTACTTCTATTGTTGTTGTTTGTTGCTCAACTACATCTAGTCCCTGTCTTTTACCATCATTTTTTCGTCTGAATGATAGTTTTTTCGATGTCAAAGATGCTGTTTTGTTACCTTTAGTGTTGCTTTATGTGTTCAAATCTGCACAAATATAGATGTATTATGTTAGTCATTCATGTATTTTTTTAAATATATTAAATGTGATACATAAGAAGTTTATAAGTATGCATCATACATTCTATGATATTCAATTTGTTAGTTTTATCAATATTGATAATCCATTTAAGTTAATTTTAATGGATTATCAATAGTGATAATACATTAAAATATCAAAACAAGTATGCCACATTCTCAAATATTTGATCACATTTATATATTTATAAAGAATAATTTTTTTTTATTTTCTTAAAATGTACCTAGTGTTTTACCAATCTGCGAAGAAAGGTTTAGAATCAGGTATGTTTTCAGAACTGCAGTTACAAAACAATTTTTATGTAAGTTTTTTTTTTCTGATTTATGAATTTTGGAATTGTTTTTAAATAGATACTAACCCGATAAAGCATCTTCTATTTGAATTTCAGTACCTGGAAAATCTTCTACTGGTGTTAAATCGAGAAAAATATCTTCATCTACATTTTTTTTAAAAGGAAAATAATAAATTTCATTTTTAATTGGAAACATTTTTGATAAATTTTGTTTTATAATTTATAAATCCTTTCTAGTTTCTTATTCTGAAGACTCTTATCAATGTCGATATACATATACCAAAACTAACATTAAGTGTGCTTTTTTGTTTATATTGAGTATAATAATCTTATATAAGCCCATAAGCGATCGAATAATTTAAAAAATTGGGGCTTATAGTTTTTAAATTTATATGAACATAAAAAAACCTAATAAAGTTTACATAAATCTTTCTTTAAAATTTTATATTATTAAAAAGTTTATAAAATCACCAAAAAAATCAATACAATATGACATTAATTGATGATTAGAATCTAAAATTAACAATACATAACAAATCATCACAAGAACCTTGAAATACCCAATTTAAACTAAGAAGTAGATTATTATAATCAATATATCAATTAAAACATCAAATTAACAGATTATATTAATTAATATTAGAATAAATTTTCTAATCATCATCAAAAGTAAGAAATCATGAGTTAGAAAAATCATACTTTCTTCCTGACTTGGTGTTTGTTCGTTTTCCATCGTTTTTTTGAGGTATTAGATCCTTCTTGTTTCGATTCATCCATTTCTTTTGATGTGCCATTGTGATTAAAGGTTTTGATTAGGGTTTGTTTTGTTTCTAGAGAGAGAAATGATAGCGGTTTGTGTTTTGGAGAATGAGAATGAAAGTGGGTGGGATGCATTATGAATGGGCGGGTTTTTTTATTTTTATAAATTCCAACTTCCGCCATTTTAAGTGTAATATCAATGCTGACAGTATCATAATGATTAATGATAAAGTTTTTAACTTTTTCAGTTAGAAAACAGTTTATTTTTTATTGATAGTTATGTTTTTTGATTTATCTATAGTGATTAATGATAATTTTTGCATTTTTTTCTAATGCAACATCATTGTTGGTGTGGTATATATCTTTTTGTTATTCAATATCACTTTTAATAAATATATATATTTTTGTTATTCATTATTACTGTTGATACAAGTATATTACTAGTATTTGTAATATCAATGGTGATAGTATCCTTATTTTAAGTTTCACTTTTTTAGTTAAAAGGTGTTTTTTTATATTATTTTTTGATTTATCTATAGTGATTAATAATAAATTTAGAGAGTTTTTAACTAATTTAATATCACTATTGATAAATATTACTGTTGATAAATATCACTGTTGATAAATGTCACTAGTATGTGTTTTGTTATTCAATATCAACATTGATAAATATATAATTTTGTTTTTCCTTATCATTATTGATAAATATTACTGTTGATAAATATCACTGTTGATAAATGTCACTAGTATGTGTTTTGTTTTTCCTAAGCACCCAATTTGTTCCAATAAGTCTAGTAATGACCTTCTCAAGATATTTAAATCTATTGCAAGTCATTGAAATACCATTAAAATTAGAGTTTTGCTCTTGTTTAGGTTTCCAAGTTAAGTGGGATGATGCCCTAGACCCTTGACCTTTATTAACCAAGTATCTTTGTTTATATGGTCTAAAATAAGGTCTAACAACAGCTAGTTGTGGCATATTCATACCAAACCTATAGTTGTCAGCGTTGGATTTGTTCCTATCAACGTTGAATTTGTACCTGTCAACGTTGAATTTGTTCTTGTCAGCGCCTAAATTAGGGTTTGCAACAGGAACATACTGTCTGTTTGACCAAGTGTTGGTCTTTTGAAAGGGTCTTTGACCTTGGGTATTAGTTGCCTTAGAGAAGAAAGGAGTTGGTCTAGTAGCCTATGGTGTAGTGTGGACAAGAAGTCTATGGTTGACAGTGGGTGACCTATTGTCAACGAATGAACTGTATCCACTAACACAATTATAGGCCAAATGTGAGAAGCTACCACATGAGTAACAAGCCTTTTTAGACACAAACTTAGGCTTAGACTGATAAAACATTGACCCATTAACACTTGCTTGGCTTTGGGGTGAACTAGTTTTTCTATACATTTCAGCATATTTGACACTAGGTTTGCTTTTAATTGATGAGCCAAGATTAACAGTTTTACTAGTGGTGGGGTTGGTCACAACAATGGGTGTAGATTCAACTAGACTCTCACTAAGTATCCCACCCTTAACAAAAAATTTAGGGTTGTCTTTCTTCCATTGTTCTAAATCATTCAACTTCTGCTTATACTCCTCTACTGGGGTAAGAACTCTAGGTGGAGGAATAAATTCCTTTTCTTGGAGTTCTGGAATACCAAGACAAATCCTTTCTTAGTACACCATGGAAGTTTCCAGCAGGAGGTGAAGTGTTAGTATAATCTTTCATCCTAATCCCCGACAAATCCTCGTGTTGTTTTTGGTTGATTACACACTTTTCTAGGTCTTGGCTGGCTTTATCAAACTTTTTAATTTTAAGCCGTACATTTTCTTTATCTTTAATGGCTTCATCTAGCTTAAGTTGTACCTCTCCTTTGGATCTCATCAAAATACCCCTGAGTTCAACACTAACTTTAAGGTCATGAGACAAAACGTTAATTTGATCTTTTAGGTCATATTCCATTTTCTTATACTCTTCAACAGTCTTTTCAGCTTTTGTAAGGGCCATTTTATAATTTGCAAGTCTAGCTTTTTCATCTAAAACATCTGATTTCAATTATAAAACTTCTTTATTGAGTCTTTCAGTATTTATCCTACAAAAAGAGTCATCACATACCTCATCATCAGAACTTGAAGAAGAACTGGAACTTGTGGAACTTGAAGTAGACTTGGCCTTAACTGAAAACATCATAAGATTCTTCAACTTCTTCCTTAGCATGGTTCATCTCACGATATTGGATTTCGTTCTTCAAATCAATGTTTCTCAACAAGCTCTGATACCACTTGTTGATCCCAAACATAGATCGATTAGCTTTGTATTATCGAGATAAATCAAGAGTAATACGTACAGAAACTTTGTGTATTCGACAATCTAAGTATTATGTGGAAACTAATACTTAGAAGAAACAACAAACAAACAGTATATGAATACCAAACTTTCACTTTGATTAATAATATCAACGAATGATTACAATGAAAGTATTGTGAAATATGTGGAAGAGGTGTAAGAGATGTGTCTTATGTCTAACCCCAGGACCTCCTTTTATAGGTTTAAGGAGCCTAGTAAAAAAACCTAAGATAAAATATTTTAGGAAGAGACACAAGATAAACATACTCAAATAACTTATTGACTAAATCATTTGATCATTTAAGAATATATTCTGAATTCTTATCTTCATATTTTATCCACCAGCTTGAAGAATTCATCATTGGCATATTTAGTCCTTGTCTTTATGTTAAGATTCTTCTTGTCAGTGCCTTGATAATTCCTATCAGCGTCTCATCTGTCAGCGCCTTGATTGTACTTCTCAGCGTCTAGAATCTCTTTGTCAGCGTCTACATTTTATTCCCAACAAAACAAACTACATGATTAATCAAATCAACCACAAGATTAAGATTAAGAAAGGAATATAATAAGCTTGAATTAATGAAGATTATGATCCAAATACAAGATTTAAAATGAAAGATTAATCAAACTTGAAAGAGAAAACTAGAGAGAGAAAGTATAAAACACCTACTCCTAATTACCTTACTTAAAAACTAAAATGAACTAACTAACTAACTCTAAAAATTAACTCTTAATGGCCTATTTATAGGAGGAGGAGATGTGGTGATGTTGCTTCTCTCTTTCTTCTTGTCTTCTCGTCTTTTTAAATAACTCGTCTTTCTCGACTTTGTCTCGGGATTTGTCGATAGATAAAATGAACTAGTCTTCTAATTTTCTTCTTTTATTAGACTTGGTTCTTCGACTTCGTTAAACTTCCGTCTTTAGACTTTTTCTTCGATAAATCTTCAGAATAGTCCTTTGACTTCCGTTCTTCTTGTACTTTTGATCTTTTGACTTCGTCTTTTATCTTTTTCTTCGATAAAAGCCCGTGAAAGCCTGTGTTTTCTTCCTTTTTTATATTTTTGTCGTAAAACACAATAAAAACACAAACCACGCATAATTCTGAATTTTACGACATTAATTACACGTTTTTGTCTCGTTTTTACTTTTTTTAAGTGGTGAAAGGATAAGTGTTTTCACACTTATTAAATCCCCTAGACTTGACCATTGCAATGCCCTCATGCAATGCATTAGTTTCAAACACACGATTCACATTCTCCATCATAATTAACCCACCTTGGCGTTTATTAAATACTAGACACTAAGGAAAACAATAAGATAGAAAATAACAAAATGCTTGAAGGAAGAAAATGTGTAAAGAAATCTAAGACCTACATTAGGGCTTTTGGTGTCATGAATGTTTATCACCCTCAAGTTTCACGTTCCCTATACCAAGATTAAAAACGAGATCATTGTTATTATAAGTTAGTAAAGCTAACACTCACTCATGTGGCTCAATTATTCACTTAGACTCCCTTATTCCTAGGTGTATCTCTTATATTTTATTGTTGACTTGAATGATCACGAGGATGCATTGTTGACTTATTTCGATAGTTTATTTAGGCTGAAAATAAAGTAGGACGATTTAATCAATAGTTAGCTAACTGCTTCTCGAAACCTCATAAAGTTCATATCTTTGCATAACTCGCTTCAAGATTTGAGACCTTTCTCGGATTGATATTTAGCATTGACTTCATACTTTGAATCTTGAGAGACGTTCTTGAAATAATGGTCTTCTCTTCATAATAGGAATTTCTTCAGTTGAAGTTTTTGAGAGTTCAAACTTGGACCACAACTTCTTCATTTTTCTCCAATCTTTATTTGGGATTTTGATATACAACGATCCGCCTCCTTTTAGGACATGGATCTATTTATCCTCATACCTTGTCAGGGTCTTTTCGGATAGACTTCTCCATGATCTTTAGGGGAGTATTTTCTTTTCTTCGTGTGTCTCGATCCTTCATATTAATTTTTAATAAATGATTCTTCACATCACTTTGGATCTTTAGCAACAAAATGTAGCCCTCATGCCTTGTTAGGGCCTTTTTGGACTCGCCAATCTTCGCATCCCGCTTCAATAAGTTATACCTTGGCTATGAACTCTAATTAATCCCGAGCAACTTTTAAACGATCTTGTGCTAGAAGCTAAGTAACTTTTTAAATCGTACGACCTTATTTATTGTATTAATTTATTAACAAGCGATAGGAGAAAAAGCTCATAATTAACTCACATAAATTCATGAAAGAATACAAAACTTATAATTGACACTATCATCTCTCGTTCTCTACAATTTAAAATCTCAAGGAATGAGACTTGTGGATGCTTAGCCTATTAAATCAAAGTTTTGGGTTTTCAAGTCATCTATAGGATCTTGCAACTTCTTAGACTTCTTCAAGTTTAGAATTTGTATTTTAAAATTCCCTTGATAAACGACTTTCTAGGATCAATTATAGGAACTTGCGAAAAGTTCTTGTTCTTAAACCCGTATGAGTTAAGACTTTCGCGTTTTAAAGTTCCTTATATAAAAGTCTAGCAAAACTTGATTTAAACACGTTAAGGATACTAGCTAGAGTAAACTCAAATAAGTAAACACGGTTTGAGTCAAAAGATTCATGACGGGCCTAATATATCAAAGATATCTAAACTTGTTAAAACCATTTTATTTATTCATTTTTTTATTTTGACTTTATTCTTGAAATGAAATATATACATATGATGCGATGACAAAAGGAAAGAACATAAAAGAAAATAATTGAAAAATACTACTAGGCCAAAATAGATCAAAAATTTTGAAAAATGTCGAAAGTTAAACTTTCTGGTTAAAATGAGGACATATTCATGGAAAAGCCCACTTATTAATTCGAAAGAAGTCTCCCCTACACTTAATATAAACATTGTCCTCAATGTTTAAGCATGTGGGAGTAAACTCCCCTACACTTAAGACATTATGCACTTTGTTTAAATCTTTCTAAGGAAGAGACAACTAAAGTGATTCCCATTTCAACATTTATCGATAAAATATTGAATCACAAGAGTATAGGATAGAACAGGGAAGACGGGTACACGGGATCACGGGTCGTCAAATATCATCAAAAGTGGATCTTTGAAAGCTTTAATCCCTACATATCATAAGAAACAAGACAACAAACACCTACGTTGCTCCCCCTACACTTATAATGACAACGGGTAAAAATGGTAGATCATCGGGTTGCCTACCAAGAAGCGCTTGTTTTTGTTAACCGAGTCACGAGCCTGACTCGACCCATAACTAATTCATGGGAAACATGGCGAGGGATGGAATCATCGCATCAGAGATGTCCTCTCCAAAGTACAACTTAACACGTTGGCCATTCACCTTAAAGTTTGGCCTATTTGGTTGGGATAACTCAATGGTGCCATAAGGGAAGATTTTGGCAACGGTGAATGGACCGGACCAACGGCTCATAAGTTTTCCTGAAAAGATTTTCAACCGAGAGTTAAAGAGTAAAACTTGATCACCTATGTGAAACTCTCGGTTCTTAATCTTGGAATCATGAATGAGCTTAGTCTTTTCCTTGTAGATCAATGAATTATCATAAGCCTCATTCCTAAGGTGTCTTATAAGCGGTACGGAAACCCACTAAGCATCATCTATAGGTGTCTTATAAGCGGTATGGAAAGCCCACAAAGCATCATCTAACTTATCGGCCCATGTGGAACGATGCTCTCCCACGGTACGCTCTAAGATTCGCTTAAGTCCACGGTTAGAGATATCGGCTTGACCATTAGTTTGTGGATGATACGCGGTGGAAAGACGGTGATTAAGACCATACTTAGCCATGACTCGTTCAAATTGATCATTTCAAAAATGAGTACCGCGATCACTAATGATAGCACGAGGAACACCGAATCGAGCAAACAATAGTTTCAAAAATTTCACAACCACCCTCGCATCGTTCGTATGTAAAGACTTTTATTCAACCCATTTGGATACGTAGTCAATGGCTACGGGGATGTACTTGTTCCCTTTGGATGATGGAAATGGCCCCATAAAGTCGATGCCCCATACGTCAAAGATTTTACATTCTTGGATGAAATTTTGAGGCATCTCATCTTTATGTGTGATCTTTCCTTGTCTTTGGTAAGCATCATAATGTTTAACCATTTCATGAGCCTCATGATAAATGGTAAGCCAATAGAATCTGGAGTCGAAAACTTTCTTCGCGGTATAGTTAGGACCAAAGTGACCACCGGTGGGTCCTTTGTGGCAAGCTTCAAGGATTAGTAAATCTGCCGGCCCATCAACACACCGACTAATGACAAGATCTACGCATTGCTTGAAAAGATAAGGGTCGTCCCAATAATAATGTTTAATATCCTTAAAGAATTTTTACTTTTGTTGGGACGTTAACCCTTCCATATGAACACCACCCGCCAAATAGTTTGCAATGTCCGCAAACCATGGGGTATCGTCAAGATTTGAGTTAATAGACATTAAGGCCTCATGGGGAAAGTATTCATTAATCTCTTGATTAGGAAGTTCCCCTTGATAAGGATCCTCGAGTCAAATAAGATGATCAACGGCTAGGTTTTCCGCTCCCTTTTTATCACGAATTTCGATTTTAAATTCTTGGAGGAGCAAAACCCAACAAAGGAGTCTTGGTTTAGCATCTTGCTTGGTCAACAAGTATTTTAAGGAGAAATGATCGGTGTAAACAATGGTGGTGGAAAGCACAAGATAGGGGCGGAATTTCTCAAAACCATACACTACGGCTAAAAGCTCTTTTTGGTAGTTGTATAATGCACCTGAGCCCCCGTCATTGTCTTGCTAACATAACGGATTGGTTGGAAGAGTTTGTTAACTCGTTGACCTAAAATCGCTCCTACTGCGAAATCACTATCAGCGCACATGAGCTCGAAAGTTAACTCCCAATTTGGAGAGACTAAGACCGGTCCCTTAGTTAATTTACCTTTAAGAAGTTCGAAAGAGTCGAGACATTCTTGAGAATAGATGAAAGGAGCATCCTTTTCAAAGAGGTGAGTCATTAGTCGAGCTATCTTAGAGAAATCTTGGATGAAACGACGATAAAATCCTACATGACCTAAAAATTCCTATCTCCTTTGACGGTGGTAGGTGGAGGCAACTTAGCAATGACGTCAACTTTAGCACGGTCGACTTTGATACCGGCTATTGAAATTTTGTGACGAAGGACAATGCCTTCTTTCACCATGAAATGGCATTTTTCCCAATTAAGAACGAGACGAGTGTCTTCACACCGTTTAAGCATAAGTTCTAAATTGGCAAGGGGAGAAGAGAAAGAATCACCATAGACCGAGAATGTAACACCCCATTTTGATAATGGAATGTCACGCGTAATTATGGCGTGTCATCAAAGCATACAGGGAAAAATGTCTAAACATTACATGACCATAAAAGGAAAATACCAGAATCAAACATCGGTAGTCCAAAAGTAAAGCTCATCACACACAAACGTAAGTACTGAAAAGGAAAGGACTAAACAATGTCCATAGAAAATGTATCAAAGTAAAGATAATGCATAAAGTAAAGAAAGGCTAGAAAGCTTCCAGTCCATATGCACGTACGCATAAAGTCTACGAGCGTCCCTGAGTACCTGCTGTTTTGGGAACATAGAAAAGGAAAACGGCTGAGCAATACGCTTAGTGCACGAATGTACAATAAAGCATGAATAGGATAAGCATATAACATCTAACAGCGAAAGAAACTATGTCCCGAATAACCTGGTTAAGTCTTGGTAAAACTGGTTTTATAGTTTAAAAAGCCTTATGTTTATCTTATAAAAAAACTGTTTAACATATTCTACCATTAGCCAATATATGTCATGAAAATCCACCGTGCATGAATACTTGGAGGGGTGACCTCATCATGCAAATTAGAGGGGCTGCCTCTAATTTAATATACTGGGTTTTGGGTAGGAGGGATCAGCTCCTCGTGAAGGATGCAAGGCACACACCACATTCACACTGAGTAATATGCTGAAAAACATGTAACTAGGATGCACCCATACGCCCCACATGATAAATATAATAATATGGCCAAAAGCTGAAGGGACGCCACGAGCAATCACTACGCCGTGGTGAAGTCATAACACCAGTGCC
This sequence comes from Glebionis coronaria, assembly GCA_025667525.1. Lineage (NCBI taxonomy): Eukaryota > Viridiplantae > Streptophyta > Magnoliopsida > Asterales > Asteraceae > Glebionis > Glebionis coronaria. The sequence continues at coordinate 270,869,154 of CM046882.1, read as the reverse complement.
TCTAGTGTTATGGTTATGGTACCTCCATAACTAGGTGAAACTGGTCATGCATGTATATGGCTATAGGTATTCTAAATTAAACATAAGCAAATCAAACATGTAAACTTAAACTACGAGAAAACATTTGGCTGCATACGGGGAATCCTTATAAGAAAAGAATGTCCATACTAAAAGGACGGAAATCCGTACTTTATGTCCAGTGAACGAAGAAGACGAACCGAGGAGAGTCCTACTTCGGTATCACTAATGCTACATAAATTCATACATGTATAAGTATCTGATTACTAAATACGTAACTGGTTTTATGTAATTTCTCTTAGCTTATTTTATACGTTTATGCCATGTTTTACTGTTTTAAGCCTTAAACCGTGTTTATCTCATATTTTGTCTATTTTGATTAAGTATTTCTTGTATTTCATGTATTATTATACTTACTGTGTAATAATAAGTAACTTTCTAAAAATAGCAGGTTTCCTAAAATAGAAAGTTTCCAAAAATAAAAATTTACCAAAAATAGAAAGTTTCTAAAAATAGAAAGTTTCCAAAAATAGAAAGTTTCCAAAAATAGAAAGTTTCCAAAAATAGAATTACTGCTTAAAATAGATAAGTTTATAAAAATAGAAAGTTTCCATAAATAGATTAGCTGCCTTAATTAAATAAGTTTCTAAAAATATAAAGTTTCCATAATTAGATATAAGCTGGTTAAATAAGCTAAGTATATAAGCTTAAGTGTTTTCTAATTATTTTCTAAGTCATAAAGATATAAGGTATAGTTTATTAATTATTACATGTAATTTAAATAAAATATAGGTTAAAAGTATTTAATTAAATATATCATATTTTTAATCAAATAAAGTTAAATACTTAGGTTAAAACATGTATTATTAATTATTAATAATATAACCTAAGTCATGTTAATTAATTAATTTTAACCATGGTTTTTAATAATTAATTAATTATAAGGTCTAGGAAATATAAATACTTAGGTTAAAAATTCCATGATCTAATAATTAAATTATGACCTAAGTCATGTTTTATTAATTTAATTTTTAACATATGATTATTAAAAACATCATATTAACATAAACCATGAACCGGATCGTGACTAGAAACCATGAACCAGACTCGAAATCAACTCAATACCCCGAACCACTTCGGGGTTCCCCCTTGTTTGTTGTTGTCGTGGGACCCACACCACCAAACCGAGGCCTTGTGGTCTCGGTGGTGGTCTATAAGACAAACTGAGACCCCTTTGGGGTTCGGTTTAGGCGCCGACCTAACAAAACACCCCTAAATCCTCCTTTTTGATTACCCCATAACCAATTACATGTTTAGTTTATGTTTTTAATTAGGTTTTTAAAAACATCATGTTCTTATTTAATTTATTAAATCAAAACAAAAAGAAAAAGTATTGAAAAGGAATACCGAATGCGTGGATCTAACGAGGATGAACAAACACGAACACTTGCACCAAAATCAATATCAAAATCAAAATAAACACCCCCTTTGGTGTGTTTATGTGCGGCGGCCAAAGAGAGCAAGAAGGAAGAAGCCAAAAATCTTTTTAGGGTTTTTAATGTAAAGTGAAAAATGAAAACAAGATTTCACATTAACCCTTGTTAGTTAAAAATTTAGATGGGCTTGGCCCGTCTCTTGATGTAGTCGCGGGTAAGGGGGCCCACATGGGGTACCCGTACCGTTTTCCGTGTCTCGTTATTTAAGTGTTCGTTCGTGTTTAGTTGTGTTCGTATTATATGTGTTCTCGTTAAATATTTACCGTGACTTAATATATTTATTCGTGCTCGTAATAAATATATATACGTAATTAATATTAGTTCGTGATTTAATTACGTTCATGTTTTCATGATCGCATGTTCGTGATTAATTATTGTTTAAATAACTATTGTGTGTTCATACGTAATAAATACTTATCGTGTTCTAACACGTACGTAATACGTAAAATTCTAACACGTGGACGTAATCATACTATAAAAGGAAAGTTTTAATCTAGTACGTACGATCTTAAGGGTACTATTCATGGTAAAAGCATGCGGGTTTTACAACTCTTCCCCCTAAAAAGAATAATCCGTCCCCGAATTATAGATAAAGTAAACTGGAAAAGAAGAACATACCCGAATTCAAAATATGAAATGAGGGTAAGACGCCCGGATAGACTCCTCTGTTTCCCAAGTGGCTTCCCGCTCGGTATGATCCCTCCAAAGGATTTTGACGAATGGAATCGTCTTCCTTCTCATGACTCGTTCTTGTCTGTCAAGAACTTGTTCGGGTTCTTCTATTAAAGTGAGATCTTCACGTATCTGTTCTAGTGGATACTGAACCATGTGAAGGGGATGATACTGTACCCTCTGAGTAAGGACACATGAAACACATTGTGTACATGCGAAAGCTGCGGAGGTAACGCTAACCGGTAAGATACTTCACCGACTCGTTCAATGATATCAAACGGTCTGATGAAACGAGGACTGAGCTTCCGTTTAATCCCGAAGCGTCTAACACCACGTGCCGGTGAAACCTTAAGGAAGACGTGATCTCCTATGTTAAAATGTATGTCCCTAAGATGCTTATCAGCGTAACTCTTCTGACGTGACCGTGCTTCCTGAAGTTTCTGCTTAGCTACTACGATCTTTTCATTGGTCATCTCTATGATTTCTGGTCCTTCAAGTGTTCGCTCGCTGACCTGATCCCAGCAGATTAGGGCGCGACACTTTCTGCCATACAACATCTCGAAAGGAGCACACTTGATACTTGCGTGCCAACTGTTGTTGTATGAAAACTCCACCAAACAAATGTAATCGTCCCAATCACCCGTCCATTCCAACGCACATGACCTCAACATGTCTTCCAATGTCTGAATCGTTCGCTCCGACTGTCCGTCCGTTTGAGGATGAAAAGTCGTGCTAAGATTAAGTTGTGTACCCCACGCTTTCTACGGACTCTTCCAAAATCGCGAAGTGAAACAAGGATCTCTGTCTGAGACGATGCTGGATTGAGCACCGTGGAGTCTCATGATCTCTCTTCTATACGTATCGGCGAGTTTACTTACCGGATCTTCCTTGCAGATCGGTAAGAAATGAGCTGATTTGGTAAGTCGATCTACGATAACCCAACTTGCATCGTGCTTCCTCTTGGTAGGCGGAAGACCAGTAACAAAATCCATGGTGATTTTGTTCTACTTCCACTCTGGAATATCTAACGGTTGAAGCAGACCGCCAGATTGCTGATGCTCGATCTTAACCTGCTGGCAGGTAAGACATTTGGAGACGAAAGTGGCCACATCCTGTTTCATACCACTCCACCAAAAGTATTGCTTGATGTCATGGTACATCTTAGTCGAACCAGTATGTATAGAGAATGGGGAGCTATGAGCTTCAGCTAACAAGGCTTCCCGGAGTTCTTGGTCATCAGGAACACAAAGTCTCGTGCCCTGCCATACGATACCATCTCCATCTACTCTGAATTCCATCTGTTTCTCCAAATTCTGTACTATCACCCAGATTTCTCTATCATCTTTCTGAGCTTCCTTGATCTTAGAGAGTAACTCGGGTTCTACTCTAAGATTTTCCCAGTAACCGTGTTGTCCATGTACCATGATCTCGATGTCTAGTCGCTCCAAGTCTCTTATGATTTCCTCCTCAATTTTAATGTCGTTGATCATTCCGGACTTCCTGCTAAGAGCATCTGCTACTACATTTTCTTTTCCGGCATGATACCGTAGATTAATGTCATAATCCTTCAACAGCTCTAACCATCTCCTCTGCCTCATGTTCAATTCACGTTGAGTGAAGATATACTTCAAGCTCTTGTGGTCCGTGAAAATGTCACATGATTCTCCATACAAGTAGTACCTCCATATCTTCAATGCAAACACGACTGCAGCAACTTCCAAGTCATGTGTGGGGTAATTTTCTTCATAAGGCTTTAGCTGCCGTGAAGCGTATGTGATCACTTTCCCATGTTGCATGAGAACACAGCCAAGTCCCTTCCCCGATGCATCACTGTTAGATTTGAAATCCACCCGTACTAGATGGGAGAGTAAGAATAGGTGAAGATACTAGCTTCTGCTTCAGGTCTTCAAAGCTCTTCTCTCGTTCTTCAGTCCAGACGAATTTCTCCCCTTTCCGCATCAGTTTGGTCAATGGTAGTGCTAAGCGGGAAAATTTCTCCACGAACCTACGGTAATAGCCAGGTAAGCCTAAGAAACTGCGGACTTCTGTTGCCGATGTCGGCCTCGGCCACTTAGTAATGGCCTCAATCTTCGCTGGATCCATAGTGATTCCTTCTTCTGATAAAATGTGACCTAGGAATGCCACCTTGTGTAACCAGAACTCACACTTGGAGAATTTAGCATACAACTGCTTCTGGCGAAGAATCTGTAGTACTGTACGAAGATGGTCTTCGTGTTCCTCCTTGAACTTTGAGAAAATCAGGATGTCATCGATGAAGACAATGACGAACTTGTCCAGAAATTCATGGAAGATTCTGTTCATTAAGTCCATGAACACTATTGGAGCATTTGTCAGGCCGAATGGCATAACTACAAACTCGTAGTGGCCATAGCGGGTACGAAAAGCAGTCTTGGCGATGTCCTGCTCCTTAACCCATAGCTGATGGTAGCCTGACCTAAGATCAATCTTGGAGAAGTGTTTGGCCCCTTGGAGTTGGTCAAACAGATCGTCTATAGGCGGCAGTGGATACCTAATCCGGATAGTAATCTTGTTGAGCTCGCGATAGTCTATGCAAAGACGCATACTTCCGTCCTTCTTCTTAACAAATAGAACCGGTGCGCCCCATGGAGATGCGCTCGGTCGAATAAAACTTCGTTCAAGAAGTTCTTGTAGTTGATCCTTCAGCTCCTTCAGCTCTATGGGAGCCATGTGATAAGGAGCCTTAGAGATTGGTTCAGCTTGTGGAATAAGATCGATATTGGATTCCACTTCTCGTGCAGGTGGTATGCCCGAAAGTTCTGTTGGAAATACATCTTGGAATTCAACACTATTGGTTGATCTTGAATTGATGGAGATTCAGCGTCCATGTCGTGAACCGTAGCTAGATAACCCTCACAGCCATGTGACAGTAGTGCACGCGCTTGCAAGGTAGATATGATTTGTACAGACCGTCAGGGTACGTGATATGAGCTAAAACTCATATCCTTTTATCAACAAATAACCCTAAAACATGAAGCAAAATACAAATTTATCTTGCAAAAACAGTATTATGTGGTATGTTTGTGTTTGTGTGCACTTGTGTAGGTAAAAGGATACATTTTCAAGCAAACAAGGAATTATCAAGCTTAAATTGATGAAAAAGACAAAGAAGGATCAAAAGTGACAAGACGTTGAAGTACAAGGACCTATCTTGACAAACTGCCAAAGTTGAAGGACTAAAGTGTAAATATTGTAAAAAGTCAAGATCAAAGTCAAATTGGTCAACTATCAAGTCAACAAAGTCAAAGGACCAATTCTGCTCAAGAATGAAGTATGGAGGACTAAAAGTGCCAAAGAAATGAAGTTACAAGCCTTTAAACACAATCTGCCAAAGTTCAAGGGTTAAAACTGCCAAAGTTGGAAAGTTTCACAAGTTCAATCCATGTGATATAAGTTTGGGCCAATAAGAAGAGATAGACAGGGGCACACGGATTTCCAATTCACAAGTAATAAATATCCACTCAGCCGCCACATTAAATGACAATATCTCAACAGTGTAATCCGTGTGACTCTATTTCAACCATTCAGAACCTGCCACGTGTCTTCTTCAAGCAACCAAAAAATTACCAGGATCGTTTTTAAGCTAGAGGCGATTTCATGAAAAGTTGTAAACACCAAAGTTGCTTATTTTTTAGAGACGAATTCATTGGTAATGGTTAATTAACATGATATAAACTCAAGAAGAAAACCCCAATTCTTGTTCATACTTTGAAGATCAGTTTTACAGAATCATGCCACGTGGAGACCTGGAATTGGTCTCAACACGTCATCATCCCCAACAAACTCCTTCTTCAAGCCTATAAATAGCCTGCTAGTCCTTATTTGTAACGAGTAGTTAAAATTGTAGAAAACACACACTTTTCAATTTCCTTTCATCTTTCCTCCTTTTTAGCTTGACTACTCAAGAGTTTGACAAACTCTTGAGTTAGTTAGTTAGTTAGTAGCTTTTTAACAACTTTGTAACAACTTTCCATGAATAAAATTTGAATTCTCCATTTCCCGCCAAATCTCATATTCATTCTACTGTTCATATCCTGCTCATTCTTAATCATTGTGTTGCTGAATTGAGTTTGTTATGATCATTGAATGATCATAACTGACTTTGAAGAAGATTTGTAGCTGTTATAGTGATTTCAGTTCAACCTTAGCCTTTTTGAAGAATTCATGCCATGATGATGAATTTAGTTGATTTGTAGCTGTTGATGTTAGTTGATTGGTTGATCTAGTGATAAGGTGGTGGTTATCACTAGGATAAGAGAGTTCAGCACTCCTCTTCTTCCCAATGGTTACTTGTTTGTAGCTTAATCTTGTTTTGCTGCTTTATATTTTGGATTGTGTCTAGTTATAGCTTATTTCAGTCAGATTTCAGTCTTAGCTTCTTAATTGAGTAATAGTTGTTCTCTTTACTTGCTTGTAGTCTTGAAACATTTCATTTTGAACACTTAGTTTGGTAGTCTAAGGATTTCATTCAGTTGAATCAGCTCTTTATAAAGTCTTTGAAAATTTTTAGATATCTCAATTAAAGGAGTGTTTGGTATTAGCTGACAATTGATTTTCAAGCATTGGATTTTGGCAAGTTAATGTTCATGTATAGTTGATAGGTCATAATAAAGTGTTTTGAACAAGTTTCAAGTCAAATTGAAGGTCAAACAGGCAATTGGCCATAAAAAGGTTTGGGTCTCATTTCAGTCATATTTGCCTTTAAAAGTTCTCAATTTCATTTGCCTGGCATTAAATGGATTCTTGATGAAAATGAACCAAACTAGTTCTCAATTGTAGTTCATATCATAAAGTTTCAGATTCCTATAAGCATTCTATACAGTTTTCATTAAGCATTGAGAAATAAGCAGAAATCTGAAAAGCTGAGTTAAGCAATGTTTCTATATCTTGAAACTGGTTTTTGAGATCTTTTGATACCTTCATTAACTAAGCCATTTTCTTTCATAAACCACTTAGTATATGATATTACATGATATTTGAAAGATTCAGCTTTTTGTCAAAATAATTGGTCAAAGCTTGGTAAACGATAAGCCAAATTTAGCTTAATTCGAATTCCCAGCTTATTACTTGATGAAATTTGTTGAAACTTGATTTCCCATTCATCATTTGAGTTGCTTAATCAGTTTTGGCAAGAAAATCAAGTTGTGCTTGTTTAGATTGTTCTAGAGCTTATTTTGGGCTTATTGAAGAGTGCTTATTTGCTTATTTTGTACTTTCAGTCAAAATTCTGTTAGAGGTCTAGCTTATTTTGGATTAGAAGTCTTTTGCAATTGGTTTCATTGAATTTGGTTCAGTAATAAGCTCACACGAGCTTATTTGATTTCATTACCCGTTTTTGCTTATAAAGTTTCTAAAATTGCATTTGGTCCTTGTTGTTTTAAGCAGTTTTTAAACATGGCTAAACTTCCATCTTTTTAGGGTTTTCAAAAGTTAGTCCTTGCAGTTTAAAGTTTGTTTAAAATCAGTTAGCAAGTTTGGTATTTGGTTACAAATTGGTTAGTTTGTTACAAGTTTTACATTTTTGATCCTTGTAGTTTTCTGATTTACATTTTCAGTCCCTAGACTTGTTAGAATTTTCATTTTAAGGATTTTACTTTCCTAGAATTTACATTTTCAGTCCTTTTAGTTTTAAAATTTACATTTTGAATATTACTTGAATAAAAATTTGGTAATTGCACTATGTTTTACATATAAGTAGGTAATATTTTTCAGTTTTGCAAGACTTTGTTGAATTAGCAAATAGAATATCCAAAAAAGATTAACAACCAAAAACAGTTAAACACCCGATATTGGTTGGACTTTCAATTAGCAAGAACTGAGAAAAACGAACTGCATTATACACAATTTCAAATGGCGCTGCTGCCGGTTCTTTGACTTTACGAGAGACTATCGATTGACGGTTTTCATTGGCTTTTGGGATCCGTTCACCTTATGAACGTTATTTTTACGTATCATAAATCAAAAACAAATAAAATATCAAAAATATAAAAATATATAAAAACTAAAAAATTAACAAAACAATTCTTTTCCTAAAGAATTGACCAAAAAAATTAAAAAATCCAAAAAGCAATCTTTTTCTTAAAAGATTGCACCCAAAAATATATATTATTGGATTTTCTCGGTTTTTATGTACATATAGTATTTTCTCTTAAAAAACTCATAAATACAAAAATATTTTCCATATATTATTATAAGTATATACGTATACGTATAAGAACAACCAGTCTACATATCTTCCATAAGTATTGCCAAGGCAATACACCGTGTTGAGGGGCGTTCCGGTCCTTGACACGTGTATCGATCAAACAAAATAAAGCAAGAATAGATAAATACTCTCAATAAGCAACAATTCGAAGAATACGAACATTTAAGTGAATAGAAAGGCGATGTGGTATAAAATGCCATCAAAGGGTCAATAGGTACTTAAGTGCTTCGCGCCACCTAACCCCCCGTTCACTTGTAAGTATTCTAAGAAGGAAGGCTTCATTGGGGGTCTTGCACCCAAGTAGTACATACGTATATTGTTATTTTCTTGTGGATATTTAATATTGAAACTCGAAGAGGATAATCCATTTCTCTTCAAAGTCACACGAGATCTTCTCTCTCATTCCTCGTATTGAGTTGCATGCTCACTCGCGGGCGTGCACAAATACCGATTGGTGTACAACCTCTTCCTCCGAAAAGGAAGAAAAAGAGAAAGAGTAAGACTACCACCGTTCATCAAGCCGATCACGAGAATCGTGCTTTGACTCCTCCACCACAAGAAGCCATGGCTATTGATAATCGCTCTTTGTTGGAACGTATGCAAACCAATATTCATGGATATGCTAGTGCTATTAAGATTCCCGACTTTCCCGCAAACACATTTGAGCTACACACATCTATGATCACTATGGTTTCACAATCACCATTCTATGGTAACAAGAATGAGGATCCTCATGCTCACCTTAAGAGATTCCTTTCTCTTTGCAATACCATTAAGCATAATGGAGTTCCACATAAGGTTATTAGGATGATGTTAGTGTCATTTTCCCTAGAGGGACCCGCTAAGCATTGGTTAGACACCCAACCATCCGATAGTATCACCACATGGGATGGTTTCACCACTAAGTTTTTGAACAAGTTCTTTCTTCCACATAAGACTATGGCCTTGAGGACCTTAATTATAGGCTTTCAACAAAAACCTAGTCAATCCTTTAGTGATGCTTGGGAAGAGTATAGTGAGTTATTGAGGAGATGCCCTAATCATGGATTGGATGATGTTCACCAAATCAATATCTTCTATAATGGCCTTAAATCTCACCACCAAGATTCACTCAATGCTTCCGCGGGAGGGAATATTCTTCTTAAATCCTACCAAGAGGCTTTGGACATCATTGAGACTAAAGCAATGGTTCAAACAAACAATCAATTTGAAGAAAGGGTTCATGTTATCCAAAACAATTCTCAAAACCCTTGTGACAACCAACTCCTCAAATTTCTACAAGAGATCCTTCAACAAGTCAAACAAGGACAACAAGAAATGCTTCAAGCTTTTAAGACCATGTCATTGAACAATTCTTCAAATAATGTGAATGCCATTACTCTTTCTTGTGTTACTTGTGGAGGTCCCCATTCTTATGAACAATGTGATAAGGTGCAAGTGTATCAAGGGGAATGCTATGCTTACCAAGAGGAACATCGTGAACACTTCAAGCCAAATATCAATCCAAATAACCTTTCTTACAAATCCCAAAACTACCTTACTCCACCCGGATTCCCACCCCAACCACCCACCCAAATTCAACAAAATCCTCCTCAAATTTTACCAAGGAATCAAGGGCAAAGACCACCTTACCAAGGAAATAACTACAAGGCACCCAACAATGTTCAACATCAAGGAAATACCTTTTATCCACCACAACAAGGATTTAATCAACCACTTCCACTTTTCCCCAATCAAGCATATGCTCCAATACCAAATCAAGCTTACCCTCAACTTCAAAATCAAGGATATGGTATGCAAGAGACTCAAGAGTATGTTGACAAGAAAATGCGTGAAATTGAGAAGAGAATGAATGATCAAATGAAATGTAATATGGAGGAACAAACCAATAGGGTTTTAATGGCATTAAATCAAAGACCACAAGGGGCTTTACCTTCCAACACACAAACAAATCCAAGGGCCAATGTCAATGCTATTACAACAAGGAGTGGAACAACAACAAAGGATCCTTCACCTCCTAAACCTACTATTGTTCAACCCACTTGTGCTCCTACTTGTGACAAGCCTTCTATTTCTACTTCACCTCCTCAAAATGCTCCTATTCACTCAAACACACCTTCTCAACCTCCTCATACTTCTCCTTTACCTTCCACACTTCCCAATGAAGAAGCTAACAAAGACAAATCTTACACTACAACACCTATTCCACCTACACCAAAACCTACTCTTCCATATCCTTCAAGGTTGAAAAAGGACAAGTTAAAGGACAAGGATGACATCCAAGTCTCCAATTTCTTAAGGATGTTCAAGCAACTCAACATCAATATATCCTTTGCGGAAGCTCTTGCTTATATGCCAAAGTTTGCTAAGATGTTCAAGGATTTGCTCTCAAACAAAGAAAAATTGGTTGATTTGCCCAACACATCCCTTAATGAAAATTGTTCCGCGGTGTTACTTAAAACCTTACCAACAAAACTTGGAGATCTGGGGCGCTTCTTGATACCTTGTAATTTTCCCGGTGTTGAAAATTGCATGGCTTTAGCGGATCTAGGGGCAAGCATAAACCTCATGCCTTTCTTGGTTTAGAAACAACTCTCTCTTCCCGAACTCACTCCCACTAGGATGACTCTTGAACTAGCCAACCGAACCATAGCTCACCCCGTAGGTATAGGAGAGGATGTGTTTGTAGGTGTGGATAAGTTTACGTTTCCGGCCGACTTTGTAGTGGTTGATTATGAAATGGATCCTAGAGTGCCCTTGATTGTTGCTAGACCGTTTTTGAGAACGGGTCGTACTTTGATAGATGTGGCGGAAGGAGAACTAATTATGAGAGTAGAAGATGAGAGAGTGGTGTTTAAGTTAGGGAAAGTTTGTAATAAGAAAGAGGTTAAGGAGTCTAGACCTTGTGAGACTATTAACATTGTTGATGTGTTAGATGAAGTGTGTGATGAACACTTTCATGATGCTTGTAAGAGTACTAGTGATGAGATGCCCCATGTTGAAACCGTGGCCTCAATTGCTCCCTCTTTAACACCTTTTGGAGAGAGTGATTTCCTCTTGGAGGAATTTGAGTCAAACTTTCTTGGTGATGATGATTCTCCCATTAATTGGGAAGAAGATATTCTTACAATCCAAAAGTTGCTCAATGAGGACCCTATTCCTTCTCCTATTCCACAAGAGATTACCATTGAGGAACCTTCCATAGTAAAACCTTCCATAGAGAGTCCACCTCCTATTGAACTTAAGGACCTTCCATCCCACTTAGAGTATGCTTTCTTAGAGGGCAAAGACCAATTACCGGTGATCATTGCTAAAGAATTGAAAGAGGATGAGAAGGAGCAACTTATTGAAGTTCTTAAGAAACACAAGAAAGCCTTAGCATGGAAAATATCCGACATAAGGGGAATTGATCCACATTTTTGTACACACAAAATCCTTATAGAGGATGACTATAAACCCGCCATTCAAAACCAAAGGAGAGTTAACCCAAAAATCCATGAGGTTATTAAGAAGGAAGTGATTAAACTCTTAGATGCGGGTATGATTTACCCCATTTCCGACTCTCCATGGGTTAGCCCGGTTCATTGTGTTCCAAAGAAGGGTGGAATCACCGTGGTGCCTAATGAGAACAATGAGCTTATTCCACGAGACTTGTGACCGGTTGGAGAGTTTGCATTGATTATAGAAAACTGAATGAGGCAACTAGGAAAGACCATTTCCCGCTCCCCTTTATGGATCAAATGCTTGAACGCTTAGCGGGAAATGAGTACTATTATTTTCTTGATGGCTTTTCGGGTTATTTCCAAATACCCATTGACACTAAGGATCAAGAAAAGACCACATTCACTTGTCCCTACGGTACATTTGCTTACAAGAGGATGCCTTTTGGCTTATGTAATGCACCGGGGACGTTTCAAAGGTGCATGATGGCGATTTTCCATGACATGATAGAGCAAACCATGGAGGTTTTTATGGATGACTTTTCCGTTTTTGGAAATTCATTTAGCTCATGTCTCACCAATCTTGAAAGAATGCTTAAGCGTTGTGAGGAAACACGTTTAGTGCTTAATTGGGAGAAATGTCACTTTATGGTGAAAGAGGGGATTGTTTTAGGACACAAGATATCCAACAAGGGATTAGAAGTTGATAGAGCTAAAATTGATGTGATTGCTAAGCTTCCCCCACCCACCTCGGTTAAAGGTGTGAGGAGTTTCTTAGGTCATGCGGGATTTTATAGGCGCTTTATACAAGATTTTTCTAAGATAGCTAGACCGATGACTCACCTCTTGGAGAAAGAGGCTCCTTTAATTTTTAACCAAGATTGTTTAGAATCTTTTGAGACTCTTAAGGAAAAATTGACTAAGGCTCCCGTTTTGGTTTCTCCAAATTGGTAATTACCTTTTGAGCTTATGTGTGACGCTAGTGATTATGCGGTGGGGGCCATCTTAGGACAAAGAGTTAATAAGCATTTTCAACCTATACACTATGCGAGTAAAACAATGATCGGTGCACAACTTCATTATACTACCACGGAAAAAGAGTTGCTTGCTATAGTATATGCTTTTGAGAAGTTTAGACCATATCTTGTGCTTTCCAAAACCATAGTGTATACGGATCATTCCGCTCTCAAGTATCTTATGACCAAACAAGATGCTAAGCCTAGGCTTTTGAGATGGGTTTTGTTGCTTCAAGAGTTTAAGATAGAGATTCGTGATAAGAAAGGGGCCGAGAATTTAGCGGCGGATCACTTGAGTAGACTTGAGCATCCTTTTCAAGGAGCTTTACCACACCAAGAAATCAATGAATCCTTTCCATTAGAGGAGCTCATGTCTATCTCTTCCCAAGAGGATGCCACTCCTTGGTTTGCGGATATCGCAAACTATCTTGTGGGCAATGTGCTTATTGAGGGCCTTACTTATCAACAAAAGAAGAAGTTTCTTAAGGAGGTTAAGTATTACTTTTTTGGATGATCCATATAATTTTAGACAATGTGCGGACCAAATCATTAGACGGTGTGTAGATGGGCCCGAGGCATTTAAGATCTTAGAAGCATGTCATAAAGGACCTACGGGTGGACATTTTGGGCCTAACTACACCGCAAAGAAAGTCTTTGATTCGGGTTACTATTGGCCTTCCATTTACAAAGATGCCCATGAAATGGTGAAATTTTGGGATGTTTGTCAACGACAAGGAAAAATTACACAACGTGATGAGATGCCACAAAATTTTATCCAAGAGTGTGAGATATTTGATGTATGGGGCATTGATTTCATGGGACCTTTTCCATCCTCTAAGGGAAACAAGTATATACTTGTGGCGGTGGATTATGTGTCCAAATGGGTGGAGGCTAAAGCCTTACCTACCAATGATGCTAGAGTTGTTGTGAAGTTTTTGAAACAATTGTTTGCTAGATTTGGTGTACCTCGGGCCATCATAAGTGATCGTGGTACGCACTTTTGTAATGATCAATTCACGAGAGTTATGAAGAAATATGGAGTGAATCATAGACTTTCTACCACGTATCACCCTCAAACAAATGGTCAAACCGAGGTCACAAATCGTGGTTTAAAGAGAATTTTAGAGAGAACGGTGGGAGAGCATCGAGCTTCTTGGTCGGATAAGCTTGATGATGCTTTGTGGGCGTTTAGGACGGCTTTTAAAAAACCAATTGGTTGTACGCCTTATAGGCTTGTCTATGGAAAAGCGTGCCACCTCCCATTCGAGCTAGAACATAAGGCATCTTGGGCTCTCAAATGGGCTAACTTTGATTTAAACCAAGCCGGTTCACATAGGAAAGATCAACTCAATGAGATGGATGAATTGAGAGCCAATGCCTATGAAAATTCTTTGCTTTACAAGGAAAAGACTAAGAAATTGCATGATGCTAAGATCAAGAATCGTGAGTTCAAAGTTGGAGAGCCGGTTCTCCTTTTTAACTCAAGATTGAAACTTTTTGCGGGCAAGCTTAAGTCGAGATGGTCCGGTCCATTCACTATTACTCAAGTGTTTCCATATGGAACTCTTGAGTTGTCACAACCCGATGGTCCAAATTTTAAAGTGAATGGTCACCGTGTTAAGCATTACTTTGGGGAGGACATTTCCGTTGAAATGGTCCAAGAGATCCCCATTTTCCCCATGAATTAATTCATTGAGGGTGTGACACCCTAGAATCGAGGTCATTAACGATACCCTAAATTACGCTAATTTTTGAAATTTTTGATAAATTTTAATTTCTATACTTATGAGTATTTTGGTTAGAGCCGATGTCCGAGGTTATAATTTTTACGGTTGACGTTTTGAGAAGGACGATGACGATTACGATCCCGAGAGATGCCCAATTTTATATAATTTTTGACGATTTATCGATAATGTAATTTTTCGAGAATTTTATTTACGGTACGTGTTAAGTTGAGTCGTGTGAGTTTTATAGCCTTCCAAGTACATTTAAAGTATCCCAAAAATATTTTGGAGCATTCGGGAAGATTTCCGACTCCCGTAAAATTTTCAAAATTGACAAATGAGTCAAACCCGCAAAGTTTTGAGGTCGTTTTCTATTTAAGGACAAAAGAAACCCAATATTGCACTTAGGTCCCTCCTAACTAACAAAAAGGGCCTAAGTGGACAAACACACAAACACACACAAAAATTTACAAGAAAAATCAAACACACACTCTCCTTGTCTCTCTCAAACTCACGGCACACCAAGAACAAACAAAAATCCACCAAAAATCTTTTCTACTTGATTTTTCAAAAATCTAAGGTTAGACCACGCTTAGTTTGGTCATTACCCACCTATTCATGTAATCAAATCCAACATGCATTGATAAAAATTTTTCAAGATTTTTCATATGATCCAAAATTCGTTTTTGTGGCTATTTGAGCTAATGCATGTTAATTTTGAGTGTTATGGAAGTATAAACACCATGAAAACCCACCAAAATTAATTTGGTTGTGGTGAATTGGTCACCCAAACCCCACGGCAAAGGGGTGTTTGGGGGAGCCATGGTGGTTGATGAATATGCATGTTATTATTGTGTTTGGTTTGTTGTTTTAGAAAGATTCATATAGGTGTTACTACTTGCATGTGTATTTTTCTTTGATTTTGATATTGAGATTGGTTGATCAATAGGGGTAGGATGGAAGTTTGATGTTAGGATATGTTTGGGAAGTCTTAGGATGATGTTTAGTGTTGGTTAGAAGTCTTGGAATCGAGTCTAAGCATGTTTTTGGTATGGTCATTTTTAGGCAGAAACATTTGGTCTATTTTGGAAAAATGATTTTTGTTCCAGGTCTTGAAAACTAAATATAGTGATAGAGGGTTTTTCTAGCTTTAATTTGGTATAAGGTAGAGCCCGTGACTCAAAACGAGCTAAAAGTTATGACATTTTAAAGATCGGGTACCGGGAGACGAGGACTTTCACAATCCGGATTTGTGAAAAGTTTTAGTCAAATCCCGAGGGTCACAAGTATAATTTGGTGAATGATCAAGGGTCAAAACTTGGTCCCTAACCTGTACAAATGAGTCTATATGTTGACTTATGAGTCAAGGAAGTCAAAGGTATTTTTCATATAGGTCAAAGTGGTCAAAATTAGTCGAAGCGCAATTTCAGCCCGTAAAATGTAGTCGTGGAAATGAGTTGCGTGACGGGTCGTAAAAGTGAAAACTTTTGTTGGACTTAAAAACATGTTATCTACAGGTCATATAGGATTTTTGGAAATTTTGTCAAATTTTATAAGTGTGGTTTAATAAGGTAAAACAACCCGTACTTTAGTCAAGTACCGGCGAGAACGTGTAAAAATGGACAACGTAGGTTATAAGAACGAATGGAGTAAAATGAATGATACTTGTTATTTTTGTTTTTGGCGTGAGTTATATTTGTCTTAAGTGACTTGTATATATGTATTTTATACAGTACCGTAAGTATTTAAATGAGATTACTCATTACGCGTTATTTGTGATAGGTGTTGATTTACCCGGGCATCCGTTCCATCGTCAGTGAACACTCCTCGAACTACCGACTACTTAATATCTAAGGTGTGAATTTATAGCCTCGCTTATATTATTTCAAATTGTTTTACCCGCGAGGGAAATGCATGCTAGTTTTTAAAAAGGAACGTATATCATGAATGATTGTTAGACCCGAAAGTTGCCTTAGAAATTGTGTTGAGTACCAAAGTTGCAAAAGTCCCTAAATTCATGAACTATTAACTATTGTCTTGCCCTTGCGAAGGGGGAAATAGCCGCTTATGCAATTTGTAGTACTACGGGGTTAACGACCCAATGCTAGCCGAGAAGCTGTACTTATAGTAAGTTCTGCGGTAGATTATTTTGTATGAGAGATAAGGTATAATTGCAACTGATGCCTTTAGAGGGGCACTGGTTTCATCTGAATCATGCCGGTATATTTACGCGGGTGATTGAGTTAACGGATTAGTGTCATGAGCTTAAACACAATTGTCAGTATCCTGATTATAGTTTGTTTGATCGACAAGACTATAAATGATCACGAATGGTTTTTATTATATATACGTTCAAATGGATTGAAAAACCTATGAATTCCACTCAACGTTTTCGTTGACCAAAATTTTGGCATGTATTTCAGGTAACCGCTGAGCAGTAGGATGGAGCATGCATGGGATGGATGTTGTGTGATCGGCTTGGTGTCCGCTTGTTTTTCCCTCCTTTTCTACTTAAACAAATTTTATGTTTAATGTCATGTGGTTGTAAAACTGAAGTTTTTGGGGTTGAGATTCATGGGGACCGAAACGCTAAACTCTGTGCACTATTTGGGGTTGGGAAAACTGTGGACATGTATTATCTAACAATTTTAAATGTTGAATTTTAAGATGACGTCTTTTTAGCGTCGTTTGATATCTCTTGTGTGCAATGAATACTGTGTAGCACCCATTGTTGTAGTTCCGCTGCGCATAACAATTGTGGGGGTGTTACAGATTGGTAATCAGAGCCACGAGTTATAGAGAACTAGGTCGTTTTTGAAAATCCTAAACTATAACTTTTGGTGTCGTAAGAAAGGGTCCAAGCACACACAACTATCCTGCATGGCTCCGGTAAGATTTATTGTTGTATTTATGGCATTTGACGTATACTTTTGAGTAAAGTATATATGTGGGTAATTATTATATAAGTATGGAATTACTATATGTAGACGTTAAATTTTACGTGAAATATCCGACATCGTAATTTTCATATTTATCATGCATGAGCATCATATTATTGCATTTTGGGCATATGTACCACCTTTGCATTGCATTTGCATGCATATATTTATAATTATTGTATAATTACTTATGTACCCTCCGAAATTCGCTGTTATTGCAGGAATGGCCGAGGTACCGCCCAACGATAACGGTAACGATGTACGAGCCCAGGACCCCGACTCAAGGAGAACTACTTGTCCCACGCCTATGCGTACTTCCCATCTGGTTGGTGTACCAGATATTCCCAGAAGAGCCGAAGGTGCAATGAGCGCAAATTCTCTTCATCAAGGCATCCCAAGAATTTGCTGTCCCGGACCGAGGAATTATCATGACGTGCGACGGACTGTGAGAGGTTTGGAAGGATCGATGTGCATGAGGTATGTAGTGGAATCAAGGGTGGTCAGTAGATTCGACGAGAATGACAAGGCGGACGAAAGATTGTTGGAAAGGACTTCAAGGATTGCGTATGATGGGATGATGAACACAAGTGCCATCAACAGTTTGAAATCAATGGTTGCGAATTTGAGTGCTAGTCTTGATCGTGTGAGGGAAGATCAGATGAGGTTGTCGAGGATGCAGAGTTGGGAGCATCGTGTGAAGGATTCATTGCCCCCGGATTGGAGATTCGTGGACGATGTGGAGATGGAGGCGAATGACTTCATGGTTCAGCCGCCTACTGGAGGTGCTTGTATTTCGGTGGGAAATCAGGTAGCGATTGAGTGTGGATCCACATCAGGGACGAAAAAGGAAACAGAATATGGGTCGGATGAGAAAGGAAAGGGAAAAGTGGATGATGTGGACGAGGACGTGAGTGATGAGGAAACCGAGGACGACGACGAGCCGCCATCCAAGAGGCCGTGTGGATCACCACATGCCTAGTTACTTGTTTTGTATTTTTCTTTGATCATTGTAATAGAACTATTTTAGACCTTTGTATGATGGTATTATGACGAGAAACTCAAGTACTTGATGTTTTGTGGTGAATGATTGTAGTGGCATTACTTGTCACGATTTTGGTTAATTATCAATACAATCTATGTTACCTTTCATGATCTGTGATATGTCTTAAAATTGATCTTTTGTGGTGTGAATTGATGAATATTAGTAACTCCGTAGGGATGTGTCGTTGTATGTATTTTATGTCTGGGAAACTTGATATGAATACTTACATTGTTTTTCTATTTTTTTCTTGTCTTGCAGAAAGAGATATTCGATAAAACAATGCCTCCAAAGTTGACTGCCGATCGTGTTAACAACATGATTCAGGAAGCGATAGCTAATGCGTTGCAAGCGGACCGAGCTGGGAGAAATCAGGATCCAGGAAGGAATGCGGGGAGACAACCAGCCCCGAGAGTGTGTACCTATTCAAGCTTTATGAAGTGCGGTCCTACGCAGTTCCGTGGAGCGGGTGGAGCCCTAGAACTTAGGCGATGGTTGGAAAAAGTTGAGAGTACGTTTGAAATCAGTGGTTGTGCAGAGGCGGATAAAGTAAAGTTTGCAGCAGCTACATTTCTGGATGATGCGTTAAGCTGGTGGAATACCCAGGTAGCTACGGTGGGATTGGCTGTGGCGAATGCGAGAACGTGGAATGCGACCAAAGCTTTGTTGACAAAGAAGTTCTGCCCAGAGGAGGAATTGGGGCAATTGGAGGACGAACTGAGACATTTGACCTTAAGGAACAACGATATAGCTGCTTACACCAGGAGATTCAATGAGTTAAGTCTTTTGTGTCCGGACATATTTGCCAATGACGCCAAGAAAATGAAGCAGTATATTAAGGGTTTATCTAGCAACATCAAGGGTGAAACAACTTCGTCGAAACCTGGAACGTTTGACGAAGCGGTTCAAATGGCACACGCTTTGATGGACGTTAAGCTTCAGGATAAGCAGAATTACATTGCTGAGGGTAACAAAAGGAAATGGGAGGCAGCACAAGGTAATCAATCCCAAGGCCAGAACCGAGGAGGAAACCGAAACAACCAAGGGCCGAACCGTAATCAGCAGTTTAATCAGAGAAGGAACGAAGGAATGAGGGCCGTGACGAACCCTAGAGGTGTGAAGGTGAATCCCCATTGTGGAAAGTGCAACTTGTATCATGTTGGAAACTGCCCGCAGGCATGCGGCAAGTGTGGAAAGGCAGGTCATAGGACTGCTAGTTGTCGAATGGGAGGAGTAGCCACTGGGGCTAATGCTATCAGGATGAGAGGATGTTATAGCTGTGGAGAAAGAGGGCATGTGCAAGCAAATTGCCCGAAGACAGGGAACAGACGGGGAGGAAATAATGCGGCAGCTGTGTATCAAGTGGGAACTGCTGATAAACCACAAGGTCCCAATGTGGTTACCGGTACGTTTTTGCTAGACGCTTGTTATGCTAGTATTTTATTTGATTCTGGCTCCGACAAGAGTTTTGTAGACGTTAGATTTAGTCGTCATATCGATAGAGAACCGGTATTGTTAACGACTAGTTATAATGTTGAATTAGCCGATGGAAAAATTGTTAGTACGAATTCTATACTGAAAGGGTGTACCTTGAAGTTAGGAAACTACGCTTTTAAAATCGACTTGATGCCTATAGAGCTAGGATCGTTTGACGTGATTGTGGGAATGGATTGGCTAATGGCGCATAATGCTACAATCGTCTGTGGTGAGAGATTGGTGCAGATTCCGCTGAGGAATAGGGTTTTGACGGTTAAGGGAGACGAATGCACTTCTCGTTTGAAGGTGATTTCGTGTTTGAAGATGATGAAGTACGTAGAGAGCGGATGCGATGTGTTTTTGGCACAGGTTTCGAGCGATGGTGATGTAGAGGCGAGGATTGAAGAGGTACCAGTTATTTGCGAGTATCCGGACGTTTTTCCAGACGAGTTGCCAGGTTTACCGCCTAACCGTGAGGTCGAGTTTCGAATTGATTTAGTGCCAGGAGCTGCACCGGTTGCACGTGCACCTTATCGCTTAGCACCATCTGAGTTAAAGGAGTTATCCGATCAAATGAAGGAATTGATGGACAAAGGATTTATTAGGCCGAGCTCATCACCTTGGGGAGCGCCAGTGTTGTTCGTAAAGAAGAAGGATGGTTCGTTTAGGATGTGTATCGACTATAGAGAACTCAATAAGCTGACGGTTAAGAATCGGTACCCATTACCGAGGATTGATGATTTGTTCGATCAATTGCAAGGGTCCAGCGTATACTCAAAGATCGATTTAAGATCAGGGTATCATCAACTGCGTGTAAGAGAGGAGGATATTCCTGTAACTGCCTTTCGTACGCGGTATGGACACTTTGAATTTCGAGTGATGCCGTTTGGGTTGACAAACGCGCCTGCTGTATTCATGGATCTTATGAATCGCGTGTGCAAGCCGTATCTAGATAAGTTTGTTATTGTTTTCATCGATGACATACTTATTTACTCTAAGAGTAAGGAGGAGCACGAGAAGCACCTGAGGAAGATTTTGGAGTTGTTAAGGAAGGAGAAGCTGTATGCAAAATTCTCTAAGTGTGAGTTTTGGTTGGAATCAGTGCAGTTTCTAGGTCATGTGATTGATAGTGAGGGAGTTCGTGTAGATCCTGCTAAGATCGTAACAATCAGGGAATGGTCAGCACCGACGACGCCGACTGAAGTTCGACAATTTTTGGGTTTAGCTGGGTACTATAGAAGGTTTATTGAAGGATTTTCGTTGATTGCGAAACCATTGACGCGGCTTACCGAGAAGAATAAGGTGTATGAATGGGGAAATGAGGAAGAGCTTGCTTTCGAAACGCTCAAGGATAAGTTATGTTCCGCGCCGATTTTATCATTGCCTGAGGGAACCGAAGATTTCGTGGTGTATTGTGATGCGTCTCGTAAGGGTTATGGAGCAGTGTTAATGCAACGTGAGAAGGTGATAGCTTACGCGTCGAGGCAATTAAGGAAGAACGAGGAGAACTACACGACGCACGATTTGGAATTAGGAGCGGTGGTTTTTGCGTTGAAATTGTGGAGACACTATCTGTATGGGACAAAGTGTGTTGTATTCACTGATCACAAGAGTTTGCAGCACATTTTAGATCAAAAGGAGTTGAATATGCGACAAAGACGATGGGTTGAACTATTGAGTGATTATGACTGCGAAATTCGCTATCACCCAGGGAAGGCGAATGTTGTAGCGGATGCATTGAGTAGGAAGGAACGGGAGAAACCTTTGAGGGTTAGAGCTTTAGTGATGAGTGAGAGCGTTGACTTAACCGAAACCATACTGAAGGCTCAGGAGAGAGGATTGATGAAAGGGAATGTTGAAGCCGAGAACTTGGGACGAATGTTGAAACCTATTTTCGTGATTAGATCTGACGGACTAAGATATTTTGAGAATCGAATTTGGTTACCATTGTGTCCATCTGAGGAAGGAAAGCCTGGAGTTCGAGAATTGGTTATGAATGAGTCGCATAAGTCGAAGTATTCGATACATCCTGGATCGGATAAGATGTACCACGACCTGAAGAAAGTTTATTGGTGGCCGAATATGAAGGCAGATATTGCTCGTTACGTCAGTAAGTGTTTGACTTGCGCAAAGGTTCAAGCAGAACATAAGAAACCATCTGGATTGTTGGTACAACCGGAAATCCCAGAATGGAAATGGGAGAAAATCGCAATGGATTTTGTGACGGGTTTACCTAGGACTCCTAGTGGATGCGATATGATATGGGTAATTGTGGACAGGTTAACGAAATCTGCTCATTTCTTACCTATGAAGAAGACGGACAGCATGGAAAGACTCGCCAGCGTGTACGTGAAAGAGATCGTCTGTAGACATGGAGTGCCGTTATCGATCATTTCGGATCGCGATAGTAGATTTACGTCGGAATTTTGGAGATCGCTTCAACGTGCGATGGGCACTGAACTGAGTTTAAGCACGGCTTATCACCCGGAAACTGACGGCCAGAGTGAACGAACGATTCAAACGATGGAGGACATGCTCCGAGCATGCGTGATTGATTTTGGAGGAAGTTGGGAACGCCACTTGCCTCTAGTGGAATTTTCGTACAATAATAGTTATCATGCGAGTATCAAAGCGGCACCGTTCGAAGCATTGTATGGAAGGAAGTGTAGATCGCCCGTGTGTTGGAGTGAAGTAGGGGAAAGTCAATTGACTGGACCCGAAATGGTTTTAGAAACGACAGAGAAGATCGTGCAGATCAAGAACCGACTACTTGCTGCGAGAAGCCGACAGAAAAGTTATGCTGATAACCGAAGGAAACCGTTGGAGTTTGACGTTGGAGATATGGTTATGCTCAAGGTATCGCCATGGAAGGGTGTAATTCGTTTTGGGAAGAAAGGAAAGTTGAGTCCGAGGTATATTGGACCGTTTAAGATCGTTGAACGAATTGGACCAGTAGCGTACAAGTTAGAATTGCCGACCGAACTTAGTGCTATTCATGACACGTTTCACGTATCGAACCTGAAGAAGAGTTTGGCGGACAAGGAATTGGTGATTCCTTTGGACGAGATTCGACTAGACGACAAAATGCACTTTGTGGAAGAACCTGTGGAAATCATGGACCGGGAGGTCAAGCGGTTGAAGCATAGTAGGATTCCCATTGTGAAGGTCCGATGGAATTCTAAGTGTGGACCGGAATACACCTGGGAACGTGAGGACTTTTTCAAGGAAAGGTATCCTCATTTGTTCCAGTAAGACGAAATGTGAGCCCAAGAAGAGGCGAGCGCCGGGACGTCGCTCTCTTTAAGGAGGGGTGGATGTGACACCCTAGAATCGAGGTCATTAACGATACCCTAAATTACGCTAATTTTTGAAATTTTTGATAAATTTTAATTTCTATACTTATGAGTATTTTGGTTAGAGCCGATGTTCGAGGTTATAATTTTTACGGTTGACGTTTTGAGAAGGACGATGACGATTACGATCCCGAGAGATGCCCAATTTTATATAATTTTTGACGATTTATCGATAATGTAATTTTTCGAGAATTTTATTTACGGTACGTGTTAAGTTGAGTCGTGTGAGTTTTATAGCCTTCCAAGTACATTTAAAGTATCCCAAAAATATTTTGGAGCATTCGGGAAGATTTCCGACTCCCGTAAAATTTTCAAAATTGACAAATGAGTCAAACCCGCAAAGTTTTGAGGTCGTTTTCTATTTAAGGACAAAAGAAACCCAATATTGCACTTAGGTCCCTCCTAACTAACAAAAAGGGCCTAAGTGGACAAACATACAAACACACACAAAAATTTACAAGAAAAATCAAACACACACTCTCCTTGTCTCTCTCAAACTCACGGCACACCAAGAACAAACAAAAATCCACCAAAAATCTTTTCTACTTGATTTTTCAAAAATCTAAGGTTAGACCACGCTTAGTTTGGTCATTACCCACCTATTCATGTAATCAAATCCAACATGCATTGATAAAAATTTTTCAAGATTTTTCATATGATCCAAAATTCGTTTTTGTGGCTATTTGAGCTAATGCATGTTAATTTTGAGTGTTATGGAAGTATAAACACCATGAAAACCCACCAAAATTAATTTGGTTGTGGTGAATTGGTCACCCAAACCCCACGGCAAAGGGGTGTTTGGGGGAGCCATGGTGGTTGATGAATATGCATGTTATTATTGTGTTTGGTTTGTTGTTTTAGAAAGATTCATATAGGTGTTACTACTTGCATGTGTATTTTTCTTTGATTTTGATATTGAGATTGGTTGATCAATAGGGGTAGGATGGAAGTTTGATGTTAGGATATGTTTGGGAAGTCTTAGGATGATGTTTAGTGTTGGTTAGAAGTCTTGGAATCGAGTCTAAGCATGTTTTTGGTATGGTCATTTTTAGGCAGAAACATTTGGTCTATTTTGGAAAAATGATTTTTGTTCCAGGTCTTGAAAACTAAATATAGTGATAGAGGGTTTTTCTAGCTTTAATTTGGTATAAGGTAGAGCCCGTGACTCAAAACGAGCTAAAAGTTATGACATTTTAAAGATCGGGTACCGGGAGACGAGGACTTTCACAATCCGGATTTGTGCAAAGTTTTAGTCAAATCCCGAGGGTCACAAGTATAATTTGGTGAATGATCAAGGGTCAAAACTTGGTCCCTAACCTGTACAAATGAGTCTATATGTTGACTTATGAGTCAAGGAAGTCAAAGGTATTTTTCATATAGGTCAAAGTGGTCAAAATTAGTCGAAGCGCAATTTCAGCCCGTAAAATGTAGTCGTGGAAATGAGTTGCGTGACGGGTCGTAAAAGTGAAAACTTTTGTTGGACTTAAAAACATGTTATCTACAGGTCATATAGGATTTTTGGAAATTTTGTCAAATTTTATAAGTGTGGTTTAATAAGGTAAAACAACCCGTACTTTAGTCAAGTACCGGCGAGAACGTGTAAAAATGGACAACGTAGGTTATAAGAACGAATGGAGTAAAATGAATGATACTTGTTATTTTTGTTTTTGGCGTGAGTTATATTTGTCTTAAGTGACTTGTATATATGTATTTTATACAGTACCGTAAGTATTTAAATGAGATTACTCATTACGCGTTATTTGTGATAGGTGTTGATTTACCCGGGCATCCGTTCCATCGTCAGTGAACACTCCTCGAACTACCGACTACTTAATATCTAAGGTGTGAATTTATAGCCTCGCTTATATTATTTCAAATTGTTTTACCCGCGAGGGAAATGCATGCTAGTTTTTAAAAAGGAACGTATATCATGAATGATTGTTAGACCCGAAAGTTGCCTTAGAAATTGTGTTGAGTACCAAAGTTGCAAAAGTCCCTAAATTCATGAACTATTAACTATTGTCTTGCCCTTGCGAAGGGGGAAATAGCCGCTTATGCAATTTGTAGTACTACGGGGTTAACGACCCAATGCTAGCCGAGAAGCTGTACTTATAGTAAGTTCTGCGGTAGATTATTTTGTATGAGAGATAAGGTATAATTGCAACTGATGCCTTTAGAGGGGCACTGGTTTCATCTGAATCATGCCGGTATATTTACGCGGGTGATTGAGTTAACGGATTAGTGTCATGAGCTTAAACACAATTGTCAGTATCCTGATTATAGTTTGTTTAATCGACAAGACTATAAATGATCACGAATGGTTTTTATTATATATACGTTCAAATGGATTGAAAAACCTATGAATTCCACTCAACGTTTTCGTTGACCAAAATTTTGGCATGTATTTCAGGTAACCGCTGAGCAGTAGGATGGAGCATGCATGGGATGGATGTTGTGTGATCGGCTTGGTGTCCGCTTGTTTTTCCCTCCTTTTCTACTTAAACAAATTTTATGTTTAATGTCATGTGGTTGTAAAACTGAAGTTTTTGGGGTTGAGATTCATGGGGACCGAAACGCTAAACTCTGTGCACTATTTGGGGTTGGGAAAACTGTGGACATGTATTATCTAACAATTTTAAATGTTGAATTTTAAGATGACGTCTTTTTAGCGTCGTTTGATATCTCTTGTGTGCAATGAATACTGTGTAGCACCCATTGTTGTAGTTCCGATGCGCATAACAATTGTGGGGGTGTTACAGAGGGACGAGTCGAGCTAGAGACTCATTAACTCAAGCATCGTATAACTAGGTTTAGAGTGTTGTAGGTTAGAAATAAAGGCATAGACTTGGAGATAAGTGTAGGGGAGACCTTCTTTTGTCTTCATGATTGTTTGTAGGGTTGCTCACTCATCTCATGCTTTGGAGCTTATGGAGGAGGCCCTTGTATCCGGTTCACTTCGTTACTATAGTGATTTTTCATTGACACCTTGTGCTTAAACATGATTTCACTAACAGTTGTCCTTTCCTTAACTTGGGTTAAGCAAAGTCTATTCATTGTCATAAGTGTAGGGGAAGTTTTTATACTTCCATGCTCTTAAACATTGAGGACAATGTTTAGCTTAAGTGTAGGGGGGTCTTCTATCGAAGTGACCTTACCTAGAACTTGTCATTGTCTTGCATGAAAACATGGAAAATTGATTTTTCGACATTTTTCAAATTTATTGATCTACTTTGGCCAACAAAAATATGCATTCATAATTTTTGCATCAATCATTTTGCATAACACATTTGCATTGTATATATCTTTTCTTTTATGTTTCATCAAAAATATATAAAAAGAAAAAAAAATATAATAAAACATGGTTTTAACAAGTTTAGATTTCTTTGACATATTAGGCCCGCTATGGATATTTTGACTCAACCCGAGTTTGTTTATCTAAGCATTCTCTAGCTAGTATCCTTAACCATGTAGTCCTTCATTGGTCTATTAGGCTAAGCATCCACCAATTTCATTATTTGAAATTTTAAATTGTGGAGAATGGGAAATGATAGAGTTGAAGCAAGTATAAAAGGGCTAGATAAACTTCATGATAATTACTTGTGGCTAAAACCTTCTCTTCTTTATCTCTATTTTCTTCGCATGTATATAATTGTTAATAAATAATCAAGTACGGTTTTAATTGGTTTGTAATCTCTTATGCATCTTTGTCTAATCATTCATGGTTGGTATGAGTACGTCTTAAGATTCTAAGTTAGTACGTTTTATGTGTACTAGACTTATGTCATGCTCAATATTTAGCGGGTGTTTTTCCTTTTATTCTTTTCAACTTTCTTTGTGAGGAATAAAGAAAAATAAGAGCGGCTTATGAAAAAAATGAGTGGCTAGAAAAAAAAAGAAGAAAAAGAAAAAAAAATTAAAAAGAAAAAGAAAAAAAATAATTATACAAGACTCCCAAGAGGGGCAGTGTGGTGTTAATTATAGTGACTATTGAGTTCCAATATTACCTTGACGGGTTGCGGGGATTCAATAGATTGCTCCAATCCAATATTACCTTGACGGGTTGCGGGGTTGAAGATCCAAAGTCTCAAAAAGATGGCGGATGTAATTATTGCGTGAGTTTTATTTTTCTTTCCTTAGCGAGTGTGTAGCTACTTATGAAAGAATGATATGAGGATTTTACACATAAGGCGAATGACTTATTACTCTTGAAACGGACTTGTATTAATTGTGAGCGGTTTTTCAAGTAATGGATGAGAGGATTACTTAGGATTAAAACCGTGCTTCCTTATTTTTGGATTTTACACTTCTTATACTTCACACTTGAATAAATGACAAATTTGCTCACAAGCAATTTGCTCAAATAATAACCGGTTCCACATTTAATTGTCATGAATAAGTTGATGCACTTTTTACTTGTGAATGCAATGATCCCATTTTTAAGCTTGGTATGGGGAAAGTGAAACTTGAGGGTGATAAGTGTCCATGGTACCCAAGCCCTAATCTAAGCCATTGAATTCTTTATGAGTTATTTCCATCAAAACCATTTCAAGAAAAATCAAAAAGATATAGATAGAATTGTATTTTGTTCATTTCATTATTAAAAGTCAAAATCATGCATCATGTAGTTTAGAGTAGTGTAGATGCATCCCATATGGCCAAGGTGGATTAATTATGAGGAGAATGTAAATTTGAGCTTTAATATATATTATTGCATGAGGACATGACAATGTTCAAGTGTAGGGGATTTGATATGAGCTAAAACTCATATCCTTTTATCAACAAATAACCCTAAAACATGAAGCAAAATACAAATTTATCTTGCAAAAACAGTATTATGTGATATGTTTGTGTTTGTGTGCACTTGTGTAGGTAAAAGGATACATTTTCAAGCAAACAAGGAATTATCAAGCTTAAATTGATGAAAAAGACAAAGAAGGATCAAAAGTGACAAGACTTTGAAGTACAAGGACCTATCTTGACAAACTGCCAAAGTTGAAGGACTAAAGTGTAAATATTGTAAAAAGTCAAGATCAAAGTCAAAATTGGTCAACTATCAAGTCAACAAAGTCAAAGGACCAATTCTGCTCAAGAATGAAGTATGGAGGACTAAAAGTGCCAAAGAAATGAAGTTACAAGCCTTTAAGCACAATCTGCCAAAGTTCAAGGGTTAAAACTGCCAAAGTTGGAAAGTTTCACAAGTTCAATCCATGTGATATAAGTTTGGGCCAATAAGAAGAGAGAGAAAGGGGCACACGGATTGCCAATTCACAAGTAATAAATATCCACTCAGCCGCCACATTAAATGACAATATCTCAATAGTGTAATCCGTGTGACTCTATTTCAACCATTCAGAACCTGCCACGTGTCATCTTCAAGCAACCAAAAAATTACCAGGATCGTTTTTAAGCTAGAGGCAATTTCATGAAAAGTTGTAAACACCAAAGTTGCTTATTTTTTAGAGACGAATTCATTGGTAATGGTTAATTAACATGAAATAAACTCAAGAAGAAAACCCCAATTCTTGTTCATACTTTGAAGATCAGTTTTACAGAATCATGCCACGTGGAGACCTGGGATGGGTCTCAACACGTCATCATCCCCAACAAACTCCTTCTTCAAGCCTATAAATAGCCTGCTAGTCCTCATTTGTAACGAGTAGTTAAAATTGTAGAAAACACACACTTTTCAATTTCCTTTCATCTTTCCTCCTTTTTAGCTTAACTACTCAAGAGTTTGACAAACTCTTGAGTTAGTTAGTTAGTTAGTAGCTTTTTAACAACTTTGTAACAACTTTCCATGAATAAAATTTGAATTCTCCATTTCCCGCCAAATCTCATATTCATTCTACTGTTCATATCCTGCTCATTCTTGATCATTGTGTTGCTGAATTGAGTTTGTTATGATCATTGAATGATCATAACTGACTTTCAAGAAGATTTGTAGCTGTTATAGTGATTTCAGTTCAACCGTATCCTTTTTGAAGAATTCATGCCATGATGATGAATTTAGTTGATTTGTAGCTGTTGATGTTAGTTGATTGGTTGATCTAGTGATAAGGTGGTGGTTATCACTAGGATAAGAGAGTTCAGCACTCCTCTTCTTCCCAATGGTTACTACAAAAGGTTTTGAAGTTTCTGATTTTGGTTCCACTTAATAAGTCAATTGCATGCTAAATTTCCTAGTGTAAAACTTAATGATTGTATGATCAAAGTTGTTAGCTTAGTTGTTGATTGATAGTTTACTTGTTTGTAGCTTAATCTTGTTTTGCTGCTTTATATTTTGGATTGTGTCTAGTTATAGCTTATTTCAGTCAGATTTCAGTCTTAGCTTCTTAATTGAGTAATAGTTGTTCTCTTTACTTGCTTGTAGTCTTGAAACATTTCATTTTGAACACTTAGTTTGGTAGTCTAAGGATTTCATTCAGTTGAATCAGCTCTTTATAAAGTCTTTGAAATTTTTTAGATATCTCAGTTAAAGGAGTGTTTGGTATTAGCTGTCAATTGATTTTCAAGCATTGGATTTTGGCAAGTTAATGTTCATGTATAGTTGATAGGTCATAATAAAGTGTTTTGAACAAGTTTCAAGTCAATGTGAAGGTCAAACAGGAAATTGGCCAGAAAAAGGTTTGGGTCATTTTCAGTCATTTTTGCTTTGTAAAAGTTGTCATTTTCTTTTGCCTTGCATTTACTTGTTTGTTGATGAAATCTTGCCAAACCAGTTCTAAATTGTAGCTCAATATATGAAGTTTCATATCCTATAAGCATTCTATACAGTTTTCATTAAGCATTGAGAAATAAGCAGAAATCTGAAAAGCTGAGTTAAGCAATGTTTTTGTAACTTGAAATTGGTTTTTGAGATCTTTTGATTTCCTTCATTAACTAAGCCATTTTCTTTCATAAAACCACTTAGAATATGATATTACATGATATTTGAAAGATTCAGCTTTTTGTCAAAATAATTGGTCAACGCTTGGTCAACGATAAGCCAAATTTAGCTTAATTCGAATTCCCAGCTTATTACTTGATGAAATTTGTTGAAACTTGATTTCCCATTCATCATTTGAGTTGCTTAATCAGTTTTGGCAAGAAAATCAAGTTGTGCTTGTTTAGATTGTTCTAGAGCTTATTTTAGGCTTATTGAAGAGTGCTTATTTGCTTATTTTGTACTTTCAGTCAAAATTCTGTTAGAGGTCTAGCTTATTTTGGATTAGAAGTCTTTTACAATTGGTTTCATTGAATTTGGTTCAGTAATAAGCTCACACGAGCTTATTTGATTTCATTACCCGTATTTGCTTATAAAGTTTCTAAAATTGCATTTTGGTCCTTGTTGTTTTTAGCAGTTTTTAAACATGGCTAAACTTCCATCTTTTTAGGGTTTTCAAAAGTTAGTCCTTGCAGTTTAAAGTTGTTTAAAATCAGTTAGCAAGTTTGGTATTTGGTTACAAATTGGTTAGTTTGTTACAAGTTTTACATTTTTGATCCTTGTAGTTTTCTGATTTACATTTTCAGTCCCTAGACTTGTTAGAATTTTCATTTTAAGCATTTTACTTTCCTAGAATTTACATTTTCAGTCCTTTTAGTTTTAAAAATTACATTTTGAATATTACTTGAATAAAAATTTGGTAATTGCACTATGTTTTACATATAAGTAGGTAATATTTTTCAGTTTTGCAAGACTTTGTTGAATTAGCAAATAGAATATCCAAAAAAGATTAACAACCAAAAACAGTTAAAAACCCGATATTGGTTGGACTTTCAATTAGCAAGAACTGAGAAAAACGAACTACATTATACACAATTTCAGTACGAAACCGTTATGAATGTACTTTGGTGCATTAACATCCCCGAAGATAACTTGATATGAATGGCAGTCTATGGTAGCATGATGCTTGGATAGCCAATCCATGCCCAAAATCATGTCGAAGTCATTCATGTCCAGCGGAAGTGCGTCAACAGGTCAAACTTTATCATCAAGTTCTAGGGGAAGACTCTTGTATACGTGTGTGATTAATACATAGTCCCTCAAAGGCGTGGAAATAGTAAGTCTATTCTATAGGGTCATGGGGAGCATCCTAATGTTCTTAGCATAAGCAGTAGAAATGACCGAGTGAGTAGCACCCGTATCTAAAAGAACACACGCAGCCTGACCATACATATACAAGATTCTAGTGATTGTACCTGTAGACTTGTTGGCCTGGTCTCGAGATGTCGTGTAGACACGCCCGGTGGTAGGAGGCGGCTTGGAATCAGCATGTCCCGATGTTCCCTTCATCTCGCCCTTATGGCAATCCTTAATGATATGGCCAGGAAGACCACACTTGAAGCATGCGTCAGTGTTACGACGACATGGACCTGGGTGCCTACGGTGGCAAGTGGAGCAAAGAGGATGAGTATATCCTCAAGCAGATGCTCTGGCTGGCTGAGAACCTGATAAAACATTTTACATAAGACATGATAATAGGGTACAAAGGACAATGCGGATAATCATAAGATTGAATACCAGTGATAGCTGGACGACTAGGCTGTGAACCTCTCTGGTTTTGGTCCCTACCGTTTCCATGGTTCCTGGTAGAAGTTTTGCTAAAGTGTCAGAATATGAGTTATACATGAAATCATAAGAAAATGCGTAAGTATTAGGACCTTCTGCTATTGGAGTGTCCAGCGTTGTTACGGTAATTATCATTACCGCCACGCCTATCCGTAGCAGAACGGTCGTTAGTCTGACTGTTTCCC
This sequence comes from Glebionis coronaria, assembly GCA_025667525.1. Taxonomy (NCBI): domain Eukaryota; kingdom Viridiplantae; phylum Streptophyta; class Magnoliopsida; order Asterales; family Asteraceae; genus Glebionis; species Glebionis coronaria. The sequence goes on along the minus strand of CM046882.1, from coordinate 270,837,004 downwards.
TTGGGCTGATGAGGCTGCTGCTGAGTAGCCGGCTGAGAGCGGTCCCCAATTTTCTGCCTGGAAGATACATTTTAAAGAGATGAATAATAGACATATATGGAAAGAATACGGATTGGTCACCGCTTGAATACGAATGTTTACCTCTTGTCGGGTCTCTCAGCTTCCCCGAACTCATCTCTCTCCTACAACATCTCCAGCTTACGTGCCGCATCGAACACTTGTGCTACAGTGATGAACGTAACACACACCTGGTCGTTTGCGACTGATGTGCGAAGAGCCCACCTAAAGTGGTGTGCCTGCTCTTCAGGAGTACCTGCTGCTGCACCAAGGAAACCAGCTAAGCGAAGAAAGCGCTGCATAAACTCGTTGCTATTCTCCACATCTCTCTGTCGGATCCCATGGTACTCCCTCTTGAGCTTGTCTTGCTCAGGCTTGGGAAAGTACTGCTCCATCACCCTGTCCTTGAACTAAGCCCAAGTCAAACCAGCAACCCAATCGTCACCTCCCTCAGACTGCATCGATGCTAACCACCAATTTAGCACATCGCCTTTGAACCGATAGCATGCCAACCTTGCCTTGTACGCGGGGTCACAACCCATAGCATTGAAAATCTTCTCGATGTGAGCCAACCAGATTTCAGCATCACTGGGGCTATCTGTTTTCTCAAAAGCTCGAGGACGGAGCTTGTTGAATCTCTCCAGCCATACTGCCAATGTCATTGGAGGAGGAGGAAGAGGTGCTTGGCTATGCTGCTGATTGTTGGCAGCTTGAACCTCAGCCCTGATGTCGTTCCTCAGTTGAGGAAGTAAAGCTTGCATTGCAGCATTGAGTTGTTCCTGTTCGCGTGTGAGAAACATCTGACAGTATAACATAAAACATATGATTAACAAATCAAAACAGTTTTTAAGCGTGTGAGAAACATCTGACAGTATGGTCCTTGTTGTTTTAAGCAGTTTTTAAACATGGCTAAACTTCCATCTTTTTAGGGTTTTCAAAAGTTAGTCCTTGCAGTTTAAAGTTTGTTTAAAATCAGTTAGCAAGTTTGGTATTTGGTTACAAATTGGTTAGTTTGTTACAAGTTTTACATTTTTGATCCTTGTAGTTTTCTGATTTACATTTTCAGTCCCTAGACTTGTTAGAATTTTCATTTTAAGGATTTTACTTTCCTATAATTTACATTTTCAGTCCTTTTAGTTTTAAAATTTACATTTTGAATATTACTTGAATAAAAATTTGGTAATTGCACTATGTTTTACATATAAGTAGGTAATATTTTTCAGTTTTGCAAGACTTTGTTGAATTAGCAAATAGAATATCCAAAAAAGATTAACAACCAAAAACAGTTAAACACCCGATATTGGTTGGACTTTCAATTAGCAAGAACTGAGAAAAACGAACTGCATTATACACAATTTCAAATGGCGCTGCTGCCGGTTCTTTGACTTTACGAGAGACTATCGATTGACGGTTTTCATTGGCTTTTGGGATCCGTTCACCTTATGAACGTTATTTTTACGTATCATAAATCAAAAACAAATAAAATATCAAAAATATAAAAATATATAAAAACTAAAAAATTAACAAAACAATTCTTTTCCTAAAGAATTGACCAAAAAAATTAAAAAATCCAAAAAGCAATCTTTTTCCTAAAAGATTGCACCCAAAAATATATATTATTGGATTTTCTCGGTTTTTATGTACATATAGTATTTTCTCTTAAAAAACTCATAAATACAAAAATATTTTCCATATATTATTATAAGTATATACGTATACGTATAAGAACAACCAGTCTACATATCTTCCATAAGTATTGCCAAGGCAATACACCGTGTTGAGGGGCGTTCCGGTCCTTGACACGTGTATCGATCAAACAAAATAAAGCAAGAATAGATAAATACTCTCAATAAGCAACAATTCGAAGAATACGAACATTTAAGTGAATAGAAAGGCGATGTGGTATAAAATGCCATCAAAGGGTCAATAGGTACTTAAGTGCTTCGCGCCACCTAACCCCCCGTTCACTTGTAAGTATTCTAAGAAGGAAGGCTTCATTGGGGGTCTTGCACCCAAGTAGTACATACGTATATTGTTATTTTCTTGTGGATATTTAATATTGAAACTCGAAGAGGATAATCCATTTCTCTTCAAAGTCACACGAGATCTTCTCTCTCATTCCTCGTATTGAGTTGCATGCTCACTCGCGGGCGTGCACAAATACCGATTGGTGTACAACCTCTTCCTCCGAAAAGGAAGAAAAAGAGAAAGAGTAAGACTACCACCGTTCATCAAGCCGATCACGAGAATCGTGCTTTGACTCCTCCACCACAAGAAGCCATGGCTATTGATAATCGCTCTTTGTTGGAACGTATGCAAACCAATATTCATGGATATGCTAGTGCTATTAAGATTCCCGACTTTCCCGCAAACACATTTGAGCTACACACATCTATGATCACTATGGTTTCACAATCACCATTCTATGGTAACAAGAATGAGGATCCTCATGCTCACCTTAAGAGATTCCTTTCTCTTTGCAATACCATTAAGCATAATGGAGTTCCACATAAGGTTATTAGGATGATGTTAGTGTCATTTTCCCTAGAGGGACCCGCTAAGCATTGGTTAGACACCCAACCATCCGATAGTATCACCACATGGGATGGTTTCACAACTAAGTTTTTGAACAAGTTCTTTCTTCCACATAAGACTATGGCCTTGAGGACCTTAATTATAGGCTTTCAACAAAAACCTAGTCAATCCTTTAGTGATGCTTGGGAAGAGTATAGTGAGTTATTGAGGAGATGCCCTAATCATGGATTGGATGATGTTCACCAAATCAATATCTTCTATAATGGCCTTAAATCTCACCACCAAGATTCACTCAATGCTTCCGCGGGAGGGAATATTCTTCTTAAATCCTACCAAGAGGCTTTGGACATCATTGAGACTAAAGCAATGGTTCAAACAAACAATCAATTTGAAGAAAGGGTTCATGTTATCCAAAACAATTCTCAAAACCCTTGTGACAACCAACTCCTCAAATTTCTACAAGAGATCCTTCAACAAGTCAAACAAGGACAACAAGAAATGCTTCAAGCTTTTAAGACCATGTCATTGAACAATTCTTCAAATAATGTGAATGCTATTACTCTTTCTTGTGTTACTTGTGGAGGTCCCCATTCTTATGAACAATGTGATAAGGTGCAAGTGTATCAAGGGGAATGCTATGCTTACCAAGAGGAACATCGTGAACACTTCAAGCCAAATATCAATCCAAATAACCTTTCTTACAAATCCCAAAACTACCTTACTCCACCCGGATTCCCACCCCAACCACCCACCCAAATTCAACAAAATCCTCCTCAAATTTTACCAAGGAATCAAGGGCAAAGACCACCTTACCAAGGAAATAACTACAAGGCACCCAACAATGTTCAACATCAAGGAAATACCTTTTATCCACCACAACAAGGATTTAATCAACCACTTCCACTTTTCCCCAATCAAGCATATGCTCCAATACCAAATCAAGCTTACCCTCAACTTCAAAATCAAGGATATGGTATGCAAGAGACTCAAGAGTATGTTGACAAGAAAATGCGTGAAATTGAGAAGAGAATGAATGATCAAATGAAATGTAATATGGAGGAACAAACCAATAGGGTTTTAATGGCATTAAATCAAAGACCACAAGGGGCTTTACCTTCCAACACACAAACAAATCCAAGGGCCAATGTCAATGCTATTACAACAAGGAGTGGAACAACAACAAAGGATCCTTCACCTCCTAAACCTACTATTGTTCAACCCACTTGTGCTCCTACTTGTGACAAGCCTTCTATTTCTACTTCACCTCCTCAAAATGCTCCTATTCACTCAAACACACCTTCTCAACCTCCTCATACTTCTCCTTTACCTTCCACACTTCCCAATGAAGAAGCTAACAAAGACAAATCTTACACTACAACACCTATTCCACCTACACCAAAACCTACTCTTCCATATCCTTCAAGGTTGAAAAAGGACAAGTTAAAGAACAAGGATGACATCCAAGTCTCCAATTTCTTAAGGATGTTCAAGCAACTCAACATCAATATATCCTTTGCGGAAGCTCTTGCTTATATGCCAAAGTTTGCTAAGATGTTCAAGGATTTGCTCTCAAACAAAGAAAAATTGGTTGATTTGCCCAACACATCCCTTAATGAAAATTGTTCCGCGGTGTTACTTAAAACCTTACCAACAAAACTTGGAGATCTGGGGCGCTTCTTGATACCTTGTAATTTTCCCGGTGTTGAAAATTGCATGGCTTTAGCGGATCTAGGGGCAAGCATAAACCTCATGCCTTTCTTGGTTTAGAAACAACTCTCTCTTCCCGAACTCACTCCCACTAGGATGACTCTTGAACTAGCCAACCGAACCATAGCTCACCCCGTAGGTATAGGAGAGGATGTGTTTGTAGGTGTGGATAAGTTTACGTTTCCGGCCGACTTTGTAGTGGTTGATTATGAAATGGATCCTAGAGTGCCCTTGATTGTTGCTAGACCGTTTTTGAGAACGGGTCGTACTTTGATAGATGTGGCGGAAGGAGAACTAATTATGAGAGTAGAAGATGAGAGAGTGGTGTTTAAGTTAGGGAAAGTTTGTAATAAGAAAGAGGTTAAGGAGTCTAGACCTTGTGAGACTATTAACATTGTTGATGTGTTAGATGAAGTGTGTGATGAACACTTTCATGATGCTTGTAAGAGTACTAGTGATGAGATGCCCCATGTTGAAACCGTGGCCTCAATTGCTCCCTCTTTAACACCTTTTGGAGAGAGTGATTTCCTCTTGGAGGAATTTGAGTCAAACTTTCTTGGTGATGATGATTCTCCCATTAATTGGGAAGAAGATATTCTTACAATCCAAAAGTTGCTCAATGAGGACCCTATTCCTTCTCCTATTCCACAAGAGATTACCATTGAGGAACCTTCCATAGTAAAACCTTCCATAGAGAGTCCACCTCCTATTGAACTTAAGGACCTTCCATCCCACTTAGAGTATGCTTTCTTAGAGGGCAAAGACCAATTACCGGTGATCATTGCTAAAGAATTGAAAGAGGATGAGAAGGAGCAACTTATTGAAGTTCTTAAGAAACACAAGAAAGCCTTAGCATGGAAAATATCCGACATAAGGGGAATTGATCCACATTTTTGTACACACAAAATCCTTATAGAGGATGACTATAAACCCGCCATTCAAAACCAAAGGAGAGTTAACCCAAAAATCCATGAGGTTATTAAGAAGGAAGTGATTAAACTCTTAGATGCGGGTATGATTTACCCCATTTCCGACTCTCCATGGGTTAGCCCGGTTCATTGTGTTCCAAAGAAGGGTGGAATCACCGTGGTGCCTAATGAGAACAATGAGCTTATTCCCACGAGACTTGTGACCGGTTGGAGAGTTTGCATTGATTATAGAAAACTGAATGAGGCAACTAGGAAAGACCATTTCCCGCTCCCCTTTATGGATTAAATGCTTGAACGCTTAGCGGGAAATGAGTACTATTGTTTTCTTGATGGCTTTTCGGGTTATTTCCAAATACCCATTGACCCTAAGGATCAAGAAAAGACCACATTCACTTGTCCCTACGGTACATTTGCTTACAAGAGGATGCCTTTTGGCTTATGTAATGCACCGGGGACGTTTCAAAGGTGCATGATGGCGATTTTCCATGACATGATAGAGCAAACCATGGAGGTTTTTATGGATGACTTTTCCGTTTTTGGAAATTCATTTAGCTCATGTCTCACCAATCTTGAAAGAATGCTTAAGCGTTGTGAGGAAACACGTTTAGTGCTTAATTGGGAGAAATGTCACTTTATGGTGAAAGAGGGGATTGTTTTAGGACACAAGATATCCAACAAGGGATTAGAAGTTGATAGAGCTAAAATTGATGTGATTGCTAAGCTTCCCCCACCCACCTCGGTTAAAGGTGTGAGGAGTTTCTTAGGTCATGCGGGATTTTATAGGCGCTTTATACAAGATTTTTCTAAGATAGCTAGACCGATGACTCACCTCTTGGAGAAAGAGGCTCCTTTAATTTTTAACCAAGATTGTTTAGAATCTTTTGAGACTCTTAAGGAAAAATTGACTAAGGCTCCCGTTTTGGTTTCTCCAAATTGGTAATTACCTTTTGAGCTTATGTGTGACGCTAGTGATTATGCGGTGGGGGCCATCTTAGGACAAAGAGTTAATAAGCATTTTCAACCTATACACTATGCGAGTAAAACAATGATCGGTGCACAACTTCATTATACTACCACGGAAAAAGAGTTGCTTGCTATAGTATATGCTTTTGAGAAGTTTAGACCATATCTTGTGCTTTCCAAAACCATAGTGTATACGGATCATTCCGCTCTCAAGTATCTTATGACCAAACAAGATGCTAAGCCTAGGCTTTTGAGATGGGTTTTGTTGCTTCAAGAGTTTAAGATAGAGATTCGTGATAAGAAAGGGGCCGAGAATTTAGCGGCGGATCACTTGAGTAGACTTGAGCATCCTTTTCAAGGAGCTTTACCACACCAAGAAATCAATGAATCCTTTCCATTAGAGGAGCTCATGTCTATCTCTTCCCAAGAGGATGCCACTCCTTGGTTTGCGGATATCGCAAACTATCTTGTGGGCAATGTGCTTATTGAGGGCCTTACTTATCAACAAAAGAAGAAGTTTCTTAAGGAGGTTAAGTATTACTTTTTTGGATGATCCATATCTTTTTAGACAATGTGCGGACCAAATCATTAGACGGTGTGTAGATGGGCCCGAGGCATTTAAGATCTTAGAAGCATGTCATAAAGGACCTACGGGTGGACATTTTGGGCCTAACTACACCGCAAAGAAAGTCTTTGATTCGGGTTACTATTGGCCTTCCATTTACAAAGATGCCCATGAAATGGTGAAATTTTGGGATGTTTGTCAACGACAAGGAAAAATTACACAACGTGATGAGATGCCACAAAATTTTATCCAAGAGTGTGAGATATTTGATGTATGGGGCATTGATTTCATGGGACCTTTTCCATCCTCTAAGGGAAACAAGTATATACTTGTGGCGGTGGATTATGTGTCCAAATGGGTGGAGGCTAAAGCCTCACCTACCAATGATGCTAGAGTTGTTGTGAAGTTTTTGAAACAATTGTTTGCTAGATTTGGTGTACCTCGGGCCATCATAAGTGATCGTGGTACGCACTTTTGTAATGATCAATTCACGAGAGTTATGAAGAAATATGGAGTGAATCATAGACTTTCTACCACGTATCACCCTCAAACAAATGGTCAAACCGAGGTCACAAATCGTGGTTTAAAGAGAATTTTAGAGAGAACGGTGGGAGAGCATCGAGCTTCTTGGTCGGATAAGCTTGATGATGCTTTGTGGGCGTTTAGGACGGCTTTTAAAAAACCAATTGGTTGTACGCCTTATAGGCTTGTCTATGGAAAAGCGTGCCACCTCCCATTCGAGCTAGAACATAAGGCATCTTGGGCTCTCAAATGGGCTAACTTTGATTTAAACCAAGCCGGTTCACATAGGAAAGATCAACTCAATGAGATGGATGAATTGAGAGCCAATGCCTATGAAAATTCTTTGCTTTACAAGGAAAAGACTAAGAAATTGCATGATGCTAAGATCAAGAATCGTGAGTTCAAAGTTGGAGAGCCGGTTCTCCTTTTTAACTCAAGATTGAAACTTTTTGCGGGCAAGCTTAAGTCGAGATGGTCCGGTCCATTCACTATTACTCAAGTGTTTCCATATGGAACTCTTGAGTTGTCACAACCCGATGGTCCAAATTTTAAAGTGAATGGTCACCGTGTTAAGCATTACTTTGGGGAGGACATTTCCGTTGAAATGGTCCAAGAGATCCCCATTTTCCCCATGAATTAATTCATTGAGGGACGAGTCGAGCTAGAGACTCATTAACTCAAGCATCGTATAACTAGGTTTAGAGTGTTGTAGGTTAGAAATAAAGGCATAGACTTGGAGATAAGTGTAGGGGAGACCTTCTTTTGTCTTCATGATTGTTTGTAGGGTTGCTCACTCATCTCATGCTTTGGAACTTATGGAGGAGGCCCTTGTATCCGGTTCACTTCGTTACTATAGTGATTTTTCATTGACACCTTGTGCTTAAACATGATTTCACTAACAGTTGTCCTTTCCTTAACTTGGGTTAAGCAAAGTCTATTCATTGTCATAAGTGTAGGGGAAGTTTTTATACTTCCATGCTCTTAAACATTGAGGACAATGTTTAGCTTAAGTGTAGGGAGGTCTTCTATCGAAGTGACCTTACCTAGAACTTGTCATTGTCTTGCATGAAAACATGGAAAATTGATTTTTCGACATTTTTCAAATTTATTGATCTACTTTGGCCAACAAAAATATGCATTCATAATTTTTGCATCAATCATTTTGCATAACACATTTGCATTGTATATATCTTTTCTTTTATGTTTCATCAAAAATATATAAAAAGAAAAAAAAATATAATAAAACATGGTTTTAACAAGTTTAGATTTCTTTGACATATTAGGCCCGCTATGGATATTTTGACTCAACCCGAGTTTGTTTATCTAAGCATTCTCTAGCTAGTATCCTTAACCATGTAGTCCTTCATTGGTCTATTAGGCTAAGCATCCACCAATTTCATTATTTGAAATTTTAAATTGTGGAGAATGGGAAATGATAGAGTTGAAGCAAGTATAAAAGGGCTAGATAAACTTCATGATAATTACTTGTGGCTAAAACCTTCTCTTCTTTATCTCTATTTTCTTCGCATGTATATAATTGTTAATAAATAATCAAGTACGGTTTTAATTGGTTTGTAATCTCTAATGCATCTTTGTCTAATCATTCATGGTTGGTATGAGTACGTCTTAAGATTCTAAGTTAGTACGTTTTATGTGTACTAGACTTATGTCATGCTCAATATTTAGCGGGTGTTTTTCCTTTTATTCTTTTCAACTTTCTTTGTGAGGAATAAAGAAAAATAAGAGCGGCTTATGAAAAAAATGAGTGGCTAGAAAAAAAAAGAAGAAAAAGAAAAAAAAAATTAAAAAGAAAAAGAAAAAAAATAATTATACAAGACTCCCAAGAGGGGCAGTGTGGTGTTAATTATAGTGACTATTGAGTTCCAATATTACCTTGACGGGTTGCGGGGATTCAATAGATTGCTCCAATCCAATATTACCTTGACGGGTTGCGGGGTTGAAGATCCAAAGTCTCAAAAAGATGGCGGATGTAATTATTGCGTGAGTTTTATTTTTCTTTCCTTAGCGAGTGTGTAGCTACTTATGAAAGCATGATATGAGGATTTTACACATAAGGCGAATGACTTATTACTCTTGAAACGGACTTGTATTAATTGTGAGCGGTTTTTCAAGTAATGGATGAGAGGATTACTTAGGATTAAAACCGTGCTTCCTTATTTTTGGATTTTACACTTCTTATACTTCACACTTGAATAAATGACAAATTTGCTCACAAGCAATTTGCTCAAATAATAACCGGTTCCACATTTAATTGTCATGAATAAGTTGATGCACTTTTTACTTGTGAATGCAATGATCCCATTTTTAAGCTTGGTATGGGGAAAGTGAAACTTGAGGGTGATAAGTGTCCATGGTACCCAAGCCCTAATCTAAGCCATTGAATTCTTTATGAGTTATTTCCATCAAAACCATTTCAAGAAAAATCAAAAAGATATAGATAGAATTGTATTTTGTTCATTTCATTATTAAAAGTCAAAATCATGCATCATGTAGTTTAGAGTAGTGTAGATGCATCCCATATGGCCAAGGTGGATTAATTATGAGGAGAATGTAAATTTGAGCTTTAATATATATTATTGCATGAGAACATGACAATGTTCAAGTGTAGGGGATTTGATATGAGCTAAAACTCATATCCTTTTATCAACAAATAACCCTAAAACATGAAGCAAAATACAAATTTATCTTGCAAAAACAGTATTATGTGATATGTTTGTGTTTGTGTGCACTTGTGTAGGTAAAAGGATACATTTTCAAGCAAACAAGGAATTATCAAGCTTAAATTGATGAAAAAGACAAAGAAGGATCAAAAGTGACAAGACTTTGAAGTACAAGGACCTATCTTGACAAACTGCCAAAGTTGAAGGACTAAAGTGTAAATATTGTAAAAAGTCAAGATCAAAGTCAAAATTGGTCAACTATCAAGTCAACAAAGTCAAAGGACCAATTCTGCTCAAGAATGAAGTATGGAGGACTAAAAGTGCCAAAGAAATGAAGTTACAAGCCTTTAAGCACAATCTGCCAAAGTTCAAGGGTTAAAACTGCCAAAGTTGGAAAGTTTCACAAGTTCAATCCATGTGATATAAGTTTGGGCCAATAAGAAGAGAGAGAAAGGGGCACACGGATTGCCAATTCACAAGTAATAAATATCCACTCAGCCGCCACATTAAATGACAATATCTCAATAGTGTAATCCGTGTGACTCTATTTCAACCATTCAGAACCTGCCACGTGTCATCTTCAAGCAACCAAAAAATTACCAGGATCGTTTTTAAGCTAGAGGCGATTTCATGAAAAGTTGTAAACACCAAAGTTGCTTATTTTTTAGAGACGAATTCATTGGTAATGGTTAATTAACATGAAATAAACTCAAGAAGAAAACCCCAATTCTTGTTCATACTTTGAAGATCAGTTTTACAGAATCATGCCACGTGGAGACCTGGGATTGGTCTCAACACGTCATCATCCCCAACAAACTCCTTCTTCAAGCCTATAAATAGCCTGCTAGTCCTCATTTGTAACGAGTAGTTAAAATTGTAGAAAACACACACTTTTCAATTTCCTTTCATCTTTCCTCCTTTTTAGCTTAACTACTCAAGAGTTTGACAAACTCTTAAGTTAGTTAGTTAGTTAGTAGCTTTTTAACAACTTTGTAACAACTTTCCATGAATAAAATTTGAATTCTCCATTTCCCGCCAAATCTCATATTCATTCTACTGTTCATATCCTGCTCATTCTTGATCATTGTGTTGCTGAATTGAGTTTGTTATGATCATTGAATGATCATAACTGACTTTCAAGAAGATTTGTAGCTGTTATAGTGATTTCAGTTCAACCGTATCCTTTTTGAAGAATTCATGCCATGATGATGAATTTAGTTGATTTGTAGCTGTTGATGTTAGTTGATTGGTTGATCTAGTGATAAGGTGGTGGTTATCACTAGGATAAGAGAGTTCAGCACTCCTCTTCTTCCCAATGGTTACTACAAAAGGTTTTGAAGTTTCTGATTTTGGTTCCACTTAATAAGTCAATTGCATGCTAAATTTCCTAGTGTAAAACTTAATGATTGTATGATCAAAGTTGTTAGCTTAGTTGTTGATTGATAGTTTACTTGTTTGTAGCTTAATCTTGTTTTGCTGCTTTATATTTTGGATTGTGTCTAGTTATAGCTTATTTCAGTCAGATTTCAGTCTTAGCTTCTTAATTGAGTAATAGTTGTTCTCTTTACTTGCTTGTAGTCTTGAAACATTTCATTTTGAACACTTAGTTTGGTAGTCTAAGGATTTCATTCAGTTGAATCAGCTCTTTATAAAGTCTTTGAAATTTTTTAGATATCTCAGTTAAAGGAGTGTTTGGTATTAGCTGTCAATTGATTTTCAAGCATTGGATTTTGGCAAGTTAATGTTCATGTATAGTTGATAGGTCATAATAAAGTGTTTTGAACAAGTTTCAAGTCAATGTGAAGGTCAAACAGGAAATTGGCCAGAAAAAGGTTTGGGTCATTTTCAGTCATTTTTGCTTTGTAAAAGTTGTCATTTTCTTTTGCCTTGCATTTACTTGTTTGTTGATGAAATCTTGCCAAACCAGTTCTAAATTGTAGCTCAATATATGAAGTTTCATATCCTATAAGCATTCTATACAGTTTTCATTAAGCATTGAGAAATAAGCAGAAATCTGAAAAGCTGAGTTAAGCAATGTTTTTGTAACTTGAAATTGGTTTTTGAGATCTTTTGATTTCCTTCATTAACTAAGCCATTTTCTTTCATAAAACCACTTAGAATATGATATTACATGATATTTGAAAGATTCAGCTTTTTGTCAAAATAATTGGTCAACGCTTGGTCAACGATAAGCCAAATTTAGCTTAATTCGAATTCCCAGCTTATTACTTGATGAAATTTGTTGAAACTTGATTTCCCATTCATCATTTGAGTTGCTTAATCAGTTTTGGCAAGAAAATCAAGTTGTGCTTGTTTAGATTGTTCTAGAGCTTATTTTAGGCTTATTGAAGAGTGCTTATTTGCTTATTTTGTACTTTCAGTCAAAATTCTGTTAGAGGTCTAGCTTATTTTGGATTAGAAGTCTTTTGCAATTGGTTTCATTGAATTTGGTTCAGTAATAAGCTCACACGAGCTTATTTGATTTCATTACCCGTATTTGCTTATAAAGTTTCTAAAATTGCATTTTGGTCCTTGTTGTTTTTAGCAGTTTTTAAACATGGCTAAACTTCCATCTTTTTAGGGTTTTCAAAAGTTAGTCCTTGCAGTTTAAAGTTGTTTAAAATCAGTTAGCAAGTTTGGTATTTGGTTAAAATTGGTTAGTTTGTTACAAGTTTTACATTTTTGATCCTTGTAGTTTTCTGATTTACATTTTCAGTCCCTAGACTTGTTAGAATTTTCATTTTAAGCATTTTACTTTCCTAGAATTTACATTTTCAGTCCTTTTAGTTTTAAAAATTACATTTTGAATATTACTTGAATAAAAATTTGGTAATTGCACTATGTTTTACATATAAGTAGGTAATATTTTTCAGTTTTGCAAGACTTTGTTGAATTAGCAAATAGAATATCCAAAAAAGATTAACAACCAAAAACAGTTAAAAACCCGATATTGGTTGGACTTTCAATTAGCAAGAACTGAGAAAAACGAACTACATTATACACAATTTCAGTACGAAACCGTTATGAATGTACTTTGGTGCATTAACATCCCTGAAGATAACTTGATATGAATGGCAGTCTATGGTAGCATGATGCTTGGATAGCCAATCCATGCCCAAAATCATGTCGAAGTCATTCATGTCCAGCGGAAGTGCGTCAACAGGTCAAACTTTATCATCAAGTTCTAGGGGAAGACTCTTGTATACGTGTGTGATTAATACATAGTCCCTCAAAGGCGTGGAAATAGTAAGTCTATTCTATAGGGTCATGGGGAGCATCCTAATGTTCTTAGCATAAGCAGTAGAAATGACCGAGTGAGTAGCACCCGTATCTAAAAGAACACACGCAGCCTGACCATACATATACAAGATTCTAGTGATTGTACCTGTAGACTTGTTGGCCTGGTCTCGAGATGTCGTGTAGACACGCCCGGTGGTAGGAGGCGGCTTGGAATCAGCATGTCCCGATGTTCCCTTCATCTCGCCCTTATGGCAATCCTTAGTGATATGGCCAGGAAGACCACACTTGAAGCATGCGTCAGTGTTACGACGACATGGACCTGGGTGCCTACGGTGGCAAGTGGAGCAAAGAGGATGAGTATATCCTCAAACAGATGCTCTGGCTGGCTGAGAACCTGATAAAACATTTTACATAAGACATGATAATAGGGTACAAAGGACAATGCGGATAATCATAAGATTGAATACCAGTGATAGCTGGACGACTAGGCTGTGAACCTCTCTGGTTTTGGTCCCTACCGTTTCCATGGTTCCTGGTAGAAGTTTTGCTAAAGTGTCAGAATATGAGTTATACATGAAATCATAAGAAAATGCGTAAGTATTAGGACCTTCTGCTATTGGAGTGTCCAGCGTTGTTACGGTAATTATCATTACCGCCACGCCTATCCGTAGCAGAACGGTCGTTAGTCTGACTGTTTCCCTTGGGCTGATGAGGCTGCTGCTGAGTAGCCGGCTGAGAGCGGTCCCCAATTTTCTGCCTGGAAGATACATTTTAAAGAGATGAATAATAGACATATATGGAAAGAATACGGATTGGTCACCGCTTGAATACGAATGTTTACCTCTTGTCGGGTCTCTCAGCTTCCCCGAACTCATCTCTTTCCTACAACATCTCCAGCTTACGTGCCGCATCGAACACTTGTGCTACAGTGATGAACGTAACACACACCTGGTCGTTTGCGACTGATGTGCGAAGAGCCCACCTAAAGTGGTGTGCCTGCTCTTTAGGAGTACCTGCTGCTGCACCAAGGAAACCAGCTAAGCGAAGAAAGCGCTGCATAAACTCGTTGCTATTCTCCACATCTCTCTGTCGGATCCCATGGTACTCCCTCTTGAGCTTGTCTTGCTCAGGCTTGGGAAAGTACTGCTCCATCACCCTGTCCTTGAACTAAGCCCAAGTCAAACCAGCAACCCAATCGTCACCTCCCTCAGACTGCATCGATGCTAACCACCAATTTAGCACATCGCCTTTGAACCGATAGCATGCCAACCTTGCCTTGTACGCGGGGTCACAACCCATAGCATTAAAAATCTTCTCGATGTGAGCCAACCAGATTTCAGCATCACTGGGGCTATCTGTTTTCTCAAAAGCTCGAGGACGGAGCTTGTTGAATCTCTCCAGCCATACTGCCAATGTCATTGGAGGAGGAGGAAGAGGTGCTTGGCTATGCTGCTGATTGTTGGCAGCTTGAACCTCAGCCCTGATGTCGTTCCTCAGTTGAGGAAGTAAAGCTTGCATTGCAGCATTGAGTTGTTCCTGTTCGCGTGTGAGAAACATCTGACAGTATAACATAAAACATATGATTAACAAATCAAAAAAAAAATATATACATGAAAAAAATTATACCAATAAATCCAGAGAAAATTTTTATGCAAGAAAATTTGTGTATGAATGCATGATGCAGTTTTATGAAAACTTTTGTATGCTCGAGAGTGAACGCCTATGGTCAGTTCACCCAAAATAAAAGACATGGCGACCTATGGGTCGGTCCCAAATTTAAAAGTTTCGATAAAACACATGTGACTAAATAGGGCCAGTCCTGTACCAACCATTACTTAGTCATAAACCTGTGACAATGACATATATATGTATGCATAAAAATGATGAATGCATGAAAACGACTGTCAGTTCTAGGAAGACCATAGTGACTACCCACTAATCACATATCATATTTTGAGAGCCTACAGGTCGAAGCCTTGGCTCTGATACCATAACTGTAACACCCCATTTTGATAATGGAATGTCACGCGTAATTATGGCGTGTCATCAAAGCATACTAGGAAAAATGTCTAAACATTACATGACCATAAAAGGAAAATACCGGAATCAAACATCAGTAGTCCTAAAGTAAAGCTCATCACACACAAACGTAAGTACTGAAAAGGAAAGGACTAAACAATGTCCATAGCAAATGTATCAAAGTAAAGATAATGCATAATGTAAAGAAAGGCTAGAAAGCTTCCAGTCCATATGCACGTACGCTTAAAGTCTACGAGCGTCCCTGAGTACCTGTCGTTTAGGGAACATAGAAAAGGAAAACGGCTAAGCAATACGCTCAGTGAACGGATGTACAATAAAGCATGAATAGGATAAGCATATAACATCTAACAGCGGAAGAAACTAAGTCCCGAATAACTTGGTTAAGTCTTGGTAAAACTGGTTTTATAGTTTGAAAAGCCTTATGTTTATCTTATAAAAAAAACTGTTTAACATATTCTACCATTAGCCAACATAGGTCATGAAAATCCATCGTGCATGAATACTTGGAGGGGTGACCTCATCATGCAAATTAGAGGGGCTGCCTCTAATTTAATATACTCGTTTTGGGTAGGAGGGATCAGCTCCTTGTGAAGGATGCAAGGCACACACCACATTCACACTGAGTAATCTGTTGAAAAACATGTAACTAGGATGCACCCATACGCCCCACATGATAAATATAATAATATGGCCAAAAGCTGAAGGGACGCCACGAGCAATCACTCCACCGTGGTGAACTCATAACACTAGTGCCTCTAGTGTTATGGTTATGGTACCTCCATAAATAGGTGAAACTGGTCATGCATGTATATGGCTATAGGTATTCTAAATTAAACATAAGCAAATCAAACATATAAACATATACTACGGGAAAACATTTGGCTGCATACGAGGAATCCTAATTAGGAAAGAATGTCCATACTGAAAGGACGGAAATACGTACCTTATGTCAAGTGAACGAAGAAGACGAACCGAGGAGAGTCCTACTTCGTTATCACTAATGCTACATAAATTCATACGTGTATAAGTATCTGATTACTAAATACGTAACTGGATTTATGTCATGTCTTAGCTTATTTTATACGTTTACGCCATGTTTTACTGTTTTAAGTCTTAAACTGTGTTTATCTCATATTCTGTCTATGCTGATTAAGTATTTCTTGTATTTCATGTATTATTATACTTACTGTGTAATAATAAGTAACTTCCTAAAAATAGCAGGTTTCCTAAAACAGAAAGTTTCCAAAAATAGAAAGTTACCAAAAATAGAAAGTTTCCAAAAATAGAAAGTTTCCAAAAATAGAAAGTTTCCAAAAATAGAAAGTTTCCAAAAATAGAAAGTTTCCAAAAATAGAAATTTTCCAAAAATAGAATTACTGCTTAAAATAGATAAGTTTCTAAAAATAGAAAGTTTCCATCAATAGATTAGCTGCCTTAATTAAATAAGTTTCTCAAAAATAGAAAGTTTCCATAATTAGATATAAGCTGGTTAAATAAGCTAAGTATATAAGCTTAAGTGTTTTCTGATTATTTTCTAAGTCATAAAGATATAAGGTATAACCTAAGTCATGTTAATTATGGTTTTTAATAATTAATTAATTATAAGGTCTAGAAAATAAAAATACTTAGGTTAAAAATTCCATGATCTAATAATTAAATTATAACCTAAGTCATGTTTTATTAAATTAATCGTGTCATATTTTATTAATTTAATTTTTAACATATGACTATTAAAAACATCATATTAACATAAACCATGAACCGGATCGTGACTAGAAACCATGAACCAGACTCGAAATCAACTCAATACCCCGAACCACTTCGGGGTTCCCCCTTGTTTGCTGCTACCGTGGGACCCACACTACCAAACCGAGGCATTGTGGTCTCGGTGGTGGTCTATAAGCCAAACCGAGACCCCCTTGGGGTTCGGTTTAGGCGTCAGCCAAACAAAACACCCCTAAATGCTCCTTTTTGATTTACCCCATAACCAATCACATGTTTAGTTTATGTTTTTAATTAGGTTTTTAAAAACATCATGTTCTTATTTAATTTATTAAATCAAAACAAAAAGAAAAAGGATTAAAAAGGTATACCGAATGCGTGGATCTAACGAGGATGAACAAACACGAACACTTGCACCAAAATCAAGATCAAAATCAAAATAAACACCCCCTTTGGTGTGTTTATGTGCAGTGACCAAAGAGAGCAAGAAGGAAGAAGCCAAAAATCTTTTTAGGGTTTTTAATGTTTTTACTATAAAGTGAAAAATGAAAACAAGATTTCACATTAACCCTTGTTAGTTAAATATTTAGATGGGCTTGGCCCATCTCTTGATGTAGCCGCGGGTAAGGGGGCCCCACATGAGGTACCCGTACCATTTTCCGTGTCTCGTTATTTAAGTGTTCGTTCGTGTTTAGTTGTGTCCGTGTTTTATGTGTTCTCGTTAAATATTTACCGTGACTTAATATATTTATTCGTGCTCGTAATAAATATATATATACGTAATTAATATTAGTTCGTGATTTAATTACGTTCATGTTTTCATGATCGCATGTTCGTGATTAATTATTGTTTAAATAACTATTGTGCGTTCGTACGTAATAAATACTTATCGTGTTCTAACACGTACGTAATATGTAAAATTTTAACACGTGGACGTAATCATACTATAAAATGAAAGTTTTAATCTAGTACGTACGATCTTAAGGGTACTATTTATGGTAAAAGCATGCCGGTTTTACAGAGAAATCGTCCATAAAGACTTCCATAGTTTCTTCAACCATGTCATGGAATATAGCCATCATACACCTTTGGAAAGTCCCAGGAGCATTACATAAGCCGAAAGGCATTATTTTGTAAGGAAATGTTCCACCACGACAAGTGAATGTGGTTTTTTCTTGGTCTTTTGGATCGATAGGAATTTGAAAATACCCGGAGAAACTGTCTATGAAGCAATAGTAGTCATTACCCGCTAAAGGCTAGAGCATTTGATAAATGAAAGGAAGAGAAAAATGATCCTTACGAGTAGGATAATTGAGCTTACAATAGTTTATGCAAACTCTCCAACCCGTTACGAGTCGAGTAGGAATCAACTCGTTGTTTTCATTTGGAACAACAGTTATTCCGCCTTTTTTAGGCACACAATGGACGGGACTAACCCATGGCGAATCCGAGATAGCGTAAATCATGCCGGCATCTAGAAGTTTGATAACTTCTTTCTTAATGACGTCATGAATTTTTGGATTAACCCTTCTTTTACTTTGGATTGCGGGTTTAAATTCATCTTCCATGAGAATTTTATGAGTGCAAAAGTTAGGATCAATTCCGCGGATGTCGGAGATTTTCCAAGGAATTGCTTTCTTATGATTTTTGAGCACTTCGATAAGTCGAGATTTTTCATCCTCTTTTAAGTCCTTTGTAATGATGACGAGTAACTTCTTATTGTCTTCTAGGAACATGTATTCTAAATGAGACGATAAATCCTTAAGCTCTAAATCCGGAGGATTGTCGGTGGACGGCTTAGTCAAATTTGGATCATCGTTTGTAACTTCCTTAGGAGTATGTGGAGAAAAATGGTCCTCATTGAGAAGTTTCTCAATGGTACGATTGTCCTCTTCCCAATTGGAGGGAGAATCGTCATATTTTAAGTCCACATCCCCTAAACTTGCTTCAAATTCTTTTAAAAGAAAGTCACTTTCTCCAAATGGAGTCAATGATGGAGCAATAGAAGCTACGTTCTCAACATGAGGTAAAGGAGAAATCCCGCTCTTACAAGCCACGTGAAAATGTTCTTCGCATGCTTCGTCGAGCACATCGATGAAATTCACGGATTCGGGCTCATCGGGA
Source organism: Glebionis coronaria (assembly GCA_025667525.1). NCBI lineage: Eukaryota > Viridiplantae > Streptophyta > Magnoliopsida > Asterales > Asteraceae > Glebionis > Glebionis coronaria. The sequence goes on along the minus strand of CM046882.1, from coordinate 270,817,919 downwards.
AGTTTGGAAAGTTAATCCGTGTTAAATACGATTTTATCATCCCCGACCCTCATGATAAGATCACCCGCGGCAACATCTATCAATGTACGCCCGGTCCTCAAGAAGGGTCGAACCACAATTAAGGGAACTCTGGAATCCATCTCATAGTCGACTACAACGAAATCGGCGGGGAAAGTGAATTTGTCGACTCCAACGAAAACATCCTCGGCTATTCCCACCGGCTAAGCAACCAAATGGTTAGCTAATTCCAATGTCATACGAGTGGGGACTAGCTCGGGTAAAGATAATTGCTTCCACACGGACAACGGCATAAGATTGATACTCGCACCGAGATCCGGCAAAGCCATACAATTCTCTACACCCAGAAAATTGCAAGGAATAAGGAATCGACCGAGATCTCCTAACTTAACCGGAAGTTTTCTCAAAAGAACGGCAGGACAATTCTCATTCAATTGGGTATTAGCGATATCGAGCAATTTTTCCTTATCACTTAAAAGATCCTTGAACATCTTAGCATATTTAGGCATGTTAGCGAGAGCCTCGGCAAAGGTGATATTAAAATTCAATTGTTTGTACATTTTAATGAAGTTCGAAACTTGAATATCATCCTTATTCTTCAATTTCTCTTTCCTCAACCTTGAGGGATAAGGTATATTGGATTGAGATGAAGGCTTTGGAATGTAATTCTCACTCAGCTCCTTGGGTGGAGGAGGGGTAGAAGTGGAAGGTGGAGGAACTGGTTTTGGAACCGAAGGTGTGGTATAAACTTGAGGTATAGGAGTGACATAAGGTTTAGACGAAGGCATAACGGGTGGTATTTCACAAGTAGAAGGTGAAGGACGCTAGGTAGAGGTAGAAGGAATCTCGGGTCCTTGGTTAGGTGGGGAATAAGAAGGTTCTTCGGTGGTCTTACCGTTCCTAGTAGTGATGGCATTAACGTTGGCCCTAGGATTGGTCACGGTGTTAGGAGGGAGGGCACCTTGGAGACGAAGGGTTTGAAGCATTTGCATTAATTTCCTATCGGTTGATTGATTGTAGTAAAATACACCCTTTAGGAAAAGAGCGTAAATAGCGGTAAGTATCGAGTGATGATTTTAGGAAAAATCAACACTAATGACCCTTAATGGAGAGAAAGTTCGTTTCCCAAGGAGGTATATGTGTGTGAATTAACTTGTAGTTATTTTAGATTAATATTGAGAAGAATGGGGATGAAAGGATGAAAAGACGGTTACGTAAAATTACACTACGACGTAGAAAAACGTGAACGTAAAGTCGTGAAAAACTACCCAAATTAAAAATTTACTAAAACCAAAAACAAAATAAATAAAAGGTTAAAAAGGCTAAAAAGAAGTCTAAAATAATATAAATAAAGATAAAAATCCAACAAAGATATTTTAAAACCTTGTATTAATTAAATATTTAATTTTAAATGCTAATTAAAGCCCTAAAATTAAATACAACTAATAAAAATGTCTAAAATATGATTTTATTGAATAATTACTTAACTTATATTATTAGAAGACTAGAAAGTAATTTTCTAAAAATTAAAAGCTATTAAAACTATTTTTAAAACTCTAAAAATGATTTAAAATGATTAAAAACTACTTAAACTTAAAATAATTATAAAAACTAATCTAAAAGCTATGAAAATATTCTAAAAATGGGAAAAGTCCTAATTAATGCTAAAGAATCTAGGAAAAATGAAAAAGAAATAAAAATAAAACTTTTTAATTTTAATAATAAAATAATATTAAAATAATAAAAAAATAAAAAGTTGATAAAATTAATTCTAAAAAATTTCTAAAATCTTAAAATAATCTAACTAAGATAAAAAAGTAAATTAAAGCTCCTAAAACCTTTTTTATAATTTTATAAAAATTATTAAAGATTATAAAAAACCTTAAAATAATATAAAATTAAAAATTAAAGATTTTGAAACCAAAACTAGATGTAAACCTCTAAAATATTATTTAAAAACTAAAAATTATTTTTCCCTAATTAAAAACTACTTTTAACTATTTTTAATGATTTAATAAAAAACGGATAAAGAAAAATGCATAGAAAATAAACAAATAAAGGGAAAAATGTAAAACCTATCTAGAAAAATCACTAACCTAATAATAATCCTAAGAAAAATCAAAATAACCAAAAACACTTATTGAATAAGCTAGAATTTAGAAAATAAGCTACGGCTTATTGTTCAAATGCTAAATGAAAAACGGGTTAAATAGAGTTTGAAATCAAACTCTAACGTAAAAAGTCATCTAGATCAACGGTAAGCACGTTACGCCTCCTTCGAGAGGTCGCGTGTTCGAGTCCGTTGCGGGTGAACTTTTTGCTATTATTTTCTTTTTAATTTTTTTTACTTTTCCAAACCAAACTGTGACCTTTTATGACTAAAAACACAAAACAAATTAACATTTTAGCTAGATTTAAACAAAATGAAGATAAAAAACGTATGCAGTTTCCACTTGAAAACACAAGCAGGTTGTGTTGTGTTCTTGCTTAGGATGAAGTCTCCAAGAGGACTTGAAGAGTGCTTGTTTGGAGTTGATTTTTGGACAGGAGGGCACCCTTGTGCTCTTTGAAGCACAAGGAGTCAAGAACAAGTAGAAACAAGCACTTAGCACACCAAACAAAGTCCACACAAGCCTTTTCTAGCAATATAAGGTTGCTGTGATCCTATGAGAGGTCTGGTGGTCTGATTAAGCTTATTACTTGCACAAAGTTCAACTTCAAATGTCCAAATTATGCATACAATCTCACAATCCAGTAAACAAACAAAATCAACTCCTATATATCCCTAACACTAAACAGATTTCACAAGATTTTAGCACAATTAAGAACAAATAAGCAGAAAAGGTGGTGATGCAATTTGAGCTTTACTTTTCCACTTTTATCACACAAACTAGCTTCAAGGCTACACTAAACTGACAACAATACTAGACAACACCTATCTCAACCTTATTCAACTCTTCTAACACCTTTTTATCTCACAAATCCTTCAAATAAAACTTGTTAAATCTATATCCAAACACTCCTTTAACATCTGTTTATCAAATTTTTCAAATCAAAAGCTCACAAAACTTACTCAAATTGATCCTATGATTAACTAACATGCATACAAACACAAGAGAACTCAAATCAAACAACTTAAACCAGCAATCAACACTTAGTCAAACAAGATCACACAAACCTCAATATTTCTGAAAATTCAAAAAGGAAAAAGGACTTCTTACCTAAGAACCTTACATCCAAGGTTCTAGTGGATGTTAATCCACCTCCTACCAACTGGGGTTGGTGCTGAACCTTTAACAGCAACAAAGTTCCAAACCTGTGGAAGAAAAATCAAAAGAAAAGCAATGATATCCAATAAGTATAATCTGTTTTCACTTTCTTTCTTTCTTAAACTTTTCAAACCTTCTCAAAACGTTTTCAAAAACTCTTAATCACCAATTAAACTTAAACCTCTTAATCACTAAAACTTGAAACAGATTTTCCTTCACCAAGAAAAATCTCAATTTCCTCAAAACCTTGAAATAATTTTGAAACACAAAATTAATTCACCAATTTAAAAATGGAACTCAGTATCAGCAATCAAACATCCCAACTTTTTAATAAACATAAAAGGAATTACAATTTCTTTTAGAAAATACCAAACTTTATATTAAATTTAAAAACGGAATTACAAGGATGATTGCCAAAAACTGGAACAAGGGCTTTACACATGTTGTAAGCTCCTTAAATAGGCATCAAAAGAACTACCTAGACTATGAAAATGCAAACCCTAATCAGTGAAAATTCCTAATAAGCCCTTGAATCCTTCTAGACGATTTTGAGGTGTGAGTTGTCATATTTGATCTCAATCGTTCCTTTTTGCGTTGGGAGGAAGCATTAAATCACAGCTGTTGATTCTGGACACGTCACAATACTTGGAGGCCAAGGTGTACTCTGATTGGTGGAAAAGGAATTGGGGGTGGGGTCCATAGTGAGTGGGTTTATAGGTTTTAGGGTTGGGATGGGTTCCTGCGTGTGTGAATCACACATGTGCAAGGTTAATTGATTTTTAACCCATGTTTAAGTGAAGTAAAAACTGGGTGGTGAAGAGGGTAACAGTAACTCAGTTTGATCCGATTTTGGGGGAAAAAGGATGTTTGGCGCGTGTTTGAGTTTAAATGTTTCCAAGTGCACAACTTCAGTCCTTATTCTTTGATATTTTTGGCAAAACATGTTTTCAGCCCACAAAACGAATTCTCCTTTGTAAATAACTTTCCACTCTTTACACTTTTGGCACAAACTTTTGGAAAAAGGTTTCAAAGGATTGTTTTTGCCATTTTGAGATATTTCAAGGGCTGATCTTGGCCATTCTTGATCTTCAAAGGTCTTCAATGTTTCTTAATTTTCATGAGGGACCATAATTGACAAATTGATTTTGTTGAGGGACTAATCTTGCCATTTCTTCAAAGTTGAAGGACCTTTTTGCAATTTTGACAAACTTAAGGGACCAAACTTGTAATTATCAATATACAAGGGTTTTAAGTGTCATTTCTTCAATAATTGAGGATCAATCTTGTTTGTCTTCAAGTCTTCAAGGGTATTTGTTGAATATTTCATGATTAGGGCCCGGTTCTTTGCACGGCTTCGTTTCTCGTGTCCGTTTTTCCTTGTAATTTGTGATCTTTTGTCTTTTTCACGATATCCATACCTAAAATACACAAGTAAACAAACACAAGCATATATATGGTATTTTATAACATTTTTATGCATTTAAAGCCCGAAAAGAACGATGAGATCATGTATAAATGCCATCTCATCACTCCCCCATACTAAGCCATTGCCGTGCCCTCACGCAATGCTAGAATAAAGTATCTAAGCATCACCAAAGTTCAATTTTATTAACCTTTATTGAAGAGTAAAATGACTTGCAACAAACTACGATGATGTGTAAAGACATAATGTATGATTTTCATCACCAAAAGGTGACTTTTAGGGTCAAAGAATAGAAACAAGTTAATGTCCCTTAGAGTAAACTTCGTCATCCTTGATTGTCATACATTCCATGCTAAGTGTAAAAACAAGATCATTGTTGGTACAAGTCACAATGCTAACACTACTCATACGTCCAAATTGTGTAATACTTTTTCTTCCCGCAATCCTAGTTATTATAAAAGGAAATGGGTTACTAACATTTTTTATCTATTTGTCATGGATCACAAGTGATTCATATTTGACTTATTTGAGTAGTTATCAGTCCGAAAGCAAAGTAGCACGATTTGATCGATAGTTAGCCGAAGGACAAAATCTTTTAAAACGGCTTCTCGTGTATCTCCTTAAGTTCATATCTTGGCATAACTCGTTTCACGATTTGAGACCTTTCTCGGACCGATATTTGGCATGTACTTCATACTTCAAATCTTGGGAAGACGTTCTTGAAATTATGGTCTTCTCTTCATATTTTGGAATTTCTTCACTTGACGTTTTTGAGAGATTCTTCATATAGGACCACGACTTCATCATTTTTCTTCAATCTTTACTTTGGATTTTGATATACAACGATCCGCCTCCTTTTCGGACTTGGATATATTTATCCTCATACCTTGTTAGGGTCTTTTTGGATAGACTTTCTCCATTCTTTAGGGGAGTAATTGCTTCTCGTCGTGTGTCTCGATCCTTCATATTGATTTAGGAATAATGATACTTCACATCATCTTTGGATCTTTAGCAAAAATAGAGCTCCTCATGCCTTGTTAGGGCCTTTTTGGATGATCGCCAATCTTCGCGTCCCGCTTCAATAAGTTATGCCTTGGCTATGAACTCTATTCAACCCCGAGCAACTTTTAAACGATCTTGCGCTAGAGGCTAAGTAACCTTTCAAATCGTACGACCTTACTTATTTCAATTATGATTTATTCCTAATGCATTGATCTTATGGGAAGAAAAAGCCACAATTAAAAACATATGAGTTTTTGAAAGAACACTTTCATGTTCTACGTTTAGCATGATCACTTGTCTAACTCTATCATTTCTCGTTCTTCACTATATAAAGACCTCTAATTAAAGAGACTCGTGAATACTTAGCCATGCATGTCAAAATTAAGCCAAATTTGGATTAGCTTTCATTAAGACTATATCAAATCAAAGTTTTGGGTTTTCAAGCCACCTATAGGATCTTGCACTTTCTTGGACTTTTTCAAGTTTAGAGAATGCGTTTTATAGTTCCCTTGATAAGTGACTTTCTAGAATCAATTATAGGAACTTGCGAAAAGTTCTTGTTCTTAACCCGAATGCATTAAGACTTTCGCGTTTTAAAGCTCCCTATATAAAAGTCTAGCAAAACTTGAATTGAGCGGGTTAAGGAATGTTAGGGGCTCCAAATGCCCATCAAGTCAAAAATTAACTCTTATTCTACCCAACGGAAAATATACATTCGTGTCCCAAAAACACTTATGAAAACTAAGAAAAATTTTAAAATTTGGCCATTTTTAGCCTTATTAGCAAAACAAAACATTGAAAATTGGAAAGCGTGAGGGCGTAGCAAAGCAAGTACCTATTCACCCCCCCCCCCCCCATACTAAAAGTAAACATTGTCCTCAATGTTTCGAGTCTAAAGGTGGAGCACCCCCATACTAGAGACGAAGAATCGAATGCTTAGGATCTAGCATGGAAAGGGTGATCAACAATATATCTAAAGCCGTTTATTAAGTATGCTAAAAGATAATTGTTAGAACAATAAAGGATATGTCATGGAATCGTGAAAAACTTCTTCAAACGAACGATGGAGGCTCACGTAAACGAACACGAGAGTCTTCAATCGTATATGATGATGATGATCTAGATAACACAATCACAAACAACCACGAGACAACGAGTTGAAAGGGTACAAGTCCCCTTATTAGTGAATAGTGAGCATAAAGATAAGCATGGGATCTCCCCCACGAGGCACCTCGTTTTTTATTACCGAGTCATGAGCTCGACTCGATCCCCTCAAAATGTGAACATTAAGGGAAAATCATGGTATGGTCAATTTTTGATGGGGCTTACATGATAAACAAGGCCCAAAAAGCAACCGGTATAAAGGACTAAGTCCTTAGATGATGCAAAATACCGGGATCGAAAATGGCGTTCTCGTTTCCATTGGAAAAACAATTTAACGCCACTTCAACATGTGCCATAAACTCAAAGAGTTTGAAGAAAAGAGATGAGAAGTAGAAGGGTGAGACAATTGGTAAGACAAACTTTCGAGCTACTCGAGGTAGACTCGCACCAAGCAAATAGAAAGATTTTCCATTTATTGCATCGGTGGAAGACCGAGATTTCCCTTTACATGAAATTCCGGGATCGAATATCTCGTCCTCGGTGGACAAGGATGAGGGAACATAAGGGGCTTCCCCCATACTAGAACCACACAAAACATCGTCAAAAGGAGTAGACGAGTTTGTAGCACTCAAAACACGTGGTGATGACGGAGTTAGATTTGTAGAAAAATCAATTAAATTACATTTAAGATCTTTTCCGTTTTTATCTTTTGAACTCTCCTTATGAAAACCCTTTTTGATTATGTCGAAAATATTCGGTGTTTCTAAGACGATGTTAGTTACACTAAAAATTCTCACATTTTGAAACCGTTTTGGTTTTGGTGGTGGCAAGTTCTCAAAACGTTTATCGACGAAGAAAACCTCCCCATTGGGATCAACATATTCATCATCCGAAAGATCTTCCATAGAAACCGGCAACTTATCAACACTTTTTAAGAATGAATGTTCGAGGTGAGGCGAAGGACTTTTCGATTCAAGTATTGACGGTTTCTTCTTTGTAGGCTTAGCACTCATAACCTCCACCGGCGGAGGAAATGGTAAATTGTTTTTGGCGACATTTCCTAAAACTCTTGGTGAAAATTCTTTGCAAACGACATTGGTTGAATCACCATGGTTTAAAGTTGCAATAGAATAGACATGAAAAAGATTGGAGTTTTGTGTTGCATTGATGGCAAGTTCTTCTTCATTGAAACGAAGGGTGATTTTTCGAGCATGAACATCGATAAGTGCTCTTGATGTATCCAAAAATGAACGACCCAAAATGAGAGGAACTTTTCGATCGATAGGAATGTCTACAACGATAAAGTCAACGGGATTGTAAAACTTTCCGACTTTAACGAAAACGTCCTCGGCTACTCCACATGCTAAAATCGTAGAATGATCGGCCATCTCGATAGACATGTTCGAAGGAGTAAGAGCCGGAAGCGAAAGCGATTTGAAAATCTCAAGAGGCATTAAATTAATACTAGCACCAAGATCGGCCAAGGCGTAGCATTCCTCCATATCTTGAATTGCACACGGAATCAAAAATTTACCGGGATCACCGACTTTTTGTGGTATGCGGCTAAGAAAAACCGATGAACAACTAGACGATTGTTGCAACTTCTCTTTGTTGTTAAGCATACTTTTGAAGTTTGCGGCGAATCAAGGCATCATGATAAGAGCGTCGGCAAAACTTATATTGAAATGTAGATCACGAAACATTTTCATAAATAGCTCAAATTGATAATTGTTCCGTTCTTGTGCCTTCTCTTTGTTACGTCTTGAAGGGTAGGGTAAAGGTGGTGTGGGTTGGTCATTAGGCAACGGCCTTGGAAACTCGGGTTCCACAATTGGTATTGGTTCAACCGTAGGTGTGGTTTGAGCGGTACTTCGTGGGATTGTAATGTGCTCCTTTTCGACCATCACCTCGGGTTCTTTCTCGACTTCCTTCTCCTTAGAAGTACTTGTACGAGAGATTGGTTCCTTGAAAGTTTTACCACTTCGTGTAGTAATAACCTTCATTTCTCCCTTCGGGTTTGCAATGGTATCACTAGGAAGACCACCTGAAGAAGAGGGCTTACACATGATAGCTTCAAACATCTTAGCCATTCGGTCCTCAAATTTTGATTGCCTAGCATCCGCTTTTAATAACTCTTGCTTAATCTCATGTTGTCCTAATTCCATCTTTTGTTGGTTTTGTTGAAGACGTTGGACATTTCCTTCCATTTTGTTTGCATGAATTTTAAGTTCATTAGCAAGTTCATTTTTAAGCTCGTTTTTCAACTCGGATCTTAAGCTAATCATCTCACGTTGCATATTATCAAATTTAGCATCATTTTCTTTAGCATAATCCAAAAATTCTCCTTGCAAATTCTTTGTGTGAGCATTTTGAAAACCTTGTGTAGTGTTTTGAAAATCACGGTTTTGGTTTTGATTAGAGATTTGTCCATTCCCACTTTGATAATTCCCTTTGTTGTAGTTGCATGTGTTGCCTTGGTAATTACCTTGGTTGTTGTTTCGATAATTATTAACATTTTGGTTTGGTGGAGCTTGATTTTGGCGGGAACCTTGGCCGTTTTGGTTATAAGTTCCCGTTGCTACATAAGCACTCGAAGTGTTACCATCCGCGGTAATGCACTCGGAAAGATCATGAGCTCCACCACAAGATAAACAACTCTTAGCAACCGCTTTAACCGAAGCGGAATTGGAAGCTTCTTGAGCCTTCCAATGGGACATTAGATTAGCAAATCTATCAAAAAACCGATTTTCCTCATTAGCTTCATCATGTAAGGCGTTAATGCTACGAGACGATTGTGAAGATGACGAACCCATATTGGTAACACTCGGTGTGTTACGAGGGCTATAAACTTTAGATCTATTTTCAATGATTTGTAAAGCCTCATTTGTCGTCTTGCACAAAAAATTACCACCCGCGGCGGCATTCAAATAATCTCGTTCATGATCATTAAGCCCATTATAAAAAGTATCCACTTGATGCAATTCCGTAAAATCATGGTGTGGAAATTCATGTAACATCTATTTAAATCGTTCCCATGCCATTGAAAAACTTTCATTATTACGTTGCACAAATCGTGAAATCTCATTTTTTAAGTGTGTTGTTTTAGATGGTGGAAAAAACTTGTTCACAAACTTAGAAACGAGATCGGTCCATGTCAAAATCGAATTTGGCGGTTCTTTCTCGAGCCAAATTTTTGCGGGTCCATCCAACGAATATGGAAACAACATCATCTTAATGGCGTCATGTGGAACATCCTTAAATTTGCTAGTGGCGGTGAGACGGTTGAAATTCCTAATGTGGTAATGCGGGTTGTCTTTCTCGTGACCTATAAACTTATTTGCTTGCAACATCGACATTAAACCCGTCTTAATCTCGAAATTCTCCGCAAGGATGGCGGGAATCACAATAGCCTCTCCAAAACCCTCGGTGGGTGCTTGTAGCAACTCCATCATAGTACGATTAGCCATGACGACTTCTTGTTCTACAATAGGTTCAACAATTGGAGGTTCTTCAACAATCAACGATCCTTGATTTGCTTGCTTTTGAAGACGTTTACGAGCTCGTTTTGCTTGATTACGAGTGATCATAAACTTCACGAAGAAATGGAGGTGAGCAAACAAGATTCTTTTTGGGTGTTTTGTGAATTTTTCAATTTTTTGTGTTTTTGATGATATTTAATTTTTTTGGATTTTGGTGTATCTTCGTAGACAACAATCTACAAAATCTCTCCTCGAATCAAACTCTTGATTAAAGAAGTCTCAAAGGAATGAAAATGATCACGTGGAGTGAACGCCTTCGAATGACTTTAGAACTTTGGTGAAAACCAAATTGTTCAAGAGGGTTTAATCACAAAGAAAACCAAGCAAATATAGTATACGTAATAATACTTTGGGCGGCAAAACCCTCGATTAGCCTTCAATCTTAAAATACTCACAAGCAAGCGGGGAAACGAGGCGGCGCGAAGCACTTAAGAGCCTTTTTCCTTAGGGTATATTTTATAATACCCGCCTTATACCCACCTTATAGTTTGTATTTTTCAAAATCGAGCTTCACGAAAGTATTTATCTATTTTTGCCTTTTCTTTTTGTTTGAGATTCGAATACAATAATTAGGAGATCAAATCCCAATTAAGGTTGTGTTTTCACACTTTTGGAGATATTGTATTTTTATTGTGATACTTAATACAATATAGTAATATTTATACAAGAAAAAACCAAGAAAACCGATAATACGTGTTAAGGGAGTTCCACTTAACACAAATACTTATTATGGATAATATCAAAAACAAAAGCTTCCAAATTAAAGCACAACACACCTCCCCGGCAGCGGCGCCAAAGTGATTGTAGTAAAATACACCTTTTAGGAAAAGAGCGTAAATAGCGGTAAGTATCGAGTGATGATTTTAGGAAAAATCAACACTAATGACCCTTAATGGAGAGAAAGTTCGTTTCCCAAGGAGGTATATGTGTGTGAATTAACTTGTAGTTATTTTAGATTAATATTGAGAAGAATGGGGATGAAAGGATGAAAAGACGGTTACGTAAAATTACACTACGACGTAGAAAAACGTGAACGTAAAGTCGTGAAAAACTACCCAAATTAAAAATTTACTAAAACAAAAAACAAAATAAAAAAAAGGTTAAAAAGGCTAAAAAGAAGTCTAAAATAATATAAATAAAGATAAAAATCCAACAAAGATATTTTAAAACCTTGTATTAATTAAATATTTAATTTTAAATGCTAATTAAAGCCCTAAAATTAAATACAACTAATAAAAATGTCTAAAATATGATTTTATTGAATAATTACTTAACTTATATTATTAGAAGACTAGAAAGTAATTTTCTAAAAATTTAAAGCTATTAAAACTATTTTTAAAACTCTAAAAATGATTTAAAATGATTAAAAACTACTTAAACTTAAAATAATTATAAAAATTAATCTAAAAGCTATGAAAATATTCTAAAAATGGGAAAAGTCCTAATTAATGCTAAAGAATCTAGGAAAAATGAAAAAGAAATAAAAATAAAACTTTTTAATTTTAATAATAAAATAATATTAAAATAATGAAAAAAATAAAAAATTGATAAAATTAATTCTAAAAAATTTCTAAAATCTTAAAATAATCTAACTAAGATAAAAAAGTAAATTAAAGCTCCTAAAACCTTTTTTATAATTTTATAAAAATTATTAAAGATTATAAAAAACCTTAAAATAATATAAAATTAAAAATTAAAGATTTTGAAACCAAAACTAGATGTAAACCTCTAAAATATTATTTAAAAACTAAAAATTATTTTTCCCTAATTAAAAACTACTTTTAACTATTTTTTAATGATTTAATAAAAAACGGATAAAGAAAAATGCATAGAAAATAAACAAATAAAGGGAAAAATGTAAAACCTATCTAGAAAAATCACTAACCTAATAATAATCCTAAGAAAAATCAAAATAACCAAAAACAGTTATTGAATAAGCTAGAATTTAGAAAATAAGCTACGGCTTATTATTCAAAAGCTAAATGAAAAACGGGTTAAATAGAGTTTGAAATCAAACTCTAACGTAAAAAGTCATCTAGATCAACGGTAAGCACGTTACTCCTCCTTCGAGAGGTCGCGTGTTCGAGTCCGTTGCGGGTGAACTTTTTGCTATTATTTTCTTTTTTATTTTTTTTACTTTTCCAAACCAAACTGTGACCTTTTATGACTAAAAACACAAAACAAATTAACCTTTTAGCTAGATTTAAACAAAATGAAGATCAAAAACGTATGCAGTTTCCACTTGAAAACACAAGCAGGTTGTGTTGTGTTCTTGCTTAGGATGAAGTCTCCAAGAGGACTTGAAGAGTGCTTGTTTGGAGTTGATTTTTGGACAGGAGGGCACCCTTGTGCTCTTTGAAGCACAAGGAGTCAAGAACAAGTAGAAACAAGCACTTAGCACACCAAACAAAGTCCACACAAGCCTTTTCTAGCAATATAAGGTTGCTGTGATCCTATGAGAGGTCTGGTGGTCTGATTAAGCTTATTACTTGCACAAAGTTCAACTTCAAATGTCCAAATTATGCATACAATCTCACAATCCAGTAAACAAACAAAATCAACTCCTATATATCCCTAACACTAAACAGATTTCACAAGATTTTAGCACAATTAAGAACAAATAAGCAGAAAAGGTGGTGATGCAATTTGAGATTTACTTTTCCACTTTTATCACACAAACTAGCTTCAAGGCTACACTAAACTGACAACAATACTAGACAACACCTATCTCAACCTTATTCAACTCTTCTAACACCTTTTTATCTCACAAATCCTTCAAATAGAACTTGTTAAATCTATATCCAAACACTCCTTTAAAATATGTTTATCAAATTTTTCAAATCAAAAGCTCACAAAACTTACTCAAATTGATCCTATGATTATCTAACATGCATACAAACACAAGAGAACTCAAATCAAACAACTTAAACCAGCAATCAACACTTAGTCAAACAAGATCACACAAACCTCAATATTTCTGAAAATTCAAAAAGGAAAAAGGACTTCTTACCTAAGAACCTTACATCCAAGGTTCTAGTGGATGTTAATCCACCTCCTACCAACTGGGGTTGGTGCTGAACCTTTAACAGCAACAAAGTTCCAAACCTGTGGAAGAAAAATCAAAAGAAAAGCAATGATATCCAATAAGTATAATCTGTTTTCACTTTCTTTCTTTCTTAAACTTTTCAAACCTTCTCAAAACGTTTTCAAAAACTCTTAATCACCAATTAAACTTAAACCTCTTAATCACTAAAACTTGAAACAGATTTTCCTTCACCAAGAAAAATCTCAATTTCCTCAAAACCTTGAAATAATTTTGAAACACAAAATTAATTCACCAATTTAAAAATGGAACTCAGTATCAGCAATCAAACATCCCAACTTTTTAATAAACATAAAAGGAATTACAATTTCTTTTAGAAAATACCAAACTTTATATTAAATTTAAAAACGGAATTACAAGGATGATTGCCAAAAACTGGAACAAGGGCTTTACACATGTTGTAAGCTCCTTAAATAGGCATCAAAAGAACTATCTAGACTATGAAAATGCAAACCCTAATCAGTGAAAATTCCTAATAAGCCCTTGAATCCTTCTAGACGATTTTGAGGTGTGAGTTGTCATATTTGATCTCAATCGTTCCTTTTTTGCATTGGGAGGAAGCACTAAATCACAGCTGTTGATTCTGGACACGTCACAATACTTAGAGGCCAAGGTGTACTCTGATTGGTGGAAAAGGAATTGGGGGTGGGGTCCATAGTGAGTGGGTTTATAGGTTTTAGGGTTGGGATGGGTTCCTGCGTGTGTGAATCACACATGTGCAAGGTTAATTGATTTTTAACCCATGTTTAAGTGAAGTAAAAACTGGGTGGTGAAGAGGGTAACAGTAACTCAGTTTGATCCGATTTTGGGGGAAAAAGGATGTTTGGCGCGTGTTTGAGTTTAAATGTTTCCAAGTGCACAACTTCAGTCCTTATTCTTTGATATTTTTGGCAAAACATGTTTTCAGCCCACAAAACGAATTCTCCTTTGTAAATAACTTTCCACTCTTTACACTATTGGCACAAACTTTTGGAAAAAGGTTTCAAAGGATTGTTTTTGCCATTTTGAGATATTTCAAGGGCTGATCTTGGCCATTCTTGATCTTCAAAGGTCTTCAATGTTTCTTGATTTTCATGAGGGACCATAATTGACAAATTGATTTTGTTGAGGGACTAATCTTGCCATTTCTTCAAAGTTGAAGGACCTTTTTGCAATTTTGACAAACTTAAGGGACCAAACTTGTAATTATCAATATACAATGGTTTTAAGTGTCATTTCTTCAATAATTGAGGATCAATCTTGTTTGTCTTCAAGTCTTCAAGGGTATTTGTTGAATATTTCATGATTAGGGCCCGGTTCTTTGCACGGCTTCGTTTCTCGTGTCCGTTTTTCCTTGTAATTTGTGATCTTTTGTCTTTTTCACGATATCCATACCTAAAATACACAAGTAAACAAACACAAGCATATATATATGGTATTTTATGACATTTTTATGCATTTAAAGGCCGAAAAGAACGATGAGATCATGTATAAATGCCATCTCATCATCGATTCTTTCATCACTTTCATGGTTCGCTCATGTTCGGTCAACTTTTGTAGAACCAAGTCCATTTGAGGATTATGCATGTTCATTTGATTATACCCTTGATTATTAAAATCTTGGTTTTGAAATTGTAGTTGAAAACCATTGTTGTTATGAAAACCTTGGTTAAAGTTGTTATTTTGAAACCCTTGGTTTGGCCCATTAAAATTCCCTTGATTTTGACCATTGAAATTCCCTTGGTTTGAATTAAAATTCATTTGATTTGTTGGAAGAATTCCCTTGATAATTATTCCTTTGTTGGCCTTGGTTCCTTGGTGGGTATTGGGCATTGGTCAATTGAGGAGGGGGTCTAGCATGAGGTTGAAACCCGGGAGGATCCAAATAATTAGTAGACCTATAAGAAAGATTATTAGCATCCACATTTGGTTTAAAATGTACCCTCTCATTAGTGTTATAAGCATACACTTCTTGTTGAGGAGGGTCATGAACCTTATCGCAATTTAAGTGTGAATTTGGTCCACCACAAGTCTCACATGACTCACTCGAGGCATTAACTTGCATATCGTTCTTAACTTGTAAAACAAAGTCTGTCATGATTGAAGTAAGCACATCAATTTTCTTGTCGGTCTCACTAGTACTAGCACTAGCCATAGTATACCTAACACTCTTGGTTTGGACTTTGGTTTGGTCTCAATAATTGCCCAAGCGTCATTCATAGTTTTCATAAGAATATTACCCCCCCGAGGCACTATTTAGTGAATCTTGGTCATTCAAAGTTAATCCATTTTAAAAAGTATTAATTTGATGCACCTTTGTAAAACCGTGTTGTGGACACTTTCTTATTAGTTCCTTAAAGCGATCCCAAGATTCACTAAATGTCTCACCGTACTTTTGTTCAAAATTAATGATGTCATTTCTCAAAGCAGTAGTACGTGAGGGTGGAAAGAAATATTTTATGAACAATGTCTATAGGTCCGTCCATGTTGCAATACTTTGAGGTGGTTCCTTATCAAGCCAAGTCCGGGCTTGTCCCTCGAGGAAGAAAGGAAATAGGAGCAAATGAATTGCCTCTTGTAAAACCCCATTGTATTTAACAGTATTGGATAAGTGTACGAACCTATTGATGTGATCATGAGGATCATCATGAGTTCAGCCCAAGAAAGGTGTGGCGGAAACCATTTGAATAAACCCGGTTTTGAGCTCGAAGTTGTTGGCGTCAATAGCCGGCACCACAATCGCATCATTGTTGCCTTCGACAAGTGATTGCAAGAGCTCGATCATTGGACAGTTCTCCATTGTATTGAAAACAGGAGGCTCTACAACAGGAGGCTCAATAGTAGCACCTTGAATGGACTTCCTTTTGCGTGAGCGGGTACGCATACACCTACAAAAGAAAAAGATAGCAAAGAAATAGAAGAAAAATAATGGTGAACGTGATAAGAAAAATATTTTTGGTCCAAAACTTAGAAAAAGAAATGTTTTTTATGATTTTTTAAATGTTTTTGGATTTCTGAAATTTTAATTTTTTTGAAAATTTTTGAAATTTTAAACAAGAAAAATAACGTTCAAAAGTGAACGGATCCCAAAATCCAACGTGTCTCCCACAAAACCCGTTAATCTTCCTGAAAAGAGCCGGCTGCGGCGCCATTTTAATATTGTAAAAATGTTTTTTGAGTATTGTGTCTATTCGAATTGATTCCGGTTAAAAGTGTGACTTAGTGGTTCTTGGTGTAAAAAGCAAATGTCGTTTATCTATTTTAAAATAAAAATGAAAACTTCAAAGATATAAACTAAAAATAAAGGAAATTAAGCAACTTTAAAACTTAATAAAAAGAAAAGTTAAAACTACACTAAAATAAAACAGTTAAGACAAACTCTCTTCGGATAAAAATACTAAATTTGGATAAAACAAAGATTTTCGGATAAAAATTGCTTAATTCGGAAAAATGCCCATATTCGGAACAATGCAATATCTTCGGGTTAATCAAAGAACTTGGATAAAACAAGGGTTTTCGGAATAATACTAAATTTTCGGATAAAGAACTATTCTGGGATAAAACAAAGTATTCGGAATATCCTACTATTTTCGGAATAATGATTTATTTCGGATAATAATGTTTTTTCAGAAAAACTACTATTTCGGATAAACAACTATATTCAGATAAAATCAAAATATTCGGAATAAATAACTGTTTTCGGAATAAAACTCTTTTTCTGATAAATCTACTTTTTTGGAATACAAACTTAAATTCGGATAAACATGCTTTTTCGAAATAAAGTTGATTTTCGTATAAATCAAATAAATTCGGATAAATCCGAATTCGGAAAAATATATTAATTCGGAAAAATCCTAATTCGGATAACAGTGCACTTTTCGGAATTATAAACCCTTATCCGAATTTAGTAAAGACGAAAATAACATAACAGTAGATCCTAAAAACAGGGAACCAAAAATCAAAATAAGCAAATATCAAATAAGCACTTAACCAAAAACTTAAGCTAAACAAATTTTAAGAAAAAACTAAATAAGCCACAAATCAAAAACTATAAAATCACCAAATAATCAAAATATTTAAAATCAACTTTTAAAAGATTTAAACTATTAAAACCACTTAATTCCAAATAAGCTAACACATAATAAGCAATAAGCACAATAAGCTAAAACATCAAACATATCAAATTAATAAGAACAAACCCATAAGCAAATCAATCAAACAATCAAAAAGATTAAACAAACTACATGATTAATCAAATCAACCACAAGATTAAGATTAAGAAAGGAAGAATGAGAAATATATAATAAGCTTGAATTAATGAAGATAAAGATCCAAATACAAGATTTAAAATATAAGATTAATCAAACTTGAAAGAGAAAACTAGAGAGAGAAAGTATAAAACACCTACTCCTAATTACCTTACTTAAAAACTAAAATGAAATAACTAACTAACTCTAAAAATTAACTCTTAATGGCCTATTATAGGAGGAGGAGATGTGGTGATGTTGCTTCTCTCTTTCTTCTTGTATTCTCATCTTTTTAAATAACTCGTCTTTCTCGACATTGTCTCGGGATTTGTCGATAGATAAAATGAACTAGTCTTCTAATTTTATTCTTTTATTAGACTTGGTTCTTCGACTTCGTTAAACTTCCGTCTTTAGACTTTTTCTTCGATAAATCTTCAGAATAGGCCTTTGAATTCCGTTCTTCTTGCACTTTTGATCTTTTGACTTCGTCTTTTCTCTTTTTCTTCGATAAAAGCCTTTGAAAACCTGTGTTTTCTTCCTTTTTCATATTTTTGTCCTAAAACACAATAAAAACACAAACCACGCATAATTCCGACTTTGACGACATTAAATTTACGTTTTGGTCTCGTTTTTACTTGTTTTAAGTGGTGAAAGGATACGTGATTTCACACTTATTAATAATCAATAGTGATAAAATTAACTTATAGAAATGAACTAATAGATTTATGAATAGTTAATACCATTATTGATAATGTATTAAAATTTACTTGCTTCTATAATATAGTTATTATTGATAATCTATTAAAATTTTAATGTATTATCAGTAGTGATAAATTTATTTTAAAGAAAAGTTAACTCTGATGTATTATCAATAGTCATAAAATTAAAAAAAACAAAAATAAACTTTATAGATTATCGATAGTGATAATCACTATTGATAATCTCTTCACTAATTTAACTATCACTATTGATTAAATATTATCTTGATTTTATCTTTAATGTATTATCACTATTGATAATCTATTAAAATGAACTTTAATGGATTATCAATAGTGATAAAAGAAACAAAAGAAGAATTCTCTAATCGATAATCAATAGTGTTAAAATTAACTTAAAGAATTATTACTAGATTAAATATTATTTTAATTTTTTCTTTAATGTATTATCAGTATTGATAATATATTGAAATACAGTTTTTTAACTTACTTGTTTATGTGCTTCTTCTTTTGCTTCATCGATATCGTCAAGTATTTCTACTTCTCCCATCGATTTGTTTTGAAGTTCTTATGTTTCTCTTCTTTTTAGGAGACTTGAGTTCCAGCTTTTGAATGTTGGTGTTCGTCTCGTCACGTTGAAATTCTCTAGGTTTGTATAGTGCAAGTATGCTAGTTGTTTCATAAAATATAGAACATATTAATAGTGTGAAAGATAAAATTTATAAAAAAAATTAGAATTTTTTACTTACAATCAAGAAAATCACTGGACTGTCGTAAACAACATTCTTCTTGTTTTTTTCCTCTTATCCATTCCAAGCTTTGATGTACTCACACCGTTTAGTACATGTGTGCACCAGTCTATCTCAGTCACGTCATCTCCTTCAAAGACATTATTCAAGACTGTGAATTTGACAGTTGAACTGTTGTTACAGCCTGCAAATGTGTTTGAGATTAACGACAAAATGTTCAACCTGAACATGTAGTCCGTGTTTTTTGACTCAATTATGACATCAGATAAAGCTTTCAATGTTAGCTTGTTTACATTGCTGAATTGATGTTTCCACGTCTGTATGATTGGGTCATTGTATTCTCTTTTTCCTTCTATTTCCAGATTTCTGTGTCCCATTGGAATTCCCAGATTTTGATTCACCGATTTTGGAGTCATAAATATGTCTCCTGATGGACACCCTATCTTCATTGTGATTGTGTTCAGTTTGTCCACCATAAAAAACGCCAGTTTTGTTGGGATTTCATATATTGGAAAGTCAATTAGGCATCCAAATCCCATGTCTCTTATAACCTTTTTTCTCTGTGCTGTCAATCCCCGCATTGCTTCGAATAAAGGTCACACGGTTGCACGTGATGTCAATACAGGATGTTCTCTTTCTGTTTTCTTTTTGTTCTTTTTCTTATCTTTCTCATCTTCTTCTTCTTCACTTTCATCATTTTCGTCAACTTCATCACCTCCTCTGCATCTTGATGTTGATGGTGTGTCCTCATTTGTTCTCATGTTTTTCTCAAGTCTTTTATTCAGCACTTCAATATGTCATTCCCTTCTCTCCAGCCACTCTTTACTTTTCTCAGTTTCATCTCTTCCAAATATTTTCTTACAAGTACTTCTTGATTTCATTTTTTTTCTTCCACCACTTTGCTTTTCTGCGATTAGATTGCATGTTATTTAAATTTTTTTAGTAATGCCATTATAAGATCTAAATATCAGTGACACATTAAATAAACATAACATTTCACAAAAAATAGGATGCAATATTTACTTTGGCTTGTGATTAATGATTATACATTCAAATAACTAACACATCTAGTCTCTGAATAGAAGATGGACGAGAGGCTGTTAACTAGTTGTATTAATGTACTGGTAACTAGGTGTCTATAGTAAAGACACACTTTGATACATAATAACTTAACATACAAACTCCTAATTTCTTTTAATATAATCTAATCTTTGCATAATTCAATATTATACGCAACAAATGTACATTCACTGCATCATAGCTCAAATTTAGGTGCATCAAACTAACAACGTAACATACTAAAAGTTTTAGGAGGGTTCATTTTTTTTCAATGATATGGTAATTTCAAAAACTAAATATATAAACATAATTACTCACTAGCTTCGGTATTACATGTCTGCTCTTTAAAGCTCCACATAAAGGATATCTTAAGCCTGTTTATTCTTCAAGGTAGCTATCGCCAGGATTTCTCTTTCTTTTGAACGTCATCTTCTTGCTAAATAATTGAATCCAATACGGACCAACTTCTTTTCGTTTAGTCTTTTTTATGTAAGTATCTCAAAATCTGATTTTCGCATCGGCCTTTGGTAGATATCAATATCATCAAGATCCATCAAAAAGCGAATACGAATGCCAAAGTAAGAGGTCCTTTACTAAAAAGGCTAAACAAAAAGATTTTGATGCATATTAGATTCAATTATTGGGCAAAAAGATGACGTTCACAAGAAAGAGGAATCCTGGTGATACCTACTTTGAAGAGAAAACAGGCTTAAAATGTCATTTATGTGGAGCTTTAAAGAGCAGATATGTGATACCGAAGCTAGTGAGTAACTATATTTATGATCCAATTTTTCTAAAACACATAGTAAAAAACGGGCAAGTATAATCCTATGCATCAAAAGCTCAAGCCAAATCTAACCTAAATGTATATAATCTGCTTCATTAATGTGTTCAAATCAACTAGCATTCCTAAATTTTTTAAATTACCCAAACCAAAATGTTGTTACATTGTTGTCATTATTACATATTTTTCATTGTCTAATGCTTTATCAATAGTGATAAAGCACTTATCAATGTTTTGTAAACCAAATATTCTAGTGATAACCCTCTTATCACTATTGATAAGCCTCTTAAAACTGTTGTTAAGTTGCTGTTTTAATTGTTTTAACCCACTTATCATTGTTGATAAACCAAAGTTTTCAATATTTTTTTAGATCATCTTTTTTCTGTAATGCTATATCACTAGTGATAAACCACTTGTTGATAATCAACTATTTTTTTAAAACCTTTTTTTGTAATGTTATATAACTATTGATAAACCACTTATCATTGATAAATCAGTTTTATCTATTTTTTAAAACCTTTTTTGTAATTCTATATCACTAGTGATATACCACTTCTCGTTGATAATCACCATTTTAATTATTTTTTTAAAACCTTTTTCTGTAATGTTATATCATTAGTGATAAAACTCTTATCATTGTTGATAAGCAAAAGTTTTAACAATATTTTTGCATTTTAATTGTATATCAATAGTGATAAACCACTTATCTCTCGTTATAAGCTACAATTTCTAGTGGCAAGCCTTATTATCAGTTATAAGCCAAAAATCATCAATTAAATTGATTAAATCAATTATAATCAAAATAAGCATGTTAATCATCTCAAAAATAATCAAAATATCCTATAAATCTTCAATTAAACCGATTTAATCATGAAAAATTTAAATAAGCATTCTAATCTTCACAAAAATCGTCTAAATATCATATAATCAAACTCATAAGCATGCATGTAATCATCTAAATATCATATAAATCAGTTAAATCATAATAATCATAATTAAAACTTAAAATCATCAAATTAAAACTATAAAATGTTGTATAAATTGAATAGATATGTTTTACCCTCTAGTTTTGCTTCTGTCTCGTTGATTTTCACCGTTTTGAAGACCCTGCACACTAAAGAACGAACACTGTTAGGCTTACTGTGAGCGCTTGTCCCACGATTAGACTTCGTCGTGAGAGTAAGTAATCAGTTTGAGTATATGTGAGGGTTTAGAGTAATGTGTGTATCGTACATTTGTGGAACCCCGAGGGTTCCTTTTATACCCGAGAGATTCCTGGCTGGGCTCTCCTACTCTTGCGGCCGAAGGAAGAGATAATAACCTAAAATAGTTTGATATTTATCGCATAGGTAATGTAAGTGTATATCTCTTGCCCTTAGGCGAATATAACTATAAGATAGATTATATTCTGTCTGATCTAGTCGTACTACGACGAGGACTTGGTTAAGTAATTAACCATCATGTGACAGCAGATTACCGAACCTCCTGGGCTTTGCACGCTCTGCGCAGTATCATATCCAATAATGTGACAACCCGTCAATTTAAGGTCGTTATTTTAATCTCGACTATTACGTATTACGTGTTTACTTTAATGAGAATTTTAATTTATCGACTAACCGAGAAGGTTATGACTTGAAACTAGCGTAAGAATGTCGATTAGATGAAAACTGACAAGGAATATGTTAGGTATCGATATAATATTCTCAAATAATCATGAAAATGATTTTTATTATATTTAATCTTTATTTCTCGTATTTTACGTTTTAACGAATGACGATAACTAGTAGTGATCGCGATACCGACGGATGCCTAAAAATTTACGTTTCATTTTCGAATGTCTCGATATTGTATATTTTCGACGTTTTCGATTTAATTACGTTTTAAGTCGTGTCGAAGCTTTATTATTATTTTTATGAAGCGTTTTAACTTACGAAAAGTATTTTTACGAAACCCGAGCCCCGTAAATATTTTTAAAATGTACAATTTACAATTCCTACCTTGTAAACTAATTACTTACAACATAGGACCAAAAGAATGCAAATTTGGCAAAAATTACCCTCACCCCACTATTTAAACAAATTCCACTAACCATTTTTCATTTTAAAATTCATTTTAAACAAAAACACACCAAATCTCTCTCTTCTTCCCCATTTGTGCCGTCCACCCCTAAGCCACAATCCATCAAATTATTTTGATTTCTAGCTTGAATCTAAAGAAACTAAAACAAGACCCATCTTGGAAATTTCAAGGGCTTTCTATTGGTATAATTTTCTTCTACATGCATTCACAAAATTTTTATTTCAATTTTTGATGATGAACACCATGTTTGATCCATTTTTATGGTGATATATGGTGTTAATATTATTATATTCATAGTGGGTTTTGGTTGCATGTAAGATTTTTATATATTTTATTTTTGTAAGATTAAATTTGAGGATGTTATGAGTTAATTAGATGTGTTATTATGATATTAGGATCATGTTAGGACTATAGGAATTGTTGGAATGGGTTGAAAATTTGATTTGGTATGATTTTTAGATAGGCTATTTTGGGCAGTAACTTTAAGTCCGTTTTTGAAATTGTTACTGTGGTAAACTTGGTAAACTAATAAGATAGGGTCGTAGAGAATTTCGTTAGCTTCGATTTGAGCTAAAGTAGAGCTTCTAACTCATTACGAGCGAAAAGTTATGCTACTTTTAGTATTTGTGTACCGGGAGACGGGTATCGGCACAATCCGAAAATTGTTGTCGATATTTGGAACGAATCTCGGGGACTATAAAATGAGTTTTAAAAATGTTCAAGGGCTGTTGTAAGTTGATAAACCTCAGGTCATGAGTCTATTTTCAAACCCGAGTGTCGGTTTTGCAAACGGAATGGTTTAGATAAGTCAAAATGGTTTTACAAGTCAAAGGCGTAAAACTGTCCGGTTTTTGCAACACGAAGGTGTGCCGGGCAGAAGGTCTTAGAAGTAATATTTTTGAAGGAAATTTAAACTGAGTTTTGTTCATATTAGGTGTGAGTTTGTCACCAAGTTTCGTCGAAATCCGACATGTCTAGATAGGTTAGATTGGTGTGTACATTTGGAGTGTACATGCTGAGTGGTATTTTGGACACGTAGTTCAATACTTGTATGGCGTGAGTTGAGTATTCACTATTGGACATAGTGACTTACTCGAGTGTTAAGTCATTATATATATGACTTAGCTACTGGTCCGAGGGAAGTAAAAATGATGGTTTGACTTGCGTTGACTTGGCGTCTTATGACGGGTCAATGTCGAGGGTGCAAGTGATTTAAGTGAATAAGTGTTGAATAAAAGGGTATAGAAGTACACTTATATTTTGTTATTTTTCGGGATTTTTATGGTCATTCGAAATTCACTTTCACATTATTTAAGTATTATTTATACTTGAGTCGTTTATTAATGAACGCGCCTTAATTGGTAGGTTGCGGTCTTCGTGTTTAAAAAGGGCATCACAAATCGTCGGCGATCGTCACGTCACTACTATCGTACCAAGGTGAGTCTATGGCCTCGCTTTACATGTTTACTTGTTTTATAAAACCCGCGAGGGGGATAACATGCTTGTTTTATTAAAATAAGAGGGGTACAACGAGAAGTTGTGGAAACCCTTATTATTGGAAAAACACTATATAAATGTAGGGTACCACGAGAAGTTGTGGTAAACCCTCATTCTTTTAAAATTGAACACAAAGGACCCGATTGTATGCTTAGATGAAAGTTGTTATATAAGTTTGTTTAGCCTTAAAGACCCATGAATCGTGAATTGTTAATCGCAAAGAACGCTAATACTATGGATAGATCTATCGGGGTGACGCCCAGTCCGGTCGCGACTAGCTATCGCGTGGTGTTGTGATGCACCAGTAATGAAACATCGGATGCAATTTTATAAGAGAAATATACGCACTTGGCTAGGTGTATTGGGCTGAAATAATATATGTTAACGTTCAATTTCACGAGACTTATGAAATAACAACGATAATTGTGTCTGATCCACATGATTGTCAACTACGGAAGGTTTATTCAGAATACTTGTGTTCATTTATTTAAATTTAAACTCTATAGATTCACTCAACATTTTTGTTGACTTTATAGCATGTTTTATCTCAGGTCCATGAAGAAGGCACTCAAGGAAGGTGGTTTCACGCAGCTTGCTAAATTAAAATGTTTTGGCCCGCTTTTCTAAACTATGTCTATTCTAAGAAACTTTTATTATTTGGTTGGTTGTGTAAACTTAAAACTATTTGGGACCGTGTGTAAACTGTTTTATCTTTAAACAAATGAATGGACGTATGTTTTGCTAAAACGACTCATTTTGAGGCGTTTTCTATGATATTGAGGTTGAACCATGATAGTAACACCCAATGACCCTTCCGCTGCTATGACATGAAATTGGGGGGTGTTACAGATTGGCATCAGAGCTCAAGTTATAGAGAACGAAAAGATCTTCCAAAAATAAATTTTTGAAATCTTTTGACTATAACATCTGCAAGCGAAACCTCCGAGTTGCCAATGGACGAGAACAAGCAAAGTATATATATGTTATACATATTTAATTATTATTTATGCTTAAAGCATAATGGATTACATTTATTTATTTATAAATGTCTATTATTTGATTATTATAATACTAATACGTGATTTACAAACGACGCTGATTGTCACAATAGAAATCCCTGTCTTTTGACTCATCCCTCGTGAATCTTCGTTCCTTGTCTAAATTCTATTCTTCGTTCTATCATCCATTCTTGTTTCTTTTCATCTATCTATTCTTATTCTGTGTTATTCATGTTTTGTTATCACAAGCGTTGAATGAATACTCATTTTGATGTGAATTGTGTAACAGGATCATGCCGCCAAAACAGTTGACTGAGACTCAGTTACGTGCTATAGTAGCTGGTCAATTTCAGATATCTATGAATGCATTTATGGCAAACTTGAATAATGGAGCTGGTGGATCTGGTGGAGCTAGTGGATCTGGTAGAGCTGGTGGATCCGGTGGAGCTGGTGGATCTGGTGGAGCTGGCGATACTGGAGCTGGCGCTACTGGAACTGGTGCTACTGGAGCTGGCGCTACTGGAGCTGGCGCTACAAGAACTGGCGCTACTGGAACTGGCGCTACTGGAACTGGTAATACTGGAGCTGGCAATGCTGGTGCTGGAACTGGTAATGCTGATAGACCGGTGATTCCTGAAAACAAGAAGTGCAAATATACCTCGTTCATGAAATGCAAACCTCCAACTTTTAAGGGTACTGAAGGCGCTGTTGGGTTAATGCAATGGTTTGAGAGATTAGAATCCGTGTTTCGATTTAGTGGAAGCGAGGAAGGAGATAAAGTGATGTTTGCCTCTGCTACTCTTCAAGGGCGAGCATTAACTTGGTGGAATGGAAGAATGGCATCAATGGGTATGGATGCTGCTTACGATACACCTTGGGTGGAAGTAAGAGGGTGGATGACTGAGGAATTCTGTCCAAGGAGTGTTATTCAAAGGTTAGAACAAGAATTATATCAGCTGAGACTGAAGGGTACCGACATCGATGGATACACAAACAGATTCCATGAACTTGCTCTACTTTGTCCGAACAAAGTTAACCCAGGATACTTGAAGGTGGAGCAGTATATTCGAGGCTTATCTACCAACATCCGTGGGGATGTGACCTCATCTAAACCTGCCAACATTGATGAAGCTGTTCGTATGGCCTACCAACTAATGGGTCAAATCATCCAAGACAAGGCTGATGGTGTTTCTGAAGGCAACAAAAGAAGAGCTGAAAATGACAATGATGATCGTGGTGATAACCGTCAATCTCACAACAGAAATCAAAACCGAAGGAGGGGCAACGCTAATGCAATGACTGAAGCTGCAACTGCTGATAAAGGAACCAGATGTCAACGATGCAAGAAGTCTCATACTGGTGAATGTACTAAGTGTGGAAAGTGCAACAAGTTAGGTCACAAGACTGAAGACTGTTGGGGACAAGGAAAGAAGGGAGTGACGTGTTATAACTGCCAAGGTAAAGGTCACATGAGGAACCAATGCCCTCAACCTCCAAAGAATGCACGTGGTGGAGATAACCAAGGAAAAGCTTATCAGTTGGGAGAAGCCGAAGTGAAGCAAAACCCGAAAGTTGTCACTGGTACGTTTTTACTGAACAACCGTTATGCTACAGCTTTATTTGATTCTGGTGCGGACAAAAGCTTTGTGTCTACAAGTTTTAGTACCTTAATTGATATTAAACCGGTCGAATTAGACGCAAGTTATGAGGTAGAACTAGCTGATGGTAAATTAGTGAGAACCAATCGTGCGCTCCTAGGATGTTCTCTAAATCTCTTGAACCATATTTTTAAGATAGACTTGATGATTGTTGAATTGGGAAGTTTTGATATTATTATCGGAATGGATTGGTTATCCAAGTATAACGCGTCTATCTTGTGTGGAGAAAAGAAAGTTAGGATTCCTTTAGACGACAAGACCATGGTTATCGAAGGTGATCAACGTAATTCACGACTGAAAATCGTTTCGTGCATTAAGGCTCGTAAGTATATCGAAAGAGGCTGTGAGTTATTCCTAGCTAAAGTAGTGGAGAAAGAATCGAAGGAGAAACGTGCTGAAGATGTACCTGTTATCCGTGACTTTCCTGAAGTGTTTCCGGAAGATTTGCCTGGACTTCCTCCTCCAAGGCAAGTAGAATTCCAAATTGACCTAATTCCTGGTGCTGCACCCGTGGCTCGTGCGCCATATCGTTTAGCCCCATCCGAGCTGAAGGAGTTATCTGTGCAATTGCAAGAGCTATCTGATAAGGGTTTTATACGACCGAGTTCGTCACCTTGGGGAGCCCCTGTCTTATTCGTTAAGAAGAAAGATGGTTCGTTTCGTATGTGTATTGATTACCGAGAGTTGAATAAGCTAACGATCAAGAATCGTTATCCGCTTCCAAGAATTGATGATTTATTCGATCAACTTCAAGGTTCTCGTGTTTTCTCCAAGATTGATCTTCGTTCTGGTTACCATCAACTTCGCATACGTGAGGAAGATATTCCTATTACGGCGTTTAGAACTCGTTATGGTCATTATGAGTTTCTGGTTATGACTTTTGGTTTGACTAACGCACCTGCTGTATTCATGGACTTAATGAATCGCATTTGTAAGCCGTATCTTGATAAATTCGTGATCGTTTTCATAGATGATATTCTAATCTACTCCAAGAGCAATGAAGAGCATGCCGAACACTTAAGGATTATCTTGAACTTGTTGAAGAACGAAAAGTTATACGCTAAGTTCTCAAAGTGTGATTTTTGGCTTAATTCTGTACAATTTCTCGGACACGTGGTCGATAAAAGTGGAGTACATGTTGATCCTGCAAAGATCGAAGCCATCAAGAATTGGAGTGCTCCGACTACTCCAACTGAAGTGCGACAATTTCTAGGTCTGGCTGGTTACAACCGAAGGTTTATTGAAGGATTCTCTTTGATATCGAAACCATTAACGAAGCTGACTCAGAAGAATAAACCGTATGTGTGGGGCGATGATGAAGAAGAAGCTTTCCAAACCCTGAAGATGAAACTCTGTAGTGCGCCGATTTTATCGTTACCTGAAGGAAGTGAAGATTTTGTTGTTTATTGCGATGCATCTCTCAAAGGATATGGTGCTGTTCTCATGCAACGTGAAAAGGTGATCGCATATGCCTCTAGACAATTAAGGAAGAATGAGGAGAACTACACTACCCATGACTTGGAATTGGGCGCTGTGGTTTTTGCTCTGCGACTTTGGAGACATTATCTGTATGGTACGAAGTGTACAGTATTCACTGATCATAAAAGCCTACAATACATACTAGATCAAAAGGAGATGAATATGAGGCAACGTCGATGGGTTGAACTATTGAGTGATTACGACTGCGAAATTCGTTATCATCCGGGAAAGGCGAACGTGGTAGCTGATGCGTTAAGTCGAAAGGAAAGGGAGAAACCGATTCGAGTGCGTGCTTTGGTGGTGACAGTTCATAATAACTTACCTGAGCAGATTCGGAACGCACAAGTTGAAGCATGCAAGAAGGAAAATATTGCTGCCGAAAGATTTAGGGGAGACGGTGAAACATTTGAGACGCGACCCGATGGTATCAGATGTTTGAGAGGTCGAATCTGGTTACCATTATATGGTGGACTGAGAGACTTGATTATGTTAGAATCTCATAAGTCCAAGTATTCTATTCATCCTGAATCGGACAAAATGTACCAAGACTTGAAAAAGTTATACTGGTGGCCGAATATGAAAGCTGATATTGCAACATACGTCGCGAAATGCTTAACATGTGCAAAAGTGAAAGCTGAATATCAGAAGCCGTCAGGATTACTTGTCCAACCTGAAATTCCAGTCTGGAAATGGGAGCGAATTACGATGGACTTCATCACAAAACTCCCAAGGACACCGTCTGGGTTCGATGCAATTTGGGTTATTGTCGATCGTTTAACTAAATCCGCTCATTTTATTCCAATCAACGAGAGGTTCGGATTGGAGAAACTCGCCGATATTTATCTGAAGGAAATCGTGTGCAAGCATGGTGTTCCTATTTCAATCATTTCCGATAGAGATAGTCGTTTTGCTTCTGGATTTTGGAGATCACTTCAAAAGTCGTTAGGAACCAATTTGGATATGAGCACAGCCTATCATCCACAAACCGATGGGCAAAGGGAAAGAACAATCCAAACTTTGGAGGATATGCTACGTGCTTGTGTGATAGACTTTGGAAGTAGCTGGGATAAGCACTTACATTTGGCCGAATTCTCGTACAATAACAGTTATCACGCGAGTATTAAAGTTGCACCTTTTGAAGCACTGTATGGGAGAAAATGTAGATCACCCGTTAGCTGGAGTGAGGTTGGTGATGCCCAACTCACTGGACCAGATTTGATTAGGGAGACGACGGATATGATTGTGCAAATTAAGAATAGATTGTTGTCTGCTCGAAGCCGACAGAAGAGTTATGCGGATGTAAGAAGAAAACCATTGGAGTTTAACGTGGGAGATAAGGTTATGCTAAAGGTATCACCGTGGAAAGGTGTTGTACGATTTGGAAAACGTGGGAAGTTAAGTCCTCGTTATATCGGACCATTCAAGGTTACATCTAGAGTAGGACCTGTGGCATACCAACTCGAACTACCACAAGAACTGTATGGGATTCATAACACTTTTCACGTGTCGAATCTGAAGAAGTGTTTATTCGATGAAGAACTCATTATACCGTTAGACGAGGTTAAGGTTGATAAGAAGTTGCATTTTATTGAAGAACCAGTCGAGATCATGGATCGCGAGGTCAAGCAACTGAAGCAAAGCCGAATACCTATCGTCAAAGTTCGATGGAACTCTCGAAGAGGACCGGAGTTTACTTGGGAACGAGAAGACCAAATGTGGAAGAATTACCCTCATCTCTTTGATTTCAACAAGCGATCGGGCAAGAACGCAAGTTGATCTTCGAGGGCGAAGATCCTAATTTGGTGGGGATGATGTGACAACCCGTCAATTTAAGGTCGTTATTTTAATCTCGACTATTACGTATTACGTGTTTACTTTAATGAGAATTTTAATTTATCGACTAACCGAGAAGGTTATGACTTGAAACTAGCGTAAGAATGTCGATTAGATGAAAACCGACAAGGAATATGTTAGGTATCGATATTATATTCTCAAATAATCATGAAAATGATTTTTATTATATTTAATCTTTATTTCTCGTATTTTACGTTTTAACGAATGACGATAACTAGTAGTGATCGCGATACCGACGGATGCCCAAAAATTTACGTTTCATTTTCGAATGTCTCGATATTGTATATTTTCGACGTTTTCGATTTAATTACGTTTTAAGTCGTGTCGAAGCTTTATTATTATTTTTATGAAGCGTTTTAACTTACGAAAAGTATTTTTACGAAACCCGAGCCCCGTAAATATTTTTAAAATGTACAATTTACAATTCCTACCTTGTAAACTAATTACTTACAACATAGGACCAAAAGAATGCAAATTTGGCAAAAATTACCCTCACCCCACTATTTAAACAAATTCCACTAACCATTTTTCATTTTAAAATTCATTTTAAACAAAAACACACCAAATCTCTCTCTTCTTCCCCATTTGTGCCGTCCACCCCTAAGCCACAATCCATCAAATTATTTTGATTTCTAGCTTGAATCTAAAGAAACTAAAACAAGACCCATCTTGGAAATTTCAAGGGCTTTCTATTGGTATAATTTTCTTCTACATGCATTCACAAAATTTTTATTTCAATTTTTGATGATGAACACCATGTTTGATCCATTTTTATGGTGATATATGGTGTTAATATTATTATATTCATAGTGGGTTTTGGTTGCATGTAAGATTTTTATATATTTTATTTTTGTAAGATTAAATTTGAGGATGTTATGAGTTAATTAGATGTGTTATTATGATATTAGGATCATGTTAGGACTATAGGAATTGTTGGAATGGGTTGAAAATTTGATTTGGTATGATTTTTAGATAGGCTATTTTGGCCAGTAACTTTAAGTCCGTTTTTGAAATTGTTACTGTGGTAAACTTGGTAAACTAATAAGATAGGGTCGTAGAGAATTTCGTTAGCTTCGATTTGAGCTAAAGTAGAGCTTCTAACTCATTACGAGCGAAAAGTTATGCTACTTTTAGTATTTGTGTACCGGGAGACGGGTATCGGCACAATCCGAAAATTGTTGTCGATATTTGGAACGAATCTCGGGGACTATAAAATGAGTTTTAAAAATGTTCAAGGGCTGTTGTAAGTTGATAAACCTCAGGTCATGAGTCTATTTTCAAACCCGAGTGTCGGTTTTGCAAACGGAATGGTTTAGATAAGTCAAAATGGTTTTACAAGTCAAAGGCGTAAAACTGTCCGGTTTTTGCAACACGAAGGTGTGCCGGGCAGAAGGTCTTAGAAGTAATATTTTTGAAGGAAATTTAAACTGAGTTTTGTTCATATTAGGTGTGAGTTTGTCACCAAGTTTCGTCGAAATCCGACATGTCTAGATAGGTTAGATTGGTGTGTACATTTGGAGTGTACATGCTGAGTGGTATTTTGGACACGTAGTTCAATACTTGTATGGCGTGAGTTGAGTATTCACTATTGGACATAGTGACTTACTCGAGTGTTAAGTCATTATATATATGACTTAGCTACTGGTCCGAGGGAAGTAAAAATGATGGTTTGACTTGCGTTGACTTGGCGTCTTATGACGGGTCAATGTCGAGGGTGCAAGTGATTTAAGTGAATAAGTGTTGAATAAAAGGGTATAGAAGTACACTTATATTTTGTTATTTTTCGGGATTTTTATGGTCATTCGAAATTGACTTTCACATTATTTAAGTATTATTTATACTTGAGTCGTTTATTAATGAACGCGCCTTAATTGGTAGGTTGCGGTCTTCGTGTTTAAAAAGGGCATCACAAATCGTCGGCGATCGTCACGTCACTACTATCGTACCAAGGTGAGTCTATGGCCTCGCTTTACATGTTTACTTGTTTTATAAAACCCGCGAGGGGGATAACATGCTTGTTTTATTAAAATAAGAGGGGTACAACGAGAAGTTGTGGAAACCCTTATTATTGGAAAAACACTATATAAATGTAGGGTACAACGAGAAGTTGTGGTAAACCCTCATTATTTTAAAATGTAACACAAAGGACCCGATTGTATGCTTAGATGAAAGTTGTTATATAAGTTTGTTTAGCCTTAAAGACCCATGAATCGTGAATTGTTAATCGCAAAGAACGCTAATACTATGGATAGATCTATCGGGGTGACGCCCAGTCCGGTCGCGACTAGCTATCGCGTGGTGTTGTGATGCACCAGTAATGAAACATCGGATGCAATT
Source organism: Glebionis coronaria (assembly GCA_025667525.1). Taxonomy (NCBI): domain Eukaryota; kingdom Viridiplantae; phylum Streptophyta; class Magnoliopsida; order Asterales; family Asteraceae; genus Glebionis; species Glebionis coronaria. The sequence goes on along the minus strand of CM046882.1, from coordinate 270,785,025 downwards.
GTATAAGAGAAATATACGCACTTGGCTAGGTGTGTTGGGCTGAAATAATATATGTTAACGTTCAATTTCACGAGACTTATGAAATAACAACGATAATTTTGTCTGATCCACATGATTGTCAACTACGGAAGGTTTATTCAGAATACTTGTGTTCATTTATTTAAATTTAAACTCTATAGATTCACTCAACATTTTTGTTGACTTTATAGCATGTTTTATCTCAGGTCCATGAAGAAGGCACTCAAGGAAGGTGGTTTCACGCAGCTTGCTAAATTAAAATGTTTTGGCCCGCTTTTCTAAACTATGTCTATTCTAAGAAACTTTTATTATTTGGTTGGTTGTGTAAACTTAAAACTATTTGGGACCGTGTGTAAACTGTTTTATCTTTAAACAAATGAATGGACGTATGTTTTGCTAAAACGACTCATTTTGAGGCGTTTTCTATGATATTGAGGTTGAACCATGATAGTAACACCCAATGACCCTTCCGCTGCTATGACATGAAATTGGGGGGTGTTACAAATAATTACGGGTAGTACCCGTGGGTCGGGTTATGCAACCCGAATCGGGACTATACGTCATCATGTCCCCCCAGTCTAGTGGTCGCAGGTCCTGACCACGGCTACTAGACTACTAATCCGCAATGTGGGCTATCGCAATGCTCAGTACCCAAGAAGTTTCAAAATCTCCCGCCAAGATCACATACATCCCCCTTTCACCTAACCTCCTTGAAATCTTGGAAAAACACTTGCCACGTCATTTTAACCATTGACCTTCCACCGCTAGATGAAGATAGTGGAATACATGTGGCACAGATCTGAACATCCTGAAAAGTAAATCAAGTGCCTATATATACCACCGCCGTATATTTGACTGCTCATCTTATTAGTAAAAACCTCCATTGTCGATTTCATCTTCCCTGCATCCGAAGCAAGATACGCCCAAGGTAATTACCGACAAATCTACATAATTGTTACACGCGCTTCCAACCATGGTCCGAAAATTATCTGAAATCACTTCCATGATCACAATTGAGGAAATAGATCGGTTTACATCCAAATCTATATTCCCCATCATCTACACCCCGAAGTACCTAACCCGCACCGTAACATTAGACAGGCGCCCAAGGGCAAAATAGGAATGTACACCAGGTTTTTTTACTATGCCAACTACCGAATCCCAATGTCACGCTTTCTCATTAGTGTACTTACACATTACGAGATACATGTGTCCCAATTACACTTTATAGGAGCGGCGAAAACATCCAACTTAGAAGTCAACTGCCACACCCTAGATATACAACCAACCGTCGACCTGTTTCGTGTCTTCTTCCAGTGAATTCTATCCAACGGATGGGTTTCGTTTGCCAAACGAAAAGGAGGCCTCCAATGCTATGAGGAGAAAGTAGCTTCGTTACGGAATTGGAACGATTCTTTCTTTTGGATTGACAAGGACGCCTACCCCTTCCAATACCCATTCCTTACCGCCGGGACGTTGAGGAAGGACCCCATGCCTGGCCCTACCACATACAACGCCACAGATGCAGATATCCTATACAACAACCGCATTCCCATTTAGGCCTATCTTGAAGCTCTATTGTGTATTTTGGGACGTAGTCGTGCGATCATCTGCGGTGAGCGCGAAGTTCCCTACTTCCTCAATCCACGTGGCTAGGGTTAGTGGTCTCCTCAACGTTCTTCATACCATATTGTAAGTACTTTCCCCTCTTAATTATCTAACAAGACTTTTTCGATATACAACTATGGATATTATTGATCTTGTTCGTGAAACCTTCCCCGAAGATCTGATTGTTTTCCGGACTCGCTCAAGGAGAATGAGGAGCCACTACGCACCTGAGCCGAAAGAAATACTATGGAGCTCGATATTGGGGAAGCATAAATTGCCCATCGCAAGAGAACATTGGCAAATGCCAACACCAACACCAACCCCCCACAACATTCGCACCTAGAGAGAAGTCCTTTCCTTTCAGAGTTTAACCTATCCGAAAATGCTGAGATATCCGCAGAACAGTTTGAGAAGGAAGAAGAAGCCACTCCCGAAAAAGACAAACAGGGTCACCCACCGCTTCTAAAAATTTTTCCTGTACAGAGTCCAGGTCGTCCATCTCAGCCACGCAACAATGACAAGAAGAAGAGACCCCCATAGAGCACCTCTCCGAGGAGGATACGGGTGACAACCTTGATGAGACTCCTCCACAGACTCCCTCGCCAGGATCAACCTAAGGTGAGTGTCTCAAAGGGAATTCTCTTATCCGAACATGTTGCTTCAGTTATTTATGGATTACCAATACACTCTATGTCTATGCAGTTTTGACCAGTAGAATCCAACCCTTGCTGATGTTGGCGTGACTTCCCCTCTAAAGGATACTTCTACAGCGTGGGAAGGCGCAAATATGGAGGATACAACATCTGGTCCATAGTGGAACCTTCCCCGGTCTTCAGAATTGACCAGCGCCTTTGACTGTGCTAATTTCCTTGACAACATTGTGCCTCCCGGAAGAGCAAGTGTTCTTTATTGATACAGTGATGCTGCCCTTCTCGATGAGGTAAGCTACACAGCATCACATAACGTGACCCTGTTGTCACGAGTAAGGAGAAGGTTTATAGAGTTATCCGCACAGGTCCGAGCTTTAGAAGAAAAACATGTCCAAGCCGGTGAAGAAAAGGCTAAAGCGCTCCATGATCTGCAAGGGAGGATTGTCGAGGAGGTGGAGAGGGGTAAACAAGATGCAACTACCATCTTTATGTTGACCTAGGAGAGGAATGGTCTAGCTGCCGCTCTATCAAATAAGCGCGCGTAACTGAACCAAATGAAGGCTTCCAACGAGGATGCGATGAATGTCACACACGTGAATTTTGAATCTATTTAATTTACATGAAACGCGATAGTTCGGGTTAGACTAGTCTGTCTATTGATGTTCCCGATTATTTACGCGCATTTTGTGTACGAATTTAAAATTTATAAATGACAATCATGAAAATTATTTTTTGAATGACTTATGGTTTCATTTACGTTACGTGCTAAGGATTACTATTTTAGAAGTCGACATTTATTTATGTCGACGTGATTTAGATTAATAAGGTTCAATACGAAATTTGGTATTTCACCCAATATACTTACGACACACTTAGAAGTTTTCCATTCTCTTTCCAAACCATCTTTATTAAACTACTACTACATTTCTACAATATTACAAGCAACCATTTACATTTTTATCAAAATAAAAAGGGAAACCAAATACTCTCTACTTCATTTGTCAAAATGCAAGCCCCCCATATGAAAATCCCACGTTTCTCTCTACTTGATTTGAATTCAACTTTACTTCCATCTCCTCATTTAAAGCTTGTACTATCTTGTTCCCTCCCTCCCTCTCAAACTGTTGGACACACCTCTCTTTCTCCCATAGATAATATTAAAACCTAAAACTACAATTAACAATTTAATGGTAGTCATACACAAGTACATCTTACTCTTTCCCTTGCTTCCATCAACGAATCCCAAGCACACATTTTTCCCTCTCATTCTGCCCTAGAAGAAACCCTAGAAACTTTTTTTTTCCGCATGCAAATGCAAGTTCCTATTCTTAGTGCTTATACTAAGATCCTAGTTACAAACTAACTAAAACACTAACCAAGTCCTAACTAGGCTTGTCTAATCCTAAACCATACCCTCTTGCCTATAAATACCCACTCCCTCCTCACTTGAACATACACACTCAAGAACTAAAACACCAAGAGAAACATTAAACCCCTGTAGGGATTAGCTTACGGCAGTAGTAAACAACAAATTTTCGGATTGATTTTAAACAAGCAAGATTGTTGGTAATTGATCATTAGTTCTATTGCATCTTCTTCAACTAGCTTAGGACCCTTTGTAAGTTGCTAACACCTTGTTCATCTATATTGGTTGATAATACACTCGCTATGAACTTTTGAGAACTAAAAACTTCCATTGGACTAGTCACGGGTTAGGGTTTGACGTAATAATCATTTGATGACCAAAACCATCTAAAAGAGACCCATTAACAAACTAGACGAATGAGCTATGGACTAAATGGGTTATTTTATGAACAAGTGTAAACCTACATAGTAAACTAATATGATTGTATGAAAAACCTAGGAGCAATTCGCATGATGTGTAAGTATACCTGGTATGTTTGTGTGACACCATCAAAATGGCTATGATCATGATTTTATATGTAACTTGGTCGGAGTATATCGTATGAGTCCATGATACGTGGAAAAATAGATAACAACTAACAGTGATGTATACATATGTGTTATTTTATGTACATGTTACGTGTAAACCAAAAAGTGTGTATGTCTTGTGTGTGTTTGATAATACGCATAAACATTTGTTCTATTCAACAAGTTGTGTGTTGCAAAGTGAGTATGTTGTGTGCATGATCAAAACAAGAAAATACCATTACCACAATGATACATCTTGCTTGAGTATGGGTATGTTTTTGCATGAACCTTTGAAATACAGCCGTACACCATGTCGTTAAACAAAAGAGAACACAAGCAAAATATAAGGAGCACCGTCAGTGGGTGATTGTGTGAACAAGTAATAAACCAACTCTTTATCTCCTAAAAATATTTAAAAAATATAGAGGACTATGTTCATGTGTTGGTATGTTTGCTGTAGAACCAGGAAGAACCAAATAGAGCATATCATCTTCTTTTTCCAAATTGTTCTTGCATGTTTTATAATAGGCACAAGTCTAGGAAATTGCATTTTTCCAAAACAAATACCCTTCTACTATTAAGATCACTGTGTGTGTGTGTGTGTATGTATGTTCATGCATGTATGGTTACAATTAGTACAAAACCATTTTCCTCCTTTCTCCAGCCTGTGTAGACAGTGGGTAAAAAGCAACAAAAATAGTTTCCCCTTTTATTTTCATTTTATGTGTCAAAGTATTTCAAGTACTTGCAAATCAATTTCTTTCCTGTTATAGATACAGGTATGCATATGTGTACTTTCTTAAAATAAGGTTTTACCATAATAAGACATATCCCTCTTCCCTTTATAAAAAAACTTTCCTGCTTTTACAACTTGGTCCGTATGGTGGGGAGTAGACATAGCCGTAAGGCAGAAATATGGGCAAAAACAAGTAAACTTAGTTCTTCAAATATGTCATGAGGTTTTGTAGCATGTTTGCATGTGTATAGATTAAACAAGTACAACAATAACCACTACTTCTCTTTTGTGCACTTGCGTGAACAACAAACAGGAAACAATAGCGGGCGTTTTTTTGTTTTCTTTCTTTTGTGGTTATATGTATGCATTTATATGAAGGTATATTGAAAATACTAGCAAGTAGGGTCACCCTCCATGCTATTTTTGTGTAAGAGCTGTACAAACAAGGACATGGTCCATCTCTTTCTGTTTTTACTATTTGCTTAATCAAACACATGTGGGGAAAAAGTATAGGAAGTATATGTACATGCGTAAGAAAAACATGAACAAGAACCCAAATATATAAAATGGGCGTAGGTTGGAGCGTAGGACAAAAAACAGGAGACCCAACATGCAATTAACAAGTGCAAGTATAAAAGTAAAGTTGTTATGGTGGATGCATAAGTTGCCCGATCACCTCAGTTTGCACCCATTTTAATCGACCAAATGACCTTCGCCCAAAAGATATAAAAATAGCTTGTTAAAGGTGACAAAGCCTAGTTTCCAAAGAGAGTTTACCGTTTGTATTGAAGTTAAGTAACGAACTCGCAATAAATTCCCAAAGATGGCCGATTGACACTCATAAATAATTGGACTTTACGTGTTTATTTTTGTTGCGAGTGAACCACTTTGTCTAATTATTTTCTATAATTAGATGCCTCATTAAAATGTGATATTTATCAAATATCGAATACCTCACGACCTAGTTTTCATATCGAGAACCTGTTTATTTTTTTTACTTATATTTAACGAGTAATCGTGACCCAAAGTCGACCCGTGACTAAAATGGACGAACTTGAAAATTTTATAAAAACATTTTATAAATCGATAGAAAGTATAAATTATCAACCAAGTGCATTGTACGTTATTATTTATTGTGTTTAGCCTAACTACGGATGTTTTACTTAGGTTACGAGTAGATCATTTGCGCATCGTTTTGCGTCCCTTGATATTTCGTGTTATCTTTCTTGATCATATTTGGTACTTCCTCGAGGTGAGTTTCAAAGCCCCACTTTTAATTGTTTTAAATATTTTGTGGGGAGAACGTTGCTATTTTTAACGGATGAACATAAGTGCCTTAAAACTCATACGGGTGAGAACGTTGCTGTTTGTACTATTTGCTTAATCAAACACATGTGGGAAAAAAGTATAGGAAGTATATGTACATGAGTAAGAAGAACAGATACAAGAACCAAAATATATAAAATGTGCGTAGGTTGGAGCGTAGGACAGAAAACAGGAGACCCAACTTGCAATTAACAAGTGCAAGTATAAAAGTAAAGTTGTTATGGTGGACGCTAAAGTTGCCCGATCACCTCACTTTGCACCCATTTTTTATCGACCAAATGACCTTCGCCCAAAGATATAAAAAGATCTTGTTAAAGGAGACAAGGCCTAGTTTCCAAATCAATTTTCCATTTGTATTGAAGTTAAGTAACAAACTCGCAATAAATTCCCAAAGATGACCGATTGACAATTATAAATGATTGGACTTTACTTGTTTATTTTTGTTGCGAGTGAACCACTTTGTCTAATTATTTTCTTTACTTAGAGGCCTCATTAAAATGTGATATTTATCAAATGTCGAAGACCTAACGGCCTAGTTTTCATAACGAGAACCCGTTTATTTTTCAGACTAATATTTAACGAGTAATCTTGACCTAAAGTCGACCCCGTGACTAAAATAGACGAACCTAAAAAAAAATAAAAACATTTAATAAATCGATAGAATGTATAAATTATCAACCAAGTACTTTGTACGTTATTATTCATTGTGTTTAGACTAAGTACAGATATTTTACATAGGTTACGAGTAGATCGTTTGCGCATCGTTTTGCGTCCCTTGATATTCCATGCTATCATTCTTGATCATATTTGCTACTTCATCGAGGTGAGTTTCATAGCCCCAATTTTAATTGTTTTAATTATTTTTGGGGTGAGAACGTTGCTGTTGTTAATGGATGAACATAAGTTCCTTAAAACTCATACGTTTGCCTACTGATGTCTAAGTCCCGTTATCCCATGTTGCCTTATAGCCCACTATCATGAACCGTTAATTACTTAGTGTAAGCACGAATGTTATGGTTAGATCTATCATGATTAACCTCCCTATCCAATTTGGTTGTGTGGCTAAAGTTAGATACACCTACATTTGAGTATTTACAAATGCTTCGGGATAGGCATTTGCTGGGGCTCTTATTATATCTTGTCGGTTAGGTTAACGCTTCGGTGTCATCAGCTTAGACGTAGGCTATCAAAACGTATACTTTTGATTATAATCTTGTATATGTTATAAGGTTATATGCCGGTTTCCTTGAAAATCGTATGGTTCATCACACTATTTAGACTTAAACCTATGAACTCACCAGCCTTTGTGTTGACGCTTTAGCAATGTTTTTCTCAGGTATCAAGACGAAGGAGTGACGTGGTTATGCATGGGAGATTTTTAATAAAATGGTCGTGACTAGTATTTGGATATTTGGATCAATGTCAAAGGCTTTTGAAACAATGTTTTATTTTGATCTTGTGTAATTCGCTTCCGAACAAATTTATGCTTGTAATTAAATTAAAACGACTTTTAAATAATCGTTCTTTTTATCTATGCCTCGAGATATCGTTGCCTTACTCTGATAAATTGGGGGTGTGACAGATTGGTATCAGAGACTGGTTATAGAGAACTATGTTATTTTACCAAATTATTTTTATACACTTGAGTCAAAATTTTAATTTTGGAAAAATAATTATAGACTATAACTAACTCAAAAATCTCCAAGAACCACTTCACTCCACGTCTTCGATACAAGTAAATTGTGACTTGAATTATTCCACGTGAGTTGCCATGCTAGTTTGAATTTGATTGCTACGTGTTATTAGCATTAGGTATTCCCTTCCCGTGTTTAAGTGATACCATAGGGATTTGTAATAAAATGATTTTTAAGTTGAAATAAAATTCCTAACATCCTTGTATGGATTGTTATGCTACTCAAATGGTTTGTGCCATATTCATTTGGTTTGTGCCATATTTATTTGGTTTGTGCCATATTTAAATGGTTTGTGCCATATTTATTTGGTTTGTGCCATATGTATATTTTAGGATTAAACGTACGCATATTTATGCTCAACATATTTTAGATAGTCCGCGGGGCTATTATCGACTATCAAAACATTTGTGTGTTTCATATCACTATACGCCGAATTAAAAATATTGCCACGATTCCTAGAACAAAAAATATATGAATATATTTATTTACCTTGTGTTTGGTAGTATGTTAATTTGTAGTAATATTTGAATCAAGCGATGCCATTATAAAAGTCGAGAGGAGAAACTATTTATTGGGTTCGGTAATCGTTACTCCACAAAACATTTATAATATATTCGGATTAGGAAAAGTGACCTACATTAATTAACGGTTTCGAAGTTGAAATTGAATGCATAATTTTTCTTATCAAATTATTATTTTGAGCACGACCGAGGAACGACGACGATGTTACTATTTAAGATGACATATGACGGTAAAATACTTATTACAAGTATTACTCTTGTAATGCTCCAAAGAATACTACAATTCAAAGAACAAATAATTTTTCACGATATATGAACTATCCATAAATACCCAGACGCGTAAGTCAAATGGTTACAGAAGAAAATTTGTATTGGAAATAAATTATGCAAAGACGAATCAAAATCTTTGTAGTCCACCGATTGCGACTAAGTTGTCATAAAACTACTATGAATTACAAAGTTATGATGGAATCCTAATTAAAAAGATTGCACCAATTTCTAAATAAAAGGGATTATCGCGTAGCACGAAATTTGAGAACCCCAGATGCGAAATGTGGTCGTATATTGAGATCATAAATACAAGGCATAAATATGCATCAATGAAGGTAAAGTTTACCTAATGATTGCGAGCAAAACACTATACGAGAGAAAAATAACCGAAACACATAAGATATAAAAGAGCATATTCCAAAATAAGAAAAAAAAATATTGTGATAAAATTCAGTAATTGCTCGAATTGAACATTTTGAACAATTACGGATAAAAAAACAAATGGAACAATTCTTTTGATGTTTTGTGATAAAAATTTAGTAATTGACTCATTTAAATCAAATTAACAATTTTTCAAGGTGTAAAAATTTTTGAAAGTATACGAACTAGCAATGCCAAGTTATTGAAAAATTAAAGGATGAACAAGAACTAGTACGGGCTAGGTAATAGCCATAAGCCTATTAAACCTCAGAAACATGCTCATCTGAGTTACGAGTAGTAGACGATTACCAAGAGAAATTTCCATGAATAAATATTGGAGAATATCTACTTCGATGAAAGGTTAAATATTGATTTAAGATAATTGTATTTATCCGTCCGCGAGTTATTATTACTAAGTGAAAGTACAAGCAATAAGTATGTGGAAGAGCATGTTAGAGGACTTTAACATTCCAAGATTCACTTACTATTTTCCAATGTAAAGACTACTTTGACATTTAAGTAGACCAATGGGACGAAGGTACGAGAACTTATTTATAATAAAAGAAAAATTACAAGACATCATACTACTCAAATTTTTATAACTTCAGAAAAATACTCCACTTTTACCTATTTAATAACCGTCGTTTTACATTTGGTGACATGCGAAAAAGGAAAGATGCCTCTCATTTCGTTTTTCATATTGCAATCCGAATCCGACAAGGAAATTACCCCCATCCGGAGCGTAATCACAAGAAATTCGGATGATGAGCAAGATTCGCCAGTCATGATGCCAAAAGTCACTACGGAACTTCCCTCCACTGTCCCAAATAATCCTACTACTACTATGTCAATCCATACTCCTGCCTTCACCATTACCTGAAACATCCAGAAAAAAAAACCGTACATCTTCACCACCACATAATGTTGCTCATTCCCCAGAAGACGAGCCTACTTCAGAAGCACTCGGATTTGATGGTGAACATATGATAGGTCATCTAGAGGATGTAGAGCGTGATGCGGATACCCTTACCGCACAAGATGAGGATAAGGACTTAGTGATAGCCGAATTACGAGAGTCTCTTGAAGCCGCGGAGACTGAGATAGAAATTCTAAAAATTAAGAGCGATGATACCGAGGCTAGGCAAGCCGCGGATCATGCCCAAATCCAAGAGATCCTACACCAACTAGGCCTTTAGAATTTTCTCGCCTTTCTAATGAAAGTATGATGTTTTGTAATAAACGTATGACGTTTTGTCAAGACTAAAAGAAGTCATTCATTAGTTGAATGGGAATTTTGCTCTAAGATCCAAAACTATGTATGGAACGTAATTTAGGAATGAAATGTACGAATTTTTATGATATGATCCCTTGATAATTGTATTACATAATTGTGAGAAAAACTCGGTCAAATTTGAACAATCGTAAGAATTGATAATAATGAAATAAATAACAAAAATATACATCGTTTGTTCGTTAATGGTACACAAAATAACTGAAATGACGAAACAAGGTTGCAAGGACCTCAAAGAGTTCATCACTCATCAATACCAAAATTCCATTATGGTCGTTGATGCGTTTGAGGCCAGTATACGCACGGTTGACCAGACCATGGATCCTAGTGTTTACAAAAGCTAAGGAAACAAGTGCTACTCCGGTTAACACTTTTAGACCTCGAAGGACCCTTTAGAGAACTAAGCTAAACCACCTCGTCAGTGGAAGAAAAGGGCCTTATGAGAGGGGATGCAATATGTTGAAGAACCACTCAAGGTTTAACACCATGAAGCAAGGTGCCAGAAGGCTTAACCCTCGCCCTATAACTAAACCGAAGAACCCCTCTTGGAAGGCACCATGTATTCACAAAGGAAAACTTTACCACCCCCTACTTGTCGTGCAAGGATAAATTTCCCAGAGGTTGTGCCCAAACCAACTCTGATCTTGAACAAAAAGCATCTCGGCAACCTTCCATATTGTCGCAAGTGTGACTACCACCACAAAGGTAGTTGCGTGAACCATTGCATGCTTTGTGATGTCTTTGGGCACTTGTAGGGTGATTGCAGAGTGGTAAAGTCTCATGAGAACAATATGAAGAAATGCTACATGGAGGAATGCCATTTAAGACAAGAAATGCTTTGAACGGGGAAGGAAATTGCCCAAGAAGGAAGATCAAGGGCAAAAAACGTCCAATACCCCACCAACATTTTACACCGGTTGTCTTTCAAGAAAGATGCGCTGACAATTTTCAAGTATCAACCCAGGGGTTTCTACACTTGTCATGGATACAGCGTGGAAATTATGTATTATGAACTATTTTACTTCTAAGCAAATGAAGTGACTCGGCGCCCGTCGATGTTACCACCAACAAAACTTAATTATGTAACCGTACTCTAAGTATTCAATTTTAATTATGTTGTTTTAGCTTTAAATCCTCTTTTACTTAACCAACGACAAAATTTTATTTGTATGTGTCGGAGAAAAAAAAATTCATCCACCAAAAATCTTATTTAAGAAGAGCTTTCTTCTACAATATTTTCTTTACCTATCGAAGAGAAATAAATAACGTAAATTCTCACTAAAATATTTTTGTAGAATATTCTTTAGAAAATATCATAATTTTTTTTATAAGAAATCAACACCGGAAACACTTATTAGTAGGAATAATAACAATCGTGATAAGGCAAGTTTGAAGATCAGTAAAGGTATTACTTATCAAATGGCGCAACCAATAGCGAATTTTTTTTTGGTAAGAACTACCATGTAAAGTTTTGGAACTTGGTTTGACGACCAACTCAATGTGGAGAACAAAAACTATTGATAAATTTGACGGGAACTAGAACGAATAATTATGGGACTTATTTTGTCGATTGTGAAAAGTGAGCATTGGTAACAAATGAAATGCACTATCGACTAACTTGTTGGTTATGTAAGTGAATAAAGGTAATGAAAGAAATTCACTATGGACTACCAATATATAATTACAACCTCAAAGAGTTAAATTATGATTAAAAGGAGGATGCAACCATTGGTCCCGAGACGTACGTAGCCTGATGAACTACATATGATCGTGGTCGAACGCAAGTATGCTCATAGTAATCATTGTAAAAATGAAATATATTAGTAGAATATATTCAAGTTGCCCTATTCGTCAAAGAAAATTTTATTATGCGCTATGAACGTCGAACATTTTTATTCCGTTATAAGTAAAAGCGTCGAGTACGCGATACGAGTAAACCTAGTACAATATATGACACGAAAATACTAAGAGCGCCACTTGTTTTTGACGACAATTAATCTCAAATATATTAGAGTTGGAAAATCGAAAACAAAATTTAAATAATAATGAGAAGATCGAAACGTCATTTGAGTAAAACCCAAATTTAACGGATATTCAGAACTCGTCGTAACATAACCCATGTTAAAGAAAAATTGGGTCAAGATAAGCATGCTTTTGTATATAATTGGAATAACAGAACCATTTGGAAAAAGATCTATTTACCTAACAATGTTTGAGCATCATACCATTAATAAGTGTGAACACACTTATCCTTTTACCACTTAATACAAATAAAAACAAGACCAAAATGTGTGTTTAATGTCGTAAAAGTCGAAATTACGCGTGGTTTATGTTTTTGTTGTGGTTTAGGACCAAAGGATGAAAAGGGAAGAAAACAAGGGATTTCACGGGCTTTTAACGAAGATAAAGACAAAAGACAAGCCAAAAGATCAAAAGTGCAAAAGAACGAAAGTCAAAGGCCTATTCTGAAGAATTATTGAAGAAAAAGACTGAAGACGGAAGTTTAACAAGTCGGAGAACCAAATCTAATAAAAGAATAAATTAGAAGACGAGTTTAGTTTTATTTATCGACGAATCCCAAGTCAAAGTTGAGAATGACAAATTTAATGTCAAGACGAGAAGACAAAAGAAAAGAAAGAAGGAGCACATCACTTACCACGCCACTAATATATAAAGACATTTTTCTTTCATTTGTAAAAGTTAGTTTTTCATTAGTAGTTATTAGTTTTGAATTAGGAGTAGAATAATTCTCATTTTCTTTAAGCTTTTTAACTTTAAACTCTTAATTTTTCTTTAATCTCTATTGTTAAACCTTTAATCTTTATCTTTTCATTAAGCTTTTTATAAATCTGATTCTTCCTTTCTTGTTTAAATTTATGGTTGAGTTGATTAATCTTGTTAGCTTATTTGTGTTTATTGCTTATTTGATTGTGTTGCTTATTTCTTATTTTTATTACTTTTTATGTGGTTGATTTTTACAGCTTATTGTGCTTATTGCTTATTTTATGTTTGGCTTATTTTTATTTGAGTGGATTTGGTAGCTTAATATTTTTAAAATAGATTTTTATTGTTTTGCTTATTTGATGCTTTATAGAGTTTTATTTTGTGTTTTGTTTGGCTTATTTTAGAAATTAGTTTAGCTTAATTTTTGCTTTTATTAATTTTTTGCTTATTTTTCCATTTTAAGTCAAAACTCTTATTCTGAATTTAGTAGATTTCTATTTTCCGACTTTAGCAAAATTTCATAATCTGATTTTTAAACGTTCTAGTAAACCCTCATTCCGACATTATTGCCAAACCCTTATATTCCGAATTTATATATATTTAGGATTGTGACATTCTAGACTATATAGAATTCAAACTTTATCCCATGTTTTATATTCAGAATTTAGCAACATGAATTCCGACATTAATATTAAAACCAATTCTGATTTTCTATGTTACATGTAATCCGACTTTCATTGATCATTCCGCCAAGATAGAATCTTATTGCGACATTAAGGGCTTAGAATCCGACATTTTATATACTAAAAAATCCATACATAATTTGAATTATTGCATGGGCCACCAAGAAACAGATTGTCACTATCCGAATTATTTATTAAATTATTGCATGGGCCACCAAGAATCCAAATTTTAATTGCTAAATACATTATTCGACATTATTTAGCATATAGGATTCCGAATTTAGAAATAGTACTTTCCAATTAATCCGACTTCTACTTGTTACTTTTTTTCCTTTCCCGTCATTTTCATTGACAGATTCCGACATTTATTATCTTAACAAATTCCGAATTTTTACATTTTTCCATATTGCGGGTTTAGGTTTTTATGTTTTAAATTCCGACTTTTGTAATTCATTTAGATTCCGACTTTTAAATTGTTTTTAGCAAATTCCGACTTTAAAACTTTTTAATCCGACTTTTACACTTTTATTTTATTTCGACATGCATTTTTTCCCACATTTATTTACTTTGTTTATTTTTATTTTTACCATTTTTCTTTATTACTTTTTATTAAGTTTTAGTTCGTCTAGTTTTACATTTTGTCACATTTTATTTTATTAATAGCTATAGATAATCAAATTTATTTTTATCCACAAATGACTAAGTCCACCTTGAACTGAAAATCAATTCGAATAGAAACGAGAATAATTTTTCTTATTAAAAATCAGTTATTAAAATGGCGCCCCTGTCGGCTCTTTTCATAAAGAGTAACGGTTTTTTGTGAGACGAGTTGGATTTTGGAATCCGTTCACTTGTGAACGTTATTTCTCTTTCAAACTTAAAAATTTCAAAAACCCAAAAACATTAACAAAATCATAAAAAGCAATTATTTCTTAAGTTTTGCACCAAAAATATTTCTTTTTACATTAACTTTGTTTTTTCTTCTATTTCTTGTGCATATTTTTTTGTAGGTGTATGCGTACTCGTGCACGCAAGAGGAAAGCCACTCAAGCAGATTTTAAGACGCGTGCTATTGACATGGATAACCGACCAATGGTCGAGCTCTTTCAATCACACGTTGAAGGAAATGACGATGCTATTGTGGTGCCAGATATTGGATCTAATAACTTTGAGCTCAATATCGGTTTTATTCAGATGGTCTCTGCAACACCTTTCTTGGGTCGCACTCATGATGATCCTCACGATCACATCAAGAGGTTTTTACATCTAGCTAATACTTTGAAATACAATAGGGTCTCACAAGAGGAAATTCGTTTGCTCCTCTTTCCTTTCTCTCTCGAGGGACAAGCCCGGATTTGGCTTGATAAGGAACCACCACAAAGTATTGCCATATTGGCGGACTTAGAGTCTAAATTCATAAATTACTTCTTTCCACCCTCACGAGCTACCGCGTTGCGGAATTATATCATCAATTTTGAACAAAAGTACGGTGAGACGGTAGTGAATATTGGGATCGTTTTAAGGAACTTTTGCGAAAATGTCCACAACATGGTTTAGTAATGTGCATCAAATTAATACATTTTACAATGGATTAAGTTTGAATAACCAATATTCACTAAATAGTGCTTCGGGGGTAACATTATAGTTAAAACAACACAAGTCGCTTGGGATATCACTGAAAACAAGGCAAAAGTTAAAACTAAAAGTGTAAGCGCTACTATGGCTAGTACTAGGGATAGTGAGACTAACAATCAAATTCAAGCGCTTACTTCAATAGTGAAACTTGACATACTGTTGTCCCATATATTATGATGATATAGCACACGAATATATGAAAGAAAGGTAGATATGAGATGAATTTTAGAGAGACAAAGTAGTGAGAGAAAGTAGAGAGAAATGGTTGGAGAAACTTGTGAAATATTAGATTGGGAGAAAAATGAAATGACTAACACCCTTCCTAACATGCTAGGAAGGGTTTATATAGCCTTTTCTTACATGTAGCAATGGGCTATATGATCATGGGCCGGGCTTTCTTTTTGGGCTTTGGTTACTTATTAATGAACCTTAGCTTAAAGTTAAGCCCGTAATAACACGACTAATATACTACCTATTACAACATTCTAAAATACGATACATAATAAACATATGACCGAGCATTCTTGTTTGGCTCAATATTTTGAGGCTAACAATCTCCTTCAATGAGAGGTCATAAACCTTGGTCATTTAGGAAATTGGTAGAGATTACTAATCTCGCCATAAATGAGTCTTGAACGTGTAATCGTAGTCTTGTTCCTTATTTCTGTGATCTTTGAGCCTTCGTCGTTGTCTTTCGACTTTGTCTTTAAGCTTGAGATCTTCAAATCATCCTTGACTTGTCTTTGCCATCTTGCGATCTTGTGTCTTCATCCACATGCTGTCTTTAGGCATGAGTATGTGGTTTCTGAATCATTGACTTTGCTGTGTACACCGTGACGCCACCTTCTCGAAACAAAACATAGACACGGACTGAATGGCTTTGACATTCGTCCTAAATCGGTAGCGTTTTACCTCCGGTCGGTAAAGAACGTTATACGATATTAAATATCGTACCTGTGATAGGTAGATTCAGTTAAGAATCTCCTTGACAGGGTTTCGTGGCTATACTAGCCGTTCTCTTTACTCGACCGTCTCAAAGCAAGACTGCGAACATAAAGAGTGAATCAACTGGATAGATATCCGCTTGATTAAAGTCGTCAATTCAAATTCCTGGAACAAGTTTGATTCATTAAGAATCTTACCATTGTTGCTTTCCAGTTGACAAAAGTTTGATTCATAAGAATCTCACAAGTCACCTACCGTAGCGCTGTTTGATGTTGACTCTAGAAGGATTTCCATTCGTCACTGTGAATATTAATGAATATCACTCTCAATGTTCTGGCAAGACCATAAAGAATTGCGTAGAAACCTGAAACGAGTTTGAATCAATTCAGAATCAAACCACTTTTGCTTTTCAGTTTTACACATGTTCAATTTATAAAGAATCTTGCATATGACCTACCGCAGTGCTGTTTGATGTTAACACTGGAAGGATTTCTACTCATCATTGTGAATACTAAGTAGTATCACTCTGAGTGTTCTAGCAATATCACAAGGATATAGCGTAGGACTCTCTTGATCTTCATCCGTGTGTCCTAACGAGATTTGATTGATCTCTTGGCTCTAGACTCGATTTTTGCACTTTTAGTGGTCCGAGGCTGGAGCAGATGCCACCTGTTCAATATCAACTATCTCAGAGTGAGAAAGTCAATAGAAGTCGTGTTGATCTCCGTGACAATAAAACAAACTTCTTTTGAGAGAAGACTGAGTAGCTAGGAAAGGATTGTGTTGCACATCACTGGGTCCATGATTAGTTTGTCTTCATGATGAGTTGACCCGGTTTCTGCCTAAGTTGTATGGAGGGTTTCTTTCTTTAGACCCTTTATCCTTACATTTCTTTTTCATTCTTCAACCCCTTCAATGCTTACCAATACATCATTAATAGCACCTTGTTGTGATTGTTCCAGTGCTATCATCAGTACTTAGTCGGCATTCAGCTACGTTCACATTCTACTCCATCTTTCCTTAGGACTTCTAATAATCTATTGGATTGTCCCTGGGCAGATCCCTCCGGTTCTGGTTGGATCATAGGACTTAAACCTAACCACCCTTTTGACACCAATAACGTCGTGAATTAAAGATGTTGTGGGTATTTGATCGTCACCATAAAAACCACTTTAAATTCTAACAAAGTGTTTGAAAAACATTTAACACCTTGCTAGTTTTGTCGTTTCAGAAATGCTCCCCCTTCACATGTGCATCGATAATCGAATGTGTTTGGCACATGTAGGTAAGAGTTAAAGTGCTTGAGTCTTATATAAGATCACATTTTAATCACATTTTCTCCCCTATCTCTAATATATAAAATCTTTTGATATTAGAGATACCAAATTTGATTAAAATATATTCTGAAAAATAGTCTTGAAAAATCTCCAGGAGAAAGATGTGTTAATCTTTTTCATGAAGTTAAAATGCCCCCCCCCCCCTCAAAAATTGATCCAAATGAATTTTCATTGTGAGGATGTGATCCACATTTTTCTTTTTGAGGATGGGAGTTGTTGAACACACAATTTTTGAAAGATTTTGAATAATCATTGAAAAAGTCTTGAAAAATTGTGTTCAATGCTTTTTGAAAAATCCTATTTCTTTTTGTCGAAGTGGTTTTTCTAAAGCATAAACTTGAGTTCATAGACTTTGAATGTCTTGACGAATCCACTCATGTGTAAGAAGATTTCTCTTCTTTTGCTGAGGGTAAGTGCACTAAATTGTACACTCCCCCGTGGATATCGATCCGGGTTGCAATCTGAAAGTGATTACAAGCCATCGTGTTGAGCTCAAAACGTTGAATGTTTTGTGACTAGCTCAACCCGTGATAGATTGCTCTACATGTTGTTTGGAAATATTGTCCAAAATAGACAATTTCCTTTATTAAAAGAAGAAATTACATGTTTTGAAAAATATTTACAACTTTCATTCTCCTTTAGAGCTTGGTGTAGTCTTTATCTTAAAACTACCCCGTTTAGCTTTACAAAGCTCACAAGAAGAACAAAGATGATCTTTGATGAATTTCAAGTTAGGAAGGCCTTGCACAATATCTTTCATGGAAAGCAAGTTGATGGTATCAAAGTTAAGATGAGATAAACATTGATGCCATAACCAAGCTTGAGTCGTTGAAGCTTTAGCCATGAAACAGATTGGAGTTGAAGATGTGGAGTCTTGTAGTGAAATAGTGTAGAGATCAGTACCCGTGTTCCGGTAAGTAAGTCATTCCCATCATAATCACGAACAAAACATGTCTTCTTGCTAAAAGCAACCTCCAAATCCGCATCACAGAATTGACCAACCGAGAAAAGATTGTGATTGAGCCCTTCGACGTAGTAAACCCTTTTGATAGTGATATTACCCTGAACCAAGTCTCCATATCCTAGGATCGGTGCAAATTGATCATTTCCGAATCGGGCCGTACCCAGGAACTTCTCCACGAAGTTAATTAGAAGCTTGAGATTCCCCGTCATGTGCTTCGTGCATCCGGAGTCCAGTATGAAGAGAATTATTTCGATCACCTACGGAAGAATTAGAAAACGATGGAGCATTTGCTAAATTAGATTCCATGTTAGTTGTGATTTCCGATTCATTAGTTTCCCTAGTTTCATCACTTAGAGGCACACTAACGCTCGTATTCACATTTTCTGTCCTAACCTTAGGCATCCATTTATATCCTGGAGGACATTGATTAGCAAACCACCATTTCCAAGGCTTGCCAGCAGACTCATATAATTCCCTAATCTTCTTCTAAGGTTCTTAGTTCTAGTTTCTACGCGTTTGACATTATTCGAAACATACAAAGCATGATTAGCATTAACACACTTTCCACATTTCACACAAACAAACTTAACATTCATAGCATTCAAAGTCGAATCATTAAAATCGTCATTACACGCGATTACAGACGTTTTATTCTTAGATACATTGAAAATCCTAGGGTGGTCTTCTACTTCCTTCATCGTCCCTTGACTTTTGTTTTGCCAGACCTTTTCATTCATGCGAGTGCTCTTAAGCTGGGGCCGGCTAACACTAGCAGTGGGGACTACTCCTGTAGTAAAAGACACACGTCTATTAGTGTTTCTAGAAGTCTGAGGTGATTGACTTTCTTTGTTTGTGTGGGTTTAGTGGCCAATCTATACATCCCTGGTTTAACCACATTTGTGTTCTTAATGCTTTGTGATTGAATATGTGTTTTGGGAGTGTTTTGTGGTAACCTATCCTTCCCATCCGTCTTGGGGGCAAAGGCAGGTTTTGCAAATGCAGAATTAGAGAAAACAGATGCTTTTCCCAAGACAGAGGGTCTAGTCACTTTTTGAGCATTGGGTTGTCTTACAACAAGTTTCTTAACACTAGGTTCCACAATCTTCCCACCCATCTTAGCAACGAGTTTCTGCAACTCTGCTATCGCTCTGTCCCTGTCTTGTAACTGAGCTTTCAACCCTTTAATTTCCAAATTCTGTTCGTTCATTTCTCGAAACGTTTGGGAAGGTTTTTCTTGCAATTTATTATCATGTGGAAAACTACCAACGTCTTTTTGCAAAGCAAGTTCAAGAGAATGACAATGTTTTTGAAGGAAATCAGTTTTGTGTTGAAGTAACTCAAAAGCCTTTTTATCAACATTTTCTTTATGACGCTCACACTCTTTGATTTTATCAAGATATTTGCATGCAACATCAGAATATTCATCGATATCAGCACAAGATTGAAGAGTAACACACAAAATATCTTTGGAGAGACATTCTTCTAAGAGTAGATCATATTCGTTTAAAAATTCTAATTTGTCATTTTGAAGGTCATCAATTTCTTTTTCAAGAGACTCAACATATTTCAAATTATCAAACATTTCAGACTGAATTAAATTTTCAAACTCAAGAACATGTTCTTTTATTATCTTCGTATTTGGTATTAAAAGTTCTTTCACAAGCACAGTTATGTCGTGAGGAATCTCGGTTTTCCACTTATCTTTTTGACATTTCTCCCAATCGCTTTCAACAATTGATTGAACATTATTAACATGATGTTTAAGAAAACCAAGTGTTTTTCTGCTTTTGCTTTTAGAAGCATCTAGAGGCAAATAGTTAATATATTTAAAAACATTAGTTTTCCTCTTAGCGGCAAAAGCCTTTTTCCATTAAATTCTTCTTTGTTTGCATTCTAAAAAGAATTCCTGACGAGACTTCTGTTTTTGTGGAGTGAAAAGACCATAAATACTGTTTAGATAAGCATAGTTATATGGTTTCACAAAATCTTTATTGACTGGTGATCTACTCTCCTCATCCCAAAGGGACGTCTCTTCACTGTCGATGTTAGCTACTGGGCAGTCATTATCAGTCCATTCGGACTCATCAAGATATAAGTGAGGGTTCGCAGCTTGAGCTTGTTCGAGGTACTTGGAGGTGGCAAAGCTAGGTTGACCCTTGAAAAACGACCGAGGTGCTATCATTCTTACGGTTTGAATAGAGTCATGTGTATTATAAACAAATTTTTCAAAAAATCGACTTGTTATTTGAGATCCTTTACTTTTTCAGTATCTTTGTTTTGTCTAATTTTGAAATCTTGTTTTATTGTTTCAACCTCTTGTTTCTTTTCGTCAAGAATTTTAGCAGAATCGGTGGTGTTCATAGAAAGCCTCTGTTCAAGTTCATTAACTTTTGTTGTGGCAAGGTACGTTTTTTGACATTCATCACTTAATAAAACATTAAATTGACGTTTTTCTTTAGTTAAAAAAGCAAGATCTTCATTGTATTTATTTTCAAAATCGTCCTTTTTAACGTTGATGACACGACTTTTGTACCCCTCAAGCTCGTTGGTCTTTTGAAGAAACTCAGCCCTATAACTATCAATAGTCTCACTAGATTTTATAAGAGCGGGTTTGCATTCTTCAAAATTTTGAGTGAGCGCTGCGTTTGCCTTCTTTAATTGCTTTTGACTCTTTCTATTTTCATTGACATCTTTTTGTAAACTAGCAATTAAATTAGCAAGCGCGACACGCTCCTTGTCATCATACTCATTTGCATGTTGATCATCCTCAAACTCATTATTGCACATGTCTGATGAATGGGTGTGGTATTGCTATCAACCGTTTCCATCATACACATGTCAGTAATTGTTGTTGGTAGATCACTATGCTCATGTGTATCACCAAACACATTATATTCATCATCTTGTTGTACCTTATCAATTGGCTCAGTATCAAAGATAGGACCATTTCTCCTTCCTCAGCTGATAACTTGATTCCAGCTTCCATTTTCTTCCACAACAGCATCTTTTCCTTATGATAACCATAATCTTTAACCCTCTTTGGCTGCCTGCATTCCTTAGCCAAATGCCCAAAACCTCTACAGTTAAAACACTGAATCCCACTTTGTTGCACAACTTGAGTACCAACAGTTTCCCTATTTCCAACAATAGTAGCCACCCTTTGATTATCATATTCAGGTTGTCGATCATACTTTGGAGGACTCTCAGCATGTCTTCATGTGTCATACCTTGGAGGACTCTGTGCATGGGTGTTCCTCGGGTTTGAAGATGTTCGAAGGTTGTTGATGGTGGGTTTGTAGATTTTCTTATATTGCTTCATAATGAAAGACATTTGTTGCTTGAATTCCCTATCCTTTTGAGCTACTTCTTCATCACTGTCTTCTTCGGATGATTGCTCATGTGTGGGTGATGGTGCTCTTGCAACTTCTTTGCCTCAGGATCGTGTTAGAGCATGTGACTTGGAGACAATGGATGATCATGGTGATGATGATTGAGTAGAGTAGGTCTTTGAAGTACGAGAGTGATAATCTGGGTAATGTTGAATGGTAGACACCAAAGCAAGTGGATTGGAAATCTTTACAACTCGTTCAGCTCGAAGTTCATTTGCCTCATTTTGTAATTGTTTCAAGATGTCAAAGAGCTTGTGATATGAAACTTCGTCTATCTTTTGTTTTTGTTTCACCAAGGTGACAAACCGTGTCCACTCTGGTTGAAGTTGTTGTAGAAATTGGACATTGACTTACATGGTGGAAACTTGCAAGTTGTTTCGGGTCATATCATTCATCATCTTGTAGAATCGGGAGTAATAAGAATCAATTGGTTCCCCATCCTTTGATGTAAACTTGCCAAAGTTCCAAAACATCTTAGTTTTCACATCTTGTTTGTTAAGTGATTCACCTTGTTGCAATCTTTCAATAGCCGTCTACATTTCTTGAGCAGTAGGGCATGCATCAATCGTAGAGTAAATATCATCTCCAATGCCACTGAGAATTAAGTAGATTGCTTCTTTCTCTGCATCAAACCACGCACGGTTCTCTGGGGTGAGGTCGGTCCTCTTTTCATAACGTTCATATACGGGTTGTGCGTCACTTGTGTCTGTGGCTGGTACCGCAGGAACTTGAATCCTTGAGAGTTTATAGGGTCCATCCAAAATACATTGCCTTAAAGCATCACCGTTAGGTTTGTGTCAAGGTAACATAGAAAACGGGATTGCCATTTATCATATCGACCCGACACAAGCATTGGTGGTCTTTCTTTGTTACCTGCCACCATTATGTTGTTGTTCGTCACACGATATTCGGCAGTAGAATCCATCTCAATATTCTCTGAAATGATGAATCGAATGTGGATCTTAAGTAGTTGTGTTGTGATTGTTTGGTTGTTGAAATTCCGAAAATTGCGATTTTTTTTTCTCAGTGCGACAATTAATTCCTCAGTCCGACAATTTTTATTTTTTTTTTATTTTTTTTATCTTCGTGTAAACGATATTCCGAAACTAGTCTAGATGGTGGCTAAGTCTAAAAAATACTCAAACAAAATTTCGCTAAACATGTCATCGGAATGTCCATCGGAATGTGGGCTGTCAGAATGTTGCTGGTATCGGAATGTTGGGTTCTGTCGGAATAACAATCTATCGGAATGTCCTTCTGTTTGAATCCTAGACCGCAATGTTTACCAGTCGGAATCCCAGACCGCAATGTTTACTTGTCGGAATCCTAAATCGCAATGTTCAGATCAGAATATGTTCAGATCGGAATGTTCAGATCGGAATGTGTTCAGATCGGAATGTGGCTGAAACAAATTTGGCAGAGTAACGACTCAAAAATCCCTTGAAACCGTCGGAATCCCAGATCGCAATGTACGATCGGACTGTCTCGTCGGAATAAGGTATCGGAATCCTTAAATCGCAAAGTAGAACCTAGTGGTTATTGCGATCTGACCTCAAAACACTTGTACTTTCCGATGGATACCTTTGCTAGAATTTCGGAATGATGAAAAACCAAGGATTTTTGAACGTTTGATCCAAGAAAGTTTGTGTTTTAACCAAAACCAAGATACCCAAATCACTATGACACGAATAAAGAAGTTATACGAATTGAAAAACACTAAAAAACATAGAAAATATTGAATCCGTGGAAGAAATAAGGATCAAATGAAATAAATCAAATGAAAACGCAACAACCAATCACAAAACTACCCCATGGCGATTGATACCAATTGTTGTCCCATATATTATGATGATATAGCACACGAATTTATGAAAGAAAGGTAGATATGAGATGAATTTTAGAGAGAGAAAGTAGTGAGAGAACGTAGAGAGAAATGGTTGGAGAAACTTGTGAAATATTAGATTGGGAGAAAAATGAAATGACCAACACCCTTCCTAACATGCTAGGAAGGGTTTATATAGCCTTTGCTTACATGTAGCTTAATGGGCTATATGATCATGGGCCGGGCTTTCCTTTTGGGCTTTGGTTACTTATTAATGAACCTTAGCTTAAAGTTAGCCCGTAATAGCACGACTAGTATACTACCTATTACAACGTTCTAAAATACAATACTTAATAAACATATGACCGAGCATTCTTGTTTGGCTCAATATTTTAAGGCTAACACATACATGTTCAGAACACACCCTTTACACACCTGCATGCCCTGAATGCAACTTGTGAATCATGTGGTGGGCCACATTCATACGTTAACTGTGATAAGGCTTATGACCAATCTCAAGGGGAAGTGTATGCTTATAACAACACTGAGAGGGTTCATTTCAAGCCAAATGTGAATGTTAATCATTTCTCCTATAATTCGAGTAACTATTTGGCTCCACCCGGTTTTCAACAAAGACCACCCCAACCCACCCAAAACAACCAAGGTCCCCCAAGAGATAATTTTCAAGGAAATGAAAATGTGCAGGTTAAAATGCCAATCAATGAAATTATCAAGTACACAATCAAGGCTATCCAAACCAAGGTTTTAATCCTCAAGGTTTTCGACCATACAACCAATACCAAAACCAAGGTTTTCCATAACAAGGGTTCAATTTACCTAATCCACAAATGCACTTAGTTCTACAAAAGATTTTAGTGCAAGATAAGAAATTAAAAGAAATGCAAGAGTCCACGGATAGGAAATTCGTTCAAATGTTTCAAGCCCTTCGTCTCCAAGGTGATCTTCCTTCAACAACCGAAACAAATCCTAGAGCTAATGTAAGTGCTATTACTACACGCAGTGGAGCAATTTTAGTATGACCTTCTACCCCTCCCCAGTTACTCTAGTTTCACCTCCTCCACCTCATTTATCCCTCCTACTTCCACGCCTAGTACTAGTTCTCCATTACCGTCTTCACCTCTTCCTGAAGACGTACACAAGAAAAACCCTTCACCCTCCCAACCTTTACCTTCACCACCTTCACCTTCTCAACCTTCTCTTTATCAACCTACACCTCCTAAGCCCAATATTCCTTATCCGTCTCGGTTAGACAAGTGCAAAGTTCTTACTAAGGATGATACTCAAGTTTCCTCTTTTTTGAAAATGATCTCCGAAATGAACTTTAACATTAGCCTTCTTGAAGCTCTTGTCCAAATGCCAAAATTTGTTAAAATGTTCAAGGATTTGCTTAGTAAGAATGAGATGATGGCTGAGATTTTTAATACTCGATAAAATGAAAATTGTTCTATAGTCCTTCTCAAAGAACTTCTGGAGAAACTTGGAGATCCCGAACGTTTTGTGTTACCATGTTCATTTTCCCAAATCGAATATTGTACTGCCTTAGCGGATCTCGAGGCTAATATAACTTTAATGCCATTAAGTGTTTAGAAAAAGTTATCATTACCCGATCTTATACCAACCCGTATGACTCTTGAGCTAGCAAATCAAACTCTCGCTTACCCCGTTGGTATTACTAAAGATGTTTTTGTTAAAGTTGGTACCTTCACTTTTCCGGTTGATTTTGTTGTTGTTCATTATGAGATGGATCCTCGTATTCCATTAATACTTGGACGGCCATTCTTGCGAACCGGAAAAGCTTTAGTCGATGTTGCCGAAGGTGAGCTAATTCTTAGGGTCGGGAATGATCAACAAGTTTTTAAAATGGGAAAGATTACAAGCAAATCAAATGGAAAAGAATCGGCGAAAATGATTGATGTGCTTCAAGACGAGCTTATTACAACACCTTTGGAAACTACAAAACTCGATGTCAATGATTTTGTACTACACACCAATCCTCTTTTTGAGCCTTTCTATGATAATCCACTTTTTCAAGAACATGTGGACGATTATGATGATTCTCTTTCCGATTTGGATGATCTACCAATTTTTGATGAATATGATGATTCTACTTCTGATTATGAAGACATGTCGATTTATGATGACTTGGATGATGATGACACTCTTTCGGTGATTCTTCAACTGTTGTGTCTTCTGATGATGTTTTTGCTCCTATCTTTAATGGGGATCCTCCACCACCAACGTTTGATTCTACTTTACAGGATTACTCTTTGGAGGAAGATTTCGACACGCTTTTTGAATACATACTTTCCTAATGAGCATGATTCTCCTATTTTGATTATGGCCTTTATCCTCCTTCGGATTTTAAGAAACCCGTTTCAAAGGAAAAGAAACCGGACGACACCAACATTCGCAGTACTTATGTTTAGACACCTCTCTTTCTACCTTCTTCGGATGAGATTCTGAGGTATATGGGCGAATCTTCTTCAAGGTCTACTTAGTGTCTTTCTTCTTTTCCCCTAAAGGAAAAGGTGTTCGATACTTGTATAAGTTTTTGAGCCATATCAGTATCCATCTGATGAAATAAAAGGGAAGATTTTTGGAATATTCGGAGTTGCACTTTCACCTTACCACACCTTCTACTATCACCGTGCTTAATATTTGCTTCAGGGAACCTCGCGTACTCTACTTTGGCTTGTGGTTTTCACCGTAGGGTTATGCTACTTTTTGGATGAGAACCATGTATTTGACCTCGGTGGATTTTCTTCAAGGTTTTCTATGAACTTTTCACCATAGTGTTCGGGGTTGAGTCAGGCTCGTGACTCGGTTAACAAAAACAAGCGCTTCTCGGGAGGAAACCCAAGGATCTATCCTTCTTTATCCGTTTTCCATAATAAGTGTAGGGGGAGCCAAGTAGGTGTTTGTTGTTTTGTTGTTTCTTATGATGTGTAGGGATTGGAGCTTTCAAAAATCCACTTTTGGTGACTTTTGACGACCCGTGATTCCGTGTACCCGTCATACCGACTCTATCCAAAGCTTTCGTGAATCAATATTTTAAACAACGTGCACAATGTCCTAAGTGTAGGGGAGTGATGAGATGGCATTTATACATGATCTCATCGTTCTTTTCGGGCTTTAAATGCATAAAAATGTCATATAATACCATATATATGCTTGTGTTTGTTTACTTGTGTATTTTAGGTATGGATATCGTGAAAAAGACAAAAGATCACAAGATACAAGGAAAAACGGACACGAGAAACGAAGCCGTACAAAGAACCAGGCCCTAATTCATGGAATATTCAACAAATACCCTTGAAGACTTGAAGACATACAAGATTGATCCTCATTTAATGAAGAAATGACACTTAAAACCCTTGTATATTGATAATTACAAGTTTGGTCCCTTAAGTTTGTCAAAATTACACAAATGGTCCTTCAACTTTGAAGAAATGGCAAGTTTAGTCCCTCAACAATTCCAAATTGCCAACAATGGTCCCTCATGAAGTCAAAGTTACATTGAAGACCTTTGAAGATCAAGAAAGTCCAAGATCAGCCCTTGAAATATCTCAAAATGGCAAAAACAACCCTTTAAAACCTTTTTTCAAAGTTTTGTGCCAAAACTGCCAAAGTGTGAAACTTATTAACAAAGGAGTTCAAGTTTTAAGGCTGAAAAACACGTTTTACAACTTTGGCCAAAACACAAGGACTATTATTGGGCAAATGAAACATTCAAACACAAAATGCGCCAAACAACTTTCCAATCCTACAAAAACGGATCAAAAGTTACTACTGTTCACCCTATGAACCCAGTAACTATTATCATTAAAACAAAGGGTAAAATGAAATTACCCTTACCAACACTTGATTCACACACCTAAAATCCCATCCCAACCGTAAAACACTCACTCCCACTTACCAAGAGGCCCCACCACCAAAACCGTTTCACCATCATGTGCCAACTTCCTCTCCAAGGCCTGCCACGTGTCAAGACCAACCGCCCACATCCTTTGCTTCACCCCAAAGCTACTTTAAACGGTTTGGATGCATTTGGACAGCTTATTCCATCAAATGATCTAGAAGCACTCAAGGGCATTTAAGAGAATTCACTTCTAGGGTTTGTGAATAGTGTAGCCAGGCATTTGCCTATAAAAGGAGACCCCAACATGTGAGAGTCCCTTTGTTCCAGTTTTAGGCTATCAATCTTTGTAATTCCTTTTTAAGTTAATAAAATTTGAATTTCTGAAAATTTTGAATTCTCTTTTTGATTTGATTAAAAGTTGGTGTTAGAATAGCCTAAATCTGAGTTCCATTTGATTGTTAAGACCTTCCTTAATCTTGTGGTTAAGGCACGTCTTGGTTCATAAAGTTTTCAAGGTTCAAAAACCTTGAAATCCTAGTTTCTGATTTTTGGTTATCATTGTGTACTAACCCTTAGCCATAAGCCTTGAGCTCCTTTAAGCTTGTTAACACCAAGCCTGGGAAGAGTTCTAAGCCCTTGGTTGAGTTGTTTGCTGTTTTGTGTTGAAGACATTTGATAATCAAAGCCTTGTTCTACTTTGAACATCAGCAGGCTTTGATCTTCTTCTTTGAAGTACCTTGGTCTTGTTCTAGTTGTTGAACAAGGTCCAAGGAGCATAGCTGGCCCTCCTAGGATGTTGTGGAGGGCAGGTATAACCTCTTGTTAAGATTCCTCTCAAAATTTCATGTTACTGCCTGTTTTGGATTTGGTGCTTTGATTTTGTGTTCTTGTGTTTGTGTTGGTGATTTTTGAGTTTGATTCTGTTAGTTGTTATCTAGTAAGTGTTTTTGGTCATTAAAATCAGTAGGTTATTAGAAGAGTAAGGTCAACGCATAATCTACGGGAGAGAATTTCAAATCAGATACGGACGAAAACATTTAACGAATATGAATATATCCCATGTTTTCATGATTCGAGTACGGATTCAAAAGCTCCTCGGATTGTTACCCAGGCCATTCAAATGAAATCAAATCAAAAGAAATGATAGGAACGTCGATACATCCAGTCGGGTATCAACACTCGGTAATCAGATGCTTTTCCTAAGAATCTCACTACGGGGGAATTGAACAAGAAAGAATTGTCAATTGTCAAATAAGCCAATTTCCACAGATGAGTAAATTCGACTCAGAAGAATAGATGCTACAGGCACATATGTAGGTGTCCCTAACACTATGTCCTTATTTTTCATTTCTTGCAGATCTCATAAAATTTTAATTCTTCTCAATCTTCAACGAAAATTTAGTGTTTATTAATCAGTTTTATGGTGACTACTAATCAGCCTTGCATGGTCAATTCTAAATTGTATGTAGGCGCGCAACTATATACAATTTCAAGATTAACGATGCAATACTCAGTTCGTCAAAATTTTATCATCATGTTTATAATAAAACATTTTCATGCTTAATTCTTAAATAAGAATCAAAAATAAATTTACAAAGATTTTCTTTGTTATGGAAATAATTAAGTTTCCCAAGGTGTTTTATAAACAACTTCATTTCGATAACGATTATTTATAAGTCTCACTTTAAATAATCCAAATAGTGATGAAAATCCAATTTTCTCAAAGGATACTATTTTTATCTTATAAAAACAATTAGTGATCTGCAAAAGAGGGATGAAGAGTGTTTCACCAAGAACTAACTACGATATGATAGGAAATGAGCTTAGCCAAATAATCATGAGGTTCATGACCTCGATGGCACTCAAAAAGAATAATTCACAACGTAACTCAAATCAAGATGAGTACTTGTTCAATGGTTGCATCACTAATGAGAACATTAGGATGAAGCAATAAAAATAGATAACATCGATACATGTAGAATTTAGCAATCAAAGGTAGTCTTTACATTAATCACAAACAAGTCAAAATTGTACCATAACACATTACGTGTCGCTATGTCATACAATTCTCAGAACTCATCCTACCAACTGATGTCTCAGTTAAGTTAGGGATTATTTTTAAAAGATACCACAATAAATACTAATCTACAAGAGTCATTAGGTGTTCCATATGTCCCGGAAGATCCATTGGTCCCAATTCAGAAGAAGATTTCTTCAATTTATTTCTTGGACTTTGGGCATCCTCGTTAGTGGACAATGGCCTAGGAACAACCCTTAATACGAACTAACAATCATTTAAAACCTTATAATTCAATCACATGACTTAATAATTTCCTCTTATCAATCTCATATTCCATACGAGTTAAATGTTTACTTTATTCAAGTTTTAACCAATTTTATAATCAATTCGATATCCTACCTCATATTCCAATACTTTCAATCTTATTTTTAGACCTTGAAAGGGCAATAAAAGCTCGATATGAATCAACACTTAATTTCCAATCCTATAGCTCTTACAACAACAATTATCAAATGAGTCACTAGTATTAAATGACTCACACATTCAATTAGACTTCTCGGAAAGGCATTAGTGGCATGAGGCTTTTGGGTACTGGTTCCAATGACAGCCTCAAGTGCAACATTCACCCTTTCGATTTCAAATTTAAGAATTGGATGACAACGAATCAGATGACATATTTCCAGGTGATAACGTTTTGTCAAACTCCACTCTGTAAGGAAAGATCGTCATGACATCGATATCAGATGTAATCTCGCCAATTCTTTTTCAATATCACAATCAACTAATATCTACATTTCTAAGAATATCAACCATTTGTTGGGATCATAAATATCCACAACTTGGTTTAGATCTAGGATAGCTAGAATTCCTACGAGAATAGCTTCGATTAATTTACTAGGGGAGTTAGGGTTCCTTGTGACAATCTACGTCGTATAAACACCTCGTATAAATATCAAAATAATCATCAAACAATCATGTAATAAAATTACATCATATATATATATATATATATATATATATATATATATATATATATATATATATATATATATATATATATATATATATATATATATATATATATATATATATATATATATATATATATATATATATATATATATATATATATATATATATAATCCAAGTTATATATATATTAAAATAACACTTCTCAGTCTGGCTTTGTCGGTAACTCGGGAATTCTTCGGCACCGTTGTAGTCAAAAGATTTTTAGACATTTTTAGAAAAATGTTTATAGTTAAAAGATTTTGAAATGTTTTATTCAAAACCTTGGTTTTAAAAATCTTTTGTTCTCTATAACGAGAGCTCTGGTACCAAACTGTAACACCCCCAAATTTATACAACTCAATACAGCGGAAGACTAGTTGGTGTTACGGGATAGCACATTACTCACATCATAGACAACGCATAAAAATCGCGTCGTTTATTAATAAAGCATTTCCATTCATAAATATCAAGTTACATAGGTCCCAAGTCATTATATTTCATACAAAGTTTTACAAAGTATTTGAATGGAAAATATTGTTTAAGTGCGGGCCATGAATTCTTGTCGTCTTCCCGAGAATTACCTTCAAGTACCTAAGATAAAACATGTTAAAAGAAAAGGTCAGCGATAACGCCGAGTGAATTCATAGAGTTTAATAAAATCCATCAATATAACATTGGTATAAAATTATTACCAAAAATCCTTTCGTACAAATCATTGTAATAGGCCATAAAATAGCCAAAGTCATTTTATACAAATCCTTATCGAAAATCATGATATAGGCATTTGCCTTAAAAATCATTATACGAGCCAATGTCGTAAAAGCATCACACAATACGTCTTATGACGTTGTATAAAGTTAAATAAAAACCGTTATATGAATATGGTTATATAAAACCAAAACACGAACATAATATCAATAGTATGACCCTGTATTGTTAGTCAGGCAATACATCGTAATTCGGAACGTATAGAAGTATTTCGTTAATTTGGATTATTATAAGCCGCATGACATTGTTACCTTACTAACACAAACAACGGGTATCTAACCCGATACTCAATTTGCCCATCTAAAGTAGCGTGTCGTCACAAAGGTCACGCTATGGAAATCTTCTGATACATAAATTCGCTTACCAATCAATGTGGCACGACGGGGATCAACCGTCAAGGCGCGAACTGGGGTGATCGTCCCCAAATAGTACTATTATATGCACAAGCGTCTACCAAATCCCGGTGGTTCTCAATTCATGCTAATGGGACTTTTAGTGACATAACCTAACTTTAATAATCCATTTAATTTCATCTATCGGGTCCTTTAATCATTTATCGGGTCATACAATCGGGTCATTCAATCATTCCGGTCCAAATCAATAAACAAACAATCGGGACAAATGGTGTCCTATTTTATAAAAACTAGCATGTTATCTCCCTCGCGGGTTTATAAAACATTTCATAAAAACATTTAAAAGAGTGCGAGGCTATGAACTCACGTTGATGTGGGAAGGCGGGTTATCGGCAATTCGGACGTACGGTGCGTGCTTCAATCACGGAAACCTAGACAAATAATACTCGTCTTAGACTCATGTCCAATGACTTCATAAAAATAACAATTATGTGTACATATGATGATTATATATATATGATGATCAAGTGGGTTTACATATTCTCGTTTACTCATTTTAGTGTTTACGTATTGGTATCTTCTTACTAGTTTACTAGTTTTACCTATTTACGTGTTTTAAGTCCAATAAACTTATTATATGTTCTTTAACTTGTATTAACCCATGTTATACTTCCATTATCATTATCTAAACTTTACAAGTTGGGCCCAAATGGGTTAAGCCCAATAAGTTCTTTTTATAAGAGTTTAACTTATTTAGTCCAATTATTAGTCCAATATGTTTACTTAGCTTGTTAATGTCCGTATGTTATATAGTTCGGGTTTTATCGGTTTTTACTTGTTCTATATGTTTATATATCAGTATATGAGTTTTATAAAGGTTTAATTTAGACGGGTCCAACCGTCTAAGTTTTATTTAACGAAAACGTTAATTTTACGGTAATAGCCGAAAAAGTCGTAAAAATCATGTTTATAGTTTTATAACTTATAAAACTTAACAAGTTACTATTTTTATAAAATGTCCACTTATTTACCATTGTACATATTTATGTAAATGTATTATATGAGTTAGTGGGTTTTATTCACATTTTATACTATATAATTTTGAGTGCTTATATAATAGTATTACACTTTAATTTCCAAAATCTGATTTTTATTTTCCTCTTCACCAAAACTGCCGTATTTAGAGTTCTATATGGAGATAGAAGCTCAAATTTTTATCACATAAACTACATGATATGTGCTCCATTTAACTCTTCTATAGCTACTGTTGAATCATCCTCTAAGTATTTTCTAAAAATCGTCCAAAACAGTGAACTCAGATTTGTACCTTAAACTTGTTTTGATCATATCTCACTCATTACAATAATTCCATTGCATGGCCAACTCTCACATGTGTAAAAGACTCATAGCTTACTGTATATCAATCTATTCAAGTCATTTCACCAGTTTACCATATGAATCTTTACTGTTTTATACAGCCATCTAAATTAAGCAAGATTTTAACCTTGTTTCTTATAGTTTTTCATCTTTTTAAGCATGTTTATCAACACCAAATCCCCACACAATATTTTTAATCATCATTCATCATCATATACATATACATAAGTGAAAGAAATACAAGATTACATAATCAAAAATAACAAAAGGATGAGGAGGAAAATCTTTATACCACCAAGTTGATGTAGGTTGTGATCAAAACATGGATTTTGATGGAGAAACTTGTGGATAACCATGACCTTCTTCAAGACCACCATTTTTCATGAACTCCTTGTGGAAAATCAGCCCCAAGACTCCATGGAAACTCCTCCTTGGATGTTATAATCACCACCAATCAATAGGATTTCAAAAGGGCTTCAACATGTGCAAGAATAACATAGGATTTCATGGTAAATTTTGATCAAAGTGGTGTTATGTTGTGAGAGTGGGACGGCATTAATGGAAGAAATGAGAGGATTTTTAGTAGTTTGCATGTTGTAAATGGATGCAAATGATTTTGGTTTGTGGTTTTGATGTAATATGGCTTCATTGTGAAGCTAAGTTACATGTGTAACTTAGTTTCATGTAACTTGGACACCTAAGGGTGTTGGTAACTTATTATATCCGGTTATGAGTGGGGGTGGGGCAAGTGTCCCACTTGTCTCATCACTATTTATTTACGGGTACTCCTCGATTCTAGTTTCCTAGATTTGCGTGCCCTCGGGTCGTTTTACGAAAAATGTTTTTATAAATTATGAATCAACGGCACAAAACGAATCTAATAAAAATTGTTTTATAAAAAACGGAGTTCGAAAACGTAAATACGTAATCCTAATGTTTCCGGTTTAGTCGTAAAGGAAGTTAAAATAAAATCGTAAGTCCTAATCTCTTCTCGTAAATTTGTGAGTTTATGGACCAACACAAATTTAAAACTCCAAAATAATATTCACGGATAAATTTATTTTCTGAAATGTCGGACTGTCACCAAAGACGGTGTATGTAAACGTAAGCATGTAACGTTGAATCCTCCGGTTTAGACGTAGTCGATGCTACTTCAAGATGTAAATCCAAATTACTTCCCAAAAATAAGTGAGTTCATATTGTAACATTAAAATAATGTTTTCATATTGTAACATTAAAATAATGTTTTCGAGTGCTTATGTAGCAACGAGAACTTACAACCAAAACGGTCAAGGTTCCCGCCCAAATCAAGCTCCACCAAACCAAAATACTAATAACTATCGAAACAACAACCAAGGTGGTAATTACCAAGGCAATTCACGTAACTACAACAAGGGGAATTATCAAAATGGGAATGGACAAGTCACTAATCAAAACCAAAACCGTGATTTTCAAAACACTACACAAGGTTTTCAAAATGCTCACACTAAAAATCTTCAAGGAGAATTTTTGGATTATGCTAAAGCAAATGATGCAAAATTTGATAACATGCAACGTGAGATGATTAGCTTAAGATCCGAGTTGAAAAACGAGCTTAAAAATGAACTTGCTAATGAACTTAAAACTCATGCAAATAAAATGGAACGAAATGTCCAACGTCTTCAACAAAACCAACAAAAGATGGAATTAGGACAACATGAGATTAAGCAAGAGTTATTAAAAGCGGATGCTAGGCAATCAAAATTTGAGGACCGAATGGCTAAAATGTTTGAAGCAATCATGTGTAAACCCTCTTCCTCGGGTGGTCTTCCTAGTGATACCATTGCAAACCCGAAGGGAGAAATGAAGGTTATTACTACACGAAGTGGTAAAACTTTCAAGGAACCAATCTCTCATTCAAGTACTTCTACGGAGAAAGTAATCGAGAAAGAACCCGAGGTGATGGTCGAAAAAGAGCACATTACAATCCCACGAAGTACCGCTCAAACCTCACCTACGGTTGAACCAATACCAATTATGGAACCCGAGTTTCCAAGGCCGTTGCCCAATGACCAACCCACACCACCTTTACCCTACCCTTCGAGACGAAACAAAGAGAAATTACAAGAACGTAACAAACAACAAATCGAGCTTTTTATAAAAATATTTCAACAAGTGCATTTTGATGTGAGTTTAGCCGACGCGTTGTTGTATATGCCTCGTTTCGTTTCCACTTTTAAAAGTATGATGAGCGATAAGGAAAAGCTTTCAAAGCTTGCTAATTGTTCTTCGGTTTATCTTAACCGCATACCGGAAAAAGTTGGTGACCCCGGAAAGTTTCTCATTCCTTGTGACATACAAGATATGAAAGAATGCCTCGCCTTGGCCGATCTTGGTGCGAGCATTAATTTGATGCCATTTTCCATTTGGAAATCGCTTTCGCTTCCGGCTCTTATTCCTTCGAACATGTCTATCGAGATGGCCGATCATTCTACGATTATAGCATGTGGAGTAGCCGAAGATGTTTTCGTGAAAGTGGGGAAGTTCTACTATCCTGTTGATTTTATAGTAGTTGACATCCCCGCGGATCCTCAAGTTCCTCTAATTTTAGGACGTTCATTTTTAGACACTTCGAGATCGCTTATCGATGTTCATGCAAGAACTATCACTTTGAGATTCAACAAAGAGGAACTTGTTATAAACGCTACTCAAAACTCGAAACCTTCTCATGTTTATGCAATCGCTACCATCAGTCACATTGACTTCGTTGATGTGGTTTGCGATGAGTTTTCACAAGAAGTGTTAGGTTTTTCCGATAGCTCGTCAAGTGGCAATCCCACTATTTTGGATCCGATTCTTGCTAATTCTACACCAAATCTCACTCCATTCCAAGGAGGCGATCTCACTTCAAATGAAATCGACAATGAAGATGAGGTGTTGATTAGTGATGATACTTCTATTCCACCATTTCTTCCGCCGATGGAAGTTATGAGTGTTGAACCAAAATCTTCAATCAAGGAACCACCTATCCTTGAATTGAAAGATCTTCCTTCTCACCTTGAATACGCATTCTTGGAAGGTGATGACAAGTTGCCGGTTATTATTGCAAGAGGTCTTGCTAATGATGAAAAAACCGAGCTCTTGAAAGTTCTTAAGGCTCATAAAGGGGCAATTGCGTGGAAAATATCCGACATTAAGGGTATTGACCCAAAATTTTGTACTCACAAGATTTTGATGGAGGAGGACTACAAACCCGCAATTCAAAGTCAAAGAAGGGTGAATCCCAAAATTCACGATTTCATTAAAAAGGAGGTCAATAAACTCCTTCACACGGGAATGATTTATCCTATATCCGATAGCCCATGGGTGAGCCCAATCCATTGTGTCCCTAAAAAGGGAGGAATGACCGCTATGCCCAATGAAAACAATGAGTTAATTCCCACTCGTGTTGTGACCGGTTGGAGGGTGTGTATTGACTACCGAAAGTTAAATGACGCCACTCGTAAAGACCACTTTCCTTTGCCCTTCATGGATCAAATGTTGGAGCGAGTTGCGGGAAATGAATTCTATTGCTTTTTAGATGGTTATTCCGGTTACTTTCAAATCCCTATCGACCCTCGTGATCAAGAGAAGACTACGTTTACGTGTCCTTATGGAACGTTCGCTTATCGTAGGATGCCTTTCGGACTTTGTAATGCACCGGGTACGTTTCAACGGTGTATGATGGCGATTTTTCACGATATGATCGAGAAGTCAATGGAAGTGTTTATGGATGACTTCTCGGTGTTTGGCAATTCGTTCACGTCGTGTTTATCTAATCTCTAGAAAATGTTAAAACGTTGTGAAGAAAACAATCTTGTGCTTAATTGGAAAAAATGTCATTTTATGTGTAAACAAGGAATTGTCTTAGGACATAAGGTGTCAAAAGCGGGGATTGAGGTCGATAAAGCTAAGGTAGACGTCATCGCCAAGTTACCTCATCCCAAAACCGTTAAGGGAGTTAGGAGTTTCCTAGGCCATGCGGGCTTTTATCGTCGTTTCATCAAGGACTTTTCGAAAATCTCTCGACCTATGACACACCTTCTCGAGAAGGATGCTCCTTTTAACTTCAATGAGGATTGTGTTAGAGCTTTCGAAACTCTCAAAAGGAAACTTACCGAAGCTCCCATTCTTGTTGCTCTTAATTGGGAATTACCCTTTGAAATCATGTGCGATGCAAGTGATTATGCTATAGGGGCCGTCTTAGGGCAACAATATGACAAGCATTTCCGTCCTATCCACTATGCTAGTAAGACGATGACCGAGGCTCAATTAAAGTACACCACAACGGAAAAGGAATTCCTTGCCGTGGTCTATGCTTTTGAGAAATTCCGACCTTATCTCGTCTTAACTAAAAGAATCGTGTATACCGACCATTCGGCTATCAAGTATCTCTTAGCTAAGCAAGATGCTAAGCCGAGATTGCTTCGTTGGATGCTCCTCCTCCAAGAATTTGATGTCACCGTGCTTGACAAAAAAGGAGTCGAGAATCTAGCGGCCGATCATCTCTCTCGTCTAGAAGATCCTCACAAAGATGTTTTCGAGAACAAGGAAATCACCGAAACATTTCCTCTCGAGACTCTCGGTGTAGTGAATTCTAAAGACACCACCCCATGGTTTGCCGACATTGCAAATTACCATGAGGGCAATTTCATAATCAAAGGTATGACGACACAACAAAAACGAAAATTCTTTCGTGACGTCAAGTTCTATTTCTGGGACGACCCTTATATCTTTCGGGTTTGTGCGGATCAACTTGTTCGACGTTGTGTGTTTGGTGCCGAAGCTTCTAATATCCTTAGAGCTTGTCACGAGGGACCCACGGGTGGTCACCACGGTGCTAATCTCACGGCTAAGAAATGCACACACACTTGTGAAGTCGTGTGATTCGTGCCAACGTAAAGGAAAATCTTCTCAGCGTGATGAAATGCCGCAAAACATAATTCAAGTGTGTGAGATTTTCGACATATGGGGAATAGACTTTATGGGGCCGTTCCCATCGTCTCATGGCAACAAATATATCCTCGTCGCGGTGGACTACCTTTCTAATTGGGTGGAAGCTAAGGCTTT
Organism: Glebionis coronaria; assembly: GCA_025667525.1. NCBI lineage: Eukaryota > Viridiplantae > Streptophyta > Magnoliopsida > Asterales > Asteraceae > Glebionis > Glebionis coronaria. The sequence goes on along the minus strand of CM046882.1, from coordinate 270,746,563 downwards.
GCCTACTAATGATGCTCGTGTGGTAGTGAAGTTTTTGAAGCAACTATTCTCTCAGTTCGGAACCCCTCGTGCTATTATAAGCGATCGTGGAACCCATTTTTGTAATGACCAATTCGAAAAGGTTCTAAAGAAATATGGAGTTACTCATCGTCTTTCTACGGTTTATCACCCGCAAACGAGTGGGCAAGTCGAGGTTTCGAACCGAGCTTTGAAGAGGATTTTAGAGAGGTCAATTGGAGAAAATCGTGCTTCATGGTCCGACAAACTCGATGACGCTTTATGGGCCTTTAGGACCGCTTATAAGACACTTATCGGTTGCACTCCTTATAAGTTATTCTATGGGAAGAATTGTCATTTGCCCATTGAATTGGAGCACAAGGCATATTGGGCCCTTAAGCATGCAAACTTTGACTTGAAGACCGCGGGAGATCACCGGAAAATACAATTGAATGAACTGGATGAATTAAGAGATAATGCTTATGAAAATTCATTAATTTTTAAAGAAAAGACTAAAAAGTTTCATGATTCAAAGATTAAAAACCGGGTTTTTAACGTTAGTGATCAAGTGTTACTTTTTAACTCTCGACTTAAGATATTTTCCGGGAAATTGAAATCTCGTTGGTCGGGTCCTTTCACTATTACACAAGTGTTTCCATATGGGACCATCGAGCTAGCTCAAGATGATGGTACTAATTTCAAGGTGAATGGACATAGGTTTAAGCACTACTTTGGTGGGGAAATTCCTTCAATGGTTGCCCTCGACCAAGTCACCTTCCCCAATGATAATTAGCATTGAGGGGATCGAGTCGAGCTCATGACTCGGTAATCAAAAACGAGGTGCCTCGTGGGGGAGATCCCATGCTTATCCTTTATGCTTACTATTCACTAATAAGGGGACTTGTACCTTTTCAACTCGTTGTCTCGTGGTTGTTTGTGATTGTGTTATCTAGATCATCATCATCATCTACGACTGAAGACTCTCGTGTTCGTTTACGTGAGCCTCCATCGTTTGCTTAAAGAAGTTTTTCACGAATACATGACATATCCTTTATTGTTCTAACAATTATCTTTTAGCATACTTAATAAACGGCTTTAGATATATTGTTGATCACCCTTTCCATGCTAGATCCTAAGCATTCGATTCTTCGTCTCTAGTATGGGGGTGCTCCACCCTTAGACTCGAAACATTGAGGACAATGTTTACTTTTAGTATGGAGGGGTTAATAGATACTTGCTTTTCTACGCCCTCATGCTTTCCAATTTTCAATGTTTTGTTTTGTTGATAATAAGGCTAAAAATGGCCAAATTTTAAAATTTTTCTTAGTTCCATAAGTGTTTTTAAGACACGAATGTATATTTTCCGATGGGTAGAATAAGAGCTAATTTTTTACTTGATGGGCATTTGGAGCCATTTACATTCCTTAACCCGCTCAATTCGAGTTTTGCTAGACTTTTATATAGGGAGATTTAAAACGCGAAAGTCTTAGCTCATACGGGTTAAGAACAAGAACTTTTCGCAAGTTCGTATAATTGATCCTAGAAAGTCACTTATCAAGGGAACTATAAAACGCATTCTCTAAACTTGAAAAAGTCCAAGAAAGTGCAAGATCCTATAGGTGGCTTGAAAACCCAAAACTTTGATTTGATATAGTCTTAATAAAAGCTAATCAAAATTTGGCTTAATTTTGACTTGCATGGCTAAGTATTCACGAGTCTCTTTAATTAGAGGTCTTTATATAGTGAAGAACGAGAGATGATAGAGTTAGACAAGTGATCATGCTAAACGTAGAACATGAAAATGTTCTTTCAAAAACTCATATGTTTTTTAATTGTGGCTTTTTCTTCCCATAAGATCAATGCATTAGGAATAAATCATAATTGCAATAAGTAAGGTCGTACGATTTGAAAGGTTACTTAGCCTCTAGCGCAAGATCGTTTAAAAGTTGCTCGGGGTTGAATAGAGTTCATAGCCAAGGCATAACTTATTGAAGCGGGATGCGAAGATTGGCGAGTCCAAAAAGGTCCTAACAAGGCATGAGGGCTATATTTTGTTGCTAAAGATCCAAAGTGATGAGAAGAATCATTTATCGAAAATCAATATGAAGGATCGAGACACACGACGAAAAGCAATTACTCCCCTAAAGATCATGGAGAAAGTCTATCCAAAAAGACCCTTACAAGGTATGAGGATAAATATATCCAAGTCCGAAAAGGAGGCGGATCGTTGTGTATCAAAATCCAAAGTGAAGATTGAAGAAAAATGATGAAGTCGTGGTCCAGATATGAAGAATCTCTCAAAAACGTCAAGTGAAGAAATTCCAAATATGAGAAGAGAAGACAATAATTTCAAGAACGTCTTCCCAAGATTTGAAGTATGAAGTACATGCCAAATATCGGTCCGAGAAAGGTCTCAACTCGTGAAACAAGTTATGCCAAGATATGAACTTAAGGAGATACACGAGAAGCCGTTTTAAAAGATTTTGTCCTTCGGCAAACTATCGATCAAATCGTGCTACTTTGCTTTCGGACTAATAACTACTCAAATAAGTCAATATGAATCACTTGTGATCCATGACAAATAGTAAAAAAATGCTAGTAACGCATTTCCTTTTATAATAACTAGGATTGCAGGGAGAAAAAGTATTACACAATTTGGACGTATGAGTAGTGTTAGCATTGTGACTTGTAGCAACAATGATCTAGTTTTTGCACTTAGCATGGAATGTATGACAATCAAGGATGACGAAGTTTACTCTAAGGGACATTTACTTGTTTCTATTCTTTGACCCTAAAAGTCACTTTCGTGATGAAAATCATACATTATGTCTTTACACATCTTCGTAGTATGTTGCAAGTCTTTTACTTTTCAATAAAGGTTAATAAAATTGAACTTTGGTGATGCTTAGATACTTTATTCTAGCATTGCGTGAGGGCACGGCAATGGCTTAGTATGGTGGAGTGATGAGATGGCATTTATACATGATCTCATCGTTCTTTTCGGGCTTTAAATGCATAAAAATGTCATAAAATACCATATATATGCTTGTGTTTGTTTACTTGTGTATTTTAGGTATGGATATCGTGAAAAAGACAAAAGATCACAAGATACAAGGAAAAACGGACACGAGAAACGAAGCCGTACAAAGAACCGGGCCCTAATTCATGGAATATTCAACAAATACCCTTGAAGACTTGAAGACATACAAGATTGATCCTCATTTAATGAAGAAATGACACTTAAAACCCTTGTAAATTGATAATTACAAGTTTGGTCCCTTAAGTTTGTCAAAATTAAACAAATGGTCCTTCAACTTTGAAGAAATGGCAAGTTTAGTCCCTCAACAATTCCAAATTGCCAACAATGGTCCCTCATGAAGTCAAAGTTACATTGAAGACCTTTGAAGATCAAGAAAGTCCAAGATCAGCCCTTGAAATATCTCAAAATGGCAAAAACAACCCTTTAAAACCTTTTTTCAAAGTTTTGTGCCAAAACTGCCAAAGTGTGAAACTTATTAACAAAGGAGTTCAAGTTTTAAGGCTGAAAAACACGTTTTACAACTTTGGCCAAAACACAAGGACTATTATTGGGCAAATGAAACATTCAAACACAAAATGCGCCAAACAACTTTCCAATCCTACAAAAACGGATCAAAAGTTACTACTGTTCACCCTATGAACCCAGTAACTATCATCATTAAAACAAAGGGTAAAATGAAATTACCCTTACCCACACTTGATTCACACGCCTAAAATCCCATCCCAACCTTAAAACACTCACCCCCACTTACCAAGAGGCCCCACCACCAAAACCGTTTCACCATCATGTCCCAACTTCCTCTCCAAGGCCTGCCACGTGTCAAGATCAACAGCCCACATCCTTTGCTTCACCCCAAAGCTACTTTAAACGGTTTGGATGCATTTGGACAGCTCATTCCATCAAATGATCTAGAAGCACTCAAGGGCATTTAAGAGAATTCACTTCTAGGGTTTGTGAATAGTGTAGCCAGGCATTTGCCTATAAAAGGAGACCTCAACATGTGAGAGTCCCTTTGTTCCAGTTTTAGGCTATCAATCTTTGTAATTCCTTTTTAAGTTAATAAAATTTGAATTTCTGAAAATTTTGAATTCTCTTTTTGATTTGATTAAAAGTTGGTGTTAGAATAGCCTAAATCTGAGTTCCATTTGATTGTTAAGACCTTCCTTAATCTTGTGGTTAAGGCACGTCTTGGTTCATAAGGTTTTCAAGGTTCAAAAACCTTGAAATCCTAGTTTCTGATTTTTGGTTATCATTGTGTACTAACCCTTAGCCATAAGCCTTGAGCTCCTTCAAGCTTGTTAACACCAAGCCTGGGAAGAGTTCTAAGCCCTTGGTTGAGTTGTTTGCTATTTTGTGTTGAAGACATTTGATAATCAAAGCCTTGTTCTACTTTGAACATCAGCAGTCTTTGATCTTCTTCTTTGAAGTACCTTGGTCTTGTTCTAGTTGTTGAACAAGGTCCAAGGAGCATAGCTGGCCCTCCTAGGATGTTGTGGAGGGCAGGTATAACCTCTTGTTAAGATTCCTCTCAAAATTTCATGTTACTGCCTGTTTTGGATTTGGTGCTTTGATTTTGTGTTCTTGTGTTTGTGTTGGTGATTTTTGAGTTTGATTCTGTTAGTTGCTATCTAGTAAGTGTTTTTGGTCATTAAAATCAGTAGGTTATTAGAAGAAATCACAAGTTTCTTTGTTAAGTAGTTGATTAAGGGGTGTTTGGATCAACTGCATGATTTGGATTTGTGGTTTGCAAAGTTGTGGTATTGTGTTTGCAAGTGTTAGTATCTGTTATTTGGTTGCTATTGTTCATCTGTTTGCAGGTTTGAAGGTTTGAAACACCTAGATTCATAAAATAGGGTATAAAATCTTGAATACTTGGTAAAATTGGCTAGGATTTTGAGGACACCTAGATCTAAGCTTAGGCTAGGGCTAACAAGTGCTAAACCTTAGCTAGTTACACCAGGAGAAGAGATTTGACTGCTTGAAATTGGATCTAGTGTCAAATAGATCAGCAAAGTAGTTTCTGCATATGCACCTTGTTCATCAGTAACTTTTTGTGCTTTGATCTTGTTGTTTACTTTGATTCAGTGTTTGATTCAAGTTGCTTTGTGCTTATTCATATTTAATATAGCTTGTGTATGCATCATGTTGAGTTTGGTTGGCTTATTCTTGCTAAATCTGCTTATTAAGTGCATAACTGCTTATTTCCATGTCTGTGCATGATCTGGTGACTGTTTGATCATTTGTGGCTTATTGTGTGAACCAATTTTGGATTTTCTTGTTGCTATTGACTCCTTGTGGTTCACTGATCACAAGGGTGCCCTTGTTTCCAATTGAGTCCAACTAGAACTCTCTAGAAAGCTTAGTCAAATAGTCAAAGCAGTGGGAACTCCTTTCCCCTGCTAGTTACCACTACTAGTGTAATTTTGGTGTCAGCTTATCATTAAGCTATAATAGCTTATTTTAACCAGCAACAACTTGGATTTTGTAATAGGTGCTCATTATTTGACCCATTTGTTCATATTGGAGCATTTGGTGGGTTGACTTTAGGGTTTGACTAGAAAACCAACTTAATTGACTTTTTCATAAGTGCTTATTGGCTTATTCTGGCTTATTGGTTTTGCTTATTGGAATTTTGTTGATTGTTTTGGCTTATTGAGTCCATTTGTGATCTTTTGCAAGTTGAATCAAGTCCTGAGGTGCCTTATTTCTCAAAAACGACTATTTTGTCTTTTAGTGAAATATTACTTTGCTTATTTCTGGCTTATTGTGTGTGCTTTTTCAAAACTTCTTTTTACAGATCTCATAAGAATCCCAAAGAAGGTTGTGTGTCAAATTAGAGCTTATGGCATTAGCTTATTGCTTAATGGGCTGAAAAGCCCAATAAGAATAAGCTGTTTGCTTATTAAGCTGTGATAAGCTCACATTCAGCTTTTGGGCCTTTAGAGTTTTGTTCTTAGAATTAAATTTTGAGTCAGATAGGGATTTTCCAAGTCAATTGGGCCAAGTTTGACTTTTTGGGCTAAAGAGCCCATTAAGGGTTGACTGTTTATGGTTTTGGCCCATTTGAGGGCCCAATAGGGGTATTCTGGTCATTTTACTTTGATTTTCTGTTTATTTAGGTTAAAATAAACTAGTTTGCAAGTTTTTAGAATTTTTTATAATTTTTGGATTTTTAATATTATTTTAATATTATTTTATTATTATTTTTCAAATTTCACATTTTCCAACTTTTTACATTTTTCTTAGCTTTAATACATTAAAATAGGAATTTAGCAACTTTTAGATTAATTTTATCACTTTTAGATTAATTTTTATAATTATTTTAAGTTTTAATAGTTTTTAAATCATTTTAAATAGTTTTTATTAGTTTAAAAATTTCTAAAAAATAGTTTTTGATTTTTTAGGTCATTTTAGAGGTTTACCAATTGAAAAATTATTATTTGGGCTTTTTGATAATTTATTTGATTTTTAGGGCTTTAATTAGCATTTAAAAAGTGAATATTTAATTATTTAAAAGGTTTGAAAAAGTTTTGATCATTGGTAAACTCTTAGTTTATTTATTTTGATTTTTGGTGAATTTTTGGTAATTTTTAGAATTAATTTTTATTTTGGTAGTTTTTAAGTTTTTACGTTTTGTCATCGTAGAATTATTTTCACGTCTTCGTCATCTTCTTTTCTCATCCCATTCTAAACCAATCATTAATCACAAACATTTAACAAGTTTTTCACACACATATACCTCCTTGGGAAACGAACTTCATAAGGGTCATTAACACTTGGTTTTTCCTAAAATCATTTGTTTAATACTTTCCGCTTTTACGCTCCTTTTCCTAAAGGACGTAATTTTACTCCAATCAGGGAGTTTACTTCCACATGCTTAAACATTGAGGACGATGTTTATATTAAGTGTAGGGGATACTTCTATCGAAGTTAAGTGGGATTTTCCATGAATAAGTCCTCATTTTTAACCGGAAAATTATTTTTTTTCGACATTTTACAAATTTTTGATTTATTTTGGCCTAGTTGTATTTTCCTTTATTATCGTTATTTTCTTTCATCTTATGTATATATTCCATTTCTAGAATAAAGTCAAAACAAAAAAAATTGTTTTAACGAGTTTAGACGTCTTTGATATATTAGGCTTGTCGTGAATATTTTGACTCAACCCGAGTTTACTTATTTGAGTTTAATCTAGCTAGTATCCTTAACCATATGGACCTTAATTGGTTTATTAGGATAAGCATCCACGAGTCTCATTACTTGAGAATTTAAATTATGGAGAACGAGAAATGATAGAGTCAATTATAAGTTACGTATTCTTTCATGAACATATGTGAGTTAATTATAAGCTTTTTCTCCCAACACTTGTCAATAAATAAATGCAATAAATAAGGTCGTACGTTTTGAAAAATTACTTAGCTTCTTGCCCAAAATAGTTTAAAAGTTACTCGGGATTAATTAGAGTTCATAGCCAAGGCATAAATTATTGAAGCGAGACGCGAAGATTGGCATGTCCAAAAAGGCTCTAACAAGGCATAAGGATATCCGAGTCCAAAAAGTCCCTAACAAGGCATGAGGATTCAATTGTTTGCTAAAGATCATAAGATGATGTGAGGATCATTAATCTAAATCAATATGAAGGATAAAGACACACGACGAGAAGCAATTACTCCCATAAAGAAAATGAATAAGTCTATCCAAAAAAAACCCTAACAAGTATGAGGTTAAATGGATCCAAGTCCGAAAAGGAGGCAGATCATTATATATCAAAATATTAAATAAAGACAAGGATAAATGAAGAAGTCTTGGTCAATGTTTGGAGCATCTCTCACTCCAAATGAAAAGAAGACCATAATTTCTAAATCGTCTCTCAAGATTTGAAGTTTGAAGTACATGCCAAATATCCGTAACACCCCATTTTGGTAAATGGATTGTCACGCATGATTATGGTGTGTCATCAAAGCATACAAGGTAATGTCTTAAAAACATTAAATGACCATGAAAGGAAATGCCGAAAACAAACATCAGTACCCCGAGTATAAGCTCATCACACACAAACATAAGTACTTTAAAGGAAAAGGACTAAACAATGTCCAATGGATAAGTAGCAAAATCTATGATGAAATGCCTAAAGTAGAGAAGGCTAGATAGCTTCCAATCCATATGCACATACGCTTAAAGTCTACGAGCGCCCTTGAGTACCTTCCGTTTGGGAACATGAAAGGAAAACGGCTGAGCATAACGCTCAGTGCACGGATATACTCGCATAACATGGAATAATGTAAGCATAAAGACTAATAACAGCGGAATAACATAAGTTCTAATAAATCTGGATTCATGTTCATAAAACTGGTTTTGTAGTTTGAAAAGACTTATGTTTCTATGAAAATTTGTTTTAATTAGCCAAATAATCCATATAGGTCATGAGGTTCCACCGTGTATGAATACTTGGAGGAGAGACCTCGTCATGCAATTAGAGGGGTTGCCTCTAATTAAATAGTCTGGGTAGGAGGGATCAACTCCTAGTGAAGGATGCAAGGCACACATCACGTTCACTCTGATAATACTGGTAAACATGTAACTAGGATGCACCCATACACCCCACATGATAATATAATATAATGGCCAAAGCTGAAAAGAGACGCCACGAGCAATCACTTCGCCGTGGGGAAGTCATAACACTAGTGCCTTCAGTGTTATGGTTATGGTACCTCCATAACTAGGTGACACTAGTCATGCATGTATATCGCTTAGGCTCTTATTCTAACATAAGTATCAAATATATAAAACAAATACTGGGAAAATAGTTGGCTACAAAAGGGGAATCCTAATAAGGAAAGAATGTCCATAATGAAGGACGGGAACTCCGTACCTTATGTCTAGTGAACAGAAAAGACGAACGAAAGGAAGTCCTACTCTGATCTCACTAATGCTACATAAATAGTATACATGTATAAGTATTCTGATTACTGCGTACGTAATTGATTTTATATCGTGTCTTAGCTTGTTTTATATGTTCATGCCTTGTTTTACTGATTTTAACGTTATGATGTGTTTATAATGTATTATGTATATTCTGATTAAGTATTACTTGTATTTCTTGTATTATTATACTTGTTTTGTAATAATAATTAACTTTCTAAAAATAGCAGGTTTCCTAAAATAGAAAGTTTCCAAAAATAGATTAACTTCTTAAAATAGATCAGTTTCTAAAAATAGAAAGTTTCCAAAATAGTAAGTTTTCTGAATTAGAAAGTTTCCATATTTATAATTAAGCTGGATTAAATATCATAAGTCATGTGATTATAGTATAGTTTATTAATAATAACATGTTAATTAAATAAACTATAGGTTATATGATATAATTAAATATAAGCATGATTTAATTAAATTAAAGTGCATAAAATACTTAGGGTAAAACATGTATTAATATTATATTAATTATAACCTAAGTCGTGATTATTAATTAATTATATTCAATGTTTTAATAATTAATTAATACTATAGTCTAAATTAAATAAATAAATACTTAGGTTAAAACGTGTATTATTTACTAAATAATAATTAACCTAAGTCCATGATTTAATTAAATTAATTACATGTCATGTTTTAATTAATTTAATATCTTGTAAAAATAAATACTTGTAAAATAAAATACTTGTACATATTTTAGTGATGAATCAGACCCATGTATTCAATTTAGATATGTCGTGAACCGGACCCGGAACCCCTTGAACTGGTCTGAACCAAACACCCCTTAACAGTGGGAAACCGGCTCGGCCGGTTGCCACTATTTTTGTTAAACTGCCACCGGCTTAAGCCGGTGGCTCCATTGTCTCTCGTCTGTGTGCCGGTGGTCACCCTGCTTGCGCTGTGTTCCTCCATCTTGACCCAATCTGCCACCGGTGGTGGGGCTGCTTGCTGCCGAGACCTAACCAAACCACAAGGACAACCCGACGCGAGTCGGGGTTCCTTGTTCCTGCTATCAACCGAACCAAACACCACCGAGATCATAGATCTCGGTTGGTGGCGTGATCAAAAACACGCCGAGAGCCTTGGGCTCTCGGTTTGTGTATCGGCCGAGCAACCAAACCCGAACAAAGCCTTAATTTTAACCCCAATGATCACGTGACATGTTTTAATCCTTGTTTTTATTTAATTCATGTTCATGTGTGAATAATTAAATTAAAAGAATAAAAGTAAAAGGGTTTACGGATTACCGAATGCGTGTAAAGATTAGAGGACAATAAAACGAGCACGAACACGATCTTGAATTTGATTAACTAAAAATCAAATCAAACACACCTTGGTGTTGATCTTGTCGCTGGCCACAAGAGAGAAGAAGAAGAATAGGGTTTTTGATTTTTCTTGAAAACTCTGTAAAGTGAAAAGTGTTTCCACTTTTGTTATTTTAATAAAAACAAAGTTTGGATTGGCCCCTTTTCTTCTCTTGGTGTCGCGACTAATAGGGCCCACAAGGGAAAACCCAGAGTTTTCCCGTGTTTTAAATTACGTGCTCGTATGTTCGTATATTCGTGTAATAATTGTTCGTGTTATATTTAAATACTTGTACATAACGATATTAATCATTTAATATTAGTTAAGTACGTAATTACATGTTCGTCATTTTTACGTTCATGATTTCATTTTCGTGATTATAATTATTACTGTTAATAATAACAGTGTACTAATACATACTTAATACTTGTCGTAATAATAACACGTACATAACTTCTGTAATTACTAATCGTGACACGTGTTCATGCTATAAAAGGAAAGTTTTAAAATGTACGTACGTTTATTGAGTGTACTGTTCATGGTAAAAGCATGCGGGTTTTACAACTCTTCCCCCTAAAAAGAATAATTCGTCCCCGAATTAGAGATAAAATAAACTGAAAGAGAAACATACCCGAATTCAAAATATGAAATGAGGGTAAGAAGCCCAGATAGACTCCTCTGTTTCCCAAGTGGCTTCCCACTCGGTATGATCCCTCCAAAGGATTTTGACGAATGGAATCGTTTTCTTCCTCATGACTCGTTCTTGCTTGTCAAGAACTCGTTCGGGTTCCTCTATGAAGGTAAGATCTTCATGAATCTGTTCCAGTGGATATTGAACCATGTGAAAGGGATGATAATCGTACCCTCTGAGTAAGGACACATGGAAAATGTCATGAACGTAAGAAAGCTGGGAGGTAACGCTAAGCGATAAGATACTTCACCGACTCGCTCGATGATATCAAACGGCCGATGAATCAAGGACTGAGTTGCCCTTTGATTCCAAAATGTCTAACACCACGTGCCGGTCATACCTTAAGAAAGACATGATCTCCTATGTTGAAATGTAAGTCCCTACGATTCTTGTCTGTATAACTCTTCTGACGTGTACGAGCTTCCTACAATTCCTGCTTAGCTACATTGACCTTCTCGTTGGTCATTTCTATCATCTCCGGTCCTTCAAGTGTTCGCTCTCCAACCTGATCCCAGCAGATTGGGGCGCGACACTTCCTGCCATACAACATCTCGAACGGTGCACACTTAATGCTGGTGTGCCAACTGTTGTTGTATGAAAACTCTCTAAACAGATGTAATCATCCCAGTCTCATGTCCACTTCAATGCACATGCTCGGAGCATGTCTTCCAATGTCTGAATCGTCTGCTCCGATTGTCCGTTTGTTTGAGGATGAAAAGACGTACTAAGCTTATGTTTTGCACCCCAAGCTTTCTACAGAATCTTCTAAAATCTCGAAGTATACCGAGGATCTCTGTTTTAGATGATACTGGATGGAACACCATGAAGTCTCATGATCTCAATCTTGTAAGTATCGGCGGGTTTGCTGACCAGATCATCCTTGCTGATCGGTAAGAAATGAGCTGGCTTAGTAAGTCGATCAACGATAACCCAAATCGCATCATGCCTCCTCTTTGTCTACGGAAGACCGATAACAAAATCCATGGTGATCTTGTCCCACTTCCACTCTGGAATGTCTAACGGTTGTAGTAGACCACTAGACCGTTGATGCTCGATCTTAACCTGTTGGCAGTTAAGACATTTGGAGACATAAGTAGCAATATCATGCTTCATACCACTCCACCAAAAGTATTGCTTGATGTCGTGGTACATCTTGGTCGAACCAGGATCAATGGGGAATGGGGAGCTATGAGCTTCAACTAATAACGCTTCCCTAAGAGTAAGATCATCAGGAACACAAAGTCTGGTGCCCTGCTATAAGATACCAATGTCATCTTACCGAAACTCCGTCTGCTGATCCAAGTTCTGAATGATCGCCCAAATTTCACCATCATCCTTCTGAGCTTCCTTGATCCTAGAGAGTAACTCAGGTTCCACTCTAAGATTAGCCCAATAACCATGATGTCCAGGTACCATGATCTTGATGTCTAGTCGCTCCAAGTCTCTTATAATCTCTTCCTAAATTTTAATGCCGTTTATCATACCGAACTTTCTACTAAGTGCATCTGCCACTACTTTCGCCTTGCCGGAAGGACACTACAAATCAATGTCATAATCCTTCAACAGCTCTAACCATGTCCTTTGTCTCATGTTCAGCTCACGTTGAGGGAAGATGTACTTCAGGCTCTTGTGATCTGTGAAGATATCACATGATTCACCATACAAGTAGTGCCTCCATATCTTCATTGCAAACACGACTGCTGCAAGTTCCAAGTCATGCGTACGGTAATTCTCCTCATAAGGCTTAAGCTGTTGTGAAGCGTACGCAATCACTTTCCCACGTTGCATGAGAACACAGCCAAGTCCTTTCCCTGAAGCATCACTATAGATTTGAAATCCACCTGTACCAGATTGGGGAGTATGAATCGGTGCAGATACTAACTTTTTTTTTAGGTCTTCAAAGGTCTTCTCTGTTTCTTTAGTCCAGACGAATTTCTCCCCTTTCCGCATCAGTTTGGTCAATGGCAGTGCTAAACGAGAAAAGTTTTCTACAAACCTACGGTAGTAACCAGCTAAGCCTAGGAAATTGCGAACATCAGTCGCTGATGTCGGTCTTGGCCACTTGGCAATAGCCTCAAACTTTGTTGGATCTATGGTGATTCATTCTGCTGATACAATGTGGCCTAGGAACGCCACCTTGTCTAACCAGAATTCACACTTGCAAAATTTGAAATACAGCTGCTTCTGGCGAAGTATTTCTAGTACAATACGAAGATGGTCTTCGTGTTCCTCCTTTGACTTAGAGAAAATAAGAATGTCGTCAATGAAGACGATGACGAACTTGTCCAGGAACTCATGGAAGATACGGTTCATCAGATCCATGAAAACAGCTGGATCATTAATAAGGCCAAATGGCATGACTACGAATTCGTAGTGCCCATAGCGTGTACGGAAAGCAGTCTTGGCGATGTCCTTCTCTTTAACCCGTAACTGATGATAGCCCGACCTCAGATCAATCTTGGAGAAATGTTTGGCCCCTTGGAGTTGGTCAAACAAGTCATCAATGCGTGGCAGCGGATATCTATTCTTGATGGTGATCTTGTTAAGCTCGCTATAATCAATGCACAAACACATGTTGCCGTCCTTCTTCTTTACGAACAGAACAAGTGCGCCCCATGGAGAAGCACTGGGTCGAATGAAACCGCGTTCGAATAATTCCTGCAGTTGTTCCTTTAACTCCTTCAGCTTTATGGGATCCATGCGATAAGGAGCCTTAGATATTGGCTCAGCTCCTGGGTCGAGCTCAATATTAAATTCCACTTCACAAGCAGATGGTATACCCAAAAGTTCTTCTAGAAACACGTCTGGGAATTCTAACACGATCAGCTGATTCTGGAGAGATGGAGATTCAGCCTCCAAATCATGAACAATATCAAGATAGACCTCCCAACCATGTGACAGTAGCGCACGTGCTTGTAAGGTCGAAATTATTTGTACAGACCTTCCGGGTACGAACCCGTTGTGAATGTACTCTGGTGCATTTACATCACTGAAGATGACCCGATATGTATGGCAGTCTATGGTGGCGTGATGTTTGGATAGCCAGTCCAAGCTTAGTATCATGTCAAAATCGCACATATCCAATGGAAGTGCGTCAACAGGACGAATCTTATCGTCAAACTATAGGGGAAGGCTCTTGTACCCATGGCTTATGCGTACAAAGTCTCTTAAAGGCGTGGAAATTTTTAATACATTCTCTAAAGGTATAGGGGATATCCTAACATTCTTGACATAAGTAGTAGAAATGACCAAGTAAGTAGAACCCGTGTCAAATAAAACACATGCAGCTTGACCATACATATACAAGATTCCAATGATGGTATATGTAGACTTGTTTGCCTGATCGTGAGAAGTCGTGTAAATGCGTCCACTAGTAGGAGGTGGCTTGGAATCAGCATGTCCAGATGTGCCCTCCATCTCGCCCTTGCGGTAGTCCTTCATGTGATGGACAGTAAGGCCACACTTGAAGCAAGCGTCGTTGTCACGACGACATGGCCCTAGGTGCCTACGGTTGCAAGTAGTGAAGAGAGGATGAGTATACCCTCCAGCAGATGCCCTTGATGGCTGTGAGCCTGTTTGAAAAGTACACATGAGACATGGTTTATGGGTACAAAAGTACAATGCGGAAAAATGTAAGATGTAATACCAGTGATAGCTGGACGGATAGGCTGTGAACCTCTTCGGTCCTGCTCCCTCCCGTTACCATGATTCCTGGTAGAAGATTGCTAATGTGTCAGAATTATGAATCATAAACGTCTAACATAAGGTATGAGTAAGTGTAGGGACCTCCTGCTGTTGGAGTTTCCAGCATTGTTACGGTAATTATCATTATCGCCACGCCTATCCGTAGCAGAACGGTCTTGAGTCTGACTGTTACCCTTGGGCTGAGTAGGGTGTTGCTGAGTATCCGGTTGAGACCGGTCCCCAGTCTTCTGCCTGAAAGATGCAGTTTAAAGAGAAATATAAATATTAGATAGTACTAAATGAATTTGAAATGGTCACCGCTGAATGACGAATAAATACCTCTCTTGGGTCTCTCTGCTTCCCCGAATTCCTCTCTCTCCTGCAGCATCTCTAGCTTACATGCTGCATCGGCTACTTGTGCCATCGTGTTGAAGGTAGCACACACAAAGTTGTTGGTGACCTATGTACGAAGAGCCCACCGAAAGTGGTATGCTTGCTCTTCGGCAGTACCTGCTGCTGCGCCAAGAAAACCAGCCAAACGAAGAAAGCGCTGCATGAACTCGTTGATGTTCTCCCCAGCTCTCTGCCTGATCCCGCGGTACTCCCTCTTCAACTTGTCTTGCTCAGCCTTGGGGAAGAACTGTCCCATCACTAACTCCTTGAACTGAGCCCAAGTCAAACCAGCCACCCAATTGTCACTACCCTCAGACTGCTTCACTGCCTTACACCATCCCATTACGTCGCCTTCAAACTTGTAATAGGCCAACCTCGACATGAAGATGGGGTCGCATCCCATTGCATCGAATATCTTCTCGATATGAGCCAACCAGCTTTCAGCCTCACCGGGGCTGTCAGTTCTCTCGAAGGATCGAGGAAGTTGCTTGTTGAATCTCTCCAACCATGTGGCCAATGTTGCTGGAGGAGGAGGAGGAGGAACTAGGTACTGTTGCTGATTGTTGACAGCCTGCACCTCCGCCCTGATTTCGTTCCTCAGCTGAGGAAGTAAAGCCTTCATCGCAGCTTGGACTGCTGCATTGAGTTGTTCCTCGCGTGCGAGAACCATCTAACAGTATAAAACAAAATGCATGATGAAACTAATTAAACATAATATATATTAATGAAAAAAAATTATGCCAAATAAATCATGAGAAAAATTTTATGCAAGAAAAACAGTACATGAATGCATGATGCTGTTCTATGAAAACTTTTATATGCGCGAGGGTATACGCCTAAGGCCAGTTCACCCAAAACAAAAGACATGGCGAGGGGACACCTATGGGTCGGTCCCAAAGTTAAAAGTTTCGATAAAAGCACATGCGACTAAATAGGGCCAGTCTTTTACCAACAATTACTTAGTCGTAAACCTGCGACAATGACATATAACATGAATGCATGAAAACAATGAATGCATGAAAACCGACTGTCTGTTCTAGGAAGACCATAGTCACTACCCACTAATCACATGTCGTGTTTTGAGAGCCTATAGGTCGAAGCCTTGGCTCTGATACCATAATTGTAACACCCCATTTTGGTAAATGGAATGTCACACTTGATTATGGCATGTCATCAAAGCATACAAGGTAATGTCTTAAAAACATTAAATAACCATGAAAGGAAATACCGGAAACAAACATCGGTACCCCAAGTATAAGCTTATCACATACAAACATAAGTACTGTAAAAAAAGACTAAATAATATCCAAGGGATAAGTAGCAATATGTATGATGAAATGCATAAAGTAGACAAGGATAGATAGCTTCCAATCCATATGCACATACGCTTAAAGTCTATGAGCGCCCTTGAGTACCTGCCGTCTGGGAACATGAAAGGAAACGACTGAGCATGACGCTCAGTACACGGATACTCGCATAGCATGGAATAACGTAAGCATAAAGACTAATAGCAGCGGAATAACATATGTTCTAAGAAATATGGATTCATGTTCATAAAACTAGTTTTATAGTTTGAAAAGACTTATGTTTCTATGAAAATCTATTTTAATTAGCCAAATAGCCCATATAGGTCATGAGGTTCCATCGTGCATGAATACTTGGAGGGGAAACCTCGTCATGCAATTAGAGGGGTTGCCTCTAATTAAATAGTCTGGGTAGGAGGGATCAACTCCTAGTGAAGGATGCAAGGCACACATCGCATTCACTCTGATAATATTGGTAAACATGTAACTAGGATGCATCCATACGCCCCACATGATAATATAATATAATGGCCAAAGCTGAAAAGGGACGCCACGAGCAATCACTTTGCCGTGGGGAAGTCATAACATTGGTGCCTCCAGTGTTATGGTTATGGTACCTCCATAAGTAGGTGACACTGGTCATGCATGTATATGGCTTAGGCTCTTATTGTAACATAAGTATGAAACATATAAAACAAATATTGGGAAAACAGTTGGCTGCAAATGGGGAATCCTAATAAGGAAAGAATGTCCATACTGAAGGACGGGAAATCCGTACCTTATGTCCAGTGAACGGAAAAGAAGAATGAAAGGAAGTCCTACTCCGATCTCACTAATGCTACATAAATAGTATACATGTATAAGTATTCTGATTACTGCGTATGTAATTGATTTTTTATCGTGTTTTAGCTTGTTTTATATGTTCATGCGTTGTGTTACTGATTTTAACGTTATGCTGTGTTTATCATGTATTCTTTATATTCTGATTAAGTATTACTTGTATTTCTTGTATTATTATACTTGTTGTGTAATAATAAGTAACTTTCTAAAAATAGCTAGTTTCCTAAAATAGAAAGTTTCCAAAAATAGAAAGTTTCCAAAAATAGAAAGTTTCAAAAAATAGGAAGTTTCCAAAAATAGATTAACTTCTTAAAATATATCAGTTTCTAAAAATAGAATGTTTCCAAAAATAGTAAGTTTCCTGAATTAGAAAGTTTCCATATTTAGAATTAAGTTGGATTAAATATCATAAGTCATGTGATTATAGTATAGTTTATTAATAATAACATGTTAATTAGATAAACTATAGGTTATATGATTTAATTAAATATAAGCATAATTTAATTAAATTGCATAAAATACTTATGTTAAAACGTGTAATAATATTATATTAATTATAACCTAAGTCATGATATAATAAATTATATTCCATGTTTTAAGAATTAATTAATACTATAGTCTAAATTAAATAAATAAATACTTACGTTAAAACGTGTATTATTTACTAAATAATAATTAACCTAAGTCCATGATTTAATTAAATTAATCACATGTCATGTTTTAATTAATTTAATATCTTGTAAAAATAAATACTTGTACATATTTAAGTCATGAACCGGACCCATGTATTCAATTCAGATATGTCGTGAACCGGACCGGGAACCCCTTGAACCAGTCCGAACCAAACACCCCTTAACAGTGGCAAACCGGCTCGGCCGGTTGGCACTGTTTTTGTTGAACAGCCACCATTTAAGCCG
Organism: Glebionis coronaria; assembly: GCA_025667525.1. Taxonomy (NCBI): domain Eukaryota; kingdom Viridiplantae; phylum Streptophyta; class Magnoliopsida; order Asterales; family Asteraceae; genus Glebionis; species Glebionis coronaria. The sequence goes on along the minus strand of CM046882.1, from coordinate 270,728,419 downwards.
GTGGTTCCCTTGTCTCTCGGCTAGCCACTGCCAACATTGGGTTCCCACCGACTGTGTGCCGATCGTCCCCCGGCTTGCGTTGCGTTCCCCCTTCTTGACCCAACCTGCCACTGGATGTGTGTCGGTGGTAGGGCTGCTTGTTGCTGAGACCCAACCAAACCACAGGGACATACCGACGCGAGTCGGGGTTCCTTGTTCCTGCTGTCAACCGAACCAAACACCACCGAGATCATAGATCTCGGTTGATGGCGTGATCAAAAACACGCCGAGAGCCTTGGGCTCTTGGTTTTTGTGTCAGCCGAGCAACCAAACCCGAACAAACCCTTAATTTTTACCCCCCATGATCATGTGACATGTTTTAATCCTTTCTTACTTAATTCATGTTCATGTGTGAATAATTAGATAAAAAGAATAAAAGTAAAAGGGTTTACGGATTACCGAATGCGTGTAAAGATTAGAGGACAATAACACGAACACGATCTTGAATTTGATTAACTATAAATCAAATCAAACACCCCTGGGTGTTGATCTTGTCGTCGGCCACAAGAGAGAGGAAGAAGAATGGGGTTTTTGATTTTTCTTGAAAACTCTGTAAAGTGAAAAGTGTTTCCTCTTTTTTTATTTTAATAAAAACAAAGTTGGGCTTGGTTCCTTTTCTTCTCTTGGTGCCGCGGCTAATATGTCCCACAAGGGAAAACCCGGAGTTTTCCCGTGTTTTAAATTACGTGTTCGTATGTTCGTATATTCGTGTAATAATTGTTCGTGTTACATTTAAATACTTGTACATAACGATATTAAACATATAATATTAGTTAAGTACGTAATTACGTGTTCGTGATTTTTACGTTCATGATTTCATGTTCGGGATTATAATTATTATTGTTAATAATTATCGTGTACTAACACGTACTTAATACTTGTCGTAATAATAATACGTACATAACTTCTGTAATTACTAATCATGACACGTGTTCATGCTTAATAAGTGTGAAAACACTTATCATTTTACCACTTATTTCCAATAATAACAAGACCAAAACGTGTATTTTATGTCGTAAAAGTCGGAATTATGCGTGGTTTGTGTTTTTATTGTGTTTCTGGATAAAAATATGAAAAAGGGAGGAATCACGGGCTATCACGGGCTTTTATCGAAGAAAACGAGAAAAGACGAAGTCAAAAGATCAAGAGTGCAAAGAGAACGGAAGTCTAAGGCCTATTCTAAAGATTTATCGAAGAAAAAGTCTAAAGACGGAAGTTTAATGAAGTCGAAGAACTAAGTCTAATTAAAGAAGAAAATTATAAGACGAGTTCAATTAATATCGACAAATCTCGAGACGACGTCGAGAAAGACAAATAATTTAAATCAAGTCGAGACGAGAAGAAAGAAAAAGGAAGCAACACATGCACCTCCCCACCTCCTATTATACCCTCCTAATTACACATTAGGAGGGTGTTAGCTAGTTTATTTTTCTTTGGTAGTTTTTATTTTTAGAGAGAGAAAGTGTTTAACTTTCTCTCACTAGAAATTCATCTTTTCTTTCTTTCATGTTTAAGCTTTAGTTTAATCTTTTGTTTTAGAATCTTTAATCTACAAGTTCAAGTTTAAGCTTTTCATCTTTGATCTTCTTCTACCTTTCTTGATTTTGTTATCTTTGATCCGAAATAATCTTTGATCTTGTTTTATCTTCATGTTTATGTGATTAAAAAGTTTATCTTTTTATTCAAATATAAGCTTTTCATACGATTAAGCTTTAAGCTTATCATGCTTATTGGCTTATTTTGTGTTTAGCTTATTTACTTTTTAGTTTTCTTAAAAAGTCTCGTCTTATTAAAGTTTGTTTTAAAAGGTTTGCTTATTTAAAGTTTTGAAAGTTTCTTATTCGTTCTTATTGAGCTCTTTTTATTATAAATTTGGTAAAGTTTCGGATAGTGCTTATTAAAACATTGCTTATTTGGTTTTGCTTATCACGAATTGCAAACCATCGGAAAAGGGTAAACCCTTTTCCGACAGCTCATTCCGATCACTACATCGGATTAGAGTTTGTGATTCCGACGAGTATTCCGATCCCAGTATCGGAAAAGGGTTTTGGATTCCGACGGTTATTCTGATTGGGATTCCGACGGAGGTGATCATTTGATATTCCGATAGCTTTGGGTTACCAATATTCCGATCGTTTTCTTTTTCTTGTATTCTGATAGGATTGATTCCGATAGCTTTCGATTTTCATTATTCCGATACTATCCTAAATATTCCGACTGGATTTCTTTGGTTTATTCCGACTGTATTCCGACTGAAGCGTTCCGATGGGATTCCGATAATTGGTATTCCGACGGATTGAGTTTTTATTTTTACAAAGTTTTAAGTTTTAAATTCACTTTTTAAGTTTTAAATCATTTATTTTTAACTCATAACTTTTAGTTTAATTTTCAAACATTTTATTTTTACTCAACGACATTTTCATATTTGCTTTTAGTTTTTAATAGATAATCAAACCATTTTATTTTCCACCAAGAACGACTGAGTCGCACTTTCAACTTGTAATCAATTCGAAAAGAATAGAATCAACGAACTTTCATATGAGAAAATATCTTGTATTAAATGGCGCCGCTGCCGGCTCGTTTCGTTAAGATTAACGGTTTCTAGTGAGAGACGCGTTGGATTTTGGGATCCGTTCATTTTTAACGTTATTTTTTGTGTCAAAAATTTTCAAAAATCCATAAAAATTAAACATTTTCAAAAATTCAAAAAAAAAAATATAAAAAGATAAAAAAAATCAAAAATATTTCTTGTCTATCTTTCTTTTCTTTTTGTAGGTGTGTATGCGTACCCGTGCTCGTAAGAAGAAAGCAATTCAAGCCGAAGTCAAAACTCAACCTATTGTCACCATGGACAATCGACCAATGATCGAGCTTTTGCAATCGCAAGTAGAGGGCAACACCGATGCTATCGTCATACCCGAGATTGGAGCCAACAACTTTGAGCTCAAATCTGGCTTCATTCAAATGGTCTCTGCTCAACCATTCTTGGGGCGTACACTTGATGATCCGCATGACCATATCAAAAGGTTCCTTCAACTCACTAATACTGTAACACCCCCAAATTTATACAACTCAATACAGCGGAAGACTAGTTGGTGTTACGGGATAGCACATTAATCACATCATAGACAACGCTTAAAAGTCGCGTCGTTTTAATAATAAAGCATTTCCATTCATAAATATCAAAGTTACATCGGTCCCAAGTCATATTATTTCATACAAAGTTTTACAAAGTATTTGAATGGAAAATGTTTTTTAAGTGCGGGCCATGAATTCTTGTCGTCTTCCCGAGAATTACCTTCAAGTACTTGAGATAAAACATGTTAAAAGAAAAGGTCAGCGATAACGCCGAGTGAATTCATAGAGTTTAATATAATCCATCAATATAATATCAGTATAAAATTATTACTGAAAATCATTTTGTACAAATCTTTGTAATAGGCCATAAAATAGCCAAAGTCATTTTTATACAAATCCTTGTCGAAAATCATAATATAGGCATTTGCCTTAAAAATCATTATACGAGCCAATGTCGTAAAAACATCATACAATACGTCTTATGACGTTGTATAAAGTCAAATAAAAACCGTTATATGAATATGGTTATGAAAAACCAAAACACGAACATAATATCAATAGTATGACCCTGTATTGCTAGTCAGGAAATACATCGTAATTCGGTGCGTCTAGTAGTATTTCATTAGTTTGGATTATTATAAGTCGCATGACATTGTTACCTTACTACAACAAACAACGGGTAGCTAGCCCGAAACTCATTTGCCCATCTAAATTAGCGTGTCGTCACAAAGGTCACGCTATGTAAATCTTCTCATACATAAATTCGCTTACCAATCAATGTGGCACGATGGGGATCAACCGTCAAGGCGCGAACTGGGGTGATCGTCCACAAATAGTACTATTATATGCACAAGCGTCTACCAAATCCCGGTAGTTCACAATTCATGCTAATGGGACTTATAGTGACATAACCTAACTTTAATAATCCATTTTATTTCATCTATCGGGTCCTTTAATCATTTATCGGGTCATACAATCGGGTCATACAATCATTCGGGTCCAAATCAATAAACAAACAATCGGGACAAAAGGTGTCCTATTTTATAAAAACTAACATGTTATCTCCCTCGCGGGTTTATAAAACATTTCATAAAATCATTTAAAAGATTGCGAGGCTATGAACTCACGTTGATGTGGGAAAGCGGGTTGTCGGCAATTCGGACGTACGGTACGTGCTTCAATCACGGAAACCTATATAAATAATAATCGGTCTTAGACGTTTGTCCAATGACTTTATAAAAATAACAATTATGTATACATATGATGATTTTATATATATGATGATCAACTGGGTTTACATATTCTCGTTTACTCATTTTAGCGTTATGTGTTGGTAACGTTTATACTAGTTTACTAGTTTTACCTATTTACGTGTCTTAGGTCCAATAAGCCTATTATAAGTTTATTAACTTGTATTAATCCATTTCATACTTGTCTTATCAGTTTTATATTTTACATGTTGGGCCCAAATGGGTTAAGCCCAATAAATAAGTTTATAAGTGTTTTAGCCCATTTTGTTGTATTATTAGTCCAATAATGTTAACTTAGCCCGTTAATGTCCGTATGTTTTATAGTTCGGGTTTTATCGGTTTTTACTTGTATTAGATACTTACATATCAGTATATGACTTTTAAAAACTTTACATTAGACGAGTTTGATCGTCTAAGTTTTATTTGGCGAAAAACGTTAATTTTATGATAATAGCCGAAAAAGTCGTAAAAATCAAGTTTATAGTTTTTATAACTTATAAATATTATTCTACTACCATTTTTATAATTTATCCATTTATTTAACCTTATACATATTTATATAAATGAAATTCATAAGTTAGTGGGTTTTAATTTCTCATTTTATACTATATAATTTGAGTGCTTATATAATAGTAATAAACATTAATTTTTCAAAATCTGATTTTTATTTTCATCTTCACCATTTTTATCATATCTAGAGTTATACAATGAATTAGAAGCTCATTTTTGGATGGCATGAACTTAATATTATGTGCTACAATTAACTTAGTTATAGCTACTGCTCATTTTAAGTTTATCTATGCTTAACAGTCCCTACAAAACAGCTTATTCAGATTAGCACACTCATCTTGTTTTGATCATATCTCACTCATTATAATGATTCCATTGCATGGCCAACTCTCACATGTGTATGACATCTTATACTTACTGTAAATGGATTCCACCATGCAATTTTATCAGTTTAAGTCTTGGTTACTTACTGTTTTTATACAGCGATCACATTAAGCAAGATTTTAACCATTTTACATGTGGTTTTCCATCTTTTTACCCATGTTTATCAAATTTATCAACACCAAATCCCCACATAATATTTTTAATCATCATTCATCATCATATAAATATACATAAGTAAAAGAAATACAAGATTAAATAATCAAAATAACAAGAAGATGGAAAGAACAATCTTTATACCACCAAGATGATGAAAAGATGGGGTTATTGATGAACAAGACTTGGTTTTGGGTAACCAATCTTATGAGATATCAACATCACTTCTAGGATCACCAAGTATTTGTAGATTCCTACAAAAATCAGCCCTTGTTCTTCATGAAAACTCCTTGAGAAATCAGCCCCAAACTCCCTTGAAAACTCCTTTTTACATGTTAAGATCACCTCCAATCTTTATAACTTCACTGGATTTTCATCATATGTAAATTATACATATGATTTATGATTGAATCAATATCAAATGGAGGTTGTTTTGGGTGAGTAAGGGACGAAGTAATAGAGAGAGGAAGAGAGGATTTAGTTGTTTGCATGATTTGCAAATGAGAAGTGGTTTGGGGTAGTGGTTTTTGTTACATGGTAGCTTGGTTATTAAGCTTTTTAGGACAAGTGTTAACTTTAGCTTACAACTTGACACAAAATGTGGTGTGGTGGTGTTGTGTGGCTAGATAGGGCTGGTTTTGAGTGGGGGTGGGACAAGTGTCCCACTTGTCTCATCCCCATTTATTTACGGGTACTCCTCGATTCTAGTTTCCTCGATTTGCGTGCCCTCGGGTTGTTTTACGAAAAACGTTTTTATAAATTATGAATCAACATTACAAAACAAATCTAATAAAAATTGTCTCATAAGAAACGGAGTTCGAAAACGTAAATACGTAATCCTAGGGTTTCCGGTTTAGTCGTAAAAGACGTTCCAATAAAATCGTAAGTCCTAATCTCTTCTCGTAAATTTGTGAGTTTATGAACCAACACAAATTTAAAACTCCAAAATAATATTCGCGGATAAATTTATTTTCTGAAATGTCGGACTGTTACCAAAGACGGTGTATGTAAACGTAAGCACGTAACGTTGAATCATCTGGTTTAGACGTAGTCGATGCTACTTCAAGACGTAAATCCAAATTACTTCCCAAAAATAAGTGAGTTCATATTATAACATTAAAATAATGTTTTTGAATAATATTTGAGAATAAAATATCAACCATAAATTGACGGATTGTCACAGCATTTACCCCTAAACAGGATCTTTGTCCTCAAAGATCATCTTACTACTCGCTTCTTATAGAGTTAAAGCCATGTGGGTATTTCCTTCACATTTGGTCTTTTCTCACAAGTGTAATTCATTACAATACGCGAGTTTCATCAAAAATAACTACGAGAATAAGATCAGGCTTAATGTTGACTTACTTTCTCTATCCATGGTGTTCACGGGTTTTTGATGAATGCAACTTTTAGCCGATCTAAACTCTACTAAGAACAATCAGATTCTCACTTGATAGATATTCCATCAAGTTCGATATACGAATCATAATTCATGCAACTCTTGAAGTCCTAGGGTAGATCCAGCTTATATGCCTTTCAAACCCATCTTTTACATCATCTAAATGGTCCCATACAACGGGGACTTATATCCCATAATTTGTCAGATCATTAATTCATTTCTCCAAGGTTAAAATTTTGTGGCATAACTTCGCTACCCATTTGGCACTTCAAGATCTACATTTCATATTCACATAACCTCTTGCCTACTACCGGCAGTCAATAATCAGATCCTAATTTCAACAATCATTTCAGATCTTGCGGGTCAGCTATTTTGCAAGGTTAGGTTCGCCATCATAGGAAACCTTAAACCTAAAAGACATGTCCAACTCACTATGGGTGTATGTCGGATGTCTCCGTCTCAACTCTTGCTTACAGATGCTCTAAGATTTAGATCCTAACAAGATTAGGTCTCGATCCTAATACGATAGTTATCAATGATAATATTTCCAAAGGAAAACGATTATGCGGTTTATTACCAAAGGTCAATCTTTCAAATATAAAACAACACTTATAGTATTTGGTATCGTTACTTTACCTCGTCCCTTCGATTGGGGTGGTACATAGTACTCTCATCAAGGTTCGTTCTTAATGATTTCTGAGCAAATCTCTAGAAATTCAATGCGAAGCGAGGATCTTGATAGAGATGATCGATACGGCACACCATGTTTACATAACTCTTTTGCATTTATCATTAACGGGAATGATATTAGCAGATTTGGTCAGTCTGTCGACGATGACTCAAATCGAATCAAATTCAGATGATGACCTTTGCAATAGCTAGACGTTTACTAATGTATGAGGCGATGTCTGCCTTCATAATTTGTCATTAGTACAACTTCTTCAGACAAAGATACTTTTAGTCAAAAATGACATACATATAATACTTATACTTACAAATTCCAACATAACTATATCTCACAATCTCCATATTTAGACAATCACAAATGGACTTTTAATCATTTAACGTTATCGGCTTCTCTATTTTAATGGTTCACATTAGCCGCGAACCTCTTTTATAATCTATATTATCCCTTTTTACAAACATTGTTTATTTTTATATCGTTCGGCAATTTATTTTGCACCTTCATTATTAAGGAACATGTCCTAATTGATTCTTTATCTTTTCTATATTATGTGTCAGTATCTACATTCATTTTCTCCTGATGAAATAAATATCATAACCGTATTTATTTAAAATTCTTTCTTCATATCTTCTATGTTTTAGTTTCATCTTCACTATTATCTTTATCTGTTTTACTCAATCCGACGTCTAAAGCGTCGATAATTATTACATGTAAATTAACAATAATTATTTAATATTTATGAAACGTAAACGTAAAAATTTTAAATTTCTTAGTTCGACCAATTATATAAAATGTTCAAAGTAAATTTGAATTTAATTAACAGGATTTTTGTTGATTTATCGAAAATAATTAAAATTATTAATAAGATCCGTAAATGTTCGAAAAATCTTTGTTTATACTTTGGTCAAAATTTTCTTAGTTGAAAAGCAAAAATTGTCGTTTAAAATTCAAGTTATGGTTTAAATGGTTTTCCTCAATCCCTCTTAGGTTGTCTAGAAGTATACACAAACATTTACCCCTAAACAGGAGTTTAGTTAAATGATTTGTGTATAAGGAAATAATCCCTTAAAAATTTCTTTGATAAAATATCTGTCGAAACATATTTCCATTTTCTTTTTGGTAAAACCCAAAATCTTAAAAGGGCTCTTAATCTTTGAAGAGTCAATATATTCCATTATCTATTAATCACACGGTCAATTAATATAAAGGATTAAGTCTTAAATCACATGTTAAATATTTAAGGTACAAGTTTTTATTGTTCGGTCAATTCAGGGCAATCTATAAATAATTACTAACTCCTTCTTATACTTATAAACAAACAAATAGTCCTGAATGATCACAAGCATGAATTTATCAAATTACAGCCTTCACACGTGATTCACCAAATTTATGAATGCTACATGTGTATTAGTCAATCCAAACGACATCACGTGAAACTCAAAATGTTCATTACAAGTTCTGGATGTAATGATTGGAATAGATAATCTTTTTCGCGGACGCGAAGTTGATGATAAACATGCCATGGATCAAATCTTTAGAACATACGCTAGAACCTTGTAAAGGATCGAATAAATCTTCCATTTCGAGTTATGGATATCGTTTTCGATTGTCAATTTACTCAGTTCACAGTAATCTATAAATATAAGAAATGATAATACCATAGCTCTTCATAATGACGAGCTTAGGTAGAATAAAATCTTTCTCCGACAACTCTCTCAGTTGTACGGTAATTTCTTTAATTCAGATGGTGCTGACGTACAGTGCACATGTCATAGGTGCAGCACCGGGAATATAATCAATACCAATTTCTACTTGCCTTAATGGCGAAAGTCAAGGTAATTTATCAACAAATACTTACTAAAGTTTCAATAACAGAAACATCTTTTAATAAATTCATATTAACTTCTTTCTAGATTATAATATCTATGACTAATTTACAACCATTTACGGTAAAATTTCAAGTCTAAATGCAGGATAAAATCATCCATCAAGAATTATTTAGATCACTTTTGATAATCAACATCTTATCTTTTAGGGAATTCTACTCGAGTTCCCATCAATTAAGACAATGTCGTCATGTCATAATCAATCAATCCATTCTACTGGAACTATCAACTTTCCAGTTTCATTGTCGTGGATAAGATGTGATCTTCTCAAAAGACTAATAATAACTCATAATCCTTCACAAATTCAAGGATATCTGAAGACATAACTAATCTTAAAAGTGTAAGGTCAACGCATAATCTATGCGAGAGAATTTCAGTTCAGATACAGACGAAAACATTTAATGAATATGAATATATCCCATGTTTTCATAATTTGAGTACGCATTCGAAAGCTCCTCGGATCGTTACCCAGGTCATTCAAATGAAATCAAATCATAAGAAATGATAAGAACGTCGATACATCCAGTCGGGTATCAATACTCAGTAATCAGATACTTTTCCTAAGAATCTCACTACGGGAGAATTGGACAAGAAAGAATTGTCAATTGTCAAATAAGACAATTTCCACAGATGAGTAAATTCGACTCAGAAGAATAGGTGTTATAGGCACATATGTAGGTGTCCCTAACATTATGTCCTTATTTTACACTTCTTGCAGATCTCATAAAATTTATTCTTTCACAATCTTCAAAGAAAATGTAGTGTTTATCCATTAGTTTTATGGTGACTACTAATCAGTCTTGCATGGTCCATTCCAAATTGTATGTAGGCGCGCAACTATATACAATTTCAAGATTAACGATGCAATACTCAGTTCGTCAAAACTTTATCATCATGTTTATAATAAAAACATGTTCATGCTTAATTCTTAAATAAGAATCAAAATATATTTACAAAGATTTTCTTTGTTATGGAAATAATTAAGTTTCCAAAGTGTTTCATAAACAACTTCATTTTGATATTAACCACCTATAAATCTCACTTTGAATAATCCTTATTGTGATGAAAAATTAAATTTTCTCAAAGGATACCGTTTTAACTTTATAAAAACAATTAGTGATCTGCAAAAGAGTGATGAAAACTTGTTCACCAAGAACTAACTACAATACAATAGGAAATGAGCTTAGCCAATTAATCATGAGGTTCATGACCTCGATGGCGCTCAAAAAGAATAATTCACAACATAACTCAATTCAAGATGAGTACTTGTTCAATGGTTACATCACTAATGCGAACATTAGGATGAAGCAATAAAAGATAGATAACATCGATATATGTAAGATTTAGCAATCTAAGGTAGTCTTTTTCATTAATCACAAACAAGTCAAAATTGTACCGTAACACATTACATGTCACTATGTCATACAATTCTCAGAACTCATCCTACCAACTGATGTCTCAGTTAAGTTAGGGATTATTTTTAAAAGATACCACAATGAATACTAATCTACAAGAGTCATTAGGTGTTCCACATGTCCCGGAAGATCCATCAGTCTCAATTCAGAAGAAGATTTCTTCAATTTATTTCTTGGACACTAGACATCCTCATTAGTGGACAATGGTCTAGGAACAACCCTTAACACAAACTAACAATCAATTAAAACCTTATAATTCAATCACTGGACTTAAAGACTTATATTAACAATCTCATATTCCATACAGGTTAAATTTTACTTTATTCAAGTTTCAACCAATTTTATACTCAATTCGATATCCTACCTCATTATCCAATACTTCAACCTTATTCTTAGGCCTTAATAGGGCAATACAAGCTCGACATGATCAACACTTAATTTCGAATCCTATATATCTTACAACAACAATTATCAAATGAGTCACTAGTATGAGATAACTCGATCAGTCAATTAGACTTCTCGGAAAGGCATTAGTGGCATGAGGCTTTTGGGTACTGGTTCCAATGACAGCCTCAAGTGCAACATTCACCCTTTCGATTTCAAATTTAAGAATTGGGTGATAAGAATCAGATGACATCTTTCTAGGTGGTAACGTTTTGTCAAACTCCACTCTATAAGGAAAGATCATCATGACATCGATATCAGATTTAATCTCGCCAATTCTTTTTCAATATCACAATCAACTAATATCTACATTTCTACGAATATCAACCATTTGTTGGGATCATAAATATCCGCAACTTGGTTTAGATCAAGAATAGCTAGAAATCCTACGAGAATAGCTTCGATTAATTTACTAGGGGAGTCAGGGTTACTTGTGACAATCTACGTCGTATAAATACCTCGTATAAAAATCAAAATAATCATCAAACAATCATGTAATAAAATTACATCATATGTATATATATAATCCAAGTTATATATATATATATATATTAAAATAACACTTCTTAGTCTGGCCTTGTCGGTAACTCGAGAATTCTTCGGCACCGTTATAGTCAAAAGATTTTTAGACATTTTTAGAAAAATGTTTATAGTTAAAAGATTTTGAAATGTTTTATTCAAAACCTTGGTTTTAAAAATCTTTCGTTCTCTATAACGAGAGCTCTGGTACCAAACTGTAACACCCCCAAATTTATACAACTCAATACAGCGGAAGACTAGTTGGTGTTACGGGATAGCACATTACTCACATCATAGACAACGCTTAAAAGTCGCGTCGTTTTAATAATAAAGCATTTCCATTCATAAATATCAAAGTTACATCGGTCCCAAGTCATATTATTTCATACAACGTTTTACAAAGTATTTGAATGGAAAATGTTTTTTAAGTGCGGGCCATGAATTCTTGTCGTCTTCCCGAGAATTACCTTCAAGTACCTGAGATAAAACATGTTAAAAGAAAAGGTCAGCGATAACGCCGAGTGAATTCATAGAGTTTAATATAATCCATCAATATAATATCAGTATAAAATTATTACTGAAAATCATTTTGTACAAATCTTTGTAATAGGCCATAAAATAGCCAGTCATTTTTATACAAATCCTTGTCGAAAATCATAATATAGGCATTTGCCTTAAAAATCATTATACGAGCCAATGTCGTAAAAACATCATACAATACTACTTATGACGTTGTATAAAGTCAAATAAAAACCGTTATATGAATATGGTTATGAAAAACCAAAACACGAACATAATATCAATAGTATGACCATGTATTGCTAGTCAGGAAATACATCGTAATTCGGTGCGTCTAGTAGTATTTCATTAGTTTGGATTATTATAAGCCGCATGACATTGTTACCTTACTACAACAAACAACGGGTAGCTAGCCCGAAACTCATTTTCCCATCTAAATTAGCGTGTCGTCACAAAGGTCACGCTATGTAAATCTTTTCATACATAAATTCGCTTACCAATCAATGTGGCACGATGGGTATCAACCGTCAAGGCGCGAACTGGGGTGATCGTCCCCAAATAGTACTATTATATGCACAAGCGTCTACCAAATCCCGGTAGTTCACAATTCATGCTAATGGGACTTTTAGTGACATAACCTAACTTTAATAATCCATTTTATTTCATCTATCGGGTCCTTTAATCATTTATCGGGTCATACAATCGGGTCATACAATCATTCGGGTCCAAATCAATAAACAAACAATCGGGACAAAAGGTGTCCTATTTTATAAAAACTAACATGTTATCTCCCTCGCAGGTTTATAAAACATTTCATAAAATCATTTAAAAGAGTGCGAGGCTATGAACTCACGTTGATGTGGGAAAGCAGGTTGTCGGCAATTCGGACGTACGGTATGTGCTTCAATCACGGAAACCTATATAAATAATAATCGGTCTTAGACGTTTGTCCAATGACTTTATAAAAATAACAATTATGTATACATATGATGATTTTATATATATGATGATCAACTGGGTTTACATATTCTCGTTTACCCATTTTAGCGTTATGTGTTGGTAACGTTTATACTAGTTTACTAGTTTTACCTATTTACGTGTCTTAGGTCCAATAAGCCTATTATAAGTTTATTAACTTGTATTAATCCATTTCATACTTGTCTTATCAGTTTTATATTTTACATGTTGGGCCCAAATGGGTTAAGCCCAATAAATAAGTTTATAAGTGTTTTAGCCCATTTTGTTGTATTATTAGTCCAATAATGTTAACTTAGCCCGTTAATGTCCGTATGTTTTATAGTTAGGGTTTTATCGGTTTTTACTTGTATTAGATACTTACATATCAGTATATGACTTTTAAAAACTTTACATTAGACGAGTTTAATCGTCTAAGTTTTATTTGGCGAAAAACGTTAATTTTACGGTAATAGCCGAAAAAGTCGTAAAAATCAAGTTTATAGTTTTTATAACTTATAAATATTATTCCACTACCATTTTTATAATTTATCCATTTATTTTACCTTATACATATTTATATAAATGAAATTCATAAGTTAGTGGGTTTTAATTTCTCATTTTATACTATATAATTTGAGTGCTTATATAATAGTAATAAACATTAATTTTTCAAAATCTGATTTTTATTTTCATCTTCACCATATTTATCATATCTAGAGTTATACAATGATTTAGAAGCTCATTTTTGGATGGCATGAACTTCATATTATGTGCTACAATTAACTTAGTTATAGCTACTGCTCATTTTAAGTTTATCTATGCTTAACAGTCCCTACAAAACAGCTTATTCAGATTAGCACACTCATCTTGTTTTGATCATATCTCACTCATTATAATGATTCCATTGCATGGCCAACTCTCACATGTGTATGACATCTTATACTTACTGTAAATGGATTCCACCATGCAATTTTATCAATTTAAGTCTTGGTTACTTACTGTTTTTTTACAGCCATCACATTAAGCAAGATTTTAACCATTTTACATGTGGTTTTCCATCTTTTTACCCATGTTTATCAAATTTATCAACACCAAATCCCCACATAATATTTTTAATCATCATTCATCATCATATAAATATACATAAGTAAAAGAAATACAAGATTAAATAATCAAAATAACAAGAAGATGGAAAGAACAATCTTTATACCACCAAGATGATGAAAAGATGGGGTTGATGATGAACAAGACTTTGTTTTGGGTAACCAATCTTATGAGATATCAACATCACTTCTAGGATCACCAAGTATTTGTAGATTCCTACAAAAATAAGCCCTTGTTCTTCATGAAAACTCCTTGAGAAATCAGCCCCAAACTCCCTTGAAAACTCCTTTTTACATGTTAAGATCACCTCCAATCTTTATAACTTCAATGGATTTTCATCATATGTAAATTATACATATGATTTATGATTGAATCAAAATCAAATGGAGGTTGTTTTGGGTGAGTAAGGGACGAAATAATAGAGAGAGGAAGAGAGGATTTAGTTGTTTGCATGAGTTGCAATTGAGAAGTGGTTTGGGGTAGTGGTTTTTGTTACATGGTAGCTTGGTTATTAAGCTTTTTAGGACAAGTGTTAACTTTAGCTTACAACTTGAAACAAAATGTGGTGTGGTGGTGTTGTGTGGCTAGATAGGGCTGGTTTTGAGTGGTGGTGGGACAAGTGTCCCACTTGTCTCATACCCATTTATTTACGGGTACTCCTCGATTCTAGTTTCCTCGATTTGCGTGCCCTCGGGTTGTTTTACGAAAAACGTTTTTATAAATTACGAATCAACGTTACAAAAAAAATCTAATAAAAATTGTCTCATAAGAAACGGAGTTCGAAAACGTAAATACGTAATCCTAGGGTTTCCGGTTTAGTCGTAAAAGACGTTAAAATAAAATCGTAAGTCCTAATCTCTTCTCGTAAATTTGTGAGTTTATGAACCAACACAAATTTAAAACTCCAAAATAATATTCGCGGATAAATTTATTTTCTGAAATGTCGGACTGTCACCAAAGACGGTGTATGTAAACGTAAGCACGTAACGTTGAATCCTCCGGTTTAGACGTAGTCGATGCTACTTCAAGACGTAAATCCAAATTACTTCCCAAAAATAAGTGAGTTCATATTATAACATTAAAATAATGTTTTTGAATAATATTTGAGAATAAAATATCAACCATAAATTGACGGATTGTCACAAATACGGTTAAGTATAATGAGGTTTCACAAGAAGTGATTCGCTTGCAACTTTTTCCTTTCTCCTTAGAGGGACAAGCCCGACATTGGCTTGATAAGGAACCGCCACAAAGTATTCTTACGTGGTCGGATTTAAAGACCAAATTCATCAACTACTTTTTCCCACCCTCACGTACTACCGCTTTGCGGAATGAAATCATTAACTTTGAACAAAAGTACGGTGAGACATTTAGTGAATCATGGGACTGTTTTAAGGAACTTTTAAGAGAGTGTCCACAACATGGTTTCACAAAAGTACATCAAATTAATACTTTATACAATGGTTTAAGCATGAATGACCAAGATTCACTAAATAGTGCCTCGGGGGTAACATTTTGGTTAAGTCTTCTAATGCCGCATGGGACATTATTGAGAATAAATCTAGAGTGCAAACTAAGAGTGTTCGGGCTAATGTGGCTAGTGCTAGTACTAGTGACGCCGACAAGAGAATTGA
The DNA here is from genome assembly GCA_025667525.1 of Glebionis coronaria. Taxonomy (NCBI): domain Eukaryota; kingdom Viridiplantae; phylum Streptophyta; class Magnoliopsida; order Asterales; family Asteraceae; genus Glebionis; species Glebionis coronaria. The sequence goes on along the minus strand of CM046882.1, from coordinate 270,712,443 downwards.
TAAGCTTACTTCGATTGTTGAAACACTTGCTCTACAAACCGCTAACAATACCAAGAACATCAATGCGCAAATTAATGCTTTGAGTCAGTCATGTGAAATATGCGAGGGTTCTCATTCATACACCGATTGTCCTTCGACTCATGACAATCCGGAAAATGTGTATTCCGCTAACGGTAACTTTTCTACGAGAGGCTATCAAGCACGTCCTCAAGGTTACCGCAATTTGATCAGTTATCGTTCTAACAACTTCCTTTCACCACCTGGTTTTCCACCTCAAAACCCAAACAACCTCAATCACAACAATCAAAACCAACCTCGAGCTCCAAATCAATATCAAACCCAAAGAAACCCATATCCACCTCAAGGAAACAACCAAGTTTACCAACAACCCGCTTATAAACCACCTGCCTACCATGCTCTTCCTCCAACCCAACCCACCGCATTTAATCACGAGGTTGAAACTTACATGAGGACTAATGATGCGATAGCGCAGAATCTTCAGCGGCAAATCATCAAATTGAAAGGACATATAGTGAAACAAGGGAATGATCTTCGAGCCGATATGCGAAACTCTTTGAGCAGTCAAACGAATGACTTAAGGGATATGATGGCTAGTTTCTTCCAAAGTAATCAAGCCTCTGGTTCGGGTTCTCTTCCGAGTAACACCGTTGCTAATCCAAGAGGGGTGATGAAAGCAATCACCACTCCAAGTGGCAAAGGTTTAAACGAACCCGAGCTTCCTACACCTACACCGGTTATTGTGAAAAAGGAAAACGAGTCCCCTTCTCCAATTCCTCCACCTTACTTCCACCCCTTCACCACCCAAGGATGTGAGTAAGAATTCTATTCCAAAGCCTTCATCTCAACCCAATATACCTTATCCCTCAAGGTTGAGGAAAGAGAAGTTTAAGAACAAGGATGATATTCAGGTTTCGAACTTTCTTAAAGTGTTTAAACAATTGAAGTTCAACATCTCCTTTGCTGAGGCTCTCGCTCACATGCCGGAATATGCTAAAATGTTTAAAGATCTTCTCAGTGATAAGGAGAAACTCCTTGATATCGCTCAGACCCAACTTAATGAGAATTGCTCCGCAGTACTCTTAAGGAAATTACCAACCAAACTTGGTGATCCGGGTCGTTTTCTCATTCCTTGCAACTTCCCTGGGGTAGAGAATTGTATGGCCCTAGCCGATCTAGGTGCTAGTATAAACTTAATGCCATTAAGTGTTTGGAAACAATTATCTCTACCCGAGCTTGTACCCACACGAATGACCTTGGAATTATCTAACCGTACGGTTGCTTATCCGGTGGGGATAGCCGAAGATGTCTTCGTCAGTGTCGAAAAATTCACCTTTCCGGCGGATTTTGTTGTCGTTGACTACGAGATGGATCCCCGTGTTCCATTAATCGTTGGGCGACCATTCTTGAGGACCGGTCACACTCTCATTGATTTAGCCGCGGGCGAATTAATCATGAAAGTTGGTGACGATAAAATCGTCTTCAACATGGGTAAACTTTCTAAGCAACCTTATGAACACGAGAGCGTTAATTTCATTGACGTTCTTGATGAGACTTATGAAGAACATTTCAAAGACGCTTGTAAAAGTGGTTCTTCTTCTCTACCCATTGTTGAAACCGTTGCCTCTGTTGCTCCCTCACTGACTCCATTTGGAGAAAGTGATTTCCTTTTGAAAGAATTTGAAGCAACTCTAGGGAATGTGGACTTACAATATGACAATTCTCCCTCCAATTGGGATGAAGACATTCGTACCATTGAGAAACTTCTCAATGAGGACCATATTTCTCCACCCTCTCCTAAGGAAATCTCTATCGATGATTCGAATTTGACTACGCCTTCCATCGAAAATCCTCCGGATTTAGAGCTTAAGGATTTACCGTCTCATCTCGAATACGTTTTCCTTGAAGATAATAAGAAGTTACCCGTCATCATCGCAAAGGACTTGAAAGAAGAAGAAAAATCTCGACTTATCGACGTGCTGAAAAATCATAAGAAGGTAATTGCTTGGAAAATTTCCGACATCCGCGGAATCGATCCGAACTTTTGTACTCATAAAATTCTCATGGAGGATGACTTTAAACCCGCAATCCAAAGCTAAAGAAGGGTTAATCCAAAAATTCATGACGTCATCAAGAAAGAGGTTATCAAACTTCTAGATGTCGGAATGATTTACCATATTTCGGATTCGCCATGGGTTAGTCCCGTCCATTGTGTGCCTAAGAAAGGCGGAATAACCGTTGTTCCCAATGAAAAAAACGAGTTGATTTCTACTCGAATTGTCACGGGTTGGCGAGTTTGCATAGACTATCGCAAGCTCAATGATGCCACCCGCAAGGATCATTTCCCTCTTCCTTTCATGGATCAAATGCTCGAGCATTTAGCGGGTAATGACTATTATTGCTTCTTAGACGGTTTCTCCGGGTATTTTCAAATTCCCATCGATCCCAAAGACCAAGATAAAACCACATTCACTTGTCCTTATGGAACATTTGCTTACAAAATAATGCCCTTCGGCTTATGCAATGCTACTAGGACTTTCCAAAGGTGTATGATGGCTATCTTCCATGACATGGTTGAAGAAACTATGGAAGTCTTCATGGTTGATTTCTCAGTATATGGTGATTCTTTCTCTACTTTCCTTACCAATTTAGAACGTATGCTCAAACGGTGTGAAGACACTCGTCTCGTTCTTAATTGGGAAAAATGCCATTTCATGGTAAAAGAGGGCATTGTTCTTGGACATAAAATCTCCAACGCCGGTCATGAAGTAAACCGTGCTAAAGTCGATGTTATTGCTAAATTGCCTCCACCTTCAACCGTGAAGGGTGTGAGAAGTTTCCTTGGTCATGCGGGCTTCTATCGTCGATTCATTCAAGATTTTTCTAAGACCGCTCACCCGATGACCCACCTCTTGGAAAAAGATACTCCTTTTATCTTTTCTAAAGAGTGTCTCGAATCTTTCAATCTTCTTAAGGATAAACTAACTAAGGCACCGGTCTTGGTTACTCCTAATTGGGAGTTACCTTTTGAATTGATGTGTGATGCTAGCGACTTTGCTATTGGAGCGGTTTTGGGCCAAAGAGTGAACAAACACTTCCAACCAATCCATTGTGTTAGCAACACAATGACGGGGGCTCAATTGCATTATACCACTACCAAAAAAGAGCTTTTAGCTGTAGTGTATGCTTTTGAGAAATTCTGCCCCTATCTTGTTCTTTCCACCACCTTTGTCTATACCGACCATTCCGCGTTGAAGTACTTGTTAACTAAACAAGATTCCAAGCCAAGACTTCTTTGTTGGGTTTTACTCCTTCAAGAATTCAAAATCAAAATTCTTGATAAAAAGGGAGCGGAAAACCTAGCCGCGGATAATCTTAGTAGACTCGAGGATCCTTATCAAGGGGAGCTCCCAAATCAAGAGATTAATGAATCTTTTCCCCTAGAGGCCTTGATGTCTATTAACTCCAATATTGATGAAACCCCGTGGTTTGCGGACATTACAAACTATTTGGCGGGTGGAATTCTCATGGAAGGGTTAACGTCCCAGCAAAAGAAAAAGTTCTTTAAGGACATTAAGCACTATTTTTGGGACGACCCTTACCTTTTCAAACAATGTGCGGATCTTGTCATTTGTCGGTGTGTTGATGGTCCGACAGCTCTATTAATCCTTGAAGCTTGCCATAAAGGACCTACCAATAGTCACTTTGGTCCCAATTACACAACGAAGAAAGTTTTCGACTCTGGATTCAATTGGCCCTCCATTTATCACGATGCTCATGAAATGGTTAATCATTGTGATGCTTGCCAAAGACAAGGCAAGATCACACATAAAGACGAGATGCCTCAAAATTTCATACAAGAATGTGAAATCTTTGACGTATGGGTTATCGACTTTATGGGGCCATTTCCATCATCCAAAGGGAACAAGTACATCCTCGTAGCCGTTGACTACGTATCAAAATGGGTTGAAGCAAAGGATCTCCCTACGAATGATGCGAGGGTGGTTGTGAACTTTTTGAAGCATCTTTTTTCTCGATTCGGTGTTCCTCGTGCTATCATCAGTGACCGCGGGACTCATTTTTGCAATGATAAATTTGCTAGAGTCATGGCTAAGTACGGTGTCAATCACCGTCTTTCCACCGCTTATCATCCCCAAACAAATGGTCAAGTCGAGATTTCTAACCGTGGATTGAAGAGAATTTTAGAGCGAACTGTGGGAGAGCATCGTTCCTCGTGGGATGATCAGTTAGACGATGCTTTGTGGGCTTTCCGTACCGCATATAAGACACCGATAGGTTGCACTCCATATCGTCTTGTGTACGGGAAGGCATGCCACCTCCCTATTAAGTTGGAACATAAGGCGTACTGGGCCTTGAAGTGTGCCAATTTTGACATCAACAAAGTCGGTGATCTTCGGAAGATTCAACTCAACGAGCTAAATGAACTAAGGAATGAAGCTTATGAGAATTAATTGATCTACAAGGAGAAGACCAAGATCATCATGATGCAAGGATTAAGAACCGAGAGTTCACGTTGGTGATCAAGTTTTACTCTTTAACTCTCGGTTGAAGATCTTCTCGGGCAAGCTGAAGAGCCGTTGGTCTGGTCCATTCACCGTCGCCAAAGTCTTCCCCTATGGCAGCATTGAGCTTTCTCAACCAAATTGGCCTAATTTTAAAGTGAATGGCCAGCGTGTGAAGCTGTACATTGGTGAGGACATCTCTCATGAGATGATTCCATCCCTCACCACTTTTCCCTTGAATTAGTTCTAGGTCGAGTCAGGCTCGTGACTCGGTTAACAAAAACAAGCGCTTCTCGGTAGGCAACCCGTTGATCTATCCTTTACCTTTTTCATAATAAGTGTAAGGGGAGCCCCGTAGGTGTTTGTTGTCTTGTTTTTTATGTTGTGTAGGGATTAAAGCTTCAAAGATCACTTTTGATGACATTTGAGGAACCGTGATCCCGTGTACCCGTCTTCCTGGTTCTATCTTAAACTGTCGTTATTCAATATTTCATATCTTATATGTTCACATTCAAATCACTATAGTTGTCCTTTCCTTAGCAAGATTTAAACAACGTGCACAATGTCCTAAGTGTAGGGGAGTTTCCTCCCACATGCTTAAACATTGAGGACAATGTTTACATCAAGTGTAGGGGGACTTCTATCAAAGTAAGTGGGATTTTCCATTAATTTGTCCTCATTTTAACCGAAAAATTTGAATTTTTCGACATTTTTCAAAATTTTTAATCTATATTGGCCTTGTTATGTTGTAGTATTTTCCTTTGCTATCGTTTTACTTTCTTTGCTAGAATAAACTTTTAATAAAGTGGTTTTAATTTTCAAACGTTGTGAATCTTTTGACTCAACCCGAGTTGACTTATCTAATTTTACTCTAGCTAGTATCCTTAACGTGTTTAAGTCAAGTTTTGCTAGGCTTTTATATCGGGAACTTTAAAACGCGAAAGTCTTAACTCTTACGGGTTAAGAACAAGAACTGTTCGCAAGTTCCTATAATTGATCCTAGAAAGTCGTTTATCAAGGGAACTTTAAAATACAAATTCTAAACTTGAAAAAGTCTAAGAAGTTGCAAGATCATATAGATGACTTGAAAACCCAAAACTTTGATTTAATAGGCTAAGCATCCACGAGTCTCATTCCTTGAGATTTTAAATTGTGGAGAACGAGAGATGATAGTGTCAATTATAAGTTTTGTATTCTTTCATGAATTTATGTGAGTTAATTATGAGCTTTTTCTCCCATCGCTTGTTAATAAATTAATGCAATAAATAAGGTCATACGATTTAAAAAGTTACTTAGCTTCTAGCACAAGATAATAAGTTTGTTACTTAGCTTGTTAATAAGTTTGGTATTTGTTAATGCAAGTGATGCCTAAAAACATTATTAGTGTTAACTAATCTTTCTTAGTTTTGATCACAACAAACTATACAACACATTTAGTGTAAAACACAAAATGAATTATTTAACTAACACTATCATCAAGGTAATAATCATATCACTAACGTTTCTTAATCATACTTAGTGATCATCAAAGTGATTATCCTTAAAACTCACTTTTGTTAATATGACAAAAGATTTTTTAATAAACTTTCTTTTTAAAAAAATGTTTTATTAAAATGGAAAATGTAAATTTGAAAATGGCATATTCCATATGCCATAAGAATATCCTTTGAAGGTTTAAAAAACCTTAGATATTCCTAACCCACTAAAAGACAAAAAAAGGGAGCGGATTCTACTGGGCGGTACCTTAAATAGCTAGGCGGTTCCTTATCGATAAGGTACCGCCGGCTAGATACGGATCCGCGCCCAGCTAGCCGTTGGACTTTGTCTTCTATAAATAGTGGATCAAATCTCATTTTCCAATAAGCCTCTTGGAAGTTTTTCTCAGCCCCCTTTCTCTTTTCTTTAGCATAATCATTAGTAAATGATCATTTAAAGTGTTAAGGATGTTCACATATGATTATCCTCTTGATCCCCTCCTTTACCTTGTCCAATGAGAAGATCACTCACTCACTAGTGTTGTGATAAAGTTGAATCCATGTATTAGTCATGTTCATCATGTTAGCCTTTTTATTTTTGTTGATCCATTTGTATTTATGAAATACTTGGACTAGTTGTGTTCATCCAAGCTATTTGTAAATACTTGGATTTGTTGTGTACATCTATTGCATATGTGTTTGCTTGGATTTGTGTTGTGTAGATCCAAGCTACATGTGTGTACTTGGATATGTCTAGTTGAGTTGTAATAGATTTGTGTAGTAGTTCTCACTAAGCTATAAAGTGATGTGGTTGTGTCTTGTGAGTTCTCACTAAACTTGAAAGTCATTAGTAGTTGTGTTGTGTGAAGTTCTCACTTAGCTTCAAAGTGAAGAGTCGTGAAGATTGGTTCTAGCTTTGGATTAGAACTCGACATCTAGCCTTGTGTCGTTAAATGGTAAAGTAGGCAACGTCGTGAAGATTGGTTCTACCTTGAGATTAGAACTCGACATCTAGCCTTGTGTCGTTAAATTGTGAAGTAGACAACGTTGTGTAGATTGGTCCTAGCTAATGATTAGGTCTCGACATTTAGCTTAGTTTCAGAAAATAATGTAAGCGACGATGTAAGGCTTTCTCCGCCAAGAAGGAGCTTGTGGATATAGTGGAAATCTCGAGTAGGTGTACTCGTGGAGTGGAGTAGAAACGAGGATAGAGCCTCGTTGTCGAACCACTATAAATCTTGGTGTCTTGTCACTAGGTTGTCTCTTTCCTTACTCCTTACTTATTTCATTATCATTATACTTACCTATTACCATTTCTAATGCATTTCAATTGAACCTAATCATTATGAAACTCAGCTTTAAGTAAAAGATAGTTTTGATACACACTTAATTCAAAGTAACATAAATTACGTAACTAATTGAAGAGAAACTATTTAACCCCCCCCCCCTTCTAGTTTCTACAATTGGTATCAGGGCGATGGTCACTCAAGATCTTTGAAGTATATTGTACTTTAAAAATTGGATCGATCCATTGTCTCCTCAAATTAAAAGGTCAAGTTGTACTAAAGTTTCTCTTTGGTCAAAACTACTTTTTGGAACATAGGTCTTTTTATTGTTAATATTGCATCCTTCTTAGATTAGTAGTCTTTATGCGTTTTAGATCTACTCTTGAAATGTATCTACTAGTTTGCATCTTTCTTTGTGTAGGTACTCATGAAGATCAATCACTTAATTGGTTGTGGATTGAGTTACTTGCACTTGTAGAAGACTCATCTTCATTGATATTCAACATCCTTGAATGATGATACCAAGATGATTGGGAATGATACTAGTCCTTGAAGACTTAGTACTCATCATAGTCATTGTTGGGCATTGCATTGATTCCTTGATGGATTTCTCTTTGTGGCCAAGGTACGCTTTCGTTCTTCCACACGCCCTTTGATCATTCTTTTGATCATTACTTGACTATGTGCTTGTTCTTAGCATCCTTGCCTTGACATTTGTTTGTGGTTTGTGATTCTTTTCTTTTATCCTCTCAAACCTTCATTGCTTGGATACATGACTCACTATGGTGATGTAGAGTGAGTTAGTAGTAGCTTAAAGTATCAAGCATGATTTCCATGATTTGCACCCATACGGTTAGTAGGCCCTTTGTGGGAGAGAAAGTGAATTAATACCTTGATCATATTTTTATTTAGACTAATAATATTATTGAAAGTGATCTTAGTCTATACATGAATAATTGCTTTGTGTTTATTCATTACCAAAGTCGTTTAACGTTTCGCCGGAAAGGCACGTCTTAAACCACTATATATGACACAAGCTCTTCGTCTCCATGATTTGATGATTGTCATTACTCCCTTGAGCATTGATGTTAGTCTTGATTCACTTCCCTTGACTTCGCTCCACTTTGCCTTTTCGCTACGAGTAGTCATTTGTCCGTTTTGGTTCTTTTCGATCTCGATTCAACTCGTAATCCTTCATTAAGGCATATTGCTTAGTGTTATGATGATCCAAATGATATTCTAAAAGGTTTAAGATATATTTTTAAGTATTTTAGAAAATTTGGTTTTAAAAATTTTGGCGTGTTTCATTGATAAAAACCAGCCTCTGGCGGCTCAAACCCGCGGTTCCTTATCGATAAGGTACCGCGGGCAGTAAAGTTTGTCAGAGCGCCAGTTTTATTAAAATTACCTTTTTCAAACCAAACCCTCTCTCTCCCAAAAACATACAGTCGATGGTTTTTCATCTTTTCCACCATTGTTGAAGCTTCAAAAACCTTCAATCACTCAAATTAATTGATTCCAAGTTGTGGGTTTCACTCATCCTTCATCAAACATCAATTAATTGTAAGTACTTTCTTTCAATTTCATCTATTTTGTTCAAGGGTTCATCCTTTCATAATTGGGGATTTTTAAAATTGAAATTGAATTAGAACCTTAATAGGAATATTGGTTGACATAGTTATTTTACTATGATTCCTCAGGCTCATATTCATTAAGATTTCACTAAAACCCACTTGTAGAACAAATACGAATTTTGGCTAAATGATTTTGGTTAAAAGATGGAATTGAGATGAACCCATGAACAAATAGGTAGTTGCATTGTTAACGCTTACCTAAAAACCTTGTTTTGAAAAACCAATGTTCTAGTCCATTGTTGATCCAATATAGGTCATATGTTCTTGGTTAATAATGGAATAGACACATTGTGAACATGAGAATGTTATGGATTCAATCCTTTGTTTGTCAAGAAATTGATATAACACATTCTCATATATTTTGACTTTTGAGTTTATCTTTCATATGAGTGATCGGAAAAATATTGTCTTATGTTTATATTAGGTACTAATCAAGCCTTCTCAATATCAAAAGGATCATCAATTCACTTGACAATACATGCCAAACCTTTCCCAAACTTATGCTTCCACTCAACTTCAAAACTCCTTTCCATCCCTTTCTACTCGTTGTTTCCATGAGGGTAGAGTCGTTGACGATGGAATAACGGGTTATGACTATATCCAATCTATGTTTGAGCTTTCGGGGTTTTATTGCTTACTCAACATAGAAGAAGATATGTACCCCTTGTTTCTTCTAGAATTCTTTAGCACTTACTCCATGTTTGAATACAATGGAGAAATCTTCATTCGATTCTTGTTGAATGATCAAATGATTCAATACTCTCTCGAAAACTTTGGTGAAATTCTTGGTGTGCCATATGTTTCACACCCCCAAATTACATTGCGCAGCGGAAATACACATTTGGGTGCTAAATACAAACATTGTTACAAAAGACATTTTGAGCAAACACAAAATGATATATTTGAAGTATAGAAGGACATAATTTAACCATTGTCTAAAACTTTTGATCCCAAGTAAAACAATTTTAGAAATATCAGAGTCACATTTAGGTCCCCTAAAGACTTTATCAAATCAACAACAATTTACCAAAGTACTTGACCATCCATTATTATTTTTATAACAAAAGGGAAAGAAATCTGTTTTAGACCAATCACCACAAAAGTAATCCCGCAATCCTTCTCCAGCAAGCTCCGCAATTCATCATCTTCAATACCTGAAATACATGCTTAAAATCATCAACACAACGGTTGCGCGAGTCTATAGGTTTTCCAAATCAACAATTGAACACAAGAGAAAAATCAATCAAGATCATTTAATAGAATTGCTACGTATACAATCTATTTTTCTGGTAATCTGGCATATAGCAATAGCTATAGAATTGTAATAAGCTCATGACACCGACCCCTTAACTTAGTCACCCACGCCTAAAGCCGGCATGACTAGATGAAATTCCAGTGCCCATACTAGGGTATCCATTGTAAGAATACCAATTCTCATTCTCGTAAAATTATCCTTCCCAGCGGGTTCCTCAGCGTAAAGCCCTGGTCTCAGATAGGGTCGTCAGCCCAATAGTAATATTATTAGAATAAGCGGCTATTCCCAACTCACAACATCAAGTCAGAAGATAGTTAACGGCTCATGAATTTAGGGACTTTTGCAATGTAGGTACTTATACAATTCAAAACAACAAAGGCAACAAAGGAAACATTCGGGTCCAAACAATCAATCATGACTTGTGTTCATTTTACTTTCAAATAGCATGTATCCCCCTCGCGGGTTTTAAAATCATTCAATACAATTACAAAAGCGAGGCTATAGACTCACCTGGATTAATAGCATTAGTAAGTCGATCTTCGAGGATAGTTGATGCCCGATAAACACAAAAATCGCAACCTATCAAATAAGGCGCGTTCATCAATAATAAACTCGAATAAAATCCATACTTACTAACATCAAATCAAAATCATAAAATCACAACCAACCCAAAATAAAAACAATACAAGTGACCTTTTACTTTCTTCTATATGTTTACTATTAGTTAATTCTTTCGATAAAAATCTGTCGGTACACACCAAATGTACGAGCTCATTTACCCCACTTAAACACATCAAATATTTATGGTACTAACCAGAGACCTCACTTACTATATATAGAAAGACCTGTTAAAATCCCATCAAAAGATTTTACTTTTAAAATTCCCTGCCCGACACATCTTTGAACTACAAAAACCGGACAGTTTTACGTCAACAACTCTTATAGTCTTTTAAACTATTTATTTTTCTCCGTTTATAAAACCGACACTCAACTTTGGAAATAACTCAACATCATCATACTTATCCTTAAAAATCAGTCCATGACTCATTTTAAAAATCCATTTATAGTCCCCGAGATTCGATCCAAATATCGACAACAATTATATATTGTGACGATACTCGTCTCCCGGTACACGAATAATCAAACTAACGTAACTTTTCGCTCGTTTGGAGCTAGAAGCTATACCTTATACCAAAACGAAGATAAAAACATCCTCTACAACAATATCTAACTAGTTCATCTCAAACTCAAACTCATAATTTCAGAAAATTAAATTTAATAATCTGTTTAAAAATATACTTTTAAAAATCCATCAAAATTAATTTTTCACCACATTTTAATCATTCTTATATGCCTAATATCACCCCTAATATCATTACTAACAACGTAACTAACCCATAACACATTTTAAATGATCTTACAAAAATTTAACCACTCATAAATCCATACATGCAATAATTAAAATATGAATAAAACAACACTAACAACAAGTATATAACAACAAAATAGATCAAACCTTCATGGATCATCATCAATAAAATGAAAGTTCTTGCATGTTGCTAAAAATTACACCATTAGAGTCACCACTGAATTTTTGAGATGGGATATTGTTTAGTTTTTGAAGATTCAAAGTAGAATTTGAAAATCAAGGGTGTTTTGGTGTTGATAGTGGACGGCAAACAAGAGAGAGAGGTAAGAGAGATTGTGTTTTTGCATGTATGTGTTGTAGGTGAGAGAAAAATCATCTTTTATATGGTGGTGGAGGGACTAGTTTTGCTAATTTGTGATAGTTTTGGTCCAAAATGCAATTTAAATAGTTGTAAGGGTGAAAAATGTAAATTGTCAATTTTGAAAATATTTACGAGGCTCGGGTTTCGTAAAAATACTTTTCAAAAGTTAAAACGCACTCAAAATATGATGATAATATGATCCCGGTTCGACTTAATACGAACTTAAAATAACTTAAAATAAAAACGTCAAAAATATAAACATCGAGACAACAAATGATAAAACATAAAATTTCGGGCGTCCGTCGATATCGTGGTCACTAATAATCCTCGCTATTAGTAAAAAGATAAAAATAAAACCTCCAACGGCGGTTTTAAATAAAACGATCAATCGTCACTTCATTCAACTCATAAAAAATTTCAAAATCATTCGTAAAAATAATATTATATAATATTAAATAAATGACCTCGGATTTGGGTTGTCACATCCTACCCTCCTAAAAGAGAGCGACGTCCCGGCGCTCGACCCTTCTTATATTTACATTCCATACCTCCAGAACAAAAGAACTCTTTTCCTTAAAGAAATCCTCATGTTTCCTTCACGAATTCAAATCCATTCCTAGAATTCTTGTATCTTCACAGTTTAATTCTCACTATGTTTCGTCCTCATAAGAACTCTTCACACTTCTTTCTTTGAAAAGCAACTTATCTTCAAGTTGAATTCTTTCCTTGTTGTTCCCAAAACAAATTTGACCTGTCATAACGACACCTTACGCATATCCACGTTTCCCAATTTCAAACTCCATCGATTTCCTTCGATTGTCAACATAACCCTTCTGACAATTCCTTGTTACTAATAAACGACCTTTAACCCACACAATCTTATCAATATTGCCAATATCACTTCTAGTTTACTCATTTAATTCCACCTACATTTCTGCAATGCACCAAAAGCCTAATCTTACGTCCATAACTCACTATCTTTAACCTTCACAAATTGAAGTTCTTTATGTACCATCAATAGTACAGCCTTACTACTACTACCATGACAATCATCGTCATATAAAAATTCCAACAATTTCTATGTCAATCACACATGTACAAGCATACCGTTCAATGTTCGAATCGTCCTTTCACTCTATCCTTCAGTCTCTGTATAACATACAGTACTCAATTCAACTTTCACCTTTACCCAAACCAAAACGTATCAATTACTTGACTTGTGAGATTCCTTCATCACTAAGTCTTACTCTCTCAACTTAGGTATGTTAGGTGTGCTCAATATACCATGTCTCACTTGACTTCACAATAAAACCCTTTCCATAAGTTCGATAAAATGTTGAAATCACTTATCTTGACCTCCTTCTCAAATCAGACCACTAACTTAAAACTTTCAATATCCTTGCTATCAAGCCCACACTTCTTGTCATTACCAAAACTCAAATCTTAAAAGGTTTTCCCCTTTTATCCTTGATAAGTGCATTAGCTACCACATTTGCCTTTCCAGGATGGTAGCGAATCCCGTAGTCATAATCACTCACAGTCGTATCCATCAACATACTCAAATACTCGAAATATATAACTGGTAATCCTCTACTCATTTCCCTTTATCATCCCAAGAAATTAATTATGGAGCAACTTCTATGATCCTTTATCACTACACACTTGATTCCATACAAGTAATATTCCTACAATCTCAAAGCAAACACCACAACTACATAACCCTTATGAGACGCATCACAACAAACTATAAATCCTTCAGGTCCTTTCAATAATGAGAACATCGGTGCAGAACACAACTTACCCTTCAGTGTTAAGAATACAACTTCCTCATCTGATGGGGATCAGATCTCGAAACTTACAATTTAGATGTATAAGTGGGTCTCACACACCCAATTCTTCTTAGTCAGCTTAATCAATGGTTTAACAATCAGTGAAAACCTTTCGATAAACCTCTGATTATTCCCAGCTTAAACCAAGGAATTAACAGATTTCCGTCGACGTCGTTGGTACCGACCAATCATTGCTCGTTTCAATATTGGCAAGATCTTCATGAATACCTTTGTTTTCAATCTACTACTTTAAAAACGCAAATATTTCAACCAACATTCACACATCTGAAACTTTACATACAGTTTCTCTTCTTCCAACCATCCCAAAGATTATCCTCATATGCCACTTATGTTCCTCCTTTCCCCTTGGAATCAAATAGAATATCTTCAATAGATATAATGACTAAATCATCCTAACACATCTTACAAACAAGATTCACCTAATCCATTAATACAACAGACGCGGTTGTCCATTCTAAAAACACCACTTGAAACTTAAAGTACCCACATCAAGTACAAAGAACAACTATAGGAATATCTTCCTTCCTAATTCTCAGTTAAAGATAACCAGAACTCAAAGCGATCTTTGAGTATACACTGGATCCAGACAAGTTGCAAGGATCACACGAATCATCAATCCTCGATAATGGATACCGATTCTTGGCTGTCAATTGTTAAGCTCTCGATAATCAATACACATCCGAAACAATCCATCTTTCTTGACAAACAATACAGGTGATTTGTCATTGCAACGAAACTTAATATAATACATCCCTTATCCATCACTTCTCGCAGTGGACCGAATAACTCCTTCCACTCTGACGGTGCCAAATAATAAGGCATACAAATAATACTCAACAAAACATAGAAGCACTACACAATGAAACATAGAAGCACTACACCTATTGTTTACAACACTCAATCGACACGAACTCCACTTCATGAGGCGGCAGCAACACTGCAAAACTTAAGGAAAACCTCAGATTACTCTCGAGTCATTAACAGATCTCCAACCTTCTCCTTAACTACCCTATCACTAATTACCTGAGCTAGGAATACATCACATTCCTCTTCCACATACTTCCTTGTTTCCAAGCAAGATACACTTCCCAAATGGATAGTTCACTCATCACCTTTCACAGTCAACACTCAGCTTTGCAGCAAAGTCTAAGCCAGTAGCTATTCATTAATAGTGAAGATTAGTCTAACCTCAAGCATCAGCACTTCGCACCACAAACCAATTCAGACCAATAATCCACATCCAAAGATTCCAACTCTTTGAGCATCAAGTCGATACTAAACACCTACTTTCCTACATTCAAGGAACACACTCTCAGTGTAAAACTAACACTAGCAACCTTTCCATCGGTTAACTCCACATCATAGTTAATTGTTAATCTTATTGACTCTCCGTTGATAAAACAATTGAATCTTTACATTTCTACAGTTTCCCTATCTGAAACCAAACAACATACTGACATAAAGAATCTCAAGTAAGAATATACCATTTACAACATCCAGACCATAAGGTTTGTCAGCATCATCCAAACGTAAGCTGGAGCGGCAGCATTCCTATTTTGTCAACTTCCTTTTCTTGGACAAATCCTTTGTTTGTATTCTTTCTTACCACGGCTAAAACATATCACTACTCCAGGGGTACTAATTACAATGATTAATCCACTTGTTCTGCACTTTGCAGCTTTATGACCAGGTTTTCCTAACTCTAGTCGCATTTGTGGGGAAATTACCTACATGGTATATAGTACAGCAAACACACTCGAGATTTATCTTGTCACTTCTAGACACAGTGGCAGCACGAATACCATCATTCCTTCCAGGGTTTAAATACTGATTTCGGTTCTGTCTTTGGTTATTGTTAGTACTGTAATCCTTACAATTCTAACCTTGATTCGGGTTGGACTGAGCAGATTCCCACTTTCTCTTATTGTTTTAAACAATTCTATCTTTCCTATCTTGCACTTTCACGTCCATTAAATCATGCGCCAACTGAACAGCTTCATCGAAAGATTTAGGTTATGAAGAAATAATCCCACTCTTGATATCACTAGACAAACCCCTAATGTACTGCTTCCTTACCGTACAGTCATTCACAAAAGTATCAGGACTTAGCAATTATAGCTCAGAAAATTTCCCAGTAAGCAGTAATAACATCGTTCCTTAGCACGAATTATCTCAATTCGGGTTCCAACTGTCCTAGTTCCTTCTCGGGACAAATCCTAGCGGTTTATAGTCCTTTCATCACGGTTCATGCCTTACTATTAGTCACAACTAATCCTAAAGTAGTCACTTGGTATTGCACCATCTTAGTATACCATCCTGAAATATAGCAACAACAAATTTCACCTTATTAATTTCTGAACACCCAATAATCTCAAAATACTCTCTATCTTATCAATTTCAACTATGCAATTCTAATGCACTACTAATACCACCAAACAGCGCAGAACCACACTTTTGAAAACTAACATAAGTACATTCTCTTGAACTTGAAGAACAGCAGCAACACTATCATCAGGATCAGCAACATCCTCATCGTTGTTAGCAGCATCGCCATTATTTTCAGCAGCATCATCATTATTCTCAGCAGCATCACCATTATTTTCAGCAGCATCATCATTATTCTCCAACACCATTAACCCCAGCATCTTTTAATTCATGGCAGCACGATCAGCTCCAAATGCTCTAGCAATAACTTGTTCAATCATAGTGTTTACAGTAGCAGTCGTTAGTTTTGGCAACATATTTCAAGAAACATAGTCATGTAGCGATCTACTAATGACATAAATATGATTCCCTTACTCCTTCTTCCATCATCACAGAAGAAAGAAACATGATAAGTATACATATCAAGAATAAAGAAGGAATTCTTTATCAGGATGTCTCATGAATACTACATGCACGAACAACACAAACTACAATGGTTCATCAACCAAAACTCAAAAGAGTTAATAAAGGCACATCATAGATCATGAGGGTAATTTAGATTACGTTGAGGATTCAACAAAATAGTGGCACTGTCTGTCACTACAATCGTCTACCGAACAAACTTAAAAGATAATAAGTTCCATCACAATGCTACGAAACAAGGGTTTAAATAAGTCCAATCACAAAAGAAAATAAGATACAAAGAAATCCATTACGATATTAGTTCCTTAGACAGCAGCTCCTCATCCTCCTTAACATTGCTGTCAGCTTCATCACACTTGTCTATTTCCCATTTCACACTTCAAAGTCAAATCCATAACATGATGGCACCTAATTCTCAAAATCCAAATACTCACTGCTACACGGCAGATTAATCACAAAACAAGTCTCAGTACGACTTTCAACATTCCAAATACTCATTGTTACAAAAGACATCTTGAACAAACTCAAAATGATAAATTTTAAGTATAGAAGGACATAATTTAACCATTGTCTAAAACTTTCGATCCCAAGTTAAACAATTTTAGAAATATCAGAGTCACATTTAGGTCCCCTAAAGACTTTATCAAATCAACAACAATTTACCAAAGTACTTGACCATCCATTATTATTTTTATAACAAAAGGGAAAGAAATCTGTTTTAGACCAATCACCACAAAATCAATCCCGCAATCCTTCTCCAGCAAGCTCCGCAATTCATCATCTTCAATACCTGAAATACATGCTTAAAATCATCAACACAACGGTTGACCGAGTCTATAGGTTTTCCAAATCAACAATTGAACACAAGAGAAAAATCAATCAAGATCATTTAATAGAATTGCTACGTATAGAATCTATTTTTCTGGTAATCTGCATATAGCAATAGCTATAGAATTGTATTAAGCTCATGACACCGACCCCTTAACTTAGTCACCCACGCCTAAAGACGGCATGACTAGATGAAATTCAAGTGCCCCTACTAGGGTATCCATTGCAAGAATACCAATTCTCATTCTCGTAAAATTATCCTTCCCAGCGGGTTACTCAGTGTAAAGCCCTGGTCTCAGATAGGGTCGTCAGCCCAATAGTACTATTATTAGAATAAGAGGCTATTCCCAACTCACAACATCAACTCAGAAGATAGTTAACGGCTCATGAATTTAGGGACTTTTGCAATGTAGGTACTTATACAATTCAAAACAACAAAGGCAACAAAGGAAACATTCGGGTCCAAACAATCAATCATGACTTGTGTTCATTTTACTTTCAAATAGCATGTATCCCCCTCGCGGGTTTTAAAATCATTCAAAACAATTACAAAAGTGAGGCTATAGACTCACCTGGAGTAATAGCAGTAGTAAGTCGATCTTCGACGATAGTTGATGCCCGATAAACACAAAAATTGCAACCTATCAAATAAGGAGCGTTCATCAATAATAAATTCGAATAAAATCCATACTTACTACCATCAACTCAAAATCATAAAATCACAACCAACCCAAAATAAAAACAATACAAGTTACCTTTTACTTTCTTCTATATGTTTACTATTAGTTAATTCTTTCGATAAAAATTTGTCGGTACACACCAAACGTACGAACTCGTTTACCCCACTTAAACACATCAAATATTTATGGTACTAACCAGAGACCTCACTTAATATATATAGAAAGACCTGTTAAAAGCCCATCACAAGATTTTACTTTTAAAGTTCCCTGCCCGACACATCTTTGAACTTCAAAAACCGGACAGTTTTACGTCAACCACTCTTATAGTCTTTTAAACCATTCATTTTTCTCCGTTTATAAAACCGACACTCAACTTTGAAAATAACTCAACATCATCATACTTATCCTTAAAAATCAGTCCATGACTCATTTTAAAAATCCATTCATAGCCCCTGAGATTCGATCCAAATATCGACAACAATTATATATTGTGACGATACTCGACTCCCGGTACACGAATAATCAAACTAACGTAACTTTTCGCTCGTTTGGAGCTAGAAACTCTACCTTATACCAAAATGAAGATAAAAACATCCTCTACAACAATATCTAACTAGTTCATCTCAAACTCAAACTCATATTTTCAGAAAATTAAATTTAATAATCTGTTTAAAAATATACTTTTAAAAATCCATCAAAATTAATTTTTCACCATATTTTAATCATTCTTATATGCCTAATATCACCCTAATATCATTACTAACAACATAACTAACCCATAACACATTTTAAATGATCATACAAAAATTTACCCACTCAAAAATCCATACATGCAATAATTAAAATATGAATAAAACAACACTAACAACAAGTATATAACAACAAAATAGATCAAACCTTCATGGATCATCATCAAAAAAATGAAAGTTCTTGCATGTTGCTAAAAATTACATCATCAGAGTCACCATTGAATTTTAGAGATGGGATAATGTTTAGTTTTTGAAGATTCAAAGTAGAATTTGTAAATCAAGGGTGTTTTGGTGTTGACAGTGGACGGCAAACAAGAGAGAGAGGGAGGAAAGATTGTCTTTTTGCATGTATGTGTTGTAGGTGAGAGAAAAATCACCTTTTATATGGTGGTGGAGGGACTAGTTTTGCCAATTTGTGATAGTTTTGGTCCAAAATGAAATTTAAATAGTTGTAAGGGTGGAAAATGTAAATTATCAATTTTGAAATATTTACGAGGCTCGGGTTTCATAAAAATACTTTTCAAAAGTTAAAACGCACTCAAAATATGATGATAATATGATCCCGGTTCGACTTAATACGAATTTAAAATAAAAACGTCAAATATATAAACATCGAGACAACAAATGATAAAACATAAAATTTCGGGCGTCCGTCGATATCGTGGTCACTAATAATCCTCGCTATTAGTAAAAAGATAAAAATAAAACCTCCAACGGCGGTTTTAAATAAAACCATCAATCGTCACTTTATTCAACTCATTAAAAATTTCAAAATCATTCGTAAAAATAATATTATATAATATTAAATAAATGACCTCGGATTTGGGTTGTCACAATATGAAGGCACTTGTCGTTTCACGGATAAATGGATACTTGATGCTCTCTTGGAATCCTACGATAAACCTCCAAATGACCACACCAAAATTGATTCGGAGTTTATCCTTGACATCATTTCGAAAGAGCGTGATGGAAACGTTGTGAGAAGCCTTCATTCAAATGTGCGAAATGTGAATCGCTATGAAGTGCTGTCTAGCGACCTTAAGGATTTTATGGTCCAAAGGGCAAATATCCTTAGGGAGAATGTATTTTGTCTTGGTGGAAACCGAGATCATATCCCGGCTTGTATGGTGCATATGTTGAGTTGCATCTTTACATCAACCAAGTACAATTTCGCATTCTATATCGCTCGACGAATAAATTATGCCCTTTCAAAGCCCAAAACAAACCTTCCCTATGCTATGCTTCTTACTCTCTCTAACACCCCCACCAAATGTTATACGCAGTGGAACTACAACATTTGGGTGCTAGGCAGTTATCATCACACAAGCTATTTCGAACGACTCAAAGAGACGTAGGAATTTAAACATAAATTTAACATTGTTAAAAACATCAAATTCTACAGCTTTCCAAACCCCAAAAGAATTACAAAACAGAGTTGCGTTAGGTCCCCACTGAATCTCAACTCAAAAGTACATTTTCGTTCACATGACATAATCTAAAATTTTTAAGTGCTAAAAGGGAGGAAAAACAAAGTAGACCGCCAAGCCACAACAACTGCCATCCTCGCATGCTCCGCTGCTATCAATCTTGGTTACCTGAAACACATGCTTAAAATCGTCAACACAAAGGTTGAGCAAATCTATAGGTTTATCAAATCATAAGTTGAACATAAGTATTTAAAAACCAATCATGACCATTCAATAGCATTGTCGTGCACACAATCTATTATTCAAGGATATTATATTTAGCATTAGCTAATAATTGTGTTTAAGCTCGTGACACTAATCCGTTAACTCAATCACCCGCGTATATTTACCGGCATGATTAAGATGAAACCAGTGCCCCTTCTAAAGGCATTAGTTGTAGTTATACCTTATTTCTTATGACAAGTTATCCGTCCGCAGAGGGTACTCAACGTACTAGCTCTCGTCTCGGATAGGGTCGTCAACCCCATAGTACTATCAATTGTATAAGCGGATATCTCCAACCCATACAAGGGCAAGACAATAGTTAATAGTTCACGAATTTAGGGACTTTTACAACTAGGTACTCAACACAATTCAAGGCAACATTTGGGTCCAACAATCATTCATGTCTTATGTTCATTTTCATTTAAATAGCATGTATCCCCCTCGCGGGGAAAAACGTTTGAAATAAGTAAAGAGCGAGGCTATAGACTCACCTTGCGTAGTAGTAGTGGTTCTAGCGAAGACATAACGAAAATATCACCGGCGATGTGGTTGCCCCAGAAAATCAAATACAACACCTAACGAATAAACACTAAATGAATAAACTCCTTCAAGTACTTTCAAGTACTGTATGTATATAATTAAAGTCACTCAAAGTTTGTATAAACTCACGCCAAAATTCCATACAAGTGATTATTACTAGACTCGTACTATCTACCTACGTAATTAAAGTTGATTCCAATTTTATAGATTTGCCGGTACTCACCAAAAGTACGGGTTGTTTGCTATGACTTATGCACATATATAAATTACAAGAAAATTTGTAAAAATACCTTATGACCTGTAGGAAACCCATTTTAAATCTCATACAAAATTTTCACTTTTAGGACCCATTACTCTTTACATTGCTAAACGTAAACTTTTTGGACTGACTTTGCACTTCTACATTGTAAGACTTGTTTGACCCATTTAAAAGACGCCATTTGCTAATTTGACCATTAAGTCTAAAAATAGACTAAAAAATGCAGGTTTAAAACCAAAGAAAAACTTTCAATCATTTATAAAACTCTATCTATGGTCCTCGGGATTTGACCCAAAACCAAATATAATTTCGGATTATGTTGATTATCATCTCCCGGTACACGAACTTTCAAAATAGCATAACTTTTGACTCGTTCGGAGTCGTAAGCTCTACTTTATACCGAAACGAAGCTAAGACAAAGCTCTATAACTACATCCTATGTTTATGACCTGTTAACAAAATTAAACCCACGAAAAATATGCCTAAACAATCTGCCTAAACTTTCCTTCTTCAAAATCATTCCAACACTTGTTTTGACCCATTTCCCACTTCACCAATACATCAACTAACCTTTATTCATCATCCATAACAATCCTTAAACTCATAATCACTTGTATGATCAATATGAATTTACCAAAAATTATAAACAAATGCATGCACTCAAATGAAAAAAATTAAAATAATATTAACAATGACAATGGAACCTTACATGATTAAATGGATCAAAAACACCAAGAACACCCAAACCCCGCACAAATTTCGTGGGTTTGGGGCTGAAGTCACCAAGAAACATTTGATCCAAGCTTGAATACTTAAAGAGGTTAATCCTAAACACAATTAAACACAAACCCACTAGTTTAATTAGATCAAAACATAGTTTTTATCAAAATCTATCAAAATTAAATCTTGCAAAAAATGTTGTTGCATGTGGTAAATTTATGGTGGGATTTACTTAACTTGATGATATAAACATGTGACTTTGATTAGATTTGTCAAAAATCAAGTTTTGATGGTGGTGGTGTTTGGCCGTAACTTTTAGAGAGAGAGGGAAGAGGAAAAAAAATTTTGGAGTGTTAAAATGAAGTATGTGTGGTTGTTTGCCCCTTTTGTAAAAGATGGAGGGGCCTAGGTGGCAATTTTAGCTATCTTTTGGTCTTTGTTGCAAGACAAGTTTTAAAGAGCGGGAATGAGCTAGCTTGTCGGTTTTTGAAATTTACGAGAGTCGGGTTTCGTCCCGGCTTCATAAAAATAAAGTCTTGTTCCATAAAATACTTTTTCAAAGATTTAAACGCACACGTAAAGCAATAGTAAGGTTCCGACTCGACTTAATACGTAATGAAACGAAAATTCCAAGAATCTCCAATATCGAGATAATCGATAATAAAACATAAAATTTGGGCATCTGTCGGTATCGTAGTCGTCATCGGTTCTTCTTAAATCGTCAATCGTTAAGATTACGACCTTAAGCGTTGGTTTCAAATTAAACCGTCAATTATACAACAAACGAAATTTCTTAAAAATTTCCAAAATATTCGTAAAATAGGAATAAATAAATGACGTTGGGTTCGGGATATCACCTCCTCAAGTGAGTCGCAACTTAAGAGAGATGACTGAACAGCTCTTAAGAGAATAGCTTAGCATCATATGGCACATTCACGGGTATCACATCCTCCCCTCCTTAAGGGAGCGACGTCCCGGCGCTCTCCGGTTCTTATACTCGCATTTTGTACTACTAGAAAGATGAGGGTACTCCATCCCATAGAGGTCTTCACGTTCCGATGTGGACTTCGGTTCACGTCTCGGGTTCCATCACACCTTCACAATGAGTATTATACCTTGCTTCAATCTCTTAACATCTCTATTCTTGATCACCACTTCAATTTCCCAAATTCTTCCTACGGTTATTGACACGTCTCTTCTCACAGCTTCTCGTGGTTAGCATGTGATTCTTAATCTACACCATCTCTTCCGTAGCCTCTCGAATCATTTCAAGTCCATTCAACTGACTTTTTCCTACTTCATTCTATCCAACTGGCGATCTATATTTTCATCAACATATTTCTTCAAATGTTGTAGCTTTAATGCTAACATGGTAAATGTCGTTGTACAAAGGTACTACCAACGGCAAGTGTCGATCTCAACAACTATCAAAATCAATCACACACGGTCGGAGCATGTTTTCCAACTTTCGAATTGTCCTTTCACTTGGTTCGTCGTCTCATAAAAACAATTAATCATAAAGAAAAACACACGGATCGCACATAACCCCATCGAAAACGTTCAAAATATACAAGACGAGGTAATTAATATCAATCGTACAAAATCACCTTATTGCAATATTACGTACATACAACCCTAGCTCATCGAAAATGAACCCATCGGTACAGAAATCATTCGACGTATACATAACTCTCTCGAAAACATCACACCCAATCAAACACAAAATCCATTATGGCACACATACAACCATATTACGACATGTTTGCAAAATAGCCAAACCATGCCAAGTAAATAGGTTCAATCAAGTTAACTCATGTTTGCTAATCAGCTAAGCCATGATAAAATAAGAATATTTGACATGATTCTCGGATGAGTCCAGTCAAAAGAAAATTACAAGTTAAAGCAGGCTCACGGCTTGCTAACTATAGATGCATATCCAAAAAAGAAAGAAAATAAATACATATGTCATCTCAGGGTTTTCACACATGGATCCATACCCAAAAGAGATTACAAGAACACCATCTCACATTCGTCCCAAACGTGGTCAAAATCTCAATAAGTATCATCGTTCACAAATAAAAAGGTACTACATGGCACGTGTTCTCCATGATCGGACGTCATTGGACAAAGTCGTCTCAAGTTCTCACAATTTACGGTCACTCGACCAGATCACATACCACAAAAATATATAAAAGCAAGGGTTTACCAGAAAAACATCAACCATGTCTATTCATCGCTTAACCATCGATGATCAAAGAAAATCGAGTCAAGCAGTGAGGATTCCTCACTTTAATAAACAAAGACGGCAAATGGAATAGTCTTCCAACTACCGGTGCACAGTTGGTAAACTTCAACAGTTTATCGCGTGTCGTTAAACATATCAAAAGAACGAGAAAAGAAAATAAATAAAGTACGCTACGTTTGATGTAGGAGAAGTCGTCGTCATTCCCCTCAGAGTCACTCGAACTCTGATTTTCTCTACTTTGGCAGTCTTCTATTTTTGTTTAAAATTTCTTCTCAGTGTCGGTACGAGCTCCTTTGGGATTTCATCAACACCCTCGTGATTCCGATGGACGTCGCACGTTACTTACACTACATAAAAACATTTTCCATAATTACTCGGTCACGGTGACTTACTAAGTCAACGCCAAACGAAAAGAAAAGATTTCAAGGAACACAAGAAAATTTAAAATTTTCTGTAGGAATCAAGGAGAATACGATTACTTGCATAAGGATCCACCATTTTTTTTAAAAGCGTTCTCATCCAAACATTTATCAAAACACTACAAGTTTCAAGATGACCAATTTATTTGACACAATAGTGGTCTTCCTAAACTATGCATAATTAGATAGATCATGCATACTTGAGGACCAAGCAACGACAACCAACAAAACAGGACTCTTCCCGAATTATGCATAGTTAGCTAAGCTGTGCATAATCGAGGATCGAGTGACGACACAACATTATTATTACATACCAAATATGACTATGAAAGTTTTCGACCAAATATTCAAAATAATTAAATCATTTGAAATGGAATTTGAAATGGGAAAATATTGTCACTATTGTTTTAAGAAACACATCAAACATTTTTCGTCCACTTTGGAAACATACTTTTGCTTTGCTTGTTTATAAGGAAAATAAATAAATCATTAAATAAATAAATCATTAAATAAATAAATCGACACCATTTGTATTTGATTGAACGAACCATTTAACACACTCATACATATTTTAAAAATAGACTATTCACAAAATAACGGTAAGGTGGTTCAAGAATAAAGATCATAGCAGGCACAACAAATAATAAGATCAAAAATCAATGAGATCGAACGAGGTAAACGAGCAATATATTTTCCAACGGAAATTAACTACATTAGAAAATTAAAATACTTCAAGTATATGACAAAAGTCTCGGGATAACAACAGCGATCTACGAATACATGGAGTAAAAATTGAATATCAACACAAGCGTCAAAAATAGAACAACAATCATAATTCCCATCGTCTCTATTTGCACACACATTCCACCAAGGGTATACGGGGAGAGGAGAAGGATCACCTGGTTGAATATAAACAATTTCACAAGGAAGATCGAGTACTTTCACCTCTACAATTCTAAAAGCGGCTTCGCCTCCTCGCTTTTGTTCAATATAAATAAATAACCACTTTAATGAAGATTTATAGCATCATTCAATTAAATACAAAATTTTAGGTTCCATTAACCGAAAGAAGAAAAGTTACGGCGTCCATGAAGAGGACAAGAATACACCGGGTGACATACCCTCATTATCATGTAATAGTGAAGTAGTAATTTAAAAATAAATAACGGTTTCATACCATAGACAATATTAAAATGAACAATCACATGACTACTCAAGTTTAGATACAGACCCACAAAATCAAAGAAGGGATGCCGTACGATCGAACCATCGTGACTCCAAACATTACGTCTTAAGAGAATAATACAAGTATGTGTGTGTTGTGTAATCCATTTGCATTTTCTAATTAGTGTTACCTTGTACATTGTAAAACCGAATATTTGTACATTTTCAATTTGGGTTACACCATTAAAGAATCTACACCTTTCATTTTTGTCATTTTCAACTTTACAAAGTTTTTATTTCTAGAAAAATTACAATTGCAAGAAAAATTTCTAACATTAGTTGATTCGGCGACTCGATTATTATAGTTGGTAAAATCATTAATTTTGAAAACCTCGATACTCATGTCAAAATATCATTAATGTTCATATCTTAAGTACCAAAAACGTTCATAGTAAGAATTTTCAAAGTTTTACGTTATTATTATTACGACTTATCACATATATATAAATATCCAACTCAACTCGAATTTGTCCAATTAACTCTTAAAAATCAACCTTGACTTTTTAATATCCAGATGTCTTTTCTTAAAACTGATTTGTTAAATCATATTCGCGCAATTCGACTCAAATGCTAAAGAGGTTTCATGTAGTATTATCTCGGATAAATTACTGATTTTTGTCGACACTTGAATCTCGATAATAATAATAATGTAGTAGGTGATCAAAATGCTTATTTCAATAATTCTAAAATATAAAAAAATTTAACTTTTAATCTTTAGCCCATTATCAAACGGTTTTAAAATTAATGCATGTCTCAGCGGAATAAAATAACGTTCCATTAACATTTAATAATTTGTTTCAAGCATTACAATTTCTCACTTAAAGTGTACATTCCGATTTTGTCCCAATTTATTTACTACAACGAGTTATGAGTTCAAGTTTATACCAATGCATATAAGATGACCTTATGTTTAAAATAAAGCCAATTTTACAAAGTCTCTAGCTCCAAAATACATGGTCAATTCTTCTACTCATGTTTCATATTACAAAATACGTCCATAGTTTAATGACCTAAAATTAATTCATATTAAATTCAAAGTTGCATATACTCAATAGTCATATCGTTATTCTTTATTAATAATCTCCTAGTTTTAAATTTAAATTAGGCAAATTCTTAACAAATCCATCACTAGCTTCTAGTATCAAATTATTGATATATAAAAACAAGGATTTTACGAGTAATATAAATTACTTATTATGATATACCAACCATGGTTGAAGGAAAAATGATTTCACTTTCTCCATTTCTTCTCTACACTTATTTTTACTTGTTACAAGACACATCATAAGTCATTTTTATCCAAAAATTTCATCCGCCAAGTATTAAATAGGTAAAACACTTTATGTTTAAACCATTCAATCAACAAAGTTTAGTGCTTACATAACTCACACAAATGCCGGACCTCGTCATATATAATATCAAATTTAAAATAATAAGACAACAAAAACAAAAATGAAATAAACGAAGCGAGAATACGTATGTCAACTAAATGTTGTTATCGGCCTCGGATGAGTCTCGACATCGTATACCACAAAATTAACACAAACCAACTAAATTTCAAGCTATCTCGCTTGATCACAATGCTAGTGTATTTTTAAAATTCATTTTTAAATTCAAGTAAAATGGTAAACAAAGATTAAATGACGACGTGCCTCGACCACGTTTCATAATAAACACACGTAATCGCCGCTATGACGTACGCATCATTGATTGAACTTCGTCTATGTTATAGTTACGCCAACCAATATATCAAACCCATAAGGAATAAAGGAAATAAAATAATATGTAAGTAAATTACGTTTCAAAAGAAGATGTCCAAGAATGACACATCACGATGTGATAACGACAATCGAGATCAATCTAGTCGATATACAATATGTTACGAAGAATTATTTACATATCTAGAGTATCAAACGAGGTTCACACTCGGTTATTCGATCAATAAATTAATTATCAAGATTGATAATTGGCGGTAAGGCCGAATTCTGAACAAAACCGCATTTTAAATGTACGATAACCACGCAAGGACCATTGCTTCACGTGCAATGCCTTTAAATACCATAGTATATACATACCTATACATACAATAATTCCTACATACACGTAGGATTATAAAGCAGTGTTGCCATGTAATGCAATGTAGCCCGTATGCCAATTACATGCAACATATATGATAGTCGTATAAATGTTTGCAAATTACAATATTAAGTACTCGACGTACACAACAATATATATCAATATATATCATAGTATTTACTTACTAAATACTAGGGAATTCATATCAGTTTTGAGGGATACATCTAAAATATAAAGCAATGCTAAAGAAATCTTACCGGAGCCATGCAGGATAGTTGTGTGCTTGGACAATTTCTTACGACACCAAAAGTTATAGTTTAGGGTTTTTCAAAAATGACCTAGTTCTCTAACTCATGGCTCTGATTACCAATCTCTAACATCCCCACCAAATGCTATGCGCAGCGGAACTACAACATTTGGGTGCTAGGTAGTTATCATCACACACAAGCTATTTCGAACGACTCAAAGAGACGTAGGAATTTAAACATAAATTTAACATTGTTAAAAACATCAAATTCTACAGCTTTCCAAACCCCAAAAGAATTACAAAACAGAGTTGCGTTAGGTCCCCACTGAATCTCAACCCAAAAGTACATTTTCGTTCACATGACATAATATAAAAATTTTAAGTGCTAAAAGGGAGGAAAAACAAAGTAGACCGCCAAGCCACAACAACTTCCATCCTCGCATGCTCCGCTGCTATCAATCTTGGTTACCTAAACACATGCTTAAAATCGTCAACACAAAGGTTGAGTGAATCTATAGGTTTATCAAATCATAAGTTGAACATAAGTATTTAATAACCAATCATGACCATTCAATAGCATTGTCGTGCACACAATCTATTATTCAAGGATATTATATTTAGCATTAGCTAATAATTGTGTTTAAGCTCGTGACACTAATCCGTTAACTCAATCACCCGCGTATATTTACCGGCATGATTAAGATG
The DNA here is from genome assembly GCA_025667525.1 of Glebionis coronaria. Taxonomy (NCBI): domain Eukaryota; kingdom Viridiplantae; phylum Streptophyta; class Magnoliopsida; order Asterales; family Asteraceae; genus Glebionis; species Glebionis coronaria. The sequence goes on along the minus strand of CM046882.1, from coordinate 270,683,442 downwards.
AAACCAGTGCCCCTTCTAAAGGCATTAGTTGTAGTTATACCTTATTTCTTATCACAAGTTATCCGTCCGCAGAGGGTACTCAACGTACTAGCTCTCGTCTCGGATAGGGTCGTCAACCCCATAGTACTATCAATTGTATAAGCGGCTATCTCCAACCCACACAAGGGCAAGATAATAGTTAATAGTTCACGAATTTAGGGACTTTTACAACTAGGTACTCAACACAATTCAAGGCAACATTCGGGTCCAACAATCATTCATGTCTTATGTTCATTTTCATTTAAATAGCATGTATCCCCCTCGTGGGTAAAAACGTTTGAAATAAGTAAAGAGCGAGGCTATAGACTCACCTTGCGTAGTAGTAGTGGTTCTAGCGAAGACATAACGAAAATATCACTGACGATGTGGTTGCCCCAGAAAATCAAATACAACACCTAACGAATAAACGCTAAATGAATAAACTCCTTCAAGTACTTTCAAGTACTGTATGTATATAATTAAAGTCACTCAAAGTTTGTATAAAGTTACGCCAAAATTCCATACAAGTGATTATTACTAGAGTCGTACTATCTACCTACGTAATTAAAGTTGATTCCAATTTTATAGATTTGCCGGTACTCACCAAAAGTACGGGTTGTTTGATATGACTTAAGCACATATATAAATTAGAAGAAAATTTGTAAAAATACCTTATGACCTGTAGAAAACCCATTTTAAATCCCATAAAAAGTTTTCACTTTTAGGACGCGTTACTCTTTACATTGCTAAACGTAAACCTTTTGGACTGACTTTGTACTTCTACATTGTAAGACTTGTTTGACCCATTTAAAAGACACCATTTGCTAATTTGACCATTAAGTCTAAAAATAGACTAAAAAATGCAGGTTTAAAACCAAAGAACAACTTTAATGATTTATAAAATTCTATCTATGGTCCCTGAGATTTGACCCAAAACCAAACATAATTTCGGATTATGTTGATTCTCATCTCCCGGTACACGAACTTTCAAAATAGCATAACTTTTGACTCGTTTGGAGTCGTAAGCTCTACTTTATACCGAAACGAAGCTAACACAAAGATCTATAACTAAATCCTATGTTTATGACCTGTTTACAAATTTAAACCCACGAAAAATATGCCTAAACAATCTGCCTAAACTTTCCTTTTTCAAAATCATTCTAACACTAGTTTTGACCCATTTTCCACTTCACCAATACATAAACTAACCTATATTCATAATCCATAACAATCCTTAAACTCCTAATCACCTGTATGATCAATATGAATTTACCAAAAATTATAAACTAATGCATGCACTCAAATGAAAACAATTAAAATAATATTAACAATGACAATGGAACCTTACATGATTAAATGGATCAAAAACACCAAGAACACCCAAATCCCCCACAAATTTCGTGGGTTTGGGGCTCAAGTCACCAAGAAACATTTGATCCAAACTTGAATACTTAAAAGGTTAATCCTAAACACAATTAAACACAAACCCACTAGTTTAATTAGATCAAAACATAGTTTTTATCAAAATCTATCAAAAATTAAATCTTGAAAAAAATGTTGTTGCATGTGGTAAATTTATTATGTGATTTACTTAACTTGATGATATAAACATGGGACTTTGATTAGATTTGTCAAAAATCAAGTTTTGATGGTGGTTTGATGGTGGTGGTGTTTGGCTGTAGCTTTTAGAGAGAGAGGGAGGAGGAAAAAAATTTTGGAGTGTTAAAATGAAGTATGTGTGTTTGTTTGCCCCTTTTGTAAAAGATAGAGGGACCAAGGTGGCAATTTTAGCTATCTTTCGGTCTTTGATGCAAAACAAGTTTTAAAGAGCGGAAATGAGCTAGCTAGTCGGTTTTTGAAATTTACAAGAGTCGGGTTTCGTCCCGGCTTCATAAAAATAAAGTCTTGTTCAATAAAATACCTTTTCAAAGATTTAAACGCACACGAAAAACAATAGTAAGGTTCCGACTCGACTTAATACCTAATGAAACGAAGATTCCAAAAATTTCCAATATCGAGATAATCGATAATAAAACATAAAATTTGGGCATCCGTCGGTATCGTAGTCGTCATCGGTTCTTCTTAAATCGTCAATCGTTAAGATTACGACCTTAAGCGTTGGTTTCAACTTAAACCGTCAATTATACAACAAACGAAATTTCTTAAAAATTTCAAAAATATTAGTAAAATGGGATTAAATAAATGACGTTGGGTTCGGGATATCACCTCCTCAAGTGAGTCGCAACTTAAGAGAGATGCTCATACTAAACAACTATTGAGACAATATCTTAGCATCATATGGCACACTCACGGGTATCACACTCGCCTTTTCAAAAGGGTTGCTCATGACTTTCCCCACCTCGACCTTTCTCGCTTTCACCCGGTTCATCGAGTTATGTTGCCTATTCAAGAGGTATATGCAAGAAAGCCAAGAAGTGATCGAGGTTCGTGAAAATCCGATCATCAAGAGACGGATGATGAGGACACCTATATGCCAACAAGTGATGGTGATGGAATAGGTTCTAGTTCTCACTTCAACTCTTCGAGTAATTCCCAGCCATCCTCAAACTCATTCGTGGATGGACTTGAAGACTTAGCTCCCACACCTCATTACTCCTCTAGTGAAGTACCGAAAGATCTCAACATGGAGCATCTCTACCGTGAAAATCTTAGGACTAGAGGTGAATTGCATGAACATCGGGTTGAGTCAAGGAAGGGATTCAAGTATTTGGGGAATATGATTAAGGGATTGGGCAAGAAGAAAAGTTGAAGACTTTGAAGCATTTCATAGAATACATTTTGGTAAACATGTAATGTTGAACAATTTTATTATCTTGGATGTGTATTAACTAAATTCTACTTGTTTGAATTATTTGTTATTTATCCTAAATGTTTGTCATTGTGATTATGATTTGCATAGCTTTGTACATCCTATGTGTTAGTTAGCTTCCTAGATTTTGGTCAGTAGTTAACTTTGGCTCGAAAATCCTTTGGTAAAAATCTGGGCAAACCAAAATTTGAGGAAATACCATTTTTGAACACCACTGGTCGCGATTCCTTATAGAGACGCGGTACCTTATTGATAAGGAACTGCCGCTCCTAGATAAGGAACCGCCGGCTACTGTGTCCGACAAAATCTTTGCTTTACACTATTTTCCTTAATCTGTGTAAACCTTGCTTGATTCTTTGCAAAAACCTGCACATTTCCTAAACTAGGTTAGCTAAATTCATTGTTCACATAAAATGTTTTTAACCCGTTACTAGTTTGGATCATCCCTTCACCCTTTTAAACCCACCTTGTTAGCCATGTTCTTCACACATCAAACCATTCTTCCTTAAACCTTAAACCCTTCATTTCAATCATGGTTTCTACAAGAAGCTCAAATTCATCCAAAACCTCCACCACAAAGAAAAATCTTAAGATTAGGATTAAAATGGCTAAACCCAACTCCCCACCCTTTCACAGTCCCAAGAATGAGATTGTCCCATTTCTCATTTCTTCATCAAACTCACCACCTCTTGCTTCATGCAAGACTTCATCAACCCATGGAACCAACCATTCTCATGGTTCTACCTCCTCTTCATTCCAATCTAGGATGAATGAGCTTTCCTCACCCTTCACTCTAAGTAATCTCTTGGATGTAACCACCCAACCACAACCCATCCAAAGCATTCCTATTGTGAATGACTTGGATGATACCATGGTGACTTCACCATTTACCCCTCCTAACTCACCCTTTTCACCCTTGGAGAGCTTGCCTCCACACTCACCCACTTCACCCTTGGAGAACATACCTCCTCCACCTCACTCAAACACTCTAAACCTAGGTGATCCTAGCTTTTATGGGTATTTCATGCACAATGGCACTAATTGCCCTTGTTGCCTCAACAACTTATATCTCCTTGATATCCTAAGAATGGAGATGATTGGGGCTCACATATAGTTGCAAAGCTTTTTGTTGAGTCTTTTTGCCAATCATCCTCCTAGGAGATAAATGATGATTTTCCCTAATAAGTTTTTCTTTAAACCAAGCCAAGGAAGACTTCTAATCAAGACCTAGTTTTTAATCTAATTTTTATTTTTTAGATAGTTATTGTGTTTCTTTATGTATCTCTTTCATGAATGTTTTATGAATTATGGACATAGCATTGCATGCTTCTATCTTTATGTGGACATTAATCAACTTTAATTCCAAATTAAAATTGAACCTAAATCTATCACAACCTCTAAAAGTTGACTAAAATTTGGCTCAAAATGTTATCTAAAATTTTGTCAACCTTTGTCAAGACATTCTTGGTGAATGTGTTGCTTTTATGCAACCCTAGAAAAATTTAGTGCTAATAGAGGTAAAATTTCAAGTTTTGCAATTTTTTGAAAAAGTCTTAGTTTTTCTCAAAACCCTGGAAAATCTAGGTTTCAAGTCCACTGCACGCGGTTCCTTAAAGAAGCGCGGTTCCTTAAGTGATAAGGAACCGCCGGTCCCTATAAGGTATCGCGGACGGAAAGCCACTTTATGGCTCGTTTATGGTCTTTCTTCATCACCCTATTCCTAGTCAAGATTCCATGTTTACTCTATTTGACTAAACATTCCTTGACACTTTACATTTGATTTTCAAACCTTTGCGTTGTATACTTTCTTCTTATACCCCAACCTTGAGATTTCATTCTCACACCTCAACAATGCCTAACTCTCCCTTTCATAACCTTGACATTTCTTTGTCACAAACCTCCTCACCCAAAGCTTCCTCATCCAAGCTTTCCAAGAAACCGAAAATCTCGATTAAACCTATTTGGATCAAGAAAAATGAACCCTCTTCATCTAAACCACCCAAGAACCCCACCTTCTCTCTAATCAAGTATTCGAATGAGACCTACTCCATTAACCCAATCACCAGAGAAAAGGAGAATCTCCCCCCACCACCAAAACCCTTTGACACCCCTCAACTCAATGATCTTTCAACCTCCCCAAACCTCACAAGGCATTGTGAAAACATTACCTACCCACTCTCCTCACCACCACCAAACCCTAGGTGTGATGGCCTTCCCCCATCAACCAAATTTGTGTTGCATCATGGATCCTCGTGTGCTTGTTGTCGATTTCAACAAATTGAACTTGCTCATGTGTATGAGAAGTTAAATTTTCTTGAATTCCTCATCACTCGACCTCCTCTCAAAGTTTTCGTTCCCGCGGAAAAAACTTCGAATGATGCATCGTCGTCTTATTTTTCCAACTAAAGGGCTACACTCCATTGGAGTCAATTAAACTTTAGTTGTTTAGAGTCATTTTTTAAGCAATCTTGGAAAATTGTCACTATTAGACTAGCTTATGCTTTGTGGTTTATTTTCTATATCTTTTGCTTTAGATACTCATATTGTGTGTATGACTATCTACTTTGTTTGTCTTTTTTTTCATATTTATGTAATATGAAATCTTTGTGTTGTGTTTGTTTTCTATATTTGACCATTCTCTCTTTCTTTTTGAGTTGATCGTGGTTAATATTTACAATTGTTTATGGGTGATGCCATCAATTCTAAATTTTAACCCCTTGACAAATTTATCATCTTCATTGGTTGGATGTTTCCTTTCTACCTCCATTCCACCAATTAAACCTTGATTTTGTCATTTACCTTTTTGGACATACTTAGCAAATACTTGCTTCTAATTTGAGATTTCTTCTCCTTTTGCCTCTCAAGTTACTTAGTAGGTAGTGATCATATATACATTGGTGTTTCTTTCTTTTCTACTAACCTTTGTGTAGCATGTCACCTTATCTCATACACTTGGTGCCCCAAGTAAGGGGGAGCAACCACCAAGGGGGAGCTACTAGCAAAGTCCGGATATCTTCAAAGACTTATGCTTACCTTTTCGCTACGACAAAGAGGGAGAAATGATAGTGATAAACTCGTTAATAATTTGATATTTTGTGTTTCTAAGTAAATGAGTTTATAGTTTGTCGTAATCAAAAAGGGGGAGATTGTTAATGCAAGTGATGCCTAAAAACATTATTAGTGTTAACTAATCTTTCTTAGTTTTGATCACAACAAACTATACAACACATTTAGTGTAAAACACAAAACGAATTATTTAACTAACACTATCATCAAGGTAATAATCATATCACTAACTTTTCTTAATCATACTTAGTGATCATCAAAGTGATTATCCTTAAAACTCACATTTGTTTATATGACAAAGGATTTTTTAATAAACTTTCTTTTTAAGAAAATGTTTTATTAAAATGGAAAATGTAAATTTGAAAATGGCATATTCCATATGCCATAAGAATATCCTTTGAAGGTTTAAAAAACCTCAAATATTCCTACCCTACTAAAAGACAATAAAAGGGAGCGGACTCTACTGGGCGGTACCTTAAATAGCTAGGCGGTTCCTTATCGATAAGGTACCGCCGGCTAGATAAGGATTCGCGCCCAGCTAACCGTTAGACTTTGTCTTCTATAAATAGTGGATCAAATCTCATTTTCCAATAAGCCTCTTGGACGTTTTTCTCATCCCCTTTTCTCTTTTCTATAGCATAATCATTAGTAAATGATCACTTAAAGTGATAGGGATGTTTACATATGATTATCCTCTTGATCCCCTCTTTTACCTTGTCCAATGAGAAGATCACTCACTTACTAGTGTTGTGATAAAGATGAATCCATGAATTAGTCATGTTCATTATGTTATCCTTTTTATTTTTGTTGATCCATTTGTATTTATGAAATACTTGGACTTGTTGTGTTCATCCAAGCTATTTGTAAATACTTGGATTTGTTGTGTACATCCATTGCATATGTGTTTGCTTGGATTTGTGTTGTGTAGATCCAAGCTACATGTGTGTACTTGGATATGTCTAGTTGAGTTGTGATAGATTTGTATAGTAGTTCTCACTAAACTATAAAGTGATGTGGTTGTGTCTTGTGAGTTCTCACTAAACTTGAAAGTGATTAGTAGTTGTGTTGTGTGAAGTTCTCACTTAGCTTCAAAGTGAAGAGTCGTGAAGATTGGTTCTAGCTTTGGATTAGAACTCGAAATCTAGCCTTGTGTCGTTAAATGGTGAAGTAGGCAACGTCGTGAAGATTGGTTCTACCTTGAGATTAGAACTCGACATCTATCCTTGTGTCTTTAAATTGTGAAGTAGGTAACGTTGTGTAGATTGGTCCTAGCTAATGATTAGGTCTCGACATTTAGCTTAGTGTCGGAAATAATGTAAGCGACGATGTAAGGCTTTCTCCGCCAAGAAGGGAGCTTGTGGATATAGTGGAAATCTCGAGTAGGTGTACTCGAGGAGTGGAGTAGAAACGAGGATAGATCCTCGTTGTCGAACCACTATAAATATTGGTGTCTTGTCACTAGGTTGTCTCTTTTCTTACTCTTTACTTATTTCATTATCATTATACTTACCTATTACCATTTCTAATGCATTTGAATTGAACCTAATCATTATGCAACTTAGCTTTAAGTAAAAGATAGTTTTGATACACACTTAATTCAAAGTAACTTAAATTAGGTAACTAATTGAAGAGAAACTATTCAACCCCCCCCCCCCCCTTCTAGTTTCTACAGTATTCTTTCATGAATTTATGTGAGTTGATTATAAGCTTTTTCTCCAATCGCTTGTTAATAAATTTAATTGCAATAAATAAGGTTGTACGATTTGAAAAGTTACTTAGCTTCTAGAACAAGATCGTTTAAAAGTTGCTCGGTATTAATTAGAGTTCATAGCCAAGGCATAACTTATTGAAGCGGTATGCGAAGATTGGCAAGTCCGAAAAGGCCCTAACAAGGCATTAGGGCTACATTTTGTTGCTAAAGATCCCAAGTGATGTGAAGAATCATTTATCAAAAATCAATATGAAGGATCGATACACACGACAAAAAGAAAATACTCCCCGAAAGATCATGGAGAAGTCTATCCGAAAAGACCCTAGCAAGGTATGAGGATAAATAGATCCAAGTTGTTGGAAATACGTTTTTACGTATTTAGAAAGGATCGGTCACTCCAATGATATTAGGCTCGTGATCCAATATAGCCCATATAGCCCACATGTAGGGTGGGCTATATATACCCCCTCCTAGCATGTTAGGAGGGGTTGCTCATTTGGAATTTTCACACTTTCATTTGATCCATCTTTACTTTCTCTCTCTACACCTCTTTTCCTCTCCCTTCTCTCTTTAGTTCATCTTTCTCCATCTTCATTCAATAGATAAATCAAACATTGCTTAATCATAAGAAACTATGGACCTACAATTGGTATCAAGAGCCATGGTTAAATCTTAGGATTTGCGTGTTTTATCTATTAATTTGTTGATCAAATTTTTTTTCTTTTTCTTTTGCTTTAATTTCGGATCTGATATAAAATTTGAATCCGTGTTTCTTATCATTTTTATTTTTCAGTTTTCCATCAGTTTTTTTTATATATACCTTTTCTACCAAGATCATTTAAAATCTCAAAAGTATCGTTTTTTATCAGTTTTCTATCAATTTTTTTATCATTGAAAAAATTTTCACATCAATATCATATTTTTGTCCATCATCTTCTGATTATCAATTTTTTTTATTATAACTTTTGTTTTTTATAATTACCCATAACAAGTTATTTTCTTTTTTTTTCTTTTTTTCTTTTTAATTTTTATTTTTTCTTTTTTTCTTCTTTTTCTCTCTCTCAAATCTGTCAACAGTCTGATATCACGTTTTTGTCTCATCCGTATCTATATTTTCGGAAAAGGGTTATTTATTCTGAAGATTTATCTGAAAAGATCACTTATTCAGAAGAAATCTCTGAGAAGTTCGATTATTCCGAAAATTGGTTCTTTTCTGAAAATTCACTTATTCCGAAGAAATCTCTGAAAAGATCACTTATTTCGAAGAAATATCTGAAAAGTTCACTTTTTCCAAAAATTGACTTTTTTCTGAAAAACCCAGTTATTCCGAAGATTTCTCTGAAAAGATCCAATATTCCGAAGATTTCTCTGAAAAAATCAAGTTTTCCGAAAATCACCACTGTTCCGAAAAAGCTTTGTTTTTCTGCAAATCCTTGTTTCTCTAAGAACTTCACATATTTCGAAGAGCTTATTCCGAACAATTTCTAAAAATCCGAAGAAGACTTGACTCCACTCAAAACTGATTCAATCATAACAGACTCATTCATTCGAAAATTGACTCCTCTTGCCTCGTTTCTTGAATACACCAAAAGAAGGGTGACTCTCGACTCACGTCTCTCTCCACCCAAAATCAGACTCGAACTCAGACCCTTTACTGAACATACTTGACTCACAACCAAAAACTCTTTCGACTCATCTCAACCAAACAAAAACCCAGACTCGATAAACTGAACTCCTAGACTCGACTCTACCACAAACGACATCCCTTCGACACAAACACAAACATGTAAATCTCAGTTTGTTTTTTCTTTCGTTGATATAAGACCATTCGAAGATCCATAAGATCTTCATCATTCGAAAGCAAAATCATCATCGATTTATATATCGAAGGAAATCCTTCTTTTAATATTCGAATGAAAAGAGTGGATTTTAACAAATCTGTTAAATCCAATCTTTAATTCGTTGACAATAAAAATAAAACCTACATGCAATTGTTTGAAACCTATCCGAGACCTTTATGATAAAGACCTTGAAGCCATCAACACTTTCTGTTCTTCGTAGGGTTTTAACTAGACCTTCGAATATAATAAGGAGGTTTGAGATCAATGTATTAGATTGGGTACTGAAGGTTTGAGATCAGGTTTGTTTAGCTAAAAGGCATATAATCTTGGATCTATTTTTTGTTTATGAGTTAAAAGAGGTGATGGATTTAAGAAGATTAGGGTTGTAGTATTTTGGTAGACTGAGATAAGGTGAAAGAGACGGAGGGATCTATCATTTTTTTTGTGGTTGAGTTTTGAGTTTTGACAGATGAAAGGGGACGGAGGTTACAAGGTTAAGGTTGTATGTGAAGTAAAAGAGAGAGAGAGAGGGAGAGAGAGAAATACATATAAAGATAGTAAACTTTGACCAGGCCACGTGTTCTTGCCCAAGCCACGTGTTGAATATATAGACGTGTTTGATTTTAAAGACGTTAAATCAAGATTGTGAAGTAAAAGTTTATATTCAACACGTTATATTCAATAGGTATAAAGACGTGTTTGATATTAAGGTTGTTGTGAGGCTAATTAGGCTGTTGTTGAATATATATCAGATTTTTATTTTTTTTAATTTTAGTTAAGTAAATTTTTTAAGTTATGTTTACTTTTTACATTTTTATATTTTAAAGTTAACTTTTTAGTTAAATTAATTTTGTATATTTGTCAATCGATATATTTGGATTTGGCACATCGTGTTGAGGCGGGTCAAAGTGGTAAAATATTTGACGGGTAAAAAGTTGTTTGTGTCCGGATTTGAAGACAAAAGTGACGAGACAAAGGTGATAGGATTTGAAGACAAAAGTGACGAGACAAAGGTGACAAGATTTGAAGACAAATATCAAGAAAAAGTGTGCCGACCAAGAAATTATTGAGCCGAGAAAAGAGTTATATCACCAAACGAGGATTTTTAAGAATCATTTACTGATCTTTCGTTGGTTGTTGTCATATCCCAAGAGTTTCCATTTTTCTAAGTTTCTTCACGAATTGGTAAATTCCGAAAACAGCCACATCCACAATCATTTTTTATCAAACATAAATGGATTTGTTGACTTCAACGTTTCAAGAGGGTGAATTGCATCTAATGCAAGACATAGCAAGAGAAAGTGGTATCACTTCAGTTCGACTACTTCAGTCACATATTATGACCATTGCATGGGTTCAAGGAGGAAGCGAATTTGTGACACTCTTTGGTCAAAATCATTATACATTCATCGATTCACTATTCCTCAACTTGCACCAACTTGCTGATCAACTTCAATAAGAAGACTTTAATCACTCTACATTGGCACTTGCTTATAAGGCTCTTGTGACACAACTCACGTCTTTCCTCTAATTCAATATCATCAAGTCTGACAATTCAGGGATATGCCGGTCATTTCATCAATACACACAGAACGAGGTTAAAGACTTCCGTGATAAACTGTTGAAATTTATGACATCGGTTTCGTCTTTGATTTATGAAAGATCCAGACTTCAGCAAGCGTATGATTATGGATTGAAATAATATATGATGCAGATGCAAGAGGAGAATGGTCATATGGTTGACAAGTTGGAGCCTAACGATGGCATGAGCGCGGAATCAGAAGGACAACATGATACCAGTGGCACGTCAGGGAATGCTCACGAGATTTCTTTTGATGACACCTTACACGTTTATGACGAAGAGCCTGAATACATGGTACAATGTAATGTTGTTTATGATGTATATGCTGATGAAATGACGCATATTGAGCATTCTGAACCTAATTATGACAAACATGGGATGGAAAAGAGTGATAGAAATACCACTTCTGATTCATCCGATGTGAGTCATAATGGGGGAGAAAGCGTTCAAAATGCTAAACATCATGATAATTGTCTTATAACAGCTTCTGATTCCAAGATTAGAGAGCTCGAAACAATTGTAGCTCAACAATCAAAAGATCTTGAGGATGCCAAATTAGAATTTTCCAAGAAAACAGACAAATTTGAAACATATTTTGAAAAACTTGAAAAGTCAAACGTTGTTCTTGAAAGAAAATTGGATCAAAAAGTTTTAGATTCTAAAGCTGAAAAGGATAATCTTTTGAAACAAATTCAACTGCTAGAATCTAAGTTGGCATCCCAAGATATATTGCTCAAAGATAATGAGACTTTAAAAGCTCAAGTTCAGGAAAAGGTTTTTGCTATAGCTGAGTTGAAAAACGAATTGAAAAAAACTAAAGGATCTAGTGTGGATAATAAGCTTGAAAAACCATCAATCTTGGGGAAACCGCCTCAAATTCAGTCTGTTAGACAACCTACTGCATTTAGATCCGAGCGATCTCAATCCTCAAGACAGCGGTTTGCCTCCCAAGTTGATTTGGTTCATCTTTCTAGACCAGTCACTCCAGCAACTAGGCTTAATGTAACAAAAACAGCTTTAGAAAGACCTAATCACATGATTGCCTCTAGTTTATCTAAGAATAGTTCAAAGAACACGTCTAGAACTAGTTCAAATGATGTGCGCCATGATTTTGGTCAAAGGGAAGCTATTCAAAAGACACAAGTAAGAGATAGGAATTTCAAACCTAGTCAAATGTCTTCTAGTTTACCCAACACTGCTAACCGTAGCATGTCATCTCCTAGGAGCATCGATCAATCATCTAGGAATTACTCGGACATTAAATATGCTACTTGTAAAACATGTAGAAAATGTGTCTTTACGGCAAATCATGATTCTTGTGTAAAAAATTACTTGATGAGGTGAACTCCCGTGCTAGACTTAAAACCTAGTGGTTAGCTAAAATCAAACCCATGGGTAAAGTTTGGCGCCCCACTGGTAGAACTTTCACTCTTGTAGGAAACGAGTGCCCTTTAACTAGGATAGTCTCCGATTCTACTAAGACTACTAGGGAGGAAATTGATAAAAATGATACATCACTTAAGCCTAAACATAAGGTTTTCTATAAAAGGAAACGTTTGCCAGCTAAGACAAGTGAATCATCTACTCAGGTCGCCTCTGACACAAGTAAAGCCAACTATGAACCCCCACGTGCTTCTAAAATTAATATCGCTAACCCATATCAAAGCATGCAAATTCCTAATGAGAATGCAGGTACCAAAGTTGATGTTCCAAAAGAACGAAGCGGTCCAATCGTTGTATACCGTTCAACTAAGGACACTCTTAGAGTTTGGTTGCTGAAGAAGCAGATATCAGAGAAACAAGTATCTCAGGGGATTCATGGTTAAAGCTTACAACATGATTTACAGTCACATTACAGGCTGTAACTCGTTCGTCAAAGATAGGAAAGCTTATCGATCAATGATAAACTTATCATCATTAACGAGAAATTAAATTTTCTTGGACACGAGCTTACATTTAAAACTATTCTACGGTTTTAAGCTCGTGTAGAGGACTTATAGTCACATTACAGGCTGTAACTCGTTCATCAAAGAAAGGAAAGTTTATCGCCGATGATAAACTAATCCTCACAACGAGAAATTAATTTTTCTCGGGCATGAGCTTATGTTAAAAACATTCGAAGTTTTTAAGCTCATGCACAACGGCTTGCAGTCACATGTCAGATTGTAACCCGCGATTCTAAGAAAGGAAAGTTTATCTATGATGATAAACTTATCCTCATTAACGAGAAATTAAATTTTTCTCGGACACGAGCTTACATTAAAACTATTCAAAAGTTTTAAGCTCGTGTAAATGACATATAATTATATTTCAGATTATGCCCTGGACTTCAAGGCAAGGAAAGTTTATCACCGATGATAAACTTATCCTTACAACGAGAAATTAATTTTTCTCGGGCATGAGATAATATTAAAAACATTCGAAGTTTTTAAGCTCATGCACAATGACTTACAGTTAAATATAAAACTGTAACTTGGACTTCATATTTAGGAAAGCTTATCTTTAAAGATAAGTTATCCTCATAACGGGAAATTCATTTTTCTCGGTCATGAGCTTGTATTAAAACATTCCAAGTTTTAAGCTCAGAAAGGAAAGTGAATCTTTTAAATAAGAGAACTTTTCCTCATAACAAGAAACTCACCTTTCTCGGTCATGGGCTTTACGTTAAAACATTCAAAGTTTTTCTCGCTCATGAAAACGACTTCTACGTAAATGTCAACTTAGGACTCGTTCTTCAGTTAAAAGGAAAGTTTATCACCGATGATCAACTTATCCTTAACAACGGGTAGTTTACAACTTCTCGGACTTGAGCTCGTTTTGTAAGATATTCAACATCTTAAGCTCAAGTAATTGGTTTTCAAAACTTTGAACACAATTTTTCGAGAATTTCTCAAAAGGTTTTTCTAAATCTTTCAAAATTGTGTGTTCAAAAACGTTTTGATAAAAAGAGCATGTCTTCTGTAATTGACAATATTTACGATACTAGAAATGTCATTCAATAATGACACGGGGTTGTAAATAAAGTTCGAGCAGAAGTTCAAACGTTTTAAAACATGCTCAAAATGGTTTGCTATTATTTCAGATAGCAACCCGTTTTTCATACTCAAGTCAAGCATTTCACCGGAAAGCTTTGACTCAACAACGGGAATTAATTTTCTCGGGGATGGTTTATTTTTTTACCCATGTAAGGGATTGTGTTTACGGAATAACACAATCTAACACGAATTTATGTGTGTGTCAGTGCATTTATTTGTTAAAACAAGAGAAATCTTGTTTTTATGAAGTTATCATCTCCACCAACCGTAGCAATTTACAATTGATATCTACATACTCGAAGATGCGACTACTCAAACGCGACTACAACTCTTTCAATAGAACACGGGTCAACAATTGAGGGGGAGCAATTGTCCAGCATTCAGAATCCTTGATGCCGAGAGTGCCAAGTTCACATATTGGTGTCAAGAAAACGATATCAATCATACACATGGAGTCAAGAGATAACTTCAGACATGACGAGGTGACCAACATTCGTGAACAAGAACCATGTGATTCTATCATATGATGTTTCTCCATCATTCAGGTCCAACCTCGTATATTGCTAATCTTGTGAATACATTATCATATATGATCTTTTCACGTGATAAATACCTTACACTTGTGTTTAAAAAGTATTTAATTTACGTTTCAGGTACACCCTCATTAATTTGAGGGGGAGCTTGTGTAATTCATGAAGATAATTGGATTTGCATCTTTCTTCCCAAATTTTCTTAAAATGCTATTAAATAAATTGATATTAAAAACATAGATTGGGTTAATATTTTTAATATGGGGGAGAAAATGTGATTTAATATGGGAAATGATTAATAAAAAATGGTTTGACTTAACGTGATAGCTCATCCTGACATGTGTGAAATGTTTTCGAATATCGTGGCATATGTTAAAGGGGAGAAAAACGGATTTGTACTTAAAATGGATTTCATGGTGATTTATACTTACCCGCAACCCATTTATTTCACGACGATGAAGATTGTGGTGACATAAGGATGGTAGGATAGGTTAAAGTCCAATGATTCCTGTTGGGTCAAAAAGTTGGTGTGGCAGAAACTCAAAAACGAAAAAAACATGAAGATATTGTCTAAGCGTTGTCAAGAGCAATACAAGCGTTGACAAGAGCAAACTAAGCGTTGATGGCTCAAGCATTGTCATGTGCAATCCAAGCATTGTCACATGCAATCCAAGCATTGACAGAAACGTAGACAAAGAATCCTATGGAAGCTTCTATTTAGATAAACATGCAGGATATATTCTGTATAAGTTTATTTAAATAGAAGATTTACATGTTTATTTGATTTTATCTCTTGTAAACCCTAATCCTTACACTATAAAAGGAACCAAGGGTATTAGGTTTAATCATAACTTTCAATCACAATGTAAACGTAAAGCGTGTGTTGCACTAGACGTGGTATTAATGTATACACGTCTAGTGGTTGTTTATTATTAATATAATGAGCAACCCAATTGTTTTAATTCATGTTCTTTGTGTCCAAACACCTTGTTAAACGTGTTTCATTCTATTACGCCTTGATTCAATCAAGTGAATGAGATTCGTTCCTAGTAGCTAAAAGATTCGAGGAAACTAAGGTTTCCACAATTGGTATTAGAGCCTCGTGGCTCGTGATGCTAGGACCAACAAGGTGTTCGTGTTTTGAGAAGAAAAGAAAAATCTGTGTAGATTTTTCTGGACGTTTTTGTGTGCGCAGCAGTATTCAGAAGGTCATAACTTTTGATTGGACCGTTGGATCATCACGAAATTTCTTGTGTGTATTCTATACACATATATTTAGACATCCACCGAAGGGATTGTCAAGTTTTACCCCCAGTCAAAAGTTATTAGGCGTCAAATTTGGCTGTAGAGATGATTTTCAGTTTTCTGTTCTTTTATCATAAATTTGAAACTAGGGTTTTATAAAAACCCTAACTCAATTGTGAAGCAGAAAATCTGTTCAGATGGGTTACTCTTGTGGTGATGTGAAGTTCTAGGGTTTTGGGTTCATTCTAAAAACTCTATGATTGATGTAACAAGCTGTTGTGGTGGTCTCCACAAAGAACTTTATTTTAGGGTTTTTCATAAACCCTAGATTTATCATTATTATGATACAACATGTGGTTTCATACGGTGTTTTGTGGACAGCAGATCAAGTACAAGCAACAGGTATACATCACGCAAGGAGCCAAAATATAGCAGCTAACATGGAAATTAGTTAAAGATTGCCACACGTAGCAGTTTAATATTCCACGAGAATATTGGGATTTGTTCTATTTTTGGACGTGATTGGAAATAGTCAAGTGATCGTGATATCTTGGAAAAAGGGTGATATCACGTGCAAAAAGGAACAAAGCAAAGAAAGTGGCTGCATAAAAGTGCAAGTTAATATTCTTCTGTTATATGATGTGGATCACGTGAAGGTTAAAGTAAAGGACGCAAGAGAAAAGATTATTTGTTTTTGTGAAGAGATGTTCGCTCATGATTGATATTTAATGAGCATGACGTGTAGCTTTTGAATGGATAATTGTGGTACCCAGCAAGACCTATCCACGTGGGATAAATGAAACAAAAGTAAAACGGGTAGCAGTGATTCTTCATGGGCTTCATGTTATTTGTTAAATATCACATATCAATAGAAGGTAGGATAAACACGCATGATGCTTGGGACATGCTAATTATCACGTGGGTTGATCATGTGATTTACATTGGCTATTAAAGGGACGTGATATATTTACACGCAAACAAATTTATTTGTTTAAATGTTCGTGTCGTTGATGGTTATATGTATAGACGTTGACAGTTGAAGTAGACACTGACAAGATTTAAGCTTGACGCTGACAAGAATAAGTCAAACGCTGATGAGAAGCGTTGACATGTGTTGTCCGAGAAGTGATTGTTTAAGCGTTGATATGCTTTGTCCGATATCATACAATGAATGTGTTTAAGAAGTTGGACAGTAAGGGATCTCGGATAACAAAAGAATGGATGCTGTTTGAGAAATTTTATACGTTTTTAGCACACAAAAAGGAGGAATTTACACACGAAGGTACTTGGAATCTCCGTTTTTATTCAGAATATCAAGTTGATATTTATGGCTCGGATATTTTTAAAAGGGATTAATGATTTTAATGCGAGTTAGCAACAATTCGTGAGGTAATTTATTGGATTTGATTATGTAATCGAGGTAACCTTGTAAAAGAGTTATCCGTCTAATTGCTTTTACATATGATATGAAGAATAAGTTTCGTCATGAAGAGGTGTTGGCTTAAGGGGAAGAATTCTTATGGTATGTTTGATGTTTGAAGAAGATTTTCGCGAGTTTGTGTTTTATCATATCTTTAAATCATGGATGGATACCATTGATTTGAAAATAACTTGTTCGTGCTTTACATGGTTGGTGACGAAGACTTGTCATAACACTTGAAGGAGTTACATTATCGTGCTCAGTGTCTCATATAGGATGAGAATATTGACAAGGGATCGAGGTCTACTTATACTTGGTAGAGTCTAAGTTCTTTATCACATGGATAGTACAAGACATGGAACACAAGGTTGGGTTATTCTACTTCTACATCAAGATTACTTTATTTATTTTTCTTCAAGATCATTATACAGAGCCTACATTTGGAGAATCTTCAAGATTGCATACATTGTTTACTTCCCTGTTGATGTGACAAAAAGGGAAAGACATACATGCTACACTTGAGTGGAAGCAATTTGAAGATAATGTACAACTTACAAGAGATACATAAAGAGTTTTGCCGACATCAACTAGGGGAAGATTGTTGGGTCAAAAAGTTGATGTGGCAGAAACTCAAAAACGAAGAAAACATGAAGATATTGTCTAAGCGTTGTCAAGAGCAATCCAAGCGTTGACATGAGCTAACTAAGCGTTGATGGCTCAAGCATTGTCATCTGCAATCCAAGCATTGTCACATGCAATCCAAGCATTGACAGAAACGTAGACAAAGAATCCTCTGGAAGCTTCTATTTAGATAAACATGCAGGATATATTCTGTATAAGTTTATTTAAATACAATATTTACATGTTTATTTGATTTTATCTCTTGTAAACCCTAATCCTTGCACTATAAAAGGAACCAAGGGTATTAGGTTTAATCATAACTTTCAATCATAATGTAAACCTAAAGCGTGTGTTGCACTAGACGTGGGATTAATGTATACACGTCTAGTGGTTGTTTATTATTAATATAATGAGCAACCCAATTTTTTAATTCATGTTCTTTGTGTTCAAACACCTTGTTAAACGTGTTTCATTCTATTCCGCCTTGATTCAATCAAGTGAATGAGATTCGTTCCTAGTAGCTAAAAGATTCGAGGAAACTAAGGTTTCCACAATTCCTCTAGAAACGAAGGAATCTTCCCAAGGACATTCCATAGCTAGAAATAGTAGTCTTTAGGAAAGATGGAGAAAGATTGTGAATGTAGCTGAATGCCGACCAAGTACTTAAGTTAGCACTGGAACAATCACAACAAGGTGCTAGTTATGACGTATTGGTAAGCAATGAAGGGGTTGAAGAATGAAAAAGAATTGTAAAGATAAAGGGTGTAAAGAAAGAAGCCCTCCTTACAACCTTAGGCAGAAACCGGGTCAATACATATGTTATTAAGATCATTGTTTAATGATTCTTGATATTGAAGAAAGACATCATGGACCCAGTGATGCAAGGCACAACCCATCCCATCTAACTCAGATATCTCTTAAAAGATATTTGTTTTAATCACACAGAGACAACACATTATCTATTAATTTATTCACTCTGAATAAATTGGTATTGAAATGGTGGCACTCCTCTCCAGCCTCCGATCACTAAAAATCCAAAATGCACGATCGAGTCTAGAGCCATTTGAGATCATCAAATATCTCATTAGGACACACTTTCATAATTCCTTGCTTCTTTACACACTGTGAAAAGTAAGAAATATCTTAAGAGTCCTACGCAAAGTCTTCATGATCTTGCCTGAACATCCGAGTAATACGAAATTATTTACAATGAAGATGGAAATCCTTCTTGGGCGAATATCAAAAAGCTCATGGTAGGTGACTTGTGCGATTCTTTATGAATCAAACTTGTGATAACTGGAAAGTAACAGTGGTTTAATTCTTAAATGAATTTAAACACGTTCCAGGCCTCTACGCGATATCCTAGTGATCTTGCTAGAACACTCAAAGTGATACCTTAGTGTTCACAGTGATGAGTGGAAATCCTTCTAGTGTTAACCTCAAACAGCACTTGGTAGGTAACTTGCAAGATTTTATACGAATCAAACTCGTGACAACTGGAAAGCAACGATGGTGCGGTTCTTAATTAAATTTCACTTGTTCCAGGAACATGAATTGACGGCTTCAAATCATGCGGATATTATTATCCAAATGATTCACTCTTTATGTTCGCAGTCAGCTTTGGACGGTCGAATAAATAGAACGGGTTTACCCGCGAAATCTTGTCAAGGAGGTTCTTAATTGAAACTACCTGCCACAAGTACGATATTTAATATCGTCCAACGGTCTTCACCGACCGGAGGTAAAATGCTACCGAGTTAGAATGAAATGTTCAAGGCCATTTCATTCGTGTATATGTTTTGTTGCTAACTGTCCTATGCAGCGTAACAAGAAGGTCGCATTGCGGTGTACAATCCAGAAGAATTCGTCACCACATGCTTATACTACATACACTTAATACTTCAACAAATTCAAGAAAGACTGAAAGTCAAGTCTTCCACTGTATCAAACTCTGATGCTTTCAAGAATTTATAAAGGTATAAGTATGTGGAACATGAAGTTACGAGGAAGAAAATTTCACAAGTGATGAATGCACAAGGTCAAGGTAAGGAAACATGCTCAAGACTAAAGTCAAAGGTCTCATCAGCATATTCACAAGAACAAGATCAAAGACTCAATCATAGTATGCTAGGTTTAAGATTTTGTAAAATGGTGTTACCTCACTTTGGGGGAGATTGTTGGAAATACATTTTTCTAAGGAAAGTCTCGGTCACATCATTATTAGCATAGATCACGAGCTATAGACTATTTAGGACATTGTAACTTGGAGTGACCTACCTTTGGGGGAGATTGTTGGAAATACGTTTTTACGTATTTAGAAAGGATCGGTCACTCCAATGATATTAGGCTTGTGATCCAATATAGCCCATATAGCCCACATGTAGGGTGGGCTATATATACCCCCTCCTAGCATGTTAGGAGGGGTTGCTCATTTGGCATTTTCACACTTTCATTTAATCCATCTTTACTTTCTCTCTCTACATCTCTTCTCCTCTCCCTTCTCTCTCTAGTTCATCTTTCTCCATCTTCATTCAATAGATAAATCAAACATTGCTTAATCCTAAGAAACTATGGACCTACACAAGTCCTAAAAGGAGGCGGATCGTTGTATATCAAAGTAAAAAATAATGATTGGAGAAAAATGAAGAAGTCGTGGTCCAAATATGAAGAATCTCTCAAAACTTCAAGTGAAGAAATTCCTATTATGAAGAGAAGACCATAATTTCAAGAACGTCTCTCAAGATTCGAAGTATGAAGTTGCTGCCAAATATCGGTCCGAGAAAGGTCTCAAATCGTGAAGCGAGTTATGCCAAGATATGAACTTTAAGAGGTCCCGAGAAGTAGTTTTAAAAGATTTTATCCTTTAGCTAACTATTGATTAAATCGTACCACTTTATTTTCAGCCTAAATAAACTATTGAAATAAGTCAAACAATGGGTCCTCGTGATCATTCAAGACAATCATAAAATATATGAGATACACCTAGGAATAAGGGAGTCTAAGTGAATAATTGGGCCACATGAGTTCGTGTTAGTTTGCTAACTTATAATAACAATGATCTCGTTCTTAAGCTTGGTATGAGGAACGTGAAACTTGAGGGTGATTAACATTCATGACTGCCAAAACCCCAATGTAAGTCTTTGATTTCTTTACTTGTTTTGTACATATTTCTATCTTTTTAGTTTCCTTAAAGTTTAGTATTTAATAAAGGCCAAGGTGGGTTATTTATGATGAAATATGTAAATCGTGCTTTGAAATTAATGCATTGCATGAGGGCATTGCAATGGTCAAGTGTAGCGGATTTAATAAGTGTGAAAACACTTATCCTTTTACCACTTATTTCCAATAATAACAAGACCAAAATATTTTATGTCGTAAAAGTCGGAATTATGTGTGTTTTGTGTTTTTATTGTGTTTCAGGATAAAAATATGAAAAAAGGAGAAAACACGGGCTAGCACGGGCTTTTATCGAAGAAAACGAGAAAATACGAAGTCAAAAGATCATGAGTGCAAAGAGAACGAAAGTCCAAGGCCTATTCTAAAGATTTATAGAAGAATAAGACTAAAGACGGAAGTTTAATGAAGTCGAAGAACTAAGTCTAATTAAAGAAGAAAACTATAAGACGAGTTCAATTAATATCGACAAATCCCGAGACGACGTCGAGAAAGACAAAGAATATAAATCAAGTCGAGACGAGAAGAAAGAAAAAGGAAGCAACACATGCACCTCCCCACCTCCTATATATACCCTCCTAATTACACATTAGGAGGGTGTTAGCTAGTTTATTTTTCTTTGGTAGTTTTTATTTTTAGAGAGAGAAATTGTTTAACTTCTCTCACTAGAATTTCATCTTTTCTTTCTTTCATGTTTAAGCTTTAGTTTAATCTTTTGTTTTGGAATCTTTAATCTACAAGTTCAAGTTTAAGCTTTTCATCTTTGATCTTCTTCTACCTTTCTTGATTTTGTTATCTTTGATCCGAAATAATCTTTGATCTTGTTTTATCTTGATCTTTATGTGATTAAAAAGTTTATCTTTTTATTCATATATAAGCTTTTCATACGATTAAGATTTAAGCTTATCATTCTTATTGGCTTATTTTGTGTTTAGCTTATTTAATTTTTAGTTTTCTTAAAAAGTCTCGTCTTATTAAAGTTTGTTTTAAAAGGTTTGCTTATTTAAAGTTTTGAAAGTTTCTTATTCGTTCTTATTCAGCTCTTTTCATTATAAATTTGGTAAATTTTCGGATAATGCTTATTAAATCATTGCTTATTTGGTTTTGCTTATCACGAATTGCATACCATCGGAAAAGGGTAAACCCTTTTCCGACAGCTCATTCCGATCACTACATCGGATTTGGGTTTGTAATTCCGACGAGTATTCCGATCCCAGTATCAGAAAAGGGTTTTGGATTCCGACGGTTATTCTGATTGGGATTCCGACAGAGGTGATCATTTGATATTCTGATAGCTTTGGGTTACCAATATTCCGATCGTTTTCTTTTTCTTGTATTCCGATAGATTTCGATTTTCATTATTCCGATACTATCCTAAATATTCCGACTTGATATCTTTGGTTTATTCCGACTGTATTCCGACTACAGCATTCCGATGGGATTCCGATAATTGGTATTCCGACGGATTGAGTTTTTATTTTTACAAAGTTTTAAGTTTTAAGTTTTGAATTCACTTTTTAAGTTTTAAATCATTTATTTTTAACTCGTAACTTTTAGTTTAATTTTCAAACATTTTATTTTTACTCAACGACATTATCATATTTGCTTTTAGTTTAAAATAGATAATCACACCATTTATTTTCCACCAAGAACGACTGAGTCGCACTTTCAACTTGTAATCAATTCGCAAAGACTGGAATCAACGAACTTTCATACGAGAAAATATCTTGTATTAATGCTATAAAAGGAAAGTTTTAAAATGTACGTACGTTTATTAAGAGTACTGTTCATGGTAAAAGCATGTGGGTTTTACAATATCGGTCCGAGAAAGGTCTCAAATCATGAAACGAGTTATGCCAAGATATGAACTTTATGATATTTCGAGAAGTCGTTTTAAAAGATTTTGTTCTTTAGCTAACTATAGATTAAATCGTCCTACTTTATTTTCGACCTTAATAAATTATCGAAATAAGTCAAAAATGCATCCTCGTGATCATTCAAGACAAAAATAAAATACAAGAGATACATCGTAAGAATAAGGGGGTCTAAGTGAATAATTGAGCCACATGAGTAGGTGTTAGCTTTACTAACTTATAATAACAATGATCTCGTTTTTAAGCTTGGTGTGGAGAATGTAAAACTTGAGGATGATAAATATTTATGACACCAAAGCCCTGATTTAAGTCTTTGATTTTTTCACAAGTTTCTTCCATCAAACAATTTCTAGTAAATAGATAATGTGAAATTGTATATCTTTTTCTTTTGGGTAATTTTCTATCTTTTTAGTTTCCATAGTGTCGTAGTATGTCATAAGGGCCAAAGTGAGTTAATTATGAGGTTGTAAATGTTGCTTTGAAATTAATGCATTGCATGAGGTCATTGCAATGGTTAAGTGTAGGGTATTTAATAAGTGTGAAAACACTTATCCTTTTACCACTTAATAAAAATAAAAACAAGACCAAAACGTGTGTTAAATGTCGTAAAAGTCATAATTACTCTTGCTTTGTGTTTTTGTTGTGTTTTAGGACCAAAAGATGAAAAGGGAAGAAAACAAGGGATTTCACAGGCTTTTATCGAAGATAAAGACAACAGACAAGTCAAAAGATCAAAAGTACAAAAGAACGGAAGTCAAAGGCCTATTCTGAAGAATTATTGAAGAAAAAGATCGAAGACGGAAGTTTAACAAGTCGAAGAACCAAATCTAATAAAATAAGAAATTAGAAGACGGGTTTAATTTCATTTATCAACGAATCCCAAGTCAAAGTCGAGAATGACAAATTTATTGTCAAGACGAGAAGACAAAAGAAAAGAAAGAAGGAGCACATCACTTACCATTCCTCCACTATATAAAGACATTTTTCTTTCATTTGTAAAAGTTAGTTTTTCATTAGTAGTTATTAGTTTTCGATTAGGAGTAGAATACTTTTCTCATTTTCTTTAATCTTTTCATCTTTAAACTCTTAATTTTTCTTTAATCTTCATTGCTAAACCTTTAATCTTCATCTTTTCATTAAGCTTTTTATTAATCTCATTCTTCCTTTCTTGTTTAAATTTATGTTTGAGTTGATTAATCTTGTTAGCTTATTTGTGTTTATTGCTTATTTGATTGTGTTGCTTATTTCTTGTTTTTATTACTTTTTATGTGGTTGATTTTTATAGCTTATTGTGCTTATTTCTTATTTTATGCTTGGCTTATTTTTATTTTAGTGGATTTGGTAGCTTAATATTTTTAAAATAGATTTTATTGTTTTACTTATTTGGTGCTTTTTAGAGTTTTATTTTGTGTTTTGTTTTGCATATTTTAGAAATTAGTTTAGCTTAATTTTTACTTATTTGCTTTTATTAATCTTTTGCTTATTTTTTCATTTTAAGTCAAAACCCTGAATTTAGTAGATTTCTATTTTCCGACTTTAGCAAAATTTCATAATCCGATTTTTAAACTTTTTAGTAAACCCTCATTCCGACATTATTGCCAAACCCTTATATTTCGAATTTATATATATCTAGGATTGCGACATTCTAGACTATATAGAATTCCGACTTTATCCCATGTTTTATATTCAGAATTTAGCAACATGAATTCCGACTTTAATATTAAAACCAATTCCGATTTTCTATGTTACATGTAATCTGACTTTTATTGATCATTCATTTTCCCGCCACGATATAATCTTATTGCGACATTAAGGGCTTAGAATCCAATATTTTATATACTAAAAAATCCATACATAATCCGAATTATTGCATGGGCCACCAAGAAACAGATTGTCACTATCCGATTTTTTTTTTATTATTGCATGGTCCACCAAGAATCCGAATTTTAATTGGTAAATACATTATCCGACACTATTTAGCATACACGATTCCGAATCTAGAAATAATACTTTCCAATTTAATCCGACTTCTGCTTGTTACTTTTTTTCCTTTCCCGCCATTTTCATTGACAGATTCCGACATTTATTATCTTAACAAATTCTGACTTTTTACATTTTTTCCATATTGCGGCTTTATGTTTTTATGTTTTAAATTCCGACTTTTGTACTTTATTTAGATTCCGACTTTTAAATTGTTTTTAGCAAATTCGGACTTTAAAACTTTTTAATCCGACTTTTACACTTTTATTTTATTTCGACATTCATTTTTTCCCAAATTTATTTACTTTGTTTATTTTTATTTTTACCATTTTTCTTTATTAGTTTTTATTAAGTTTTAGTTCATCTAGTTTTACAATTTTTTTCACATTTTATTTTATTAATAGCTAAAGATAATCAAATTTGTTTTTATCCACCAAAAACGATTAAGTCCACCTTGAACTGAAAATCAATTCGAATCGAAACGAGAACAATTTTTCTTATTAAAAACTAGTTATTAAAATACTCATAGGCTTAAGAAATATTATATACTTTCTTCATAGAAGGAATCCGAACGAACTATGGTTTAAAGATATTATAAATTGTGCACCCGTTTTCCTCTCCATGAAAAAGGAGATAAACGAGAAGGAACGCAAACTAAATTGATTAATTAACGATATTATCTAATATTTAATATCACATAAAAGGAAGAAACGTCTTGACCACCATGTGTTAGGACGATTAATTGTCCTAGATTTTTGGGAAACCGATTCAAGAAATCTTGATGCATACGCTACTTATCACTACCAAGTAGACGGTTAATGTGAACGGGATTAATCAAACCATGTGGAACGGTTTTCAAATGTGCGATATATAGTCATCTAGGCGAAAAAATGACAATACGTGACACTTTAAAGTGGAATTAATACACGGAACGACCTAAAAGTTAATAATGAGAAAACTCACTAACCAAAACCGACGTCGTCGAGAAACATTTGACATACAAGAAAAGACTTAGGGAACGCTGTAGAACCATGTACAAGTCGGAAGAAATTTTCCTTCGTTTTAATCCTAATAAGATTATAGTAATTTTAATCTTAACAAAGAACACCATGAAAGGAAGATAAAAATTTAATTGACCTCTTATTTTGACAACGACATCGACGTGCTAGTTTTGAGGACAAAACTCAATTAAAGGGATTACGAATGTCACACACGTGAATTTTGAATCTATTTAATTTACGTGAAACGCAATAGTTCGGGTTAGACTTGTCTGTCTATAGACGTTCCCGATTGTTTACGCGTATTTTGTGTATGAATTTAAATTTTTATAAATGACAATCGTGAAAATTATTATTTGAATGACTTATGGTTTCATTTGTGCTAAGGATTACTATTTTAGGAGTCGACATTTATTTATGTCGACGTGTGGTAGGTGTGTAAACACCCATCCTTTTTACCACTTAACTACAATAATAACCAAGCCAAAACTTGTATTTTATGTCGTAAATGTCGGAATTATGGGTGGTTTGTGTTTTTGTTGTGATTTAGGGCGAAAATATGAAAAAGGGAGAAAACACGGGCATTCACGGGCTTTTATCGAAGAAAAAGACAAAAGACGAATTCGAGAAATCAAGAGTGCAAAAAGAACGGAATTCCAAGACCAATTCTGAAGATTTATCGAAGAAAAAGTCAAAAGACGGAAGTTTACTAAAAGCCGAAAAACTCAAGTCTTATTTATGAAGAAATTTCAAGACGAGTTTAAAGAAATCCCGAGACAAAATCATTAAAGTCGAAGAACTAAGAAGATTAAGGACTTAATGATTCAATTAAAGAAAGAAGAAAGAGGGGAGGAAGCTTCCTCTAAGCACCTCCCTAATCCTCCTATAAATAGTCTCCATTTTCATTCCATTTGTTGTTGTTGGCTAGTTTGACAAACTATGCTCTTCCATCTTTAATTTTTGCACCTTAATTACTTGCACCTTTAATTACCTTGTCATGTACCTTTAATTCCTTTAATTTTAAGTAAGTTTCTTTTTCATGTTATTGATTCTTTATCTTTATTGTTGATCTCTCATCTTCCTTTCTTGTGATTGATTTAATCTTATGTTATTTTCATGTTCTTGAGCTTTTATTAAATTGATTAAGTGGGTTTTTATTATTGTGATCATTATTGTTAGTGTTATTGATTTGGTTTGATTGATTATCATTAGTTGATCATTTGTGGTTAATCTTGTTTAATCTTTTGTGTTGATTTAATTAGTTTTGATTAAGATTCGTGTTCTTTTTCATTCCCTGTTCTTCACTACTGTTTATGTGCCCAGATTCTGAATAAGTGCTTTATGTTCCGAACCAAGCATTTCTTTCTTTTATTCCGAACCAGCATTTACTTTCAATTTATTCCAGATCAGTCCTTTATTCCGAATCAGTGTAATCATTCCGAATCAAATCTTTTATTCCGAATCAGTTTGTGATTCCGGATCAAGGAAATGTTCCGAATGAGCTTTCTAGTTTAATTATTCCGAATCAGTATTTTTGTTCCGAATCAGTGAATGTTCCGAATGAAGCATTTTGTTTATTTTATTCCGGATGAACGTTTTTCTTGTTTATTCCGAATCGGCATTTATTCCGAATGAAGGATTATTCTAGATGACAGATTATTCCGGATGAAGACTATTATTCCGAATAAAGGATTATTCCGGATGAAGCAATTTGTTCCGGATGAAGCCTATTATTCCGAATAAAGACTTATTTTGGATGAAACAATTTGTTCCGGATGAAGCCTATTATTCCGAATAAAGGATTATTCCGGATGAAGTTATTTATTCCGGATGAAATACTTTATTCCGGATGAATGTGTTTTTCCGAATGAGCACTTTTTATTAGTTTTATAATTTCAGTTTTGGTTTATTTTAAGTTTATGTTTTTGAATTTTAAACTTTATTTTTCCCGCCTTTTACTTAGTCACACTTTTAATTTACTTGCATTTAATTTTAGTTTACCTTATTTACTTTTAAGTTTACATTTTTATTTCTCGTCACGTTTTTAATTTCTCATCATTAATTTCCCATCAAGTTTTTATCTTTCAGTATTTCTTTTTACCGTCTTTACTTTATTTTTATTTGTTTCAAGTCTTTATTTTTAATTAGTGTAGACAACGACAACCATTCTATTTCTTTTCCGGCAAGAACAACTGAGTCGCACTTTGAACCGTAAATCAATTCGAGAAGATACCGAGAAACGAACTTTCAACCTAGCAAAATCTAGTTATCAAATGGCGCCACTGCCGGCTCTTTTCGTGAAGATTAACGGTTTTTTGTGAGAGACGTGTTGGCTTTTGGGATCCCTTCACTCGTGAACGTTATTTTTCGTGTCTAAATTTCCAAAAATCCCAAAAACATTTGAAAAATCATAAAAAGCATTTCTTTTTCAAAGTTTTGCACAAAAAATATTCTTCTTGCTTATCTATTTTTCTTTATGGATTCTTATGTCCATTGCGTCGGGTGTGGGAGACGATTATACGGGAAAAACTCATGTCAATGGTGTACATGTGAGCGGTGCGGAAACGATATCGACAATACACAATTCGGATTTTGTTCATTGTGCAACTCGACTAATTCGTCCTTTTTGAATCCACCTCCTATTCCCCCTTGCATCTATTGTGGAAGCGATTATCATTGGCATGTTTCGTGTCCGGTTCGATACCCGCATGATCACGGGCAAGAACCGGGTTACAATTATTACAATGGAAATAGCTATCCACATGACGCACCGGGTTTTTCTCCATACCCGTGGTGCTATATTTGTGGGGTCCCTCACGATGCTTCTTCTTGTGATCCGTCGCAGGTCTTTGAGAAAGTTCCGTGATATCATCCCAGTGTGTATAACTTTGAGCTCCCACATCACACCTTCAATCATCAATCTTCTCACCAAATTAGTCTTGACCAACAACTCACTACTTTGAATGGTGTTCTAGGAAGTTTAGCTCAAATTCGAGCTGACTTGCATCAGGAAAGGCAACCTTTGCTTGATGTGGACGAAATCTTGAAAACCACCAACACCTTTTTGAGCCAAATTGGTCATTTCCCTTCTTTTCTATACCAAAATGTTTAATTACAGCGTGGGATAGAATTGGTTTAATTGAACATACTCGGGGAGATGATCAACAACAATTGCTTCATGAGCTTCTTAAAGATGTGGAGGTTATCAAGGAAGAGTTAGCCGACTATGTCACTCCTAATTGGAATGGTCCCGTCTATTATGATGATGATGACGACGATGATGTCTACGCTCTCGACCCATCTACTAAAGTTGCTACTCCTACTCTCGATATTCCTAATGCGTCTAAGGATGATGATTCATTGAGTGAGATTACTGATTTTGGTCTCGATAAATTCTTTGATGATGAGGTTTGTGACATACCGACTGCTATGGAGTCTGAGGACGACGTTGCTCTTACGGAAGAGGTCGATCCTAATGATGACGATTTTTCTCCACGCTATGAGAATTTCACTTTTGAAATTTCTCAATCTCCACCGGGAGATGCGGGCGATGACGATTTATTCTCTCCGGCTTACGAGAAGTTCACCGATGAACTTGCTCTTGAAGATGAGGTGGAAGACGTGATTCTCCGCGACAGATTATGGAAAGTGCATCTTCTTATTGCTCAAATCGATGAGTTGACTTCTCCTCCTCTTTCCGAGTCTTTACCTCCATCTATTCCTCCCGTTGAAGATAATGACCCATTGCTAGAAGAAATCGACACTCACTCAATACCTCCGGGTGTTGATGATGATGACACGGAGGGGGATATTATTTTTGATAATTTGCTGCAGGAAGGTATTGTCCCAAGTCCCCCTCCCGAGCACCTTTCATCCTCCCCTTTAGCCACTATTACGGAGGATGAGTGCTTTGACCCGGGAGGTGACATTCACTATTTCATGATTGATAACATTACGGCTTTGCCGAGTGCTCAGCATCCATTGTCTTTGGGGGATGACAATGTGCTTACTTTCCCCACCCCACCTCCCGTGGATCTTGATTTCACATACTTTTCGTATGTTGAAAGAACCTTACTCCCATTCAAGACTTATCCCCCGCCTCTCCTTTGTTGATGTCAACCGGGAACGAGGACAAGGTCTTTGATCCCGGTATTACATTCGAGGCTTCGCCATGGACCTTTTAATTCGGGGACGAGTCAGGCTCGTGGCTCGGTTAATATAAACAAGCGCTTTTTGGGAGGCAACCTAATTATCTATCTATCTTTACTTGTTTTCACCATAAGTGTAGGGGGAGCCCCGTTGGTGTTTCTTGTTTTCTTTCTTATCATGTGTAGGGATTAGAACTTCAAAGACACACTCTTGATGACTTTTGACGACCCGTGATTCCGAGTTTCCGTCTTCCCGGTTCTATCCTAAACTCTTTTCGATTCACTATTTTATATTTCTCAATATTAAAATAGGGATCTCGTTAGTTGTCTTTTCCTTTGCGAGATTTAAACAAAGTGCACAATGTCCTAAGTGTAGGGGAGTTTACTCCCATATGCTTAAACATTGAGGACAATGTTTATATCAAGTGTAGGGGGACTTCTATCGAAGTTAAGTGGTCTTTTCCTTGTATTTGTCCTCATTTTAACCGGAAAATCAATTTTTTGACATTTTTCAAAACTTTTGATCTATTTTGGCCTATTAGTTTTTCCCTTTGAATAGTTATTTTTCCTTCTTTGCTAGAATAAATTTTAATAAAGTGGTTTTATTTTTAAACGTTGTGAATCTTTTGACTCAACCCGAGTTTACGTATCTTAGTTTACTCTAGCTAGTATCCTTAACGTGTTTAAGTCAAGTTTTGCTAGGCTTTTATATAGGGAGCTTTAAAACGTGAAAGTTTTAACTCTCACGGGTTAAGAACAAGAACTTTTCGCAAGTTCCTATAATTGATCCTAGAGAGTAGTTTATCAAGGGAACTTTAAAATGCGATTTCTAAACTTGAAAAAGTCTAAGAGTTTGCAAGATCCTATAGACGACTCGAAAACCCAAAACTTTGATTTAATAGGCTAAGCATCCACGAGTCTCTTTCCTTGAGATTTTAAACTGTGGAGAACGAGAGATGATAGAGTCAATTTTAAGTTTGGTATTCTTTCGTGAATTTATGTGAGTTAATTATAAGCCTATTCTCCCATCGCTTGCTAATAAATTTATCTGCAATAAATAAGGTTGTAGGATTTGAAAAGTTACTTAGCTTCTAGCCCAAGATCGTTTAAAAGTTGCTCGGTATGGATTAGAGTTCATAGCCAAGGCATAACTTATTGAAGCGGGATGCGAAGATTGGCGAGTCCGAAAAGGCCCTAACAAGGCATGAGGGCTACATTTTGTTGCTAAAAATCCCAAGTGATGTGAAGAATCATTTATCAAAGATCAATATGAAGGATCGAGACACACGACGAAAAGCAAATACTCCCGTAAAGATCATGGAGAAGTCTATCCGAAAAGACCCTAGCAAGGTATGAGGATAAATAGATCCAAGTCCTTAAAGGAGGTCGATCGTTGTATATCAAAGTCCAAAATAAAGATTGGATAAAAATGAAGAAGTCGTGGTCCAAAGATGAAGAATCTCTCAAAACTTCAAGTGAAGAAATTACTATTATGAAGAGAAGACCATAATATCAAGAACGTCTCTCAAATATTCGAAGTATGAAGTCGCTGCCAAATATCGGTCCGAGAAAGGTCTCAAATCGCGAAGCGAGTTATGCCAAGATATGAACTTTATGAGGTCCCGAGAAGCAGTTTTAAAAGATTTTGTCCTTTAGCTAACTATTGATTAAATCGTCCCACTTTGTTTTCAGCCTAAATAACTATCGAAATAAATCAACAATGTATCCTCGTGATCATTCAAGACAATAATAAAATATAAGAGATACACCTAGGAATAAGGGAGTCTAAGTGAATAATTGGCCCACATGAGTTCGTGTTAGTTTGCTAACTTATAATAAAAATGATCTCGTTTTTAAGCTTGGTTTGGAGAAAGTGAAAACTTGAGGATGATGATCATTCATAACATTTTCAAAACCCTAAGGTATGTTTTTGATTTCTTTACTTGTTTTGTTATTTTCTATCTCTTTAATAAAGGCCAATGTGGATTGATTGTGATGAAAAGTGTAATCTTGCTTTGTAATTAATACATTGCATGAGGACATTGCAATGGTCAAGTGTAGGGGATTTGATAGGTGTGTAAACACCCATCCTTTTTACCATTTAACTACAATAATAACCAAGCCAAAACGTGTATTTTATGTCATAAATGTCGGAATTATGCGTGGTTTGTGTTTTTGTTGTGATTTAGGACGAAAATATGAAAAGGGGAGAAAACACGGGCATTCACGAGATTTTATCGAAGAAAAAGACAAAAGACGAAGTCGAGAAATCAAGAGTGCAAAAAGAACGGAAGTCCAAGACCAGTTCTGAAGATTTATCGAAGAAAAAGTCAAAAGACGGAAGTTTACTAAAAGCCGAAAAACTCAAGTCTTATTTATGAAGAAATTTCAATACGAGTTTAAAGAAATCCCGAGACAAAGTCAATAAAGTCGAAGAACTAAGAAGATTAAGGACTTAATGATGCGATTAAAGAAAGAAGATAGAGGGGAGGAAGCTTCCTCTAAGCACCTCCCTAATCCTCCTATAAATAGTCTCCATTTTCATTCCATTTGTTGTTGTTGGCTAGTTTGACAAACTATGCTCTTCCATCTTTAATTTTTTCACCTTAATTACTTGCAACCTTAATTACCCCTTGTCATGTACCTTTAATTCCTTTAAATTCAAGTAAGTTTCTTTTTCATGTTATTGATTTTTTATCTTTATTGTTCATCTCTCATCTTCCTTTCTTGTGATTGATTTAATCTTATGTTATGTTCATGTTCTTGAGTTTTTATTAAACTGATTAAGTGGGTTTTTATTATTATGATCATTATTGTTAGTGTTATTGATTTGGTTTGATTGATTATCATTAGTTGATCATTTGTGGTTAATCTTGTTTAATCTTTTGTGTTGATTTAATTAGTTTTGATTAAGATTCGTGTTCTTTTTCATTCCCTGTTCTTCGCTACTGTTTATGTGCCCAGATTCCGAATCAGTGCTTTATGTTTCCAACCAAGCATTTCTTTCTTTTATTCCGAACCATCATTTACTTTCAATTTATTCCGGATCAGTCCTTTATTCCGGATCAGTGTAATCATTCCGAATCAAATCTTTTATTCCGAATCAGTTTGTGATTCCGGATCAAGGAAATGTTCCGAATGAGCTTTCTAGTTTAATTACTCCGAATCAGTATTTTTGTTCTGAATCAGTGAATGTTCCCAATGAAGCATTTTGTTTAATTTATTCCGGATGAACGCTTTTCTTGTTTATTCCGAATCGGCATTTATTCCGGATGAAGGATTATTCCGGATGAAAGATTATTCCGGATGAAGACTATTATTCCGAATAAAAGATTATTCCGGATGAAGCAATTTGTTCCGGATGAAGCCTATTATTCCGAATAAAGAATTATTCCGGATGAAGCATTTTATTCCGGATGAAGCCTATTATTCTGAATAAAGGATTATTCCGGATGAAGCTATTTATTCCGGATGAAAGACTTTATTCCGGATGAATGTGTTTTTTCGAATGAGCACTTTTTCTTAGTTTTATAATTTCAGTTTTGGTTTATTTTAAGTTTATGTTTTTGAATTTTAAATTTTATTTTTCCCGCCTTTTACTTAGCCGCACTTTTAATTTACTTGCATTTAATTTTAGTTTACCTTATTTACTTTTAAGTTTGCCTTTTTATTTCTCGTCACGTTTTTAATTTCTCGTCATTAATTTCCCATCAAGTTTTTATCTTTCAGTATTTCTTTTTACCGTCTTTACTTTATTTTTATTTGTTTCAAGTCTTTATTTTTAATTAGTGTAGAGAACGACAACCATTCTATTTCTTTTCCACCAAGAACAACTGAGTCGCACTTTGAACCGGAAATCAATTCGATAAGATACCGAGAAACGAACTTTCAACCTAGCAAAATCTAGTTATCAACGTGATTTAGATTAATTAGGTTCAATACGAAATTTGATATTTCACCCAATATACTTACGACACACATAGAAGTTTTCCATTTTCTTTCCAAACCATCTTTATTAAACTACTACTACATTTCTACAATATTACAAGCAACCATTTAAATTTTTTTCAAAATAAAAAGGGAAACCAAGTACTCTCTACTTCATTTATCCCAATGGAAGCCACCCCCCCCAATTGAAAATCTCATGTTTCTCTCTACTTGATTTGAATTCAACTTGTACTTCCATCTCCCCATTTAAAGCTTGTACTATCTTGTTCCCTCCCTCCCTCTCAAACTGTTGGACACACCTCTCTTTCTCCCATAGATAATATTAAAACCTAAAACTACAACTAACAATTTTAATAGTAGTCAAACACAAGTACATCTTACTATTTCCATTGCTGCCATCAACGAACTCTAAGCATACCTTTTTCCCTCTCATTCGGCCCTAGACGCAAGCCCATAAACTTTCTTCTTTCCCCATGCAAATGCAAGTTCTTATGCTTAGTGCTTATACTAAGATCCTCATTACAAACTAACAAAACACTAACCAAGTCCTAACTAGGCTTGTCTAACCCTAAACCATACCCTCTTGCCTATAAATACCCACTCCCTCCTCACTTGAACACACACACTCAAGAACTAAAACACCATGAGAAACATTAAACCCCTGTAGGGATTAGCTCACGACAGCCGTAAACAACAAGTTTTCTGGTTCATTTTAAGCAAGCAAGATTGTTGATAATTGATCATTAGTTCTATTGCATCTTCTTCAACTAGCTTAGGACCCTTTGTAAGTTGCTAACACCTTGTTCATATATATTGGTTGATAATACACTTGCTATGAAATTTTGAGAACTAAAAACTTCCATTGGATTTGTCACGGGTTCGGGTTTGACGTGATAATCATTTGATGACCAAAACCATCTAAAAGAGACCCATTAACAAACTAGACAAATGAGCTATGGACTAAATAGGTTATTTTATGAACAAATGTAAACCTACATAGTAAACTAATATGATTGTATGAAAAACCTAGGAGCAATTCGCATGATGTGCAAGTATACCTGGTATGTTTGTGTGACGCCATGAAAATGGCTAAGATCATGATTTTATGTGTAACTTGGTTGGAGTACATCGTATGAGTACATGATGAGTGGAAAAATAGAGAACAACTTACAGTGAGGTATACATATGTGTTCTTTTGTTTATATGTTGCGTGTAAACCAAAAACTGTGTATTTCTTGTGTGTGTTTGATAATAAGCAGACAAATTTGTTCTATTTAACAAGTTGTGTGTTGTACAGTAAGTATGTTGTGTGCATTATCAAAATAAGAAAATACCATTCCCACAATGAGACATGTTGCTTGAGTGTGGGTATGCTTTTGCATGAACCTTTGAGATACAGCTGTACACCATGCCATTAAACAAAAGAGAACACAAGCAAAATATAAGGAGCACCATCAGTGGGTGATTGTGTGAACACGTAATAAACCAACTCTTTTTTTTATAAAACCTTTACTAAATAAAGAGGACTATGTGCATGTGTTGGTATGTTTTCTGTAGAAACCGGGAAGAACCAAATAGAGCATATAATCTTCCTTTTGCAAATTGTTCCTGCATGTTTTATAATTGGCACAAGTCTAGGCAATTGCATTTTGCTAAAACAAACCCTGATATTACTAAGGTCACTATGTGCGTGTGTGTGTATGTATGTTCATGCCTGTATGGTTATAATTAGTACAAAACCATTTTCCCCCTTTGTCCAGCCTGCGTAAACAGTGGGCAAAAAGCAACAAAAATAGTTTCCCCTTTTATTGTCATTTTATGTGTGAAAGTATTTTAATTAACTTGCAAATCAATTTCTTTCCTGTTGTAGATAGAGGTATGCATATGTGTACTTTCTTGAAATAAGTTTTACCATAATAAGACATATCCCTCTTCCCTTTATAAAACAAATTTTCTGCTTTTACAACTTGGTCCGTATGGTGGAGAGTAGACATAGCCGTAAGGCAGAAATATGGGCAAAAAGAAGTAAACTTAGTTCTTTAAATATGTCATGAGGTTTTGTAGCAGGTTTGCATGTGTATAGATTAAACAAGTACAAAAATAACCACTGCTTCTCTTTTGTGCACTTGCGTGAACAACAAACATGAAACAACAGTGGGCGTTTTTTTGTTTTCTTTATTTTGTGGTTATATGTTTGCATGTATATGAAGGTATATTGAAAATACTAGAAAGTAGGGTCACCCTCCATGCTATTTTCGTGTAAGGACTGTACAAACAAGGACATGGTCCATCTCTTTTCCTTTGTACTATTTGCTTAATCAAACACATGTGGGGAAAAAGTATAGGAAGTATATGTACATGAGTAAGAAAAACAGGAACAAGAACCCAAATATATAAAATGGGCGTAGGTTGGAGCGTAGGACAGAAAACAGGAGACCCAACTTGCAATTAACAAGTGCGAGTATAAAAGTAAAGTTGTTATGGTGGACGCAAAAGTTGCTCGATCACTTCACTTTGCACCCATTTTTAATCGACCAAATGACCTTCGCCCAAAGATATAAAAATAGCTTGTTAAAGGTGACACGGCCTAGTTTCCAAAACAGTTTTCCTTTTGTATTGAAGTTAAGTAATACTACGCTTTTGGCTAGGTATAAAGTTTGTTTTCTCGGTATCTTCTCGAATTGATTTCCGGTTAAATGTACGAGATTAGTTGTTCTTGGTGAAGCAAATATTTTGGTCGTTGTAAAATAAATGTGCAAGACTTAAAATTAAATGACGAGCAATTAAAACTAAAACTAGTTGAAACGTAAACGGTGCAATATTTAAAAACGTTAAAAGTAAATGACGAGAAATTAAATGACGTAAAATTAAAACTTAGCGAAAAGTAAATTGACAATTAAATAAAAATGCAAATCGAAACTAAAATAGACTAAAAATAAAACGAGTGAAATGGCGGAAGAACAAACAAAACAAAATGTTCAGATCGGAATACATTCCGATCGGGTGATCGGAATTTAAAGAAAAGTTCCAATCGGAATGTTAACAGAACTTGAATAATCGGAATGCATGAAAAACGAGAACCAATCGGAATAATAAGAAAATGAACAATCGAAATATACGAACACATACCAATCGAAATATAGCAAAAATCAGACGATCGGAATAGCTAAAATTGATCCTAGATCGGAATGGCTAAACCCTTTTCCGATCTAATGATCGGAATAAGGGTATTGGGGATGGTCGGAAAGTATACCAATCGGAAAAGGGAATGTACCCTTTCCGAAATTAGTGGGATTCAAGTGATAAGCCAATGAAATAAGCTATTTTGGCAAGCTTAATCACCAAGCTAAATCAAATCGCAGATTAAATGGATCAAATAAGTACTAATCAACTTATCTAACCCGAAAACAAACAAACTTTAAAAATCAAAACATAAAAAGATGAACTTTAAGTAAAGAAGGATTAAAAAGATCAAAACTTTTAAATAAGAACTAGAATAAAAAGATTATGAAAGAAAGATTAATAACATAAAGATTAAGACAAGATTAAGTTTAAAAAGTAAAAGTTTGATTGAAAACAAGAAAGATAAAAAGATGAAAGATTTAAGTTCTAGAGAGAGAAACTGTCACTTTCTCTCTCTAAACTACTCCTACTCCTAAAACTAAAACTAATCTAAAAATTGACTAACTCCCTTCATGTGGTAATATGAAGGGTATTTATAGGAAAGGAGGGTGGATGGAGGCTTCTTCTTTTCTTTCTTTCTTCCTTCACGTCTTCTCGACTCGACTTTAATTTTTTGTCTTTGTCGTCTCAGGATTTGAACTTGTCTTTTAATTTTCTTCTTCTATTAGACTTAAGTTCTTTGACTTCGTTAAACTTTCGTCTTTAGACTGTTTCTTCGATAAATCTTCAGAATTGGTCTTGGACTTCCGTTCTTTTTCCACTATTGATCTTTCGACTTCATCTTTCGTCTTTTTCTTCGATAAAAGCCCGTAAATGCCGTGTTTTCTCCACTTTTCACCTTTTCGTCCTAAATTACAACAAAAACACAAACCACGCATAATTCCGACATAAATGACATAAAATACACGTTTTGGCTCGGTTATTATTGCAATTAAGTGGTAAAAAGGATGGGTGTTTCCACACCTATCAAATCCCCTACACTTAACAATTGCAATGTCCTCATGCAATGCATTAGTTACAAAGCAAGATTACATTTTCCATCATAATCAATCCACGTTGGCCTTTATTAAAGAAATAGGAAATTATAAACATACAAAGTAAAGAAATCAAAAACATACCTTGGGTTTTGAAAATGTCGTGAATGATCATCATCCTCAAGTTTTCACTTTCTCCAAACCAAGCTTAGAAACGAGATCATTGTTATTATAAGTTAGCAAACTAACACGAACTCATGTGGGTCAATTATTTACTTAGACTCCCTTATTCCTAGGTGTATCTCTTTTAATTTATTGTTGTCTTGAATGATCACGAGGATGCATCGTTGACTTATTTCGATAGTTATTTAGTCCGAAAATAAAGTGAACGATTTAATCAATAGTTAGCTAAAGGACCAAATCTTTTAAAACTGCTTCTCGGGACCTCATAAAGTTCATGTCTTGGCATAACTCGCTTCGCGATTTGAGACCTTTCTCGGACCGATATTTGGCAGCGACTTCATACTTCGAATCTTCGAGAGACGTTCTTGAAATTATGGTCTTCTCTTCATAATAGGAATTTCTTCACTTGAAGTTTTGAGAGATTCTTCATATTTGGACCACGACTTCGTCATTTTTCTCCAATCTTTATTTTGGACTTTGATATACAACGATCCGCCTCCTTTTAGGACTTGGATCTATTTATCCTCATACCTTGTTAGGGTCTTTTCGGTTAGACTTCTCCATGACTTTTGGGGAGTTTTTGCTTTTCGTCGTGTGTCTTGATCCTTCATATAGATTTTTGATAAATGATTATTCACATCACTTTTGGATCTTTAGCAACAAAATGTAGCCCTCATGCCTTGTTAGGGCCTTTTCGGACTCGCCAATCTTCGCATCCCGCTTCAATAAGTTATGCCTTGGCTATGAACTCTAATCCATACCGAGCAACTTTTAAACGATCTGGGGCTAGAAGCTAAGTAACTTTTCAAATCGTACAACCTTATTTATTAGCAGATAAATTTATTAGCAAGCGATGGGAGAATAGGCTTATAATTAACTCACATAAATTCACGAAAGAATACCAAACTTATAATTGACTCTATCATCTCTCGTCCTCCACAATTTAAAATCTCAAAGAATGAGACTCGTGGATGCTTAGCCTATTAAATCAAAGCTTTGGGTTTTCGAGTCATCTATAGGATCTTGCAAATTCTTAGACTCTTTCAAGTTTAGAAATCGCATTTTAAAGTTCCCTTGATAAACGACTCTCTAGGATCAATTATAGGAACTTGCGAAAAGTTCTTATTCTTAACCCGTGAGAGTTAAGACTTTCGCGTTTTATAGCTCCCTATATAAAAGCCTAGCAAAACTTGACTTAAACACGTTAAGGATACTAGCTAGAGTAAACTAAGATAAGTAAACTCGGGTTGAGTCAAAAGATTCACAACGTTTGAAAATTAAAACCACTTTATTAAAATTATTCTAATAAGGAAAGAAAATAACTATACAAAGGGAAAAACTAATAGGCCAAAATAGATCAAAAATTTTGAAAGATGTCGAAAAATTGATTTTCCGGTTAAAATGAGGACAAATACAAGGAAAAGACCACTTAACTTTGATAGAAGTCCCCCCTACACTTAAGATAAACATTGTCCTCAATGTTTAAGCATGTGGAAGTAAACTCCCCTACACTTAGGACATTTTGTACTTTGTTTAAATCTCGCTAAGGAAGAGACAACTAAAGAGATTCCTATTTTAATATTGGAAAATATAAAATAGTGAATCGAAAAGAGTTTAGGATAGAACCGGGAAGAAGGGAACACGGAATCACGGTTCGTCAAAAGTCATCAAGAGTGTGTCTTTGAAGCTCTAATCCCTGCACATGATAAGAAAGAAAGCAAGAAACACCACGGGGCTCCCCCCTACACTTATGGTGAAAATAGATAGATAATTGGGTTGCCTCCCAAAAAGCGCTTGTTTTTGTTAACCGAGTCACGAGCCTGACTCGTCCCCAAATTAAATGGTCCATGGGGAAACCTCGAATGTGATACCGGGATCAAAGACCTTGTCCTCGTTCCCGGTTGACATCAACAAAGGAGAGGCGGGGGAATAAGTCTTGAAAGGAAGAAAGGTCCTTTCGACATACGAGCAGTATGTGAATTCAAGATCCACGGGAGGTGGGGTGGGTAAAGTAAGCACATTGTCATCCCCCAAAGACAATGGATGTTGAGCACTCGGCAAAGCCGTGAGGGTATCAATTATAGAATTGTCATTGTCACCTCCCGGGTCAAAGCACTCATCCTCCGTGATAGTGGCTAAAGGGGAGGATGAAAGGTGCTCGGGAGGGGGACTTGGGACAATATCTTCCTGCAACAAATTATCAAAAAATATAATGTCCCCCTCCGTGTCATAGTCATCAATACCTGGAGGGATGGAGTGGATATCGATTTCTTCCTGCAATGGGTCATTATCATCAACGGGGGGAATAGATGGAGGCAAAGACTCGGAAATAGGAGGAGAAGTCAAGGCTTCGATTTGAGCAATAAGAAGGTGCACTTTCCGTAATCTATCGCGAAGAAGCACGTCTTCCACCTCATCCACAAGATCATGATGATCGGTGAACTTCTCGTAAACCGGAGAGAATAGATCGTCATCGCTCGCATCTCCCGGAGGAGATTGAGAAATTTCAAAAGTGAATTTCTCATAGCTTGGAGAAAAATCGACATCATTAGGAGCGACCTCTTCAGTAAGAGCAACGTCGTCCTCAGGCTCCATAGCAGGTAAGTCACAAACCTCATCATCAAACACTTTATCAAGACCAACATCACTAAGCTCATTCAATGTATCGCACTCCTTCGACATGTTAGGGATATTGAATGTAGAATATTGATAATCAATGAATCTATGAAGGGGTTTGTTGATTTCTAGAGAGAGAAAGTTAGAGAGAGAAAGTGAGAGAAACTATGTGAATTTTATTAATATGGAATCAAAGAAATGACAACAACCAACCCCTTTCCTTAGTGGAAAGGGGTATTTATAGTTCCAAGCATAACA
The DNA here is from genome assembly GCA_025667525.1 of Glebionis coronaria. Taxonomy (NCBI): domain Eukaryota; kingdom Viridiplantae; phylum Streptophyta; class Magnoliopsida; order Asterales; family Asteraceae; genus Glebionis; species Glebionis coronaria. Next base: position 270,642,207 of record CM046882.1, on the reverse strand, counting down.
TGGGCTTGGGCCGGTCCATGACAAGCCCATGGACCGGTTCTTACTTAAGTTAATAAGCAAATAATAACTAATTACTAACTACGAGCTATTACAACATAAATCATATTGTGGAGTGATCGATACTTCTAATATACGTTAAAACGTATTTCTAACAATCTCCCCCTAAGGGAGGTCACTCCACGTTACAAAGTTCTAAACCTAGCATACTATACTAAGTCTTCGTTCTTTAGCTCGTAGTCCTTTCTTCTTTTTCTTTCTTTTGTTGTGAATATGTTGGTTTGATCTTTTTGGCTTTGACTTGAGAGCATTGTTCTTTGGCCTTTCACGTGCGATCTTTGCCTTTCTTGTGAACTTTGCCTCCTCGTGACTTCATGTTCCACACACTTACGTCTTTTTGTTGGATTCTTGAAAGCTTCAGAGTTTGATACAGCGGAAGACTTCATCTTGTACTTTCTTGAATTTTTGTTGCAAAAGACATAAGCATGTGGGAACGACTTTTACAGGTACACCGCAACACCACCGTCTTCACTGGTACACAGCAACGCCACCGTCTTCAACAGGTACTCAGCAACGCCACCGTCTTTAGCAGGTACACAGCAACGACACGAATAAAATGGCTTTGAACATTTTATTCTAGTTCGGTAGCATTTTACCTCCGGTCGGTGAAGACCGTTGGACGATATTAGATATCGTACCCGTGACGGATAGTTTCAATTAAGTAACTTCCTGACAGGATTTCGCGGGTAAACCCGTTCTCTTTATTCGACCGTCCAAAGCTGACTGCGAACATAAAGAGTGAATCACTTGGATAAATTATCCTTGTGATTAAAAGCCGTCAATTCATGAAACCTGGAACAAGTGAATTTCAATTAAGATTTTCACCATCGTTGCTTTCCAGTTGTCACGAGCTCGATTCATAAAGAATCTTGCACGTTACCTACCAAGTGCTGTTTGATGTTGACACTAGAAGGATTTCCACTCGTCACTGTGGTCAATAAAGAGTCACTCTGAGTGTTCTGGCAAGATCATATGATAATGCGAAGAGGCCTGGAACGAGTTTAAGTTCAATTAAGAATTAAACCACTGTTACCTTCCAGTTTTTCACAAGATTGGTTCTAAAAGAACCGCACGTGTAACCTACCATGAGCTTGTTTGATGTTGGCTCAAGCAGGATTTCCATCTTCATTGTAATACTTACGTATTACTCGGATGTTCTGGCAATATTACAAGAATATTGCGTAGGACTCATGAAAATCTCTTACTTTTCACAGTGTGTGAGAAAGCAAGGAAAAAATGGAAAGTGTCCTAATGAGACTTTTGGTGATCTCTTGGCTCTAGACTCGATTGTGCGTTTTGATTTAGTGAGCGATGGCTGGAGAGGAGTGCCACCTTTTCAATACCAGTTTATTCGGAGTGAATAAACCAATAGATAACGTGTTGATCTCCGTGTGATTAAAACAAATACCTTTTGAGAGATATTTGAGTTAGCTGGGGAAGGGTTGTGCATTGCATCACTGGGTCCATGATGTCTTTCTTCAATACCGAGAATCATTAACAAAAATGACCTCAATAGCATATGTATTGACCCGGTTTCTGCCTAAAGTTGTAAGGAGGGCTTCTTTCTTTACACCCTTTATCTTTACATTTCTTTTTCATTCTTCAACCCCTTCAATGCTTACCAATACGTCATCACTAGCACCTTGTTGTGATTGTTCCAGTGCTAGCTTAAGTACTTGGTCGGCATTCAGCTACGTTCACATTCTTTCTCCATCTTTCCTAGGACTTCTAATTCTATCTAGGGAATTGTCCTTGGGAAGATTCCATCGGCTCTGATGAATCATTGGACTAAACCTATTCCTACCACCCTTTTGTCATCACATCCGTCGTGAATTAAGCGTGTTTTGGGAAGGAATTGCCACCATGAAAAATCATTGAAAATCACCTAAAGTACTTGTGATATTGAAATCAAAAGTTTTGTACCTTAGGTGTTTTGTTCATCAAAAACGCTCCCCCTTAACACGTGCTTTACACATATTAAGTTGGATAATCTTTAAGTCTTTTTCATCTTTTAGCCAAGTATCACTTACGTCTCCTTAATCCCATTTTCTCCCCTTATCCAAAATGTTAACCATTAATATTTGGGATATTGAATGGATTAACCGGTCTTTGGGTAAAAATGAAATCGATGTTTTGGCCATAGAACAAGTTATTGCTCCCCCTTAAGTTAATAAGGGATAGTTGTAGTGCTTTGGTATGACATATTTTGAAAGATTTAGAATCTCGTGAGAAATTCTTGAAAAATTATCATACCTTAACACTACACCAAGCCATTCAAGCACATTATTCACAAATTTACATATTCACAATTGAAAACCAATATAAAGTGACCTGAGATGTACGACCCATCAGATGGATCGTTGCAGTAGCTTGTGGTGCACTAAATACGGTCTTCCACCCACGAATCTTTCCAAGCTCCTCATCAATCTACGTTCACGGAGCTTTTGATCGATCTTTTTGATCACATACTTTGCCATCTGCCGGTAACCCGGATGCCAATCCTCCGTCATCTCTGGCAAAGTCCCACCCGAGTTCAGATGCTCCAACTTATCTCTGACTTGTATAAGAGTTCCATCACTATACTTGTGAAGCTCACCCACCCTCATAAACTTCATCAAACCTCGACTGTTCAAGTAGAAAATGCCGGAATTCGGGACAGAAATGCCGGTATAAGGACATCTTTCTACATGTTGAGGTAGCACTTGATTCACAGGACGGGTTAAATTGAGCCTCCTCTGATAGCTTTCGACTCCCAACTGAAGATCCTCAACTCGTGACTTGATGACAACGCTTCGTGTGAACATACGAAGTGCTGTATTCAAAGCAATCAGGTCTTCACGAGGAATGTGAGTAAGTTGATCTCGGGTCATTAGAAGCAGCATATCTTCGATATCCTCAAGGCGAATGATGGAAAAATCTCCTTGATGGATTTTGTATTCCCTGTCATCCTCCCTTTTCAATCGAATCTCCGTCACATGATAGTAGCCGTTCTTGGCTTCAGTTTTCATTCCTAAGATGCTGGATATGCGGATGTCGGATCTAACATTGCTTCCAGAATTGACCAAGCAGCAACACCTGTACGCCCTTCGGACTCGTTCGTCCCAATGTGATGCACCTATGACAGCATACATATCATAATTACGATTCATTTTTGGGACCCAGAGCCGATTTACCTTTTCCTCGATGAAGGGTATTGTCCCCCAGTTGGCAGCTTTCAGCAAAGTCAGGGATGTTGCGTACTTTGATGACCCCTTCATAAGATACTCAAGATCATTGGTGACGAAGAAGTCAAGAGTAATCTGATTATCTTGAGCAGGATCCATTGGAGGTGGAGCTCTTTCTGATTCATGAAGTCCAGGCCGTTGAACGGTTTTCAAAGCCTTCAGGATCTCATCGGCATAGTACTCGAGCTCCATTCGGGGTAATCGGGTTTTGGCACGCAGTTTCTTATCATTCAGTGCTTTCTTCACCAAGGATGGAGTAACCGAAGTCTTATACTCATGAGCAAGAAATGCACATAAGTCAATCGGACTTCGGATACGGAGATACAGCACATCTTTGTCAGCATCTGTGATCGGATCAAATTGTGCTGCTGCCGTGATCCAAGCTTGTGGTGGTGCAGACTCGTCTATCTCCAACGTGTCTTCCCAGGCACGAATGCTTGGTTCAGGAATCGTAGATTGTTGAGCTTGTTGTTGAGGAGTTGAAGTGCGAACATCTGTTGGTTCAGTTTCAGGCATTTCAGCAGTGTCGTGAACTGGAGAGTGTTGTGCAGCTTCGGGTTCCGTCACTGATTCTGCAATCACAGGAGGAACAACAGCAGAACTAATGGGGTTAGTGGTAATAGGTACAGATACAGCGATAGAGATACCAGGAACCAATGACGCTGTAGTGGCATTCACATCGTGGCGCCACTTAGTTCGTCTTGATTCTGAGGATGTCGACTTGTCCTTCTGTCCTGCATCTTTTGTGGACTTGGTTCCAGTCTTAGTAGCAGTCTGCTTGGAGCTGGTAACCTTGTCTCCCTCTTTCGGTTGTTCACCCCCATCATCATCCTGATTGTCATCCCCGTTACTATCCCTAACACTCTCCTGATTCTCATCACCACCATCGTCGCCATCATCATCATCCTCATCCTCGTCATCATCCTCATCATCCTCATCATCATCACCACCTTCGTCATCGTCTTTCTCCTTTTCACCTTCTTCTTCTTCTTCTTCCTCTTCTTCACCCGTACCCTCTTCTTCACTCTCTTCCCTTTCTTCCTCAGGTAAGATGTGATATGGTACCACACTTCCAAACATTTTGAATAATCTATCATCCTCCATGATAGCATCATTCAGGGATTTATATAGAGCCCGTTGAATCCTCGACTTGTTAAATGACCCAAGTTCCACCATACGAGCCTTAAGGATCTTCTTCAATTCAAAATCCGTCAGGTCATAAGCAATCTTGTAGGCGGCTTCTGAAGGATTGGATGATTTAACCATCAAGTTGTCAGCAGCAAGTGTCTTCAACTCGTCACGAAGCTTAGGCATTAAGGATTCAACGGATTCTTGCACTCTTTCTTACACAGATGCTTCAAGTGCTTCTTTTTGTTCCTTATATTTATCCCTCATCGCTTGAAGTCTGGTAATGCGTGCAGCATGCTTATCAGTCTCAGCCTGCTTAACTCGAGCAAGTTCCTCTGCATGAGCTTTACGTGTAGCTTCCATGTCTGCAGCGAACTTGGCAATCAACTCTTCTTGAGCTTTCTGAGATGCTTCTTCCCTTTGAGCTCGTCTTTGCAACTCTTGGCGAAGTTCATCCATTTCGCGTTTGTGATTGTCAAGCATTTCGGCCATCACTAATGCAGCCATTGCAGATGTTGCAGAGCTGCTCTGGGTTGACTGAATAGGCTCGGTTGTTACTGCTGTACTAAGGATGGGGATTATGGGTGGTGGAAGAAATGGTGTGGAAGCCGGTCGGGTTGGTCGGGTTGTTAAGGGTTGGATTGGTGGTGGTAGAGTTGCCAAAGGTTGAGTTGTCACCATGATCGTAGGAGCAACAGGTTCCTTTTCCACACTTGTTGAAATAGGGATTGATGGCTCCTTCGAAGTGGAATAGTTTTCAGGTGACCCAAACTCATCAACATCATGCGGTTCCTCGTACTCATCCTCGATATCTACCCTCGCACCTGAACCACTACCGCCTGTATCTTTCCTACTCCTTTTAATAGCAATCTTCATCATTTGTTGCTCGGATTTATCAAGAGTAGGATCAACAATATCTTCTTCATCACGTAGACGCATCAAATCCTTACCCTTTCCCTTCTTACCCTCTGACTTCTTCTTCTTGGGTTCGGGTTCAGGTAACGCAGCTGGTTGTTTGCGTTTACCTTTACTCTTAACCGTTGTGGATGAGTCTTCTCCAGTTTGAAGGTTTGCTTTCAGCCTCTGGATTTCTAACTGTAGTAGCTTGTAATCTGCAGAACCTTTGATTTTATCAGATAGAAGGTAATCAGGAACAGGACCCGGAATCACACCAGTAGACGGTCCTTCATGCCTCAGATCTACAGTATCATCAGCTTCTTCAGTGTGATAGCGACCTCATGCACGCCTATCAATAGTAGCATCCAGCTTCATAAAATAATTTATGATAAGCTTAATAAACCGAGGATAAGGAAAGAAGTTTGTCTTCAGCTTCTTGTTGTGGAAGAGTTGAAAGGTGAATTCTTCCCATATCAACAAAGCATAATCTGAATTCGCAGCTTTGTACATGCCATAGAAGAGGTTCATTATCGGACTGCGCAAAGCATCATGGCCACTCGTTTTTGGTGTAAGGCATTTACTGAGAATACCCATCAAAGCTCTCCAGGGTTGTCCTACCTTAGCAGTAGTAAACTCAGATGCAACTCTTATTTCCGGACATCCAAGTGCGTCAAATAACTCCGCGAGTTCATCTTTATTAGGATCCCTTGAGAAAGACATGCCCTTGGGTGTATCCCGTATACCAAGAATCTTACGGAAGTCTGAAACGGTGAGTGTCTGCTGCTTGTTGTCGATGGTGAAGGTGATCTTGTTTGAAGTGAAATCCTTGGTTGCCCAAAATTCAAACATATACTCATAAGGCACCGAGGCTGTACTCCTAAGGGCGTTCTTGAAATGGGAGTTATCAAGAATGGCTATGGCTACCTTAAAACCATGGTGAGTGGATTTAGAGACTTGCTTCAGCCTATAGTTGTTGGGTATAAACTTAAGGGTTCGAGCTTTAGCAATATCGGCTTCTCTAGATTCTTGGATAGCTTGTACTGTTGGATTAGTCATTTTATCTGCTTAAGATAAGACATGAAAGGTTGATGCACAAAAACAGATAGATATATATCATTCTTACTTCTAAGCATAACATTTTTCATAAGATAAAACAACAAGTACATAGATAGCATGCAAACAAGAATAATCAAACTCTTCATCCGGAACTTTTCCTCATTCGGAACATCTTCATCCGGAACATTTCCTCATTCGGAACTTCTCCTCATTCGGAACTTCTTCATCCGGAAGTTCTTCATTCGGAACTTCCTTCATTCGGAAGTTCTTCATTCGGAACTTCCTTCATCCGGAAGTTCTTCATTCGGAACTTCCTTCATCCGGAAGTTCTTCATTCGGAACTTCCTTCATCCGGAACATTCCTTCATTCGGAACTTCCTTCATTCGGAAGTTCTTCATTCGGAACTTCCTTCATCCGGAAGTTCTTCATTCGGAACTTCCTTCATTCGGAAGTTCTTTATTCGGAACTTCCTTCATTCGGAAGTCCTTCATTCGGAACTTCCTTCATTCGGAAGTCCTTCATTCGGAACTTCCTTCATTCGGAAGTCCTTCATTCGGAACTTCCTTCATTCGGAAGTTCTTCATTCGGAAGTTCCTTCATTCGGAAGTCCTTCATTCAGAACTTCCTCATTCGGAAGTCCTTCATTCGGAACTTCCTCATTCGGAAGTTTTTCAGAAGAAATCCTTCATTCGGAAGTTTTGAGCCATGTTCATCCGGAACTTTTGCCAACTAAACTCAGATGTTTGATCTAGCGCGTTTGTGAGTTTCTAAGGCAAACTAAGGCATTATAAACATCATTTAGTCTATTCCGAGCAAAACCCACCATAAATCCCTTGTTAATTAACCCTAATTAATGAATACCCCTAAATTGGATAAATGTTAATTATCTGGATCAATTACATGGATATAAATGTTTAATTTAGATGTTATGTACCTTAATTTAGCAGATGAACAGGAAGGAATGATCAGACGAAGGTTTTGAATGCGTGTTTGTGTGTGTAACAATGGCGGCAAAGTGTTAGATAAACAGTGAAAGGAATAGTAGTGAGGGGCGGGTAGATGTGTTATTTGACTTAGGTCAAAAAACTTTGACATGTTTCAATAAATGACACTTTTAGTCCCTCTAGTATCTATACTTTTCCTTTTTGTTTCTAATGTTTCCATTTCACTTAACTCCTGTTTAACGTACACACAACTTAGCACATATCTATTAGCATCTCTCCAATATCTAAAAGCAATGCCTATCACTTAGAACGAACACTAGTCGTTTTCTAAAGCAAAACCACTCAATTACCATGTAGCCCTTAATTTTCACAAGCACTTTTGAAAATCAATTTAATGACAAAGATGATTTTACTATGTTCTCCCCCTTAAACGATGACCCGTTTTCTATTTAAAGAGCTGTAGTCATTGTTTAAAGAGTCAAATAGTGATGAAAGCATTTCCAATTTCTCTTGAAAAATTTTGATTCGTGGTTTTAATAAGATTTCTCTTATCTTAACAAATTAATGCACTGAGACGTACACAAATTCGTGTCAGACCAAGTTATAAAGTAAACTTGATCCCTTTGCATGATTTGGCTTGTAAATCACGCCCGAGAAAATTAATTCCCGTTCTGAGCCAACGTTTTCCAAGGAAATACGTGACTTTAATATGAAAACCGGGTTGCAGTCTGAAATAACTACAAGCCATAATGGGCATGTTTTAAAAATGTACAACTTTTATACGGACTCTATTTATGGCACCGTGTCAATATTAATCGACATTTCTAAGGCCGTAAATATTACCGTACTAAAAGACATGCCCGATTTAAAACTAAAAAATATTTTTGGTTTTTCTTGATTTTATAATTTTTATGGTTTTTCTAGGTTTTATATTTTTTATGGTTTTTGTTGGTTTTCTATTTTTGTATTTTCTTTTTGTGGTTTATATATTTACGATAATATACATGATCACAACCAAAGGATACTCTGAATAGTTTACCACGACTATTCAGCTGATTCTTCTGCCAACTCTTTGAGAGTCGCTGGGGTGAATGATTTCATGCCAAGCTTGTCGATCAAAAACTCGATTCGTCCTCGATCTAAGGCTTTGGTGAACATATCCGCCAGCTGGTACTCAGTAGTGACAAAATACAGCTCGATCACTCCGTTCTCCACCTGCTCCTTGATGAAATGGTAGCGAATGTCTATGTGCTTGGCCCGGGAGTGTTGAACATAGTTGCAGCAAAGGGCAATGGCGCTCTTGTTGTCACAATACATCGGGATTTTGTTAAATCCAAGACCGTAGTCAGTTAATTGTGATCTCATCCAAAGGACTTGAGCACAACAACCGGACATGGCGATGTATTCAGCCTCCGTGCTTGATATTGCAGCGCTTTTCTGCCTTTTTGAAGACCAACTGATCAATCTATCTCCAAGGAGTTGCACAGATCCAGAAGTGCTACGCCTCGTATCTTGACATCCAGCATGATCGGCATCTGCGTATGATATTAAAGCAATCGAGGAATCTTTCGGATACCATAGACCACGATGAAGTGTTCCTTTTAGATACCGAAAGATCCTTTTAACGACATGTAAGTGCTTTTCGGTAGGCCGAGCCTGATACCGGGCACACATGCATACAGCAAATTCTAAATCAGGCCTGCTAGCAGTCAGATAGAGAAGGGTGCCGATCATTCCACGGTAAAGTTTCGGATCGACAATAATCCCATCCCTATCTTCATCTAACTTGGATTTCTCCACCATTGGAGTGTCTACGGGGTCACAATTCTCAAAATTATATTTCTTAAGAGATTCTAGAGCATATTTGGATTGATTAATAAAGATGCCTCTGGGATTCTGAGAAATCTGTAATCCTAAGAAAAATGAAAATTTTCCCATCATCGACATCTGAAAGCGTGTGGACATTATCTTCTCAAATTTTTTAGACAATTCTATGTTAGTGGCAGCAAAAATTATATCATCAACATAAATTTGTACCAGAAGCATGTCGTTGCCGTCTTTGAGAGTGAATAGAGTGGGGTCCACTTTGCCTTTGGAGAAGCCTTCCGACATGAGATATGTTGACAGGAGATCATACCACGCGCGTGGAGCTTGTTTCAACCCATAGAGAGCCTTCTTAAGCTTGTACACGTGATTAGGAGACTCCGTACTGACGAACCCATCCGGTTGACTAACATAAACCTCTTCCCTTAGTTCACCGTTCAAAAATGCCGTCTTCACATCCATTTGATAGACGATCATGTTCATATGAGCAGCAAACGCAAGGAATAGTCTAATCGCCTCCAATCTAGCCACAGGAGCAAAAGATTCTTCAAAGTCTATACCCAAGGCTTGTTTATATCCTCTAGCGACCAATCTTGCTTTATTCTTCAATACCGAACCCATCTCATCAAGTTTAACCTTATAAACCCATAACAAAGTAAGGATGTTAACCTTGTCAGGGCGAGGAACCAATTCCCATACTTCTAGTCGTTTGAATTCATTGAGTTCCTCCTGCATAGCTTCAATCCAAGATGATTGGGTCATAGCCTGCTGCCAATTTTTGGGTTCAACTTCAGAGAGAAATGCATCAAAGTAACAATATAGTGCACTCTCTTGTAATTGATGGCGTGTAGAGACTGGTCGATCTAGATCTCCAATAACATTCCTAATTGGGTGATCTTTTGTCCATTTAGTGCTATGGTTTTCAATCCTAGGTGGTCTGGAGTGTACAATAGAAGGAGCTTCTTCTGAGGTAGACGCGGCTGAAGGGTTTTCAGGGATCGCTACACCAAAGAAAGGAAGCTCTTGCAAGTGAGCATATTCCAAGTCGTGATCAGTAGTATCCTCTTCTACATCATTAGGCACAAGTGAGGGTGATGATTCAGGTGAAGTTTGAGAATCACTTGGTGAAGGTGCATCCGGTTCAATGTGAATTGTGGATGCATTAGATAAAGGTTCATTAGCTTGAGCAATCACTTCAGGTATTGGAGCAATTACTACAGGTGCTGGAACTTCATCAGTCGGGGGATCAAAGAATTCATCAAACAACGGTTGAAACAGTTTATCCCACTCAGGCCTAGTTGGTGGTAAGAATGATGTAGAAGTAGGATTGTTGGGAACTAATTCGGAACTTATAGCACCGGGTCCCATCTCATGAAGCGCGGGTTCAGAGCTGTGTTGCTCAGAAGCCATCGCTGTCAGCTCGTCGAAATCTGCGTCCATAGTTTCTACAATCTTGCCAAGACGACGGTTATAGATTCGGTATGCTCTTTTGGACGGTGAGTAACCAATGAAAATACCTATGTCGGCTTTTGGTTGAAGCTTACCCAAGTTCTCACTATTGATGTTTGGATAACACAGAGCACCAAACACATGGAAAAATGAAACATCGGGTTTGCGGTCATGTAGAAGCTCATAAGGTGTTTTTCCATGGCGTTTCCGAATGATAGAACGGTTTTGGGTAAAACATGCAGTAGAAATAGCCTCTGCCCACAAGAACAATGGAGCGTTCGCATAAATAAGCATGGTCCTAGCAGCTTCCATAAGTGTACGATTCCGTCTTTCAACGACACCGTTTTGTTGTGGAGTGCGTGCAGCGGATGTTTCATGTGATATACCAACTCCTTCATAATAATCACGAAGAGTCTGGTTGACGAACTCTGTACCATTGTCTGTACGAATACGGCGGACAGTGGTATTCAAACGTACCTGAATGAACTTCAGAAAAGTGATGATAGCCTTCGGAGCTTCATCCTTTGTACGTAGAAATCTAACCCATGTAAACCTTGAGAAATCATCCACAATGACGAGAATGAATTTCTTACCGCTCACACTTTCAGTTCTCATCGGTCCACAAAGATCCATATGCAAATGATGAAGTTTTTCTTGATTAGTGTCTTCAGCTTTGGGTTTGTAAGATTTCTTGGTGCTTTTCCCCCTTGAACACGCGGAACATAAATGATCCTTGTGAAATTTAAGCTTGGGAAGACCACGAACTAACTCGTTTTTAGCCAGATGATTAATAGCATCAAAATTAAGATGAGATAATCTGCGATGCCATAACCATGACTTGGTCTTAGAAGCTTTAGAGAGAAGACATACTGGAGAAGCGGCCATCATGTCTTGTAAGGACAAAGTGTAAAGATTTGCACCACGAGATCCCTTCAACAAATCTTTTCCTTCCAAGTTGCGGATGAAACAAGTGTGTTGTCGAAAAGCAACCTCAAGGTTGGAATCACAAAACTGTCCTACTGAGAATAAGTTATGACCAAGACCTTCAACATAGTATACCCTAGAAATCGTCACGTTTCCAATCTGATATTCACCATACCCCATAATCTTTGCTATATGATCATTCCCAAATTTAACCGTACCAAGAAACTTGCTGACGAAATTTCGGAGCATCGAGCGATTTCCGGTCATATGTTTTGAACAACCGGAGTCCAAATACCACAGGATGATTTGGACCACCTGAAAATATCACCACACAAAGACAATGTAGAGGTATCGGAATCTGAGTGTTCCTTGTTATTAGCAGATACAGATTTAATAATCTTAGATTTGCTAACTTTAGGTTTCTTAGATTTCCTAGCCTTTTTCTTCTTAATTGGTGGTGTAGATTCTAATTGGCTCAAATCCTGAGGTATTTCTACACTGATAGGCACTATAGTGGGGGCTGACCTAATTAAAGGGCGCTGTTTCCTTACTTGAGTGCAAGTGTTCCTAACTAAAGGACGCTCAGACCTAACCTCAATGGATGCATTCCTAGTTAAAGGGCACATTTTACCATCGAGAGTAAAGGTCCTACCAGTGGGACGCCATTGCCAGCCAACTTGGGCACGAGTTCTACCCGTTGGCTTCCATTCAAGACCATTCTTAATAGCATTCATTTCATTAACGTGATCAATCAGACACAAATCATGACGCTGGGAAAACATACATTCATTACAATTCCAACAATTTAAATCAGAATTCACGAATGGTTTAGGCTGCTGCACAGGCGCAGAGCTTTTAGTCTTAACATGATTCGTTTTATTTAAAACTGAGCTAGCATTCCTATTGTGGACTTCTACTTTCTTCTTTGTGGCACTACTAGTAGAGGGCTTGATCTTAGCATTCTTGAGTGGCGATCCTTTAGCCTTAGTAGTCTCTTTTAATCCTGTAGAAGGCAAATTGGGAACATTAGCAGCAGATTTTAAAGGTGTCTTACTTGATTGTGCCAATGACGGTTTCGCTCCTGGAGTCTTATTAAATGGAGTGACAGCAATGGGCCTATTGTTAAGTAGTGCAGAACCTGGTGTACCTATGTATTGCAAATAAGCCAAGCAATATTGAACTCGCTTAACATATTCATGAGCCGAATAATAGTCGCTACTTAAGGGATCTAAGGCATAAAGATCGTCTACAATATCCCTAAGAAGATCGACATGCTTAATGGCATTCCTCATATAATCATCATAGGTAAGGTGGTTTCTCTTATGAAGCGGATTCTTATAAAGCACTACTTTCTTGGTTGTTGGAGCACTAGTGGACGGTGCAGAGTCGGTAGCTAAGTTATCAACAACTTCTTGTCGGGTGAGAAGAAGTGTCTCCTTTAACTCAGCCAAAACCATATTTTTGTCTATGAGCAGGATGTTCAAGTCAGAGATTTCTTCGCACTTTTGGTTCAGTTGTTCAACATAATATTGTTGCTGTGTCGCATTAAAAGCGAATCGATCTTCTAGTGAACCATAAAGAGCGGATAGTCCCTGCCTTGTCCGATCCATCTCCCCTAGAACAGTTGATAGTCTAATTTCTAAGACCTGGTTTTTAGACTCTGCGGCCTCTAGTTCCATTCTTAATGTTTCCTTTGATGATATCTCTCTCTTCAATCTCATGATTTCTTCCTCTAATGTCTTAACAATTGCAATCATCTTGTCACTTGTCTCAACACCGTTTTCACAAACATTTGATATCAAAAGATTTTCATTTTGAGCTTGTTGTTTTAATTCTAAAGATATACAATGTTGTTCTAGTTGATTAAAGCGTTGAGAAAGTAAATTATAAGAATCTTGTAGCTTTAAAAACTCAGCGTTAGATTCGTGACAAGAATGATTATCTACCTCATTTACAGTTTCAGCAACATTTACAGAAATATCACAAACATCATCACAAATATCCTCACAAATATTCACAGCATCACAATTCATCATAGCGGATGTAAGCTCATTCGAATATTTAACATTTACAATAGTAAGCACATCACACGAGATTACTTCGGACAAGAATCGGTCATATTCGGTTGAAATCTTTTCCTTTTCAATTAGTTGCAGTTCGTAAGCGGTGTCCATTTCATAAAACACTTTTTGAACTTCACCAATTTCAAACTGAAGATTTTCCTTAAGAGATGCAAAACTTCTTTTTAGACTTTCGACAAACGGATTGATCTCAGTTTTAAACACCTCGTTCATGTGTTCGAAAGCCCATTCTCCGGCATTTAAGCCATTTGAAGTCGTACATTCCAAGATGACCTTGTCAAAGTTAGTAAAGTATCGGTTAATCTCTTGCAAGTTTAACCATACAGTGCTAACAGGTGGAAGATTCTTTGGAATTTCCTTAGGACCTTCCATGTTGACAAGTGTAGGAAATGTACTAGGGCTTTCTTCCTCTATCATGTAGGTTGGTGCTGTAATGAGATCTTTGTCCATATGGAAGCGAACTCTAAAATCAGTTTTAGCAAGCTCCTTATTCATTTTAAAATAATCACAATCGGGATATTTTGCTGAATTGTATGACCGATCCTCATCAACTAGAACCTTACTTGTTCGATCAATGGGAAAAACAATCGAGTCTAAAGCCAATCCTAATTGAGTTGCATTATAAAGTCTAGGACTATGTCTTAAAGATTGTTTTGCATATCGTGGATTAGGGGGAAGGCCTTTTAGACGTGATAAGTTAAACTCTTTAAATGAAGCATCAAATAAGTGAACTAGTTGTGAAGCAGCGTATTGTCTTAACAGCAAGTAGTCTAGACTTCTAATCTTATTAGTAGCATTAATCTCCATTTCAGTCTTCTTAGATTCGAGTAATTCAAAATCAGTTTGAAGTTTTTGAAAATTAGTGACCACTAACTCCTTTTCTCTAAGTTCACTAGACAAATTTGCTCTTAAGTTTTTGATTTCTTGCAAGTGACCCATTTGTTTGTTCCTAAAGTGATCATATTCGAGATTTGTGAGAACACTAGACGAAGGCACTAATTCCAAAGTTTGTACTTTCTCATTGCTTAAGGCAAGCTCATCAGACAAATTCTTATTCTTAGCTAAGGTTTCTAAGAGTGCAGCATTCATTTGGCTAAGTAGTGTAGCAGGAACCATGACCAAATCTTGTTGAGCAGGAGTAGGCGTATGCGAACTGGGTCCCGGTTGTGATTCACTCAAAGTCTGGGAACTCACATTGATATTGCTATCATTGTTTGTCTCCTCATTTGAAAGACTCACCACCGAAGATTCATTCGAATCAGCACTCTCTTGCCCAACTTGATGTGGTTGAATACTAGCATCAGTGGCATTATCAGTGTTATTAATAAGTACCTCAGATTTCTTATCTGGCCCTAAGCTGGAAAAAGTTGCCATGAAAGCAGCCTTTGCAGTTTGAAAGTCATCACAGTCGGAATCATACGCATCCAGATCATCGGCTTGGTAAGCTGCATTCTGCGTAGTGACAACGTCTTGTTCAGCAATCCCTGGGTCAGCAAGAAATGCAAGCTCCTCTTCATCAAGTTCCCTTCCTTGCGCCTGAGCATTTACCAGATAGATCTTTTCTGCAAACCACTATCCATCCCTTCTCCTCTTGGGTTTCTTACAATCCCTGGACATATGACCCTCTTCCTTGCAGTTGTAGCATGTAATCATTCTCAACTTGCCTGTATTAGTCCGTGGAGGGTTGTTGACCATTGGAGCAGGAGCAGGATTGGCGGTGCGAACATTGGTTGATGTGGAAGTTCTCCCCTGATATGGCTGAATTGGCTGAACCATTACTCTGCCATTCTCAATTGTAGCTTGTTGGCGAGAATTGGATGAATTCCTCAACTGATTGTTGGTAGGAGCTGATCCTCTGAATCCTCGTTTGCTTAAAGTTCTTGTGAGGTAAGCAGACATAGTAGTTAGCACTTCAACTGGGTCAGCTCCTTGTTGGAATACAGGAACTGGGACTTCCTCATCATCACAATAAAGTGCTTGATCTGGATAAGCTGCATAATCAGTAGAAGGAATACTCATTTGATCAGGGTAGCTTGTTGGATATGCTGCATTCTCTTGATAAGAAGAATAAGATGGCTGAGCATAAGGTGCAACATTTGCTGGATGAAGTTGTGAAGCATACTGTGGTGAAGGTGCATTGAACCGATATTGTTGCTGATGTGAGGTGGGTGGTTGTGGTAGAATCGAGTATTGGGGAAAGGCTGGTGTCATGTAAGGTGATTGATGATAAGCTTGATGTCCCAAGATATAGGGTGTGTTGTTGTGAGACAAGCTTGGTTGATTCGCCATCAAAGCTAAGGAATCTGGGTGCATACCACGAGGAGAACGGTGCATAATCACATGCTTCTCATGTTGCTGAAGGAAGGCATAGATTTGATCTAAATTGCACTTATGCAAATCCCGGGTTAACTTCACATCAGTAATGTACTCACCCCATTCAGCTTGAGGTAGAGTATTCAAGAATTTGGTGTTAACCTGGAATGGTGCGATCACAAGATTGTATACATTCAGATCATTCATGAGTGTGGTGAATCTGAAGTAATAATCGTGAAGTGTTTCCCCTGGGTTGTAGGTGAATCTATCAAACAAATCATACAGCTGACACTCCCTTTCTTGTTTGGTGAGAGACGTGCCTTGTAGCAACACCTTAAGACGTTCCCATAGATCCTTTGCCACCGTATACTGACTCACCATCCTATAGATGTCATGGGGAAGAGCTTGGAGAATTGTTTGAAGAGCTTTTTCATCTGCATCTGCAATAAGTTGTTGAGCTGGAGTAAGTTCTTCAAATTCTCGTGGTCTAGTCACGTTATCAACCGTAATGGTACCATAGTCGAGTGGACCATTCAAAATCGATTTGACCATAAGTCTTCCGTATGTCGGTTTCCCCTTTAGATATTGCATCATTCGACCTTGCCATGCCTCAAACACCTCTTTAATAAGCATCGGTGGACGGCTATCAGTTCCCGTTATGATTGATATATCCGTAAGAGATGTCATCTGAGGCATTACTGAATTTGGATTCATTTTGTTTTTCTTCAAAGAAACAGAGATTATCGGTTGATCGAGCAGTGAAGTAAAGCTTGTGAATTGTGTTGTGTTTTTGTTGTAAGAAACCAAGATTAAATCCTCTAAAAAATCGTCGAAAAAACAAGCAAAATAACCCTTGATTCGGAACTTTTTGTTGATTCGGAAGTTTGATTCGGAAGATTACCTTGATTCGGAACTTTGTGTTGATTCGGAAGATTACCTTGATTCGGAACTTTTTGGGTTGATCCGGAACTTCTTGGTTCGGAAGTTCTTGATCCGGAACTTTGGCTTGATCCGGAACTTCTTGACTCGGAAGTTCTTGGTTCGGAACTTTGGCTTGATCCGGAACTTCTTGACTCGGAAGTTCTTGGTTCGGAACTTTGGCTTGATCCGGAACTTCTTGACTCGGAAGTTCTTGGTTCGGAAGTTTCTTGATCCGGAACTTCTTGGTTCGGAAGTTTCTTGATTCGGAACTTCTTGACTCGGAAGTTCTTGGTTCGGAAGTTTCTTGATCCGGAACTTCTTGGTTCGGAAGTTTCTTGATTCGGAACTTCTTGACTCGGAACTCCTTGATCCGGAACTTCTTGATCCGGAACTCCTTGATCCGGAACTCCTTGATCCGGAACTTTTGCTGAATAAACAGTAAGTTGTTCCGATGAACAGTCGTACCCCAAAAATGAAGATTAAACCCCGATTTTGACCAAATAACCCAAAAAGTTTTGTGCTTTCGACTAAAATAAGTAACAACTAATACTTATCCACTAATCCCAATCACAAAAACACCAAAAACACCAAGAATCAAGATGATTTTTCTTAAAGAACACTAATACAATCAAAAACTAAAAAACCACACAAATCACCACCTTAAATCACCCCATAGCTCTGATACCAAATGTAGAATATTGATAATCAATGAATCTATGAAGGGGTTTGTTGATTTCTAGAGAGAGAAAGTTAGAGAGAGAAAGTGAGAGAAACTATGTGAATTTTATTAATATGGAATCAAAGAAATGACAACAACCAACCCCTTTCCTTAGTGGAAAGGGGTATTTATAGTTCCAAGCATAACATGGGCTTGGGCCGGTCCATGACAAGCCCATGGACCGGTTCTTACTTAAGTTAATAAGCAAATAATAACTAATTACTAACTACGAGCTATTACAACATAAATCATATTGTGGAGTGACCGATACTTCTAATATACGTTAAAACGTATTTCTAACATTGAGAGGAGGGATGACAATAGCGCTAGGACATTGAGCAGTAAGATCATTCCAAGAAATAGTAGGCTCATCGTCATCATCATCGTAATAGTATGGATACACCGAGGAGGAGTATAAGTCTCGATATTCGATATTTGCTCCTGTCGTTGATCCTCTTGATATTTTTCGATGAACTTGTTCCAAGATTCTTGAATTTGTTGAACTTGCTTAACCAGATTGTCCCGTTGGTCATTGGAGCTCAATTGTTCGAAGGAGGGTTGAGGATCGATGATGTGTTGTGGGGGTTCAAAATGTTGAAAACCTGAATTATAGCATGGTTGTGGCTCATAGTAGTTCATCGGTAGAGAAATTTGAGGACACGGATTTTGCTCATAATAATTCATTGGTTGACAATAAGAAGAATCATGAGGACCCCCACAAGGTTGGCAAGAAGGGTAAGGAGAAAAGTCGGGTGCGTCTTGTGGAGAGTTATTTTCATTGTCATAATTGTACCCCGGTTCTTACCCGTAATCATACGAGTATTGAACCGGGCACGAAACATGCCAAGGAGAATCGCTTCCACAATAGATGCACGGGGAAAGATTAGGTGGGTTCAAAAAGGACGAATTAAGTGAGTGGCACAAAGGACAAAATCCTGGTATTAATTGTGTATCTTTGATATCGTTTCCGCACTGCTCACATGTACACCATTGACAAGAGTCGTTCCCGTACAATCGTCTCCCGCACCCGACGCAATTGACATAAAAATCCATAGAGAAAGATAGATAAGCAAGAAGAATATTTTTGGTGCAAAACTTTGAAAAAGAAATGCTTTTTATGATTTTTCAAATGTTTTTGGATTTTTGAAAATTTTTGAAACGAAAAATAACGTTCACAAGTGAACGGATCCCAAAAGCCAACGCTTCTCTCACAAAAAACTTTCGATCCTCACGAAAAGAGCCGGCAGCGGCGCCATTTAATACTACGCTTTTGGCTAGGTATAAAGTTCGTTTTCTCGGTATCTTCTCGAATTGATTTTCGGTTAAATGTGCGAGATTAGTTGTTCTTGGTGAAGCAAATATTTTGGTCGTTGTAAAATAAATGTGCAAGACTTAAAATTAAATGACGAGCAATTAAAACTAAAACTAGTTGAAACGTAAACGGTGCAATATTTAAAAACGTTAAAAGTAAATGACGAGAAATTAAATGACGTAAAATTAAAACTTAGCGAAAAGTAAATTGACAATTAAATAAAAATGCAAATCGAAACTAAAATAGACTAAAAATAAAACGAGTGAAATGGCGGAAGAACAAACAAAACAAAATGTTCCGATCGGAATACATTCCGATCGGGTGATCGGAATTTAAAGAAAAGTTCCAATCGGAATGTTAACAGAACTTGAATAATCGGAATGCATGAAAAACGAGAACCAATCGGAATAATAAGAAAATGAACAATCGGAATATACGAACACATACCAATCGGAATATAGCAAAAATCAGACGATCGGAATAGCTAAAATTGATCCTAGATCGGAATGGCTAAACCCTTTTCCGATCTAATGATCGGAATAAGGGTATTGGGGATGGTCGGAAAGTATACCAATCGGAAAAGGGAATGTACCGATTCCGAAATTAGTGGGATTCAAGTGATAAGCCAATGAAATAAGCTATTTTGGCAAGCTTAATCACCAAGCTAAATCAAATCGCAGATTAAATGGATCAAATAAGTACTAATCAACTTATCTAACCCGAAAACAAACAAACTTTAAAAATCAAAACATAAAAAGATGAACTTTAAGTAAAGAAGGATTAAAAAGATCAAAACTTTTAAATAAGAACTAGAATAAAAAGATTATGAAAGAAAGATTAATAACATAAAGATTAAGACAAGATTAAGTTTAAAAAGTAAAAGTTTGATTGAAAACAAGAAAGATAAAAAGATGAAAGATTTAAGTTCTAGAGAGAGAAACTGTCACTTTCTCTCTCTAAACTACTCCTACTCCTAAAACTAAAACTAATCTAAAAATTGACTAACTCCCTTCATGTGGTAATATGAAGGGTATTTATAGGAAAGGAGGGTGGATGGAGGCTTCTTCTTTTCTTTCTTTCTTCCTTCACGTCTTCTCGACTCGACTTTAATTCTTTGTCTTTGTCGTCTCGGGATTTGAACTTGTCTTTTAATTTTCTTCTTCTATTAGACTTAAGTTCTTTGACTTCGTTAAACTTCCGTCTTTAGACTTTTTCTTCGATAAATCTTCAGAATTGGTCTTGGACTTCCGTTCTTTTTCCACTATTGATCTTTCGACTTCATCTTTCGTCTTTTTCTTCGATAAAAGCCCGTAAATGCCGTGTTTTCTCCACTTTTCACCTTTTCGTCCTAAATTACAACAAAAACACAAACCACGCATAATTCCGACATAAATGACATAAAATACACGTTTTGGCTCGGTTATTATTGCAATTAAGTGGTAAAAAGGATGGGTGTTTCCACACCTATCATTAAGTAACAAGCTCGTAATAAATTCCCAAAGATGGCCGATTGACACTTATAAATAATTGGACTTTACTTGTTTACTTTTGTTGCGAGTGAACCACTTTGTCTAATTATTTTCTATATTTAGAAGCCTCATTTAAATGCAATATTTATCAAATATCGAAGACCTCATGGCCTAGTTTTCATAACGAGAACCCGTTTATTATTCGGACAAATATTTAACGAGTAATTGTGACCCAAAGTCAACCCCGTGACTAAAATGGACGAACTTGAAAAATGTGTAAAAGCATTTGATAAATTGATTGCAAGTATAAATTTTCAACCAAGTGCATTGTATGTTATTATTTATTGTGCTTAGCCTAAGTACGGATATTTTACTTAGGTTACGAGTATATCGTTTGTTCATCGTTTTGCGTGCCTTGATATTCTGTGTTATGTTTATTGATCATATTTGCTACTTCATCAAGGTGAGCTTCATAACCCCACTTTTAATTGTTTTATCTATTTTTGGGTGAGAACGTTGCTTGTTTTTAACGGATGAACATAAGTGCCTTAAAACTCATACGTTTTCCTACGGATGTCTAAGTCCCGTTATCCCATGTTGCCTTCTAGCCCACTATCATTAACCGTTAATTACTTAGTGTAAGCGCGAATGTTATGGATAGGTCTATTGGGATTAACATCCCTATCTAATTTGGTTGTGAGGCAAAAGTTAGATACACCTACATTGGAGTATTTACAAATGCTTCGGGATAGGAATTTGCTCGGGCTCTTAATATCTTGTCGGTTATGTTATAAGATTAAATGTCGGTTGCCTTGAAAATATTATGGTTCATCACACTATTTAAACTTAAACCTTTGAACTCACCAGCCTTTGTGTTGACGCTTTAGCAATGTTTTTCTTAGGTATGCATGGGATATTTTTAATAAAATGGTCGTGACTAGTATTTGGATATTTGGATCAATGTTAACGGCTTTTGAAACAATGTTTTATTTCGATCTTGTGTAATTCTCTTCCAAACAAATTTATGCTTGTAATTAAATTAAAACGACTTTAAAATAGTCGTTCTTTGTATCTATGCCTCGAGATAGTCATGACCGTTGCACCCCATTGCGTTGCCCTACTCTGATAAACTGGGGTGTGACAATGAAGTCCTTTGAGGATTATAGAGACCAGTTGTTTGCTGGTGTGGACTCTTCAGGTACGCGAGTAAAATAGAGCGTGAGGGACCTTGCAAGCTAGCTAAAGCGCCTCAATGTTGAGTATGCCGAAGACCTGTACCCACGTCTTATGCGTGAGGTGGCAGGGAAACACTGGTTGGTGCGCCACGGCTTACGCTTGGTGGCCATGGGTGCCCTCGAGGGTCAAACTTTGTGGGCACCTTTGCCCAGTCCATCATAGCCGCTATTAATGAGGGTACCTCTACTGGCTTGGAGAAGGCCCACAAAGGTGACCTGTTGAAGACAAATCTGACGGATGTGGCATTTTATGATCCTTCTACAAAGTCTGAGACGACCGCAACTATGTGGAAGATGAAGGTATGTCTCGTTCCTTCTTTTTGTCTAGGTAGTGATGATTTGGAGATTCTCCTAGAGACTGTGATGGAAGGGTTAACATTAGCCCGTCACAAGTGAGAAGGCGTCGGGCCCAACCTGATTACCATCTGAAGCCCTCTAAGAAGTAGCTTACAGTCCTGGTGTTTTCTCACACAGGTGATGTGGACAACCCCTTCCATATTGCAAAGGAGGTCCCCTTATCTGAAGTGCTTGCTGTGCACGCTAGCCGAGCCTCAGCCAAGAGAGCCGCACTGGGTCTCGAGGCCTCTTCCTCTACTGGTGCCGCCCACCTTGCTGCTATTGTCCACGTGCTTCCCGCGCCCTTGCTAGAGAGCGACGCACGGCTACTTGATCATACGGAGAAGAATATGAAGAAGTATCAGGAGTCCTCCTATCGTCCCCTCGCCTTGAAGATCAAGAGGTCTTCATCTGATTGTAATTTATTTTTAGTCGTGCGATGTAATATTTTAAACAGTTTATATAAATTTTTAGGGTCGACGGTTCGCACCCAGTCTGTAAGAACTTATACATTTTGTGTTTGTGACCACGTTTGTAACGCAGTATTGTTCGTTCTATGTCTATACGTTATCATTACCCATTTCTTAAATGTTAAAATTAAAAAAAGATCGTTCTAATTGGTCAATATGTTCAAATAATTTAAGTGATTCTCAAACCTATGTCATGGGTCCATACCTTTTGTTGGAAATACGTTTTTACGTATTTAAAAAGGATCAGTCACTCCAACGAGATACATCTAGTATGGGCTCGTGATCTAGTATGTAAACATATAACCCATCAAGCCCAAATGTAGGGTGGGGTATATATACCCCCTCCTAGCATGTTAGGAGGGGTGGTTCTTACACTTTAACACTTCTAATCTAATATTTCACTATTCTCACCAACCTCTCTATTCTTTTTCTCTCTAGTTCTTCATCTATCTCTCTCTTTTTAGATCATTCCAAGGTTTAGATAATCCAAGGATTACATAGACCTAAAATTGGTATCAAGAGCCATGGGATGATTGGTTTGTTCTTGTGTTTGTTTCCTTGATTTTCGTGAGTTTTTGAGCAAAATATCAAAGATTCAAAATTTTTTCGTATGATTTAATATTGAGATCAATAATGGGTTGACTTAATGTGCTTGATCATCCCGACATGTGCGAAATGTTTTCGAATATCATGGCATATGTTAAGGGGGAGCAAAACGGACTTGCATATCAAAATGGATTTCATGGTGATTTATACATACCCACAACCCACTTATTTCACGACGATGAAGATTGTGGTGACAAAAGGATGGTAGGATAGGTTATGTCCAATGATTCTTCCAGAACCGAAGGGATCTTCCCAAGGACATTCCATAGCTAGAAATAGTAGTCCTTAGGAAAGATGAAGAAAGATTGTGAACGAAGCTGAATGCCGACCAAGTACTTAGGTTAGCACTAGAAAAATCACAACAAGGTGCTAGTTATGACGTATTGGTAAGCATTCAAGGGTTTGAAGAATGAAAAAGAATTGTAAAGATAAAGGGTGAAAAGAAAGCAACCCTCTTTACAACCTTAGGCAGAAACCGGGTCACCACATATGCTATTGAGATCATTTTTAATGATTCTTGATATTGAAGATAGACATCATGGACCCAGTGATGCAATGCACAACCCATCTCAGCTAACTCAGATATCTCTTAAAAGGTATTAGTTTTAATCACACGGAGTTCAACACGTTATCTATCGATTTATTCACTCCGAATAAATAGGTATTGAAACGGTGGCACTCCACTCCAGCCTCCGATCACTAAAATCCAAAATGCACAATCGAGTCTAGAGCCATTTGAGATCATCAAATATCTCATAGGACACATTTCCATATTTCCTTGCTTCTTCACACACTGTGAAAAGTAAGAAAGATATTAAGAGTCCTACGCAAAATCTTCATGATCTTGCCTGAACATCCGAGTAAAACGCAAGTATTTACAATGAAGATGGAAATCCTCTTGAGCGAACATCAAAAATCTCATGGTTGGTGACTTGTGTGATTCTTTATGAATCAAGCTTGTGATAACTGGAAAGCAACAATAGTTTAACTCTTAATTGAACTTAAACACGTTCCAGGCCTCTACGCAACATCTTATAGATCTTGCCAGAACACTCAGAGTGACACTCTTAAATGTTTACAGTGATGAGTGGAAATCCTTCTAGTGTTAATAATAACTGAAAAATTGTTCGTTGAAGTATGTCTAATCGTTCTCGGGGTCTAATCTAAATGATTCCTGGTTAACGTGTGTCTCAGTTGACTTTGGTGGATAAAAGAAAGAGTTGTCGTAGAGTGTCTATTTCTACTTAAAAGGTAAGTGCGAAATGTTAAAGTAAATGACGGGTAATTAAAGCTATAACTAATTAAAACGTAAATGGTGCAATATTAAAACTTTAAAAGTAAATAAATTTAATGAAAAAAATTAAAGCTCGACAAAAAGTAAATTTGACAATAAAATAAAAATGCAAACTTGAAATTTAAAGCTCGGGAAGCGTGCAATTTTTGGAAATTAAAACGTAATGAAAAGTAAATGAAGAAAAATAAGACTTTAAAATAAAACTAAGACAAAACAATTTTAAACTATAACTAAGTAAAAATGCGGGAAAAGTTAAATTTGAAAACTAAGATAAAACAAAAACTAAATTCTAAAACTGAGGTCAGATAGCACTTGGATCGCAGTCGATGCAATCGCAGTCAGCGATCGTGACTAGATCGTATTCCACGATCGTGACCATGGATCGTAACAAAGGATCGCAGTCAATGCGATCGCAACAAGATGATCGTGGCCCAGATCGCGGTGATGGATCGTACCCACGGATCGCAACCAAAGATCGTGGTGAGTAATACCAACTCAGATCATACCCACGGATCTTACCACTTGATCGCACTCACGGATCGTAGTCCAGATCGAAACGAGCGATCGTGGTCCAGATCGTAGTGTGTGATCTCAGTGTAGATCGCAAGTAGTGATCGTACGTTGTGATCGCGGTATTTGATCGCAAGTAGAAACCCTAGGGCTTATGTGATCACAATACCCGATCAAAACCATGAAAACCCTTAGACATTACGATGGAATGGAAAAAGGAAATAAGCAATAACCAAATAAGCAATTCTCTAATAAGCACTTACCAAAAACTAAAACAAAGCAATAATGAGACGGACAAAATAAGCTACAAATTTAAAAACATTCAAGACACAAAAGAAACAAACTTTTTAAATCAAACTTTAAAAAGACAAAACTTTTAAGAAAACTTTAAAACTAATAAGCTAAATACAAAATAATCCAATAAGCATGTCAAGACCAAATCTTAAATCGTATAAAAGCCTAGATAGGAATAAAAAGATAAATTTATTGTCACAAGGAACCATAAATCCCCTAGTAAATTAATCTAAGCTATTCCTGTAGGAAATCTAGCTATTCCTGATCCAAACCAAGTTGTGGATATTTATGATCCTAAAAAATGGTTGATATTCGTAGAAACGTTAATATTAGTTGATTGTGATATTAAAGAAGAATTGGCGAGATTAAATCTGATATCGATGTCACGACGATATTTCCTTATAGAGTGGAGTTTGACATAACCTTACCACCTGGAAAGGTGTCATCTGATTCGATGTCACCCAGTTCTTAAATTTGCAAAATCAAAAGGGTGAATGTTGCACTTGAGGCTGTCATTGGAGCCTTTACCCAAAAGCCTCATGCCACTAGTACCTTTCCGAGAAGTTTAAATTGAATATGTGAGTCATTTCATACTAGTGACTCATTTGATAACTATTTTTGTAAGAGCTATAGGATTGGAAATTAAGTTTTGTTCATATCGAGCTTTTATTGCCCATTTAAGGTTTAAGAATAAGGTTGAAAGTATTGGAGAATGAGGTAGGATATCGCATTGAGTATGATTTACTTGAAACTTGAATGAAGTAAAAACTTAACTTGTATGGAATAAGAAATTGTTAAGAGGAAGTCGTTAAGTCCTGTGATTGAATTATAAGGTTTTAAATGATTGTTAGTTCGTGTTAAGGGTTGTTCCTAGGACATTGTCCAATGAAGAGGATGCCCAGTGTCCAAGAAAATAAATTGAAGAAATCTTCTTCTGAATTGAGACCGATGGATCTTTCGAGACATGTGGAACACCTAATGACTCTTGTAGATTAGTATTCATTGTAGCATCTTTTAAAAATCCCTAACTTAACAGAGACATCAGTTGGTAGGATGAGTTCTTGGAATTGTATGACATAGTGACACGTAATGTGTTACGGTACAATTTTGACTTGTTTGTGATTAATGAAAAGACTACCTTTGATTGCTAAATCTTACATGTATCGATGTTATCTATCTTTTATTGCTTCATCCTAATGTTCGCATTAGTGATGCAACCATTGAACAAGTACTCATCTCGATTTGAGTTACGTTGTGAATTATTCTTTTTGAGTGCCATCGAGGTCATGAACCTCATGATTAATTGGCTAAGCTCATTTCCTATCATATTGTAGTTAGTTCTTGGTGAACAACTTTTTCATCACTCTTTTGCAGATCACTCATTGTTTTTATAATTTAAAACAGTATTCCTTGAGAAAAATTGAATTTACATCACCGTGAGGATTATTTAAAGTGAGATTTATAAATAATGGTTATCGAAAGGAAGTTGTTTATGAAACACCTTAGAAAACTTAATTGTTTCCATAACAAAGAACATCGTTGTAAATTTATTTTTGATTCTTATTCAAGAATTAAGCATGAAAATATTTTTATTTTAAACATGATTACAAAGTTTTGACGAACTGAGTATTGCATCGTTAATCCTAAAATTATATATAGTTGCGTGCCTACATACAATTTGGAAAGGACCATTCAAGGCTGATTAGTAGTCACCATGAAATTGTTAATAAACATTACATTTCTTTGAAATTGTGAAAGATTAAATTTTATGAGATCTGCAAGAAGTGCAAAATAGGGGCATATTGTTAGGTACACCTACATATGTGACCGTACCATTTATATTCTGAATCAAATTTAATCATCTGTGGAAATTGTCTTAATTGACAATTGATATCCCCTCCTTGTCCAATTCTCCCGTGGTGAGATTCTTTGGAGAAGTATCTGATTACCGAGTGTTGATACCCGACTGGATGTATCGACATTCCTATCATTTCTTTTGATTAGATTTCATTTGAATGACCTGGGTAACTATCCGAGGAGCTTTCGAATGCGTACTCAATTCATGAAAACATGGGATAGACTCATATTCGTTAATGTTTTCGTCTGTATCTGATTTGAAATTTTCTCACGTAGATCATGCGTTAACCTTACTCTTTTTAAGGTTAGTTATGTCTCCTAATATCCTTGAATTTGTGAAGGATTATGAGTTATTGTTAGTCTTTTGAGAAGTTCACATCTTATCAACGGTGATGAAACTGGAAAGCTGATAGTGCCAGTAGAATGGATTAATTGATTATGACAATGACAAAATTGTCTTAATTGATGGGAACTCGAGTAGAATTCCCCTAAAAGATAAGATGTTGTTTATCAAAAGTGATCTAAATAATTCTTGTTGGATGACCGTATCCTGCATTTAGACTTGAAATTTTATCATGAATGGTTATGTACTAGTCATAGATCTTTTAATCTTGAAAGAACCTAATGTGAATTTATTAAAAGATGTTTCTTTTATTTAAATTTTTAGGAGGTATTTGCTGGTGAATTACCTAGACTTTCGCCATTAAGGCAAGTTGAAATTGGTATTGATTATATTCCCAGTGTTGCACCTATGGTGTGTGCACCCGATGTTAGCACTATCTGAATTAAAAGAATTACAGTGCAACTGAGAAAGTTGTCTGAAAAAGCTTTTATTCTACCAAGCTCGTCATCATGAAGAGCTATGGTGTTATTATTCCTTATATTTATTGATTACCATGAACTGAATAAATTGACGATCAAAATTCATATCCATTGCTCAAGATGGAAAATTTGTTCGATCATTTACAAGGTTCTAGCGTATATTCAAAAATTTGATCCACGACATGGTTATCATCAACTTCGTGTCCGCGAAGAAGATTATCTATTCCAATCACTACATCCAGAACTCGTAATGAACATTATGAGTTTCATGTTGATGTAGTGTTTTTACCACTGTTTAGGAAAAGAGGGCAAATTAGGGTAAGTACACAAGTGATTTAGGAAAACCACGAGTTATGACCCAAAGTGGGGATCGTTCTCATGGAGGCTTGGTGTGTGTGTAATGAAATGATTAACTTTGTGATTATATTGTTATGAGAAAGAAAATAGAAATGGGATAAGAAGAGAGTGACGGTTACGATGACGGATTATACTAAGACGAAAAGGTCGTACACGTAAAACCGTAAAAGCACCAAAATTAAAAATTTACTCTAAAAATTCCTAAAAAATTGCAATAAATGCTAAATAATGTATTAAGAGTTTACAAAAAATCAAAAATCACCCAAACCTTTTATTTAATTAAATAATGATTTTTTAATGCTAATTAAAGCCCAAAATGAGTTTTATCACTTTGTAAACCTCTAAAAGACCCTAACTTAATTTAAAACTATTTTTGAAAGTTTTAAAATTAATTAAAACTATTTAAAAACAATTAAAAACTATTAAAATTTAAAATAATTCTAGAAAAAAATTGAAAGACCCTAAAAATATTTGGAAAGTTGTAAAATTCCTAATTAAGTGTCTAGAATCTAGGAAAAATATAAAAACTTAGAAAATCAGACTTTTAGTTTTTAATAATAAAATAATATTAAAATATTAATAAAAATCCAAAAATCCTAAAAAATTCTAAAAAGTTGCAAACTAGCTTAATTTAACCAAAATAATACATAAATGAAGTTGAAATTACCTAAATACCCTTAATGGGCCTAGAAAATGGGCTAAACCCAAAACAGTCACCTTAATGGGCCAAATTGAGCCCAATAAGAAAAAGTTTGTAAAAATGGCCCACAAAGAACTACTTGACTCAAAATTTGATTCTGAACAACTTTTTCCAAAGGCCCAAAAGCTGAAAATGTGAAATTAGCAAGCTTATACCAACAGCTTATTCTTAATGGGCTTTTTGGCCCATTAAGCTATAAGCTAATGCCATAAGCTCAAATTAGACACACAAGCTTCTTTTGAGCTAAATAAGACTTCTATACAAAGAAATTTGAAATAAGCCAAAGGAATAAGCCTGAAAATGCAAAAAGCAATCTATAGAAAACGACAAAATAGTCGTTTTTGAGTTCTAGGCTATCCCAAGAGCTGATTCAAATTGCAAAAGCTTTTAAATGACTTAAATAAGCTAAATCAACAAAAAGTTTTCAAATAAGCTGACTCAATAAGTTGGAAAAAGCAAATAAGCACTTATGAAAAAGTCAAATAAGTTGGTTTTCTAGCAAAAAGTCAAAGTCAAAGTCTAATAAGCTCCAGTTCAATCAAATGCGTCAAATAATGAAGATCTATCACAAAAAATAAGTTGTTGCAGGTCTGGATAAGCTAAAATGGCTTATTGATAAGCAAACTGAAAAATTGCACTAGCAGGGGCTAGTTTTGGGTGTTGAGCAGTGGAAACTTTTTCCACTGCTTGACTTGTTGACTTTTTTGTCTTTAGTGACTTTTTTGGAGATTCAGGTTACACAAAGGCACCCAAATGATCAGTGGATCATAAGGAGTCAATCACAACAAAGAAATCACAACAAGAAATAGCCAATTAGTACAGTTTAATCAATTAAGCACCAGATCACTCACAGACATGAACAGATAAGCAGTTATGAACTTATAAGCTGTTTTAGCAATATTCAGCCAACCAAATTGCACCAAAAGCATACACAAGCTATTATAAACTCAAATGAACAAGTCTAAAAAATTTTCATGCAATGGCTCAAAGCCTAAATCAAGATTCAAGCAGATGAAGGTTACTGATGAATACTAAAACATACAGTTTTCACTTTTGCTGATGCAATTGACCAACAAGGCAGATTCAACCACTCAAATCTATCACATAGGTTATAAAAATGATGTTTAAGCAACTTTTATCCCTAAGAATGCATAAAATCTAGGTTTTACCAAAATCTTAGGTCAAAAACAGTTAAAATCAAGTAGTTATAGCACAATGTATGATTTTAGGTTTCAAACTCAAAAACTTGCAACAAAATACTCTCAACCAAGCATATATTAGATAACAAGCACAAACACAAACTTCTAACAACTCAATACCAAGTTATGAATCAAAGCAGGTAATCCCAAACACCCTTTCATCTTTTTAATCCAAAAATTAAACAAGTATAAGTGTGATTCAGTTTACCAAGTGACTAATCTAGCATACTAACAACATTAACATGCAAGATTAAGCAGATTCAAGCCAAGAAAACAACAAGAACACAAGTAGAGCACAAATTCACCAAAAATCCAAATTTTATCAGATTTTCAAGGTTTTAAGACAAACCTCATGGATGTACATCCACACCCACGAATTTTAGAGCTTATGTGCTAGCAAGAACAAGCACAAGCTTCCAACAACAACCCTGCTAAGATTCAACAAGGTTAGAAGCACAATTATCAAAACAAAAAGATGAAAACTTCTTGATTAATGCAACTCTTGTCCTCCACACTTTATTATCCCCAAGTTATAAGCTTCAACACACCTTGATAACACAATATCAGGATGCTATGATCAGCCTTATAGCCCAATAATTCCAAGATAGACCAAGAACTTAGCAAAATATCAAGAAAGATGGAAAATGTGCAAACTTTTGCACACTCCTTTTGAAAACAGGTTTTGAGATTCAATATTATCAAACTAAGAACAATAATAAACAGTTATAAATGATGGCACTTGAGCTTTCTTCAACATTTTAAACACATTTCATTGATACTGAAAATAGATTTACAGAAAAGTGATCCAAGAAATATTCAAGAGCAAACAAAAATGTAAAGAGCTAACGCCTTTATATAGGCTACAAGTTATCTAGGAAAGCTGAAAAAAACATAACCCTAATGTTATAGAATCCCTGAAATTCCCTTGAGAGCTTTGGCATCTTTGAAGATCATGTGACTGAATTTGGCTTGTAGCATGAGTTAGAAATGTGAAAACTTGATCAAACGGTAGAAAATAAGCTTAGGAAGTAAGCTGGATTGTGAGTTGTTGGATGACTGTCCTCTTCATGTCTTCTTGCTCAATGGTGTAGCAGGGGAGGTCCCATGTGGACACGTGAATGATGTGATGGCCAATATTAAGGTTGGGAGGTGATTAAGGGGTCATCAATCACTAATCTGGAAGGTTTTGTGGGTTAATTTTTTCTTAATCAAAAACTCCCAATTTGTGTTCTTGGCTGATGAACACAGGTTTTGATCTTGTTTTGTGGATTGGTGAAGTGTTAGGCGCCATTTGTTTAATTAATTATATTTTGAAAATATAGTTAATTAAAACGGGTAAGTGTGGATGGTGATGTCGAGGATGGAAGAATTTTGATTGGTGGAGAGAGTAAGTGGGGTGAGGTGTCATCCATTGGTTGGTCTAGGTAAGATAGTGTATCGGCCAGAATTAGTCCCCCATTTCTTTCATTCTTTTGACTTTGTAAATAAACAGCCAAAAGTGGGATTCCTTTGTATTTCAAGTTTTACTTTTCACACTTTTGCCCCAAATACTTTTCCAAAGTATTTTCAGGGGTAATTCTTGCCATTTTGTGATTCTTGAAGGACTGTTTTGGTATTTTCTTCAAGGATAATGGTCTTGACTTGCATATTTGACATTTTGGAGGACTAAAATTTCCATGTCATGTTTGATGAGGGACCATTTTTGCCAAGTCTTCAATGTCAAGGGTCCTTTTGGTAATTTTGACATTTTCAAAGGACCAAATTTGTAATTCTTGTAACTTGGAGTCCTTCTTGATATGTTTGACTTTGAGGAGGATAAATATTGACATTTTAGTTTTGTTGAGGGACTAAAATTGCCAATTCTTCAAAGTGGAGGGTCCTTTTGGTAATTTTGACAAACTTTATGGACCAATCTTGTAATTATGAAGATACAAGGGTATAAAGTGTCAATTCTTCTATATTGGAGGAACCTTCTTCATAAATCTTCAAGTCTTCAAGGGTTTTCTTGGGAAAATCTTCATTAGGGCTTGGTTCAATATTCGGCTTCGTTTCCCGTGTTCGTTTTTGCATGATTCTTGTGATCTTTTGTCATTTTCTCAATATCTGTACCTAAAATACAAAAGAAACAAACACAAGCATATATATGGGTATTTTGATGATATTTAATGCATTTTAAGCCCTTTTTGGACGATGAGACTATGTATAAAAGCAGTCTCATCACTCCCCCATACTAAACCATTGTCGTGCCCTCACGCAATGCTAGAATAAAGTATCGTAGCATCTCCAAAATTTTATTTTTTATTCACTTTATTGAACGCTAAACTAACTACACTACTACTATTGCTACTACTACTTGCGTTTTAGACATAATGTATGATTTTCATCGCAAAATGGGACGTTTAGGTTCATAGAACAAGAACACGTGAATGCTTCGTTAGAAATAATTTCATCGTCCTCGATTTTCAACCCAATTCCATGCCAAGCGTGCGACGAGATCATTGTCATTATAAGTTAGTAATGCTAACACTACTCATATGCCCTAATCACGTACTTATCCTCCCAATTTCCTAAGTTGTATCTCTTATATTTTATTTTGTCTTGAATGTTTCACGAGGATACATTGTTTGACTTATGCGATAATAGAGATTTAGGTCTAAAAATAGAGTCCTAACGGTGTAACCAAGACCATCAAATCAATAAACCCTCCTAATAGACAACGATGTCAAAAAATTAAGTCAACAAGAAGGATCGATAAACACGGTTTTATAACGGTTTTGAACATGAGACTTATTACCAAGACTTTTATACGCCCCCTAACGGAAGGGCCTTATTATCTTTGGCTTACCTCCATCTTTTATTCAACTTCGCCATGAAGCTTTTATTATGACTTCCGTGTTGCCTTGCCTTTTATTATCCACCTCATCGGTAGTTTTATTAGCCAAAGACATATATCCTCACGCTAAGGCGAATTTTGGATCTTTAAAGCTTCGAAGATTAATGCTTGATTCACTTTCAATTGTGCATAGATTTTTCGGCCTTGTGGGGCTTCAAATTGTTTGCTTGATTTAGGTGAGCACTTGAAATCTTATTATTAGGTGAAGCTTTTGATTATTCGGGTTGCCAATACTTCAAAACCGTGACGCTGGCGATACCTTAATGTCTTCACAATTTAATTACACGGAAGCTACTAGAAAAGACTAGAAACCAAACAATCCCAACTAAACCGCTAAGTCAATATTTATTAAGCAAAAAATATTTACAAGCGAAGGGAGAATAAGCAAAAAACGAGAACACGTGAGTTTTTGAAAGAATACGAGTACTCTACGTTTAGCATAGTAACTTATAATTAACCCTATCATTTCTCGTCCTCATGTAAGAGACTTAGCCTAATGTGAAGTTAAGGAATCAAAGCTAAGTGCTCAACACGCACGGTCGAGTCAAAAATTACTCTTATTCTCGCCATCGGAAAACCTACATTCGTGTCTTCAAACACTTACAAAACATGAGAAAATTTTTAAAATTTGGCCATTTTTAGCCTTATTTTGCAACAAAAACGATAAAAAAAAATAAACTTTGGAAAGCGTGAAGGTTTGGCAAGGAAAGTATCTGTTCACCCCCCATACTAAAGTTAAACATTGTCCTCAACGTTTCGAGTCTAGGGGTTCAAACACCCCCATACTAGAGACGTAGTCGAATGCCTAATCTAGCATGGAAAGGGTGTAACCGTTAAATTTAAAGCCGTTTATGAAGTGTGCTATAAACCTAAGGTTAGAACATCAAAAGGATATATCATGGATATTGGGAAAGTCTTCAAAGCAAACGATCGAGTGCTCCCATAAAACGAACACGAGAGGCTCCAATCGTGAAGATCATGATCATCTAAAATCCACAATTCACAAACAACCAAGGAACAAAGGTTGGAAGGGCACAAATCCCCACACGTTACTACATTAGAAAGCGATAATATGTACATAGGATAAGCATTGGACTCCCCCACGAGGCACCTCGTTTTTGATTACCGAGTCATGAGCTCGACTCGATCCCCTCAATACTAATTATTATTGGGTAAGGTGATTTGGTCGAGGTAGTTCAAGGATGGAACTTCCCCGCCAAAGTAGTGCTTCAACCTATGTCCATTCACCTTGAAATTGGGGCTATCATTTTGAGCTAGCTCGATGGTCCCATATGGAAAAACTTGGGTCACGGTGAATGGATCGGACCAACGGGATTTCAACTTACCGGAAAAGATTTTCAAACGAGAATTAAAAAGCAAAACTTGATCCCCAATGTTAAAAACTAGGTTTTTAATTTTAGAATCATGCAACTTTTTAATCCTTTCTTTATAAATCGATGAATTTTCATAAGCAATATCCCTTAATTCATCCAATTCATTTAATTGCATTTTCTGGTGTTTTCCCGCGGTCTTCATGTCATCATTACAATGCTTTAGGGCCCAATAAGCCTTGTGTTCCAATTCGATTGGCAAGTGACAATTTTTTCCATAAAAAAGCTTATAGGGAGTGCACCTAATGGGCGTCTTATGAGCGGTCCTAAAGTCCCATAAAGCATCGTCCAACTTATCCGACCAAGATTATCGATTTTCCCCAACGGATCTCTCCAAGATCCTTTTCAACGCTCGTTTTGAAACCTCGACTTGCCCACTCGTTTGTGGGTGATAAGTCGTAGAAAGCCGATGTGTAACCCCATATATCCTTAGGACCCTTTCGAATTGGTCGTTACAAAAATGGGTTCAACGATCGCTTATGATCGTACGAGGGGTTCCAAACCGAGAAAACAAGCTTTTCAAAAACTTGACTACCACACGAGCATCATTGGTGGGAAAAGCCTTAGCTTCCACCCACTTAGATAGGTAGTCAACCGCGACAAGGATGTACTTATTACCACGAGATGATGGGAACGGCCCCATAAAGTCGATGCCCCAAACGTCAAAGATCTCACACACTTGGATGATATTTTGTGGCATTTCATCTTTTTGTGAGGCTTTTCCTTGTCGTTGGCATGAGTCACACGACTTCACAAGCTCATGTACATCTCGGTAAATAGTAGGCCAAAAGAAGCCGACATTAAACATCTTCTTAGCCGTGAGATTAGCACCATGGTGACCACCCGTGGGTCCCTCGTGACAAGCTCTAAGGATATTAGAAGCTTCGGTACGAAATACACAACGTTGGATGATTTGATGCGCACAAGTTCGATACAAGTAAGGGTCGTTCCAAAAGTAGAACTTGACGTCACGAAAGAATTTTCGTTTTTCTTGAGTCGTCATACCCTTGATGATGAAGTTGCCCGCATGGTAATTTGCGATGTCCGCAAACCATGGGGGGGAAGAATCAAGCTTAGAATTCACTACACCAAGTGTCTCGAGCGGAAATGTTTCGGTGATTTCCTTGGGCTCGTAAACACTTTGGTGAGGATCTTCCAAACAAGAAAGATGATCGGTCGCTAGATTCTAGGCTCCTTTATTGTCAACAACTTTGTGATTAAATTCTTGAAGGAGAAGAATCCAACGAAGTAATCTCAGCTTTGCATCTTGTTTAGCCATAAGATATTGATAGCCGAATGATCCGTATACACTATGCATTTCGTCAAGACGTGATAAGGTCGAAATTTCTCAAATGCATACACCACGGCAAGGAACTCCTTTTCCGTTGTAGTGTATTTAAGTTGAGCCTCGGTCATCGTCTTGTTAGCATAGTGAATAGGCAAGAAGTGCTTTTCATGACGTTGCCCCAATACGGCCCCAATAGCGTAGTCACTAGCATCACACATGAGCTCAAAAGGGAGGTTCCAATTGGGAGCAACAAGAATGGGAGCTTCGGTAAGTTTCCTCTTAAGGATTTCA
Organism: Glebionis coronaria; assembly: GCA_025667525.1. Lineage (NCBI taxonomy): Eukaryota > Viridiplantae > Streptophyta > Magnoliopsida > Asterales > Asteraceae > Glebionis > Glebionis coronaria. The sequence continues at coordinate 270,606,346 of CM046882.1, read as the reverse complement.
AAGGCTCGTACACAATCTTCGTCAAAGAAAAAACGTGCCTCTTTTTCAAGAAGATGCGTAATAGGTCGAGAGATCTTTGAAAAATCCTTGATGAATCGACGATAAAAGCCCGCGTGGCCTAGGAAACTCCTAAGTCCCTTAACGGTTTTGGGATGAGGTAATTTGGCGATGACGTCTACCTTAGCTTGATCTACCTCAATCCCCGCTTTCGAAACCTTGTGCCCTAAGACGATTGCACTCTTAACCATAAAATGACATTTTTCCCAATTGAGCATAAGGTTGGTTTCCTCACAACGTTTCAACATTCTCTAGAGATTAGACAAACACGAAGTGAACGAATTACCAAACACGGAAAAGTCATCCATGAAGACTTCCATCGTCTTCTCGATCATATCATGAAAATTAGCCATCATGCACCTTTGAAAGGTTCCCGGTGCATTGCAAAGTCCGAATGGCATTCTACGATAGGCAAACGTTCCATATGGACACGTAAACGTAGTCTTTTCTTAATCACAAGGATCGATGGGGATTTGGAAGTAACCGGAAAAACCATCTAAAAAGCAATAGAAATCGTTTCCCGCAAGACGCTCCAACATTTGGTCCATGAAGGGAAAGGGAAAATGGTCTTTACGAGTGGCTTCATTCAACTTACGATAGTCAATGCACGCTCTCCATCCGGTCACGAGTCTAGTGGGAATTAACTCGTTGGCATCGTTTGGCACAATGGTCTTTCCTCCCTTCTTAGGGACACAATGAATAGGGCTCACCCAAGGGCTATCGGAAATAGGGTAAATCATTCCCGCGTCAAGGTGTTTAAGGACTTCCTTTTTAATGACGTTGTGAATTTTGGGGTTCACCCTCCTTTGACATTGGATTGCGGGCTTGTAATCCTCCTCCATTAAGATTTTATGGGTACAAAATTTGGGATCGATCCCCTTAATGTCGGATAACTTCCACGCAATTGCCCCTTTGTGATCCGTTAGAACATCGACAAGTGCGGTTTTTTCATCATCCGAAAGTTCCTTCACAATAATAACCGGCAACTTGTCGCCCTCCTCCAAATAGACATATTCGAGATGAGGAGGTAAATCTTTCAACTCGAGGATAGGTGGTTCCTCAATTGAATATTTGGGCTCGATACTCATAACCTCCTCGAGTAGAGGAAATGGGAAATCGTTAAGGAAATCCTTGATAATCGAAAAGTCCTCATCATTGTCGAGGTCTTCGTTACAAGTACGTTGAACATCGAATTCTTCCAACGTAAAACCACCACCTTTAAATGGAGTGAAGGTTGGTTTCAAGTTATCAAGGATGGGATCTAACATAGTGGGATTACCACTATTTTCATCATCACTGAAACCTAGAACTTCTTGTGAAAATTCCTCGCAAACCACGTCGATCATATCTACGAGGTTTATGGTTGTGATAGGTGTGTAAACACCCATCCTTTTTACCACTTAATTACAATAATAATCGAGCCAAAACGTGTATTTTATGTCTTTTATGTCGGAATTATGCGTGGTTTATGTTTTTGTTGTGATTTAGGACGAAATTGTGAAAAGTGGAGAAAACACGGCATTCACGGGCTTTTATTGAAGAAAAAGATGAAAGATGAAGTCGAGAAGTCAAGAGTGCAAAAAGAACGGAAGTCCAAGACCAATTCTGAAGATTTATCGAAGAAAAAGTCGAAAGACGGAAGTTTACTTAAAGCCGAAGAACTCAAGTCTATTTTATTGAAGAATTAAAAGACGAGTTCAATGAAATCCCGAGCCAAAAGTCATTAAAGTCCAAGATTAAAGAATATTTAAAGGCTTAAGGACTAATGGTGCAATTAACAAAGAGATTAAGAAGGAAGGGCCTAATGATGCAATTAAGAGAAAAGGAAAGAGGGGAGGAAGCTTCCTAAGCATTCCTTAATCCTCCCTATATATAGATTAGATCTTAATCATTTTCATTTTGTTGGCTAATCGTGACAATTAGTTCTTCCACTTTTAATTACCTTGTCATTTAAATACTTGTCAAATTTAAATACTTGTCTTGCACCTTAATTACCATTTAATTTCAAGTAAGGTTTTCTTTTAATTCTTGTTAATCTTTATCTTTATTGTTCATCTCTCATTCTACCTTTCCTAATCTTTGATTTTTATTGTTTATTTTCATGTTCATGTCCTTATTTTACTTATTTTAATCAAGTGGGTTTTGTTTATTTTTATTAAGTTTTGTGAGTTTGATTGTTTTGGATTAATTGTTTATGTTTAATAGATGCTTAATTGATATTTTGATTTATTCTTGTGGTTGATTTAGCTTTGTTTTGATTAAATTCGTGTTATAATTTGTTCCTTGTTCTTCGGTTTCTTGTTTCTGAGCTTCCCAGGTAACACAGCCCAGCAACATTCCGTATAAGGATTTTTCAGGTTGACTATTCGGAATATTGAGGTATTCCGCATAGGGCAATATTCCGCACAGGCTGACTCATTCCGAATAGGTCCGAATATTCCAAATAACTAATTATTCCGAGTAGGCAGGTTATTCCGAATAGACCATATTCCGCATAGGGAAAGATTCCGAATAAGGGTGATTATTCCGAATAACCAGGTTATTCTGCATAGGAAATATATTCCGCATAGAGAATATTCCGAATAGCTTGGGTATTCCGCATAGGGCCTTTTATTCCGGATAGGCCTGTATTCCGCATAGGGGAAGACATTCCGAATAAACCATTATTCCGAGTAGGGTGACATATTCCGAATAGTCATTCATTCCGGATAAGGGTATTTATTCCGGATAGGGCTAATTTACAGTTTCTGTCATTTAGTTTTTAAGTTTCTGCCCCTTTAATTTCAAGCTTTATTTTTCCGCTTTTTAAATTAGACGCACTTTAAGTTTATTTGCCTTAGATTTATTTTAGCCTTGCCTTAGTTTTAAGTTTTAGTTTTAGTTGCGTTTTAAGTTCGCCTTAGATAGATTTAAGTTTGCGTTATTTACTTTTAGTGCCTGTTAATTTGAGTCACGCTTTTAAATACTCGCACCCTTTACTTTAAATTAGATTTAGATTTAATTTTAAATCATTTATTTTAATTGTTTCGCACATTTTTAATATACTACAACGACAGATTTTGTTTCACCAAAGAACAGCTGAGTCGCACATTAAATCCAGTTTTTCAATTCGAAGAGATTGGTACAACGATAATTTTTAACTTGAGTAAAATCGAGTAATCAAATGGCGCCGCTGCCTGTTTTCTGTGAAAGACGCGTTGCTTTTGGGACCCGTTCACTTGTGAGCGTTATTTTCTTGCACAAAAATTTTTAAAAATCATAAAAATTAAAAATTGATAAAAATACATAAAAATTAAAAATTTCAAAAATCCAAAAAGATTTTATCTTTATTGTGTATATATATTGCCTTTGTGTTTGATTTCTTTTTCTTTTGCATTTTCAGGTGTATGCGTACTAGATCTTCTAATTATCAAGAGCCCGAGACTCAAGAAGATTTAAGTATGTCAGGTGTCAACAACAATAATCATCCACCGCACCTCAATAATAACAACAATGTTCTTCCACAGCCCGATCTTTGGACAATGGAGGACCTTTGTCAACCTACCATGTTTGGACGAGGAGGACCGATTGCGCCGATGCAAATCAACGCTCCTGAGTTTTCGTTGAAGCACCATATGATTCAGCAAGTGCAAACTAACCCATTCCGTGGATTGCCTGATGATGATGCCAACAAACACCTCGACAAGTTCATTACAATCACCCAAAGCATGAAGTTGCCCGGTGCCACAATGGATGTTCTTCGCCTACAACTCTTTCCACATACTTTATCACATCATGCCGAGAAATGGTTTGATCGTCTCCCGAAGAATTCTATTCATACTTGGGATGATATGACTCAACGCTTTTTGTCGCGCTACTTTCCACCATCTATGGTCACAAGCCTTCGCAATCAAATCAGCGGTTTCATGCAAGATCCTGATGAATCTCTTTTTGATGCTTGGGAAAGATATAATGTCTTGATTGATCGTTGTCCAAACCACAACATGCTCCCTGTGACCTTAATTGACACTTTCTACAACGGTTTGTCTTTTCGAGATCGTGATACGATTAATGCAGCCGCCGGTGGCACATTCATGAAAAGGAGACCCGAGGAGTGTAGTGAGCTAATTGAGAACATGACTACTCACCACAAAAATTGGGATTCCTCTGCTTCTTCAAGGAACAACCCGAGAGTCAATGTTTCTTCCACTTCAGCAAACCCTGAGATGACCGAACTCACCCGCATGATGACTGAAATGAGCAAAAGTATTACGCTTCTCGCTTCAAACCAACAACAACAACAAGTTAAAGCGGTTGCTAATCCTTGTGAAACATGCGGCAGTCCTCACTCATACACCGATTGTCCTTCGACACAAGGAAATCCAGAAAATGTGTATGCAGCTTATGGTAATTATTCACCGGAAAATTACCAAGCTCGACCTCAAGGGGATAGAAATCTGCTGAGTTACCGATCCAACAATTACCTTTCACCCGGTTTTTCTCCTCAAAACCAAAACCCCGCCAACCACTACAATAGAAGCAACCAAATCCCACCAAGAGCTTCTAATCCTTATCACCAACACGCCCAACAAACCCCACCCATTATTCCGGATGTTGAGGCCATCATGAGAACCCAAGGTGAGCAAATCAAGAATCTGCAGAGTCAAATTATCAATCTTAAAGGAGATATTACCAAGCAAGGAAATGAGACTAGATCCGAGCTTCGAGATAATATTCAATCCTCCTTCAACAATCAAACAAATGATTTGAAGAATATGCTTCCTAGTTTCTTGCCCGCAGCTCAACCTTCTTCTTCGAGTTCTCTACCTTCAAACACCATCACCAATCCGCGAGCAAATGTGAGTGCTATTACTACCCGTAGTAGAGTCACCATCGTAGGACCACCTATCCCACCACCATCATCTACACTCCCTCTACCACCATTTATCCCTACTCCTCCTACACCTAGTATTAGTGCACCATTACCGTCTCCGCCTCGTCATGACGATGTACCTAGGAAGGAACCTTCAGCATCTCAACCTTTACCTGCTACGCCTGCACCCTCACCACCCAAACCTAATATCCCTTATCCTTCTCGCTTGGGCAAGAAAAAAATGCTAACCAAGGAGGACTCTCAAGTGACGAGCTATATCAAGATGATTTCTCAAATGAACTTCAACATTAGCTTTCTTGAAGCACTTGTCCACATGCCCAAATTTGTCAAAGCATTTAAGGAATTACTTAACAAGAAAGAGAAGTTGTTTGAGCTCGCCAACACACGCTTAAATGAAAACTGCTCTGCAGTTATTCTTAAAGAACTTCCGGAAAAGCTTGGAGATCCCGGTCGTTTTGTGTTGCCTTGCGTGTTCAACAAAACAGACGAATTTACTGCCCTTTCTGATCTCGGGGCTAGTATTAATTTGATGCCTTTGAGTGTTTGGAAAACACTATCATTACCCGACCTTACTCCAACAAATATGACTCTTGAACTTGCAAATCGCACTCTCGCTTACCCCGTTGGTGTAGCCGAAGACGTGTTCATCAAAGTTGGCACATTTACTTTCCCGGTCGATTTTGTCGTTGTTGATTATGAAATGGACCCTCGTATTCCTTTAATACTTGGTCGGCCATTCTTGAGAACCGGACGAGCTTTAGTGGATGTGGCCGAAGGTGAGTTAATCTTAAGAGTCGGGGATGATGCACAAGTTTTTAAAATGGGAAAGCTTACAAGTACAACCTTTGGAGGCCGAAAATCAGTAAATATGATTAATGTGCATGATGACTTTGTTGTCTACAACAATCCTCTATTCGATTCTTCCATCGATAATCCACTTTATCAAGATGATGTGGATGATTCTCGGTCCAATTTGGAACCTTCTCCCATTTATGATTCTCCACCGGTCTTTGATGCTTATGATGATGATGATTCTAGCTCAGATTCGGATGATTATGATGACCTTACCTCTGAGTATCCCGAACTGCCCACATATGATGATTTCGATGAGGCTGATACTCTTTCGAGTGATTCTTCACATAATGAAGATCCTCCGCCATCACTCGATCCTACTTTGGACGACTACTCATTTGAGGAAGACTTCTCTACGTTTCTCAACACTTACTTCCCTCATGAGCGTGATGCTCCTCCTTATGATTTTGAAGATTATCGTCTTGATCCTACTTTGGATTTGAAGCACATTCTTTCTAAGGAGAAGAAACCGGTCGACACCAATATCCGCAGCACGTATGAGTTAACACGTCTTTGTCCCCCTTCTGAGGACGAGGTTGTGCTTCTTCGCGGATCTTTTTCCCATTCTACTGAGCCTGAGTGCTATTTTCCCTTAAAGGAAAAGGTGTTCGACCCCGGTATCGATATTCTGCAGCCATCTCAGTATCCACCTGATGAAATAAAAGGAAATATCTTTGGAATTTATAGAAATCTGCTTGCACCACTTCACCCTTGCTTCCACCATTGCTCCATCTTTGCTTAAGGGAACCTTTCCTACTCTTCTTTGGCTTGCCTTGTTCGCCTTAAGCTTGTGCTATTTGATGGACGAAAACTATGTCTTTGATCCTGGTGGATATGTTTCATGCTTCTTCCTATGATGATCAAGGTCGAGTCAGGCTCATGACTCGGTAATCAAAAATCAAGCGCTTCTTGGGAGGCAACCCATGTATCTATCTTTTCGCTTTCTTTATCATAAGTGTAGGGGGACCTTTTGGTTTGCTATTTCCTCTCCTCTCTTCTTTTAATCAGGGATTCGAGCTTCAATGATCCACTCTTGATGATTCTTGACGACCCGTGATTCCGTGTCCACTTCTTCCCGGTTCTATCCTAAACTCTTTTCGATTTACTATTTTATATTTTCTCAATATTAAAATAGGAATCTCTTTATTTGTCCTTTCCTTAGCAAGATTTAAACAACGTGCACAATGTCCTAAGTGTAAGGGAGTTTACTCCCACATGCTTAAACATTGAGGACAATGTTTATATTAAGTGTAGGGGGACTTCTATCGAAGTTAAGTGGCCTTTTCCTTGTATTTGTCCTCATTTTAACCGGAAAATCAATTTTTCGACATTTTTCAAAATTTTTGATCTATTTTGGCCCATTAGTTTTGCCCTTTGTATAGTTATTTTCTTTCTTTTCTAGAATAAATTTTTAATAAAATGGTTTTAATTTTTAAACGTTATGAATCTTTTGACTCAACCCGAGTTTACTTATCTAAGTTACTCTAGCTAGTATCCTTAACGTGTTTAAGTCGAGTTTTGCTAGGCTTTTATATAGGGAGCTATAAAACGCGAAAGTCTTAACTCTCACGGGTTAAGAACAAGAACTTTTCGCAAGTTCCTATAATTGATCCTAGAGAGTCGTTTATCAAGGGAACTTTAAAATGCGATTTCTAAACTTGAAAAAGTCTAAGAATTTGCAAGATCCTATAGGCGACTCGAAAACCCAAAACTTTGATTTAATAGGCTAAGCATCCACGAGTCTCATTCCTTGAGATTTTAAACTGTGGAGAACGAGAGATGATAGAGTCAATTATAAGTTCGGTATTCTTTCGTGAATTTATGTGAGTTAATTATAAGCCTATTCTCCCATCGCCTACTAATAAATTTATCTGCAATAAATAAGGTTGTACGATTTGAAAAGTTACTTAGCTTCTAGCCCAAGATCGTTTAAAAGTTGCTCGGTATGGATTAGAGTTCATAGCCAAGGCATAACTTATTGAAGCGGGATGCGAAGATTGGCGAGTCCAAAAAGGTCCTAACAAGGCATGAGGGCTACATTTTGTTGCTAAAGATCCAAAGTGATGTGAAGAATCATTTATCAAAAATCAATATGAAGGATCGAGACACACGACGAAAAGCAAAAACTCCCCAAAAGTCATGGAGAAGTGTATCCGAAAAGACCCTAGCAAGGTATGAGGATAAATAGATCCAAGTCATAAAAGGAGGCGGATCGTTGTATATCAAAGTCCAAAATAAAGATTGGAGAAAAATGAAGAAGTCGTGGTCCAAGTATGAATCTCTCAAAACTTCAAGTGAATAAATTCCATTATGAAGAGAAGGCCATTCATGAACGTCTCTCAAGGTTTGAAGTATGAAGTCGCTACCAAATATCGGTCCGAGAAAGGTCTCAAATCGCAAAGCGAGTTATGCCAAGATATGAACTTTATGATGTCCCGAGAAGCAGTTTTAAAAGATTTTGTCCTTTAGCTAACTATTGATTAAATCATTCACTTTATTTTCGGACTAAATAAACTATCGAAATAAGTCAACCATGCATCCTCGTGATCATTCAAGACAATAATAAAATATAAGAGATACCCCTAGGAATAAGGGAGTCTAAGTGAGTAATTAGCCCACATGAATTCATGTTAGTTTGCTAACTTATAATAACAATGATCTCGTTTTTAAGCTTGGTTTGGAGAAAGTGAAAACTTCAGGATGATAATTATTCATAACATTTCCAAAACCCAAGGTATGCTTTTTGATTTCTTTACTTTGAATGTTTATAGTTTTCTATATCTTTAATAAAGGCCACTATGGATTGACTATGATGAAAAATGTAAACATGCTTTTTAACTAATGCATTGCATGAGGACATTGCAATGGTCAAGTGTAGGGGATGTTGGGAATAAATCTAGGCCAGAACACTAGAACGCTGACAAGAACAACTTAAGCGTTGACAAGAGCAAAGTGAGCGCTGACAGCATAAGCGTTGACAAGATAAAGTCAAGCGTTGACAGATTGAAGACAAGCACTGATGGAAGATGTGAGCTACACGTATATTATATTCTAGATTACTTCTAGTAAGGATAGAAACGACAATGTATTTTCTATGTTTATCTTTACCTAGAATAGTTGATTCGTAGCTTATTGTACAAGACTTCTTGTTCTATAAAAGAAGATCTTTTAGGTTAATGTTTAATATCAGTTTTCATAGTATTCGCAAGTTAAACCTTTCATTGTAATCAACACGATTATTCTAATACAAGTGAAAGTTTGTTTAACATCATTGTGTTTTAGATCAAGTGTTAATTCCGCATAACACTTTGTTACTTTATTCATAAGCAAAGGTTTCTCTACGTGTAGTACTTGATCTAATCTCGTTTACACAAAGCTTAATCGATCTAAGTTTGGGATCAACAAGTGGTATCAGAGCTTGTTGAGAAACTTTTGATCTTTAAGTAACGCAGAACCCTAAAACACCAAACCCTAAAAACCCTAAAATTCTCAAAACCCTAAAAACATCATGTCTGGCACAAATCAACCTCCTGCTTTGCTACAAAACAACTTCTCAAACCCTAGCATCAAAATTCCCATGTTTGATGCCAGGAACTTTGAGCTTTGGAAGTCCAATTTTGAGCAATACATAGCTATTCATGACTACACTCTTTGGGAAATTATCGAATATGGGAACACATTCGATAAAGCAGCAAAGATTACTGCTGCTATTGCCACAAGGACAGCTGTTCCTAATTGTCCTGAATCTGATAAGGTGGAAAAGCCTGAAGATGGGAGAGCTGTTGCTGTTGAAGACATAGCCAAGAAGAGGGTGGACATGAAAATCTTGAATATCTTGAAACATGCCCTAGGTCATGAGAATCAGCACAAGTACAAACGATTTGAGTCTGCAAAAGAGCTTTGGGAAGCTCTTGAAGTAGCACATGGTGGCAATGCTGATACAAAAGAAGAAAAGAAGAAGCAACTATTGCATGAGTATGCTGTCTTTAAAGCTCAACCTAATGAGAATCTCAGCAGTGTGAGAAGTAGACTTCTTGACATCACAAGTCAACTTTCCTTCATGGGAAAACAGATTGATGACCCTGAATTGAATGATACTTTTCTCAAAAGCCTTGGTGATGTATGGAAGATTGAGACAAGATCCATTCTTGTCAATAATACCCACAAGACTTCCAGGTTTGATGACATCTTCAACAAAATAAGATTGTTGGAGAATGAATGGCAATTGGAGAGTGATAACAAATCTTCCAGCAGCAACATGGCTTTCTTTTCACAAAGTGAAGGCCAATTTGATTCCATGAACTTCTATGGACATTCAGCAACTGGATCTCAAGGTGTCAGCGCTGGATGTCAATCTGTCAGCGCTGGATCATATCCTGTCAACGCTTTGTACTCAAGCGCTGACACACACAATCATGGCGCTGATAGAATTAAACCTGCTGGTTTTGATCTTGATACTGTGTGTGCATTCATTGCTTCTTTGCCTAGTGATTCAAGGATTACTTATGAAGATCTTGAGCAGATAAGTGATGAACAATTGGAAGAGATGGATATCAAGTGGACTATGGCTCTTGTAAGTTTAAGAGCAAACAGGTTCAATAAAAGGTTCAAGAAGAAGATGACCTTTAATGCTAAGGATGTTGCTGGCTTTGACAAGTCCAAGGTGGAGTGCTACAACTGTCATAGGATGGGGCACTTTATGAGGGAATGTAGATCTCCAAGGAGATCTGATGCTGGGAAGCCTTCTAGCCAAATGATTAAGAACCCAGATCCCAAGGCCATGGTTGCTGTTCAACAAATTGATGGTGTTGGAGAATGGGATTGGAGCTGGATGGCTAAGAATGAGGAAGAGGACAGAGCTTTGGTTGCTGAGGTTAAAGAAGAGCATGCTGAATATGCTCTCATGGCACACTCCTCCTCCTCATCAGATAATGAGGTATATGATGATGCTTTCTGTTCTAAGGGTTGTCGTTTAAATACTGAAAAACTAAAACAAGAGATAGTTAAATTACTAGATGAGGCAAGTACTGAAAGATGCAAAGTATCTAACTATCAAATTGCTCTTACCCAAACAGAAAAGACAGTAGCTGAGTATAAGAAAATGGAGTTTGATTTAAAGGATCAAATAAACATCTTAAAACATGAGTTATTTCAGAGTAAAGATGTGCAAGATATAGTAAATAGGGTTAATCTTGATTTGATAGCACAGTTAGAGGAGGCTAACAAAAACAAAGATAATGTGAGTCTTAAAATCCAGAGATTTGATAAGGCCACACAATCCCTAGGAGAGTGTGTTAGCAAACAAAGAGACTCTAAGGATATGAGTGGGATTGGGATGAATAATTATACTGTTGTTCCACCACCAGCTGGGGATTTCTATGGTGTCCAATCAAAGGACTTATCTTGGACTGGCTTGCCAGAATGCCAAGAGGAGGAATTCATTCCTCCACCTAGAGTGACTTCCCCAGTTGAGGAATATCAGCAAAAGCTGACTGACCTAGAAGAGTGGAAGAAAGCTAACCACACTTTGTTTGTTAAGGGAGGGTTGTTGTGTGAAAGTCCAAATGAGCCCACACCAATCACAAAACCAATTGATGATCCTAAACCTATTAAGATCACACACCCTACCACTGGCAAAGCTGTTGACCTTGGCCCACAATATGTTAGAAAACCTAGTGTTAAATATGCAGAGATGTATAGAAATTCTAGGTCACCAAAAAGCCAAGTTAGTAATCATGGAACAGGCTTCTTTGCTTCTAGACCTAAGACTATGTCTAGAAAAGCTTGTTATACATGTGGTAGCTTCTCACATTTGGCCTACAAATGTGTCAACGCTTCCAATGTCAACGCTGATAGGAACCATTTCAGCGCTGACAAAAGTCAACATAGGTCAAACACTGTCAGACCCAATACCTTTGTGAACAAAAGTTCACAAGTTGTTAGACCAGCCCCATTCTTTTCTAGAGGGTCTAACACACAAGGCCTAAGACCTTTTCAAAAGTCAAACACTTGGTCAAATAGGCAATGGGTTCCTGTAGCAAACCCTAGGTTCAACGCTGATAAGAGTAATCGGGGCGCTGACAAGAGAAATTTCAGCGCTGATAGATACACTGCTAAACCTAGGTATTTGCAACCACAGGGAAATAGGTCTAAAGCTTCTACTATCTTAACATGGAGACCAAAACAAGACCAGAACCCTAATTCTACTGGTATTTCTATGACATGCAACAGGTTTCATTATATTTCTAAGGCATTGTCAACACCAATTGGGGTTAACTGGGAATTTCATTCAAACAGGGATAAAAATGGGGTTGTTATGAGAACCAAGTCTGTTCTTGTTGAACAACCAAATGAATCCAAGTCTTCTAAGGCTTGGGTTCCCAAAGAAAACTAATGTGTTTTCTTTATGTGCAGGGCATTCAGAAGAAGATCAATGACTATGGATACTGGGATAGTGGATGCTCAAGGCACATGATAGGAAAGGAAGACTATCTGACCAATTTCTCTCCTATTCAAGATGGTGATAAGGTATACTTTGGAGGTGGCTACGACACAATCACAGGAAAAGGAACCCTTGTCACCAACAATCTAAGGTTTGATAATGTCTTCTTGGTGAAAGATCTGGATTATAATTTGTTCAGTGTATCACAAGTGTGTGATAACAAAAATAAGGTTCTTTTCACAGATACTGAGTGCTTGGTGTTAAGCAAAGATTATAAGCTTCCAGAGGAAAAATACATAGATTTTAGAACACCAAGGCATAAAGACATATATAATGTGAATCTTAATGGAATTAAGGTAAATAATAAAATGTCATGTCTGTATGCTAAAGCCTCAGTAGATGAAAGTAATCTTTGGCACAGGAGACTAGGGCACATAAACTTTAAGAATATTAATAGGCTTGTGAGGCTTGGTTTAGTTGATGGTTTGCCTGAAAAGGCTTTCCACAATGACCACTCTTGTGTTGCATGCCTTAAGGGCAAGCAGCACAAGGTCTCATTCAGGTCTAAACAGGTGCACTCTAGTTCTAAACCACTTCACTTATTGCATATGGACCTCTTTGGTCCAACTAATATAGAAAGTTTGAAGGGAAAATCATACTGTTTTGTGATTACTGATGATTATTCCAGGTTTACATGGACTTTCTTTTTAGCCAAGAAAAGTGAAACTGCCCTAAGTCTGATTAATTTCATTACCCAGATTGAAAAGAAGAATGGTAATGAGGTCAAAATTATTAGAAGTGACAATGGGGGTGAGTTTAGAAATCAGTTGTTAGATGATTTTTGTGCCAAGAAAGGGATTACTAGGCAGTTTAGCATAGCTAGAACCCCACAGCAAAATGGGGTTGCTGAAAGGAAGAATAGGACCCTTATTGAAGCAGCCAGAACCATGTTGGTTGATGCCCACTTTCCTATAGCCTTTTGGGCTGAAGCTGTTAACACATCTTGTTATGTTCAGAATAGGGCATTGGTCAACAAGATACATAATAAGACACCTTATGAATTACTTTGGGGTAGGAAGCCCAATATTGGTTTCCTCAAGCCTTTTGGATGTCATGTAGTTGTTCTAGAAACTAGTGAGGCCCTAGGTAAGTTTGATTCAAAAGGTGATGAAGGCTACTTCATGGGTTATTCAGTGCAGAGTAAAGGATATAGGGTTTACATTAAGAAGGAAAAACGTATACTTGAAAAAGTACATGTTAGGTTTTTAGAGAGTAAACCTAGTGATCCTGAGAGTGGTCCAAATTGGTTATTTGACTTAGAACCTTTGTCTAGAGCTTTAAATTATATGCCTGTTACTGATCCAGACATTGTGAAGGTAACTTCAAGTGTTTTGGAAAAGAGAATTGGTAATGTTTCAGGTGTACAGGTTGCTAAGGAGGATGGACCACCAGCAGTTATATCATCTCCCACACAAGAATTTGTTACACTTCCTATATGGACAGATGAGTATTATGCTGCTGCTACTGCTGCAAGGAAAGATAATGGTGGTGTTCAAATACCACCAAATACAAACATGCATGATTCTTCCGGCGCTGACAAAGGGAAATCAAGCGCTGACACGACCAATTCAGACGCTGATGGCTCCAACGCTGACAACACCAGTTCAAGCGTTGTTAGCCCAAACGCTGATACACAAGGATCAGACTTTGGAGACACCTTTACACAGCTTTTCTCTTCCCATTTTGAACAAGGTGGACCTTCCAATGTTCATGAAGGGATTTCTGTTGATCAAGAAGAATCTGAGGAAGAAGATATTGGCAACATGGAGCGTGAAGTTGAGGACACCAGACTTTTTGAAGGAGGAGTTCTCACTTCAACAGCTAAAGATCACCCCACATCTCAAATCATTGGTGATGTTATGGCTCCAGTTCAGACAAGAAGATCCCATCAAGGTCTTGGTGGATTTATTGCCAATATACACAAGAAGGTTGATACCCCTCTTGTACAAGCATGTTTGTTTGCCTGTTTTCTGTCACAGGAAGAACCCAAGAAGATTTTTGATGCTCTCAAGGAACCAAGTTGGGTGGAAGCAATGCAGGATGAGCTTCACCAATTTGCTATACAGGATGTTTGGGAGCTGGTTGATTGTCCTAGATATGTGAGACCAATTGGGACAAGATGGGTTCTAAGGAACAAGAAAGATGAGAGAGGCATTGTGGTCAGAAACAAGGCACGTTTGGTAGCTCAGGGTTATACACAAGAGGAAGGAATTGATTATGAAGAAGTTTTTGCACCAGTTGCAAGAATTGAAGCTATAAGAATTTTTCTAGCTTATGCCTCTTGTATGAATTTTACTGTTTACCAGATGGATGTGAAGAGTGCTTTCCTCTATGGGACAATTGTTGAGGAAGTATATGTCATGCAACCTCCTGGTTTTGAAGATCCTGAGAATCCAGACAAGGTTTATAGAGTGAAGAAAGCAATGTATGGACTTCATCAAGCCCCAAGAGCATGGTATGGTACATTGTCCACCTACTTGGTGGAAAATGGTTTCAAAAGGAGCACCATAGATCAGACACTGTTTACAAAGAAGAAAGGAAAACATGTGTTGCTTGTGCAGGTCTATGTTGATGACATCATTTTTGGCTCTACTGATCCAAAAATGAGTGAGGACTTTTCCAAGCTCATGACAGATAAATTCAAGATGAGTGCAATGGGTGAGATGAACTTCTTTCTAGGTTTACAAGTTCAGCAGAAAGAAGATGGTATCTTCATCTCACAAGATAAGTATGTAGCTGAAATCTTGAAGAAATATGGTTTTTCTCCACATGAAAAGGAGGCTTCCACTCCTATGGATAGGCAATACCCTTGGGTAAAAATTGGAGCTGGAAAGGATGTGGATGTTAGGCATTATAGATCAATGATTGGATCATTGATGTATCTTACAGCCTCAAGACCTGACATCATGTTTGCTGTGTGTGCATGTGCACGCCATCAAGTGACTCCCAAAGAATGTCACCTTTTTGCTGTGAAGAGAATTTTTAGGTACTTAAGGTGTTATCCAGATCTTGGATTATGGTACCCAAAAGATTCTCCATTGGACCTTATTGCATATTCAGACAGTGATTATGGTGGTGACAAGTTTGATAGGAAATCCACAACTGGTGGATGCCAATTTCTTGGAAGCAGATTAATATCTTGGCAATGCAAGAAACAAACAGTGGTGGCCAACTCTACAACTGAAGCAGAATATGTTGCTGCAGCTGCTTGTTGTGGACAAGTCTTATGGATTCAGAACCAGCTGTTGGATTATGGGTATAATTTTATGCATACCAAGATTTTTGTAGACAATAACAGTACTTTATGCATTATTAAAAATCCTGTACATCATTCTAAAACCAAACACATAGAAATTAGACATCATTTTATAAGAGATTGCTTTGAGAAAGGTTTAATACAACCAGATAGGGTAGACACAGAGGATAATGTGGCTGATTTATTAACTAAACCTTTTGATGCTGGAAGATTTCAATATTTGGTAACAAATATTGGAATGGTTAATCTCACTTAATGTGTGTTTTTGGAATCTTTTTGTAAAATTATGTACAGGATAATGCATTGTTATTGGTCTTTATGATGATTTAGATTTTCCACATTATTTTTCTAACACTGACAAAGGTAAATGCAACGCTGTCAAGTGTTATTTTGCCGTTGTTGGAGATATTATTGTCTAACGCTGACAAGAGTTCCTTCAACGCTGATAAGTGTTGTCGGGACGCTGTCAGCAACAAATGTTAGTTTTGTGGTTTTCATCTAAATGTGCAGGTAATGGTAGCTTTATACCATTGGATACAGAGTTGCTTATGGATCTTTGAAGAGCTATTTGGACATGTTTTTATTTATGGATGATGGTTGGAATATTTATATTCCTATCTTGACATAAATTTTTAATGTTCATATATATATTTTAAGAACTCATGTATCATAGTTTGAGGGGAGGTTTTAAGGAACCTTTAGGACTCTTGGGTATTCTTAGAATACTCTCATCACAATTCTAGATTGTGTCCACTGGTGAGTATGGGTTAGTTTTACTAAACCATGAGGCACTGTAGCATGCATAGTATATCAACTTTTCATGCTGCCAAGACATTTTTGGCCTAGAATTGGTTGTGGTCTGTTGGGAGGCTTGGGAATCCTTTTGATATGGGTTTTACCTGGGAGTAACAAGGATTTTATGAGGTAACTTGGTTGTTAAGAATTTTGGTTAGCAAGGGACACTAGAGGACTGTTATGTCTATCTTGCTTATGCAAGTGTGCATAACTGGACAGTGCTTGCCGCCCTATGATAATTATCAGCTTTTGGTTATCTTCTCTAGGATAAGTTACTTGTTAAGGTCATTTTTCACTTTTTAAAACAATTTTATTTTTGGACGCTGACAAGATTTTTCCAAGCGTTGTTGTGACCAAAATGGACGCTGACATGGCTTTAGGCGAACGTTGACAAGATTATAGCCGTTGGGCGTTGATGGGTTATATTTGACCGTTGACAAACAATGGGACCTACCCAGTTGTAACTTTTTGACATATTTTCAAGCCGTAATTTTAGGAGTTGTTACTTTCATTAAATGCATGGGATAACTTATAAACTTTTTCAATATTTTCATGATTGATTTTTGAAAATCTTTGCCTATTTTTGGGCCAATCACGTGCATTCATCCACTCCTATAAATTTGGCTCCTATTTTAAACAGGGTATCTATAATTATTGTCTAACACTTTTCTCTTATCAACCTTCATCTTTTATACATCAACTTAACAGCTTTCATCAATGGCACCAAGATTTAACTCAGCAGAATTGGATTTGGGGTTCAAGTCTCAACACAACATGATTGCATATCTTGTTGCTGATAATACTTTGTTCCCTCAATACACACAGATGGTGGAGTATTTGAATGCATCCCCATTAAGGTATGCTCTTTCTCATGCACCACTCATTCCAGTCACACACATTAAACAGTTTTGGAACACTGTTAGTTCCTCAACAGTTAATGGAGTGACAACATTGAATTCTATTGTACATGGGAGACCTTGGGTGGTTACTGAGGCCTTGGTACGCCAGGCCTTGCATCTTAATGATGCTGATGGTATAACCATGCTTCCCATATCTGAAATAGAACAAGGGCTTAGGGCTTTGGGATACCCTATTCCTGATGAAGGTACTCTTAATAAGTACCATAAGCAGGAATTCCCCCAGCCTGGAAGTACCTAATTCACATTCTCCTTCAATGTTTGAGTCCCAAATGTACTGCACACAATGAGATCAATAGATCCATTGCATCTGCTATTGTGTGTATTACAACAGGGCAAAATTATAATTGGTCTAAAATGATTTTTGAAGGAATGTGTAAAAACAAGGGGACAAAAATGACTTTAGCTTATCCCCGTTTTCTGCAAATGGTTTTTGATGCTCAAAGATATTGTTCAAGGGATCACAATGACTTTTATAAGATCCCTGAACAAAAGAAGGCTATTTTTACCAAGATGAATTCACCACCTCATAGAGACCTACCATTAACCCCAGCCATGCTTGCTGTTATTGCAGCAGCACAACCCCAACCAGACCCCCAACCTCATATTGACCCTCAACCACAACTTGAACCTATCCCTGAACCTTTACCCTCACCTGACCAAATGCAAATAGACCAACATCCCTTCGACGTTGACACATCTAATGTGGGCGTTGATATGCCTATTTCCAACGTTGACACCCAACCATCACACTCCCAAACACCCCTTAACCAACCTACATCTACACCATCTTCTACACCATCTTCCACACCACCAGAATATAGGTTGATTAAACGCCAAAGGACTGCTGGAGTGTTCTCCTCTGGTGGTCCTAGCCATGTAGCAGAGAGAACCACCACCACAAGTGTGGCTGGTGACCTGGATGAGGCTGGGGCTATTGATACAGGCTTAGATGCTGGTCAAGACAGTCCCAACATAATTAAGTCCTCATCCATGCCCAATGAACCTAACTTGGGAGGTCAAATTCCCATTTTGGAAGAGGGCAGACTAGAACCAATGACGCTTTTAGAATTGACGGCTGTCTGCATTAGCTTGCAAAAGCAAAATGCAGACTTAGTACAAATTGTCAGTAACCAAGGCCTTGAACTCAATGAATTGAGGGAGAGGATTGTTGTTTTAGAGGGTGCTCATTCAAGGGGAGGTATGGAGGAGTCTTCCAAAGGGGAGGAAGCAAGAAATCTGAGTGATAAGAGCAGTCAAGATGGTCAATCATTGGATATTGCTGAAGCTCTTACTACATTGAAGGAACAAAAAGGTTTTGATACGTCCTTAATCTCTCCAACAAATTTACATTTATCATTTACAGATATGTTGAGGGAGGTTTCACAAGGCGCTGAGGGAAAATATTTGAGCGTTGACAAGACAAGTTTGGACGCTGACAGAAGTATTTTGGGCGCTGATAGAGGAAATTTGGGCGTTGACAGATCTGCATATGGAGGTGATGTATTCCAGTCATCATCTATCATCAAAGATGTTCCTACTCAGGTATTATCATCTACCCTACCAACAATTGAACCAACAGATAACGGTAAGGGTAAGTTGGTAGAAGAAATTGTTCCAAAGAATGCAGATCAGGTTGAATTTGATAGAAGATTGGTTGAGCAAATGATGGAACAAGGTGAGAAGGAGAAGTCACCATTTGTTGTGACTTCTGAAGAAGAAAGTGATGGAGCTAGCTCAGACTCAAGTGTGATGATTGTTGAACCAGAAAGTCTTGAGTATGGTGATGAGCTTGCTAAGGAAAGGCTGAGAGATTTGAAGTTGCAAATTGATTTTGATATGCCAGAGGTAGTTCAGATGTACAATTCTTGGGAAGAAAGCTGTATGGATAATCCAGACTTGACCATTTCAGATCAAATATGGGGTTTGGAAATTCTTCTTAGAGTTCAGCAGGATTGTAAGGTGATGTTGAAGTACAGGGCAAGCAACATTCTCTCTGAATTGAAAAGGGATAGAAGGAAGCTCTACTTTATGTTGCTCAAATGTCATGGAGTTGGATGGACACATCAGAAGCTGAAGGCTTTGACATTTGATGAGTTGGAACATAGGGCTTATCCTATTTGGGTGAAAGTGCAGGAAGAGAACACTTTCAGACTTCTTTCAGATGAAAGAAAGGAGCAACTTGCAGAAGAGATGGCAATCAAGAAAGCTATGATAGTCCCTAGACCAATAAAGAAGGGATTTATTCTTGAGTTTCCAAAAGATATGTCTCAGCTATATCCAAGTGAAGCAATCATTAGAAAGAGCCTCAAGCTCTCCCCATTAGAAGCTTCAGATATGGTGCATGTGTTACCACTAGATTCCAGGAATCCAATTGTAAGTTATGAGGAAGATGAATGTGGATTCTGGAAAATTGGAAGATTTGGCAAGGAGGTACACACTTTTACCACTCTCATATCTTTATTTGCAAGTTGTGACAGAGAAGACTTGGTAGACCTTTGGAGGTTGCTAGAGACCAAGTATGAGGCTGAAGCACCAACTTCAGCCAATGGAATAAAACTTTGGACCACATTCAAAAGAATGTGTGGGACAAAAGAAGAAGATCCTGAAATATGGAAGGATCTTGAAGATGACCTCAGTGGTCTTCAATGGAGGTTATATTCAGCTGCAGGTGTATACCATTTGAGTTCTACAAAGTTTGCTGAGTATTTACTTGTAGATGCTCAGTATTTTATATCCAAGGATGTTTTGGAGAAGATGAAGGACACCCAGTTGGAGATAGACTATACAAGTGACGTGGCAAAGAATTTGATCAGATTTATTTATCATCAATATGACAAGATTTGTCAGACTCCTCCAAGTTCTTAGTGTTTATTCAGAAACTTGATCATAAGAGTGGATATCAAGTTTAGGGGAGGATTGTTGGGAATAAATCTAGGCCAGAACACTAGAACGCTGACAAGAACAACTTAAGCGTTGACAAGAGCAAAGTGAGCGCTGACAGCATAAGCGTTGACAAGATAAAGTCAAGCGTTGACAGATTGAAGACAAGCACTGATGGAAGATGTGAGCTACACGTATATTATATTCTAGATTACTTCTAGTAAGGATAGAAACGACAATGTATTTTCTATGTTTATCTTTACCTAGAATAGTTGATTCGTAGCTTATTGTACAAGACTTCTTGTTCTATAAAAGAAGATCTTTTAGGTTAATGTTTAATATCAGTTTTCATAGTATTCGCAAGTTAAACCTTTCATTGTAATCAACACGATTATTCTAATACAAGTGAAAGTTTGTTTAACATCATTGTGTTTTAGATCAAGTGTTAATTCCGCATAACACTTTGTTACTTTATTCATAAGCAAAGGTTTCTCTACGTGTAGTACTTGATCTAATCTCGTTTACACAAAGCTTAATCGATCTAAGTTTGGGATCAACAGGGGATTTGATAGGTGTGTAAACACCCATCCTTTTTACCACTTAATTACAATAATAACCGAGCCAAAACGTGTATTTTATGTCTTTTATGTCGAAATTATGCGTGGTTTGTGTTTTTGTTGTGATTTAGGACGAAATTGTGAAAAGTGGAGAAAACACGGCATTTAATACAAGGCTTTTGGCCCGTATAAAAATTAAAATTAAGTTCGTTGTGTTGGTCTAATCGAATTGATCTAGGTTTCCTATGTGACTCAGTTTTATTTTGGTGAAATAAATATTTTTGGGTTGTTTTTAATTTAAATGTGCAAAACTTAAAAGTAAATGTCGTTAAAGTAAAGGGCAAGTTTTAGTAAAGTGCGAGAAAATAAATCTAAGTCTAATTTAAAATTAAATGTGCGATATTTAAAAACGTGACGAAAAGTAAAATGATTAAATGACTACAAATAAAAGCGTGACGGAAATTAAAATTAGACAAGTATTAAAAACTTAAGCTAAAAATTAAACAAGACAAAACATAAAAGTTAAACCAGATCGGAATATATTCCGATCAACCTTACCATCGGAATGAACACACCACCTATCGGAATGTTGAAGAAACCCAGATCGGAATATGTCACCTTTTCAGATCGGAATAACCTAACAACCTCAGATCGCAATGTAGTCCAGATCAGAATGTGTCCTATCGGAATATCACCTAGATCGGAATGTGGCTGGGGAAAATTGGGCAGCACTTCGTCTAAGTGAGCCTCAAGAGCCGTCGGAAAGAGCGATCGCAATATGCGATCGCAATCCCCAGATCGGAATGAGGAAATGGTGCACCTATCGCAATCCCGGATCGGAATGCAAAACCCTTGGACCAATATTGTCACTATCGGAATGTGGTATATGCAACCGTCGCAATGTGGAAAACCCTCTCTTTCCGATGGATACAAATTCGTAAAAAGCACAAGAACTAAATAAGCTATTCTAATAAGCAGTTACCAAAAACTTTAATGAAATGAAATCAAAACGAAACAATAAGCTAGAAAGTTAAAGTCTTTCAAACTTTTAAACACGAAACTTAAATGAAATCAAAAGTTAAAAATCAAAACTTTAAAGAAAACTTTTCAAAATACTTAAGAAAAATTCCAAATAAGCACACAAGGTTGTCAATCTCGTGGCTTATTTCGTGTGAGGAAATAAAAAGGACGAAACTTTAATCAAAATAAGCAAATGGATTAAGCAAAACCTTGCTTAATCCGAAATTCAAGCCGAAACAAAAAGAGAGAAAGGTAGAATGAGATTGATAAAAAGAACTTGATCAAATGATAAAGAAAGGTAAAGACAAGAATTTAAAGAACACAAATTAAAAACTTACTTGGAATTAAAAGGTAATTAAGGTGCAAAACATGTAATTAAAAGTGCAAGTAATTAAAGGTGCAATTAAAGTAAATATGGAAGAACTAGTGTCACTCTAGCCAACAAAACTAAATGAAATGAAAATGAGAGTATTTATAGGTGATTAGGGGAGAGGTTAGAGGAAGCTTCCTCTCTCCTTCCTTTCTTCCTTAATTGCATGCTTAGGTCCCTCCTCTTCTTTAATCTTTTTGTTAATTGCGCCATTAGTCCTTAAGCCTTCAAATCTTCTTTAATCTTGGGCTTTAACGACTTTTGGCTCGGGATTTCTTTGGACTCGTCTTTTAATTCTTCGATAAATAAGACTTGAGTTCCTCGGCTTTAAGTAAACTTTCGTCTTTTGACTTTTTCTTCGATAAATCTTCAGAATTGGTCTTGGACTTCCGTTCTTTATCCACTTTTGACTTCTTGACTTCGTCTTTCATCCTTTTCTTCAATAAAAGTCCGTAAATGCCCGTGAATTCCCGTGTTTTCTCCACTTTTCACCTTTTCGTCCTAAATCACAACAAAAACACAAACCACGCATAATTCCGACATAAAAGACATAAAATACACGTTTTGGTCCGGTTATTATTGTAATTAAGTGGTAGAAAAGATGGGTGTTTACACACCTATCAAATCCCCTACACTTGACCATTGCAATGTCCTCATGCAATGCATTAGTTACAAAGCATGTTTACACTTTTCATCATAATCAATCCACGTTGGCCTTTATTAAAGAGATAGAAAATTATAAACATTCAAAATAAAGAAATCAAAAACATACCTTGGGTTTTGGAAATGTCATGAATAATCATCATCCTCAACTTTTCACTTTCTCCAAACCAAGCTTACAAACGAGATCATTGTTATTATAAGTTAGTAGACTAACACGAACTCATGTGGGCCAATTATTCACTTAGACTCCCTTATTCCTATGGGTATCTCTTATATTTTATTGTTTGTCTTGAATGATCACGAGGATGCATTGTTTGACTTATTTCGATAGTTATTTGGTCTGAAAATAAAGTGCACGATTTAATCAATAGTTAGCTAAAGGACCAAATCTTTTAAAACTGCTTCTCGGGACCTCATAAAGTTCATATCTTGGCATAACTCGTTTCGCGATTTGAGACCTTTCTCGGACCGATATTTGGCAGCGACTTCATACTTCAAATCTTGAGAGACGTTCATGAAATAATGGTCTTCTCTTCATATAGGAATTTCTTCACTTGAAGTTTTGAGAGATTCATACTTGGACCACGACTTCTTCATTTTTCTCCAATCTTTATTTTGGATTTTGATATACAACGATCCGCCTCCTTTATTGACTTGGATCTATTTATCCTCATACCTTGTTAGGGTCTTTTCGGATACACTTCTCCATGACTTTTTGGGAGTTTTTGCTTTTCGTCGTGTGTCTCGATCCTTCATATTGATTTTCGATAAATGATTCTTCACATCACTTTTGGATCTTTAGCAACAAAACATAGCCCTCATGCCTTGTTAGGGCCTTTTCGGACTCGCCAATCTTCGCGTCCCGCTTCAATAAGTTTTGCCTTGGCTATGAACTCTAATCCATACCGAGCAACTTTTAAACGATCTGGGGCTAGAAGCTAAGTAACTTTTCAAATCGTACAACCTTATTTATTAGCAGATAAATTTATTAGCAAGCGATGGGAGAATAGGCTCATAATTAACTCACATAAATTCACGAAAGAATACCGGACTTATAATTGGCTCTATCATCTCTCGTTCTCCACAGTTTAAAATCTCAAGTAATGAGACTCGTGGATACTTAGCCTATTAAATCAAAGTTTTGGGTTTTCGAGTCGCCTATAGGATCTTGCAAATTCTTAGACTTTTTCAAGTTTAGAAATCGCGTTTTAAAGTTCCCTTGATAAACGACTCTCTAGGATCAATTATAGGAACTTGCGAAAACTCCTTGTTCTTAACCCGTGAGAGTTAAGACTTTCGCGTTTTATAGCTCCTTATATAAAAGCCTAGCAAAACTTGACTTAAACACGTTAAGGATACTAGCTAGAGTGAACTCGGGTTGAGTCAAAAGATTCACAACGTTTGAACAATAAAACCACTTATTAAACATTTATTCTAACAAAGAAAGAAAATAACTATACTAAGGGAAAAACTAATAGGCCAAAATAGATCAAAAATTTTGAAAAATGTCGAAAATTTGATTTTCCGGTTAAAATGAGGACAAATACAAGGAAAAGACCACTTAACTTCGATAGAAGTCTCCCCTACACTTAAGATAAACATTGTCCTCAATGTTTAAGCATGTGGGAGTAAACTCCCCTACACTTAGGACATTGTGCACGTTGTTTAAATCTCGCTAAGGAAAAGACAACTAAAGAGATTCCTATTTTAATATTGCGAAAATATAAAATAGTGAATAGAAAAGAGTTTAGGATAGAACCGAGATAAAGTAGAACACGGGATCACGGGTCGTCAAGAATCATCAAGAGTGGATTATTGAAGCTCGAATCCCTGATTAAGAAGTGAGGAGAGGAAACAGCAATCCAAAGGGTCCCCCCTACACTTATGATATAGAAAGCGGAAAGATAGATGCATGGGTTGCCTCCCAAGAAGCGCTTGGTTTTTGTTAACCGAGTCGTGAGCCTGACTCGACCTTGATCATCAACGGAAGTAGCATGAAACAAATCCACCAGGATCAAAGACATAGTTTTCATCCATCAATAAGCAAGAGCTTAAGGTGAACAAGGCAAGCCAAAAGAGAAGTGGCAAGGTTCCCTTAAGCAATGATGGAGCACAGTAGAAGCAAGGATGAAGTGGTGCAAGCATGTCTTCAAGATTTCCAAAGATTTTTCCTTTTATTTCATCAGGTGGATACTGAGATGGCTTAAAGACTTCAATACCGGGATCGAACACCTTTTCCTTCAGGGGAAAATAGCACTCCGGCTCAGCCGAGTGTGAAGAAGATCCGCAAAGAAGCACAACCTCGTCCTCAGAAATGGGACAAAGAGGTGTCAAATCATACGTGCAACGGATTTCGGTGTCGACCGGTTTCTTCTCCTTAGACAAAATGCTCTTCAAATCCAAAGTAGGATCAAGACGATAATCTTCAAAGTCATAAGGAGGAGCATCACTCTCATGAGGGAAGTATGTGTTAAGAAATTCAGAAAAATCTTCCTCAAATGAATAATCGTCCAAAGTAGGATCGAGTGATGGCGGAGGATCTTCAGTATGTGAAGAATCGCTCGAGAGAGTATCAGCCTCATCAAAATCATCGAAAGTGGGCAGCTCGGGATACTCAGAAGTACACTCAAAATCATCCGAATCTGAGCTAGAATCATCATCATCATAAGCGTCAAAGACCGGTGACGAATCATAAATGGGAGAAGCGTCCAAAGTAGGGAGAGAATCATCCACATCATCATGAAAAAGTGGATTATCGATCCAAGAGTCGAATAGAGGATTTTCGTAGACGGTAAAGTCATCTAGCACATTAATCATATTCACTGATTTTCGGCCTCCAGAAGTTAAACTAGTAAGCTTCCCCATTTTGAAAACTTTTGCATCATCCCCGACTCGTAAGATTAACTCACCTTCGGCCACATCTACTAAAGCACGTCCGGTTCTCAAGAATGGCCGACCAAGTATTAAAGGAATACGAGGGTCCATTTCATAATCAACTACGACAAAATCGACCGGGAAAGTAAATGTGCCAACTTTAATGAACACGTCTTCGGCTATACCAACAGGGTAAGCGAGAGTGCGATTTGCAAGTTCAAGAGTCATCTTAGTTGGAGTGAGGTCGGGTAATGATAGTGTTTTCCAAACACTCAATGGCATAAGATTAATACTAGCCCCGAGATCAGCAAGGGCAGTAAATTCTTCAGTTTTGTTGAACACGCAAGGCAACACAAAACGACCGGGATCTCCAAGTTTTTCAAGAAGTTCTTTAAGAATAACTGCAGAGCAGTTTTCATTTAAGCGTGTGTTGGCGAGTTCAATCAGCTTCTCCTTCTTGTTAAGCAATTCCTTAAATGCTTTAACAAATTTGGGCATGTAGACAAGTGCTTCAAGAAAGCTAATGTTGAAATTCATTTGAGAAATCAGCTTGATATAGCTAGTTACTTGAGCGTCCTCCTTGTTTAGCATTTTGTTCTTGCCCAAGCGAGAAGGATAAGGGATATTGGGTTTGGGTGGTGAAGGTGCAGGTGTAGGTAAAGGTTGAGATGTTGAAGGATCATTGGTGGGAACTTCATCACGTCGAGGCGGAGACGGTAATGGTGCACTAATACTAGGTGTAGGAGGAGTAGGGATACATGGTGGTGGAGGAGGTGTAGATGATGGGGGTGGGATTGGTGGTCCTATAATGGTGACTCCACTACGAGTAGTAATAGCACTCACATTGGCTCGCGGATTGGTGACGGTGTTTGAAGGTAGAGAACTTGAAGAAGAAGGTTGAGCAGGGGGAAAGAAACTAGCAAGCATATTCTTCAAATCATTGGTTTGATTGCTGAAGGAGGATTGAATATCATTTCGAAGCTCGGATCTTATCTCATTTCCTTGCTTTGTGATATCCCCTTTAAGATTGATAATTTGGCTCTGTAGATTCTTGATTTGCTCACCTTGGGTTCTCATGATGGCCTCAACATCCGGATTACTGGGTGGGGTTTGTTGGGCGGGTGGGTGATAAGGATTAGAAGCTCTTGGTGGGATTTGGTTGCTTCTAGTGTAGTTGTTGGCGGGGTTTTGGTTTTGAGGAGAAAAACCGGGTGAAAGGTAGTTGTTAGAACGGTAGCTCAGCAGATTTCTATCCCCTTGTTGTCTAGCTTGGTAATTTTCCGGTGAATAATTACCGTAAGCTGCATACACATTTTCCGGATTTCCTTGTGTCGAAGGACAATCGGTGTATGAGTGAGGACCGCCACATGATTCACAAGGATTAGCAACCGCTTTAACTTGTTGTTGTTGCTGGTTTGAAGCGAGAAGCGTAATACTTTTGCTCATTTCAGTCATCATGCGGGTGAGTTCGGTCATCTCAGGGTTTGCTGAGGTTGAGGAAACATTGACTCTCGGGTTGTTCCTTGAAGAAGCAGAGGAATCCCAGTTCTTATGATGAGTAGTCATGTTTTCAATTAACTCTCTACACTCCTCGGGTCTCCTTTTCATGAATGTGCCACCGGCGGCTGCATTGATCGTATCACGATCTCGAAAAGTCAATCCGTTGTAGAAAGTATCGATCAAGGTGACCGGAAGCATGTTGTGGTTTGGACAACGGTCGATCAAGACATTATATCTCTCCCATGCATCAAAAAGAGATTCATCGGGATCTTGCATGAAACTGCTAATCTGATTGCGAAGGCTTGTGACCATGGATGGTGGAAAGTAGCGCGACAAAAAACGTTGAGTCATGTCATCCCAAGTGTGAATAGAATTCTTCGGGAGACGATCAAACCATTTCTCGGCATGATGTAATAGAGTGTGTGGAAAGAGTTGTAGGCGAAGTTCATCCATTGTGGCACCAGCCAACTTCATGCTCTGGGTGATTGTAATGAACTTGTCGAGGTGTTTGTTGGCATCATCATCAGGCAATCCTCTAAATGGGTTTGTTTGTACTTGCTGAATCATGTGGTGCTTCAACGAAAACTCAGGAGCGTTGATTTGCATCGGCGCAATCGGTCCTCCTCGTCCAAACATTGTTGGTTGACAAAGTTCCTCCATGGTCCGAAGATCGGGCTGTGGAAGAGCATTGTTGTTATTATTATTATTCAGGTTCGGTGGAATGTTGTTGTTAACACCTGCCATATCTAAATCTTCTCGAGGCTCGGGCTCTTGATAATTGGAAGATCTAGTACGCATACACCTGAAAATGCAAAAGAAAAAGAAACCAAACACAAAAACAATATATATACACAATAAAGATAAAATCTTTTTGGATTTTTGAAATTTTTAATTTTTATAGTTTTTATGAATTTTTTAATTTTTATAATTTTTGAATTGTTTATGCAAGAAAAATAACGTTCACAAGTGAACGGATCCCAAAAAGCAACGCGTCTCTCACAAAAAACTGTTGATCTTTACGAAAAGAGCCGGCAGCGGCGCCATTTAATACAAGGCTTTTGGCCCGTATAAAAATTAAAATTAAGTTCGTTGTGTTGGTCTAATCGAATTGATCTAGGTTTCCTATGTGACTCAGTTTTATTTTGGTGAAACAAATATTTTTGGGTTGTTTTTAATTTAAATGTGCAAAACTTAAAAGTAAATGTCGTTAAAGTAAAGGGCAAGTTTTAGTAAAGTGCGAGAAAATAAATCTAAGTCTAATTTAAAATTAAATGTGCGATATTTAAAAACGTGACGAAAAGTAAAATGATTAAATGACTACAAATAAAAGCGTGACGGAAATTAAAATTAGACAAGTATTAAAAACTTAAGCTAAAAATTAAACAAGACAAAACATAAAAGTTAAACCAGATCGGAATATATTCCGATCAACCTTACCATCGGAATGAACACACCACCTATCGGAATGTTGAAGAAACCCAGATCGGAATATGTCACCTTTTCAGATCGGAATAACCTAACAACCTCAGATCGCAATGTAGTCCAGATCAGAATGTGTCCTATCGGAATATCACCTAGATCGGAATGTGGCTGGGGAAAATTGGGCAGCACTTCGTCTAAGTGAGCCTCAAGAGCCGTCGGAAAGAGCGATCGCAATATGCGATCGCAATCCCCAGATCGGAATGAGGAAATGGTGCACCTATCGCAATCCCGGATCGGAATGCAAAACCCTTGGACCAATATTGTCACTATCGGAATGTGGTATATGCAACCGTCGCAATGTGGAAAACCCTCTCTTTCCGATGGATACAAATTCGTAAAAAGCACAAGAACTAAATAAGCTATTCTAATAAGCAGTTACCAAAAACTTTAATGAAATGAAATCAAAACGAAACAATAAGCTAGAAAGTTAAAGTCTTTCAAACTTTTAAACTCGAAACTTAAATGAAATCAAAAGTTAAAAATCAAAACTTTAAAGAAAACTTTTCAAAATACTTAAGAAAAATTCCAAATAAGCACACAAGGTTGTCAATATCGTGGCTTATTTCGTGTGAGGAAATAAAAAGGACGAAACTTTAATCAAAATAAGCAAATGGATTAAGCAAAACCTTGCTTAATCCGAAATTCAAGCCGAAACAAAAAGAGAGAAAGGTAGAATGAGATTGATAAAAAGAACTTGATCAAATGATAAAGAAAGGTAAAGACAAGAATTTAAAGAACACAAATTAAAAACTTACTTGGAATTAAAAGGTAATTAAGGTGCAAAACATGTAATTAAAAGTGCAAGTAATTAAAGGTGCATTAAAAGTAAATATGGAAGAACTAGTGTCACTCTAGCCAACAAAACTAAATGAAATGAAAATGAGAGTATTTATAGGTGATTAGGGGAGAGGTTAGAGGAAGCTTCCTCTCTCCTTCCTTTCTTCCTTAATTGCATGCTTAGGTCCCTCCTCTTCTTTAATCTTTTTGTTAATTGCGCCATTAGTCCTTAAGCCTTCAAATCTTCTTTAATCTTGGGCTTTAACGACTTTTGGCTCGGGATTTCTTTGGACTCGTCTTTTAATTCTTCGATAAATAAGACTTGAGTTCCTCGGCTTTAAGTAAACTTTCGTCTTTTGACTTTTTCTTCGATAAATCTTCAGAATTGGTCTTGGACTTCCGTTCTTTATCCACTTTTGACTTCTTGACTTCGTCTTTCATCCTTTTCTTCAATAAAAGTCCGTAAATGCCCGTGAATTCCCGTGTTTTCTCCACTTTTCACCTTTTCGTCCTAAATCACAACAAAAACACAAACCACGCATAATTCCGACATAAAAGACATAAAATACACGTTTTGGTCCGGTTATTATTGTAATTAAGTGGTAGAAAAGATGGGTGTTTACACACCTATCAGCATTCACGGGCTTTTATTGAAGAAAAAGATGAAAGATGAAGTCGAGAAGTCAAGAGTGCAAAAAGAACGGAAGTCCAAGACCAATTCTAAAGATTTATCGAAGAAAAAGTCGAAAGACGGAAGTTTACTTAAAGCCGAAGAACACAAGTCTATTTTATTGAAGAATTAAAAGACGAGTTCAATGAAATCCCGAGCCAAAAGTCATTAAAGTCCAAGATTAAAGAATATTTAAAGGCTTAAGGACTAATGGTGCAATTAACAAAGAGATTAAGAAGGAAGGTCCTAATGATGCAATTAAGAGAAAAGGAAAGAGGGGAGGAAGCTTCCTAAGCATTCCTTAATCCTCCCCTATATATAGATTAGATCTTAATCATTTTCATTTTGTTGGCTAATCGTGACAATTAGTTCTTCCACTTTTAATTACCTTGTCATTTAAATACTTGTCAAATTTAAATACTTGTCTTGCACCTTAATTACCATTTAATTTCAAGTAAGTTTTTCTTTTAATTCTTGTTAATCTTTATCTTTATTGTTCATCTCTCATTCTACCTTTCTTAATCTTTGATTTTTATTGTTTATGTTCATGTTCATGTTCTTATTTTACTTATTTTAATCAAGTGGGTTTTGTTTATTTTGATTAAGTTTTGTGAGTTTGATTGTTTTGGATTAATTTTTTATGTTTAATAGATGCTTATTTGATAGTTTGATTTATTCTTGTGGTTGATTTAGCTTTGTTTTGATTAAATTCGTGTTATTATTTGTTCCTTGTTCTTCGGTTTCTTGTTTCTGAGCTTCCCATGTAACACAGCCCAGCAACATTCCGTATAAGGATTTTTCAGGTTGACTATTCGGAATATTGAGGTATTCCGCATAGGGCAATATTCCACACAGCCTGACTCATTCCGAATAGCTCCGAATATTCCGAATAACTAATTATTCCGGGTAGGCAGGTTTATTCTGAATAGACCATATTCCGCATAGGGAAAGATTCCGAATAAGGGTGATTATTCCGAATAACCAGGTTATTCTGCATAGGAAATATATTCCGCATAGAGAATATTCCGAATAGCTTGGGTATTCCGCATAGGGCCTTTTATTCCAGATAGGCCTGTATTCCGCATAGGGGAATACATTCCGAATAAACCATTATTCCGAGTAGGGTGACATATTCCGAATAGTCATTCATTCCGGATAAGGGTATTTATTCCGGATAGGGCTAATTTACAGTTTCTGTCATTTAGTTTTTAAGTTTCTGCCCCTTTAATTTCAATCTTTATTTTTCCGATTTTTAAATTAGACGCACTTTAAGTTTATTTGCCTTAGATTTATTTTAGCCTTGCCTTAGTTTTAAGTTTTAGTTTTAGTTGCGTTTTAAGTTCGCCTTAGATAGATTTAAGTTTGCGTTATTTACTTTTAGTGCCTTTTAATTTTAGTCACGCTTTTAAATACTCGCACCCTTTACTTTAAATTAGATTTAGATTTACTTTTAAATCATTTATTTTAATTGTTTCGCACATTTTTAATATACTACAACGACACATTTTGTTTCACCAAAGAACAGCTGAGTCGCACATTAAATCCAGTTTTTCAATTCGAAGAGATTGGTACAACGATAATTTTTAACTTGAGTAAAATCGAGTAATCGGGTTGCAACGGAATAAACATGAGAAATTTGAGAGTTTTGAGTTGTGTTTATAACAAGTTCCTCGTCGTTGAAACGTAAGGTGATCTTTCTAGCATGAACATCGATCAAAGCCATAGACGTATCTTAAAACGAACGACCTAAAATGAGTGGAACTTGAGGATCCGTGGGAATATCGACAACAATAAAGTCTACCGGATAATAGAACTTTCCCACTTTCACAAAAAAGTCTTCGCCAATCCGCAAGAGGGAATTGTGGAATGGTCGGCCAACTCGATAGACATTAGTGAAGGAGTAAGATTAGGAAGATTGATCGACTTGAAGATTGCAAGTGGCATCAAGTTAATGCTAGCACCAAGATCGGCCAAGGCAAAGCATTCTTCCATGTCTTGGATTGCACAAGGGATCATAAATTTACCGGGATCACCGACTTTTTGAGGTATGCGATTAAGATAAACCGATGAACAACTAGACAATTGATGCAATTTCTCCTTGTTGTTCAACATACTTTTAAAGTTAGCGGCAAATCGAGGCATCATGACCAAAGCATCGACGAAACTCACATTAAAGTGCAAATCACGAAACATTTTCATAAAAAGCTCAAATTGGTAATTGTCGCGCTCTTGATGTTTCTCCTTTCTAAGTCTCGATGGATAGGGCAAAGGTGGTATGGGTTGAGGCATAGGCATAGCCTTTGGAATCTCGGGTTCCAATGTTGGTAATGGGTCAACCGTAGGTGTGGAATGAGCGGTACTTTGTGGGATTGGAACATGCTCCTTTTGGACCACCACCTCGGGTTCTTCCTCAATTTCTTCCTCCGTAGGAGCAATTGGTTGAGGAGTCGGTTCCTTAAGTGTCTTACCACTACGTGTGGTAATCACTTTCATCTCACCCTTAGGGTTTGATACGGTGTTGCTAGGAAGACTACTCGAAGACGGTTTACACATAATTGCCTCAAACATAGATGAAATTTTATCTTCAAACATGGATTGCCACTTCTCGGCTTTAATCATCTCTTGTTTAATTTCATGTTGCCCTTGTTCCATTTTTTGTTGGTTGTGTTGTAACCTTGTTACAGTTCCTTCCATTTTGTTTGTATGGATTTTAAGCTCATTTGCTAACTCATTTTTCAACTCTTTCTTCAAGTCGGTCTTAAACTCGGATCTTAGGATAATGATTTCTCTTTGAATGTTGTCAAACCTAGCATCGTTCCCATTAGCGTATTCAACAAATTCATTTGGAAGATCTTTCAAAGTTTGCAAACTTTTGTTGTTATTTTGAAAATCATTTTGATTTTTTTTTTGAAACTTGATTATTAGACCCTTGATTACCATAGTTTCCCTTGTTGTAATTGTATTTGAAACCAACTTGATTGTTGCGATAGTTGTTGTTAGCATTTTGATTTGAACCAAAACCCGTTGGAGTCAATTGATTAGAGCGGGTAACTTGACCGTTTTTGTTGTAAGTTCCCGTGGTCGCGTAGGCACTCGAAGTGTTACCACTGTTGGTAATGTACTCGGAGAAATCATGACCTCTACCACAATACATGCATGAAACCTCAACCGCTTTAGCCGTAGCGGGAGCACTTGGTTCTCCAACTTTGAACTCAATCAAAAGACCTTTAAGCTTATCAAAGATTTTGTTTTCCAAGTTCGCCTCAATTTTGAAAGCATCGATGGTAGTAGACAAAGAAGATGAAGCCGAAGACGAAGCCTTACGAATACTAGACGTGCTACGAGGACTATACACCTTAGATCTATTCTCAATTATCACCAAAGCTTCCTCAACCGTTTTACTCAAAAAATTACCACCCGCGGCGGCATTTAAATAATCCCTTTCATGATCATTAAGTCCATTGTAAAACGTGTCAATTTGATGCAAGTCGGAAAAACCGTGATGAGGACATTCATGTAACATCTCCTTAAACCTATTCCAAGCCGTTGAAAAACTTTCATTAAACTCTTGTGAAAATTTTGAAATCTCGTTTTTCAAGTGCGTAGTCTTAGAGGGCGGAAAAAATTGGTTCACAAACTTTGAAACGAGATCCTTCCACGTCAATATAGAATTGGGTGGCTCTTTCTCTAACCAAATTTTAGCGGGCCCCGCTAAGGAATACGGAAAAAGCATCATTTTAATCGAGTCATTAGAGACGTCCTTAAACTTGCAAGTGGCAGTAAGACGATTGAATTGGCGAATATGGTTGTGTGGATTGTCCTTCTCATCACTACGGAATTTGTTGTTTTGGATCATCGACAACGAACCCGTTTTCACCTCAAAATTCTCCGCAAGGATAGCTTGAATCACAATAGACTCTCCATAACCCTCGGTGGGTGCTTGAAGTAACTCCATCATAGTACGATTCACCATGGTTGGTTCCTTCTCTACAATGGGTTCACCAATGGGAGATTCTTCACGAGGGGATGAGCAAAGAAGATTATTTTTGGTGTTTTGTATTTTTCCAATTTTTTTGTGGTTTTTGATTGTTTTTACATTTTTTGGATTTTGTGATTGTATTAAGTAGACAAAAATCTACAAATCTCCTCCTTAATCAAATCTCTTGATTAAAGAAGCCTCAAGGAATGAAAACGATCACGTGAAGTGAACGCCTTCGATGACTTTAGAACGTTGGTGGAACACCAAAATGTTCAAGAGGGTTTAATCAAATGAAACCAAGAATGTATATATGATACTTAATAATACTTTGGGCGGCAAAACCCTCTATTAGCTCTCAAAATCAAATACTC
Source organism: Glebionis coronaria (assembly GCA_025667525.1). Taxonomy (NCBI): domain Eukaryota; kingdom Viridiplantae; phylum Streptophyta; class Magnoliopsida; order Asterales; family Asteraceae; genus Glebionis; species Glebionis coronaria. The sequence goes on along the minus strand of CM046882.1, from coordinate 270,571,948 downwards.
ACAAGCAAGCGGGGAAACGAGGCGGAGCGAAGCACTTAAGAGCTTTTTTCCTTAGGATATATTTTATTATATCTGCCTTATACCCACCTTATAGTTTGTATTTTTCAAAATCGAGCTTCACGAAAGTATTTATCTATTTTTGCCTTTTTCTTTGGTTTGAGATTCGAATACAAGGATTGGGTAATGACCTCCCAAGTCAAGGTTGTAATTTCTCACTTTTGGAGTACTTGTGTATTTATTGTTCTACGTATACAATATAGTAATAGTATTCACAAAAAACGAAAAACCGATAATACGTATTAGTAGAGTGCTACTAATACAAATACTATTATGGTTAGTATAAAAAACAATTTCCAAATCAAAACACAACACGCCTCCCCGGCAGCGGCGCCAAAATGATGTAGTGTTTTTACCACTCTTTAGGAAAAGAGGGCAAATTAGGGTAAGTACACAAGTGATTTAGGAAAACCACGAGTTATGACCCAAAGTGGGGATCGTTCTCAAGGAGGCTTGGTGTGTGTGTAATGAAATTATTAACTTTGTGATTATATTGTTAAGAGAAAGAAAATAGAAATGGGATAAGAAGAGAGTGACGGTTACGATGACGGATTATACTAAGACGAAAAGGTCGTACACGTAAAACCGTAAAAGCACCAAAATTAAAACTTTACTCTAAAAATTCCTAAAAAATTGCAATAAATCCTAAATAATGTATTAAGAGTTTACAAAAAATCAAAAATCACCCAAACCTTTTATTTAATTAAATAATGATATTTTAATGCTAATTAAAGCCCTAAAAATAAATTTAATTAACAAAAAGCCCAAAATGAGTTTTATCACTTTGTAAACCTCTAAAATACCCTAACTGAATTTAAAACTATTTTTGAAAATTTTAAAATTAATTAAAACTATTTAAAAACAATTAAAAACTATTAAAACTTAAAATAATTCTAAAAAATAATAGAAAGACCCTAAAAATATTTGGAAAGTTGTAAAACTCCTAATTAAGTGTCTAGAATCTAGAAAAATATAAAAACTTAGAAAATCAGACTTTTAATTTTTAATAATAAAATAATATTATAATATCAATAAGAATCCAAAAATCCTAAAAAATTCTAAAAAGTTGCAAACTAGCTTAATTTAACCTAAATAATACAAAAATGAAGTTGAAATTACCTAAATACCCTTAGTGGGCCTAGAAAATGGGCTAAACCCAAAACAGTCACCTTAATGGGCCAAATTGAGCCCAATAAGAAAAAGTTTGTAAAAATGGCCCAAAGAGCACTATTTGACTCAAAATTTGATTTTGAACAACTTTTTCCAAAGACCTAAAAGCTGAAAATGTGAAATAAGCAAGCTTATACCAAACAGCTTATTCTTAGTGGGCTTTTTGGCCCATTAAGCTATAAGCTAATGCCATAAGCTCAAATTAGACACGCAAGCTTCTTTTGAGCTAAATAAGACTTCTGTAAAAAGAAATTTGAAATAAGCCAAAGGAATAAGCCTGAAAATGCAAAAAGCAATCTAAAGAAAACGACAAAATAGTCGTTTTTTAGTTCTAGGCTATCCCAAGAGCTGATTCAAATTGCAAAAGCTTTTAAATGACTTAAATAATCTAACTCAACAAAAAGTTTTCAAATAAGCTGACTCAATAAGCTGGAAAAATCAAATAAGCACTTATGAAAAAGTCAAATAAGTTGGTTTTTTAGCAAAAAGTCAAAGTCAAAGTCTAATAAGCTCCAGTTCAATCAAATGGGTCAAATAATGAAGATCTATCACAAAAATAAGTTGTTGCAGGTCTGGATAAGCTAAAATGGCTTATTGATAAGCAAACTGAAAAATTGCACTAGTAGGGGCTAGTTTTGGGTGTTGAGTAGTGGAAACTTTTTCCACTGCTTGACTTGTTGACTTTTTTGTCTTTAATGACTTTTTTGGAGATTCAGGTAACACAAAGGCACCCAAATGATCAGTGGATCATAAGGAGTCAATCACAACAAAGAAATCACAACAAGCAACAGCCAATTAGTACAGTTTAATCAATTAAGCACCAGATCACTCACAAACATGAACAAATAAGCAGTTATGAACTTATAAGCTGTTTTAGCAATATTCAGCCAACCAAATTGCACCAAAAACATACACAAGCTATTATAAACTCAAATGAACAAGTCTAAACAGTTTTCATGCAATGGCTCAAAGCCTAAATCAAGATTCAAGCAGATGAAGGTTACTGATGAACACTAAAACATGCAGTTTTCACTTTTGCTGATGCAATTGACCAACAAGCCAGATTCAACCACTCAAATCTATCACATAGGTTATAAAAATGATGTTTAAGCAACTTTTATCCCTAAGCATGCATAAAATCTAGGTTTTACCAAAATCTTAGTTCAAAAACAGTTAAAATCAAGTAGTTATAGCACAATGTATGATTTGAGGTTTCAAACTCAAAAACTTGCAGCAAAATACTCTCAACCAAGCATATATCAGATAACAAGCACAAACACAAACTTCTAACAACTCAATACCAAGTTATGTAATAACTAGATTTTACTCAGGTTAAAAATTATCGTTGTACCAATCTCTTCGAATTGAAAAAGGGAGTTTAATGAGCGACTCTGCTGTCCTTTGGTGAAACAAAAGTGTGTCGTTGTAGTATATAAAATAAATGTGCAAAACAATTAAAATAAATGACTTAAAAGTAAATCTAAAACTAATTAAAAATAAATGGTGCAAGTATTTAAAAGCTAGACGGAAATTAAAAGGTACTAAAAGTAAATAACGCAAACTTAAATCTAACTAAGGCAAACTTAAAACGCAACTAAAACTAGATCTTAAACTAAGGCAAAGCTAAAATTAATCTAAGGCAATTAAACTTAAAGTGCGTCTAATTTAAAGGCGGGAAAAATAAAGCTTGAAATTAAAAGGGTAGAAATTTAAAAACTAAATGAAAGAAACTGAAAATTACCCCTATCCGGAATAAACTCTTATTCGGAATAAAAGTCTTATGCGGAATACCTGGCTATCCGGAATCAAGTCCCTACTCGGAATAATTGGCCTATTCGGAATATTGTCACCTATTCAGAATATCCTCCTATGCGGAATATTAACTCTATCCGGAATGTTAGGCTTACTCGGAATGATTTCCTACTCGGAATAAAATTCTAGCCTATCCAGAATAACAGCCCCTATTCGGAATAAAGTCTTATGCGGAATAGTGCCCTTACTCGGAATATTTATACCTATTCGGAATAACTACTCTATTCGGAATATCCAATATTCCGAATAGAGTACTTTGGCTACGAACTTGATTCGGAATAAGTGCTGGGCTGATTACCTGGGAAGATCAGATACAGTTTAATACCGAAGAACAAGGGAGTAGAAAAATAACTCGAATCTAATCAAAACAAAACCAAATCAACCACAAAATTAAATCAAACTATCAAATAAACAACTATTTATCATAAATAATCAATCCAAAACAATCAAACTCACAGAACTAATCAAAATAAACAAAACCACTTGATCAAAATAAGAAAAATAAGAACATGAACATGAACATAAACAATAAGAATCAAAGATTAAGAAAGGTAGAATGAGATTAACAAGATAAAGATAAAGATTAACAAGAATTAAAAGAAACACTTACTTGAAATTAAATGGTAATTAAGGTGCAAGACAAGAATTTAAATTTGACAAGTATTTAAATGACAAGGTAAATAAAAGTGGAAGAACTAATTGTCACTATTAGCCAACAAAATGAAAATGATTAAGAACTAATCTATATACAGGGGAGGATTAAGGAATTCTTAGGAAGTTTCCTCCCCTCTTTCCTTTCTCCTTAATTGCATGCTTAGTCCTTTCTTCTTAATCTTTTTGTTAATTGCATCATTAGTCCTTAAGCCTTTAAATCTTCTTTAATCTTGGACTTTAATGACTTTTGGCTCGGGATTTCTTTAAACTCGTCTTTTAATTCTTCAATAAATTAGACTTGAGTTTTTTGGCTTTTGATAAACTTCCGTCTTTTGACTTATTCTTCGATAAATCTTTAGAATTGGTCTTGGACTTCCGTTCTTTTTGCACTCTTGACTTCTCGACTTCATCTTTCATCTTTTTCTTCAATAAAAGCCCGTGAATGCCGTATTTTCTCCACTTTTCACAATTTCGTCCTAAATTACAACAAAAACACAAACCACGCATAATTCCGACATAAAAGACATAAAATACACGTTTTGGCTCGGTTATTATTGTAATTAAGTGCTAAAAAGGATGGGTGTTTACACACCTATCAAATCCCCTACACTTGACCATTGCCATGCCCTCATGCAATGCATTAGTTACAAAGCACATTTACATTTTTCATCATAATCTGTCACACTCCCAAAATATCAGAGTACAATGGCGACAAGGGAGTGGTGACGTCATGATTATCATACACACATAGTCACAAAGAACGACCTCTAAATGGGACGTTCGGAAAATAGATCACTTGTAATTAATAAAATAAACTGTTTTAACAAAGTGCGGAAGCATAAACTGAATATGGTTACAAAACATAGTTTTCTCAAATGGTACAAATGATCGTTGTTTCAAAGAAATGACGGCAATGCATGAGACCTCATTTAGCATCTTCCTTCTTAATACCTGAGAAAAACATTGCTAAAGTGTCAACATAAAGTTGGTGAGTTCATAGGTTTAGTTAGTTTGAAATGTTTAATGAACCACAAGATTTTCCCAAATGTGATGACAATATAACAGATACAAAGTCATCCCAAAAGTATTTATTACAGTCTAAGCTCGTGACACCGAAGCGTTAACAACACCGGCAGTATTATCATATAAATGTAGCCCAAACTAGATGCCTAAACCCACGACATCCTATATCAGATTCAAATGAAACTGTGCCCGCTTGTCCCCTTGTTGGACAAGACAGACAGGGACGTCAATCCCGATAGATCTATCCATAACATTCGCGCTTACACAAAGTAATTAACGGTTCACGATTCACGGGCCAAAGCAACTGGGTTTTTAGTGGGACTTAGACTAATAGATAAATCAGTAAATGCACTTGTGTTCAAACGTTAAAATCAAGCAATGTCTCACCCCAAAAAGCAGTGAAAATAGTAAAGTATGGGGCTATAAACTCACCTCGTAAATTCATCAAAGAGAACGAAGATAAAATAGATCGAGGGTACGGTTACGCTAGCCGCGACCTAATTAATTTAAGAATCGAGTTACGATACGAATAATTGTATGGTTAAATGACTCGACACCCTAGTTGTGCTTGACGAAACCATACGTTTATGAAAAATACGATTTTACGGAAAAGTACGTTAAATAAAATCGGTTTATTAACGGGTCGGGTTTTACGGGTCAAAACATAACTTAAATTTACCAAATTTCGTTTGGGCTTTAACCAAATCAAATAAACACATAAGGCCCAAAATTGGGGGTCCAAAACATTTACACAACAAACCGGCCCAAGGTCAATAGACCCGGCCCGGCCCACCTGGCGGAATAAACAAGGAACGAAAGGAGTATATCACGTGTGTTTACACACACAACTCCATATCTGAGAGTTTATTTCTCTCTCCTCTCTCGATATTACCTCCACCGTCCCAAACTCTCTCTTTCTCTAAACCTAGATCGGTTCTATCCATTTCTAGGGTTATCATCTAATCAGTTTGTGTTATAAAATTAAATATGGGTGGTCTGAGGTCCTTATATCGCGTGAGATGTGGGTTAATCCCCACATCAAACCGTTTGGGTTTTTCTGATGGTGTTCATCCTTGCGGTTCGTGAATCAAATTCCAAAATCAAAGGTAAGTTCATTCTCCTTTATTCCTTTTAAAAGCTTTAATTGATTTTCGATTTAATGTATATCAGTGGGTTCAATTGATTCGTATAAACTCGTTGTGAATCATATGATTCTCGGATTAAAATATAAATAAAATTAGGGTTTTGAAATATTTGGGGGTTTTCATCAAAATCGGTTTAAAACATAATTAATTGGTGTTTCCATTTATAAAATCAAACTAATTTTCATATAAAGTCGATTTATAAAAATTAGGGTTTCGGTTAATTTGGGGGTTTTTGTATAATTCACTTTCAATTAAATTAATTAAGGGGTTTGGGTTTAGATTAGGTTTAATTAGCATTTCAATTAATAAAAAGTAAATCTAGGGTTTTATAAAAATTGGGGGTTTTTATATATTCGAATGTTACTCGTGTCTATATAATGTTTCTGAAATGTGGCAATGTTAATTAGATGTTTAAAAAGGTGTTACATGATTAGGGTTTCGATTGGGGGTTTCTATATACTCGCGGCATGGTTAAGGTTTTCTGTAAAAGAAAGCTTGATTAAGATTTTGGATTGGTTGGTAAGAATGGTAAATAATTTGGCAGAAAATAGAACTTTGGTTGGTTTGTTTTGATGCTCGGTTTGGTCCTTGATTGGGTCTCGGTTTGGTTAAACATGGGTCTCGGTTTGGTTCATGATTGAAGTCTTGATTTGGTTGGACATGGTCTCGGTTTGGTTCTAAGTTGGGTCTCGGTTTGGTTTCAAAATCGAGTCTTGGTTTGGTCTCAATCGGGTCTCGGTTTGGTCTAAAATGGGTCTCGGTTTGGTTGACAGCAAAATGATAACATAAACATGTTTGTATTTAAAAGTTTAGAAATTTACAGTTTTTTTTAGTTAAAAGTATAAGTTCATTTCAATGACTAACCACGGTTTCGTTTATTCGTAGGTTCGTACACAACAAGCACATCTAGACTTCGAAAGGAAAGACGAAAAGACAAAAGACTCACAATGGGGATGCTACGTTCGGTTTTGCAGGTTCGGACAGAATGAAGACCCTTGGTTGTGCAGGTTCGGACGAGACGTGTAGGTTGGCTGGACCAAAACTTCTACCCAGGAGTTGTATTGTGAAGACTTGTGCAGATTTTGATGTTTGTATTTTTGGACTGTGATAACTTGTGATAACTTGTATTTGGACATTGGATATTACTTTGGATTTGTATATAAGCTTGTATAATTAGTCTAGGGTTAGTGTAAATCTGGAAATGTTTGCTTGTGATATACCCAAAAGGGGTAAACTAGGCAAATGTGTTGTCCTTTAGTGGGGCAAATAACTATAAAGTTTATAAGTGTAATGTAGACTTGTGACTGATTTGAGACCCTTGTATGACAAGCTTGGCAATAAAATTAAAGGTTTATATATTCAGTTATATACACATGCTGTGATAGTGATAAACTCGGCTCGGGTTCAATATGTTTAGGTTTAGACGCGACTGACATAACACGACAGCAAAACCGTTTAGCGTACGATCCCAAAACAAAAGACAATTGTGCGAGACGTTATCAAATCTTAATAACTAGAACAAATAAAACGTACGGCACAACATAACACGCTCACAACTTGCGTATTGCACTCGACTTAAAAATCGCGAAACATAGAGATGTTACATATGCTCTCCCTAAAAAGGGCTTTGTCCGCAAAGCAAAACAATTAACATGTTCATGACGACAACTAGTCGAATAACAGTTAAAATGCTCGTACTACATGAATAATTAAATGATGGAAATTTGACGAATGTCACAGTATTCCCATGTTTTAGAGATTTCGTCACGAAATCAAGACGTTGTTGTAGTAGGTTGGTTAACGAAAAGATGAGGATACTTGCTCTTGAATTGATCTTCACGTTCCCACGTGTATTCTGGACCTCTACGCGCGTTCCATCGGATTTTCACAATCGGTATACGGCTTTGCTTGAGTTGTTTAACTTGACGGTCCATGACTTCTACGGGTTCTTCTACGAAGTTGAGTTTGTCGTCGAGCTGAATCTCCTCCAAAGGGATAACGAGTGCTTCGTCGGCTAAGCATTTCTTCAGATTGCAAATGTGGAACACATTATGCACTCGGCTAAGTTCTTGGGGTAATTCCAAACGATAGGCTACGGGGCCAATCCTTTCTATGATCTTGAAGGGTCCAATGTAACGAGGGTTTAACTTTCCACGCTTTCCAAAGCGAATCACACCTTTCCAAGGTGAGACCTTCAACATGACTTTGTCACCAACTTCAAATTCAAGAGGTTTGCGTCGCATATCAGCATAACTCTTCTGTCGATCTCTTGCGGCTTGCATACGGCTCTTAATCTTAAAGATCTTCTCAGTAGTCTCGTGTATGATCTCAGGTCCAGTGAGTTGTGCTTCACCGACCTCTGCCCAACACACGGGTGAACGACACTTCCTACCATACAGTGCCTCGAATGGCGCTGCCTTTATGCTAGTGTGATAACTATTGTTATATGAGAATTCCACCAAAGGTAGGTGTCTATCCCATCTATTTCCAAAGTCAATCACACAGGCTCTCAGCATATCTTCTAAGGTTTGAATGGTCCGTTCACTTTGACCGTCGGTCTGGGGATGATACGCAGTGCTCATATCCAACTGCGTTCCCAAAGCCTTCTGCAGTGACTTCCAAAACTGTGAAGTAAATCGGCTGTCTCGGTCGGAGATTATAGACACAGGCACACCATGCTTCGTGACTACTTCCTCCAAGTATGTCCTTGCTAACTTATCCATTCCATCAGTCTCCTTGATGGGTAGGAAATGAGCCGATTTGGTGAGTCGGTCGACGATTACCCAAATCGTGTCGAATCCGGCTGCGGTCTTTGGTAGCTTGGTAATGAAATCCATAGTGATCCTTTCCCACTTCCATTCTGGCAGTTCGGGTTGGACCAATAATCCTGATGGTTTCATATGTTCGGCTTTGACTTTGGCACAAGTCAAACACTTGCTAACGTATGTAGCAATGTCCGCCTTCATGTTCGGCCACCAATACAACATCTTCAGATCATGATACATTTTATCAGATCCCGGATGTACGGAGTACTTTGACTTATGCGACTCATGCATAATCAAGGATCGTAGGTCGCCATGGCATGGTAACCAACTCCTATTATCAAGGCATAACGTTCCATCCGAACGTGCTTCCAACTTCTTCATCATTCCTCCAACATCTTCAGTCTTAAGCATTTCTTCCTCGACTGCTTCTTTCTGAGCCTTGAGAATTAAGGATGGAAGGTCTAAGTCAATGGTCATCACTAAAGCCTTCACCCTAAGAACTCTCTCCTTTCGACTCAAAGCGTCGGCCACGACATTTGCCTTGCCTGGGTGATAACGGATCTCGCAATCATAATCACTGAGCAACTCTAGCCAACGTCGTTGTCTCATGTTGAGTTCCTTTTGATTCAAAATATGTTGTAGACTCTTATGGTCCGTGAATACAACACACTTAGTACCATAAAGGTAGTGTCTCCAAATCTTCAAGGCAAACACCACTGCTCCCAACTCTAGGTCATGAGTTGTGTAGTTCTTCTCGTGCACTTTTAGTTGTCTTGATGCGTAAGCTATGACCTTAGTCCTTTGCATCAGTACTACACCTAACCCTTTTATGGATGCATCACAATACACCACAAAGTCTTCATTACCCTCAGGTAGGGCTAGTATCGGCGCTTCACACAACATCTGCTTCAACGTCTGGAATGCCAAATCTTGCTCTTCCTTCCACTCAAACTTCTTATCCTTTTGAGTCAATTCCGTCATTGGTTTAGCTATCTTAGAGAAACCTTCAATGAATCTCCTATAGTAACCAGCAAGACCTAAGAATTGACGGATCTCCGTGGGTGTTGTTGGAGTCGCCCAATCCTTTACAGCCTCGATCTTAGCAGGATCAACGTGAATACCACTGCTGTCGATCACATGCCCAAGGAATTGCACCGTGTTTATCCAAAACTCACATTTGGAAAACTTTGCATATAACTTCTCCTTACTTAGCAGCTCTAATATGGTCTTCAAATGTTCCTTGTGCTCTTCTTCATTACGAGAATAGATAAGGATGTCATCGATAAATACAATCACAAACTTGTCCAAGTATGGTTTGCAAACTCGGTTCATGAGATCCATGAATACCGCAGGTGCGTTTGTCAAACCAAAAGGAATAACTTGGAACTCGTAGTGTCCGTACCGGGTTCTAAAAGCCGTTTTATGAACGTCTTCCTCTCTAACCCTTAGTTGATGATATCCTGACCTTAAATCGATCTTCGAGTATATGCTGGATCCTTGCAATTGGTCGAAAAGATCGTCAATCCTCGGCAATGGGTAGCGGTTCTTTATCGTTAGCTTATTCAATTCTCGGTAATCGATACATATTCTAAAGGATCCATCTTTCTTTTTGACAAATAAGACCGGCGCTCCCCAGGGTGAGGAACTTGGTCTAATGAAACCTTTGTCAGAAAGTTCCTTTATCTGTTCAGCTAACTCTGTCATCTCGGCCGGTGCTAGGCGGTATGGGGCTCTAGCAACAGGCGCGGCTCCTGGTGTAAGCTCGATGTGAAACTCCACTTGCCGTGCTGGTGGTAGTCCGGGTAAATCCTCTGGGAATACGTCCGGAAAGTCTCTAACGATCGGTACATCTTCCACCTTCTTCTCGCGATCTTCTTTTCCTTCCTTTTGTGTTACTTGAACCAAGAATACCGGACATCCCTTCTCAATGTATCTTTGGGTCCTGATACATGAGATGACTTCCAATCTTGATCCATTCTTCACACCACTTCTTTCGCCTTGTATGATGAGTACGTCGTTTCCATAAGGAACACGGACACACTTCTCATGACATACAATCTCTGCGCGATGCTTCGACATCCAATCCATTCCAATGATGACGTCAAAACTTCCCAATTCTATAGGGAGTAGGTCGATACTAAACGAACGACCTTGTAGCCTTACACTACATCCTTTCAGAATAACGTCGGTGGTTACTGACTTCCCATCGGCTAATTCTACATTATACTTAACGTCTAACGCAAGTAGGGGTAACATTTAGGCGTTCACTAAATATAGACGACACAAAACTCCTATCCGCACCAGAATCAAATAGTACTGAAGCATAGTTGTTATTGACTAGGAACGTACCAGTCACAACATTGTTGTCTTGCACAGCAGCTTCAGCACAGAGATGATACACTTTGCTAGGTGCCGTGAATCCTCCAGGAGTACTAGTTGTGGCTCGGTTATTCCCTCCTCGGTTCCCTTGATTCTGCTTCTGGTTCCCTTGGTTCTGATTTTGATTCCCTCGAATCTGGTTATTACGACCTTGGTTTCCACCGCTCGGACATTTGTTCTTGTAGTGACCTTTCTCTCCACATCCGAAGCAAGTGATATTTGCTCCTTGGCCGCCCTGCGTTCCAGGTCCTCTTTGACTAGTAGAACGAGGTGGTGCTCGGCATTCCTTTGCCTTATGCCCCGCCTTCCCACAATTGTAGCACGTAGGGGGACATGCTCCTTCGTGGTGTCGACCACATTTTCCGCAGAAAGGTAGTCTCCCAGCGTAGTTCCCAGTATTTCCTTGTCCAGCAGTGAACACTCTTGCTACTTCTTGACGCTTGTTCTGGTTGTAGTTGCTTGGGTTGTTGTTGTTGTTGGTATTGTTGTTGTAGTGGTTGCCAGACCACTTTCTTTTATCCCCAGTATTTTCTCCCAACTCCTGTACCACTTGGTACATCAGACTCTGAGCCATGTCGATTGCCTCGTGCAAATCAGTCGGCTTGGATGAAGTCACATTCCCTTTGATGCTCAAAGGTAGTCCTTCAATGTAGCGCTCCAACAATCGGTCATCGTTGGGCACCATTTCAGGACATAACAAAATCAGCTCCTGAAAGCGCTGATTGTAAGCAGTAAGAGCAGTACCCTTGACCTTTAGGTTCCACAGCTCAACTTCCATCTGCTTGACTTCATTTCGGGGACAGTATTTCCTCACGAACATAGCTTTAAATTCACTCCAGGGCGTCGCTTGGGCAACGTCAATGGTCACTGCACGAGCATAGACGTTCCACCAAGTCAAAGCACCATCCACTAACGTGCTTGACGCAAACTTCACCTTGTCGGCTTCAGCGACATTGCTAATCCCAAATTGGGATTCTAGCTTCTCAAACCATCTGGTTAATCCTACTGCTCCTTCAGTACCTCGGAAACTTACTTGCGTAACTGCACGAAATTCCTTGTAGGTACAAGTACGTGCAATAGCATTTGTAGCTCCTTGGTTGGTCTCCTCCTGTGTGCTAGCTGTACGGTTTGCTTCAGCGGTCGCGAGTGCCTCGGCCACTCGTTCGGCTATCATTTGGCTTAACAGGGCAGTGTCAATTCCACCGGTAGCGGCTGGCGGATTCTGCGTTTCGGATCTTCTAACTGGCGCCATAATCTAACAAGGTAATAGGATAATAAGTTTTTGCCAGACATAACATGCATGGCACACACAACACAATTATGAAATGCTCCAAGATATAATACACAATATATAATGATCTCTCAATTTGCAACTCATAATATCATTCATGGAATCGTTTGATAGTACATCATAGTTTGTCATAACATAATAAAAGAAAATAAAATACCAACTAGCTAAGACAATCTTCAAAGCTTAGTGGTCATACAGGGATAGGTCGACGGTAACAAATAAATCTAACTAGTGCCCTCACGGCGCTGATGAAGCTCCTTCTCCAACTCTGCTAATCTCCTCTCAACCACTAGCTCACGAGCCTGGGAATCTCTCAACCTAACATCGGTGTCATGACAAGCGGCTCTAAACCTCTTATCCAAGTCTGCAACAGGGTCATCCACTGGTGCCTCTAGTCCGCCTGTCTCCACCAATGGCTCTACTCCCCAACGGGTCATCAGGCTCTCAATCTCCTCAAGACGAGTGTTTGGCATGGATTCCATCTGATCAAGAACAGTAAGAAGCTGTCCTCGTAGACGGGTCACACATACTGTCAACACTGTCTCATCCCTGACTGGACTCGTCTTCGCCAGTGCTTCTAACTTATCCTGCACTTCATTGTACTCTTCACCTAAAGCCTCTACAGCATCCTCCAACCTGTTCAACCGTGTCGTCACACAACCATCTGCCGCCCCAAGCATCACCACCGTCGACGTAGCTCTCCTAGGAAGAGGAGTCGTAGCTCTCGGTCCTGTAGAGATACCAGCGTCGGTAAGCATCTCCTGGTACACTGCAGGTACAGTCTCTGGTGGTGGTAGTAGTAATGGTGCCTCTGGGACAGAACTGGCAGGTGTGCGGGCTGCATGCCTGTCAGTGGCAGTGAAAGGTATGAGGGGTCTGTAAGGTGAAAGTGGTGGTCGAGCAGCTCTCCCCCGAAGACGTCGTCTCACATAGTAGAAAGGTAGAGTACCAGGTGCTGGAGCAGGAATAGCAGTCCTTTCTCCTTCGTCTTCAGATGAAGATGAGGAGATGTGTGCTAGGGAAACCTCAGGAGTAGCGGCATATGCAGTAGGAGGGTTCTCAGTGTCTGTGACCTCCATAGGCTCTCCTTCCCCATTTGTAAACTCCATCCCATCATCCTCTGTCTCCTCTACCGTCTCATCTCCAGTCACTGATGTCTGACCTGGTGACTGCACCACGTCAGTGTCCATGTCATCCTCTCCCCCGCCTTCTAGGCTAAGCACATCGTCAGCTGATGCGTCAGGAATACGAATCGGTGAATGACGAACTTCCTCAGCCTCTCTCTCTACATCATCATCTGAAACCATCCGGTACCACGGATATCCTGACGGCGATCCTCTAGGTAGTCCTACTGATGAACTGATGGTCGACTGCGAACTACGGTTGTAGTACGCTCCTGTAGACGTGGACTCATCGGATGAAGACATCGCTGTAATCATAAACAAAATAAAGGTGTGTAAATATCTCATAAAATTAGTCCGTAAAAAGGACATTAACATAACATAGCAATCATTGTTGAATCCACATGTATCCCATATAACATAATTCAGATTTTGTTGTTGCACATGTAACCCATGTAAATATACCTCGTAATTGTTAATTCACATGTATCCCATTTATTACTTATGTATCTACATATACTTAGTACTTACCATCCGCATGATAATCGATTAAACATAGAGCAGTTATAGTCTAGAATTACTAATGCAACCTAGTTCTCTATAACTAGTGCTCTGATACCAATCTGTCACACTCCCAAAATATCAGAGTACAATGGCGACAAGGGAGTGGTGACGTCATGATTATCATACACACATAGTCACAAAGAACGACCTCTAAATGGGACGTTCGGAAAATAGATCACTTGTAATTAATAAAATAAACTGTTTTAACAAAGTGCGGAAGCATAAACTGAATATGGTTACAAAACATAGTTTTCTCAAATGGTACAAATGATCGTTGTTTCAAAGAAATGACGGCAATGCATGAGACCTCATTTAGCATCTTCCTTCTTAATACCTGAGAAAAACATTGCTAAAGTGTCAACATAAAGTTGGTGAGTTCATAGGTTTAGTTAGTTTGAAATGTTTAATGAACCACAAGATTTTTCCAAATGTGATGACAATATAACAGATACAAAGTCATCCCAAAAGTATTTATTACAGTCTAAGCTCGTGACACCGAAGCGTTAACAACACCGACAGTATTATCATATAAATGTAGCCCAAACTAGATGCCTAAACCCACGACATCCTATATCAGATTCAAATGAAACTGTGCCCGCTTGTCCCCTTGTTGGACAAGACAGACAGGGACGTCAATCCCGATAGATCTATCCATAACATTCGCGCTTACACAAAGTAATTAACGGTTCACGATTCACGGGCCAAAGCAACTGGGTTTTTAGTGGGACTTAGACTAATAGATAAATCAGTAAATGCACTTGTGTTCAAACGTTAAAATCAAGCAATGTCTCACCCCAAAAAGTAGTGAAAATAGTAAAGTATGGGGCTATAAACTCACCTCGTAAATTCAGCAAAGAGAACGAAGATAAAATAGCTCGAGGGTACGGTTACGCTAGCCGCGACCTAATTAATTTAAGAATCGAGTTACGATACGAATAATTGTATGGTTAAATGACTCGACACCCTAGTTGTGCTTGACGAAACCATACGTTTATGAAAAATACGATTTTACGGAAAAGTACGTTAAATAAAATCGGTTTATTAACGGGTCGGGTTTTACGGGTCAAAACATAACTTAAATTTACCAAATTTCGTTTGGGCTTTAACCAAATCAAATAAACACATAAGGCCCAAAATTGGGGGTCCAAAACATTTACACAACAAACCGGCCCAAGGTCAATAGACCCGGCCCGGCCCACCTGCCGGAATAAACAAGGAACGAAAGGAGTATATCACGTGTGTTTACACACACAACCCCATATCTGAGAGTTTATTTCTCTCTCCTCTCTCGATATTACCTCCACCGTCCCAAACTCTCTCTCTCTCTAAACCTAGATCGGTTCTATCCATTTCTAGGGTTATCATCTAATCAGTTTGTGTTATAAAATTAAATATGGGTGGTCTGAGGTCCTTATATCGCGTGAGATGTGGGTTAATCCCCACATCAAACCGTTTGGGTTTTTCTGATGGTGTTCATCCTTGCGGTTCGTGAATCAAATTCCAAAATCAAAGGTAAGTTCATTCTCCTTTATTCCTTTTAAAAGCTTTAATTGATTTTCGATTTAATGTACATCAGTGGGTTCAATTGATTCGTATAAACTCGTTGTGAATCATATGATTCTCGGATTAAAATATAAATAAAATTAGGGTTTTGAAATATTTGGGGGTTTTCATCAAAATCGGTTTAAAACATAATTAATTGGTGTTTTCATTTATAAAATCAAACTAATTTTAATATAAAGTCGATTTATAAAAATTAGGGTTTCGGTTAATTTTGGGGTTTTTGTATAATTCACTTTCAATTAAATTAATTAAGGGGTTTGGGTTTAGATTAGGTTTAATTAGCATTTCAATTAATAAAAAGTAAATCTAGGGTTTTATAAAAATTGGGGGTTTTTATATATTCGAATGTTACTCGTGTCTATATAATGTTTCTGAAATGTGGCAATGTTAATTAGATGTTTAAAAAGGTGTTACATGATTAGGGTTTCGATTGGGGGTTTCTATATACTCGCGGCATGGTTAAGGTTTTCTGTAAAAGAAAGCTTGATTAAGATTTTGGATTGGTTGGTAAGAATGGTAAATAATTTGGCAGAAAATAGAACTTTGGTTGGTTTGTTTTGACGCTCGGTTTGGTCCTTGATTGGGTCTCGGTTTGGTTAAACATGGGTCTCGGTTTGGTTCATGATTGAAGTCTTGATTTGGTTGGACATGGTCTCGGTTTGGTTCTAAGTTGGGTCTCGGTTTGGTTTCAAAATCGAGTCTTGGTTTGGTCTCAATCGGGTCTCGGTTTGGTCTAAAATGGGTCTCGGTTTGGTTGACAGCAAAATGATAACATAAACATGTTTGTATTTAAAAGTTTAGAAATTTACAGTTTTTTTTAGTTAAAAGTATAAGTTCATTTCAATGACTAACCACGGTTTCGTTTATTCGTAGGTTCGTACACAACAAGCACATCTAGACTTCGAAAGGAAAGACGAAAAGACAAAAGACTCACAATGGGGATGCTACGTTCGGTTTTGCAGGTTCGGACAGAATGAAGACCCTTGGTTGTGCAGGTTCGGACGAGACGTGTAGGTTGGCTGGACCAAAACTTTTACCCAGGAGTTGTATTGTGAAGACTTGTGCAGATTTTGATGTTTGTATTTTTGGACTGTGATAACTTGTGATAACTTGTATTTGGACATTGGATATTACTTTGGATTTGTATATAAGCTTGTATAATTAGTCTAGGGTTAGTGTAAATCTGGAAATGTTTGCTTGTGATATACCCAAAAGGGGTAAACTAGGCAAATGTGTTGTCCTTTAGTGGGGCAAATAACTATAAAGTTTATAAGTGTAATGTAGACTTGTGACTGATTTGAGACCCTTGTATGACAAGCTTGGCAATAAAATTAAAGGTTTATATATTCAGTTATATACACATGCTGTGATAGTGATAAACTCGGCTCGGGTTCAATATGTTTAGGTTTAGACGCGACTGACATAACACGACAGCAAAACCGTTTAGCGTACGATCCCAAAACAAAAGACAATTGTGCGAGACGTTATCAAATCTTAATAACTAGAACAAATAAAACGTACGGCACAACATAACACGCTCACAACTTGCGTATTGCACTCGACTTAAAAATCGCGAAACATAGAGATGTTACATATGCTCTCCCTAAAAAGGGCTTTGTCCGCAAAGCAAAACAATTAACATGTTCATGACGACAACTAGTCGAATAACAGTTAAAATGCTCGTACTACATGAATAATTAAATGATGGAAATTTGACGAATGTCACATAATCAATCCATAATGGCCTTTATTAAAGAGATAGAAAACTATAAACATTCAAAGTAAAGAAATCAAAAGCATACCTTCGGGTTTTGGAAATGTTGTGAATAATCATCATCCTCAAGTTTTCACTTTCTCCAAACCAAGCTTAAAAACGAGATCATTGTTATTATAATTTAGCAAACTAACACGAACTCATGTGGGCCAATTACTCACTTAGACTCCCTTATTCCTAGGTGTATCTCTTATATTTTATTGTTGTCTTGAATGATCACGAGGATGCATTGTTTGACTTATTTCGATAGTTATTTAAGCCGAAAATAAAGTGAACGATTTAATCAATAGTTAGCTAAAGGACAAAATCTTTTAAAACTGCTTCTCGGGACCTCAAAAAGTTCATATCTTGGCATAACTCGCTTCGGGATTTGAGACCTTTCTCAGACCGATATTTGGCAGCGACTTCATACTTCAAACCTTGAGAGACGTTCATGAAATTATGGTCCTCTCTTCATATAGAAATTTCTTCACTTGAAGTTTTGAGAGATTCATACTTGGACCATGACTTCTTCATTTTTCTCCAATCTTTATTTTGGAATTTGATATACAACGATCCGCCTCCTTTTTGACTTGGATCTATTCATCCTCATACCTTGCTAGGGTCTTTTCGGATACACTTCTCCATGACTTTTGGGGAGTTTTTGCTTTTCGTCGTGTGCCTCGATCCTTCATATTGATTTTCGATAAATGATTCTTCACATCACTTTGGATATTTAGCAACAAAATGTAGCCCTCATGCCTTGTTAGGACCTTTTTGGACTCGTCAATCTTCGCATCCCGCTTCAATAAGTTATGCCTTGGCTATGAACTCTAATCCATACCGAGCAACTTTTAAACGATCTTGGGCTAGAAGCTAAGTAACTTTTCAAATCGGACAACCTTATTTATTGCAGATAAATTTATTAGCAAGCGATGGGAGAATAGGCTCATAATTAACTCACATAAATTCACGAAAGAATACCGAACTTATAATTGGCTCTATCATCTCTCGTTCTCCACAGTTTAAAATCTCAAGTAATGAGACTCGTGGATACTTAGCCTATTAAATCAAAGTTTTGGGTTTTCGAGTCGCCTATAGGATCTTGCAAACTCTTAGACTTTTTCAAGCTTAGAAATCGCATTTTAAAGTTCCTTTGATAAACGACTCTCTATGATAAATTATAGGAACTTGCGAAAAGTTCTTGTTCTTAATCCGTGAGAGTTAAGACTTTCGCGTTTTATAGCTCCCTATATAAAAGCCTAGAAAAACTTGACTTAAACACGTTAAGGATACTAGCTAGAGTAACCTAGATAAGTAAACTCGGGTTGAGTCAAAAGATTCACAACGTTTGAAAATTAAAACCACTTTATTAAAGATTTATTCTAGAAAGGAAAGAAAATAACTATACAAAGGGAAAAACTAATAGGCCAAAATAGATCAAAAATTTTGAAAAATGTCGAAAAATTGGTTTTCCGGTTAAAATAAGGACAATTACAAGGAAAAGACCACTTAACTTCGATAGAAGTCCCCCCTACACTTAACATAAACATTGTCCTCAATGTTTAAGCATGTGGGAGTAAACTCCCCTACACTTAGGACATTGTGCACTTTGTTTAGATCTCGCTAAGGAAAAGACAACTAAAGATATTCCTATTTTAATATTGAGAAAATATAAAATAGTGAATCGAAAAGAGTTTAGGATAGAACCGGGAAAATGGAGACACGGAATCACGGGTCGTCAAGAATCATCAAGAGTGGATCATTGAACGCTCGAATCCCTGTTTAAGAGAGGAAATAGCAAACCAAAGGGTCTCCCCTACACTTATGATAAAGGAAGCGAAAAGATAGATGCATGGGTTGCCTCCCAAGAAGCGCTTGATTTTTGATTACTGAGTCGTGAGCCTGACTCGACCTTGATTATCAACGGAAGAAGCATGAAACATATCCACCAGGATCGAAGACATAGTTTTCGTCCATCAAATAGCACAAGCTTAAGGCGCACAAGGCAAGCCAAAGAAGAGTAGGCAAGGTTACCTTAAGCAGCGATGGAGCACGGTAGAAGCAAGGGTGAAGTGGTGTAAGCAGATTTCCATAAGTTCCAAAGATATTTCCTTTTATTTCATCAGGTGGATACTGAGATGGCTGCAGCATATCGATACCGGGGTCGAACACCTTTTCCTTTAGGGGCAAATAGCACTCAGGCTCAGCAGAGTGTGAAGAAGATCCGCGAAGAAGCACAACCTCGTCCTCAGAAGGTGGACAAAGAGGTGTTAACTCATACGTGCTGCGGATATCGGTGTCGACCGGTTTCTTTTCCTTAGAAAGAATGTTCTTCTAATCTAAAGTAGGATCAAGACGATAATCTTCAAAATCATAAGGACGAGCATCACTCTCATGAGGGAAGTAAGTGTTGAGAAACATAGAGAAGTCTTCCTCAAATGAGTAATCGTCCAAAGTAGGATCGAGTGATGGCGGAGGATCTTCATCATGTGATGAATCGCTCGAAAGAGTATCGGCCTCATCAAAATCATCATATGTGGGCAGCTCGGGATACTCAGAAGTACAATCATTAAAAGCATCCGAATCTGAGCTAGAATCCTCATCATAAGCATCAAAGACCGGTGGAGAATCATAAATGGGAGAAGCGTCCAAATTGGGGTGAGAATCATCCACATCATCTTGAAAAAGTGGATTATCAATGGAAGAATCGAATAGAGTATTGTTGTGGATGGTAAAATCATCGAGCACATTAATCATATTCACTGATTCTCGTCCTCCAAAAGTTGTACTTGTAAGCTTCCCCATTTTGAAAACTTGTGCATCATCCCCGACTCTTAAGATTAACTCACCTTCGGCAACATCCACTAAAGCTCGTCCGGTTCTCAAGAATGGCCGACCAAGTATTAAAGGAATTCGAGGGTCCATTTCATAATCAACAACGACAAAGTCGACCGGGAAAGTAAATGTGCCAACTTTGATGAACACATCTTCGGCTATACCAACGGGGTAAGCGAGAGTGTGGTTTGCAAGTTCAAGAGTCATCTTTGTTAGAGTGAGGTCGGGCAATGATAGTGTTTTCCAAACACTCAAAGGCATCAGATTAATACTAGCCCCGAGATCAGCAAGGGCAGTAAATTCTTCAGTTTTGTTGAAAACGCAAGGCAACACAAAACGACCGGGATCTCTAAGCTTTTCCGGAAGTTATTTAAGAAGAACTGCAGAGCAGTTTTCATTTAAGCGTTTGTTGGCGAGCTCAAGCAACTTCTCTTTCTTGTTAAGCAATTCCTTAAATACTTTGACAAATTTGGGCATGTGGATAAGTGCTTCAAGAAAGCTAATGTTGAAGTTCATTTGAGAAATCATCTTGATATAGCTCGTCACTTGAGAGTCCTCCTTGGTTAGCATTTTGTTCTTGCCTAAGCGAGAAGGATAAGGGATATTGGGTTTGGGTGGTAAAGTGCAGGTGTAGTAGGTAAAGGTTGGGATGTTGAAGGTTCCTTCCTAGGTACATCGTCATGACGAGGCGGAGACGGTAATGGTGCACTAATACTAGGTGTAGGAGGAGTAGGGATACATGGTGGTGGAGGAGGTGTAGATTATGGGGGCGGGATAGGTGGATCGATAATGGTAATTCCACTACGAGTAGTAATAGCACTCACATTTGCTCGCGGATTGGTGACGGTGTTTGAAGGTAGAGAACTTGAAGTAGAAGGTTGAGCTGCGGGCAAGAAACTAGCAATCATATTCTTCAAATCATTTGTTTGATTGCTGAAGGAGGATTGAATATTATCTCGAAGCTCGGATCTTATCTCATTTCCTTGCTTGGTAATATCTCCATTAAGATTGATAATTTGGCTCTGCAGATTCTTGATTTGCTCACCTTGGGTTCTCATGATGGCTTCAACATCCGGAATAATGGGTGGGGTTTGTTGGGCGGGTGGGTGATAAGGATTAGAAGCTCTTGGTGGGATTTGGTTGCTTCTATTGTAGTTGTTGGTGGGGTTTTGGTTTTGAGGAGAAAAACCGGGTGAAAGGTAATTGTTGGACCGGTAACTCAGCAAATTTCTATCCCCTTGAGGTCGAGCTTGGTAATTTTCCGTTGAATAATTACCATAAGCTGCATACACATTTTCCGGATTTCCTTGTGTAGAAGGACAATCGGTGTATGAGTGAGGACCGCCGCATGTTTCACAAGGATTAGCAACCGCTTTGACTTGTTGTTGTTGTTGGTTTGAAGCTAGAAGCGTGATACTTTTGCTCATTTCAGTCATCATGCGGGTGAGTTCGGTCATATCAGGGTTTGCTGAGGTAGAAGAAACATTGACTCTCAGGTTGTTCCTTGAAGAAGCGGAGGAATCCTAATTTTTGTGGTGAGTAGTCATGTTCTCAATTAGCTCTCTACACTCCTCGGGTCTCCTTTTCATGAATGTGCCACCGGCGGCTGCATTAATCGTATCACGATCACGAAAAGTCAAACCGTTGTAGAAAGTATCAATTAAGGTCATAGGGAGCATGTTGTGGTTTGGACAAAGATCAATCAAGACATTATATCTTTCCCAAGCATCAAAAAGAGATTCATCAGGGTCTTGCATGAAACCGCTGATTTGATTGCGAAGGCTAGTGACCATGGATGGTGGAAAGTAGCGCGACAAAAACCATTTCTCGGCATGATGTGATAAAGTATGTGGAAAGAGTTGAAGACGAAGAACATCCATTGTGGCACCAGGCAACTTCATGCTTTGGGTGATTGTAATGAACTTGTCGAGGTGTTTGTTGGCATCATCATCAGGCAATCCACGGAATGGGTTAGTTTTCACTTGCTGAATCATGTGGTGCTTCAACGAAAACTCAGGAGCGTTGATTTGCATCGGCGCAATCGGTCCTCCTCGTCCAAACATGGTAGGTTGACAAAGCTCCTCCATTGTCCACAGATCGGGCTGTGGAAGAAAATTGTTGTTATTATTGAGGTGCGGTGGAATATTGTTGTTAACACCTAACATACTTAAATCTTCTTGAGTCTCGGGCTCTTGATAATTAGAAGATCTAGTACACATAAACCTGAAAATGCAAAAGAAAAAGAAACCAAACACAAAGACAATATATATACACAATAAAGATAAAATCTTTTTGGATTTTTGAATTTTTTATTTTTATGTATTTTTATCAATTTTTATGACTTTTTGAATTTTTTATGCAAGAAAAATAACGCTCACAAGCGAACTGATCCCAAAAAGCAACGCGTCTTTCACAGAAAACCGTTAATCTTTACGAAAAGAGCCGGCAGCGGCGCCATTTTAATAACTAGATTTTACTCAGGTTAAAAATTATCGTTGTACCAATCTCTTCGAATTGAAAAAGGGAGTTTAATGTGCGACTCTGCTGTCCTTTGGTGAAACAAAAGTGTGTCGTTGTAGTATATAAAATAAATGTGCAAAACATTAAAATAAATGACTTAAAAGTAAATCTAAAACTAATTAAAAATAAATGGTGCAAGTATTTAAAAGCTAGACGGAAATTAAAAGGTACTAAAAGTAAATAACGCAAACTTAAATCTAACTAAGGCAAACTTAAAACGCAACTAAAACTAGATCTTAAACTAAGGCAGAGCTAAAATTAATCTAAGG
Organism: Glebionis coronaria; assembly: GCA_025667525.1. Lineage (NCBI taxonomy): Eukaryota > Viridiplantae > Streptophyta > Magnoliopsida > Asterales > Asteraceae > Glebionis > Glebionis coronaria. Next base: position 270,549,024 of record CM046882.1, on the reverse strand, counting down.
CAATTAAACTTAAAGTGCGTCTAATTTAAAGGCGGGAAAAATAAAGCTTGAAATTAAAAGGGCAGAAACTTAAAAACTAAATGAAAGAAACTGAAAATTACCCCTATCCTGAATAAACTCTTATTCGGAATAAAAGCCCTATGCGGAATACCTGGCTATCCGGAATCAAGTCCCTACTCGAAATAATTGGCCTATTCGGAATATTGTCACCTATTTGGAATATCCTCCTATGCGGAATATTAACTCTTTCCGGAATGTTAGGCTACTCGGAATGATTTCCTACTCGGAATAATATTCTAGCCTATCCGGAATAACAGCCCCTATTCGGAATAAAGTCTTATGCGGAATAGTGCCCTTACTCGGAATATTTATACCTATTCAGAATAACTACTCTATTCGGAATATCCAATATTCCGAATAGAGTACTTTGGCTACGAACTTGATTCGGAATAAGTGCTGGGCTGATTACCTGGGAAGATCAGAAACAGAAGAATACCGAAGAACAAGGGAGTAGAAAAATAACTCGAATCTAATCAAAACAAAACCAAATCAACCACAAAATTAAATCAAACTATCAAATAAACAACTATATATCATAAACAATCAATCTAAAACAATCAAACTCACAAAACTAATCAAAATAAACAAAACCACTTCATCAAAATAAGAAAAATAAGAACATGAACATGAACATAAACAACAAGAATCAAAGATTAAGAAAGGTAGAATGAGATTAACAAGATAAAGATAAAGATTAACAAAAATTAAAAGAAAAAATTACTTGAAATTAAATGGTAATTAAGGTGAAAGACAAGAATTTAAATTTGACAAGTATTTAAATGACAAGGTAAATAAAAGTGGAAGAACTAATTGTCACTATTAGCCAACAAAATGAAAATGATTAAGAACTAATCTATATATAGGGGAGGATTAAGGAATGCTTAGGAAGCTTCCTCCCCTCTTTCCTTTCTCCTTAATTGCATGTAATAACAGGATTTTGCTAGGTTCAATTATTGTTCTCGGTATCTTCTCGAATTGATCTCTGGCTAATTGTGCGACTCGGTTGTTCTTGGTGAATCAAATAAAAGAGTTGTCGTTGACTAAAACTAATTTAAAATGAGAACTTGAAACAAATAAAAAATAAAGTAAAGACAGTAAAAAGAAACAATGAAAGATAAAATCTTGGCGAAAAGTAAATTGCGAGAAAATTAAAAGGTAAATAAAGTAAATGATGCAAATCAAAACTTAAACTAAAAGGAAAGCCAATAAAAATGCAAATAAAAATTTAAATAAAGAAAAAGGCGGGAAAAATAAAACTTGAAAATAAAAGACAAAAACTTAAAAAGAAAAACAAACAAAAAACTGACAAAGACCTTGATTCGGAAGTTAAAAACTTCCGAATGAACAGGCTTGATCTGGAACTTTCAAAGTTCTGAATGAATCAGTCATGATCCGGAAGTTGCCCTTGATCCGAAACTTCTTGATCCGGAACTTCTTCCGAATGAAGCTTCCTTGATCCGGAACTTTAAGAACTTCCGAATGAAGCAATGTTGATCCGGAACTTTAAGACTTCCGAATGAAGCAATGTTGATCCGGAACTTTAAAACTTCCGAATGAAGCAATGTTGATCCGGAACTTTTAATGTTCCGAATGAAACACCCTTGATCCGGAACTTTAAGACTTCCGAATGAACACTCTTGAGTCGGAACTTTTAGACTTCCGAATGAACACTCTTGAGTCGGAACTTTCAAAGTTCTGAATGAAAGTACTCCTTCTCTTGGGCTCGGAACTTATCTGGGGAAACAGAAGCAGAAACAAACATACCCGAAGAACAAGGGGTCACAGTAATCATCCAATCTAAAACAGATTAATCAAAATCTAAACAAAAGATTTAACCAAATTAATAACAAATCATTCAATAATCGTAAACAAACAATCTAAATCAACAAACATAACCAAATTAATCAAAACCCACTTGATCAAAATCATAAAAACTCAAGAACATGAACAATGAAGATAAAGAACAAATCAAACAAGAAAGGTAGAAGGAGATTAGCAATAAGATAAAGATTAACAACAATTAAAGGTAAACTTACTTGGAATTAAAAGAGAATTAAAGGTGCGTTACATGAGAATTAAAGTGCATAAAATTAAGGAACAAGAAAAATGAAAATGGGGAAGAGAGGCTTGTCAGGCCTCCCACACTCAACAAAAATGAAGGTGAACACTATATATAGGGGAATTAGGGAGGAGCTTAGGAAGCTTCCTCCCTCTTTCTTCTTTCTCTTAATTGCACACTTAAGTCCTTGATCTTCTTAATCTATTGTTAATCTCTTCATACTTGGACTTTTTCTTGGGATTTCTTCAAACTCGTCTTCTAATCTTCAATAAATTACACTTGAGTTCTTCGGCTTTTAAGTAAACTTCCGTCTTTTGACTTTTTCTTCGATAAATCTTCAGAATTGGTCTTGGACTTCCGTTATTTTTCCACTATTTACTTCTTGACTTCGTCTTTCATCTTTTTCTTCAATAAAAGCCCGTAAATGCCCGTGAATATCCGTGTTTTCTCCACTTTTCACAATTTCGTCCTAAATCACAACAAAAATACAAATCACGCATAATTCCGACATAAAAGACATAAAATACACGTTTTGGCTCGGTTTTTATTGTAATTAAGTGGTAGAAAAGATGGGTGTTTTCACACCTATCAAATCCCCTACACTTGACCATTGTAATGTCCTCATGCAATGCACTAGTTACAAAGCAAGATTACACTTTTCATCATAATTACTCCATGTTGGCCTTTATTAAAGAGATAGAAAATTAAAAACATACAAAATAAAGAAATCAAAAGCATACCTTGGGTTTTGGAAATTTCATGAATAATCATCATCCTCAAGTTTTCACTTTCTCCAAACCAAGCTTAAAAACGAGATCATTGTTATTATAAGTTAGCAAACTATCACGAACTCATGTGGGCCAATTATTCACTTGGACTCCCTTATTCCTAGAGGTATCTCTTATATTTTATTGTTGTCTTGAATGATCACGAAGATGCATTGTTTGACTTATTTCGATAGTTTATTAGGCCGAAAATAAAGTGAACGATTTAATCAATAGTTAGCTAAAGGACAAAATCTTTTAAAACTGCTTCTCGGGACCTCATAAAGTTCATATCTTGGCATAACTCGCTTCGCGATTTGAGACCTTTCTCGGACCGATATTTGGCAGCGACTTCGTCCTTCAAACCTTGAGAGACGTTCATGAAATAATGGTCTTCTCTTCATAATGGAATTTCTTCACTTGAAGTTTTGAGAGATTCATACTTGGACCACGACTTCTTCATTTTTCTCCAATCTTTATTTTGGACTTTGATATACAACGATCCGCCTCCTTTTATGACTTGGATCTATTTATCCTTATACCTTGTTAGGGTCTTTTCGGATACACTTCTCCATGACTTTTGGGGAGTTTTTGCTTTTCGTCGTGTGTCTCGATCCTTCATATTGATTTTCAATAAATGATTCTTCACATCACTTTGGATCTTTAGCAACAAAATATAGCCCTCATGCCTTGTTAGGGCCTTTTCGGACTCGCCAATCTTCGCATCCCGCTTCAATAAGTTATGCCTTGGCTATGAACTCTAATCTATACCGAGCAACTTTTAAACGATCTTGGGCTAGAAGCTAAGTAACTTTTCAAATCGTACAACCTTATTTATTAACAGATAAATTATTAGCAAGCGATGGGAGAATAGGCTTATAATTAACTTACATAAATTCACGAAAGAATACCGAACTTATAATTGGCTCTATCATTTCTCGTTATCCACAGTTTAAAATCTCAAGTAATGAGACTCGTGGATGCTTAGCCTATTAAATCAAAGTTTTGGGTTTTAGAGTCGCCTATAGGATCTTGCAAATTCTTAGACTTTTTCAAGTTTAGAAATCGCGTTTTAAAGTTCCCTTGATAAATGACTCTCTAGGATCAATTATAGGAACTTGCGAAAAGTTCTTGTTCTTAACCCGTGAGAGTTAAGACTTTCGCGTTTTATAGCTCCCTATATAAAAGCCTAGCAAAACTTGACTTAAACATGTTAAGGATACTAGCTAGAGTAACTTAGATAAGTAAACTCGGGTTGAGTCAAAAGATTCACAACGTTTGAAAATTACAACCACTTATTAAACATTTATTCTAGGAAAGAAAGAAAATAACTATACAAAGGGAAAAACTAATAGGCCAAAATAGATCAAAAATTTTGAAAAATGTCGAAAAATTGATTTTCCGGTTAAAATGAGGACAAATACAAGGAAAATACCACTTAACTTCGATAGAAGTCCCCCCTACACTTAAGATAAACATTGTCCTCAATGTTTAAGCATGTGGGAGTAAACTCCCCTACACTTAGGACATTGTGCACTTTGTTTAAATATTGCTAAGGAAAAGACAACTAAAGAGATTCCTATTTTAATATTGAGAAATATAAAATAGTGAATCGAAAAGAGTTTAGGATAGAACCGGGAAGAAGGGAACACGGAATCATGGTTCGTCAAAAGTCATCAAGAGTGTGTCTTTGAATCTCTAATCCCTGCACATGATAAGAAAGAGAACAAGAAACACCAACGGGGCTCCCCCCTACACTTATGATGAAAATAGATAGATAATTGGGTTGCCTCCCAAAAAGCGCTTGTTTTTGTTGACCGAGTCACGAGCCTGACTCGTCCCCGAATTAAATGGTCCATGGGGAAACCTCGAATGTGATACCGGGATCAAAGACCTTGTCCTCCTTCCCGGAGGACATCAACAAAGGAGAGGCGGGGGGATGAGTCTTGAAAGGGAGAAAGGTCCTTTCAACATACGTATAGTATGTGAATTCAAGATCCATGGGAGGTGGGTTGGGTATAGTAAGCACATTGTCCTCCCCCAAAGACAATGGATGCTGAGCAAACGGCAAAGCCGTAATGGTATTAATCATAGCATAGCCAATGTCACCTCCCGGATCAAAGCACTTATCCTCCGTGATAGTGGCTAAAAGGGAGGATGGAAGGTGCTCGGGAGGGGGACTTGGGTCAATACTTTCCTGCAGCAAATTATCAAAAATAATGTCCCCCTCCGTGTCAGAGTCATCAATACCTGGAGGGATGGAGAGGATATCGATTTCTTCCAGCAATGGGTCATTATCTTCAACGGGAGGAATAGATGGAGGTAAAGACTTGGAAAGAGAAGGAGAAGTCAACGCTTCGATTTGAGCAGTAAGAAGGTGCACTTTCCGTAATCCATCGCGAAGAAGCACGTCTTCCACCTCATCCACAAGATCATGTTCATCGGTGAACTGCTCGTAAACCGGAGAGAATAAATCGTCATCGTCTGCATCTCCCGATGGAGATTGAGAAATTTCAAAAGTGAAATTCTCATAGCAGAGAGAAGAATCGACATCACTAGGATCGACCTTGTTCGTAAGAGCAACGTCGTCCTCAGGCTCCATAACAGGTAAGTCACAAACCTCATCATCCAATACTTTGTCGAGACCAACATCATTAAGCTCATTCAACGAATCAAGATCGTTAGATGTAGTAGGAACATCGAGAGTAGGAGCAGCAATTTCAGAAGATGTGTTGAAAGTGCATACAGCATCGTCGTCATCATCATAATAGTATTGATGCACAAGAGGGGGGGTATAATCACTAAGATTAGGTACTTGCTCTTGTGGCAGTCGCTTTTCCTTGTCCCTAAGTTCTTTAAGCAAAACAACGGCTTCTTGAAGTTGCAATACAATGGAGTGTGTTTCTTCATTCAAGGTAGTGAGTTGTGGGTCAAGATTAATTTGCTGAGAGGATGGATGATTGAGGGTGTGATGTGGGGGCTCAAAGTGTTGAAAACCTGAATTATAGCAAGGTTGTGGCTCATAGTTGTTCATCGGTTGAGAATAATTAGAAACCGGGTTTGGTTCATAATAATCCATAGGTGAAGAAAACTGAGGACCCGGAGTTTGCTCATAATAATTCATTGGTTGACAATAATAGGTATCGTAAGGACCCCCACAGTTATTGCAAACCGGGTATGGAGAAAAATCAGGTGCGTCTTGTGGATAGCTATTTTCATTGTCATAATTGTACCCCGGTTCTTGCCCGTGACCATACGGGTATTGAACCGGGCACGAAACATGCCAATGAGAATCGCTTCCACAATAGATGCACGGGGGAACAGGAGGTGGGTTCAAAAAGAGTGAATTAGTCGAGTTGCACAGGGGACAAAATCTGAATTGTGTGTAGTCGATATCGTTTCCGCACCGCTCACATGTACACCATTGACAAGAGTTGTTCCCAGATAATTGTTTCCCACACCGGACGCAGTGGACATAAAAATCCATAAAGAAAGATAGATAAGCAAGAAGAATATTTTTGGTGCAAAACTTTGAAAAAGAAATGCTTTTTATGTTTTTTTCAAATGTTTTTGGATTTTTGAAAATTTTTGAAAATTTTTGAATACGAAAAATAACGTTCACGAGTGAACGGATCCCAAAAGCCAACGCATCTTGCACAAAAAACCGTAAATCTTCACGAAAAGAGCCGGCAGCGGCGCCATTTTAATAACAGGATTTTGCTAGGTTCAATTATTGTTCTCGGTATCTTCTCGAATTGATCTCTGGCTAATTGTGCGACTCAGTTGTTCTTGGTGAATCAAATAAAAGAGTTGTCGTTGAATAAAACTAATTTAAAATGAGAACTTGAAACAAATAAAAAATAAAGTAAAGACAGTGAAAAGAAACAATGAAAGATAAAATCTTGGCGAAAAGTAAATTGCGAGAAAATTAAAAGGTAAATAAAGTAAATGATGCAAATCAAAACTTAAACTAAAAGGAAAGCAAATAAAAATGCAAATAAAAATTTAAATAAAGAAAAAGGCGGGAAAAATAAAACTTGAAAATAAAAGACAAAAACTTAAAAAGAAAAACAAACAAAAAACTGACAGAGACCTTGATTCGGAAGTTAAAAACTTCCGAATGAACAGGCTTGATCCGGAACTTTCAAAGTTCCGAATGAATCAGTCATGATCCGGAAGTTGCCCTTGATCCAGAACTTCTTGATCCGGAACTTCTTCCGAATGAAGCTTCCTTGATCCGGAACTTTAAGAACTTCCGAATGAAGCAATGTTGATCCGGAACTTTAAGACTTCCGAATGAAGCAATGTTGATCCGGAACTTTAAAACTTCTGAATGAAGCAATGTTGATCCGGAACTTTTAATGTTCCGAATGAAACACCCTTGATTCGGAACTTTAAGACTTCCGAATGAACACTCTTGAGTCGGAACTTTTAGACTTCCGAATGAACACTCTTGAGTCGGAACTTTCAAAGTTCCGAATGAAAGGACTCCTTCTCTTGGGCTCGGAACTTATCTGGGGAAACAGAAGCAGAAACAAACATACCCGAAGAACAAGGGGTCACAGTAATCATCCAATCTAAAACAGATTAATCAAAATCTAAACAAAAGATTTAACCAAATTAATAACAAATCATTCAATAATCGTAAACAAACAATCTAAATCAACAAACATAACCAAATTAATCAAAACCCACTTGATCAAAATCATAAAAACTCAAGAACATGAACAATGAAGATAAAGAACAAATCAAACAAGAAAGGTAGAAGGAGATTAGCAATAAGATAAAGATTAACAACAATTAAAGGTAAACTTACTTGGAATTAAAAGAGAATTAAAGGTGCGTTACATGAGAATTAAAGTGCATAAAATTAAGGAACAAGAAAAATGAAAATGGGGAAGAGAGGCTTGTCAGGCCTCCCACACACAACAAAAATGAAGGTGAACACTATATATAGGGGAATTAGGGAGGAGCTTAGGAAGCTTCCTCCCTCTTTCTTCTTTCTCTTAATTGCACACTTAAGTCCTTGATCTTCTTAATCTTTTGTTAATCTCTTCATACTTGGACTTTGTCTTGGGATTTCTTCAAACTCGTCTTGTAATCTTCAATAAATTAGACTTGAGTTCTTCGGCTTTTAAGTAAACTTCCCTCTTTTGACTTTTTCTTCGATAAATCTTTAGAATTGGTCTTGGACTTCCGTTATTTTTGCACTCTTGACTTCTTGACTTCGCCTTTCATCTTTTTCTTCAATAAAAGCCCGTAAATGCCCGTGAATATCTGTGTTTTCTCCACTTTTCACAATTTCGTCCTAAATCACAACAAAAACACAAACCACGCATAATTCCGACATAAAAGACATAAAATACACGTTTTGGCTCGGTTTTTATTGTAATTAAGTGGTAGAAAAGATGGGTGTTTTCACACCTATCAGCATGCTTAGTCCTTTCTTCTTAATCTTTTTGTTAATTGCATCATTAGTCCTTAAGCCTTTAAATCTTCTTTAATCTTGTACTTTAATGACTTTTGGCTCGGGATTTCTTTGAACTCGTCTTTTAATTCTTCAATAAATTAGACTTGAGTTTTTCGGCTTTTGATAAACTTCCGTCTTTTGACTTTTTCTTCGATAAATATTCAGAATTGGTCTTGGACTTCCGTTCTTTTTGCACTCTTGACTTCTCGACTTCATCTTTCATCTTTTTCTTCAATAAAAGCCCGTGAATGTCGTATTTTTCCACTTTTCACAATTTCGTCCTAAATTACAACAAAAACACAAACCACGCATAATTCCGACATAAAAGACATAAAATACACGTTCTGGCTCGGTTATTATTGTAATTAAGTGGTAAAAAGGATGGGTGTTTACACACCTATCATTATGAATCAAAGCAGGTAATCCCAAACACCCTTTCATCTTTTTAATCCAAAAATTAAATAAGTATAAGTGTGACTCAGTTTACCAAGTGACTAATCTAGCATACTAACAACATTAACATGCAAGATTAAGCAGATTCAAGCCAAGAAAACAACAAGAACACAAGTAGAGCACAAATTCACCAAAAATCCAAATTTTATCTGATTTTCAAGGTTTTAAGACAAACCTCATGTATGTACATCCATACCCACGAATTTTAGATCTTATGTGCTAGCAAGAACAAGCACAAGCTTCCAACAACAACCCTGCTAAGATTCAACAAGGTTAGAAGCACAATTATCAAAACAAAAAGATGAAAACTTCTTGATTAATGGAACTCTTGTCCTCCACACTTGATTATCCCCAAGTTATAAGCTTCACCACACTTGATAACACACAATATCAGGATGCTATGATCAGCCTTATAGCTCAAGAATTCCAAGATAGACCAAGAACTTAGCAAAATATCAAGAAAGATGGAAAATGTGCAAAATTTTGCACACTCCTTTTGAAAACAGGTTTTGAGATTCAAAATGATCAAACTAAGAACAATAATAAGCAGTTATAAATGATGGCACTTAAGCTTTCTTCAACATTTCAAACACATTTCATTGATACTGAAAATGGATTTACAGAAAAGTGATCCAAGTAAAATTCAAGAGCAAACTAAAATGTAAAGAGCTAAGGCCTTTATATAGGCTACAAGTTATCTAGGAAAGCTGAAAAAACGTAACCCTAATGTTATAGAATCCCTGAAATGCCCTTGAGAGCTTTGGTATCTTTGAAGATCATGTGACTGAATTTGGCTTGTAGCATGAGTTGGCAATGTGAAAACTTGATCAAAGGGTAGAAAATAAGCTTAAGAAGTAAGATGGATTGTGAGTTGTTGGATTACTGTCCTCTTCTTGTCTTCTTGCTCAATGGTGTATCAGGGGAGGTCCCATGTGGACACGTGAATGATGTGGTGGCCAATATTAAGGTTGGGAGGTGATTAAGGGGTCATCAATCACTAATCTGGAAGGTTTTGTGGGTTAATTTTTTCTTAATAAAAAACTCCCAATTTGTGTTCTTGGCTGATGAACACAGGTTTTGATCTTGTTTTGTGGATTGGTGAAGTGTTAGGCGCCATTTGTTTAATTAATTATATTTTGAAAATATAGTTAATTAAAACGGGTAAGTGGGATGTGATGTGGATGCTGGAAGGATTTTGATTGGTGGAGAGAGTAAGTGGGGTGAGGTGTCATCCATTGGTTGGTCTAGGTAAGATAGTGTGTCGGCCAGAATTAGTCCCCCATTTCTTTCATTCTTTTCACTTTGTAAATAAACGGCCAAAAGTGGGATTCCTTTGTATTTCAAGTTTTACTTTTCACACTTTTGCCCCAAATACTTTTCCAAAGTATTTTCAGGGGTAATTCTTGCCATTTTGTGATTCTTGAAGGGCTGTTTTGGTATTTTATTCAAGGATAATGGTCTTGACTTGCATATTTGACATTTTGGAGGACAAAAATTGCCAAGTCATGTTTGATGAGGGACCATTTTTGCCAAGTCTCCAAAGTCAATGGTCCTTTTGGTAATTTTTACATTTTCAAAGGACCAAATTTGTAATTCTTGTAACTTGGAGTCCTTCTTGATATGTTTGAGTTTGAGGAGGATAAATATTGACATTTTAGTTTTGTTGAGGGACTAAAATTGCCAATTCTTCAAAGTGGAGGGTCCTTTTGGTAATTTTGACAAACTTTAGGGACCAATCTTGTAATTATGAAGATACAAGGGTATAAAGTGTCAATTATTCTATATTAGAGGACCCTTCTTCATAAATCTTCAAGTCTTTAAGGGTTTTCTTGGGAAAATCTTCATTAGGGCTTGGTTCAATGTGCGGCTTCGTTTCCTGTGTTCGTTTTTGCATGATTCTTGTGATCTTTTGTCATTTTCTCAATATCCGTACCTAAAATACACAAGCAACAAACACAAGCATATATATGGGTATTTTTATGATATTTAATGCATTTTAAGCCCTTTTTGGACGATGAGACTATGTATAAAAGCAGTCTCATCACATGTTATGTTGTTTGGATTGACCAATGCACATGTAGCATCCATAAATTTGGTGAATCACGTGTGTAGGCTGTATTTTGATAAATTCATGCTTGTGATCATTAAGAACCTTTTGTTTGTTTATAAGAATAGGAAGGAATTAATAAACATATATAGACTGCCCTGCGTTGTCCGAGTAGTGAAAACCTGTACCTTGAGTATCTAACATGTGAATTAAGGCTTAATCCTTTACATTATTTGACCGTGTAATTAATGATGGTATGATATATATTGACTCTTCAAAGATTAGAGCCATTAAGTCTTTGGGTTATACGAAAAAGAAAGTGCAAATATGTTTTGACAAATGTTTTATCAAAGGAATTTTTAAGGAATCATTCCCTTAAACCCAAATCATTTAACTAAACTCCTTTATGGGTAAATGTTTGTGTATACCTTAAGAAAACCTAAGAGGGATTGAGTAAACCATTTAAACTATGACTTGGAATTTGAAACGACAATTTTTGCTTGTCAACTAAGAAAATTTTGACCAAAGTATAAATAAAGATTTTTCAAACATTTAAAAATCTTGTTAATTATTCTCGATAAATCGACAAAAATCGTGTTAATTAAATTCAAATTACTTTGGACATTTTTCTATAATTGGACGAACTGAGAAATTTAAAACTTTTTACATTTACATTTCATAAAAATTAAATATTTATTATTTAATTACTTGTAATATTTATCGAAGCTTTAAATGTCAGATTGAGTAAAACTAGTAAAGATAATAGTTGAGACGAAACTAAAACTTAGAAAATATGAAGAAAGAATTTATGAGTGAATTGTGGTCATGATAATTATTTCATCAAGAAAGGTGAATGTAGATACTGACACATTATGTAGAAAAGATAAAGAATCAAGTAGGATATGTTCCTTAGTAATGACTGTGCAAAATAAACTGCCTAGCAATTTAAAAATAGCTGATGCTTGTAAAAAGGATAATATAGATAATAAAAGGGGTTCGCGGCTAATATGAACCATTAGAATTGAGAAGCTGATGGCGTCAAATGTATAAAAGGACACTTGTGGTTGCCTAAATATGGAGGTTTGTGAGATTTAGTAATGTTGGAATCTCATAAGATTAAGTATTCTATTCATGCCATTTCTGATTAAATGTATGAAGAAGTTGTACTGATGTCAAATTATGAAGGCAGACATCGCCTCATACATTAGTAAACGTCGAACTATTGCAAAGGTCATCATCAGAATTTGATTCGATTTGAGTCAACGTTGACAGACTGGCAAAATCTACTAATATCATTTCCGTTAATGATAGATTCTCGATGAAGAAATTGACTCTTTTGTATTTAAAGGAGTTGTGTAAACATAGTGTGCCTGTATCAATCATCTCTATCAAGATCCTTGCTTCGAATCAAATTTATAGAGATTTGCTCAGAAGTCATTGGGAACAAACCTTGATAAGAGTACTGTTTACCACCCCAATCGAAAGGACGAGGTAAAGTAACGATACAAAACACTAGAACTATTTTTTTATGCTTGAATAATTGACCTTTGGTAATAAACCGTATAATCGCTTTCCTTTGGAAAGATTATCATTGATATTTATCGTATTAGGATCGAGATCGAATCTTGTGAGGATCTAAGTATGAGAGCATCTATAGGTAGGAGTTGGGATGAAGATACCCAACATACACCCATTGTGAGTTGGACATGTCTTTTAGATTTAAGGTTGCCTATGATGACAAACCTAACCTTACAAATACCCGACCCGTGAAACCTGAAATGATTGTTGAAATTAGGATCTGATTATTGACTACCGGTAGTGGGCAGGAGGTTATGTGAATATGAAATGTAGATCTTGAAGTGCAGGATGGGTAGGGAAGTTATGCCAAAAATTTTCACCTTGGAAAAATGAATAGATGATCTGAAAGATCATGGGAAATAAGTCCCCGTTGTGTGAGACCATTGAGATGATGTAAAAAGTTGGTTTGAAGGGCATATAAGCTGGATCTACCCTAGGACTTAAAGGGTTGCGTGAATTATGTTCGTATATCAAACTTGATAAATGTTTATCGAGTGAAAAATCTGATTATTCCTTAATGAAGTTTGGATCGGCAAAAAGTTGCATTCATCATAAACCCGTGAACATCATGGATAGAGAAAGTAAGTCAACATTAAGCCTGATCGTATTCCCGTAGTTATGTTTGATGAAACTCGCGTATTGTAATGCATTTCACTTGAGAGAAAAGACCGAATGTGGAGGAAATACCCACATGGCTCTAACTCTATAAGAAGCGAGTAGTTAGATAAATCGATCTTAGAGGACAAAGATCCTGTTTTGAGGTAAATGCTGTGACAATCCGTCAATTTACGATCGATATTTTATTCTTAAGTATTATTTAAAAACATTATTTTAATGTTATAATATGAACTCACTCATTTTTGGGAAGAAATTTTGGTTTACGTTTTGAAGTAGCATCGACTACATCTAAACAAGAGAATTCTACGTTACGTGCTTACGTTTACATACACCATCTTTGGTGACAATCCAACACTTCATGAATTAAATTTATCCGTGAATATTATTTTGGAATTTTAAAGTTGTGTTGGTTCATAAAGTCACAAATTTACGAGAAGAGATTAGGACTTACGAGCATAATTTAACGTCCTTTACGATTAAACCGGAAACCCTAGGATTACGTATTTACGTTTTTGAACTCCGTTTTTGATGAGAAAATTTTTATTAGATTCGTTTTATGCCGATGATTCATAATTTATAAAAACCTTTTTCGTAAAACGACCCGAGGGCACGCAAATCGAGGAAACTAGAATCGAGGAATACCCGTAAATAAATAGGGATGAGACAAGATAAACTTGCCCCACCCCCACACATGGGACGGCCAAGGCTAGACAACACATCAAAGATGTGTCATCTTTCTAGCAAAAACAAGGGACACTTGTCCCATAACACTTCACAAACAAGCTACTACACAAAACTAGCAAACTAAAACCATTTCTCTCATTCTAACATGCAAACACACACATTTCCCTCTTCCTCTCTCATCTAGCCGTCCACCACCACCACTAAACACCTCATATGATCAAGTTTCTACCACAAATCTTGTGTTTAAACTTGATCATGATGGAAACCCTTTGAAGACTTGTAGATTGGAGGTGATTTTAACAACTAAAAAGGAGTTCCCATGGAGCTTAGGGGCTGATTTTCAACAAGATATCCATGCATATGAAGATCTCAAGGAGTTCATTTGCCAAATTGAAGGTTTGGTAACAAGGAACCAAACTTTGTTCATCAAAAACTCATCATTTCATCACTTTGGTGGTATAAGGATTATTCTTCCTATCATCTTGTTATTTTGAATATGTAATCTTGTATTTTCTTCATTTATGTATATGTATATTATGATGAATGATGATCAAAATATTATGTGAGGATTTGGTGTTGATAGACTTGATTAAAAATATTAAAATCTACTTGAAAGGATGTTAAAATCATGACTAAATATGTAGGCTGTATAAAATAGTAAAGAGCTAGATGATAACTTGTTAAAATGACTTGGTAAAATTAAAATACAGTAAGGTATGTATCTTGTACATATATGAGAGTTGGCCACTCAATGGAATCTTTATAATGAGTGAGAGATGATCAAAACAATATTGGAGTACAAATCTGCATAGACTGTTTTGGACGAATTTATTAAAATACTTAGAGGCTAATTCATCAGTAGCTATAAGACAGTTAAATGAAGCACATATCATGTAGTTTCTGCTATAAAATTTTGGGGTTCTATCTCCTTATAGAACTCTAGATATAGATGTTTTAGGGGACTGAATATTTTGGATCAGATTTTGTAAAATAAAAAGTATATAATATAAACACTCAAACTATGTACATATAAAATATACATATATAAAAACCCACTAGTTACTAATAATAATTATAAATGAGAGTTATATATTATGATATTAAAATGAGACATTTTATATAATATACAAGTACAAACATTTTACAAGTTATAAAAACTATATACATAAGTTTTACGTCTTTTCGACTAAAACCGAAAGATTAACGTTTTTGTCTATTAAAACTTAGACGGTCGGACCCGTCTAATATAAACTTTTTATAAACTCAAATACTGATGTATAAACTTATATAACAATTAAAAACCGATAATACCCGAGCTTTATAACATATGGACATTAACGGGCCAAATTAGCCTTATTGGACTATTAACCCAACTAATTTGGCTAAACACTAATGGACTTATTCATTGGGCTTAACCTACTTGGGCCCAACATGTGAGTATAGGGCTGATGTTAAAAGTGTAATTGGACTAATAAAATGTAATGGGCTTATCATGGGCTTATTGGGCCTTAACATGTGAAGAAGTTAAACTAGTGAAACTAGTATAAAAATTTACACTTGACACTATAATGAGTAAATAAAGATGTACGATACCACTTGATCATCATCATATTTATAAAATCATCATATGTATACATAGTTATTATTTTTATAAAATCATTGGAAAAAAGTCTAAGATGAGTATTATTTGTCTAGGTTTCCGTGATTGAAGCACGTACCGTATATCCAAATCACCGATAACCGCCTTTCCCAATAAACGTGAGTCCATAGCCTCACACTCTTTTAAATGTTTTATGAAATGTTTTATAAACCCGCGAGGGAGATAACATGTTAGTTTTAATAAAATAGGACACCAGTTGTCCCGATTATTTGCTTATTGATATGGACCCGAATGATTATATGACCCGATGAATGATTATATGACCCGGTGAATGAAATGAAATGGATTATTATTAGTTAGGTTATGTCACTAAAAGTCCCATTAGCATGAATTGTGAACTAACGGGATTTGGTAGACGCTTATGCATATAATAGTATTATTTGGGGAAGATCACCCTTGTTCGCGCCTTGACAGTTGATCCCCGTCGTGCCACATTGATTGGTAAGCGAATTTATGTATGAGAAGATTTATATAAGCGTGATTATTGTGACGACACGCTGTTTTAGATGGGCAAATGAGTTTCGGGTTAGATACCCGTTGTTTGTTATAGTAAGGTAGCAATGTCATGCGGCTTATAATAATCCAATAACGAAAATACTGATATACGCATTGAATTACAATATATTGCCTGGCTAGCAATACGGGGTCTTATTACTGATATTTTGTTCCTGTTTTAGTTTTACATAGCCATTTTCATATAACGGTTTTTATTACACCTTATACAACGTTATAAAACGTATTGTATGATGTTTTTACGATAATGCTTCGTATAATGGTTTTGAAGGAAAAAGCCTATATTATTATTTTTTACAAGGATTTGTATAAAACGTCTTTGGCCTATTTTATGGCCTACGACAAGGAATCTTATAAAATGATTTTTGGTAATAATTATATACCGATGATATATTGATGGTTTTATTAAACTCTATGAATTCACTCGGCGTTTTCGCTGACCTTTTCTTTTAACATGTTTTATCTCAGGTACTTGAAGGTAATTCTCGGGAAGACGACAAGAATTCATAGCCCGCACTTAAATAACAATTTCCATTCAAATGTTTTGTATAAATGTATGAAATACAATGACTTGGGACCTATGTAAATTTGATCTTCATGAATGGAAAATGCTTTATTATTAAACGACGCTATTTTTATGCGTTGTCTATGATTTGAGTAATGTACTATCCCGTAACACCAACGAATCTTCCGCTGAACTAAAGTATGAATATTTGGGGGTGTTACATGTGGTACCCCATTGTATTTGATGGTGTTTGCCAATTGTATGAAACGTTTTATATGAGCGTGTGGGTCATCATGAGTAAGGCCTAAAAATGGTGTAGCGGAAACCATTTGAATAAAACCCGTTTTTAGTTCAAAATTATTCGCTCCAATATCCGACACCACAATCGCGTCATAATTTACCTCAACGTGAGATTCTAAAATCTCAATCATTGGTCGATTATCCGTTGCCATCGGGTTGTTCAAAGCTCGATTCTCGGGATCAGCTTGATTGAAGGTCTTTTTGTTCTTCTTCTTCTTTTTGGAAGAATTAGAAGTATTTGGTACACACTCGGTATGTGTGTACGCGCGCGAGTGCGCACACAACTAAACTCGAGGAATGAGGTAGGAGACCTCGGTCGACTTTGAGAGGAAAGGGATTATCCCTCTCGAGGTTCAATATTAAAAAGCTACAAAAATATATATGTAATACTACTTGGGCGGTAAAACCCTCGATTAGCCTTCCTTCTCAAAATACTTACAAGTAAACGGGGGGAATGAGGTGGCGCGAAGCACTTAAGTACCTAGCTTGCCTTAGACGGCCTTTTATAGCACGTCGCCTTTCTATTCTCCTTAAAGTTTGTATTTTTTTAATTATTGCTTAACGAAAGTATTTATCTATTTTTGCCTTTATTTTTGTTTGATCGATACACGTATAAGGAACCGGAACGCCTCCAAATACGGGGTATTGCAAGAAATACTTATGGAAATATTGTGTATTAAGGTTCTTATACGTAATATTTTATAGTAAAAGAAAAATATTTTTGTGTTTTTTTTAAGAAAAATATATATTCACAATAAAAAACGAAAGAAATCGAAATAAGAAAAATAACAATAATACTTAATATTTTTTGTGTAATACTTTAGGAAAATATTACTTTTGGATTTTTAATTTTTTTTGGTGCAAATCTTAGGAAATAATTTGCTTTTGATGATTTTTTTTTTTGTATTTTTATCTTTTCGATTTTTTTTTATGTTTTTAAATTTTTTTAGCAAGAAAAATAACGTTCAAAAGTGAAGGGATCCCAAAATCCAAATCTTCTCACGAAAAATCGTTAATCGTAGCGAGCGAAGCGGCAGCGGTGCCAATTTAATATCCGAATTTTTCAATTCTTTTTAAAGTTTATTTATCGTTCCTCAAATCGTCTCGAATTGATCTCAAATAATTCACAAGATTTATTTGTTTTTGGTTAAGATATATTTTTGTTTTTTATGTTACTTGAATGCACGTAAAAAGATAAAAATAATACTATGATTACGTAAATACTTACCAATCTAAAACAGAGTGCAATTACCACAAGTAAAGATCACAAAGAACAAAATTAAAAGGCACAATTAAAACGCAAACGAGAATTACTAATGCTAAATGAAAAAGACAAGTAAACATGCAAAATAATATAAAGCCAAAAACGTAAATGCAAAATTATTCTAAAAATGTAAATGCCAAATTAATTCTAAAAATGTAAAAACTAAATTTTTTTACTATTTATATTTTCTATTCATTTATTTATTAAAACTATTTATCTTTATTAAAAATCTAAAATCTATTATTTAATTATAAAATTTTGAAATGGAGTGAAATGTACTTTGTTTAAAAACCAAACGCATCACCTTTTATTAAACCAAATGCAATTTTCTTACTAACGAAGGCCCAAAAATACGAGAGGAAGCCCAATAACAATTTCTTAAACTAAACGCAGCCCTTACTAACTTATTAAACCAAATGCAGCTTTATTAAAAAAACTGTAAGAAAAGCAAACTTACGCAGCTCCCTTTGTGAATTTTAAAACCAAACGTTACCCCTCACGTCACTTTAGAACAAAACACGCAGCCTTATGTCTAATATAAAACGCAAGCCCAAGTTTGAAATGACTAATCAAATCTAACAGCAGTGAAAAGCGAAATATTAAACAAGACTAACAGTGGGCAATGAAAAGGTGTAACGAGACAAACTACAAAATAAATAACACGACAGGTTAACCTATATCATATATCTATCCAAACAGACTTGTATACATTAATTAAACTATATATCAGATTATCAAACTTCAACCCTAAACTCAGAGTTATATCATAAAAGCAGATTCAAAAGTTCAGAAACAAAACTAAAATACCGAAGCAGATTAATCAAACCATCAAACAATGATTTAAAGCTTAAACTAAAACCTTATAAAAAATAAACCGAGCTTAACAATTTGTGAAGGATCCGTTGACGAAGTAGGTTAGCGCTGAGCTACCTATTGAATTCGACTAGACACCGAACAACAAACCACCATACAATATCAAACCATGTACCATCATCTAATGAAACCAGCTACCATGGTTCGAACCAAAATCATCAAATGAACCGTACAGTAACAGAGATCTTGAACCACCATTTATCTTTATAAATCAAACCATTGGATTTGATTTTTATCCCAATTCAACTTTTATTATTTAATTAAAGCTATTATTTTACCTTAATCAAATAATTCTTATATTATAAGATTAAATAGACAGTAAAATGAATTTATGAAACTTTAATAGTAAAACTTAAAATAAAAAGAAGATGCTCAAATAAACTTTCATTAATTTCAGAAAAGTATTACAAAACTACTAAAATGAAAATAGAATTATCCTAAATCTATTTTTGCATAATAACAGTAAAGTAAAAATTGGAATAATGATTACATCTTTTTGGGGGGCTTTTTATAGGCAAACCCCTAAGACATGTTGATGAAGTTTGTTGAGCAGATTCTTTATATTAACCATCCAATCTTCCTTTTCTCTTTCTTCTTATGATCTAACGGTGGAGAGATGATCACTAACACACACATTGCCAAGGTGGCATGGATGTGTGCTAGTTGTGCTAGTTTATTGCTGACTTGGCTCTCTCCTATTGGTGGATTGGTTATTGGTGAGGTTTTTCCACCAATCATAATCAAGCTGTGACAGATGGGTATGCCACATCATCCTCACTGGGCCATTTTCAAGCTCCGAAAAAGTAGTGATTTAATTATAGGCGCGTGGGTTTTCACTCTCCAAGAATAATAAACCCCCAAATCTGATTAGTAGGGTTTGTGAGGAAGGGTAAAAGCTGCGTTTTGGTTGAGAGAGAAAGAAACGTAGGTTGTATCGAAGTAAATAATTGTGTGGTGTGATAGTAAGTTTCGTTTGACCAAGAAAAGTGAATAAATATTCACTTTATAACCGTCCCTTATAACTTGTTGCCCTAATAGGCATTGAAGCCCAAACTGAATACTCCTTTTCGTCTCAAATAAATTATGACATTGGGCTTGGGCCATGAACTTCATCCGTCTCATAAGTGATATGCAAATTGGGCCTTTGTAATTGGACTTTTGGTTAAAAAGTGAATACATGAATCCAATATTGGGCTTTTAGGCCCAATAAGTAATTGTGGAACCCACTAGGCCCAAATAACTTTTAGAAAGTTAAATCCTCTAAAATGAACTCGTCTTTTGGCTTCCTTGATCTTTTCTTTAATACTCGCGTCATTTTAACCGGTTTTCGTGATCTTTGGTACCTTTGGAATTTTTGCACTTTTGGTTCTTTGACTTTGACTTTGTCTCTTTCTTTGACTTTTCTTCAACAATTGACAGTGAAATCCCGTGTTTTCGTTTCCTTTGATCTTTTGTACCTATTTCACACAAAACACAAAACCACACGTAATTCCGACTTTTATAGTATTAAACACATGATTAGGTCTTGTTTTTTCACTGATTTTAGTGATAAAAGGAAAATTGTTTACACACTTATTATAAACCTGTGACCGAACATTCTTGTTTGACTCAATAATTTTTAGGCTGATAATCTCCCCCAATGTTAGGTCATTCCTTTTCGACATTTGGAGATTTATGGAGATTACTAATCTTGTCATAAATGAATCTATAACGTGTAATAGTAGTCTCATTCCTTCATGTTGTGATCTTTGAGCCTTTGTCGTTGTCTTTCGACTTTGTCTTTAAACTTGAGATCATCAAATTATCCTTGCCTTGTCTTTGCCATCTTGCGATCTTGTGTCTTCATCCACATGCTCATACTTTGCACCATCTTGAAAGCTTGCTAACAATCTCCTTTGAAGAGAGGTCATTCCTCTACATTAATTGGTAAATAAGATTACGAACATCAGAGTTACGGAAGACTTTTGCTTTCTTGATTTTTGAATATGTCTTTGGGCATGAGTATGTGGGTTTTGAATCTTTGACTTTGCTGAGTACACCGTAACGCCACCTTCTTGAGACAAAAAATAGACACGGACTGAATGGCTTTGATATTCATCCTAAATCGATAGTGTTTTACCTTCGGTCGGTGAAGACCGTTAGACGATATTAAATATCGTACATGTGATTAGGTAGACTCAATTAAGAATCTCCTTGACAGGGTTTTGCGGCTGTACTAGCCGTTCTCTTTACTCGACTGTCTCAAAGCAAGACTGCGAACATAAAGAGTGAATCAGTTGGATAAATATCCGCTTGATTAAAGTCGTCAATTCAAATTCCTGGAAACCTACCGTAAGTTACCTACCGTAGCGCTCTTTGATGTTGACGTTAGAAGGATTTCCATTCGTCACTGTGAATATTAATGAATATCACTCTGCATGTTCTAGCAAGATCATACAGATATTGCATAGAAACCTAAAACGAGTTTGAATCCATTCAGAATCAAACCACTGTTGCTTTTTATTTTAGCACATGTTCAATTCATAAAGAATCTTACACATGACCTACCGTAATGCTGTTTGATGTTAACACTGGAAGGATTTCCACTCATCATTGTGAATACTTAAGTAGTATCACTCTGAGTGTTCTAGCAATATCGCAAGGATACAACATAGGACTCTGTTTTTCGTCATACCGTGTGTCCTAACGAGATTTGATTGATCTATTGGCTCTAGACTCGATTTATGCACTTTAGTGGTCGGAGGCTGTAGCAGATGCCACCTATTCAATATCAACTATCTCAGAGTGAGAAAGTCAATAGAAGTCGTGTTGTTCTCCGTGACAATAAAACAAACTTCTTTTGAGAGAAGCCTGAGTCAGATGGGGAAGGGTTCTGCATTACATCACTGGGTCCATGATGTATAATCTTCATGATGTGTTGATCCGGTTTTTGCCTAAGTTATATGGAGGGCTAATTTCTTTACACCCATTATCCTTAAATTTATTTTTCAATCTTCAACCCCTACAATGCTTACCAAGACATCATTACTAGCACCTTGTTGTGATTGTTCCAGTGCTAGCTTCAGTACATAGTCTGCATTCAGCTACGTTACATTCTACTACATCTTTCCTAAGACTTCTAATAATCTACTGGATTATCCTGGGAAGATCCCTCCGGTTCTGGTTGGATCATAGGACTTAAACCTAACCACCCTTTTGACACCAATAACGTCGTGAATTAAAGATGTTGTGGGTATTTGATCGTAACCATAAGTGCTTGAGTCTTTAGATCACATTTTAATTACATTTCTCCCCCTATCTCTAATATATAAAATCGTTTGATATTAGAGATACCAAATTTGATTAAAATATATTGTGAAGAATTGTTTTGAAAACTTTCGGGAGAAAAATGTGTCAAACTTAGCATGAATTAGGAGAGATCCCCCTCAAAAATTGATCCAATTGAATTGTCATTACGAGGATATGATCCACATTGAACTTCTGAGGATAAGAGTTGTTGAACACATAATTTTTGAAAGATTTTGGATAGTCATTGAAAAACTCTTGAAAAAATTGTGTTCAACACTTTTCAAAAATCACAAAATTCCAAATTAATGAAGAAATGGTTTTCCAAAAGCATACACTTGAATTCATAGACTTTGAATGTCTTGAAGAATCCACTCAAGTGTAAGAAGATTTTTCTTCTTTTGCTGAGGGTAAGAGCACTAAATCGTACACTCCCCCGTGAATATAAATCCGGGTTGTAATCTAAAAGTGATTCCAAGCCATTATATTGAGCTCAAAACGTTGAATGTTTTGTGACAAGCTCAACCCGTGATAGATTGCTCTACCCGTTTTTAGGATGAGTTATCTTTAAAGATACACTTTCCTTTATTTGAAGTTAGAGTGAGAGTATGATATTTAACTGTAAGTCGTTTACATGAGCTTAAAAACTTTGAATGTTTTTATCGAAAGCTCATGAACGAGAAAAATTAATTTTCCCGTTGTTAAGGATAAGTCATCGTCGTGATAAACTTTCCTTTCTTTGAAGCACAAGTCACAATATGAGGTAATTGTAAATCATTGAAATGACATGCTTTGAAAGATATTTACAACTTTCATTCGAGCTTTATGTACATCCCCGTGTCGTTATTGAGTGACATTTCTAGGTACGTCCATATTATCGATACTGAAAGACATGCCGAGAAGAATATTTTTGGTATTTTGAAGGTTTTTCCATTTTTTATTTTTTTCTAATGATATTTACATTTTATTTTATTTTTGTGTTTTTCATGTTTTTCGAAAATAATCAAAATAGACCTTTGTACCATAGAAGAAGGAGATATCAAATGTAGAGAATTGGAAGCCTTTGAAAAAGAAGAGGTGGGTTCAGAATCCGTTGTTGTACCTACAATGACAGAAGAAGAGTTTGCACAAATACTAGTGTTAGGAGTAACAAATTCATTTCTACAGTCAGAACACCCGGATTAGTGCTTGAGCAGGTTTCAACACTCTTCTCTATGTGAATCAACTTAATACCAACGTCCTTGAAGATCCTACACGCTTGTTTCCACTGAAGGCTAGATCTAGGAGTAGTTTTTTCTTGCACAGCGGAAGACTTCTTTGGACTATGTCCTTTTTTGATCCACGTTTTAGATTTGTTGTCATTGTTTTTTCTTTGCGACGGGTTTGTATCTCTTTGTTGTCTTATGGGATTCTGTATTCAATCTCCGTTCAAAGGAACGAGATTTGACCTCATAGAGATATTGCAGAATGCAATGATAATGATTTCCATTGTGAATGCCCTTTTTGCAAGTGGGACATACAGGGAATTTGGGATTCACAAAAGTACATGTATTCCTTGGTTTTCCAAATCGTTCAGGCATAGTGTTCGAAACACGACTATTCATGGATGGTTTCCAATTCCTAGATTGCTAGTGAGGAATCCTAGGTTTCGATTGACTACCATTAGGAGTGTGTGAAACTCTAGTGGGATTTGGTGAACTAGGTTTTGAATACACGGGTTTGTCTTTCTGAATCTTGCCTTTTTGCTTAGCATCCTCTAGGTTGTGGGTATGAAGTAGGTCATTTGAACCTACAGATTCCTTTGTGGACGCGAATGTCACACGTTTTAGAGGAGTCCTAGAAGTGCTAGGTGCATTCACATGGTTGGTTTTAGCAAAAGTGTGTTTTCTAAATGGAGGAACATAAGGTGATATGGATGGTTTCGGAACACTTGGTTGCACATCAGTCTTAGGGGATAACCAAGATTTTATATGAGAAGAATTGGAGAAAGGAGTCGGTTTTCCTAAGATAGATGGGTTTGGATCCTTGTAGGCGTTTGGTCCTTTACCGACTTTGGCTTGCAAAGCAAGTTCAAGAGAATGACAATGTTTAATAGAAAATCACATCGATGTTGAATTAACGTAAAAGCCTTTTGATCAACATTATCTTTATTTTTCGAAAGCTCAGTTTCAAGACGTTCACGCTCTTTGACTTGATCAAGATATTTGCATCCACGTCAGAATATTTGTCTATATCTGCACAAGATGTAAGAACAACACACAAAATATCTTTGGAGAGACATTCATGTAAGAGTAGATCATATGTTGTATAAAACTCGTCTCTTTCAGGTCGATGATCGTCAACTTCTTTTTCAAGAGATTCCACATATTTAAAATCGTCAAACATTTCTTGCTTGATTAATGTTTCAAATTCCAAAACATGTTTCTGCGTTCGTTCCGCAAGCGGGATCAAAATACTTTTCACAAGCACAGTTATATCGTGAGGAATTTCTTTGTTGCCTTTCAAACGTTCATGTTCTTTCCAGTCTTCGTCAACAACCTTTTTGAAATTTTCAATGTTTTGTTTAAGAAAACTAAGTGTTTGCCTACTCTTGCTTATAGAAGCTTTATATTTGGAATTACTCAATAAATTTTGAAACATTAGTTTTCTTAGTGGCAAAAACTTGTCTCCATTTAATTCTTATTTGTTCACATTCGAAAAATATTTGCTCACGATACTTTTGTGTTTGCGGTTTGAAAAGACCATAAAGACTGTTTTCATAAGCATAATTATATGGTTTAACAAATTCTTTATTAACTTTTGGTCTACTATCTTCTTCCAAGTCGTTTGTCTCTTCACTATCGGGCCTAACAACAAGGCAATCAAGATCGATCTATTGGGACTCATCAAGATATAGGGGCTGATTCTCAGATTGAGCTTGCTCTAGGTACTTAGGATTTGCAAAACTAGGTCTACCCTTGAAAAATGAACGAGGTGCCAACATTCTCATGGTTTGAATTGATTGATTAGTTTTGTAAACAATTTTATTGTAAAAATCAATTTGAGTTTCAAGTTCCATCATTTTGTCGATATCTTTCGCTTGTCTAGTTTTGAAATCCTTTTCCAACTTATCAACCACTGCTTTCTTTTCATTAACAAGTTTATTTTTATCCTCTTGAAGAAAACCATGTACTTGAGTTAGCTCATTGACTTTAGTGGTAGAAAGATATGTTTTGTGAAGTTCAGTACTCAAAGAGGTGTTATGAATTACGTTTCTCTTGTTCTAGAAGCTTAAGAGTTTCGTTATATTTCTGTTGATAATCGTTCTTTTTGACGTTAATTAAACACCCTTTGTACCCCTCAATCTTGTTGGTCTTTTGAAGAAGCTGAGCTCTATAGTTAACATATAATTAACATTAATACAATATTAACTACTATTGTTTAACGTTTTACACATGCATTTTTCTAGACTCGAAACGACTTCTGAACATATATTATTATATATTTATATTCATCGATATCTTCGTAAAATTTATCATTCATCCAAACGATATTTAGAGTCATCAAAGAACATTAGAAGATTGTCGTACATATTGTCGGTTTTGTTTCTATACGATCCCAACGTAAGTAAATCGATCAATATAAAGGGGGTTCAATCAATTTTGGTCATTTATGTTGAAGCTAAGCATGAGAAACTGTAGGGAGCTTGCTAAAATTATAGGAATGACCAAACATTATCAGCTTACTTAATTAAACCCTTATTCAATATTAATCTGTTATTAATAGTAATACCATACATTATTCCATAAAACCGCGAGTAATTCACATTACATAACTAGAAAAATAAGCAACATCTTTCCTATTTCCTGAACCAGTAAACACCACTTTTCTTCTTCTTATCATCATCATCATCATCAGATCTGACATAAAGGCATTCTTTCATATCTCTCCAAAATGCTTGTATCAATGGAGTTCCATCGTACTTGTAATAGTCACCTAAGATCGGCTTGATGGCCTCCGTGGGCTCATGTGCATGGTAACGTGAGATTGAAGGAAACAAATGGTGTACCACATGATAATCTGTTTGGTTTTTAAGTATCCCAAACCCTAAATCCCTGTCGATTGTCGATAAAGCACCTCTAAGCCAATTCCATTCGGTGGAATCATAATGAGGAATTGAAGGATGTTTGTGGTTGAGATAAGTAACCATTGTCAAAATAATACACATAAAGAACCAAGGACCTCCATATACATAAATGGCCAGAGTTGCGCCTTGTGTCATCACAAAGTGATAATATGCAGGACAATAAAAATCCCAACATCAGAGACAAAAACTTTACGACGATGACTATTCTTGAAATAGGGCTTTGAGGGTAAATGTGGCTTGCCAACCCTTCGTACTTCCTGCCACTATAATTACATATTAAGTATAGTGGCCACTAAAAGGTAAAAACTATACAATACCATCGTACTTATCAAAATGTACCGACTTTAAACACTTACAATTTAATCGCTAGACATTACCAATGAACTTTCAAATTGATTATTGACTTTACCAATATGACCCTAAAATGACGATATTACCCTTTTTCTTTTTTTACATAATAACTAGAGGTGGCAATTTTAACCCATTCCACCAAAAGGTTAATTTCTTTTTTTACATAATTACGTAAATTTTCGTCAGTAAATTTACGTTTTCGTCAGTAAATTTACGTTTTCGTCAGTAAATTTACGTATTCGTCAGTAAATTTACGTTTTCGTCAGTAAATTTACGTATTTGTCAGAAAACTTACGTTTTCGTCAGTAAATTTACGTTTTCGTCAGAAAATTTATGTTTTCGTCAGTAAATTTACGTTTTCGTCAGTAAATTTACGTTTTCGTCAGAAAATTTTCGTTTTCGTCAGTAAATTTACGTTTTCGTCAATAAATTTACGTTTTCGTCAGTAAATTTACGTTTTCGTCAGTAAATTTACGTATTCGTCAGAAAATTTACGTTTTCGTCAGTAAATTTACGTTTCCGTCAGAAAATTTTTGTTTTCGTCAGTAAATTTACGTTTTCGTCAGTAAATTTACGTTTTCGTCAGAAAATTTACGTTTTCGTTAGTAAATTTACGAATTCGTCAGAAAATTTACGTTTTCGTCAGTAAATTTACGTTTTCGTCAGTATATTTACGTTTTCGTCAGTAAATTTACGTTCTCGTCAGTAATTTTATGTTTTCGGCAGA
The DNA here is from genome assembly GCA_025667525.1 of Glebionis coronaria. NCBI lineage: Eukaryota > Viridiplantae > Streptophyta > Magnoliopsida > Asterales > Asteraceae > Glebionis > Glebionis coronaria. Next base: position 270,521,687 of record CM046882.1, on the reverse strand, counting down.
ATTTTTTTCGTCATTAAATTCACTTTTTCATCAGAAAATTTACGTTTTCGTCAGGAAATTTATGTTTTCGTAGTAAATTTACGTTTTCTTCAGTAAATTTACGTTTTCGTCAAAAATTTAAGTTTTCGTCAGTAAATTTACGTTTTCGTACAAAAACGAAAATTTACTGACGAAAACGAAAATTTACTGACGAAAACGTAAATTTACTGACGAAAACGAAAAATTTCTGATGAAGACGTAAATTTTCTGACGAGAACGTAAATTTACTGACTAAAACGTATATTTTCTGACGAAAACGTAAATTTTCTGACGAATACGTAAATTTACTGACGAAAACATAAATTTACTGACGAAAACGAAAATTTTCTAACGAAAACGTGAATTTTCTGACGAAAACTTGAATTTACTAACGAAAACGTAAATTTACTGACGAAAACGAAAATTTATTGATGAATACATAAATTTACAGACGAAAATGTAAATTTTCTAACGAAAACGTAAATTTACTGACGAAAACGTAAATTAACTGACGAAAACGTAAATTTACTGACGAAAACGAAAATTTACTAACGAAAACGTAAATTCACTGACGAAAACGTAAATTCACTGACGAAAACGTAAAATTTTTGACGAAAAAGTATATTTTCCTCGATTTTTTACGGTTGTGGGTTTGGCTACTTATCCTTTAGCTACTACGTTTAATGATTATGGTGTGAGAATGAGTGAATGTGACATTATTTGTAATTATGTAAAAGAAGACAAGGGTAATATTGTTATTTTAGGACCATATTGGTAAAGTGTATAATCAGTTTGAAAGTTTATTTGTAATGTCTAGCGATTAAATTATAAGTGTTTAAAGTCGGTATATTTTGCTAAGTAAAATGGTATTGTATAGCTTTCACCCGCCAATAAAAAGTTGTCCAACACAAGATTGTGAACATCCAACTTATTGGATTGTCCATAACTTCACGGTACAATCGATGAGACTTTCGCTTAGGGATATGAGGCTCGTCGTATTCCAAAGAATTTGTATCTGCATGATGGTTTGCATGAGTGAATTTGATAGAGAAGTATGGAGTTAGGGTAAAACTATGGAATAAGTACCCAATCGTATCATCTAACCAGCCATAACCGGTAACGCCATGATGGCCACATTCATGGCCTATCTGCCACGAATCAACAAGCATATAGCCTTGAAAGATCCAGTAGACAGGCCATAGAATATACGAAACGAATCGAGGGAGATTATGAATATAGTTTGATGCTAGATAGTAATGGGTAAACATTACAAATATATACATAGAAATAGTGAATAAGGAGCGAATAAGTTTTTTTTCAAAACAATAGGATGGTATTGCATTTCTTAGGTCTTTGTATTCAAATGGAGGTTTGGATGTTGGAACACGTTGTAATAGATTCTTGTTAAAATATGTTCCCATTGTAGTTTGTACTTTGCTGGTAAAGGATGTGTGTTTTTAACTCGATAACTTCATATTTATATACGTTTTTTACAGCATATGTGTATGAACCACGTGTCAATTTTTAGAATAAACTTCAGTTGTATGCATACACGAATGCCTTATGTCGCAGAACAATTTTGAAAAACAAAATCTACAGGTGCAACAATTTGACCAACTTAATTAATTACTACATCGTATATATTGACTAGTAAAAATACACTAAAAGACATAACTTTGTTTGGTGTAGTTCACATGATATGCATGCAATATACTGAAAACATAGTAGTAAAATTTGTTTGTTGTAGTTCACATCATAGTAATGCACAACAATCAATGGAAGAACTCAAAGGAGAATTTCCTGGTACGAAGATACGATCGTAACCACCTAAAAGGAAAAAATTCTGGATGGTAATTTCAGCGGAATCAAATAGAAATAGGCATTTAATTATATCATCAAAATTTGGATCCATTTTAACCTCTCCACCATGCCAAAACACGAAAACCCTGTAAAATAATCAGATCTGGAAAATTATGGTAGTTGTGAGTGCGACGGTGTGGTGGCAGCAACCAAGCGCGGCTTTGTTGGTAGCTGTCGACAGCCGCTGTGGTTGCCCTAGTATTTGACGGCTTTGGTGGTAGCTGTCGTTAATGTTTGACATAACAAATTAACAAGTTTTCTTACAAATATTATGAATATCATAAATGACAATGCAAGTTCTTGTTTCTAGATTATGATACTACGTTTATCCTACAATATTGTGACAAATTACCAATTTAGCATAGCATGCGACTTGTAAAACAAAATCATGAACTTGATGTCAAAACCAGTCACATAATGTTATTATATGTTGTTGTCACTTTATAAGATTTTGGAAAATTCCACATTCACTACTACAAAAATGGCAATAGAGCTATGTTGAAAACAATTATAAAGCCTTTTTTTGCCTAAGAACTTAAAAAGGGAAGGATTCTATTTGAAAACCAAATAAAGCCGGGTTTAAAAACGAGCTCTATTCCGTATCATAGAGCCCTGTTTTCTCTTACCGAACATGGCTCCATGTGTAGAAACAAAACTAAAAAAAAATACATTTTTTAAAGAATTCAGCATTCATTATATTTGAAGAGCAAAAAAAAAAAAAAAAAACTCAGTATCATCATTCATTTTCTTATATTACTAGAAGTTCTATCTATCAAATTTTCATCATCCTTATATCTTTAGTTCAACCTTCAGACCACGACCCATCTTGTTCTTGAGCTTTCGTTCTAGCCGACTCGTATATATAAAGGCCGCTACATATATAAAGGAGGTTGCATATATAACAAATATGGATTATAACAAGCGAAATAAAAAACAAAGTAACAGTTCAAGAATCATCTTAGGTTGTTGAATGCGGGATAAGCAAGTTCAAAATAAACCGACTTGTTTACAAACAACAAGACATGGTTCAAGAACCGTCTTAATTTTTCAAATAACAACCACTAAAGATCCATCGTCCATGTCTTCGAATACCAAATAGATGGCTCCATTGTGGTAGAACGATTGGTAACAAACCACGACATGCCGACATTGTGATGGCTGATTATTTTTGAGTTCTTACACGACCTGTTTATGAATTGCTTCTTGTATGTTCATGTGAATCACCTACAAGGTATAAACCAGCCATTTTGAGAGTATAAGAATGCATATTTGAAAAGATGCCAGGTTAGTATAGTCAAATTTAAACTAGGTTAACAACATGAAAAAGTAAACAGGTTGGGTTGGCCATATATTTCTTATGCTTACTAATGGGCTACTCTTAATCAGACTTGGCGAGTCAATAGTGGATGTTGGGCCCACTTTCCCAGCCCAATGGGTTAATCCCAAATCCATCTTTAGGACAATTTTTAGACAGTTACAAGGAACGGTTGTATGGCAATTATATCTACTGTTGGGCCAATGAAAGTTTTAACTATGGCCTAATCTAGATTTTTTAAATTAGCTTAAGTGTTACGAGTCGCTGAGAAGACTAGCGATAGAGACCAAACCAGCTAAAGGTAAAGCCTCAGCTGGCACACCAGGAACATTCAAGTCAAAGACAACGTCAAAGAAGTCGAAGATTATCCGAAGTCATACTCACCAGAGGTTATGAATAGCTGGGATGTAGAAGGAATGTGTTAATGCAATGATGCCTAAAAACAATACTTGCATTTTTCGGTCTCGCTTTGTTTTGATTACGACAATATTTAAAAACAAGCATTTACGAAAACAACGAAAAATGAATTCTTGAGTTCAAGTATTTTTCATTTCAACCATCATCACTTAAGGTATGAACAAACAAGTACTCATCCTAATTAAGTGATCAAGGATTTAAGCTTTTCTTAAAACTCACTTTTTATTAAGTGTGACAAGTTTTTTTATTAAACTTTCTTTTTAAGAAAATGTTTTATTAAATTAATTATTTGAAAATTTGAAATTTGAAAATGGCATACTCTATCTTGGTTTGGAATATCCTTTCAGGATATTTTAATTCCCAGATTTGAACCAATCCACTAAAAGACAAAATGGATCGGAGTCTATGCAGACGGTTCCTTAGCTCCTATAGCGGCTCCTTATCGATAAGGAACCGCGGGCTCCAATAAGGAACCGCGGGCAGATATAGCCGTTGGATGTTTGTTTTATTAATAGTGGACCATTCTCAGACTTTCAATTCACCTCTTTTGCACATACATTTCCAGATTCTTTCATACTTCTTAAATCACTCAAATCCTTGATCATTTGTTTGATTACTACTTGTCTAGAAGTGAATCTTTCTCCTCTCATATTTTCCTCTCAAAGTGCAAAGAGAAGAACACTATCATCCTTGAAGTGTTGTGTCTACCTCAAAGATCCATTGAAGATCCAAACTTATTTATTCATTGTTGTGTCATTGTTGTGAAGATCCAAGTAGTTGTGTCTCTTTGGAAGTTGTGTATGTACTAAGGTTAATACTTGATCCTTCAAGTATATTGGTGTAGATTGGTCCTTGTAAGATTAGGGCTCGACTTTTAGCTTAGAGTCGGAAATTGGTTAAGCGACGTTGTGTACGGTTTCTCCACCTTAAGGATCTTTTTGATTAGTGAACTCTCGAGTAAGGAGTACTAGAGGAGTGGAGTAGGAACGAGGAGTGAGCTTCGTTGCCGAACCACTATAAATCCTTGGTGTTTGGTTCGATCTTTCTTTCCCTTATCTCTTTACATTCATTATTCTTTTTACTTGTGATTATTAGTTTAGTTGCACTATACCTTGTTCATATTGTGTATAAGAAGGTTTCACATAAATACTCAAGTCTAAGTTTTTGAAAAAGATTTTTAAAAACCAATCTTTAACATGTAAAGTTAAGAAATTGTTCAACCCCCCTTCTAGTTTCTACAATTGGTATCAGAGCGTGGTTGCTCAAGCCTTTTTAAAATATATTGTATTTTAAAACTTAAATCGATCTATGGATTCCTACAAGTATCTAGAAGGGCAATCCATGCAAAGACCACCTCTTTTTGAAACTGATAGTTTTATTTATTGGAAAAATAGATTTGAGACTTATGTGAAATCAAAAGTTTTAGATCTTTGGCATGTTATTACCAATGGTGATTTTTTGCCTTATCAATATAATGAAGTTTCTAAAAGCAAATAGATAGTAACTTTTGACAAAGCAAATGATGATACTAAAAGGAAACTTGCTAAAAATAATGAGGCTAAAATGGTGATTTATAATTCTTTACCAAAGAAAGAGTATGAAAGGATTCTTATGTGTGAAAACGCTAAAGATATTTGGAACACTCTTTTAGTAACCCACCAAGGTAATAGCCAAGTCAAAGAAAGTAAAATTGATCTTCTTGTTAAACAATATGAAAAATTTGTCATCTTAGAAGATGAAACTATTGATAGTGCATTTGCTAGATTTAACACTATTATTACTAGTCTAAAAGCACTTAATGAAGGTTTTTTTCTAGAAAGAACAATGTTAGGAAGTTTCTTAGGGCGTTGCATCCAAAGTGTAGAGCTAAAGTCACGACGATCGAAGAATCAAAGGATCTCGCCAAATTATCACTCGATGAACTTATTGGTAACTTGAAGGTTCACGAGATGATAATTTTGAAGGACTCGGAAATGGTGAAAATTAAGAGTGAAAGAAAGTCTCTTGCACTCAAGGCCAAGAAGGCGGAAAGTGACCATGAAAGCTCCTCGGATAGTGATGATGAGGAATATGCCATGGCGGTTAGAGACTTTAAGAAATTCTTTAAAAGACGAGGTGAATACGTGAGGCAACCAAACAACGACAAGAAACCCTTCTCCAAAAACCGATTTGCCAAAGATGATAAAGGTGATAGGAAATTCTTTAGATGTGGTGATCCAAATCATTTCATCGATGATTGTCCTAATCCTTCACGCGACAAGAACCACACGACGTTTGTTGGAGGTTCATGGAGCGATAGCGGTGAAGATGGTCATGACAACCCCAAAGATGAGAAGTGTCTCATGGCTCACACTTCTAAAGAGGTACATTCCAAAACCGAGTATTATAGCAATAATAGTTCTTCTCAAGATGGTAGTGAATTAGAAGGTCAATACAATAACTTGCATAAGCTTGGTCTTAAATTCATTGAAAAGAACAAAGTGCTAAAATAAACTAGATCTAAGCTTGAAAATGAGATTAGTGAGCTAAAAGAGAAATTAGCTAAGCTTGAGAAAAACAAAGAAATAGATCTAGGATGCTTAAAATGTGAAAACCTTAGACAAGAAAATGAAAACCTTAAGAGCACCTCCATTAGACTTAAAAAGTTCATGAGATGTACTAATGCTCTTGATGATATGTTAAACGAACAAATTCATTCTAAGGAAAGACTTGTGTTAGGATATAACACTAATGAAGCATCAACTAGTGAAACAAAACAAGTTAAGTTTTAAGAAAATCACTCCCCTGTACGCGGTTCTCCAAAATATGGGGCGGTTCCTTATTGCTATGGAACCACGGATGGAGCTAAAGAACCGTGGCTAGAAGAAGATTTTTGTGAAAATCTTGAACTTTCTGAAAAGTCTATTTTAGGTGAAGGACCAAAACATATTCTTATTAACAAGGTCAAAGTACCTATAATTGAAAAGCCTACTCTAGATAAATTCTACAAGCCCTTGAGTAAACCTCTAATGGGAACTAGAAACTTATCTAGACAAACATCTACTCCTCCAAGAGTACGAAATGAATCTAAACCTAGAAGTAGAACACCTACGCCCAAAAGAGATGATCAAGCTAAATCACGACCTAAAAGTAAAACTCCAACACCTAGGAGGAATAATAATAATTCTAGATCAAGATCAAAGACACATAGGAGAAACTATGGACAACAAAATGGCGATATGAATTGGAATAATTTTCAACAACAATACTTTTCCCCATGGGGAATGTCTTCTTCATTCATGCATCCCAACCAAATGCAAGGGATGTTTGTAACTAACAATTTTGGACCCATGAGATATTGGGGACCAAATGATTGATCTTGTGTGTTGTCACCTAGATATGCTTGTGAATCAATTTAGAGCCCGACGAGTGGATTAAAGATAGTGGTTGTTCTAAACACATGACGGGTAATCGAAGTTTGTTCTCGCACTACAAAGCATATGATGGAGGTAACGTTACATTCACAAGTAATCAACGTGGTAATATCATTGGCAAAGGTACGGTCTCTCTTGACTCTATGACTATAGAAAACGTAGAGCACATAGATAACTTAGGTTTTAACCTTCTAAGTATAGGTCAAATTTGTGACAATAAGTGTAAGGTCATCTTTTCGGAATATGACAGTGAAATAGTAAAAGACGGAAGCGTCATTGGAAAAGGTGTTAGAAAGCATGGGCTTTATGTCATGAAGGTTAATAAGAAGTCCAAGGAAAACTTATGTCTAGCGACTTTAGATGATAGTTCTACTCTTTGACATAGGAGATTAGGTCATGCTAATATGCGTTTAATTCAATCTTTAGTCTCTAAGGAGTTAGTAAGACATCTCCCCAAGATGAAGTTTGATAGTCACTTTTGTGATGCTTGCAAAATTGGGAAGAAAGTTCACTCAAGTCACAAAGCCAAAAATTTGGTTTTGACCTCTCGGTACTTAGAGCTAATACATATGGATCTCTTTGGACCTTCCGCCATACGGAGTTATGGAGGTAACCTTTATACCCTAGTTATAGTTGACGACTACTCTAGATTCGCTTGGACTAGATTTTTGGCGTCTAAGAATGAAGCTTTCGATCACTTCGAAACCTTTAGTCGAAGAATTCAGAATCAACTAGGATGTTCAATTGTCTCTATTAGGACGGATCATGGTAGGGAATTTGATAATGAAGTGCAATTCGGTGGCTTTTGTGAAGCTCATGGTATTACCTATAACTTCTCGGCTCCTCGCACTCCACAATCAAATGGGGTAGTTTAAAGGAAGAATAGGACCATCCAAGAGATGAGTAGGACGATGTTAAATGGGAAATCTTTGCCTCAAAAATTTTGGTGCAATGCCGTGGACACATCGACCTACATTCCCAACCGAATTCTTATTCGACCTTTTCTAGGAATGACCCCCTATGAGATTCTTAAAGGTAAGAAGCCTTCATTGGAATACTTTAGGGTGTTTGGAAGCAAGTGCTTCATTCTTAACACCAAAGATTACCTTACCAAGTTTGACCCAAAGTCTTACGAAGGTATCTTTTTAGGTTATTCTCAAACTAGCAAAGACTACATAGTCCTCAATAAAACCTCGGGTGTAATTGAAGAATCACTTAACGTGACATTTGATGAAACCCCTCCTTCATCTAAGAAACCACCTTTGGTAGATGATGACTTGGATGAAATAGACATAGTTAATGCCAAAGATGTTAGATACATAGGAGTTGAAGACCTTAGTGTTGAAAAGGGAGTAAACATTAAGGAGTCAAAGGATCATGCTCTGGATAACGTCATAGGCGAATTAAATCAAAGGACCCAAAGATCTCAAGTCCAAAATCAAAGTAACATCTTTTGTTTCGTCTCCTTGATTGAACCAAAGAATGTTAAAGAAGCTTTGATGGATGAGAGTTGGGTCATCGATATGCAAGAAGAATTGAATCAATTCATTGCGAATGACGTTTGGGAATTTGTTCCTCCACCTAGAAGTTCGAACATCATAGGAACCAAATAGGTATATAGGAATAAGTTAGACCAGAATGGTGTTGTGTCTCGTAACAAGGCTAGACTTGTAGCTCAAGGCTATAATCAACAAGAAGGTATTGATTATGACGAGACATACGCACCCGTGGCAAGATTAGAATCCATTAGAATCCTTTTAGCTTACGTTTGTGCCTTAGACTTTAAGCTTCAAAAAATGGATGTAAAGATTGCATTTCTTAATGGTTTGATCAGTGAGGAGGTATATGTGGCTCAACCTCCCGGCTTCATTGATTTTAAGAAACCGGGTCATGTTTACAAGCTTAAAAAATATGTTTATGGTCTCAAACAAGCACCCAAAGCTTGGTATGATAGACTTAAAGCATTTCTTGTAAAACATGAGTATACCATAGGGATGGCAGACAATACACTCTTTACAAGAAGAAAGGTTCACACCTCATTATCGTACAAATATATGTTGATGACATCATATTTGGTTCAACTTGTCAATCATTGTGTGATAAATTTGCCAAAATCATGCATGACGAGTTTGAAATGAGTATGATGGGAGAACTTAACTTCTTTTTAGGACTCCAAATTAAACAAATGGACGATCGTATTTTCTTTAATCAATCCAAGTATGTTAAAGAAATGCTAAAGAAATTTGGATTAGAAGACTCTAGACCAATGAAGACCCCTATGGCCTCGGATACTAAACTCATCGTAGATGATGATTGTGAGTCGGTAGAAAACACCAAATATAGAGGTATTATTGGTAGTTTGTTGTACCTAACGGCAAGTCGACCGGATATCATGTTTAGTGTTTGCCTTTGTGCTCGCTTCCGAGAGGCTCCCAAAACCTCTCACCTTGAAGCGATTAAGCATATCTTCCGATACATTAAGGGCACTATACATTTAGGATTATGGAATCCTAAAGGGACCAGCGTAGAAAACATTGTCTACGCGGACTCGGATCATGCGTGAGACTATATGGACCAAAAAAGCACTAGTGGAGTTTGTACCTTCATGAGTTGTTGTTTAACTTCTTGGTTCTCCAAGAAACAAACCGCTCTAGCTATATCCACCACGAAAGCCGAGTATGTGAGTGCCGGTAAAGCTTGTCAACAAGCTCTATGGATGAAGCAAGCGCTTGTTGATTACGGGATTTCTCTTGATGATGTTCCCATCATGTGCGACAACAAGGGTGAAATAGACCTTAGCAAGAATCCCGTGAAACATTCGTGAACTAAGCACATAGAGATTCGCCACCATTTTCTTAGGGATAATGTTCAAAAGGGGAACATTTCGATTGAAAAGGTGCCATCGGTAGAAAACTTAGCCGACATCTTCACTAAGCCACTTAAGAGGGAACCTTTTAATTATTTGCGTCTAGGTCTAGGTTTAATGGAACATATTCCTTAATTATGTATTTTAATTAATCAAGTCTTTTTCTCTTTTTAGTCTTTTCTTTCTTTGAGTTTTTGAGTATCGTAAACTCCTTTTGAAAACTTCTCTTCCCTTTTTAAAAATTCTTAAAGTTCTTTAAAAACAAATGGTCGAGAAATGTTTTTTGCATTCTTAATTCAATCTAAAGACATCTGTCATAGCTTCTTGCTATTCATAATGAGTTTACATAATTCATATGTATGGGTCTCTCAAATATAGAAAGAACAAAAGAGAACTATGGAGGATCATTGTGTCGTGACTTTGTGTCTAGTTCTACACACCTCCTACATCGATTTTCTTTAAAATCCATGTATTTTGGTCAAAACCTTGTTTGGTGCGTTCTTATGTGTTTTCTTTGCTTATCTTTGCTTCTAAGCATATATCCATGATTAGTTAGACTAGAAAAATAGGATTTGTTGAAACTGGAAAATCCTCCCTCATCACCAAATTCAACCCACTGTGGGCGGTTCTCTATTGAGACCGTGGTTCCCTAGTTATAAGGAACCCTCTGTGGAGATAAGGAACCGCACCCAATAACCTCTTTTTCGGGTATTCCTGACACTCCAAATTTGTTCCAACACTTTTTGGAATCTTTGTTTCAACCCTTTGACCACCACTAAAATATCTCGGGCTTTCTCTATTTAACCTTAAGCATTTTGCATCCTTCCTCAAATCAAAATGTCTTATTCCCCAAATGAAAGCTTTGATTCTCCTCTATTTTATCCAATTGCTTTCAATCCCAATTCACCCAGAACACTCAAAATCACATCTCTTCTTCTTCTAAGAATATTGATTGTGGAACTTCTTATCTTCCACCACTAGCATTTAGTGTTCTTCCTCCTTCACATGATAATGTCATGCATCATGGAACATATTGTCATTGTTGTCAATATCAACATCTTACTATGGCCCATATCTATGAAGAGTTGAATTACATCAAGAGTCTCTTAGTCAAACCTCCTCTTGACTATGACTATGAGATCTCTACCAAGCCACCACCACCTACTTCCGCCACTACCTTGTCTTTTCTCTAAGCATTAGTTGATTATTCTCAAGACATCTAGTTCAAGCAAATCTTAGAGTTCTAGTTTAACTAGGATCAGATTTATGCTTTTCTTTTGACTTGTGTTTGTGTCTCATATATCTTTGTATGATTTATTTCCTTGCATCTTTTATCATGTTTCCTTTTAACATGACTTATCTTGGATCTTTTGTCTCTTCTCTTAATTTTTTTTGTGACCTTTGCTATATCTTGTTGGGTGTCTCTTCTCAACTACTAACCCTTCTATGTAGCTTGTCACCATATATCGATTCCTTGGTGCCCAAGCAAGGGGGAGTAAGCACCAAGGGGGAGCATTTGTAAAGTCTGGTTCTTTTCTTCTTCAAAGACTTTTGCAACCTTTTTGCTTTGACAAAGGGGGACAAATTATATAAACTCGTCTTCGAAAATCTTGTTCTATTAGGTGATTGAGTTTATGTATTGTCGGAATCAAAAAGGGGGAGATTGTTAGTGTAATGATGCCTAAAAACATTACTTGCATTTTTCGGTCTCGCTTTGTTTTGATTATGACAATATGTAAAAACAAGCATTTACGAAAACATCGAAAAACGAATTATTGAGTTCAAGTAATTTTCATTTCAACCATTATCACTTAAGGTATGAACAAACAAGTACTCATCCTAATTAAGTGATCAAGGATTTAATCTTTTCTTAAAACTCACTTTTTATTAATTGTGACAAGTTTTTATTATTAAACTTTCTTTTTAAGAAAATGTTTTCTTAAATTAATTATTTGAAAATGGCATATTCTATCTTGGTTTGGAATATCCTTTCAGGATATTTTAATCCCTAGATTCGAACCAATCCACTAAAAGACAAAAAGGAGCGGAGTCTATGCAGGCGATTCCTTAGCTCTTATAGCGGCTCCTTATCGATAAGGAACCGCAGGCTCCAATAAGAAACCGCGGGTAGATATAGCCGTTGGATGTTTGTGTTATAAATAGTGGACCATTCTCAGACTTTCAATTCATCTCTTTTGCACATACATTTCTAGATTCTTTCATACTTCTTAAATTACTCAAATCCTTGATCATTTGTTTGATTACTACTTGTTTAGAAGTGAATCTTTCTCCTCTCATATTTTCCTCTCAAAGTGCAAAGAGAAGAACACTATCATCCTTGAAGTATTGTGTCTACCTTAAACATACATTGAAGATCCAAACTTATTTATTCATTGTTGTGTCATTGTTGTGAAGATCCAAGTAGTTGTGTCTATTTGGAAGTTGTGTATGTACTAAGGTTAATACTTGATCCTTAAAGTATATTGGTGTAGATTGGTCCTAGCTAAGATTAGGGCTCGACTTTTAGCTTAGAGTCAGAAATTGGTTAAGCGAAGTTATGTACGATTTCTCCACCTTAAGGAGCTTTTTGATTAGTGAACTCTCGAGTAAGGAGTACTCGAGGAGTGGAGTAGGAACGAGGAGTGAGCTTTGTTGCCGAACCACTATAAATCCTTGGTGTTTGGTTTGATCTTTCCTTCCCTTATCTCTTACATTTATTATTCTTTATACTTGTGATTATTAGTTTAGTTGCACTATACCTTTTTCATATTGTGTATAAGAAGGTTTCACATAAATACTCAAGTCTAAGTTTTTAAAAAGGATTTTTAAAAACGAATCTTTAACAAGTAAACTTAAGAAACTATCCACCCCCCCTTCTATTTTCTATAGAATGTACTGGTGTTCAAGGATCTCTAAGATGACAATACTTAGAGATCATGTTGGTCCCTTGTAATTAGTGCTATACTTAAGAATACTATATAGACCTAACTCATGGTAAACTAATGTAATAAACACAAGACAAATTAAAGTAAATAACACAAAAGGTTTTCAACGTTTAACTCTTAGCTTTATTAAAGAATTATACCCTATTGTATGCGAAGCTACAATAGGGATTGAATAGACAATGTGTGTTTGGTGATCTCCTCACTAACAAGCTAGTCCATTCCTAACAATTTCTAAGCTTGACGATTCTACCAACAAGAGTTTAGAACTCAAGTGTTTGATCGTATTTGGAGGAGAGAACTTTGTTTGTGAATGTATAAAGCATTTAGTGCACAAACTTGTTTCTCTCCTTTTACAACCATCCTATTTATAGAAGCAAAGGTAGATACAAGACAAAGAATTGCCCATGTACAATTCTTGTCTTATTGGTACAGTGTATAATCTTGTCTTAGCCTATTCTAATTATTAGGACATAAGTCCTTTTACACTGTCAGTACCCTATCTATCCCAAAGGAGTAAGTCACGCTAATTGTGTGATGTACTACATCTTATCACAATTCAACTTATCCCGCCTTTACTTCAGTCTTTGAGGATGCTTGTTTCTTTAGGGAGATCGTATGGGGTTCAGTGAGTCTATTTCCACAACTCACTGAACCCATAATCTTCTTCGTTGTCTTAGAAATCATTCATTGAACTTCACCTCTCTGAATGCTCGAGTCTTTCTTTTAGACTCAGTCTAGGAACTCGAAGGTAACTCACTGAGTGACTGTTCACTCAGTGACTTCATTATGTGCAAGGTTAATACTTCACTTAGGCTGATTCTTATTTAAATCCATCAGTGATATCATTAGGCACTGAATTGACCTAACAGTCTCACCCTATTTGGATATAAAATATGCCTAAGTGAAATTGTTATAAGTGAGCAAAAAGACTTCTTCTTACACATACTATTCTACTGATGAAAAGACTTGTTTTAACAAAGTACTTCCTTTTTATTCATCATTACAAAGACTGAATAGTTTGATACAAGAAAAACATAAATAAAACAAAAGATTACAATTATTCAGGAATCCATTGCTTCCCTCTTCACCCTTGATGACTTCAACACCTTTTCTTTATCAGGCCTCCTTGGAATTATCTCCCCGAGCTTCTCAGCAAATCTCTTATTCTCATAAGTCTGGACTTGTCCAGCCATCACGATGAAGATGAGAATACTTTACGTGGTACATTTCTCAATATCACTCATTCTTTGAAAAGCTGTGTCCCCAAATACATCAATGAAGAAGACACCCCACTCAGGTTCTTCGATGTCCATATTGTTTACAAAGGGAACATGTTCAGGGAGAGTACGATTGCATTCTAACCCAGGGATCTTAGTCTCAGCTTCAAGATCAACTCTTTTCCTTTTTCGTCCCTAAGTCTTTGAAGGATCATGTTCAACCAAGGGAAGATCCTTAGTGATCCCTAACTACTCCTTGTTCTGATTCAACCTATCATATCTCTTGCTGAGAGAGTTGAGTATCTTAGGGACACATTTGTTTGTCTCGGTCTTGAAGATCCTACCCATTTCGTCACACTCACTGAGACCAAAATCACCAAATGAAAACTTCTTCATCACCTCAAAATTACTTTCATCATTGTTTCTGTAAACAGATATTGAGACTAGTGTGGTATGAGGAATAATTTGAAGATTTATGATTGGTTCAGGCCTCCTTCTTTGAGTGATAACTTTGGTGTATTGGTCAAATAACTTTTTCTGTTAGGTGGTTCTTTGTTGTTGCTTCTTCATCATTTCATCCTGAATAGCCTTGAGTTCCTCCTCTTGCTTCTGAATGAACTCTTGTCCACCCTTTTCACCTAACAACTCATCAGGATTTCCACCCACTTCTTTCACAAACTCAGTGGATACCTTGAGGATCTCAGCTCTTGTAGCTTCAATGGTCTTGGCCCTTTCCATACTGTCTAAGTATTCTTAGATTTGATCAGGAGTCATTTTGTACATTTTTCCATTGATCTCATATGGTACGAAGACAATAGCATCAGGGTAAGGCCTTCTTTCCCTTGAAGCTATTACAAGCTTCTTGGGTGGTGGGGTTAGGGTCTCGTCAGCAATTCCTTTTCCCTTATCTAACTTAGATACTAAGGGCTCATGGATAGGTGGAATTGAGTTTAAGGGTGTTGGTGTAGGGATCACATGCACCTGAGGTTGAGGTTGTACCATTTATTCCTGCTCCCCCTTAGTGTGAGAGGGAGGTTCACTCCAAGTAAGCATCATTGATGGCACATTATCCCCCTCAAAAGTTGAAGGATCAGCCTGACTAATCCTAACTTTTGCTCTTTGTGATGGTCATGAAGTGGTGGTGGATGACCCCTAAAAAGCCTGAAACATCTCAGTCAGCATTTCCTTTATAGACTGAGTATCAGCCTTGATGGTCTGAACATCCAATTGTATGAGCGACTGAGTGTTTTCCATCGTGGTGATTCTGGTCCTAAGGCGAGGAATATCAGCATCCTTTAGTGACTTGGAGATCTTAGAAAGAATGGAAGCATTAGCCATATATCCTTGTGCAGCCTTGCTCAATCTAAATTCAGCCTCAGAATCCATATGAACATCTTCATATATGGCATCACACTTAACCTTTACCACATCTAAATCAGACTTGAGAAAGTCTAACCTAGTGAAGACTTCAGTGAGCCTATCCTCTTTTAACAACTCCAGAAGTTGACCAACCTTGGAGGTGGACTCAGTAGTACTAGTGATCAGTCCCTCCAAGGTTGTCTTTAGTGACGCATTTGCTTCAACAGTTAGAAGAGCATGGTTGGGGAAGTGGATGGGCTTATTCTCTTTATTCTCATGACTACAATTGACAGAGCTGATGAACTCCATCTAGTTGTCAACCTAAACTCTCATTTTCCCTTCAACAATATCAAAACGATCACCATACGTCCTAAATTCATCTAGGAGTTCATCAGCCTTGGAGGCAAGGTCTTCATGGTTCTGAGTTACCTCAGCTTTCAATTTGTTGTAGACATGGTCGAAAACACCTTTGAGAGTTTCATAAAGAACCTTCTCAGTAACAGGCTTGGTGTCATCAAAAGTATAATCCAGAACCACAGTTTGAGTCCCCAACGATGAGGTGTCAAGTTGTGCCTCATGGGAGGGATTTTTAGTTACCTCAGGGGAGGGCTCCTTTTGTTCGGATGCCTCAGGGGAGGGCTTTGATTGAGCCTCAGGGGAGGGCGGTATGTCCTCGAACAAGGGTGGGGTCCTCAGGCAAAGACTTGTGAGTTAGTGTGCCTTCATTCTATTTAGTGGAAGTGATAGGCCTATCAGCGAGGTGTGTTACCCGTAGGCGTCTCTCTGAGTCTTTGGACTTGGTTTTGTCCTCAGGAAAAGGTTGTGATTTACGAGTGACATCATCGGACTGAGTGGAAGGCAGTCCCGGAGGAGAAGGTTGTATTTTTCCTTCTCCGTCAAGAGGACCAGTATGTTGGCCCCTCAACCCCGACTATGATGCATCAGGGCCTCCCGTAAGCTCTTTCCCTTGGGGTATTTGAAGCTTGGTCTGAACAAGGGTGTGTTGATCCCAAACTTAGATCGATTAGCTTTGTGTTAAACGATATTGAATCAAGATTAACACTTAGAGAAACTTTGTGTATTAAACAATCTAAGTGTTATGCGGAATTAACACTTAGAGCAAAGAACAAAACAAAACAAAGGTTTCCAAACTTTCACTTTGATTAATGATCGAACTTGCATACAATGAAAGTTGTGAAACTTGTAATAACTTATATTAAACTGATATCAAACTATGAACCCTACGACCTCCTTTTATAACACAAGGAGTCATGTACAAAGGTCTACCTATCAACTATTATAGGTAAAGATAAACATAAAAAATACAATATCAAACATATCTTTACTAGAATTACAAAACGTGTAGACTAAGAATTCTATCAGTGGTTGAACTTCTTCTTGTCAGCGCTCAAATATGTCTTGTCAGTGTTCACTTGTCAGCGCCTCATTTACTCTTGTCAGCGTCCAAGTTCCTCTTGTCAGCGTCCCAGTGACTTAGCTAATTGTATTCCCAACAATCCTCCCCTAAACTTGATATCTACTCTAGTAATCAAGTATCTAAATAAAAAATAAGTATAAGGAGGATTCTTACAAAAACCAACTATTTCTTAATTAGATAATAAACAAATCTAATTAAATCCTTACTAACATCACTGGTATAATCAACCTCTAACTGTGTGGACACCATCATCTTCAAAGCATCTTGAGGTAGAGGATATTCATCATCAACCAAAAGATATTCTGCAAATTTACTAAGATGGTATGCACCATCAGTTGAATGTAGATGCCACTTCAAACCACTAAGATCATTCAGATCCAACCATATTGGATCAGCTTCATCTGAAGCAACCATCCTCTTGAATTTTGTCCAAATCTTTATTCCATTAACTGAAGAAGGCTCTTCAGCTTCATACTTGGCTTTCATTAGCTTCCATAGATCCACCAAGTCTTCTCTATCCATACTTGCAAACAATGAAATCAAAGAAGTGAAAGTATGTACCTTGTCACCATATCTGGTGATCACCCAGAACCTACTTGTATCTTCTTAATACTTTATTATTAGGTTTTTGAAATCTAAAAGTAACACTTCTACAACATCTGAAGCCTCCAAAGGTGAAAGCTTTATATTCTTCCTTATAACAGCTTCACTAGGATTCAATTTATGAAGTACTGGGAATTCAAATGGTATTCCCATATTCACTAGCCTTGGCATAATGGAAGCCCACTTGATCTGTATGTTTTCTTCAATTTCTTCCTTCTTTTCATCAGAAAGAAGTCTGAGAGTATTCTTCTCATAAACACGTTCCCAAATAGGATATGCATAAAACTATAATTGTTCAAAGGAAAGATTCTTCAATTTCTCATATGTCCATCCTCCTTGATGGCACCTAAGAAGCATATAATAGAGCTCTCTTCTATCCCTTTTTAGCTCAGAAAGTACTTTACTTTCTTTATCCTTCAAAATCACCTTGCAATCCTTTTGAACTCTCAACAGAATTTCCAAACCCCAAATTTGACCAGTAAGTGACATGTCTGGATTTTCTGCAATTGAAGATTCCCATGAAAAATACATATCAACTACCTCAGGCATATCAAAGTCTACTTGCATCTTCAACTCCCTAAGCTTCTCCCTAGCCAATTCATCCTCCCCATACTTCAATTTCTCTGGCTCTTAAATGATCATCACACTAGAACCAGAACTCTCATCATCACTTCCATCTTTATTGCTTTCAATGGCAGTCTCTACCCTATCCTGTTCTTCATGTTGTGCAGCTAAAACAGAATCCAAATGTACCTGAGCTGCATCCTTAGGTACTTGTACTTCTTCCATAACCCCTTTACCCTTATCCAAAGCTCCAATAGTTGTAAAGTGATTGATGGTACCTGTGTAGAAACATCTTTTATGATAACTGGTGGTTGGGATACACCAGCTAAACCTGCAAGTCTGTCAGCGTCTGATTTGTTCTTATCAGCGTTCAAATCTTAAATGTCAGCGGCTGACTCTATGACTTGTTGCATCATCTCTACAAATGAAAGCTTCTTAGGAGTAACCAAAGAAATATCAATAGCTGGCTTCTCCTTCAAACTTGTCAGTGCCTCAGCTATCTCTACACTCCCATAAGAAACACCCTCTTGTGAACCCTTGTCTGTGACAATCTAACATTTTCAGGTAGTAAATTATTTTCTCGTATAATATTTTTAAACTTATTTTTGTGTTGGTTGATGAACTCACAATTTACGGATTTAAATTTGGGCTTACGTGCATAATTTAACGTCCTTTACGACTAAACCGGAAACCTTAGGATTACGTATTTATGTTTTTGAACTCCGTTTTTTATGAGACAATTTTTATTAGATTCGTTTTGTGCCGTTGATTCATAATTTATAAAAATGTTTTTCGTAAAACGACCCGAGGGCACGCAAATCGAGGAAACTAGAATCGAGGAATACCCGTAAATTAGTGGGATGAGACAAAATAAGTTTTGTCCCACCCCACTCAAAAGGGACGGCCAAACAAGGACACCACATCATGAGATGTGGCAACCTTGTAACTAACAAGCTAACACTTGTTAGCTAAAGCTTAACAAGTAAGCCACACATAACACCAAACCACAAAACCACTTTTACTTAAACCATTTACACATAGCAACTCATGCAAACTACTCTCAAAATCCTCTCACCCTCCCTCCATTGTCGTCCCACTCCATCATCATACACTCCTATTTGATCAATTTTAGCCATAAACTTTGTGTTATCTACACATATAATGAAGAAACCTTGAAGCCTTGTTGATTGGTGATCATTATAACATGAAAGGAGGTTATTTGATTGTGTCCTAGGGCTGATTTCTAAACAAATATTCTTGGTGGTTGATGATCTTGAAGATAAATTTGGTGTACATCAAGGAGTTGTCATCCAAAAACAAGTTATAGTCTTGGTTGGTAAACAAGATCATCCTTTCCATTTTCTTTGTTATTTTTGTAAAGATCAAATGTATTTTCTTTCCTATTGTATATGTATATGATTAATATATGATAATAAAAATATTGTGTGGGGATCAAGTGTTGATAAACATGGTTAAAAAGATAGAAAACCATATGTAAAAATGTTAAAATCTTATTTAATAAGTTGGTTGTATAAAAATAGTAACTAACCAAATGATAAACTGATAAAATGGCATAGTGGAATCCATATACAATAAGTATTAGTTTTGTACACATGTGAGAGTTGGACATGCAATGGAATCATTATAATGAGTGAGATATGATCAAAACAAAATTAGTGTATCAATCTGAATAGTCTGTTTTGTGAGGACTGTTAGGGATAGTTAGACTTGGATTGAGCAGTAGCTAAATCTAAGTTATTTGTAACAAATAATATGAAGTTTATGTCATCCAAAAATGAGCGTCTATCTCCTTGTAGAACTCAAGATATGATAAAAATGGTGAAAGTGAAACTAAAAATCAGATTTTGTGAAATTAAAGTTTAATAGTATTATATTAGCACTCAAATAAATATAGTATAAAATGTAAATAAAAACCCACTAACTTATTTATTACATTTATATAAATATGTATAAGGATAAATAAATGGACATTTTATAAAAATGGTAGTTTGATAAGTTTTAAAAGTTATAAACCTATAAACATGATTTTTACGTCTTTTCGGCTAAAACCGTAAAATTAACATTTTCGTCAATTAAAACTTAGACGGTCGGACGCGTATAATATAAAATTATTAAAATTCATATACTGATATATAAGTACCTATTACAAGTAAAAACCGATAAAACCCGAACTATATAACATACGGACATTAACGGGCCAAGTTAGCCTTATTGGACTATTAATCCAACTAATTTGGCTAAACACTTATAAACTTACTTATTGGGATTAACCCACTTGGTCCCAACATGTAAAGTATAATACTGATATTAAAAGTGTAAAATGGACTAATATAAGTTAATGGACTTATAGTAGGCTTATTGGGCCTAAAACATATAAATAAGTAAAACTAGTAAACTAGTATAAAAGATACCAATACGTAACACTAAAATAAGTAAATGAGAATGTATAAACCCAATTGATCATCATCATATGTATAAAATCATCATATGTATACATAATTGTTATTTTTATAAAGTCATTGGACAAAATTCTAAGACCGCTTATTATTTATATAGGTTTCCGTGACCGAAGCACGCCCGTAGCCGATAATCCGCCTTTCATTATCAACGTGAGTTCATAGCCTCGCACTCTTTTAAATGTTTTATAAAATGTTTTGTAAACCTGCGAGGGAGATAACATGCTAGTTTTTGATAAAAATAGAACACAAGTAGTCTCGATGGTATGCTTAATGATATGGACCCGAATGATGCTATGACCCAATAAATGAGATAAAAAGGATTATTAGTAGTTAGGTTATGTCACTTAAAGTCCCCTTAGTATGAATTGTGAACTACCGGGATTTGGTAGACGTTTATGCATATGATAGTACTATTTGGGGACGATCACCCCAGTTCGCGCCTTGACGGTTGATCCCCGTCGTACCACATTGATTTGTAAGCGAATTTATGTATGAGAAGATTTACATAGCGTGATTTTTGTGACGACACGCTAACTTAGATGGGTAAATTGTTTGTCGGGTTCGCGGCCCGTTGTTTGTGATAGTAAGGTAACAATGTCATGCAACTAATAATAATCCAATGTAATCTAAATATCCGATATGATACAATGCAAATAACGATAATAATATTGCCTATAATGGTAATATTGAGGCTACGGTCTCATGGACGGTTTAAGATGTATGGTTTGCTTTATATATTGCATGACTAGCAATACAAGGACTTACTTCTGATATTATACTTGTGTTCTGATTTCAACGATTTTTTAAATAACGGTTTTATTAAACTCTATGAATTCACTCGGTATTCGCTGATATGATTTTTGCATTTTTTATCTTAGGTGCTTGAAGGTAATTCAGATGGAGATCAACTCTGATGGCCCACATAATAATAAAACTGGTCATTCGATCTATGTTTTGTAAGCTTAATGACCTGTATAATTTGGGACCTGTTGTACACTTGAAACTTTTAGTCGAATGAATGTATGTTAAACCTTGTACAACCATTTTAATGTGTTGTCTATGATTGGAGTTATTGTGCTATCCCGTAACAATCTAAAGACTCTTCCGCTGTACCGATATGAAATTTGGAAGTGTTACAGTTTGGTACCAAAGCTCTCGTTATAGAGAACGAAAGATTTTAAAAACCAAGGTTTTGAACAAAACTTTTCAAAATATTTTAACTATAAATATTTGAGAAAATATTTGAAAAATCTTTTGACTATAACGGTGCCAAAGATCTCCGACGTTACCAACAAGCCCTATTGAGAAGATATATATTTTGATATATATAATTTAATTTATATATATGTATATATCGTGGGTTCAATATGTAACTGTTTAATAAGTATCTTATGCTAATACGAGATATATATAAATGAAGATTGTCATGGCTGACCCTAATATTCCTGTAGAAGAACCATGCTATTCCTGAACCTAATGTAGACGATAACCGTTATTTAGACTTAGTGGATTATGATATGGATGATGATGAGGAGGAACCATTTGAGGATCCCGAGCCCGAGATAGGACTATGAGATCAGATTGCCCCTCAGGTTGATATGGTAGAGAATGAGAATGATAATGTTGGTATTGAGAATGATGATGAGAATGGGATAGATAATGTAGATAATGAGGATGTCGAGGAAGATATAGGTATAGACGATGAGGTTGATGATGATGATGAGGCTGAGCTTATTTACCCTTATGATGTTCCGGAGGGCGAGCCCTTACCCCCTTCAGTTTGTTGGTCTGATTATGAGATTGAGCTACTTAGAGATGAATTGTCTGAATCGTCTGAATCTGATTCTAAATGAGAGGATGATGAGGATGATGATGCACCTGATGGTACTGATGGTATTGCTACTCATAGACATGTGATAGGAGAGTCGTCTAGGGTTCGAGAGACTACTCATATTGATGGTCTTGCACCTTGGGCCTTGAGACGTGATTTAGATGCTTCCCGTGCTCAGAGTAGTATGACAGAGGTTGGTTTAGGTGTTGTTCAGACTCATGTTGCTTATTTGGAGTCGAAGACTAAGGTTGGTGAGAAAGAGCGAGAATTGCTTAATTTGGATTTGACTGATGTAGAGTGTGGTTTGAATGAGGCTTTTAGGAGGTTATCTGTGTTAGAAAGTGGTGAGTTTGCTGAAATGAAGAAAAAGGTGAATACTATGGAGATTCAGTTAAGTGTAGCTCGTGCGATGCGTGAGAAGACTGAGAAAGATTTGAACATATCTGTGGGTTGGAACAGTAGATTTTATACTGAGATGGTTGAAAGAGGAGTGATTCGTAAGCACCCAGCTGAAGATGTGTCTTGTGATCGTCCGTCAAAAATACAGAAGACGATGGATAATGGACCATCTGGCGGTTCTCAGTAGACCAGTCTATATTTAGTAGTGACCTTTGTATCTTTTGTACCTTTTGTAACTTTGATTGAACCGACTTATTAGTTAGTAGATCTGGCACGAATTTTGAGTATGTATAGTGCTAGCACTTTGATATGGAATGTAAATTAAGACAATGCTTTTGTTTCAAATCCAATGAAATATGTATCTTGTCTTGAATTCCATATTGTGCCTTATTTGTATCTTGATTATGAATTCAATCCATCTTATATGAACCCCTTATTGGGTGAATGCTTAATACTTTGAAATTGTGAAATTATAGAACCATGACGCCCAAGAAAGCTGTGACTGAGGATGATGTACGTAGGATTATTGCGGAGCAAGTTACCGCATCTATGATTGAATTTATGGAAAATGCTAGAAATGGAGCTGGCAGTAGTGGAGCTGGCGGTAATGGAGCTGGCGGTAGTGGAGCTGGCGGTAGTGGAGCTAGCGGTAGTGGAATTGGTGGTACTAATGTGAATGTGAATGCTAATAATGTGAATGCTAATGCTAGAGGAAATGTAGGAGGACTTGGAACTAATGCACCTGAAGTTGGTGGTTGTACTTATGTGATGTTCATGAAATGTGAACCTCTACCTTTTAATGGAACTGAAGGTGCTGTAGGATTAAGCCAGTGGATTGAGAAAATTGAGTCGGTGTTTCGGATTAGTAAGTGTAAGGAGGAAGATAAGGTGACTTTTGTTATGGCTACTCTTAAAGGTCGTGTGTTGACTTGGTGGAACGGGAGAATTGCTTTCATGGGTATTGATGCTGCTAATGTTACTCCTTGGGCTGAAATTAAGAAGTGGATGACTTTGGAGTTCTGTCCCCGTAGTGTGATCATTAGGTTAGAACAAGAGTTGATTCATCTGATAATGAAAGGTGTGGAAATTGATAGCTACACAAATCGATTCCATGAGTTAGCCTTGCTGTGTCCTCGATTGGTGGAACCCGAAGAGATCTGAATTGAGCAATATATTAAAGGGTTGACCAAGAACATCCGAGGGGACGTGACATCATCGAAACCACTGACCATTGATGATGTTGTTCAAATGGCTTACCAACTCATTGGGCAGATAATTCAGGATAGGGAAGATGAAGCACGTACTGGTGAGAAAAGAAAGAGTGATGGCGATCGTGTAGATAGAGGTGATAATAGGAAGAATTTCAATCACCGTCAGAACCAGAGAAAGGGGAATGCAAATGGTCTTACCAACAACACACCGCACAATGATGAAAGATGTCCTAAGTGTGGCAACAAGAGGCATGCTGGCGACTGCTGGAAGTGCCGAAATTGCGGAAAGCTTGGACACAAAGTTGAAAGGTGTAAGAAGGGAATCATTTGCTTCAACTGTAACGAAGAAGGTCATAAGAAATCGGATTGCCCTAAGTTGAAAGCGATTGTACCTGGAAGAAACCCCCAGGGCGGTGCTTATCAACTTGGAACAGTCGAGGTGAAGAAAGAGGATCCGAATGTCGTTACTGGTACGTTTTTACTCCACATGTAACACCCCCAA
This sequence comes from Glebionis coronaria, assembly GCA_025667525.1. Classification (NCBI taxonomy): domain Eukaryota; kingdom Viridiplantae; phylum Streptophyta; class Magnoliopsida; order Asterales; family Asteraceae; genus Glebionis; species Glebionis coronaria. The sequence continues at coordinate 270,497,249 of CM046882.1, read as the reverse complement.
ATTTATACAACTCAATACAGCGGAAGACTCGTTGGTGTTACGGGATAGCACATTATTCACATCATAGACAACACATAAAAATCGCGTCGTTTAATAATAAAGCATTTCCATTCATAAATATCAAATTTACATAGGTCCCAAGTCATATTATTTCATACAAGTTTTACAAAGAATTTGAATGGAAAATATTGTTTAAGTGCGGGCCATGAATTCTTGTCGTCTTCCCGAGAATTACCTTCAAGTACCTGAGATAAAACATGTTAAAAGAAAAGGTCAGCGATAACGCCGAGTGAATTCATAGAGTTTAATAAAATCCATCAATATAAAATCAGTATAAAATTATTACTGAAAATTATTTTGTACAAATCATTTTAATAGGCCATAAAATAGCCAAAGTCATTTTATACAAATCTTCATCAAAATCATAATATAGGCGTTTGCCTTAAAAATCATTATACGGGCCAATGTCGTAAAAACAATCATACAATACGTCTTATGACGTTGTATGAAAATAAAAACCGTTATATGAATATGGTTATAAAAACCAAAACACGAACATAATATCAATAGTATGACCCCGTATTGCTAGTCAGGCAATACATCGTAATTCAGAGCGTACAACAGTATTTCGTTAATTTGGATTATTATAAGCCGCATGACATTGTTACCTTACTAAACCAACAACGGGTAGTTAAACCGATACTCAATTTGCCCATCTAAAGTAGCGAGTCGTCACAAAGGTCACGCTATCGAAATCTTCTCATACATAAATTCGCTTACCAATCAATGTGGCACGACGGGGATCAACCGTCAAGGCGCGAACTGGGGTGATCGTCCCCAAATAGTACTATTATATGCATAAGCGTCTACCAACTCCCGGTAGTTCACAATTCATGCTAATGGGCTTTTAGTGACATAACCTAACTTTAATAATCCATTTCATTTCATCTATCGGGTCCTTTAATCATTTATCGGGTCATAAAATCGGGTCATACAATCATTCGGGTCCAAATCAATAAACAAACAATCGGGACAAATGGTGTGTCCTATTTTATAAAAACTAACATGTTATCTCCCTCGCGGGTTTATAAAACATTTATGAAAAAAACATTTAAAAGAGTGCGAGGCTATGAACTCACGTTGATATGGGAAGGCGGGTTATCGGCAATTCGGACGTACGGTACGTGCTTTAATCACGGAAACCTAGACAAATAATAATCGGTCTTAGACGTTTGTCCAATGACTTTATAAAAATAACAATTATGTATACATATGATGATTTTATATATATGATGATCAAGTGGGTTTACATATCCTCATTTACTCATTTTTGTGTTATGTGTCGATAACTTTTATACTAGTTTTCTCGTTTTACCTATTTACGTGTTTTAGGTCCAATAAGCCTATTATAAGTTTATTAACTTGTATTAATCCATTTCATACTTGTATTATCAGTATTTCTACTTCACATATTGGGCCCAAATGGGTTAAGCCCAATAAACAAGTTTATAAGTGTTTTAATCAATTTTGTTGTTTTATTAGTCCAATAACGTTAATTTAGTCCGTTAACGTCCGTATGTTTATATAGTTCGGGTTTTATCGGTTTTTACTTGTTATATAGGTTTATATATCAGTATATGAGTTTTATAAAGTTCACATTAGACGGGTCCAACCGTCTAAGTTTTATTTAACAAAAACGTTAATTTTACGGTAATAGCCGAAAAGTCGTAAAAATCATATTTATAGTTTTATAACTTATAAAACTTAACAAGTTACCATTTTTATAAAATGTCCACTTATTTATCCTTATACATATTTATATAAATAAAATCCATAAGTTAGTGGGTTTTTATTTTACATTTTATACAATATAATTTTGAGTGCTTATATAATAATAATAAACATTAATTCTCAAAATCTGATTTTTATTTTCATCTTCACCAAAACTGCCATATCTAGAGTTCTATATGGAGATAGAAGCTCAAATTTTTATCACATAAATTACATGATACGTGCTCCATTTAACTCTCCTATAGCTACTGTTGAATCATCTTCTAAGTATTTTCTTAAAATCGTTCAAAACAGTGAACTCAGATTTGTACTTTAAACTTGTTTTGATCATATCTCACTCATTACAATGATTCCATTGCATGACCAACTCTCACATGTGTACAAGACCCATAGATTACTGTATATAAATCTATTCAAGTCATTTTACCAGTTTACCATATGATTCTTTACTGTTTTATACAGCCATCTAAATTAAGCAAGATTTTAACCTTGTTTCTTATAGTTTTTCACCTTTTAATCATATTTATCAACACCAAATCCCCACACAATACTTTTATCATCATATAGTCATCATATATATATACAATAGGAAATAAAATACATGATTACATAATAAAAGTAACAAGAGGATGAGGAGGACAATCTTTATACCACCATGATGATGTAGGTTGATCAAAACATGGATTTTGATGGAGAAAATTGTGATGCACCAAGACCATCTTCAAGACCACCATTCTTCATGAATACCTTGTGGAAAATCAGCCCCAATACACCATGAAAACTCCTCCTTGGATGTTATAATCACCACCAATCAATAGGGTTTCAAAAGAGCTTCATCATATGTAGAGATAACATATGAATTCATGGTTAATTTTTGATCAAAATGGATGTTTACGGTGAGATATGGGACGGCACAATTGAGAGGATGAGAGAAATGTGTAGTTGTTTGCATGGGTGAAAATGAATAAGTGGTTTTAGTTTAGTGGTTTTGATGTGTTGGTGTGAAGTGTAGCTTACACTTTAAGCTTAGCAAGACATGTGTTGCTAGTTTGTGAAAGTTTTGACACATCATAAGATGTGTTGGTGAGTTTTGGCTGCCCCATGTGTAGTGGGGTGGGATAAATTAGTTTGTCCCATCCCACTAATTTACGGGTATTCCTCGATTCTAGTTTTCTCGATTTGCGTGCCCTCGGGCCGTTTTACGAAAAACGTTTTTATAAATTATGAATCAACGGCACAAAACGAATCTAATAAAAATTGTCTCATCAAAACCGGAGTTCGAAAACGTAAATACGTAATCCTAAGGTTTCCGGTTTAGTCGTAAAGGACGTTAAAATAAAATCGTAAGTCCTAATCTCTTCTCGTAAATTTGTGAGTTTATGAACTAACACAAATTTAAAACTCCAAAATAATATTCATGGACAAATTTATTTTCGGAAATGTCGGACTGTCACCAAAGACGGTATATGTAAACGTAAGCACGTAACGTAGAATCCTCCGGTTTAGACGTAGTCGACGATACTTCAAGACGTAAATCCAAATTACTTCCCAAAAATAAGTGAGTTCATAAAATAACATTAAAATAATGTTTTTAAATAATATCTAAGAATAAAATATTAACCATAAATTAACGGATTGTCACAGCATTTACCCCTAAACAGGATCTTTGTCCTCAAAGATCATCTTACTACTCGCTTCTTATAGAGTTAAAGCCATGTGGGTATTTCCTCCACATTCGGTCTTTTCTCACAAGTGTAATCCATTACAATACGCGAGTTTCATCAAACATAACTACGGGAATAAGATCAGGCTTAATGTTGACTTACTTTCTCTATCCTTGATGTTCACGGGTTTCTGATGAATGCAACTTTTCGCCGATCTAAACTTCATTAAGGACTAGTCAGATTTTCACTTGATAGGCATTTTATCAAGTTCGATATACGATACCTAATTCACGCAGCTCTTGAAGTCCTGGGGTAGATCCAGCTTATATGCCTTTCAAACCAAATCTTTTACATCATCTCAATGGTCCCATACAACGGGGACTTATATCCCATGATTTGTCACATCATTAATTCATTTCTCCAAGGTTATAAATTGTGGCATAACTTCGCTACCCATCTGGCACTTCAAGGTCTACATTTCATATTCACATAACCTTTTGCCCACTACCGGCAGTCAATAATCAGATCCTAATTTCAACAATCATTTCAGATCTCGCGGGTCGGGTATTTAGTAAGGTTAGGTTCGCCATCATAGGAAACCTTAAACCTAAAAGACATGTCCAACTCACAATGGGTGTATGTCGGGTGTCTTTATCTCAACTCCTGCTTACAGATGCTCTAATATTTAGATCCTAACAAGATTCGATCTCAATCCTAATACGATGATTATCAATGGTAATCCTTCCAAAGGAAAGCGATTTTACAGTCTATCACCAAAGGTCAATCATTCAATCATAAAATAGTGCTTATAGTATTTTGTATCGTTACTTTACCTCGTCCCTTCGATTGGGGTGGTACACAGTACTCTCATCAAGATTCGTTCTTAATGACTTCTGAGCAAATCTCTAGAAATTAAATGCGAAGCGAGGATCTTGATAAAGATGTTCGATACAGGCACACTATGTTTACATAACTCTTTTGCATTTATCATTAACGGGAATGATATTAGCAGATTTGGTCAGTCTGTCGATGATGACCCAAATCGAATCAAATTCAGATGATGACCCTTGCAGTAGCTAGACGTTTACTAATGTATGAGGCAATGTCTGCCTTCATAATTTTTCATTAGTACAACTTCTTTAGACAAAGATACTTTTAGTCATAAATGACATAAATAGAATACTTATACTTAACCCAACATAAGTATATCTCACAATCCTCCATATTTAGACACTCACAAGTGGCCTTTTATACATTTAACGCTATCGGCTTCTCAATTCTAATGGTTCATATTAGCCGTGAAACCTTTCACTATTTATATTATCCTTTTTACAAACATCGTTTATTTTTATATTGTTTGGCAATTTATTTTTGCACCTTCATTATTAAGGAATACATTCTAATTTGTTCTTTATACTTCTTATATAAGGTGTCAGTAGTTACGTTCACCTTTCTTCATATTTTCTAAATTTTAATTCTACCTCAACTATTGTTTTTATCAGTTTTTACTCAATCCGACGTCTAAAGCGTCGATAATTATTACAACTAATTAAATATTAAATATTCAATTTTTATGAAACGTAAGCGTAAAAATTAAAATTTTTTTATTTTTTTTAGTTCGACCAATTATATAAAATGTTCAAAAATAAATTTGAATTTAATTAAAAAGATTTTTGTTGATTTATCCAAAATATTTAATAATATCCGTAATTGTTCGAAAAATCTTTGGTTTATACTTTGGTCAAAATTTTCTTAGTTTGAAAAGTAAAATGTATCGTTTCAAATTTCAAGTCATGGTTTAAATGATTTCCTCAATCCTTCTTAAGTTGTCTTGAGGTATACACAAACATTTACCCCTAAACAGAAGTTTAGTTAAATGGTTTGTGTATAAGGGAATAATCCCTTAAAATCCTTTGTTAAAACATTTGTCAAAATATATTTGCATTTTCTTTTTAGTATAACCCAAAGTCTTAAATGGCTCTAATTTGAAGAGTCAGTATAGATTCCATTATCTTTTTAATCACATAGTCCAATAATGTAAAGGTTTAAGTCTTTAATCTCATGTTAATTATTCAAGGTACATGTTTTTATTGTTCGGCCAATTCAGGGCAATCTATAAATAATTATTAACTCCTTCTTATTCTTATAAACAAACAAATGGTCCTTAATGATCGCAAGCATGAGTTTATCAAATTACAGCCTACACACGTGATTCACCAAATTTATGAATGCTACATGTGTATTAGTCAATCCAAACGTCACCACGTGAAACTCATAATGTTCATTACAAGTACAGGATGTAGTGATTGGAATACATAATCCTTTTTCGCAGATGCGAAGTTGATGATAACTATGCCATGGATCAAAAACCTTTAAATGATCGAACAAATCTTCCATTTCGAGTTATGGATATCGTTTTCGATTGTCAATTTACTCAGTTTACAGTAATCTATAAATATAAGGAATGATAACACCATAGATCTTCATAATGACGAGCTTGGTAGAATAAAAGCTTTCTCCGACAACTCTCTCAGTTGTACGGTAATTCTTTTAATTCAGATGGTGCTGTCGTACAACGCACACGCCACAGGTGCAGCATCGAGAATATAATCAAATACCAAATTCTACTTGCCTTAATGGCAAAAGTCAAGGAAATTCACCAATAAATACCTCCTAAAGTTTCAGATAACATAAACATCTTTTAACAAATTCATATTAGGTTCTTTCTAGATTATAATATCTATGATTAATTCGCAACCATTCACGGTAAAATTTCAAGTCTAAATGCAGGATATGGTCATCCATCAAGAATTATTTAGGTCACTTTTGATAATCAACATCTTATCATTTAGGGAAATTCTATTCGAGTTCCCATCAATTAAGACAATGTCGTCATGTCATAATCAATCAATTTATTCTATTGGCACTATCAACTTTCCAGTTTTATTGCCGTCGATAAGATGTGAACTTCTCAAAAGACTAATAATAACTCATAATCCTTTGCAAATTCATGGATATATGGAGACACAACTATTATTAAAAGAGTAAGGTCAACGCATAATCTACGTGAGAGAATTTCAAATCAGATATAGACGAAAACATTTAATGAATATGAATATATCCCATGTTTTCATAATTTGAGTACGCATTTGAAAGCTCCTCGGATCGTTACCCAGGTCATTCAAATATGAAATCTAATCAAAAGAAATGATATGAACGTCGATACATCCAGTCGGGTATCAACACTCGATAATCAGATACTTTTCCTAAGAATCTCACTACGGGAGAATTGGACAAGAAAGAATTGTCAATTGTTAAATAAGACAAGTTCCACAGATGAGTAAATTCGACTCATAAGAATAAATATTACGGGCACATATGTAGGTGTCCCTATCAATATGTCCCTATTTTTCACTTCTTGCAGATCTCAAAAAATTTAATCTTTCACAATCTTTAAAGAAAATGTAGTGTTTATTAATCAGTTTTATGGTGACTACTAATCAGCCTTGCATGGTTACTTCCAAATTGTATGTAGGCGCGCAACTATACACAATTTCAAGATTAACAATGCAATACTCAGTTCGTCAAAATTTTATCATCATGTTTATAATAAAAACGTTGTCATGCTTAATTCTTAAGTAAGAATCAAAAATAAATTTACAAAGATTTTCTTTGTTATAAAAACAGTTAAGTTTTCCAAGGTACTTTATAAACAATCTCATTTCGATAACAATCACTTATAAATCTTACTTTAAATAATCCTTATAGTGATTAAAATTCAATTTTTCTCAATGGATACGGTTTTATCTTATAAAAACAATGAGTGATCTGCAAAAGAGTGATGAAAGCTTGTACACCAAGAACTAACTACAATATGATAGGAAATGAGCTTTAGCCAAATGATCATGAGGTTCATGACCTCGATGGCACTCAGGAAGAATAATCCACAATGTAACTCAAATCAAGATGAGTACTTGTTCAATGGTTTCATCACTAATGCGAGCATCAGGATGAAGCAATAAAAAATAGATAAAATCGATATATGTAGAATTTAGCAATCAAAGGTAGTCTTTTCATTAATCTCAAACAAGTCAAATTGTACCGTAACACATTACGTGTCACTATGTCATACAATTCTCAGAACTCATCCCACCAACTGATATCTCAGTTAAGTTAGGGATTTATTTTTAAAAGATACCACAATGAATACTAATCTACAAGAGTCGTTAGGTGTTCCTCATGTCCCGGAAGAACCATCGGTCCCAATTCAGAAGAAGATTTCTTCAATTTATTTCTTGGACACTGGGCATCCTTGTCAGTGGACAATGGCCTAGGAACAACCCTTAACACGAACCTACAATCATTTAAAACCTCATAATTCAATCAGAGAACTTAACGAATTCTTCTTAACAATCTCATATTCCATACAGGTTAAGTTTCACTTTATTCAAGTTTTAACCAATTTTATACTCAATTCGATATCCTACCTCATTTTCCATACTTTCAACCTTATTTTTAGACCTTAATAGGGCAATAAAAGCTTGATATGATCAACACTTAATTCCAATCCTATAGCTCTTACAACAACAATTATCAAATGAGTCACTAGTATGAAATGACTTGATCATTCAACTAGACTTCTCGGAAAGGTACTAGTGGCATGAGGCTTTTGGGTAATGGTTCCAATGTCAGCCTCAAGTGCAACATTCACCCTTTCGATTCTCAAATTTAAGAATTGGGTGACAATGAATCAGATGACATCCTTCCAGGTGGTAACGTTTTGTCAAACTCCACTCTATAAGGAAAGATCGTCATGATATCGATATCGGTTTTAATCTCGCCAATTCTTTTTCAATATCACAATCAACTAATGTCTACATTTCTACGAATATCAACCATTTGTTGGGATCATAAATATCCACAAATTGGTTTAGATCTAGGATAGCTAGAATTCCTACGAGAATAGCTTCGATTAATTTACTAGGGGATTTAGGGTTTCTTGTGACAATCGACGTCATATAAATACCTCGTATAAATATCAAAATAATCATCAAACAATCATGTAATAAAATTACATCATATATATATATATATATATATATATATATATATATATATATATATATATATATATATATATATATATATATATATATATATATATATATATATATATATATATATATATATATATATATATATATATATATATATATATATATATATATATATATATATATATATATATATATATATATATATATATATATATATATATATATATATATATATATATATATATATATATATATAAAATAACACTTCTCAGTCTGGCCTTTTCGGTAACTCGGGAATTCTTGGGCATCGTTATAGTCGAAAGATTTTTAGACATTTTTAGAAAAATGTTTATAGTTAAAAGATTTTGAAATGTTTTATTCAAAACCTTGGTTTTAAAAATCTTTCGTTCTCTATAACGAGAGCTCTGGTACCAAACTGTAACACCCCCAAATTTATACAACTCAATACAGCGGAAGACTCGTTGGTGTTACGGGATAGCACATTACTCACATCATAGACAACGCATAAAAATCGCGTTGTTTAATAATAAAGCATTTCCATTCATAAATATCAAATTTACATAGGTCCCAAGTCATATTATTTCATACAAGTTTTACAAAGAATTTGAATGGAAAATATTGTTTAAGTGCGGGCCATGAATTCTTGTCTTCTTCCAGAGAATTACCTTCAAGTACATGAGATAAAACATGTTAAAAGAAAAGGTCAGCGATAACGCCGAGTGAATTCATAGAGTTTAATAAAATCCATCAATATAATATCAGTATAAAATTATTACTGAAAATCATTTTGTACAAATCATTTTAATAGGCCATAAAATAGCCAAAGTCATTTTATACAAATCTTCATTAAAATCATAATATAGGCGTTTGCCTTAAAAATCATTATACGAGCCAATGTCGTAAAAACAATCATACAATACGTCTTATGACGTTGTATGAAAATAAAAACCGTTATATGAATATGGTTATAAAAACCAAAACACGAACATAATATCAATAGTATGACCCTGTATTGCTAGTCATGCAATACATCGTAATTCGGAGCGTACAGCAGTATTTCGTTAATTTGAATTATTATAAGCCGCATGACATTGTTACCTTACTAAACCAACAACGGGTAGCTAACCCGATACTCAATTTGCCCATCTAAAGTAGCGTGTCGTCACAAAGGTCACGCTATGGAAATCTTCTCATACATAAATTCGCTTACCAATCAATGTGGCACGACAGGGTTCAACCGTCAAGGCGCGAACTGGGGTGATCGTCCCCAAATAGTACTATTATATGCATAAGCGTCTACCAACTCCCGGTAGTTCACAATTCATGCTAATGGGACATTTAGTGACATAACCTAACTTTAATAATCCATTTGATTTCATCTATCGGGTCCTTTAATCATTTATCGGGTCATAAAATCGGGTCATACAATCATTCGGGTCCAAATCAATAAACAAACAATCGGGACAAATGGTGTCCTATTTTATAAAAGCTAACATGTTATCTCCCTCGCGGGTTTATAAAACATTTACGAAAAAAAACATTTAAAAGAGTGCGAGGCTATGAACTCACGTTGATATGGGAAGGCGGGTTATCGGCAATTCGGACGTACGGTACGTGCTTCAATCAAGGAAACCTAGACAAATAATAATCGGTCTTAGACGTTTGTCCAATGACTTTATAAAAATAACAATTATGTATACATATGATGATTTTATATATATGATGATCAAGTGGGTTTACATATCCTCATTTACTCATTTTTGTGTTATGTGTCGATAACTTTTATACTAGTTTTCTCGTTTTACCTATTTACGTGTTTTAGGTCCAATAAGCCTATTATAAGTTTATTAACTTGTATTAATCCATTTCATACTTGTATTATCAGTATTTATACTTTACATGTTGGTACCAAATGGGTTAAGCCCAATAAACAAGTTTATAAGTGTTTTAGTCCATTTTGTTGTTTTATTAGTCCAATAACGTTAATTTAGCCCGTTAACGTCCATATGTTTATATAGTTCGGGTTTTATCGGTTTTTACTTGTTATATAGGTTTATATATCAGTATATGAGTTTTATAAAGTTCACATTAGACGGGTCCAACCGTCTAAGTTTTATTTAACAAAAACGTTAATTTTACGCTAATAGCCGAAAAGTCGTAAAAATCATATTTATAGTTTTATAACTTATAAAAATTAACAAGTTACCATTTTTATAAAATGTCCACTTATTTATCCTTATACATATTTATATAAATAAAATCCATAAGTTAGTGGGTTTTATTTTACATTTTATACAATATAATTTTGAGTGCTTATATAATAATAATAAACATTAATTCTCAAAATCTGATTTTTATTTTCATCTTCACCAAAACTGCCATATCTAGAGTTCTATATGGAGATAGAAGCTCAAATTTTTATGACATAAACTACATGATATCTGCTCCATTTAACTCTCCTATAGCTACTGTTGAATCATCTTCTAAGTAATTTCTAAAAATCGTCCAAAACTGTGAACTCAGATTTGTACTTTAAACTTGTTTTGATCATATCTCACTCATTACAATGATTCCATTGCATGGCCAACTCTCACATGTGTACAAGACCCATAGCTTACTGTATATCAAGCTATTCAAGTTATTTTACCAGTTTACCATATGATTCTTTACTGTTTTATACAGCCATCTAAATTAAGCAAGATTTTAACCTTGTTTCTTATAGTTTTCACCTTTTAATCATATTTATCAACACCAAATTCCCACACAATACTTTTATCATCATATAATCATCATATACATATACAATAGGAAATAAAATACATGATTACATAATAAAAATAACAAGAGGATGAGGAGGACAATCTTTATACCACCATGATAATGTAGGTTGATCAAAACATGGATTTTGATGGACAAACTTGTGATGCACCAAGACCATCTTCAAGACCACCATTCTTCATGAATACCTTGTGGAAAATCAGCCCCAAGACACCATGAAAACTCCTCCTTGGATGTTATAATCACCACCAATCAATAGGGTTTCAAAAGAGCTTCATCATATGTAGAGATAACATATGAATTCATGGTTAATTTTTGATCAAAATGGATGTTTAGGGTGAGATATGGGACGGCACAATTGAGAGGATGAGAGAAATGTGTAGTTGTTTGCATGGGTGAAAATGAATAAGTGGTTTTAGTTTAGTGGTTTTGATGTGTTGGTGTGAAGTGTAGCTTACACTTTAAGCTTAGCATGACATGTGTTGCTAGTTTGTGAAAGTTTTGACACATCATAAGATGTGTTGGTGAGTTTTGGCCGCCCCATATGTAGTGGGGTGGGATAAATTATTTTGTCCCATCCCACTAATTTACGGGTATTCTTCGATTCTAGTTTCTTCTATTTGCGTGCCCTCGGGTCGTTTTATGAAAAACGTTTTTATAAATTACGAATCAACGGCACAAAACGAATCTAATAAAAATTGTTCATCAAAAACGGAGTTCGAAAACGTAAATACGTAATCCTAAGGTTTCCGGTTTAGTCGTAAAGGACGTTAAAATAAAATCGTAAGTCCCAATCTCTTCTCGTAAATTTGTGAGTTTATGAACTAACACAAATTTAAAACTCCAAAATAATATTCATGGACTAATTTATTTTCTGAAATGTCGGACTGTCACCAAAGACGGTATATGTAAACGTAAGCACGTAACGTAGAATCCTCCGGCTTAGACGTAGTCGACGCTACTTCAAGACGTAAATCCAAATTACTTCCCAAAAATAAGTGAGTTCATAAAATAACATTAAAATAATGTTTTTAAATAATATCTGAGAATAAAATATCAACCATAAATTGACGGATTGTCACACCACAATCATTATGTTGTTGCTTTATTTGATTCGGGTGCTGATAGGAGCTTTGTATCCACTAAATTTAGTGCCCTTATTGACATTGAACCTATTGAGATAAATACCAGTTATGAGGTAGAATTGGCTGATGGTAAATTAGTGAAAACTAATAAGCTGTTAGAAGGATGCTCTCTAAATCTCTTAAACTATTCCTTTCCGATTGATTTGATGTTGATAGAATTAGGTAGTTTTGATATTATTATTGGTATGGATTGGTTGTCGTTGAATAATGCTACTATTTTATGTTGAGAAAAGAAGGTTAAGATTCCTCTTAGGAATAGGACGTTAGTAATTGATGGTAATCGAGGTGAACCCCATTTGAAAATCGTTTCATGTATTAAAGTCCAAAAGTACATCAGGAACGGTTGCGAGTTATTCTTAACTCAAGTGACTGGGAATGAGTCTAAGGAGAAACGATTGGAAGATGTACCTATTATCTGTGAATTTCCTGAGGTATTTCCTAAAGATTTACCCGGACTTCCACCGATAAGGCAAGTTGAGTTTCGAATCAATTTAATTCCTGGTGATGCACCGGTGGCACGCGCGCCTTACCGATTAGCCCCTTCTGAATTAAAGGAGTTATCTGAACAACTTAAGGAGTTGTCTGGTAAAGGTTTTATTCGACCGAGCTCGTCGCATTGGGGAGCTCCAGTCTTGTTCGTTAAGAAGAAGGATGGATCTTTCCATATGTGCATTGATTATAGGGAACTGAATAAGTTAACGATTAAAAATCGATATCCTTTACCAAGGATTGATGATTTGTTTGATCAACTACAAGGATCTAGGGTTTATTCTAAGATAGATTTGCGGTCTATCCGTGAAGAAGATATTCCTATAACTGCATTTAGAACTCGTTATGGACACTATGAATTTCAAGTAATGCCATTTGGGTTAACTAACGCACCTGTGGTTTTCATGGATTTAATGAATCGAGTGTGCAAACCCTACTTGGACAAATTTGTGATTGTGTTTATTGACGATATTCTAATCTATTCTAAGAATGAAGATGAACATGGAGAACATTTAAGGATTATGTTGAGTTTGTTAAAGGATGAAAGGTTGTATGCTAAGTTTTCAAAATGTGATTTTTGGTTAGATTCAGTGCAATTTCTTGGTCATGTGATTAACAAGGATGCGATTCATGTTGATCCTGCAAAGGTTGATTCCATTAAGAATTGGTTTGCACCGACAACGCCAACGGAAGTGCGAAAATTCTTAGGATTGGCTGGCTATTATAGGCGATTCATTAAAGAATTTTATTTAATAGCTAAACCCTTGACTAAACTTACCCAGAAGAATAAACCTTTTGTTTGGGGAAGTGATGAAGATGGAGCATTTCAGATATTGAAGCAAAAATTATATATTGCGCCAATTCTATCATTACCTGACGGAAGTGAAGATTTTGTAGTATATTGTGATGCATCTCTTAGAGCTTATGGAGCTGTTTTGATGCAGCGATAAAAAGTAATATCTTATGCTTCTAGGCAATTAAGGAAGAATGAGGAGAATTATACTACTCAAGATCTCGAGTTAGGAGCTGTAGTCTTTGCTCTTAGGTTGTGGAGACATTATCTGTATGGCACCAAGTGTACGGTATTCACCGATCAAAAAAGCCTACAGTATATTCTCGATCAAAAGGAATTGAACATGAGGCAACGAAGATGGATAGAGTTGTTAAGTGATTATGATTGTGATATAAAATATCACCCAGGAAAAGCCAATGTTATTGCCGATGCATTAAGCATAAAAGATAGAGAGCCTATCAGGGTACGTTCTCTAGTCTTGACCGTGCACAATAATTTGCCTGAGCAAATTAGAAATGCGCAAATAGAAGCTTATAAGAAAGAAAATTTTGTTAATGAAGGGTTCCGAGGAGAAAGAGATCCTTTAGAAGATAGAGCTGATGGAGTGAAATGCTTAAGAGGTCATATGTGGATACCTAAGTTTGGAGGCTTAAGAGATTTGATTATGTTAGAATCCCATAAATATAAATATTCCATTCACCCGGGATCAGATAAAATGTATCATTATTTGAAGAAGTTGTAATTGTGGCCGAATATGGAAGTTGATATTGCTATGTATCTTCTTCAATTCTTGACTTGTGCTAGAGTCAAAGCTGAACATCAAAAGCCATCAGGACTACTTCAATATCCAAAGATTCCTGAATGGAAGTGGGAGCGAATTACGATGGACTTTATCACCAAGCTTCCTAGAACATCATCTGGAAATAACTCGATTTGGGTCATTGTCGACAGACTGACCAAATCAGCATACTTCATTCTGGTTAAAGAGCAGTTCTCACTGGAGAAGTTGACTCGTATTTATCTTGAGAATGTTGTATGCAAGCATGGAGTGCCTGTATCGATCATTCCAGATCGAGATCCTAGATTCGCATCGATTTTTTGGAAATCTCTCTAAAGATCTTTGGGAACGAATTTCGACATGAGCACTGCTTATCACCCCCAGACTGATGGGCAGAGTGAAAGAACGATACAAACACTAGAGGATATGTTGAGAGCTTGTGTGATAGATTTTGGTAAGAATTGGGATAAACATTTGCCTTTAGCAGAGTTTTCATATAACAATAGTTACCATGCTAGTATTAAGGCTGCACCATTTGAAGCTTTGTATGGTAAGAAATGTAGATCTCCTGTATGTTGGAGTGAAGTTGGGGATACCCAGCTCACGGGACCGGAATTGATCCGGGAGACTACGGGGATGATAGTTCAGATTATGAATAGGCTGTTGACTGCCCTTAGTAGACAGAAAAGTTACGCGGATGTGCGGCGGAAACCGATGGAGTTTGAAGTGTGTCGCCGAGTAATGTTGAAATTATCGCCATGGAAAGGCATTATAAGATTTGGAAAGCGAGGGAAATTAAATCCCCGCTATATTGGACCCTTTAAGATTTTATCTAGACTAGGTCCGGTGGCTTACAAACTAGAGTTACCCCCAGAACTTCATGGTGTTCACAACACATTCCATGTATCTAATCTGAAGAAATGGTTAACAGTGAGTGATGAAAAAATTTCGTTGAATAAGGTTCGAATAGATGACAAGTTGCATTTAGAGGTTATGGATCGTGAGGTAAAGCAACTGAAACAAAGTCGGATACCTATTGTCAAGATATGATGGAATTCAAAGCATGGACCGGAATTTACATGGGAACGAGAGGATGAAATGTGGAAGAAATATCCGCACCTCTTTGATTTCAATAAGAAACGGACATCAAAATGAAATGGATCACGAGGACGTTGATCCCTTTTAGGAGGAAAAGCTGTGACAATCTAACATTTTTAGGTAGTAAATTATTTTCTCGTATAATATTTTTAAACTTATTTTTTTGTTGGTTGATGAACTCACAATTTACGGATTTAAATTTGGGCTTACGTGCATAATTTAACGTCCTTTACGACTAAACAGAAAACCTTAGGATTACGTATTTACGTTTTTGAACTCCGTTTTTGATGAGACAATTTTTATTAGATTCGTTTTGTGTCGTTGATTCATAATTTATAAAAACGTTTTTCGTAAAACGACCCGAGGGCACGCAAATCGAGGAAACTAGAATCGAGGAATACCCTTAAATTAGTGGGATGAGACAAAACAAGTTTTGTCCCACCCCACTCAAAAAGGACAGCCAAACAAGGACACCACATCATGAGATGTGGCAACCTTGTAACTAAGAAGGTAACACTTGTTAGCTAAAGCTTAACAAGTAAGCTACACATAACACCAAACCACAAAACCACTTTCACTTAAACCATTTACACATAGCAACTCATGCAAACTACTCTCAAAATCCTCTCACCCTCCCACCATTGCCGTCCCACTTCATCATCATACACCCCCATTTGATCAATTTTAGCCATAAACTTTGTGTTATCTACACATATAAAGAAGAAACCTTGAAACCTTGTTGACATTATAACATCAAAGGAGGTGATTTGCTTGTGTCCTAGGGCTGATTTCTCAACAAATATTCTTGGTGGTTGATGATCTTGAAGATAAATTTTGTGTACATCAAGAAGTTGTCATCCAAAAACAAGTTATAGTCTTGGTTGGTAAACAAGATCATCCTTTCCATTTTCTTTGTTATTTTTGTAAAGATCAAATGTATTTTCTTTCCTATTGTATATGTATATGATGAATATATGATGATAAAAATGTTGTGTGAGGATCAAGTGTTGATAAACATGGTTAAAAAGAGAGAAAACCATATGTAAAAAGGTTAAAATCTTGCTTAATAAGTTGGCTGTATAAAAACAGTAACTAACCAAATGATAAACTGATAAAATAGCATAGTGGAATCAGTATACAGTAAGTATTAGGTCTTGTACACATGTGAGAGTTGGCCATGCAATGGAATCATTATAATGAGTGAGATATGATCAAAACAAAATTAGTGTATCAATCTGAATAGAGATACTTACACTTGGATTGAGCAGTAGCTAAAACTTAGTTATTTGCAACACATAATATGAAGTTTATTTCATCCAAAAATGAGCTTCTATCTCCTTGTATAACTCAAGATATGATAAAAATGGTGAAAGTGAAACTAAAAATCAGATTTTGTTAAATTAAAGTTTAATAGTATTATATTAGCACTCAAATAAATATAGTATAAAATGTAAATAAAAACCGAATAACTTATATATTGAATTTATATAAATATGTACAAGGATAAATAAATGGACATTTTATAAAAATGGTAGTTTGATAAGTTTTATAAGTTATAAAACTATAAACATGATTTTTACGTCTTTTCGGCTAAAACCGTAAAATTAATGTTTTCGTCAATTAAAACTTAGACGGTCGGAACCGTCTAATGTACAATTTTTAAAAGTCATATACTGATATATAAGTACCTATTACAAGTAAAATCCAATAAAACCCAAACTATATAACATACGGACATTAACGGGCCAAGTTAGCCTTATTGGACTATTAATCCAACTAATTTGGCTAAACACTTATAAACCTACTTATTGGGCTTAACCCACTTGGGCCCAACATGTAAAGTATAATACTAATATTAAAAGTTTAAAATGGACTAATATAAGTTAATGGACTTATAGTAGGCTTATTGGGCCTAAAACATGTAAATAAGTAAAACTAGTAAACTAGTATAAAAGTTACCAATACATAACACTAAAATGAGTAAATGAGAATGTATAAACCCAGTTGATCATCATCATATGTATAAAATCATCATATGTATACATAATTATTATTTTTATAAAGTCATTGGACAAAAGTCTAAGACCGATTATTATTTATATAGGTTTCCGTGACCGAATCACGCCCGTAGCCGATAATCCACCTTTCATTATCAACGTGAGTTCATAGCCTCACACTCTTTCAAATGTTTTATAAAATGATTTGTAAACCCGCGAGGGAGATAACATGCTAGTTTTTGATAAAAATAGAACACAAGTAGTCCCGATGGTACGCTTAATGATATGGACCTGAATGATGCTATGACCCAATAAATGAGATAAAAAGGATTATTAGTAGTTAGGTTATGTCACTTAAAGTCCCATTAGCATGAATTGTGAACTACCGGGATTTGGTATACGCTTATGCATATGATAGTACTATTTGGGGACGATCATCCTAGTTCGCGCCTTGACGGTTGATCCCCGTCGTACCACATTGATTGGTAAGCGAATTTATGTATGAGAAGATTTACATAGCGTGATTTTTGTGACGACACGCTAACTTAGATGGGAAAATTGTTTGTCGGGTTCGCGACCCATTTTTTGTGATATTAAGGTAATAATGTCATGCGGCTAATAATAATCCAATGTAATCTAAATATCCGATATGATACAATGCAAATAACGATAATAATATTGCCTATAATGGTAATATTGAGGCTACGACCTCATGGACGGTTTAAGATGTATGCTTTGCTTTATATATTGCCTGACTAGCAATACGAGGACTTACTTCTGATATTATACTTGTGTTCTGATTGCAACGCTTATTTTATATAACGGTTTTATTAAACTCTATGAATTCACTCGGCATTCGCTGATATGATTTTTGCATGTTTTTATCTCAGGTGCTTGAAGGTAATACGGATGGAGATCGACTCTGATGGCCTACATTATAATAAAACTGTTCCTTCGATCTATGTTTTGTAAACTTAACGACCTGTATAATTTGGGACCTGTTGTACACTTGAAACTTTTATTCGAATGAATGTATGTTAAACCTTGTACAACCATTTTTATGTGTTGTCTATGATTGGAGTTATTGTGCTATCCCGTAACACTCTAAAGACTCTTCCGCTGTACAGATATGAAATTTAAGAGTGTTACATTGTCACTCAAGTTCACTAGCTCATCCTCCGCTTTGTAAGAATCCTCCCCTGAAGAGAGGACTCTAGCCTGCCTTATCCTAGTGTTGGTAGTCTCCAAATAACCAACCTCTCCCTTAATGATTTGAGTTCAAGGCCTTGACCTCTGACAATCTGTACAAGATCTGCATTTTGCTTTTTCAAGCGAATGTAGATCACCGTCAATTCTAAAGCTGATAATGGTTCCATTATGCCCTCCTCTATCATGGGGATATGACCCCCAAAGAAAGATTCATTGGGCATGGGAGTGGTCTTAATGATGTTGGGACTCTCTTGACCTGCTTCTAAGCTAGTGTCAATAATCCCAGCCCCACCCATGTCACCAACCACACTGGTGGTGGTGGTTCTCTCTACTACATGGCTAGGACCACTAGAGGAGAACACTCCAGTAGTGCTTTGGTGTTTCTTAAATCTATAGTCTTGTGGTTATGAGAATGAAGTGGAACGGGGGCCTGTTTGGGTGTGTGGGATATTAGTGTCAGCGTTTAGGTTGGTTGTGTCAGCCCCACATTATGAATGTCAGAGCCTGAGGGTTGAGGGTCCAGATCCATGTGTTGTGGTGATGGAGGTTGTATTAGAAGAGGGTCTGGCTGTGGTTGAGGTTGTGTAGCTGCTTGAATGACAGCTTGCATGGCTGGGGTGAGGGGAAGGTCTCTGAAAGAAGGGGTATTCATGTTGCCAAACACAGTTTTCTTTTGAGTAGGGACCTCATAAAAGTCATCATGGTCCCTACGACAATATCTTTCCTCATCAAAAACCATTTGTAAAAACCTAGGGTAAACAAGAGTCATCTTGTTACCCTTGTTATGACACATGCCATCAAAAATCATTTTGGAAAAATTAGATTTTTGCCCATTTGCAATGCAAACAAGAGCACAACCGATGTTTCGATTGATTTCATTGAAAGAAGAGCATTTGGGACTCAAACATTGAAGGATGACATGTATCAGGTACTTCCAGGTTGGAGGAAATTGTTGTTTAGTATATTTATTTATGTGCCCAACTGGGGGCAAAGCATATCCCAAGCCTTGAAGCCCTAACTCTAGCTCTGCTAGGGGAAGGGTTGTTATACCATCAGCGTCGTCAAGATGTAAAGCTTGATGAACTAGAGCTTCAGTAACAACCCATCTAGTCCCATGAACAGTGCCAAATAATGTAATCACTCCATCAATTGTTTCAGAATGTACAGAGTTCCAAAACTGCTTGATGTGTGTGTATTAGGGACAAGTAGAGTATGTGAAAGTGCATACCTTAGAGGAGACGCCATCAAATACCTAATCATCTCTGTGTATTGGGGGTGCAAAGTGTTATCTTCAACCATATAAGCCACCATATTATGTTGGCTTATAAACCCCAACTCCACATTAGCAGGTTTAAACCTTGGTGCCATTTTGAATGATTTGTGAAAACAGTAAGATGATAACAATGGAGGTATTAAGGTTTTGAGAATTTTAGCAGACAAGAATAGTAGTTACCCTGTTTGAAAGAAATGAGTCAAATTTATAGGAGAGGTATGAGCACACGATTGGTTGAAAATCGAGGCAGTTATATTCAAAAATTAATGATCACAATCTTGAAAATATATAACTTATCTCTTTCATTAATTAAAAGTTACCAACTCGCTAAAATTACGGCCCATATTTTCTTCAAAATAACAACTGGGTGGACCCCAATGTTTTTTAACGGTCAAAAAGTAAACGTCAGCGTGTAACGGCTATATTCTTGTCAACGTGTAAATTTTTCCATGTCAGTGTTTAATTTGGTCTTATCAGCGTTGGAAGTAAA
The DNA here is from genome assembly GCA_025667525.1 of Glebionis coronaria. Taxonomy (NCBI): domain Eukaryota; kingdom Viridiplantae; phylum Streptophyta; class Magnoliopsida; order Asterales; family Asteraceae; genus Glebionis; species Glebionis coronaria. Next base: position 270,476,666 of record CM046882.1, on the reverse strand, counting down.
ATATGTCAGCGGCAAAAAAAAAATTAAAAGTAAAAAGACCTTAACAAAGAAGTTTATCCTAATGAAGATAGCTCTTACACTGAAAATGACTGTAGGGTGGCAAGCACTGTCTAATCATGCACACTTGCATAAGCAAGATAGACATAATTGTCCTCAAGTGTCTCTTGCTAACCAAAGTTTTTAACAGTGAAGAAATCTCATATAAACTCTTTGTAACTTCCAAGGTAAGCCCAATTAAAAATTTACACCAAGTCACCCAACCGACCAATCTCAATTCTAGGCCAAAACGTCTTGGCAACATGCACAGTATATCAACTTTGCATGCTACAGTGTCTCAAGAACTAGAAATTCCAATTCTTACTCACCCGTGGACACAATCTAGAATTATGATAAGATTATCCTAAGAATACCCAAAATCCTAAAGGTTTCCTAAACCTCCCCTTAAACTAAGCTGTACATAGTTGCAAAATAATATGTGTATGACAAATTTTTATTTCAAGATAGGAATGTAAACATTCCAACGATCATAAATAAACATTTCACACACTCCTTGTAAGATCCAAGGATCCATAAGAAACTCTGTATCCAATTTTACTATGCTCACAATGCCTGCATGATTAGATGAAAAACCACAAAACTAACATGTTGCTGTCAGCGGCCATTTTTACACTTGTCAGCGTCAAAATAACCTCTGTCAGCGTTAGAAAAATAGAGTAGAAAATCTAATACTTTATAAAGATAAATAACAGTGCACATCCTGTAAATACTATATAATGATTTCAAAGACACATTTAGGTGAGATTGATCATTCCTATACTTGTTACCAAGTACTGGAACCTCCCAACATCAAAAGGTTTAGTTAAAAGATCAGCCACATTTTATTCTGTGTCTACCCTATCTGGATGTATTAAACCTTTTTCAAAATAATCTCTTATAAAATGATGCCTAATTTCTATGTGTTCAGTTTTAGAATGATGCACAAGATTCTTAATAATGCGTAATGTACTGTTATTATCTACAAATATCTTGGTATGCATAAAATTATACCCATAATCCAACAACTGGTTTTGTAGCCATAGAACTTGTCCACAACAAGCAGCTGCAGCCACATACTCTGCTTCAGTTGTAGAATTTACCACCACTGTTTATTTCTTACATTGCTAAGATATAAGTCTGCTCCCAAGAAATTGACATCCACCAGTTGTGGATATCCTGTCAAACTTATCACCTCCATAGTCACTGTCTGAATAGCCAATAAGCTCCATGGAGAATCTTTAGGATACCATAAACCCAAGGTGGGATAGCACCTAAGATATCTAATGATCCTTTTAACAACATGAAGATGACACTCTTTGGGAGTTACTTGGTGGCGTGCGCATGCACACACAGCAAACATGATGTCAGGTCTAGAGGCAGTACAATACATCAAGGATCCAATCATGGATCTATAATGTCTAATATCAACATCTTTTCCATCTCTAGTCTTTCCCCAAGGGTGTTCCCTATCCATGGGTGTGCTAGCCCTTTTTCATGAGGAGAAAAACCAAACTTCTTCAAGATCTCAGCCACATATTTTTCTTGAGAGATAAAGATACCATCTTCTTTCTGTTGTATTATAAACCTAGAAAGAAGTTCATCTCTCCCATTGCACTCATTTTGAATTTGTCTGTCATGAGCTTGGAAAAGTCTTCACTCATCTTTGGATTTGATGATCCAAAAATAATATCATCCACATAGACCTGCACAAGAAGAAAATCCTTGCCATTCTTCTTGGTAAATAGAGTTTGGTCTATGGTTCCCCTCTTAAATCCATTTTCCACAAGGTAAGTGGATAATGTACCATACCATGCTCTTGGGGCTTGATGAAGTCCATACATTGCTTTCTTGACTCTATACACCTTGTCTGGATTCTCTGAATCTTCAAAACCTGAAGGTTGCATAACATACACTTCCTCCTCAATTGTTCCATATAAGAAATCACTTTTCACATCCATTTTATAAACTATAAAACCCATGCAAGAAGAATAGGCTAGGAAAATCCGTATTGCTTCTATCCTGGCAACAGGTGCAAAAACCTCTTCATAGTCTATCCCTTCTTCTTGTGTATATCCCTGATCAACTTAACGTGCCTTGTTTCTGACCACAATTCATCTTTCATCCTTTTTATTCCTTATAACCCAACGTGTCCCAATACCCTTCAAGCACGTGCACTACTGTCACATGGCTGCGAGGGTTATCTAGCTACGGTTCATGACATGCATGCTGAATCCCCATCAATTCAGGATCAGTCGATAGTGTCAGAATTTCCAGATGTATTTCCATAAGAACTTCCGGGCATACCACCTACACGTGAAGTGGAATTTAATATCGAGCTCATCCCAGGAGTTGAGCCGATTTCCATGGCTCCTTATCGCATGGCTCCCATAGAGTTAAAGGAGCTGAAGGATCAACTGCAAGAACTTCTGGAACGAGGTTTCATTCGACCGAGCGCATCTACATGTGGCGCACCGGTCTTCTTTGTTAAGAAGAAGGACGACAGTATGCGTCTTTGCATAGACTATCGCGAGCTCAACAAGATTACTATCAGGAATAGGTATCCACTCCCACGTATAGACGATCTATTTGACCAACTCCAAGGGGCCAAACATTTCTCCAAGATTGATCTAAGATCAGGCTACCATCAGCTACGGGCTAAGGAGCAGGATATCGCCAAGACTGCCTTCCGTACACGCTATGGCCACTACGAATATGAAGTCATGCCATTCGGACTGACCAATGCTCCAGCAGTGTTCATGGATTTAATGAACAGAAGATTTTCTCAAAGTCCAAGGAGGAACACGAAGACCATCTTCGTACAGTACTATAGATTCTTCGCCAAAAGCAGCTGTATGCTAAATTCTCCAAGTGTGAGTTGTGGTTAGACAAGGTGGCATTCTTAGGTCACATTGTATCAGCAGAAGGAATCACTATGGATCCAGCGAAGGTTGAGGTTATTACTATGTGGCCAAGGCCGACATCAGCGACTGAAGTCCGTAGTTTCCTAGGCTTAGCTGGCTATTACCGTAGGTTCGTGGAGAACTTTTCCCGCCTAGCACTACAATTGACCAAACTGATGCAGAAAGGGGAGAAATTCGTCTGGACTGAAGAACGAGAGAAGAGCTTTGAGGACCTGAAGCAGAAGTTAGTATCTGCACCTATTCTTACTCTCCCATCTGGTACAGGTGGATTTCAAATCTACACTGATGCATCGGGGAAGGGACTTGGCTGTGTTCTCATGCAACATGGGAAAGTGATCGTGTACGCTTCATGACAGCTTATGCCTTATGAGGAAAATTACGCTACGCATGACTTGGAACTTTATGCAGTCGTGTTTGCATTGAAGATATGGAGGCACTACTTGTATGGAGAATCATGTGATATTTTCACGGTCCAAAAGAGCTTGAAGTATATCTTCACTCAACGTGAATTGAACATGAGACAGAGCAGATGGTTAGAGCTGTTGAAGGATTATGACATTATTCTGCAGTATCATCCCGGCAAGGCGAATGTAGTAGCAGATGCACTTAGCAGAAAGTCCGGAATGATCAACGACATTGAGATTAAGGAAGAAATCATAAGAGACTTGGAGTGACTATACATACAGATCATGGTACATGGACAACACGGTTACTGGGCTAATCTTAGAGTAGAACCTGAGTTACTCTCTAAGATCAAGGAAGCTCAGAAAGATGATGGAGAAATCTGGGCGATAATTCAGAATTTGGAGAAGCAGACAGAATTCAGAGTCGACGCAAATGGTATCTTATGGCAGGACACAAGACTTTGTGTTCTTGATGGTCAAGAACTCCGGGAAGCCTTGTTAACTGAGGGTCATAGCTCCCCATTTTCGATACATCCTAGTTCGACTAAGATGTACCATGACATCAAGCAGTAATTTTGGTTGACTGGTATGAAACAGGATGTTGCCACTTACGTCTCCAAATGTCTTACCTGCCAGCAGGTCAAGATCGAGCATCAGCGATCTGGCGGTCTCCTTCAACCGTTAGATATTCCAGAGTGGAAGTGGGACAAAATCACCATGGATTTTGTTACTGATCTTCCGCCAACCAAGAGGAAGCACGATGCAATTTTGGGTTATCGTAGATCGACTTACCAAATCAGCTCATTTCTTACTGATCCGCAAGGAAGATTCGGCCAGTAAACTCGCCGATACCTATATAAGGGATATCATGAGACTCCACGGTGCTCCATCCAACAGCGTCTCAGATAGAGATCCTTGATTTACTTCGCGATTTTGGAAAAGTCTGCAGAAAGCTTGGGGTACACAACTTAAGCTTAGCACGGCTTTTCATCCTCAAACAGATGGGCAGTCGGAACGAACGATTCAAACAATGGAAGACATGTTGAGGTCATGTGCGTTGGAATGGACGGGTGATTGGGACGATTATATCTGTTTGGTGGAGTTTGCATACAACAACAGTTGGCAAGCAAGTATCAAGTGTGCTCCTTTCGAGATATTGTATGGCAAAAAGTGTCGCGCCCCAATCTGCTGGGATCAGGTTGGTGAGTGAACACTTGAAGGACCAGAAATCATCGAGTTGACTAACGAGAAGGTCGCAGTAGCTAAGCAGAAACTGCAAGAAGCACGGTCACGTTAGAAGAGTTATGCAGACAAGCATCGTAGGGACTTACATTTTAACATAGGAGATCACGTTTTCCTTAAGGTTTCGCCGGCACGTGGTGTTAGACGTTTTGGAGTTAAAAGGAAGCTCAGTCCTCGATTCATCGGACCGTTTGATATCATTGAACGAGTCAGTGAAGTATCTTACCGTTTAGCGTTACCTCCACAGCTTTCTAAAGTACACAATGTGTTTCATGTGTCCTTACTCAGAGGTACCAGTATCATCCTCTTCACATGGTTTAGTATCCACTGGAACAGATTCATGAAGATCTCACTTTCATAGAAGAACCAAACGAGTTCTTGACAGACAAGAACGAGTCATGAGAAGCAAAACGATTCCATTCATCAAAATCCTTTGGAGGGATCATACCGAGCGGGAAGCCACTTGGGAAACAGAGGAGTCTATCCGGGCTTCGTACCCTCATTTCATATTTTGAATTCGGGTATGTTCTTCTTTTCCAGTTTACTTTATCTATAATTCGGGGACGAATTATTCTTTTAGGGGGAAGAGTTGTAAAACCCGCATGCTTTTACCATGAATAGTAACCTTAAGATCGTATGTACATGATTAGAACTTTCCTTTTATAGCAAGTTTACGTTTCACGAACAAATTACGTACGTGTTATAACACGATAAGTATTTATTACGTATTAACTCATGATAATTATTCCAATAATAATTATAATCACGAACATACGAACATGAAATCATGAACGTAAATTAATCACGAGCTAATATTACGTATGTATATATATTTATTACGAACACGAATAAATATATTAAGTCACGATTGATAACTAATCTGAACACGTAATTTACGAACACGAGAACACACTATTATTTTAGACACGAGAAAGGTTCGGGTTACCCCCATGTGTGCCCCATGCCGTGGCTACACCAAGACCAAAAGGGCCTAGCCCATTAATTTTACTAAACATGAATTAAGGAGGAAATTAGTTTCATATTTACAAAATATTGAAAACAAGAGAAACCCTAAATTTTTTCTTCCTTCTTTTGCTCCTTGGCCGTCGGGTTTACATCACCACAAAGGGTGATTCGGTTTGATGTTGGTCTTGATTTATTGCAAGGAATCATATGTGTTCATCCTTCTTTATTTCACGTAATTGGTATAACCTTTAACCTTTTTCTTTTTATGTTTTGATTTATTTAATCACATAAAATCATGATGTTTTTATTAAACTAATTAAAAACATTTAATATAAACATGTTCTAATCATGGGGTTAAATCCAATCAAGGGTTTAGGGGTGTTTGTTGTTTAGCTGACGCCTAACAGAGCCCCAAGGAGGTCTCGGCTTGGCTTATTTTCGCACCACCGAGACCATATGGTCTCGGTATGGTGGTGATAGTGTCACGGCAGCAGCAAGGGAAAGGGAAATCCCGACCTTGGTCGGGGTATGGTGATGTTACGGGTCCGGTTCATGGGTTTTAATCACGGGTCCGGTTCATGGATCATTTTTTTCAAGGTTTATGATTTTTACAAGTTATATTATTTTTACAAGACTTAAATTAAATTAATTAAAACATGAACATGATTAATTTAATTTACATTACTTAGGTTATTAATTTAATTATTAATTCATGAATTTTAACCTAAGTATTTATCTTTAATTAGACTATATAATTAATTAATTATTAAAACCATGAATTATAATTAATTAATTTACATGACTTAGGTTATATTATTAATAGATAATAATACATGTTTTAACCTAAGTATTTTACCTTATTTAATTAAAATCATGTTATATTTAATTAAATACTTTAACCTATAGTTTATTTAATTTACATGTAATAATTAATAAACTATACAATATAATCACATGACTTAGAATAATAATCAGTAAACACTTAAACTTATATAATTATTTTGATTATCCAGCTTATATCTAATTATGGAAACTTTCTATTTTTAGAGACTTATTTAATTAAGACAGCTAATCTATTTATGGAAACTTTCTATTTTTAGAAACTTATCTATTTTAAGCAGTAATTCTATTTTAGGAAACTTTCTATTTTTGGAAACTTTCTATTTTTGGAAACTTTCTATTTTTGGTAACTTTCTATTTTTGGAAACTTTCTATTTTAGGAAACCTGCTATTTTTGAAAGTTACTTATTATTACACAACAAGTATAATAATATATGAAATACAAGTAATACTTAATCAGAATAGACAGAATATACGATAAACACAGTATAAAGCTTAAATCAGTAAAACATGACACGAACATATAAAACAAGCTAAGACATGATATAAAACCAGTTATGTACTCAGTAATCAGATACTTATACACGTATGTATTTATGTAGCATTAGTGATACCGAAGTAGGACTCTCTTCCGTTCGTCTTCTTCGTTCACTGGACATAAGGTACGGATTCTCCGTCCTTTCAGTATGGACATTCTTTCCTTATTAGGATTCCCCGTATGCAGCCAACTGTTTTCCCTATTATATGTTTTATATGTTTTGATTGCTTATGTTTAATTAGAATACCTAAAGCCATATACATGCATGACCAGTTTCACCTAGTTATGGAGGTACCATAATCATAACACTGGAGGCACCAGTGTTATGACTTCACCACGACGGAGTGATAGCTCGTGGCGTCCCTTTAAGCTTTTGGGGATTTATTATATTATCAGGTGGGGCGTATGGTTGCATCCTAGTTACATGTTTTCAGCAGATTACTCAGTGTGAATGTGGTGCGTGCCTTGCATCCTTCACAAGGAGCTGATCCCTCCTACCTAAAACCAGTATATTAAATTAGAGGCAGCCCCTCTAATTTGCATGACGAGGTCACCCCTCCAAGTATTCATGCACGTTGATATTTCATAACTTATATTGGCTAACGGTAAAATATGTTAAATAGTTTTTACAAGATAAACATAAGGCTTTTCAAACTATAAAACCAGTTTTACTAAGATATATTTGGGTTATTCAGGACTTAGTTTCTTCCGCTGTTTCATGCTTCTATGCTTATATTATTCATGCTTTACTTGTATATCCGTGCACTGAGCGTATTGCTCAGCCGTTTTCCTTTTCATGTTCCCAAAACGGCAGGTACTCAGGGACGCTCGTAGACTTTAAGCCTACGTGCATATGGACTAGAAGCTTTCTAGCCTTCTTTACTTTATGCATTTTATCTATACTTTGATACTCATTTCCATGGACATTGTTTAGTCCTTTCATTTACAGTACTTATGTTTGTGTGTGATGAGTTCTACTTTTGGACTACCGATGTTTGATTCCGGTATTTCCTTTATGGTCATGTAATGTTTATACATTTATCCTTGTATGCTTTGATGACACGCCATAATCACGCGTGACATTCCATTTATCAAAATGGGGTGTTACACTGACAATTAAGGAAAACTTCAACCAAAGGCTGATATTGGTATTTTCATTGGTTATGCACCCGCAAAGAAGGCATTCCGAATCTACGATCATAATTCTCGTAAGATCCTCGAAACTATTGTTAGCCTCAAAATATTGATTCAAAAAGAATGTTCGGTCATATGTTTACTATGTATCGTATTTTAGAACGTTGTAATAGGTAGTAGGTTAGTCGTGTTTTACGGGCTTAACTTTAAGCTAAAGTTCATTCACAAGTAACTAAAGCCTAAAAGGAAAGCCTGGCCCATTAATATATAGCCCATACAAGCCCGCATGTGGGAGGACTGTATATACCCTCCTCCTAGCATGTTAGGAGGAGGTTGGTCATTTTCATTCTCTCTCTAATCTAATATTCACCAAGTTTCCAACCATTCTCTCTACTTTCTCTCTCTACTTTTTCTCTCTAGAGTTCATCTATCTTTCTTCTTTATTTATTATTTCATCATCACATATCTATGGGACAACAATTGGTATCAATCGCCATGGGATAGATTTGTGATTGGTTGTTCTTATTTCATTTGATTTATATGATTTAATCCCTAAATCATCTCGGATTCAATTTTTTTTTGTATTTTACGTGCTCTAAATCTTGATATAAATCTCCTACATAGTTGTGGTAGGGATTTGGGTGCTTTGGATTGGTTAAAATCACAGATTTCTAAGAAAAATCTCATCTTTTACTCATTTTTCACGAAACAGTAACCATATTGCGACACTTGTGCTTGAAAAACCATCGCAATGTACTAGGGTTTCTATATTGCGACACATATTGCGAAACTTGTGCTTGAAAAACCATCGCAATGTAATAGGGTTTCTATATTACGACACAAATTGTGATAGTTTTTGCCATAGGGTTTAACTTTGGTATTACGATAGATATTCTGTTGGTATTGCGACAGGTGTTGGTATTGCGACAGGGGTTGGTATTGCGACAGGTGTTTGAATTACGACAGGTGTTGTTAATGCGACAGGTATTGGTATTGCGACAGGTGTTTGTATTACGACAGGTGTTGGTATTGGTATTGCGATAGTTTTTGACATTGCGAAGGTTGGAGGATTTTTTTTATCATTCTGAAAATACACATCGTGTGTTTTTTGGTGTTGGAGATATTTTTAGTTTTTCGAGAACATTTTTTAAGGGATTTAAATTTTTTTTATCTTCAACAACAATTACTATAACATCTACTTAAGATCCGTATTCACTTTATCATTTCAAAGAATATTGAGATGGATTCTACTGTAGAATATTATGTGACGAACAACAACATCATGGTGGCGGGTAATAAAGAGAGACCACCAATGCTTGTGTCTGGTAGATATGATCAATGGTAATCCTTTTTTCTACGTTATCTTGACACAAAACCTAACGGTGATGCTTTAAGGAAATGCATTTTTATGGACCCTATAAATTCTCAAGGGTACAAGTTCCTGCAGTACCAGCCACATATACAAGTGACGAACAACCTGCATATGAACGTGATGAAAAGAGAAACGATCTCACACCAGAGAACCGTGCTTGTTTTGATGCAGACAAGGAAGCAATCTACTTAATTCTCAGTGGCATTGGAGAAGATATTTATTCCACGGTTGATGCATGCCCTGCTGCTAAAGAAATGTGGACGACTATTGAAAGATTACAACAATGTGAATCACTTAACAAACAAGATGTAAAAACTAAAATGATTTGGAACTTTGGCAAGTTTACTTCAAAGGATGGGGAATCAATTGATTCTCATTACTCCCGATTCTACAAAATGATGATTGACATGACCCGAAACAACATGCAAGTTTCCACCATGCAATTCAATGGCCAATTTCTACAGCAACTTCAACCAGAGTGGACGCGGTTTGTCACCTTGGTGAAACAACAACAAAAGTTAGACGAAGTTTCATATCACATGCTCTTTGAAATTTTGAAACAATTTCAGAATGAGGCAAACGAACTTCGAGCTGAACGAGTTACAAAGGTTGTAAATCCACTTGCTTTGGTGTCTACTACTCAACATTACCCAGATTATCGTTCTTGTGCTCCAAAGACCTACTCTACTCATTCATCATCACCACGATCATCCACTAAGTCACATGCTCTAACAAGATCACGAGGCAAAGAAGTTGCAAGAGCACCATCACCCACACATAAGCAATCATCCGAAGAAGACAGTGATGAAGAACTAGCTCAAAAGGATGGGGAATTCAAGCAAAAAATGGCTTTCATTATGAAGCAATAGAGGAAAATCTACAAACCCACCAACAACAACCTCCGAACATCATCTAACACGAGGAACAACTATGCTCAGATTCCTCCAAGGAACGACACACGAAGGCGTGTTGAGAGTCCTCCAAAGTATGATCGACAACCCGCTAAGTATGATAATCAGAGGGTTGCTACTTTTGTTAGAAATAGGGAAACTATTGGTACTCAAGTTGTGCAACAAAGTGGGATTCAGTGTTTTAACTGCAGAGGTTTTGGGCATTTGGCTAGGGAATGCAGGCAGCCAAAGAGGGTTAAAGATTATGGTTATCATAAGGAAAAGACTGTTCTATGCAAGAAGATGGAAGTTGGGATCAACTTATCAGCTGAGGAAGGAGAAATGCTTGACGACACAGACGATGAACTCTCCGACCAAGAACTCGAGGCACATTATTCATACATGGAAAAGATTCATGAGGTCCTTAACGTCACTGAAGATGACAATGGTCCTATCTTTGATACCGAGCCAATTGATAAGGTACAACATGATTATGAATATAATGTGTTTGGTGATACACATGAGCATAGTGATCTACCAACAACAATTACTGACACACGTATGATGGAAACGGTTGATAGCAATACGACACCCGATTCATCAGACATGTGCAATAATGAGTTTGAGGATGATCAACATGTAAATGAGTATGATGATGAGGAGTGTGTCGCACTTGCTAATTTAATTGCTAGTTTTCAAAAAGATGTCAATGAAACTAGAAAGAGTCAAAAGCAATTAAGGAAGGTAAACGCAGCGCTCACTCAAAACTTTGAAGAAAGCAAAGTCGCTCTTATATAATCTAGTGAGACCATTGATAGTTATAGGGCTCAGCTTCTTCAAATAGACAAAGAGCTTGATGGTTACAAAAGTCGTGTTATCAACGTTAAAAAGGATGATTTTGAAAATAAATACAACGAAGCTCTTGCTTTGTTAACTAAAGAAAAACGTGAATTTAATGTTTTATTAAGTGATGAACGTCAAAAACGTACCTTGCCACAACAAAAGTAAACGAACTTGAACAGAGGCTTTCTATGTATATCACCGATTCTCCTAAAATTCTTGACGAAAAGAAACAAGAGGTTGAAAAATTAAAACAAGAATTCAAAAATAGACAAGGCAAAGATACTAAAAAAGTAACGGAACTCGAAGAACGAGTCGATTTTTTGAAAAAAGTTGTTTATAAAACACATGAGACTATTCAAACCGTAAGAATGATAGCACCTCGGTCATTTTTCAAGGGTCAAGCTAGTTTTGAAAGTCCCATGTACCTCGAACAAGCTCAAGCGGCGAACCCTCACTTATATCTTGATGAGTCCGAATGGATCGATCATATTTACCCAGTAGTTAGGCTCGATAGTGAAGAGACTTCCATTTGGGATGAGGAGAGTAGATCACCGGTCAATAAAGAGTTTGTGAAACCATATAATTATGCTTATGAAAACAGTCTTTATGGTCTTTTCACTCCACAAATACAGAAGTCTCGTGAGGAATTGTTTCTTGAAAGCAAATAACGACGAATTCAATGGAAGAAAATTTTTGCCACTAAGAAATCAAATGTTTCTAAATATATTAACTATTTGCCTCTTGATGTTTCTAAAAGCAAAATTAGAAAAACAATTTGTATTCTTAAACATCACATTGATAATGTTCAATCAATTGTTGAAAGCGATTGGCAAAAACGTGAAAATGATAAGTGGAAAAAAGAGATTCCTCAAGATATAACTGTGCTTGTGAAAGAACTTTTAATACCAAATACGAAGATAATAAAAGAAAATGTTCTTGAGTTTCAATAATTATGTAACACCCTCAAATATTCATACTTTAGTTCAGCGGAAGAGTCGATGGTGTTACGGGATAACACATTACTCAAATCATAGACAACGCATAAAAATCGCGTCGTTTAATTATAAAGCATTTTCCATTCATGAATATCAAATTTACATAGGTCCCAAGTTATAGTATTTCATACAATTTTACAAAACATTTGAATGGAAATTGTTATTTAAGTACGGGCCATAAATTCTTGTCGTCTTCCCGAGAATTACCTTCAAGTACCTGAGATAAAACATGTTAAAAAGGTCAGCCAAAACGCCGAGTGAATTCATAGAGTTTAATAAAAACCATTAGTATATCATCGGTATATAATTATTACCGAAAATCATTTTTGTACAAATCTTTGTTGTAAATCATAATATAGGCTTTTGCCTTAAAAACCATTATACGAACGAATGTCGTAAAAACATCATACTATACGTTTTATAACGTTGTATAGAGTTTAATAAAAACCGTTAAATGAAAATGGTTATTTAAAACCAAAACACGAACATAATATCAATAAAAGATCCCGTATCGCTAGTCAGACAACATATTATAATTCAATTCGTACATTAGTAGTTTCAATATTGGATTATTATAAGCCGCATGACATTGCTACCTTACAATAACAAACAACGGGTAGCTAACCCGAAATTCATTTGCCCATCTAAAACAGCGTGTCGTCACAATAATCACGCTTATATAAATCTTTTCATACATAAATTCGCTTACCAATCAATGTGGCACGACGGGGATCAACCGTCAAGGCGCGAACTGGGGTGATCTTCCCCAAATTGTACTATTATATGCATAAGCGTCTACCAAATCCCGGTAGTTCATAATTCATTCTAATGGTACTTTTAGTGACGTAACCTAATAACTGAATCTTGAGTTAGTTAATAAAAAGGTTTTTGCTTGCAAGATCTCTCTTTGCGTTGCTCGTACCCAATTGATATATATCGTTGTTTCGTTCTCGGTATCTTCTCGAATCGATCACGGTCAAAAGTGGAATAGTTGTAATTGGTGACTAAAAGGGGGAGCTTTGGTCTAAATCTATTAAATTGATAAAGGCAAGCAATAATAAAATTAAACTAGAAACTAGAAATTCAACTTCAAATGAACAGTAGAAAATACCTTGATGAGAAAATTAAACTGCTCTAACTGAAACTGCTCTATTCGGAATTATTCTTTCTACGCGGAATATTTGCCTTTATTCGGAATCTTTCCCTTACTCGGAATGATTTGAAAATCCTATTCGGAAAATATCTCTATACGGAAAATATACTCAATTCGGAATGTAGGGCTATTCGGAAAATAGCCCTATTCGGAAAGTAAGGTTCTATGCGGAATAAGGAGGCTATTCGGAATATTTTTAGAAAAAGTTCTATTCGGAAAAACTCGGAAAAAGCCCTTACTCGGAATATTGGAAATATTCCGAATAACACAAAATGGAAACCCTATTCGGAATAATGGAATATTCCGAATAACACAAACTTCAAACCTTTATTCGGAATATATGAAAGTTCCGAATAGACACAACCCCAGATTCCCTATTCGGAATCTGGGCAAGATCAGCAAATGGGACGAAGAACAGTAAGCTATGGATTATACCAAACCAACTCAATCAAGTCAAAAGGTTTTACCAAATTAACCACAAACCATCTACTAACTACAAGGATCAAATCCCAATCATAAGAACACCAATTCAACAACTTTTTAGAATCAAGCTAGAACCAAATAGAACTTAAGAACTTGAAAGAAAAAGATGAAGAAGAACAAAATGAATCAAAAGATTAAAGGAAGGATTGTATTAATGTTTTAAGATTCAAATCAACAAAGATTAACTTACAAGATTGGAAGATAAATCAAACAAAAATTCAAACCACTCCTTAAGGGAGATGGTTCCTAAAAACTAGGAAGAAGAAAATAAAACTGGAAAAAGCAGAGAGTCTCGAATGTGTGAGTGGGGGAAGTATTTATGGGCTTCTCCCTTGGTTGGTGAGTGGGCTTTCTTCCTTTCTTTTTGTCTCCTCGTCTTTTCAGAAAAGTTGACGCTTTCGATTTCGATTCGGGATTTGTCGTCGATTAAATCCAACTCGTCTTTTAATTTATTCATTAAATAGATTCGAGTTTCTTCGACTTATGAAAATCTTCCGTCTTTAGTCCTTTTCTTCAATAAATCTTTGAATAGGCCCAATGACTTCAAATCTTTTGCATCTCTTGGATAGTAGACTTTATCTTGAGTCTTTTTCTTTGATAAATCCCGTGCATTCCCATGTTTTCTTCAATATTTATCCGGTTGGCTCTGAAAACACAACAAACACACAAACCACGCATAATTCCAAACAAATGACATTAAATACGCGTTTTGGTCTTGTTTTTGCAAGAAATAAGTGGTAGAAAAGATGGGTATTTTCACACCTATCAAATCCCCTACACTTAACCATTGCCATGCCCTCATGCAATGCTTAGTGATAAAGCAAATTTACATTTTTCTCATGATTAATCAACCTTGGCCTTATTTAAACTCTACTAAGCAACAATTAAAATACTAAGAGAACTTAAAACTTTTAAAATAAAAATAAATAAAAGGATAGAAATAACTTGTAAAGAAATCAAGGACTTACATTAGGGCTTTGGTGCTGCGAAGATTTATCACCCTCAAGTTTCACGTTCCCCAAACTAAGCTTAAAAACGAGATCATTGTTATTATAAGTTAGTAAATCAATCACTTACACACATGGCTTAATTAAATGCTTAAACTCCCTTATTCCTAGGTGTATCTCTTATATTTTATTTTTGTCTTAGAATGATCATGAAGATGCATTTTTGGACTTATTTCGATAGTTCATTTAGGCTGAAAGCAAAGTAGGACGATTTGATCAATAGTTAGCTAAAGGACAAAATCTCTTAAAACTGCTTCTCGGGATATCAGAAAGTTCATATCTTGGCATAACTTGGTTCACGATTTGAGACCTCTCTCAGGCCGATATTTGGCATGTACTTCATACTTCATATCTTCGAGAGACGTTCTTGAGATAATGGTCTTCTCATCATAATAGAGTTTCTTCACTTTGGAAACTTTTGAGGAGTACTCCACTTTGTTGACCACGACTTCATGATTATTTCTTCAATCTCTAATTGGGATTTTGAGATACAACGATCCGCCTCCTTTTCGGACTTGGATCTATTTATCCTCATACCTTGTTAGGGTCTTTTTGGATAGACTTCTCCATCATCTTTGTCGGAGTTGATTGCTTTTCGTCGTGAGTCTTGATCCTTCATATTGATTTTGGAGATAATGCTTTTCACATCACTTTTGGATCTTCAGCAATAAAATTGAATCCTCATGCCTTGTTAGGGCCTTTTCGGACTCGCCAATCTTCGCGCCCCGCTTCATAAGTTATGCCTTGGCTATGAACTCTCGTCATTACCGAGCAACTTTTAAACGATCTTGGGCTAGAAGCTAAGTAACCTTTCAAATTGTATGACCTTACTTATTGCAGATAAATTATTAGCAAGTGGTGGGAGAATAGGCAAATAATTACACCAAGTGAGCTTGTATAAGAATACCGACTTATAATTGACTCTATCATTTCTCGTCCTCCACAATTTAAAAATCTCAAGTAATGAGACTCGTGGATGCTTAGCCTAATAAACCAATTAAGGTCTACATGGTTAAGGATACTAGCTAGAATAAACTAGAATAAGTCTATTCGGGTTGAGTCAAAATAAACGCAACGGGCCTAATATGTTCAAGATTTCAAAACTAGCTACAACACTTTATTAATATTTTTGACTTTATTGCGGGATATATACATATGAAAGCAACGATAAAAATTTAAAATTTACGACAAAATGGCCAAAGTTAATAAAAAATTTGAAAAATGTTGAAAAATAGGATTTTCCGGTTAAATGAAGGCATTTTAATGGGAAAGTCCACTTAAAACTTCGATAGAAGTCCCCCCTACACTTAAGATAAACATTGTCCTCAATGTTTAAGCATGTGGAAAAAGTTTCCCCTACACTTATGACATTGTGCACGTTGGTTAACTCAAGTTAAGGAAAAGACGACTAAAGTGATCAATTTCAAATGTGAGTATAACGAAAATTGAATCACGATAGTTGAGAGATAGAACCAGATTTCGGATAACATGGGATCACGGTTCTTCAAAGATTCCAAGAGTGCAATAGTCCCTGTAATCACATCACCATCCAAAAACAAGCAACCTATATAGCTCCCCCTACACTTATGATGAAAAACGGGAAAGAGGGATAGATACCCGGGTTGCCTCCCGAGGAGCGCTTGTTTTTGTTTACCGAGTCGCGAGCCTGACTCGGTCCCGAACTAATTCAAGGGAAACGTGGTGAGGGATGGAATCATCTCCTTAGAGATGTCCTCACCAACGTACAACTTCAAACGCTGGCCATTCACCTTAAAGTTAGGCCCATTTGGCTGAGAAAGCTCAATGGTGCCATAGGGAAAGACATTGGCGATGGTGAATGGACCAGACCAGCGGCTCTTCAACTTGCCTGAGAAGATCTTCAACCGAGAGTTAAAGAGCAAGACTTGATCACCAACGTTGAACTCTCGGTTCTTGATTTTAGCATCGTGGATAATCTTGGTCTTCTCCTTGTAAATCAATGAGTTCTCGTAAGCTTGATTCCTCAATTCTTGAAGCTCGTTGAGTTGAATCTTCCGAAAATCACCGGCTTTGTTGATGTCGAAGTTAGCCCACTTCAAGGCCCAGTATGCCTTATGTTCCAGCTCGATGGGAAGGTGGCAGGCTTTCCCATACACAAGACGATAAGGTGTACAACCAATCGGCGTCTTATAGGCGGTACGGAAAGCCCACAGAGCATCATCAAGTTTATCGGCCCACGAGGCACGATGCTCTCCCACAGTACGTTCCAAAATTCTCTTCAATCCACGGTTGGATATCTCGGCTTGACCGTTGGTTTGAGGATGATAGGCGGTGGAAAGACGGTGATTGACACCGTACTTAGCCATGACTCTTGCAAATTGATCGTTGCAAAAATGAGTCCCGCGGTCACTGATAATAGCACGAGGAACACCGAAACGAGCAAACAATTGTTTCAAGAAATTACAAACCACCCTCGCGTCGTTAGTTGGTAAAGCCTTTGCTTCAACCCATTTAGAAACATAGTCGACAGCGACAAGGATGTATTTGTTGCCTTTAGAAGATGGGAATGGCCCCATAAAGTCGATGCCCCAGACATCAAAGATTTCACATTCTTGTATGAAATTTTGAGGCATCTCATCTTTATGTGTGATCTTGCCTTGTTTTTGGCAAGCATCACAATGTTTAACCATCTCGTGAGCATCACGATAAATGGTGGGCCAATAGAATCCCGAGTCAAACACTTTTTTGGCGGTGAAGTTGGGACCAAAGTGACCACCGGTGGGTCCTTTGTGGCACGCTTGGAGAATATCAAAAGCTGCCGGTCCGTCAACACACCGACGAATAATCAGGTCAGCGCATTGTTTGAATAGAAAAGGGTCCTCCCAGAAGTAAGTCTTAACATCGTTCAAGAACTTCTTCTTTTGTTGGGATGTTAACCCTTGGATGAGAACACCACCCGCTAAGTAGTTTGCAATATCGGCAAACCACGGGGTGCCATCAAGATTGGGATTGATCGACATTAAGGTTTCAAGGGGAAAAGAGTCATTGATCTCTTTGTTCGGATGGTCCCCTTGATATGGATCCTCAAGTCGGCTCAGATGATCCGCGGCCAGGTTTTCAGCACCCTTCTTGTCACGAATTTCAATGTTGAATTCTTGAAGGAGTAAAACCCAGCGGAGAAGTCTTGGCTTAGAATCATTCTTGGTCATCAAGTACTTCAACGCGGAGTGGTCCGTGTATACGATGGTGGTGGATAAAACAAGATAGGGGCGAAATTTCTCAAAAGCATAGACAACAGCTAAAAGCTCTTTTTCGGTTGTCGTATAATGCAATTGGGCCCCCGTCATTGTTTTGCTAGCGTAGTGGATTGGTTGGAAGTGTTTATTCACTCGTTGGCCCAAAACCGCACCAATAGCAAAGTCGCTAGCATCGCACATCAATTCAAAAGGCAGCTCCCAATTAGGGGTAACCAAGACCGGTGCCTTAGTCAGCTTATCCTTGAGAAGATTGAATGCTTCGAGACACTCTTTAGAAAAGATAAAAGGAGTATCTTTTTCCAAGAGGTGGGTCATCGGGCGAGCGATTTTAGAGAAATCTTGAATGAATCGACGATAGAAACCCGCATGACCCAAAAAACTTCTCACACCCTTCACGGTTGAAGGTGGAGGTAATTTGGCTATGACATCAACTTTAGCACGGTCGACTTCAAGACCGGCTTTAGAGATTTTGTGTCCTAGCACAATGCCTTCTTTTACCATAAAATGGCATTTTTCCCAATTTAGAACAAGGCGAGTGTCTTCGCACCGCTTAAGCATGCGTTCCAAATTGGCAAGGCAAGCAGAGAAAGAATCCCCGAAGACCGAGAAATCATCCATGAAGACTTCCATGGTTTGCTCAACCATATCATGAAAGATAGCCAACATGCACCTTTGGAAAGTCCCGGGGGCATTGCATAAGCCAAAAGGCATTCTTTTATAAGCAAATGTGCCGTAGGGACAAGTGAATGTTGTCTTTTCTTGATCTTGGGGATCGATGGGTATTTGAAAATAACCCGAGAAACCATCCAGAAAGCAGTAATATTCATTACCTGCTAGACGTTCAAGCATTTGGTCCATAAAAGGTAGAGGAAAATGATCCTTTCTCGTGGCATCATTGAGTTTGCGGTAGTCTATACAAACTCTCCACCCAGTAACGAGGCGGGTAGGAATTAACTCGTTGTTTGCATTGGGCACAACGGTGATTCCGCCTTTCTTAGGCACACAATGGACTGGACTAACCCATGGGGAATCCGAAATAGGGTAAATCATACCCGCATCAAGAAGTTTGATAACCTCTTTTTTGATGACGTCATGGATTTTAGGATTCACCCTTCTTTGGCTCTGAATAGTGGGCTTAAAGTCGTCCTCCATGAGAATTTTATGTGTGCAAAAGTGAGGATCAATTCCGCGAATGTCGGAGATTTTCCAAGCGATAGCGCGTTTATGCTTCTTCAACACTGCAACAAGTCGGGCTTTTTCGTCTTCTTTCAGATCCTTAGCGATGATAACCGGTAACTTCTCGTCGTCTTCTAGGAAAACGTACTCAAGATGAGGCGGTAGGTCCTTAAGCTCGAGAGTAGGAGGATCCTCAATAGATGGTGAAACTAACGATGGATCATCATTAGTCACCTCTTTAGGAGTAGGAGGAGACAATGGGTCCTCATTGAGAAGTCTCTCAATAGTACGAATATCTTCATCCCAATTGGTGGACGAATTATCATACTTAATATCGAGAGGACCCAGGCTAGCTTCGAACTCATCTAAGTCACTTTCTCCAAAAGGAGTAAATGCTGGAGCAATTGAGGCAACGGTTTCAACAATGGGTAGAGAAGAGAGAGTACTTTTGCAAGCATCATAAAAATGTTCTTCACAAGCCTCATCGAGAACATCAATAGCATTAACACTCTCATATGAATAAGGTTGTTGAGAAATCTTACCCATGTTGAAGACAATTTGATCGTCACCAACTCTCATGATTAATTCGCCTGCGGCTACATCAATGAGAGTGCGACCGGTCCTCAAGAATGGACGTCCAACGATTAATGGAACACGAGGGTCCATTTCGTAGTCAACGACGACAAAATCAGCCGGGAAGGTGAATTTATCAACGCCAACAAAGACATCTTCGGCTATCCCCACTGGATAAGCAACCGTTCGGTTGGCTAATTCCAAAGTCATTCGTGTGGGGACTAGCTCGGGGAGAGATAATTGCTTCCAAACACTTAAAGGCATTAAGTTTATACTGGCACCTAGATCGGCTAGGGCCATGCAATTCTCTACTCCCGGGAAGTTGCAAGGAATCAAGAAGCGACCCGGATCACCAAGTTTGGTGGGCAATTTCCTTAAGAGCACTGCGGAGCAGTTCTCATTAAGTTGGGTCTGAGCAATGTCAAGAAGCTTTTCTTTATCACTGAGAAGATCTTTAAACATCTTAGCATATTTGGGCATGTGAGCGAGAGCCTCGGCAAAGGAGATGTTAAAATTCAATTGTTTAAACATTTTTAGGAAGTTTGAAACTTGAATATCATCCTTGCTCTTTTGCTTCTCTTTCCTCAACCTTGCAGGATAAGGTATATTGGATGAAGAAGAAGGCTTTAAGGGGATAGGATCACTCACAACCACGGGTGATGGGGAAATGGGGATAGAAGGTGAAGGAGGTGGAGAAAGTTGCTCTTTTTCCTTGTTCACAATCACCGGTGGAGGTGTAGGAAGCTCGGGTTCCATATAACCTTTTCCACTACGAGTGGTGATTGCTTTCATCTCCCCTCTTGGATTTGCAACGGTATTACTCGGAAGAGTACCCGAAGAAGAGGGTTGATTACCTTGGATGAGCGAACCAATCATATCACGAAGGTGAAGAGCTTGATTATTGAAAGAGTTTTGCATGTTGGTATTAATAGCATCGCTATGTTTGGCCATATCATTCCTTAGCTCGGCTCGAATATCGCTTCCTTGTTTCACCATGTCATTCTTCAAGTTGACAAACTGACTCTGAAGATTCGTCACCATTTCACGATTGGTCTTCATGAATGACTCGACGTCGGGATTCACTGCCATCGGTTGATTGAGAGGTGGAGCTTGGTAAGCTTGCGAATTTCCTTGAGTTTGGTAGGTATTTCTTTGGGACGGATATTGGTTTTGAGCACGAGGTTGGGATTGGTTGTTTCGGTTATAGTTTTGTTGTTGGGTTTGGTTTGCAGGAGGGAAACCGGGAGGTGCAAGATAATTGTTGGAACGATAACTTAGCAAGCTACGGTCTCCTTGAGGGCGAGCTTGATAGCCTCCCGTGGGATATGTACCGTATGCTGCGTTAACGTTTTCAGCATAATTGCCTTGAGTGGAAGGACAATCAGTATAAGAATGAGGACCACCACATGTGTCACAAGACATAGCAACGGCTTTAGCTTGTTGAAAGTGGTTTGTGGCCATGGTCATGAAATTTTTGTTCATTTCAGCAAGTTGTCGAGAAATTTCAGACATTTCAGGATTGGAGGTAGTAGAAGAAACATTGACTCTCGAGTTAGATCTTGAGGATGCGGATGAATCCCAATTCTTATGGTGAGTAGTCATGTTTTCAATCAACTCTCGACACTCCTCTGGTCTCCTTTTCATAAAAGTACCACCGGCGGCGGCATTGATCGTGTCACGATCACGAAAGGTGAGACCATTATAGAAGGTGTCAATAAGAGTGACGGGGAGCATATTGTGATTAGGACAGCGGTCGATCAAATCATTATAACGTTCCCAAGCATCGAAAAGCGATTCATCATTCTCTTGCATAAATCCACTGATTTGGTTACGAAGGCTAGTGACCATGGATGGGGGAAAGTAGCGCGATAAAAAGCGTTGAGTCATGTCGTTCCATGTATGAATAGAATTCTTAGGAAGACGGTCAAACCATTTTTCGGCATGGTGAGAAAGCGAGTGAGGAAAGAGTTGGAGGCGAAGGTCATCCATAGAAACACCGGGAGATTTCATGCTTTGGGTAATAGTGATGAATTTGTCGAGGTGTTTGTTGGCATCATCATCCGGAATTCCGCGAAATGGATTCGTTTGTACTTGCTGGATCATGTGATGCTTCAACGAAAACTCCTGAGCCGTGACATGCATCGGTGCAATCGGGCCTCCACGTCCGTTCATTGTAGGTTGGCATAGCTCCTCCATGGTTCGTAAGTCGGGTGGATTATTCATATTTGGGTGGGGTGGGTTATTATTATTATTGTTGTTTTGGGGGGGTGGAATATTATTGTTGTTGTTGTGTACACCTGCCATGTCTAATTGTTCGAGAGTCTCGGGCTCTGAATAAGACGTGGATCGAGTACGCATACACTAAAAAGAAAATGCAAGAGAAAATATTTTTGGTTTTTATAGGTTTTATATTGTTTTTGTGTTTTTGGAAATTGTATATTTTTATGGATTTTTTGAAAATTGTTGTGCTTGAAAATAACGTTCCCGAAAGAACGGATCCCAAAATCCAATTTTTCTCACAAGAAACCGTTGATCCTTACGAAAAGAGCCGGCAGCGGCGCCATTTTAATAACTGAATCTTGAGTTAGTTAATAAAAAGGTTTTTGCTTGCAAGATCTCTCTTTGCGTTGCTCGTACCCAATTGATATATATCGTTGTTTCGTTCTCGGTATCTTCTCGAATCGATCACGGTCAAAAGTGGAATAGTTGTAATTGGTGACTAAAAGGGGGAGCTTTGGTCTAAATCTATTAAATTGATAAAGGCAAGCAATAATAAAATTAAACTAGAAACTAGAAATTCAACTTCAAATGAACAGTAGAAAATACCTTGATGAGAAAATTAAACTGCTCTAACTGAAACTGCTCTATTCGGAATAATTCTTTCTACGCGGAATATTTGCCTTTATTCGGAATCTTTCCCTTACTCGGAATGATTTGAAAATCCTATTCGGAAAATATCTCTATACGGAAAATATACTCAATTCGGAATGTAGGGCTATTCGGAAAATAGCCCTATTCGGAAAGTAAGGTTCTATGCGGAATAAGGAGGCTATTCGGAATATTTTTAGAAAAAGTTCTATTCGGAAAAACTCGGAAAAAGCCCTTACTCGGAATATTGGAAATATTCCGAATAACACAAAATGGAAACCCTATTCGGAATAATGGAATATTCCGAATAACACAAACTTCAAACCTTTATTCGGAATATATGAAAGTTCCGAATAGACACAACCCCAGATTCCCTATTCGGAATCTGGGCAAGATCAGCAAATGGGACGAAGAACAGTAAGCTATGGATTATACCAAACCAACTCAATCAAGTCAAAAGGTTTTACCAAATTAACCACAAACCATCTACTAACTACAAGGATCAAATCCCAATCATAAGAACACCAATTCAACAACTTTTTAGAATCAAGCTAGAACCAAATAGAACTTAAGAACTTGAAAGAAAAAGATGAAGAAGAACAAAATGAATCAAAAGATTAAAGGAAGGATTGTATTAATGTTTTAAGATTCAAATCAACAAAGATTAACTTACAAGATTGGAAGATAAATCAAACAAAAATTCAAACCACTCCTTAAGGGAGATGGTTCCTAAAAACTAGGAAGAAGAAAATAAAACTGGAAAAAGCAGAGAGTCTCGAATGTGTGAGTGGGGGAAGTATTTATGGGCTTCTCCCTTGGTTGGTGAGTGGGCTTTCTTCCTTTCTTTTTGTCTCCTCGTCTTTTCAGAAAAGTTGACGCTTTCGATTTCGATTCGGGATTTGTCGTCGATTAAATCCAACTCGTCTTTTAATTTATTCATTAAATAGATTCGAGTTTCTTCGACTTATGAAAATCTTCCGTCTTTAGTCCTTTTCTTCAATAAATCTTTGAATAGGCCCAATGACTTCAAATCTTTTGCATCTCTTGGATAGTAGACTTTATCTTGAGTCTTTTTCTTTGATAAATCCCGTGCATTCCCATGTTTTCTTCAATATTTATCCGGTTGGCTCTGAAAACACAACAAACACACAAACCACGCATAATTCCAAACAAATGACATTAAATACGCGTTTTGGTCTTGTTTTTGCAAGAAATAAGTGGTAGAAAAGATGGGTATTTTCACACCTATCATAACCTAACTAATATTATTCCATTTCATTTCAATCATCGGGTCATATAATCATTCATCGGGTCATATAATCATTCGGGTCCATATCAATAAGCATACTATCGGGACAACTGGTGTCCTATTTTTATTAAAACTAACATGTTATCTCCCTCGCGGGTTTATAAAACATTTCAAAAAACATTTAAAAGAGTGCGAGGCTATGAACTCACGTTGATTGGGAAAGGCGGTTTATCGGCGATTTAGATGTACGGTACGTGCTTCAATCACGGAAACCTAGACAAATAATACTCGTCTTAGACTCTTGTCCAATGACTTTATAAAAACAATGGCTATGTATATATGATGACATTATAAGTATGATGATGATCAAGTGGGATTTTATCTCTTCATACACATAATAGTGTTATGTGTTAGTCAAATTTTTGACTAGTTATACTAGTTTCAACTTATTTATATATATTGAGGCCCAATAAGCCCATTAAAGTCCAATATCATTTTATTAGTCCATTTATATTTTTAAGACCAGACCTGTACTCATATGTTCGGCCCAAGTGGGTTAAGCCCAATGAGTAAGTCCATTAGTGTTTAGCCAAGCTAGTTGGGCTAATAGTCCAATAAGGCTACTTTGGCCCGTTAATGTCCATAAGTTATAAAGCTCGGGTTGTATCAGATTTTACTTGTCAAATGTACTTATACATCAGTAGATAAGTTATAAAAAATTTACATTAGATGGTTCCGACCGTCTAGGTTTTATTTGACGAAAACGTTAATCTTTCGGTTTTAGCCGAAAAGACGTAAAACTTATGTGTATAGTTTTATAACTTATATAACATATCAAATTGAAATTTTATAAAATGTCACATTTACTTATCAAATTATATAACTTATTTATAAGTATTATATAAGTTAGTGGGTTTTAGGTATACATTTTATATTAGTTTTACTTGAGTGCTAATTTTATAATATATACTTTTATTTTCCAAATCTGATTATGAAACTCACTTTCACCATTTTTACCCTATCTTGAGTTCTACAAGGAGATAGAAACTCATTTTTAGGCAGCATAAACTACATAATATGTGATACAAATAACTACTTTTAGCTACTGCTCAATCATCCTATAAGTGTCTCTAATAATTCGTCCAATACAGACTATACAGATTTGAAGCTTAATAACGTTTTGATCATATCTTACTCATTTTATGGATTCCATTGAGTGGCCAACTCTCACATATGTAAAATTCATATACCTTAATGTATATTAAATAATACAAGTCATTTAACAAGTTATCATATGTTTCTTTACTGTTTTATACAGCCTACAATTTTGGTCATGATTTCAACATCTTTACATGTAGTTTTTAATCATTTTAACCAAATTTGTCAACACAAAATCCCCACATAATACTTTGATCATCATTCATAATCATATACATATACATATAAGAAGAAAGTACAAGATTATATATACAAAATAACAATAAAATGGAAGGAATGATCTTGTTACCAACCAAGATAGTGAAAGTTAAGATCAAGGCTTGGTTTTTGATGACAAATCATGTGATAAACCAAGACCATCTTTTAGATCACCCAACTATAAGAACACCTTGATGAAAATCAGCCCTAGACTCCAAGGAAACTCCTTTGTAGATGTTAGTATCACCTCCAATCACTAAGACTTCAAAAGGCCTTCATTTTATGCAAGATTAACACAATATTTCATGGTTGAATTTTGATCAAGTGGTGGTGTTTATGGTGATGTTGGATGGCAACATAGAGAGAGAAAAGAGAGAGTTGAGTTGTTTTGCATGTAAGAAATGAAGTAGCTTGTTTGTAGTTAGTAGTTTTAATGTGGTTAAATGGTTTTGCAAAGTGCATAGGACAAGTGTCCTATGTATAAAGAAAAATTGACACCAAAGGTGGTGTTGGTGATTATCTTATACGCCACATGTATGGGGATGGGCAAGTATAAACTTGTCTCATCCCCATTAATTTACGGGTACTCATCGATTCTAGTTTCCTCGATTTACGTGCCCTCGGGTCGTTTTACGAAAAACGTTTTTATAAATTATGAATCAATGGCACAAAACGAATCTAATCAAAATTGTCTCATCAAAAACGGAGTTCAAAAACGTAAATACGTAAACCTAGGGTTTCCGGTTTAGTCATAAAGGACGCACGTAAGTCCTAATCTCTTCTCGTAAATTTTTGATTTTATGAACCAGCACAAATTTCAAATTCCAAAATAATATTCAAGGATAAATTTATTTCCTGAAATTTCGGACTGTCACCAAAAACGGTGTATGTAAACGTAAGCACGTAACGTAGAGTCCTCCGGTTTAGACGTAGTCGATGCTACTTTAAAATGTAAACCCAAATTTCTTCCCAAAAATGAGTGAGTTCATAATATAACATTCAAATAATGATTTTAAATAATAGTTGAGAATAAAATATCGACCATAAATTGACAGATTGTCACAGCATTTACCCCTAAACATGATCTTTGTCCTTAAAGATCAATTTATGTTACTACTCGCTTTTTGTAGAGTTAGAGACACGTGGGTATTTCTTTCACATTCGGTCTTTTCTCACAAGTGTAATTCATTACAATACGCGAGTTTCATCAAACATAACTTTGACAACCCAAACCCGAGGTCATTTATTTAATATTATATAATATTATTTTTTTGAATGATTTTGAACTTTTTGATGAGTTTGAATGATATGACGATTGATGGTTTTATTTAAAACCGACGTTGAAGGTCTTATTTTATCTTTTTACTAATAGCGAGGATTATTAGTGACCACGATATCGACAGATGCCCGAGATTTAATGTTTTATCATTTGTTGTCTCGATGTTTATATTTTTGACGTTTTTATTTTAAGTTCGTATTAAGTCAAACCGGGATCATATTATTATTATATTTGAGGTACGTTTTAAATTTTTAAAAGTATCTTTATGAAACCTGAGCCCCGTAAATATTTTCAAAATTTACTAATAGTTATTTCCCAATTTTTAGCTAACTATTTTCATTTTGAGCCATAACTATTGTAAAATTACAACCAAGGTCCCTCATGCACTATATAAAAGCCAAAATTTAATACACACAACACAAAATCTCCACTCAAAATTTTCATTCTCTCTCTTTGTTTTCTTCTTTAAGCCGTGACCTACACCACCATCAAAACACCACATATTTTCAATTTTAACTTGATTTTGATCATGATTTGAGCAAAACTAAAACCAGTCCCTATCTTAGAATTGATCAAGGATCATTTTGGTGTAAGAAATTCATACATGCAAGGCATTTTTATTTTTTCATGTTGGTAGGTGGAAGCCATGATCATGCATGGTGTTCTTGGCATGATCAATGGTGATTCTTGCAAGAATTTTGTTAAAAACTTCATTTGCATCTAAAGGTTTTGATTTTGATAATTATTTGGATGTTATGGTTCATATATGTTGATATTAGGGTATAGGAATAATCATTTTCATGGTTGATTTTGATAAAAAAAGGTGATTTTGTACAAGTTTTTAATGATCATTTTATAACAGTAAGTAAACTGTAAAATCCGAATTTTTATGTTTTGAAAATGGCTTAACTTATAGCCTAGGGTTGTAGATAATTTTATTAGCTTCGATCTGATATAAGGTAGAGCTTCTAGCTCCAAACGAGCGCGAAGTTATGATCTTTTGATTGATCGTGTACCAGGAGACGAGTATCGGCACTACATATAGTTGTTGTCGATATTTGGATCGAATCTCGGGGACTATAAATTGAAGTTTTGAAATGTGTAACCTACTGATAATGAGGTGTTTACCTTAGAGGTTGAGTTTACTTTAAAACCCGAGTGTCGGTTTTGTAAACGGAGTCGTTTAAAGAAGTTAAAACGGTTGTATGAAAAATTAACGTAAATCTGTCCGGATTTTGTAGTTTAAAGATGAGTCGAGTAAAGGACTTTAAAAGTAAAATTTTTTGATAGGATTTTAACAGGTCTTTCTGTATATAGTAATAGACATTTTTGATTAGTATCATAAGTATTTGATGTGTTTAAGTGGGGTAAATGAGCTCGTACATTTGGTGTGTACCGGCAGATTTTTATCGAAAGAATGGACTAATAAAGTAAACATATAGAAGGAAGTAATAGGTCACTTGTATTGTTTTTATTTTGGGTTGGTTGTGATTTTATTATTTTGAGTTTGTTGATATTAAGTATGGATTTTACTCGAGTTTATTATTGATGAACGCACCTTATTTGATAGGTTGCGGTTCTTGTGTTTATCGGGCATCAATTTTCGTCGAAGATAGTCTTACTACTGCTATTACTCCAAGTGAGTCTATAGCCTCGCTTTTATATTTGTTTTGAATGATTTTAAAACCCCCGAGGGGGATACATGCTATTTGAAAGTAAAATGAACACAAGTCATGATTGATTGTTTGGACCCGAATGTTGCCTTTGTTGCCTTTGTTGATTTAAATTGTATAAGTACCTATGTTGAAAAAGCCCCTAAATTCATGAGCCGTTAACTATCTTCTGACTTAATGTTGTGATTTGGGAATAACCGCTTATTCTAATAATATTACTATTGGGCTGACAACCCTATCTGAGACCAGGGCTTTACGCTGAGTAACCCGCTGGGAAGGATAATTTTACGAGAATGAGAATGTGGTATACTTGCAACTGATACCCTAGTAGGGGCATTGGAATTCATCTAGTCATGCCGGCTTTAGGCGTGGGTGACTAAGTTAAGGGGTCGGTGTCATGAGCTTAATACAATTCAATAGCTATAGCTATATACCAGAATGCCTGACTAATAGATTGTGTGCACGACAATTCTATTACATGATCTTGATTGATTTTTCTCTTGTGTTCAAATGATGATTTGGAAAACCTATAGACTTGCTCAACCGTTGTGTTTATGATTTTAAGCATGTATTTTTGGTATTGATGATGACGAATTGCGGAGCTTGCTGGAGAAGGATTGCGGATTTCTTTTGTGGTGATTGGTCTAAAATGGATTTCTTTCCCTTTTTCAATAAAAATAATAATGTACGGCCACATACTTTGGTAAATTGTTTGTTGATTTAATAAAATCTTTGGGGGACCTAAATGTGATTCTTATATTTCTAAATTTTTTTTACTTGGGATCGAAAGTTTTAGGCAAGGGTTAAATTATATCCTTTTATATTTCAAGTGTATCATTTTGAGTTTGTTCAAAATGTCTTGTGTAACAATGTTTGAGTTTAGCACCCAAATGTGTATTTCCGCTGCGCAATGTAATTTGGGGGTGTTAAAGATTGGTAATCAGAGCTTTTTAGTTATAGCGAATTAGGTTGATTTTTGAAAAATATCCTAAACTATAACTTTGGTGTCGAAAAATATTTTACAAAAGAAACGCAACTTCTCTGCAAGGCTCCGGTAAGATTATTTGCTTTCTATTGTTTTATAGTTGATGTATCCCTTAAAATTGAAATGATTTTAAAGTATTTATTTAGTAAATACTATGATGATGTATTGATGTTGTTGAAAGTACGTTGAGTACTTGTTATCGTAATTTTCTTTATGTAATGCATATGTATATAATTTTAAATAATGACCTTATATACCACCGAGGGTCTGGGACAGTGGACCAAATGTTGAACGATTTTACAACTGATTTCTTGCGACTTATATCGGGTATGAAGAAGTTTGATTGGTTGATGTATGATAGATATGTGGTTGAAATTGGTATGATTAGAAGGTTGATGTGAAAGAAAAGTTGTTTTAAAGGTTGTGTTTGGTATGTGGAAATTTGAGTTTGTTAGGACTTGGAAGATGTGTGAGATTGCTAGTCTTAGTTCGATTGTGATGAATTTGTGTGCTTAAATTGAATGGTTTAAAAAGGAGTAGGTAAGTTTTGAAAGGATGAGTGAGTGGAAGTCTTATGTGAGATTGATTCTGAGTCAAGTTTGTAAGCTTAGGAATGTTGAAGGTCGTATTGAGATTTGCCTTGTGATTGATCTGTTGTGTAGCAGTGAGTATTTGGATTTTGAGAGTGAGCTGCCATCATGATAGGAATACGACTTTGAAGTGCAAAAGGGGGAAATAGACGAGTGTGATGAAGCTAACAACAATGTTAAGGAGGATGAGGAGCTGGTGTCTAAGGAACTAATCGCGTAATGGATTTCTTTGTATCTTATTTTCTTCTTGTGATCGGACTTATTTAAAACCTGGTGTCGTAGCATTGTGATGGAACTTATTATCTTTTAAGTTGTTCGGTAGATGATTGTAGTAACAGACATTGCCACTATCTTGTTGAATCCTCAACGCAATCTAAATTACCCTCATGATCTATGCTGTGTCTTTATCAACTCTTTTGAGTTTTGGTTGATGAACCATTGTAGCTTGTGTTGTTTGTGCATGTAGTATCCATGAGATGTCCTGATAAAGAATTCCTTCTTTATTCTTGATATGTATACTTATCATGTTTCTTTTTTCTGTGACAATGAAAGAAGGAGTAGGGAAATCATATTTCTGTCATTAGTAGATCGCTACGTGACTAAGTTTCTTGAAATATGTCTCCAAAGCTAACGACTGCTACTGTGAACACTATGTTTGAGCATGTTATTGCTAGAGCACTTGAAGCTGATCGTGCTGCAAGGATTAAAGATGCTGGAGTTAGTTGTGATGGAGGTAATGGTGCTGCAGTTGATGCTGTTGAGAATAATGTTGATGCTGCTGAAAATAATGATGATGCTGCTGAACATAATGATGATGCTACTGATCCAGATGAAGTGTTGCTATTGTTCTGCAAGTTCGAAAGAATGTACTTATGTTAGTTTTCAGAAGTGTGCAACTGCGCAGTTTTGTAGTATTAGTGGTGTATTAGAATTCCATAGTTGGATTGATAAGATAGAGAGTAATTTCAGATTATCGGGTGTTCAGAAATTAATAAGGTGAAATTTGTTGCTGCTATATTTCAGGATGGTACACTAAGATGGTGGAATAACCAAGTGACTAATTTAGGATTGGTTGTGGCTAATAGTAAGGCATGGACCGTGATGAAATGACTATTGACTGCTAGGTTTTGTCCTAGGAAGGAACTAGGACAGTTGGAATCCGAATTGAGATAATTAGTGCTAAGGGACGATGTTATTACTACTTAATGGGAAATTTTCTGATCTATATTTGCTATGTCCTGATACTTTTGTGAATGACTGAAAGGCAAGGAAGCAGTACATTAGAGGATTGACTAGTGATATCAAGAGTGAAATTATTTCTTCAAAACCTGAATCTTTTGATGAAACTGTTTAGATGGCGCATGACTTAATGGACGTGAAAGTGCAAGATAGGAAAGATAGTATTGTTGAAAACAATAAGATAAAGTGGGAATCTACTCAGTCCAACCAGAATCAAGGTTATAATTGTAAGGATTACAGTAATAACAATAACCAAAGACATAACCGAAATCAATATTTAAACCATAGAAGCAATGATGGGATTCGTGTTGCCTTGTGTCTAGAAGTGACAAGATAAATCTCAAGTGTGTTTGCTATACTCTATACCATGTAGGTAATTTTCCACAATTGCGACTAGAGTTAGGACAACCTGGTCATAAAGCTGCTAAGTGCAGAACAAGAGGATTAGTCATTGTAATTAGTACCCCTGGAGTAGTGATATGTTTTAGCCGTGGTGAGAAAGAATACAAACAAAGGAATTGTCCAAGGAAAGGAAATTTACAAGATAGGAATGCTGCCGCTCCGGTTTACGTTTGAATGATGCTGACAAACCTTAAGGTCTGAATGTTGTAAATGGTATATTCTTACTTGAGAATGTTTATGTCAGTATGTTTTCTGGTTTCAGATCGGGTAGAAACTGTAGAAATGTAAAGATTCAGTTGTTTTATAAACGGAGAGTCAATAAGATTGGCAATTAACTATGATGTGGAGTTAACCGATGGAAAGGTTGCTAGTGTTAGTTTTACACTGAGAGTGTGTTCCTTGAATTTTAGGAAGGTAAGTGTTTAATATTGACTTGATGCTCATAGAGTTGGGATCTTTCGATGTGGATTATGGGTATGAATTGGTTAGTGGTGCGAAGTGCTGATGCTTGAGATTGAACTAATCTTCACAATAAATTGATAGCTGCTGGTTTAGATTTTGCTACGAAGCTGAGTGTTGACTACTAGAGGTGATGAGTGAATTTTCCCGTCTGAGAAGTATCTTGTTTGGAAACAAAGAAGTATGCAGAAGAGGGATATGATGTATTCCTAGCTCAGGTAATTAGTGATAGTGTAGTTAAGGAGAAGTTTAGAGATCTGTTAATGATTTGAGAGTATTATGAAGTTTTCCTGAAGTTTTGTAGAGTTGTTGCCGCCTCATGAAGTGGAGTTCGTGTCGATTGAGTGTTGTAAACAGTAGGTGTAGTGCTTCTGCGTTTCATTGTGTAGTGCTATTGCGTTCTATTGAGTAGTATTTGTATGCCTTATCATTTGGCACCGTCAGAATGGAATGAGTTATCTGGTAAACTGCGAAAAGTGAAGGATAAGGGATGTATTAGATTAAGTTTTGTTTCCAATGGTGATCGCTTGTGTTATTTGTCAAGAAGGATGGATTGTTCCGGATGTGTATTGATTATCGAAAGCTTAACAAATTGACAGCCAAGAATCGGTATCCATTACCAAGGATTGATGATTCGTTTGATCCTTGCAACTTGTCTGGATCTAGAGTATACTCAATGATCACTTTGAGTCCTGGTTATCATTAACTGAGAATTAGGAAGGAAGACGTTCCTATAGTTGTTTTTCGTACTTGATGTGGGTACTTTAAGTTTCAAGTGATGTTTTTGGAACTGACGAACGCGTCTGTCATATTCATGGACTGGGTGAATTTTGTGTGTGAGATGTCCTAGGATGAGTTAGTCATTATATCTATTGAAGATATTCTATATTATTCCAAGAGGAAAGGAGGAACATAAGTAGCCTATGAGGATAAATTTTGGGATGGTTGGAAAAAGAGAAATTGTATGTAAAGTTTTCTATGTGTGAATGTTGGTTGAAATATTTGTGTTTTCTAAGGCGGTTGATTGGCAACAAAGGTATTCGTGAAGATCTTACCAAGATTGAAACGATTAAGGATTGGTCGGTACCTACAACGCTGACGGAAATCTATGTATTCTTTAGTTTAAGCTGGAAATAATCAGAGGTTTATCGAAAGGTTTTCACTGATTGTTGAGCCATTGATTAAGCTGACTAAGAAGAATTGGATGTGTGAGTCCCACTTATACATCTAAATTGTAAAGTTTCAAGATCTGATCCTCATCTGATGTGTGACAATCTAACATTTTCAGGTAGTAAATTATTTTCTCGTATATTATTTTGAAACATATTTTTGTGTTGGTTGATGAACTCACAATTTACGGATTTAAATTTGGGCTTACGTGCATAATTTAACGTCGTTTACGACTAAACCGGAAACCTTAGGATTACGTATTTACCTTTTTGAACTCCGTTTTTATGAGACAATTTTTATTAGATTCGTTTTGTGCCGTTGATTCATAATTTATAAAAACGTTCTTCGTAAAACGACCAGAGGGCACGTAAATCGAGAAAACTAGAATCGAAGAATACCCGTAAATTAGTAGGATGAGATAAAGCAAGTTTGTCCCACCCCACTCAAAAGGGACGGCCAAAAGATGACACCACATCATAAGATGTGGTACCCTTTTAGCTAGAAAGCTAACACATGTTAGCTTAAGCTTAACATGTAAGCTAACTTAGCACAAAACCAACCAAACCACTTCATTCATACCATTTGCACTTAGAAACTCATGCAAACCACTCCCAAACTCTCTCATCCTCCCCCCTTTGCCGTCCCAAATCAAGAACAAACACCCCTTTTTGATTAATTCTAGCCTTAAACATTGTGTTATCTACACATATAATGATGAAACCTTGAAGCCTTGTTGATTGGTGATCATATTAAAATCAAAGGAGGTGATTTGCTTGTGTCCTAGGGCTGATTTATCAACAAATAATCTTGGTGGTTGATCATCTTGAAGATATATTTGGTGTACATCAAGTTGTTGTCATTCAAAAACAAGATATAATGTTGGTTGGTAAACAAGATCATCCTTTCTATTTTTCTTGTTATTTTTGTAAAGATCAAATGTATTTTTTTTCCTATTGTATATGTATATGATGAATATGTGATGATAAAAATATTGTGTGGGGATCAAGTGTTGATAAATATGGTTAAAAAGATGGAAAACCATAGGTAACAAGGTTAAAATCTTGCTTAATATGATGGCTGTATAAAAACAGTAAGTAACCAAATGATAAACTGATAAAATTGCATGGTGGAATTAATTTACAGTAAGTATTAGATGTTATACACATGTGAGAGTTGGCCATGAAATGGAATCATCAAAATGAGTGAGATATGATCAAAACAAAATTAGTGTATCAATCTGAATAGTCTGTTTTGTAGGGACTGTTAAGGATACTTAGACATGGATTGAGCAGTAGCTAAAACTAAGTTATTTGTAGAACATAATATGAAGTTTATGTCATCCAAAAATGATCTTCTATCTCCTTGTAGAACTTAAGATATGATAAAAATGGTGAAAGTGAAACTAAAAATCAGATTTTATGAAATTAAAGTTTAATACTATTATATAAGCACTCAAATAAATATAGTATAAAATGTGAATTAAAAACCACTAACTTATATATTACATTTATATAAATATGTATAAGGATAAATAAATGGACATTTTATAAAAATGGTAGTTTGATAAGTTTTATAAGTTATAAAACTATAAACATGATTTTTACGTCTTTTCGGCTAATACCGTAAAATTGACGTTTTTCGTCAATTAAAACTTAGACGGTCGAACCCGTCTAATGTAAACTTTTTAAAAGTCATATACTGATATATAGGTATTTAATACAAGTAAAAACCGATAAAACCCGAACTATATAACATATGGACATTAACGGGCCAAGTTAGCTTTATTGATCCAACTAAATGGGCTAAACATTTATAAATTTACTTATTGGGCTTAACCCACTTGGGCCAAACATGTAAAGTATAATACAGATAATAAAAGTGTAAAATGGACTAATATAATGTAATGGGCTTAATGGGCCTTAACATGTAAATAAGTAAAACTAGTAAACTAGTATAAAAGTTACCAATACATAACACTAAAATGAGTAAATGAAAATGTATAAACCCACTTGATCATCATCATATGTATAAAATCATCATATGTATACATAATTGTTATTTTGATAAAGTCATTGGACAAAAGTCTAAGACCGATTATTATTTATATAGGTTTCCGTGACCGAAGCACGCCTGTAGCCGATAATCCGCCTTTCATTATCAACGTGAGTTCATAGCCTCGCACTCTTTTAAATGTTTTATAAAATGATTTGTAAACCCGCGAGGGAGATAACATGTTAATTTTTGATAAAAATAGAACACAAGTAGTCCCGATGGTATGATTAATGATATGGACCTGAATGATGCTATGACCCAATAAAAGAGATAAAAAGGATTATTAGTAGTTAGGTTATGTCACTTAAAGTCCCATTAGCATGAATTGTGAACTACCGGGATTTGGTATACGTTTATGCATATGATAGTACTATTTGGGGACGATCATCCCAGTTCGCGCCTTGACGGTTGATCCCCGTCGTACCACATTTATTGGTAAGCGAATTTATATACGAGAAGATTTACATAATGTGATTTTTGTGACGACACACTAACTTAGATGGGCAAATTGTTTGTCGGGTTCGCGGCCCGTTGTTTGTGATAGTAAGGTAACAATGTCATGCGGCTAATAATAATCCAAATGAATCAAATGTAATCCAGTAATGATGCCAATAACGATAATATTATTACCTATAATGATAATATTGAGGCTACGGTCTCATGGACGGTTTAAGATGTATGCTTTGATTTATATATTGCCTGACTAGAAATACAAGGACTTACTTCAAATATTATACTTGTGTTCTGATTTCAACGGTTGTTTTATATAACGGTTTTATTAAACTCTATGAATTCACTCGGCATTCGCTGATATGATTTTTGCATGTTTTTATCTCAGGTGCTTGAAGGTAATTAATAAGTGTGAAAACACTTATCCTTTTACCACTTATTTCCAAAAATAACAAGGCCAAAACGTGTGATTTATGTCGTAAAAGTCGGAATTATGCGTGGTTTGTGTTTTTATTGTGTTTTAGGACCAAAATATGAAAAAGAAAGAAAACACGGGTTTTCACGGGCTTTTATTAAAGAAAACGGGAAAAGACGAAGTCAAAAGATCAAGAGTGCAGAAAGAACGGAAGTCCAAGGCCTATTCTGAAGATTTATCGAAGAAAAAGTCTAAAGACGGAAGTTTAACGAAGTCGAAGAACTTAAGTCTAATAGAAGAAGAAAATTTAAAGACAAGTTCAAATCCCGAGACGACAAAGACAAAGAATTAAAGTCGAGTCGAGAAAACGTGAAGAAAGCAAGAAAGAAGATGCAACACATGCACTCTTTCCACCTTCCCTATATATACCCTCCTAATAGTCATTAGGAGGGTGTTAGATAGTTTTTAGCTAGTTTTCACTTTTTTCATTTTCTTTCTAGTTTTTAGAGAGAGAAAGTCTTAAAATTTCTCTCACTAAATTTCATCTTTTCTCTTAATCTTTCAAGATTAAAAATTTTGTATTGCTTATTTCATTAATCAAAGTTCTATTTTAAGCTTTTAATCCTTAATCTCTTTCTACCTTTCTTTGATTTTAGATTGATTTTGGTGCGATTATCAATAGATCCGTGTTGTTCTTAATGATTTCGTGCTCAAAAAGTTAATCTTTTGATCATTACTTAGCTTTTCATACGGATAAGCTTTGAGACTTTTGTGCTTATTGGCTTATTTTTATGATTAGCTTATTTATTTATAAAAGTTTTCTTTAAAAAGTTCCTATTTTTATCGTTTGATCCAAAAGTTTGTTTATTTTTCGAGCTAGATAAGTTGGTATAAGTGCTTATTTGATCCGTGTAGTCTTTGATTCGTTTTAGTTTGGTGAAAAGCTTATCAATATAGCTTATTCATTGGCTTTAACCGAATTCCACAAATATAGGAAAGGGTACAATCCCCTTTTCCGATTGCAGCCTATTCCGAGCAGACGGTTTTCCCTTTTTCCGATTGATCAAATCGGAAAAGGGTTTTGACTTTCCGATCACACCCACAAGCATTATTCCGATCTAGCCACTTGTCTCAACATTCTGATTTGAGTTGTAATCTTAGTATTCCGATCTGACAATTTTGTGGATGTTCCGATTGTGAGTTTTTGGTGTATTCCGATTAGGTATGTTCCCAACATTCCGATAGGTGCTATTCGTGGTTATTCCGATCTGGACCATTTGCTAATATTCCGATTTCCCTTTCTTTTTGATCATTCCGATTGAGACTAAGCCATACATTCCGATTGTGTGCATTTTTCCATATTCCGACCACCAGATCGGAATACATTCCATCTGGGCTTGTTTTGGATAATTCCGATTGGGACTTGTTTAGTTCCTTGTTTTACAAAGTCTCCAAGAGTTAGTTTTTATTAAGTGTGCTAGTACTTTTCCATTATTGCCTTTAAGTTTCCTAGCATTATTTTACTCGTCATTTTAGTATTAATCTTTATTCTTCCATTTTACTCAACGACACTTTAATTACTTGCTAATAGTTTAAAATAGATAATCAAAACCAAACCATTATCTTGATTCACCAAAAGACGATTGAGTCGCACTTTAGACCGGTTTTCAATTAAGACTTGGGACAACAAGATTTTATACGAGGGGTAAAAGCCAAGTATTAAATGGCGCCGCTGCCGGCTCTTTTCGTTACGATTAACGGTTTCTAGTGAGAGACGCATTGAATTTTGGGATCCGTTCTTTGAACGTTATTTTCCTTGCTTTAAAAATTTTCAAAAATCCTAAAAAATATAAAAATTTTCAAAAATACAAAAACATTGAAAAATCATTAAAAAGCAATTCTTTTCCAAAGTTTTTGCACCAAAAAGATTTATATAGATATTTTCTCTGTGTATATTTTTCTTCTGCAGGTGTATGCCTACTAGATCTTCGAACTATTCTGAGCCCGAGACTCGTGAAGATTTAGATATGGCTGGTGTTAATAACAACAATAATAACCCACCTCTACCCAATTTGAATAATAACAACAACAAAAACAACAATGTCCTCCTACCTGATTTACGAACAATGGAGGAATTGTGTCAACCCACCATGAATGGACGCGGAGGCCCGATTGCGCCGATGCACGTCACGGCCCAGGAGTTTTCGTTGAAGCATCATATGATCCAGCAAGTACAAACGAACCCATTTCGCAGAATTCCGGATGATGATACCAACAAACACCTCGACAAATTCATTACCATTACCCAAAGCATGAAGTGCTCCGGTGTTTCTATGGATGACCTTCGCCTCCAACTTTTTCCCCACTCGCTTTCTCACCATGCCGAAAAATGGTTTGACCGTCTTCCTAAGAATTCTATTCATACGTGGAATGACATGACTCAACGCTTTTTATTGCGCTACTTCCCTCCATCCATGGTCACAAGCCTACGTAACCAAATCAGTGGATTCATGCAAGAAAATGATGAATCGCTTTTTGATGCTTGGGAATGGTACAATGATTTGATCGACCGCTGTCCAAATCACAATATGCTTCCCGTCACTCTCATTGACACCTTCTACAATGGTCTCACTTTTCGTGATCGTGACACGATCAATGCCGCCGCCGGTGGTACTTTTATGAAAAGGAGACCGGAGGAGTGTAGAGAGTTGATTGAAAACATGACTACTCACCACAAGAATTGGGATTCATCCGCATCCTCAAGATCTAATCAGAGAGTCAATGTTTCTTCTACTACTTCCAATCCCGAGATATCCGAACTTTCCCGACAAATTGCGAGTATGCACAGAGATTTCATGTCCATAGCCACAAACAACTTTCAACAAGCTAAAGCCGTTGCTATTTCTTGTGACACATGCGGTGGTCCTCATTCTTATAATGATTGTCCTTCTACCCAAGGCAATTTTTCTGAAAACGTTAACGCAGCTTACGGCACTTATCCCACGGGAGGCTATCAAGCCCGACCTCAAGGAGACCGTGGCTTGCTAAGTTATCGTTCGAACAACTATCTTGCTCCACCTGGTTTCCCTCCTGTCAAGCAAAACTAACAACAAAGCTACAACCAATCCTAACCTCGTGCAACCAATCAATACCAATCCCAACGCAACCCATACCCACCTCAAGGAAATTCTCAAGCTTATCAAGCTCCACCTCTCAATCAATCGATGGCAGTGAGTCCAGATGTCGAGACGTTCATGAAGACTAATCGGGAGATGGTGACGAATCTTCAGAGTCAAGTCCGCAACTTGAAGGGAGAAATGGCAAAACAAGGGAACGATATTCGAGCCGAGCTAAGGAATGACATGGCCAAACACATCAATGAAATTCATGCAAACATGAGAGACTCTTTCAATACTCAAGCGGTTAACCTTCGTCATATGATTGGTTCGCTCATCCTAGGTAATCAACCCTCTTCTTCGGGTACTCTTCCGAGTAATACCGTTGCGAATCCAAGAGGGGAGATGAAAGCAATCACCACTCGTAGTGGAAAAGGTTATATGGAACCCGGCTTCCTACACCTCCACCCGTTATTGTGAACAAGGAAAAAGAGCAACTTTCCTCACCTCCTTCACCTTCTATCCCCATTTCCCCACCACCCGTGGTTGTGAGTGATCCTATTCCATTAAAG
The DNA here is from genome assembly GCA_025667525.1 of Glebionis coronaria. Lineage (NCBI taxonomy): Eukaryota > Viridiplantae > Streptophyta > Magnoliopsida > Asterales > Asteraceae > Glebionis > Glebionis coronaria. The sequence continues at coordinate 270,436,922 of CM046882.1, read as the reverse complement.
CCTTCTTTTTCATCCAATATACCTTATCCTTCAAGGTTGAGGAAAGAGAAGCAAAAGAGCAAGGATGATATTCAGGTTTCAAACTTTCTAAAAATGTTTAAACAATTGAATTTTAACATCTCCTTTGCCGACGCTCTCGCTCACATGCCCAAATACGCTAAGATGTTTAAAGATCTTCTAAGTGATAAGGAAAAGCTTCTTGACATTGCTCAGACCAAACTTAATGAGAACTGCTCCGTAGTGCTCTTAAGGCAATTGCCCACCAAACTTGGTGATCCGGGTCACTTCTTGATTCCTTGCAACTTCCCGGGAGTAGAGAATTGCATGGCCCTAGCCGATCTAGGTGCCAGTATAAACTTAATGCCTTTAAGTGTTTGGAAGCAATTATCTCTCCCCGAGCTAGTCCCCACCAAAATGAATTTGGAATTAGCCAACCGTACGGTTGCTTATCCAGTGGGGATAGCCGAAGATGTCTTTGTTGGCGTTGACAAATTCACCTTCCCAACGGATTTTGTTATCGTTGACTACGCGATGGACCCTCGTGTTCCATTAATCGTTGGACGTCCATTCCTGAGGACCGGTCGCACTCTCATCGATGTTGAAGCTGGTGAGCTTATCATGAGAGTGGGTGACAATAAAATCGTCTTCAACATGGGAAAGTTGTCTAAACAACCTTCTTCCAACGAGAGTGTTAATTGTATTGACGTTCTTGATGAGGCTTGTGAAGAACACTTCAAACATGCTTGTAAAAGTATTCCTACCTCTCTTCCCAATGTTGAGACCGTTTCCTCTATTGATTCTTCACTGTCTCTATTTGGAGAAAGTGATTTCTTTTGGAAAGATCTTGAAGCTACTATGGGAGATGTGAACTCAACAAATGACGATTCTCCCACCGATTGGGATGACGACATGTGTTTCTTTGAAAACCTTCTCAAAGAAGACAATCTTTCTCCACCATCTCCCACGGTTATTGCTATCGATGCTCCGACTTTGAATACGCCTCCCATCGAAAATCCTCCGGATTTAGAACTTAAGGAGTTGCCGCCCCATCTTGAGTATGTGTTCCTTGAAGAAGACAAGAAGTCTCCGGTCATCATCGCGAAGGACTTGAAAGAAGAAGAAAAATCTCGCCTTATCGCCGTGCTCAAAGATCATAAGAAAGCAATTGCTTGGAAAATCTCCGACATCCGCGGAATTGATCCTCACTTCTGCACACATAAAATTCTCATGGAGGACGACTTTAAGCCCACAATTCAAAGCCAACGAAGGGTGAATCCTAAAATCCATGAAGTCATCAAAAAAGAGGTTATCAAACTTCTTGATGCGGGTATGATTTACCCTATTTCGGATTCACCATGGGTTAGTCCAGTCCATTGTGTGCCTAAGAAAGGCGGTATCACCGTTGTGCCCAATGCCAACAACGAGTTGATTCCTACTAATGTACAGATTTTTACTCGTTGAAAGTTCGTTCTCTCGGTATCTCTTCGAATTGATTTCTGGTTAAATGTGTGAGATTAGTTGTTCTTGGTGAAACAAATATTTTTTTTTTTGTTTTGGAAAATAAATGAGCAAGACTAAATAATAAATGACGAGAAATTAAAACAAGTTAAAATGTAAACGGTGCGATATTTAAAACTTTGAAAATAAATGACGAGAAATGAAACGACGTAAAATTAAAACTTAACAAAAAGTAAATAATGCAAATAAAAACTTAAACTAAAAGAAACGTGAATAAAAATTTAAATAAATAAAAAGGCGGGAAAAATCAAACTTGAAATTAAAAGAAGAAAACTTAAAATTAAAAACAGAAAGAAGACAGACAGACCTTCAATCGGAACTACTAGACTTCCGGATGAAGGTTCCTTCATTCGGAACTTCTAGACTTCCGGATGAAGGTTCCTTCATTCGGAACTTCTAGACTTCCGGATGAAGGTTCCTTCATTCGGAACTTCTAGAGTTCCGGATGAAGGTTCCTTCATTCGGAACTTCCAGACTTCCGAATGAAGGTTCCTTCATTCGGAACTTCTAGACTTCCGAATGAAGGTTCCTTCATTCGGAACTTCTAGACTTCCGAATGAAGGTTGCTTCATTCGGAACTTTTCAAGTTCCGGATGAAGGTTGCCTGGGAATTAATGAAATACAGAAACAACCATCTGAAGAACAGGGGACGTACAGTGAACATGATTTATCCTTAAATCAATTAAAATCAAACGAAAGATTAAACCAAAACAACCAAATAACATCTACTAACAATAATCAATCAAAACAAATCGTAAAAACTAACAAACATAACCAAATTAATCAAAACCCACTTGATCAAAATCATAAAAACTCAAGAACATGAGTAATGAAGAATAAGAACAAATCACACAAGAAAGGAAGACGAAGATGAATTAAAAGCTTAATTAAAAAGTATGGATTCAATAACAAAAGATTAAAACACAAATTAATCTAGAGAGAGAAAGTAGAAGTTTAGAGAGAGAAACTACCTACTCCTAATCTAATCCTAAAAACTAACCAACCCTCTCACATGTTGTGAGGGTGGTATTTATAGGATAGGGGAGTGGTTGGTGGCTTCCTCTTTCTTTCTATCTTGTTCCTCAGTCTTTCAGTCTTTCAGTCTTCTCAAATTCTTCGACTTCTAAGACTTCGTCTCGGGATTTCTTTGAACTCGTCTTGTAATTTCTTCATAATTTAAACCTGAGTTCTTCGGCTTTTTAGTAAACTTCCGTCTTTTGACTTTTTCTTCGATAAATCTTCAGAATTGGTCTTGGACTTCCGTTCTTTTTTTCACTCTTGATCTTTCAACTTCGTCTTTTGTCTTTTTCTTCAATAAAAGCCCGTGAAAGCCGTGTTTTCTCCACTTTTCACCTTCTCGACCCTGAAACACAATAAAAACACAAACCACGCATAATTCCGCCATTTACGACATAAAATATACGTTTAGGTCCCGTTTTAATGTAATTAAGTGGTAGAAAAGATGGGTGTTTTCACACCTATCAAATCCCCTACACTTAACCATTGCAATGCCCTCATGCAATGCTTAGTGATAAAGCAAGGTTTTACACTTTCCATCATAATCAACCTACCTTGGCCTTTATTAAACAACTAAGGAAAATCGAATAGATGGAAAATAACAAGATGCAACGAGGAAGAAACATGTAAAGAAATCTAAGACTTACATTAGGGCTTGTGTGTCATGAATGTTTATCACCCTCAAGTTTCACGTTCCCCATGCCAAGCTTAAAAAACAAGATCATTGTTAGTACAAGTTAGCATAACAAACATTTACTCATGCGGTTCAATTAATCTCTTAAACTCCCTTATTCCTATGGGTATCTCTTATGTTTTATTGATGTCTTGAATGATCACGAGGATGCATTGTTGACTTATTTCGATAATTTATTTAGGCTGAAAGCAAAGTAGGATGATTTGATCAATAGTTAGCTAAAGGACAAAATCTCTTAAAACTGCTTCTCGGGATATCAAAAAGTTCATATCTTGGCATAACTTGGTTCACGATTTGAGACCTTTCTCGGGCCGATATTTGGCATGTACTTCATACTTCATATCTTCGAGAGACGTTCTTGAGATAATGGTCTTCTCATCATAATAGAGTTTCTTCACTTGGAGATTTTTGAGGGGTACTCCAACTTTGTTGACCACGACTTCATGATTATTTCTTCAATCTCTAATTGGGATTTTGAGATACAACGATCCGCCTCCTTTTCGGACTTGGATCTATTTATCCTCATACCTTGTTAGGGTCTTTTCGGATAGACTTCTCCATGATCTTTATGGGAGTTGATTGCTTTTCGTCGTGAGTCTTGATCCTTCATATTGATTTTAGGAATAATGCTTTTCACATCACTTTGGATCTTCAGCAATAAAAATGAATCCTCATGCCTTGTTAGGGCCTTTTCGGACTCGCCAATCTTCGCGCCCCGCTTCATAAGTTATGCCTTGGCTATGAACTCTTATCATTACCGAGCAACTTTTAAACGATCTTGGGCTAGAAGCTAAGTAACTTTTCAAATCGTACGACCTTACTTATTGCAGATAATTTATTAGCAAGTGATGGGAGAAAAAGATCATAATTAACTCACATAAGTTAATGAGAGAATACCAAACTTGTAACCAACTCTATCATTTCTCGTTCTCCACAATTTAAAATCTCAAGGAATGAGACTCGTGGATGCTTAGCCTAATAAACCAATTAAGGTCAACATGGTTAAGGATACTAGCTAGAGTGAACTTGGATAAGTAAACTCGGGTTGAGTCAAAATATTCACAACGGGCCTAATATATCTAAGATATCTAAACTTGCTAAAACCATTTTATTAAAATAAGAGAAAAGTAGCAAAAATAAAGGGAACTACAACTAGGCCAAAATTGATTAAAAATTTTGAAAAATGTCGAAAAATTGATTTTCCGGTTAAAATGAGGACAAATGCAAGGAAAAGGTCACTTAACTTCGATAGAAGTCCCCCCTACACTTAATATAAACATTGTCCTCAATGTTTAAGCATGTGGGAGTAAACTCCCCTACACTTAGGGCATTGTGCACTTTGTTTAAATCGCGTTAAGGAAAAGACAACTAAAGAGATTCCTATTTTAATATTGAGAAATATAAAATAGTGAATCGAAAAGAGTTTAGGATAGAACCGGGAAGAAGGGAACACGGAATCACGGTTCGTCAAAAGTCATCAAGAGTGTGTCTTTGAAGTTCTAATCCCTGCATATGATAAGAAAGAGAACAAGAAACACCAACGGGGCTCCCCCCTACACTTATGTTGAAAATAGATAGATAATTGGGTTGCCTCCCAAAAAGCGCTTGTTTTTGTTAACCGAGTCACGAGCCTGACTCGTCCCCGAATTAAATAGTCCATGGGGAAACCTCGAATGTGATACCGGGATCAAAGACCTTGTCCTCGTTCCCGGTTGACATCAACAAAGGAGAGGCGGGGGGATAAGTCTTGAAAGGGAGAAAGGTCCTTTCAACATACGTATAGTATGTGAAGTCAAGATCCACGGGAGGTGGGTTGGGTATAGTGAGCACATTGTCCTCCCCCAAAGACAATGGAAATTGAGCAAACGGCAAAACCGTATTGTTATCAATCATAACATAATCAATGTCACCTCCCGGATCAAAGCACTCATCCTCATTTCCCGGTGTAAAACGAGTAGAGTAAAAGTGATACATCACCCGCTTGGGTGTGCACGTGGGAGGATGAGGTGGCAATATAATATGAGAAGTATGAGAACAATTACCGTCCACCTGCGTCCCTTTTTCCGAAGATGCACATCTTTCCACCTCTGGGATAGAAGGTGTAGTGTCATCGTGTAATAAATCTTCTAGAAAAAGTATATCTCCTTCCACATCAGAATACCCGGATGTGTATTCCACGGGTGTATCAATAGCAAGAAACTCATCGATCTCAGGAATGTGAAAGCTATCATCACTAAGGAGTGAAGTATTTTGCTTTAGAAATTCCTCCTCATCGAAAATAACCTCAATATCATCATCACTCTCCTCATTATTTATAGGGTCAATAATATGCTCAGGGATATGGGTACTCGTCTGATCTTTCTGCTGTAAAAATGACTCCATACAAGTTCGCAGCGTGTGTAAAAGCTCTTTTGATTGCGCTTGAAAAGCTGTAGCAAGATCGACAATTGGTTCTTGGTAACTCATCCCGTGACGAGGCTGATGATCGAGTGAGTGCGGTGGGGGCTCATAGTGTTGAAAACCTGAATTATAGCAAGGTTGTGGCTCATAGTTGTTCATCGGTTGGGAATAATTAGAAACCGGGTTTGGTTCATAATAATCCATAGGTGAAGAAAACTGAGGATCCGGATTTTGCTCATAATAATTCATTGGTTGACAATAATAGGTATCGTGAGGACCCCCACAGTTGTTGCAAACCGGGTGTGGAGAAAAATCAGGTGCGTCTTGTGGATAGCTATTGTCATTGTCATAATTGTACCCCGGTTCTTGCCCGTGTCTATACGGGTATTGAACCGGGCACGAAACATGCCAATGAGAATCGCTTCCACAATAGATGCACGGGGGAACAGGAGGTGGGTTCAAAAAGAATGAATTAGTCGAGTTGCACAAGGGACAAAATCCGAATTGTGTGTAGTCGATATCGTTTCCGCACCGCTCACATGTACACCATTGACAAGAGTCGTTCCCAGATAATTGTTTCCCACACCGGACGCAATGGACATAAAAATCCATGAAGAAAGATAGATAAGCAAGAAGAATATTTTTGGTGCAAAACTTTGAAAAAGAAATGCTTTTTATGATTTTTCAAATGTTTTTGGATTTTTGAAAATTTTTGGACACGAAAAATAACGTTCACAAGTGAACGGATCCCAAAATCCAACGCGTCACTCACAAAAAACCTTCGATCTTCACGAAAAGAGCCGGCAGCGGCGCCATTTTAATGTACAGATTTTTACTCGTTGAAAGTTCGTTCTCTCGGTATCTCTTCGAATTGATTTCCGGTTAAATGTGTGAGATTAGTTGTTCTTGGTGAAACAAATATTTTTTTTTGGTTTTGGAAAATAAATGAGCAAGACTAAATAATAAATGACGAGAAATTAAAACAAGTTAAAATGTAAACGGTGCGATATTAAAAACTTTGAAAATAAATGAGGAGAAATGAAACGACGTAAAATTAAAACTTAACAAAAAGTAAATAATGCAAATAAAAACTTAAACTAAAAGAAACGTGAATAAAAATTTAAATAAATAAAAAGGCGGGAAAAATCAAACTTGAAATTAAAAGAAGAAAACTTAAAATTAAAAACAGAAAGAAGACAGACAGACCTTCATTCGGAACTACTAGACTTCCGGATGAAGGTTCCTTCATTCGGAACTTCTAGACTTCCGGATGAAGGTTCCTTCATTCGGAACTTCTAGACTTCCGGATGAAGGTTCCTTCATTCGGAACTTCTAGAGTTCCGGATGAAGGTTCCTTCATTCGGAACTTCCAGACTTCCGAATGAAGGTTCCTTCATTCGGAACTTCTAGACTTCCGAATGAAGGTTCCTTCATTCGGAACTTCTAGACTTCCGAATGAAGGTTGCTTCATTCGGAACTTTTCAAGTTCCGGATGAAGGTTGCCTGGGAATTAATGAAATACAGAAACAACCATCTGAAGAACAGGGGACGTACAGTGAACATGATTTATCCTTAAATCAATTAAAATCAAACGAAATATTAAACCAAAACAACCAAATAGCATCTACTAACAATAATCAATCAAAACAAATCGTAAAAACTAACAAACATAACCAAATTAATCAAAACCCACTTGATCAAAATCATAAAAACTCAAGAACATGAGTAATGAAGAATAAGAACAAATCACACAAGAAAGGAAGACGAAGATGAATTAAAAGCTTAATTAAAAAGTATGGATTCAATAACAAAAGCTTAAAACACAAATTAATCTAGAGAGAGAAAGTAGAAGTTTAGAGAGAGAAACTACCTACTCCTAATCTAATCCTAAAAACTAACCAACCCTCTCACATGTTGTGAGGGTGGTATTTATAGGAGAGGGGAGTGGTTGGTGGCTTCCTCTTTCTTTCTATCTTGTTCCTCAGTCTTTCAGTCTTCTCAAATTCTTCGACTTCTAAGACTTCGTCTCGGGATTTCTTTGAACTCGTCTTGTAATTTCTTCATAATTTAAACCTGAGTTCTTCGGCTTTTTAGTAAACTTCCGCCTTTTGACTTTTTCTTCGATAAATCTTCAGAATTGGTCTTGGACTTCCGTTCTTTTTTTCACTCTTGATCTTTCAACTTCGTCTTTTGTCTTTTTCTTCAATAAAAGCCCGTGAAAGCCGTGTTTTCTCCACTTTTCACCTTCTCGACCCTGAAACACAATAAAAACACAAACCACGCATAATTCCGCCATTTACGACATAAAATATACGTTTAGGTCCCGTTTTAATGTAATTAAGTGGTAGAAAAGATGGGTGTTTTCACACCTATCACCTACCCGTCTCGTTACTGGGTGGAGAGTTTGTATAGACTACCGCAAACTCAATGATGCCACGAGAAAGGATCATTTCCCTCTACCTTTATGGACCAAATGCTTGAACGTTTAGCGGGTAATGAATATTACTGCTTTCTTGATGGTTTCTCGGGTTATTTCCAAATACCCATCGATCCCCAAGATCAAGAGAAGAGAACATTCACTTGTCCCTATGGCACATTTGCTTATAAACGAATGCCTTTTGGCTTATGCAATGCCCCCGGGACTTTCCAAAGGTGCATGTTGGCTATCTTCCATGACATGGTTGAGCAAACCATGGAAGTCTTCATGGATGATTTCTCGGTCTTCGGGGATTCCTTCTCTTCTTGCCTTGCTAATTTGGAACGTATGCTTAAGCGGTGCGAAGACACTCGCCTTGTTCTGAATTGGGAAAAATGCCATTTTATGGTAAAAGAAGGCATTATGCTAGGACACAAAATCTCTAAAGCCGGTCTGGAAGTCGACCGTGCTAAAGTAGATGTCATAGCCAAATTACCTCCACCTTCAACCGTGAAGGGTGTGAGAAGTTTTCTGGGTCATGCGGGCTTCTATCGTCAATTCATTCAGGATTTCTCTAAAATCGTTCGCCCGATGACCCACCTCTTGGAAAAAGATACTCCTTTTATCTTTTCTAAAGAGTGTCTCGAAGCCTTCAATCTTCTTAAGGACAAGCTTACTAAGGCATCGGTCTTGGTTACCCCTAATTGGGAGCTGCCTTTTGAACTAATGTGCGATGCTAGAGACATTGCTATTGGTGCGGTTTTGGGCCAACGAGTGAATAAACACTTCCAACCAATCCACTATGCTAGCAAAACAATGACGGGGGCTCAATTGCATTATACGACAACCGAAAAAGAGCTTTTAGCTGTTGTCTATGCTTTTGAGAAATTTCGCCCCTATATTGTTTTATCCCCCACCATCGTATACACGGACCATTCCGCGTTGAAGTACTTGATGACTAAGCATGATTCTAAGCCAAGACTTCTTCGCTCGGTTTTACTCCTTCAAGAATTCAACATTGAAATTCGTGATAAGAAGGGTGCTGAAAACCTGGCCGCGGATCATCTGAGCAGACTTGAGGATCCATATCAAGGGGATCATCCGAACAAAGAGATCAATGACTCTTTCCCCCTTGAGACCTTAATGTCTATAAATCTCAATCTTGATGACACCCCGTGGTTTGCGGACATTGCAAACTACTTAGCGGGTGGTATTCTCATCAAAGGGTTAACATCCCAACAAAAGAAGAAGTTCTTGAATGATGTTAAGACTTACTTTTGGGATGACCCTTTTATATTCAAACAATGTGCTGATCTGATCATTCGTCGATGTGTTGACGGACCGGCAGCATTGGACATTCTCCAGGCTTGCCACAAAGGACCCACCGGTGGTCATTTTGGTCCCAACTACACCGCTAAGAAAGTGTTTGATTCTGGATTCTATTGGCCCACCATTTATCGTGATGCTCACGAAATGGTTAAGCATTGTGATGCTTGCCAACGTCAAGGCAAGATCACACATAAGGATGAGATGCCTCAAAATTTCATACGGGAATGTGAAATCTTTGTTGTATGGGGCATCGACTTTATGGGGCCATTTCCATCCTCCAAAGGGAACAAGTACATCCTCGTCGCCGTCGACTACGTTTCTAAATGGGTTGAAGCTAAAGCTCTCCCTACGAACGATGCGAGGGTGGTTGTGAACTTTTTGAAGCAGCTTTTCGCTCGATTTGGCGTTCCTCGTGCTATTATCAGTGACAGCGGGACTCATTTTTGCAACGATCAATTTGTAAGAGTCATGGCTAAGTATGGTGTCAATAACCGTCTTTCCACCGCCTATCATCCCCAAACCAATGGGCAAGCCGATATTTCCAATCGTGGCTTGAAGAGAATTTTGGAGCGTACTGTGGGAGAGCATCGCGCCGCGTGGGCCGATAAGTTAGATGATGCTCTGTGGGCTTTCCGTACTGCTTACAAGACCCCGATCGGTTGTACACCTTATCGTCTTGTGTACGGGAAAGCCTGCCACCTCCCAATCGAGCTGGAACATAAGGCGCACTGGGCCTTGAAGTGGGCTAACTTCGACATCAACAAAGCCGGTGATCATCGCAAGATTCAACTCAACGAGCTAAATGAAATGCGGAATGAAGCTTATGAGAACTCGCTGATCTACAAGGAGAAGACCAAGATCATTCATGACGCTAAAATCAAGAACCGAGAGTTCCACGTTGGTGATCAAGTCTTACTCTTTAACTCTCGGTTGATGATCTTCTCTGGCAAGTTGAAGAGCCGCTGGTCTGGTCCATTCACCGTCGCCAAAGTCTTTCCATATGGGACCATTGAGCTTTCTCAGCCAAATGGGCCCAACTTCAAGGTGAATGGCCAGCGTCTGAAGCTGTACTTCGGTGAGGACATCTCTCACGAGATGATTCCATCCCTCACAACGTTCCCCATGAAATAAATTGGGTCGAGTCAGGCTCGTGACTCGGTGAACAAAAACAAGCGCTTCTCGGGAGGCAACCCGTGATCTATCCTTTACTGCTTTCATACTAAGTGTAGGGGGAGCCCCGTATGTGTTCGTCGTCTTGTTTCTTGTGCTGTGCAGGGATTAAAGCTTCAGAGAGCATCTTGATGACTTTTGACGAACCGTGATACCGTGTTCCCATCTTCGCGGTTCTATCCTAAACTCTTGTGATTCAATATTTCATATCTTATATATGTTCACATTGAATTCACTTTAGTTGTCCCTTCCTTAGCAAGATTTAAACAAAGTGCACAATGACTTAAGTGTAGGGGACTTTACTCCCACATGCTTAAACATTGAGGACAATGTTTATCTCAAGTGTAGGGGGGACTTCTATCGAAGTAAGTGGTATTTTCCAGGAATTTGCCCTCATTTTTACCGGAAAACTTGATTTTTCGACATTTTTCAAAAATTTTAATCTATTTTGGCCTAGTTGTATAGTTGTATTTTCCTTTATCATGTTTAGTTTCTTTCCATTGCTAGAATAATTTTCAATAAAGTGGTTTTAGATTTTTCTTAGTCGTGAACATTTTGACTCAACCCGAGTTTACTTACCTAAGTTTACTCTAGCTAGTATCCTTAACGTGTTTAAGTCAAGTTTTGCTAGGCTTTTATTTAGGGACCTATAAAACGCGAAATTCTTAACTCTCACGGGTTAAGAACAAGAACTTTTCGCAAGTTCCTATAATTGATCCTAGAGAGTCGTTTATCAAGGGAACTTTAAAATGCGATTTCTAAAACTTGAAAAAGTCTAAGAATTTGCAAGATCCTATAGGCGACTCGAAAACCCAAAACTTTGATTTAAAAGGCTAAGAATCCACGAGTCTCATTCCTTGAGATTTTAAATTGTGGAGAACGAGAGATGATAGATTCAATTATAAGTTTGGTATTCTTTCGTGAATTTATGTGAGTTAATTATAAACCTATTCTCCCTCCGCTTGTTAATAAATTTATTAGCAATAAATAAGGTTGTACGATTTAAAAGGTTACTTAGCTTCTAGCCCCAGATCATTTAAAAGTTGCTCGGTACGGATTAGAGTTCATAGCCAAGGCATAACTTATTGAAGCGGGATGCGAAGATTGGCGAGTCCGAAAAGGCCCTAACAAGGCATGAGGGCTACATTTTGTTGCTAAAGATCCAAAAGTGATGTGAAGAATCATTTATCGAAAATCAATATGAAGGATCGAGACACACGAAGAAAAGCAAGAACTCCCCAAAAGACATGGAGAAGTCTATCCAAAAAGACCCTAACAAGGTATGAGGATAAATAGATCCAAGTCCTAAAAGGAGGCGGATCGTTGTATATCAAAGTCCAAAATAAAGAATTGGAGAAAAATGAAGAAGTCATGGTCCAAAGATGAAGAATCTCTCAAAACTTCAAGAGAAGAAATTCCTATTATGAAGAGAAGACCATTATTTCAAGAAGGTCTCTCAAAGATTTGAAGTATGAAGTCTCTGCCAAATATCGGTCCGAGAAAGGTCTCAAATCGTGAAGCGAGTTATGCCAAGATATGAACTTTATGAGGTCCCGAGAAGCAGTTTTAAAAGATTTGGTCCTTTAGCTAACTATTGATTAAATCGTTCACCTTATTTTCGGACTAAATAACTATCGAAATAAGTCAAACAATGCATCCTCGTGATCATTCAAGACAAAAATAAAATATAAGAGATACACCTAGGAATAAGGGAGTCTAAGTGAGTAATTGGCCCACATGAGTTCGTGATAGTTTGCTAACTTATAATAACAATGATCTCGTTTTTAAGCTTGGTATGGGGAACGTGAAACTTTAGGATGATAAACGTTCATGGCTGCCAAAACCCAATGTAAGTTTTTTAATTTCTTTACTTGTTCTATCTTTTATGTTTAGTATTTAATAAAGGCCAAGGTGGGTTATTTATGATGGAAAATGTAAACCGTGCTTTAAAATTAATGCATTGCATGAGGGCATTGCAATGGTCAAGTGTAGGGGATTTAATAAGTGTAAAAACACTTATCCTTTTACCACTTATTTCCAATAATAACAAGGCCAAAACGTATGATTTATGTCGTAAAAGTCGGAATTATGCTTGGTTTCTGTTTTTATTGTGTTTTAGGACCAAAATATGAAAAAGAAAGAAAACACGGGTTTTCACGGGCTTTTATCAAAGAAAACAGGAAAATACGAAGTCAAAAGATCGAGAGTGCAGAAAGAACGGAAGTCCAAGGCCTATTCTGAAGATTTATCGAAGAAAAAGTCTAAAAACAGAAGTTTAAAGAAGTCGAAGAACTTAAGTCTAATAGAAGAAGAAAATTTAAAGACAAGTTCAAATCCCGAGACGACAAAGACAAAGAATTAAAGTCGAGTCGAGAAAACGTGAAGAAAGCAACAAAGAAGATGCAACACATGCACTCCTTCCACCTTCCCTATAAATACCCTCCTAATAGTCATTAGGAGGGTGTTAGATAGTTTTTAGCTAGTTTTCACTTTTTTCATTTTCTTTCTAGTTTTTAGAGAGAGAAAGTCTTAAACTTTCTCTCACTAAATTTCATCTTTTCTCATAATCTTTCAAGATTAAACATTTTGTATTGCTTATTTCATTAATCAAAGTTCTATTTTAAGCTTTTAATCCTTAATCTCTTTCTACCTTTCTTTGATTTTAGATTGATTTTGGTGCGATTATCAATAGATCCGTGTTGTTCTTAATGATTTCGTGCTCAAAAAGTTAATCTTTTGATCATTACTTAGCTTTTCATACGGATAAGCTTTGAGACTTTTGTGCTTATTGGCTTATTTTTATGATTAGCTTATTTATTTATAAAAGTTTTCTTTAAAAAGTTCCTATTTTTATCGTTTGATCCAAAAGTTTGTTTATTTTTCGAGCTAGATAAGTTGCTATAAGTGCTTATTTGATCCGTGTAGTCTTTGATTCGTTTTAGTTTGGTGAAAAGCTTATCAATATAGCTTATTCATTGGCTTTAACCAAATTCCACAAATATAGGAAAGGGTACAATCCCCTTTTCCGATTGCAGCCTATTCCGAGCAGACGGTTTCCCCTTTTTCCGATTGATCAAATCGGAAAAGGGTTTTGACTTTCCGATCACACCCACAAGCATTATTCCGATCTGGCCACTTGTCTCAACATTCCGATTTGAGTTGTAATCTTAGTATTCCGATCTGACAATTTTGTGGATATTCCGATTGTGAGTTTTTGTTGTATTCCGATTAGGTGTGTTCCCAACATTCCGATATGTGCTATTCGTGGTTATTCCGATCTGGACCATTTGCTAATATTCCAATTTCCCTTTCTTTTTGATCATTCCGATTGAGACTAAGCCATACATTCCGATTGTGTACATTTTTCCATATTCCGACCACCAGATCGGAATACATTCCGATCTGGGCTTGTTTTGGATAATTCCGATTGGGACTTGTTTAGTTCCTTGTTTTACAAAGTCTCCAAGAGTTAGTTTTTATTAAGTGTGCTAGTACTTTTCCATTATTGCCTTTAAGTTTCCTAGCATTATTTTACTCGTCATTTTAGTATTAATCTTTATTCTTCCATTTTACTCAACGACACTTTAATTACTTGCTAATAGTTTAAAATAGATAATCAAAACCAAACCATTCTCTTGATTCACCAAAAGACGATTGAGTCGCACTTTAGACCGGTTTTCAATTCGAAAAGACTTGGGACAACAAGATTTTATACGAGGGGTAAAAGCCAAGTATTAGTAATTCAGATGGAGATCGACTTTGATGGCCCACATGATAATAAAATTGTTCATTCGATCTATGTTTTGTAAACTTAATGACCTGTATAATTTGGGACCTGTTGTACACTTGAAACTTTTTATCGAATGAATGTATGTTAAACCTTGTACAACCATTTTTATGTGTTGTCTATGATTGGAGTTATTGTGCTATCCCATAACACTCTAAAAGACTCTTCCGCTGTACCGATATGAAATTTGAGTGTAACACCCCATTTTGGAAATGGAAATATCACAGTAATTATGGTGTGTCATCAAAGCATACAAGGTAAAATGTCTTAACACTACTTGACCATAAAAAGGAAAATACCGGAATCAAACATCGGTAGTCCAAAAATAAAGCTCATCACACACAAACATAGTATAATAAAGGAAAGGACTAAACAATGTCCAAAGCATAAGTATCATAAGAAAGGAAATGCATAATGTAAAGAAGGCTAGACAGCTTCCAGTCCATATGCACGTACTCTTAGTGTCTACGAGCGTCCCTGAGTACCTGCCGTTTTGGGAACATAGAAAAGGAAAACGGCTGAGCAAATACGCTCAGTGCACGGATGTACAATAAAGCATGAATAGGATAAACATATAACATAATAACAGCGGAAGAAAACTAAGTCCCGAGTAACCTGGTTAAGTCTTAATAAAACTGGTTTTATAGTTTGAAAGTCTTATGTTTATCTTATAAAAACTGTTTGTCATATTTTACCATTAGCCAATATAGGTCATGAAAAATCCACCGTGCATGAATAATTGGAGGGGTGACCTCATCATGCAAATTAGAGGGGCTGCCTCTAATTTAATATACTGGTTTTTGGGTAGGAGGGATCAGCTCCTTGTGAAGGATGCACGACACACACCACATTCACCATGAAATCCTGAATAAAAACATGTAACTAGGATGCACCCATACGGCCCACATGATAAATATAAATAAATGGCCAAAAGCTGAAGGGATGCCACGAGCAATCACTCCGCCGTGGTGAAGTCATAACATCAGTGCCTCTAATGTTATGGTTATGGTACCTCCATAACTAGGTGAAACTGGTCATGCATGTATATGGCTATAGGTAATCTTAATTAAACATAAGCAATCAAACTCATAACTTATACTACGGGAAAACAGTTGGCTGCATACGGGGAATCCTAATAAGGAAAGAATGTTCATACTGAAAGGACGGGAATCCGTACCTTATGTCCAGTGAACGAGAAAGACGAACTGCGAGATTCCTACTTCTGAATCACTAGTGCTACATAAATACGTACATGAATAAGTATCTGTTTACTAAATACATAGCTGGTTTTATGTCATGTCTTAGCTTATTTTATGTGTTCTTACCATGTTTTACTGTTTTAAAGCCTTAAACTGTGTTTAATCTTATATTCTGTTTAATCTGATTAAGTATTTCTGGTATTTCATGTGTTATTATACTTACTGTGTAATAATAAGTAGCTTTCCAAAAATAGCAGGTTTCGTAAAATAGAAAGTTTCCAAAAATAGGAAGTTACCAAAAATAGAAAGTTCCCCAAAAATAGAAAGTTTCCAAAAATAGAAAGTTTCCAAAAATAGAAAGTTTCCAAAAATAGAAAGTTTCCAAAAATAGAAAGTTTCCTAAAATAGATTTACTACTTAAAATAGATAAGTTCCTATAAATAAAAAGTTTCCATAAATAGATTAGCTGCCTTAATTAAATAAGTTTCCATAAATAGATTAGCTGCCTGAAATAAATAAGTTTCTAAAAATAGCTGGTTTCCATAAATAGATTAGCTGCCTTATTTAATTAAGTTTCTAAAAATAGAAAGTTTCCATAATTAGAAATAAGCTGGTAAAATAAGCTTAGTATATAAGCCTAAGTGTTTTTCATGATTATATTCTAAGTCATATGGTATATTGTATAGTTTAATAATTATTTCATGTAATTTAATTAAACTATAGGTTATAATATTTAATTAAAGTATAACATGTTTTTAATTAAATAAGTTAAATACTTAGGTTAAAAATATGTATTATTATATATTAATAATATAACCTAAGTCATGTTAATTAATTAATTATATCCATGGTTTTTAAAATAATTAATTAATTATAAGTGTTAAAAATATAATTACTTAGGTTAAAATAATTTCATGATCATTAATAATTAAATAACCTAAGTCATGTTATTAAATTAATCACAACACTTTATTAATTTAATTTTAACATAAGTTCATAAACACAAAAAAAACTAACATACACTATGAACCGGATCTAGGCTAAAAACATGAACCGGACATGAAATCGACACCGTACCCCAAACCAACTCGGGGTACCCCGTGTTTCCCTTGCTGTCGTGGGACCCACACGCACCAACCAAGACCATATGGTCTTGGTGGTGGTCGGCTTGGCAAACCGAAACCCATTCGGGTTCGGTTGCAGCCTGCGGCCAAACAAACACCCCCTTAAAACAATCCTTTGATTTAATTTGACACCAAAACATGTTAGATCTATTCTTAATTATTATGTTTTTATAAAAACATCACATATTCATAATTAATAAAAAGATTAAATCAAAAGAAAAGGTTTAAAAAGGTTTTACCGAATTCGTGGATCAAGAGAACGAAGAACCAACACGATAAATCACTAGAATTCTGAGATCCAAGATCAAAAACCACCTTGTATGGTGTTTGTAGGGTGACGGCACAAAGGAGAAGGAGGAAGGAGGAGGTTTTAGGTTTTCTTAAAATCTTCTGTAAAGTTAATTTGTGTAGTGTAAAAGTAAATAACCCCCTATAGTAAATTTGACAAATGGCTTGGCCTATTTGTCCTTGTTGGCCGCGGGTAGGGACCCCACTTGGGGTACCCGTACCTTTTTCCGTGTCTCGTTATTTAGTTACTCGTTTGTGATTATTTATGTTCGTGTTTTAAATGTTCTCGTTACGTAAATACCGTAATCTAATATATTTAATTACGCTCGTAATAAATATATATACGTAATTAATAATAGTTCGTGTTTTAATTACGTTCATGATTTCATGATCGCATGTTCGTGATTAATTATCGTTAAATAATTATTACATGATCGTGCATAGTAAATACTTATCGTGTTCTAACACGTACGTAATACGTAAACTCCTAACACGTAGTAATCATGCTATATTAGGAAAGTTTTAATCTAATACGTACGATCCTAAGGGTACTATGCATGGTAAAAACATGCGGGTTTTACAACTCTTCCCCCTAAAAAGAATAATTCGTCCCCGAATTATAGATAAAGTAAACTGGAAAAGAAGAACATACCCGAATTCAAAATATGAAATGAGGGTAAGAAGCCCGGATAGATTCCTCCGTTTCCCAAGTGGCTTCCCGCTCGGTATGATCCCTCCAAAGAATTTTGACGAATGGAATCGTCTTCTTTCTCATGACTTGATCTTGTCTGTCAAGAACTCGTTCGGGTTCTTCTATAAAAGTGAGATCTTCACGTATCTGTTCCAGTGGATACTGAACCATGTGAAGGGGATGATACTGGTACCCTCTGAGTAAGGACACATGAAACACATTGTGCACATGCGAAAGCTGCAAAGGTAACGCCAATCGGTAAGATACTTCACCGACTCGTTCAATGATATCAAACGGTCCGATGAAACGAGGACTGAGCTTCCCTTTAATCCCGAAGCGTCTAACACCACGTGTCGGCGAAACCTTAAGGAAGACGTGATCTCCTGCGTTAAAGTGTATATCCCTACGATGCTTATCGGCGTAACTCTTCTGACGTGACCGTGCCTCCTGAATCTTCTGCTTAGCTACTGCGATCATCTCATTTGTCATCTCTATGATTTCCGGTCCTTCGAGTGTTCGCTCGCCAACCTGATCCCAGCAGATTGGGGCGCGACACTTTCTACCATACAACATCTCAAATGGAGCACATTTGATGCTTGCGTGCCAGCTGTTGTTGTATGCAAACTCCACCAAACAGATGTATTCGTCCCAATCACCCTTCCATTCCAACGCACATGACCTCAACATATCTTCCAATGTCTGAATGGTTCGCTCCGACTGTCCGTCCGTTTGAGGATGAAAAGCCGTGCTAAGCTTAAGTTGTGTACCCCAAGCTTTCTACAGACTTTTCCAAAAGCGCGAAGTGAATCGAGGATCTCTGTCTGAGACGATGCTGGATGGTGCACCGTGGAGTCTCATGATTTCTCATCTATACGTATCTGCGAGTTTACTTACCGGATCTTCCTTGCGGATCGGTAAGAAATGAGCTGATTTGGTAAGTCAATCAACGATAACCCAAATTGCATCGTGCTTCCTTTTGGTAGGCGGAAGACCGGCAACAAAATCCATGGTGATTTTGTCCCACTTCCACTCTGGAATATCTAACGGTTGAAGGAGACTGCCAGATCGCTGATGCTCGATCTTAACCTGCTGGCAGGTAAGACATTTGGAGACGTAAGTGGCCATATCCTGTTTTATACCACTCCACCAAAAGTACTGCTTGATGTCATGGTACATCTTAGTCGAACCAGGATGTATCGAGAATGGGGAGCTATGAGCTTCAGCTAACAAAGCTTCCCGGAGTTCTTTGTCATCAGGAACACAAAGTCTAGTGCCCTGCCATACGATACCATTTGCATCTACTCTGAATTCTGTCTGCTTCTCCAAATTCTGTACTATCGCCCAGATTTCTCCGTTATCCTTCTGAGCTTCCTTGATCTTAGATTGTAACTCAGGTTCTACTCTAAGATTAGCCCAGTAACCGTGCTGTCCACGTACCATGATCTCGATGTCTAGTCGCTCCAAGTCTCTGATGATTTACTCTTCGATTTTAATGCCGTTGATCATTCCGGACTTCCTGCTAAGAGCATCTGCTACTACATTTGCCTTTCCGGGATGATACTGTAGGTTAATGTCGTAATCCTTCAACAGCTCTAACCATCTCCTCTGCCTCATGTTCAATTCACGTTGAGTAAAGATATACTTCAAGCTCTTGTGGTCCGTGAAAATGTCACATGATTCTCCATATAAGTAGTGCCTCCATATCTTCAATGCAAACACGACTGCAGCAAGTTCCAGATCATGCGTGGGGTAATTTTCTTCATAAGGCTTAAGCTGCCGTGAAGCGTCCGTGATCAGTTTCCCATGTTGCATGAGAACACAGCCAAGTCCCTTCCCCGATGCATCGCTGTAGATTTGAAATCCACCCGTACCAGATGGTAGAGTAAGAATAGGTGCAGATACTAGCTTTTGCTTCAGGTCTTCAAAGCTCTTCTCTCGATCTTCAATCGAGACGAATTTCTCCCCTTTCCGCATCAGTTTGGTCAATGGTAGTGCTAGGCGGGAAAAGTTCTCCACGAACCTACGGTAATAGCCAGCTAAGCCTAAGAAACTGCGGACTTTCGTCGCTGATGTCAGCCTTGGCCACTTAGTAATGGCCTCAACCTTCGCTGGATCCATAGTGATTCCTTCTGCTGATACAATGTGACCCAAGAATGCCACCTTGTCTAACCAGAACTCACACTTGGAGAATTTAGCATACAGCTGCTTCTGGCGAAGAATCTGTAGTACTGTACGAAGATGGTCTTCGTGTTCCTCCTTGGACTTTGAGAAAATCAGGATGTCATCGATGAAGACAATGACGAACTTGTCCAGAAATTCATGGAAGATTCTGTTCATCAAATCCATGAACACTGCTGGAGCATTTGTCAGGCCAAATGGTATAACTACAAACTCGTAGTGGCCATAACGAGTACGAAAGGCAGTCTTAGCGATATCCTGCTCCTTGACCCGTAGCTGATGATAGCCTGACCTAAGATCAATCTTGGAGAAGTGTTTGGCCCCTTGGAGTTGGTCAAACAGATCGTCAATGCGTGGCAATGGATACCTATTCCGAATGGTAATCTTGTTGAGCTCGCGATAGTCTATGCAAAGACGCATACTGTCGTCCTTCTTCTTAACAAACAAAACCGGTGCGCCCCATGGAGATGCGCTCGGTCGAATGAAACCTCGTTCAAGAAGTTCTTGTAGTTGATCCTTCAGCTCCTTCAGCTCTATGGGAGCCATGCGTTAAGGAGCCTTGGAGATTGGTTCAGCTCCTGGAATCAGCTCGATACTGACTTCCACTTCTCGTGCAGGTGGTATGCCTGGAAGTTCTGCTGGAAACACGTCTTGGAATTCCGACACTATTGGTTGATCCTGAATCGATGGAGATTCAGCATCCATGTCGTGAACCGTAGCTAGGTAACCCTCGCAGCCATGTGATAGTAGTGCATGCGCTTGCAGGGTGGATATGACTTGTACAGACCGTCCGGGTATAAACTCATTATGAATGTACTTTGGTGCATTGACATCACCGAAGATAACTCGATATGAATGGCAGTCTATGGTAGCATGATACTTGGATAGCCAATCCATGCCCAAAATCATGTCGAAGTCATTCATGTCCAGCGGAAGTGCGTCGACAGGTCGAACCTTATCATCAAATTCTAGGGGAAGACTCTTGTATACATGGGTGATTAATATAGAGTCCCTCAAAGGCGTGGAAATAGTAAGCCTATTTTCTAGTGGCAAGGGAGGCATCCTAATGTTCTTATCATAAGCAGTAGAAATAACCGAGTGAGTAGCACCCGTGTCGAAAAGACACATGCAGCTTGACCATACATATACAAGATTCCAGTGATGGTACCTGTAGACTTGTTGGCCTGGTCTCTAGATGTCGTGTAGACACGCCCGACATTAGGAGGCGGCTTGGTATCAGCATGTCCCGATGTACCCTCCATCTCGCCCTTACGGCAATCCTGCATAATATGGCCAGGAAGACCACACTTGAAGCACGCATCAGTATTACGGTGACATGGTCCTGGGTGCCTACGGTGGCAAGTAGAGCAAAGAGGATGAGTGTATCCTCCAACAGGTGCTCTGGCTGGCTGAGGACCTGATAAAAACATTTTACATAGGACATGATAGTTGGGTACAAAGGACGAAGCATATAATCCTAAGATTGAATACCAGTGATAGCTGGACGGCTAGGCTGCGAACCTCTCTGGTTCTGGTCCCTACCGTTTCCATGGTTCCTGGTAGAAGTTTGATAAAGTGTCAGAATATGAGTTATAACATAAAACATAAGGAATTTCGCAAGTATTAGGACCTGCTGTTGTTGGAGTGCCCGGCGTTGTTATGGTAATTGTCATTACCGCCACGCCTATCCGTAGCAGAACGGTCGTTAGTCTGACCGTTTCCCTTGGGCTGATGAGGTTGCTGCTGAGTAGCCGGCTGAGACCGGCCCCCAGTTTTCTGCCTGGAAGATACAGTTAAAGAGATGAATAATTGACATATGGAAAGTATACGGATTGGTCACCTCTTGAATACGAATGTTTACCTCTTGTCGGGTCTTTCATCTTCCCCGAACTCATCTCCCTCTTGCAGCATCTCCAGTCTACGTGCTGCATCGGCTACTTGTGCTACCGTATCCAACGGAGCACCTGATAAGTTATTTGCAATCCTTGTATTAAGAGCCCAACGAAAATGTATTGCTTGTTCTTCAGTGGTGCCCGCAGCTGTTCTCAGGACACCAGTATAGCGAAGGAAACGTTGCATGAAGTCATTGCTGTCTTCTTCAGGTCGCTGTCTGAGGCTATAGTATTCCCTCATGAGCCGATTCCTTCCTTCCATGGGAAAGATGTTAGGCGGGGGAGGATAACTGTCGTTATGAAGAAGAGCGTCTAGCATCTCTGCATCAGCAGCTACAAATATTGCCCAGATATTGTTTGCGTTTGCCATCTGACAGTATGACATAAAACGTATGATTAAACAGATCAAAACATAAAATATAAATATATACATGAAAAAAATTTATACTAAAATTTCACGAGAAAAATTTTATGCAAGAAAATTTTGTGTATGAATGTATGATGCAGTTTTATGAAAACTTTTATATTCTCGAGAGTGAACGCCTCTGGTCAGTTCACCCAAAACAAAAGACATAGCGAGGGGACGCCTATGGGTCGGTCCCAAATCTAAAAGTTTCGATAAAACACATGCGACTAAATAGGGCCAGTCCTGTACCAACCATTACTTAGTCTAAAACCCTGCAACAATGACATGTATATGTATGCTTAAAAATGATGAATGCATGGAACAACGGTCAGTTCTAGGAAGACCGTAGTGACTACCCAGTAATCATATGTCATATTTCAGAGCCTACAGGTCGAAGCCTTGGCTCTGATACCATAATTGTAACACCCTATTTTGGAAATGGAAATATCACAGTAATTATGGCGTGTCATCAAAGCATACAAGGTAAAATGTCTAAACATTACTTGACCATAAAAAGGAAAATACCGGAATCAAACATCGCTAGTCCAAAGTAAAGCTCATCACACACAAACATAGTATAATAAAGTAAAGGACTAAACAATGTCCAAAGCATAAGTATCATAAGAAAGGAAATGCATAATGTAAAGAAGGCTAGACAGCTTCCAGTCCATATGCACGTACTCTTAGTGTCTACGAGCGTCCCTGAGTACCTGCCGTTTTGGGAACATAGAAAAGGAAAACGACTGAGCAAATACGCTCAGTGCACGGATGTACAATAAAGCATGAATAGGATAAACATATAACATAATAACAGCGGAAGAAAACTAAGTCCCGAGTAACCTGGTTAAGTCTTAATAAAACTGGTTTTATAGTTTGAAAGTCTTATGTTTATCTTATAAAAACTGTTTGTCATATTTTACCTTTAGCCAATATAGGTCATGAAAAATCCACCGTGCATGAATAATTGGAGGGGTGACCTCATCATGCAAATTAGAGGGGCTGCCTCTAATTTAATATACTGGTTTTTGGGTAGGAGGGATCAGCTCCTTGTGAAGGATGCAAGGCACACACCACATTCACCATGAAATCCTGAATAAAAACATGTAACTAGGATGTACCCATACGCCCCACATGATAAATATAAATAAATGGCCAAAAGCTGAAGGGACGCCACGAGCAATCACTCTGTCGTGGTGAAGTCATAACATCAGTGCCTCTAATGTTATGGTTATGGTACCTCCATAACTAGGTGTAACTGGTCATGCATGTATATCGCTATAGGTAATCTTAATTAAACATTAGCAATCAAACTCATAACTTATACTACGGGAAAACAGTTGGCTGCATACGGGGAATCCTAATAAGGAAAGAATGTCCATACTGAAAGGACGGGAATCCGTACCTTATGTCCAGTGAAGGAGAAAGACGAACTGCGAGAATCCTACTTCTGAATCACTAGTGCTACATAAATACGTACATGAATAAGTATCTGCTTACTAAATACATAGCTGGTTTTATGTCATGTCTTAGCTTATTTTATGTGTTCTTACCATGTTTTACTGTTTTAAAGCCTTAAACTGTGTTAAATCTTATATTCTATTTTAATCTGATTAAGTATTTCTGGTATTTCATGTGTTATTATACTTACTTTGTAATAATAAGTAACTTTCCAAAAATAGCAGGTTTCCTAAAATAGAAATTTTCCAAAAATAGGAAGTTACTAAAAATAGAAAGTTTCCCAAAAATAGAAAGTTTCCAAAAATAGAAAGTTTCCAAGAATAGAAAGTTTCCAAAAATAGAAAGTTTCAAAAAATAGATTTACTGCTTAAAATAGATAAGTTCCTAAAAATAAAAAGTTTCCATAAATAGATTAGCTGCCTTAATTAAATAAGTTTCCATAAATAGATTAGCTGTCTGAAATAAATAAGTTTCTAAAAATAGCTGGTTTCCATAAATAGATTAGCTGCCTTATTTAATTAAGTTTCTAAAAATAGAAAGTTTCCATAATTAGAAATTATCTGGTTAAATAAGCTAAGTATATAAGCCTAAGTGTTTTTCATGATTATTTTCTAAGTCATATGGTATATTGTATAGTTTAATAATTATTTCATGTAATTTAATTAAACTATAGGTTATAATATTTAATTAAAGTATAACATGTTTTTAATTAAATAAGTTAAATATTTAGGTTAAAAATATGTATTATTATATATTAATAATATAACCTAAGTTATGTTAATTAATTAATTATATCCATGGTTTTTAAAATAATTAATTAATTATAAGTCTTAAAAATATAATTACTTAGGTTAAAATAATTTCATGATCATTAATAATTAAATAACCTAAGTCATGTTATTAAATTAATCACATCATTTTATTAATTTAATTTTAACATAAGTTCATAAACAAAAAAAAAACTAACATACACCATGAACCGGATCTAGGCTAAAAACATGAACCGGACATGAAATCGACACCGTACCCCGAACCAACTCGTGGTACCCCGTGTTTCCCTTGCTGCCGTGGGACCCACACGCACCAACCAAGACCATATGGTCTTGGTGGTGGTCGGCTTGGCAAACCGAAACCCATTCGGGTTTGGTTGCAGCCTGCGGCCAAACAAACACCCCCTTAAAACAATCCTTTGATTTAATTTGACACCAAAACATGTTAGATCTATGCTTAATTATTATGTTTTTATAAAAACATCACATGTTCATAATTAATAAAAAGATTAAATCAAAAGAAAAGGTTTAAAAAGGTTTTACCGAATTCGTGGATCAAGAGAACGAAGAACCAACACGATAAATCACTAGAATTCTGAGATCCAAGATCAAAAACCACCTTGTATGGTGGTTGTAGGGTGGCGGCACAAAGGAGGAGGAAGGAGGAGGTTTTAGGTTTTCTTAAAATCTTCTGTAAAGTTAATTTGTGTAGTGTAAAAGTAAATAACCCCCTTTAGTAAATTTGACAAATGGGCTTGGCCCATTTGTCCTTGTTGGCCGCGGGTAGGGACCCCACTTGGGGTACCCGTACCTTTTTCCGTGTCTCGTTATTTAGTTACTCGTTTGTGATTATTTATGTTCGTGTTTTAAATGTTCTCGTTACGTAAATACCGTGATCTAATATATTTAATTACGCTCGTAGTAAATATATATACGTAATTAATAATAGTTCGTATTTTAATTACGTTCATGATTTCATGATCGCATGTTCGTGATTAATTATCGTTAAATAATTATTACGTGATCGTGCATAGTAAATACTTATCGTGTTCTAACACGTACGTAATACGTAAACACCTAACACGTAATCGTAATCATGCTATATTAGGAAAGTTTTAATCTAATACGTACGATCCTAAGGGTACTATGCATGGTAAAAGCATGCGGGTTTTATATTGAGAGTGTTACAGTTTGGTATCAGAGCTCTCATTATAGAGAACGAAAGATTTTAAAAACCAAGGTTTTGAACAAAACTTTTCAAAATCTTTTAACTATAAACATTTGATAAAATATTTGAAAAATATTTGGACTATAACGGTGCCAAAGATCTCCGACGTTACCAACAAGCCCTATTGAGAATATATATATTTTGATATATATAATTTAATTTATATATATGTATATATCGTGGTTTTAGTATGTAATTGTTTAATAAGTATGTTATCCTAATACGAGATATATATAAATGCAGATTGTCATGGCTGACCCTAATATTCCTGTAGAGAACCATGCTATTCCCGAACCTAATGTAGATGATGACCCTTATTTAGACTTAGTGGATTATGATATGGATGATGATGAGGAGGAACCATTTGAGGATCCTGAGCCCGAGATAGCACTAGGAGATCAGATTGCCCCTCAGGTTGATATGGTAGAGAATGAGAATGCTGATTTTGGTATTGAGAATGATGATGAGATTGGGATAGATAATGTAGACAATGAGGATGTCGAGGAGGATATAGGTATAGACGATGAGGTTGATGATGATGATGAGGCTGAGCTTATTTACCCTTATGATGTTCCGGAGGGCGAGCCCTTACCCCCTCCAGTTTATTGGTCTGATTTTGAGATTGAGCTACTTAGAGATGAAATGTCTGAATCGTCTGAATCTGATTCCGAATCAGAGGATGATGAGGATGATGATACACCCGACATTACTGATGGTATTGCTACTCGTAGACATGTGATAGAAGAGTCGTTTAGGGTTCGAGAGACTACTCATATTGATGGTCTTGCACCTTGGGCCTTGAGACGAGATTTAGATGCTTCTCGTGCTCAGAGTAGTATGACAGAGGTTGGATTAGGTGTTGTTCAGACTCATGTTGCTTATTTGGAGTCAAAGACTAAGGTTGGTGAGAAAGAGCGGGAATTGCTTACTTTGGATTTGACTGATGTAGAGCGTGGTTTGAATGAGGCTTTTAGGAGATTATATGTGTTAGAAAGTGGTGAGTTTACTTAAATGAAGAAAAAGGTGAATTCTATGGAGATTCAATTAAGTATAGCTCGTGCGATGCATGAGAAAGCTGAGTAACAGTTGAACATATCTTTTGGTTGGAACAGTAGATTTTATGCTGAGATGGTTGAAAGAGGAGTGATCCGTAAGCGCCCAGCTGAAGATGTGTCTTGTGATCGTCCGACAAAGATACAGAAGATGACGGATGATAGACCATCTGGCAGTTCTCAGTAGACCAGTCTATGTTTAGTAGTGACCTTTGTATCTTTTGTACCTTTTGTAACTTTGGCTGAACCGACTTATTAGTTAGTAGATCTGGCACAAATTTTGAGTATGTATAGTGCTAGAACTTTGATATGGAATGTAAATTAAGACAATGCTTTTGTTTCAAATCCAATGAAATATGTATCTTGTCTTGAACTCCTTATTGTGCCTTATTTGTATCTTGATTATGAATTCAATCCATATTATATGAATCCCTTGTTGGGTGAATGCTTATACTTTGAAATTATGAAATTATAGAACTATGCCGCCCAAGAAAGCTGTGACTGAGGATGATGTACGTAGGATTATTGCAGAGCAATTTACCGCATCTATGACTGAATTTATGACAAATGCTAGAAATGAAGCTGGCGGTAGTGGAGCTGGCGGTAGTGGAGCTGGCGGTGTGGAGCTGGCGGTAGTGGAGCTGGCGGTAGTGGAGCTGGCGGTAGTGGAATTGGTGGTACTAATGTGAATGTGAATGCTAATAATGTGAATCCTAATGCTGGAGGAAATGTAGGAGGACTTGGAACTAATGCACCTGAAGTTGGTGGCTGTACCAATGTGACGTTCATGAAGTGTGAACCTTTACCTTTTAATAGAACTGAAGGTGCTGTAGGATTAAGCCACTGGATTGAGAAGATTGAGTCGGTGTTTTGGATTAGTAAGTGTAAGGAGGAAGATAAGGTGACTTTTGCTATGGCTACTCTTAAAGGTCGTGCGTTGACTTGGTGGAACGGGAGAATTACTTTCATGGGTATTGATGCTGCTAATGCTACTCCTTGGGCTGAAATTAAGAAGTGGATGACTTTGGAGTTATGTCCCCATAGTGTGATCATTAGGTTAGAACAAGAGTTGATTCATCTGAGAATGAAAGTTGTGGACATTGATAGCTACACAAACCGATTCCATGAGTTGGACTTACTGTGTCCTCGATTGGCGGAACCCGAAGAGATCCGAATTGAACAATATATTAAAGGGTTGACCAAGAACATCCGAGGGGATGTGACATCATCGAAACCACTGACCATTTATGATGTTGTTCGAATGGCTTACCAAATCATTGGGAAAATAATTCATGATAGGGAAGATGAAGCAAGTACTGGTGAGAAAAGAAAGGGTGATGGCGATCGTGTAGATAGAGGTGATAATAGGAAGAATTTCAATCGCCGTCAGAACCAGAGAAAGGGGAATGCAAATGCTCTTACCAACAACACACCGCACAATGATGATAGATGTCCTAAGTGTGGCAACAAGAGGCATGCTGGCGACTGCTGGAAGTGCCAAAATTGCGAAAAGCTTGGACACAAAGTTAAAAGTTGTAAGAAGGGAATCATTTGCTTCAACTGTAACGAAGAGGGTCATAAGAAATCGTATTGCCCTAAGTTGAAAGCGATTGTACCTGGAAGAAACCCCCAGGGTGGTGCTTATCAACTTGGAATAGTCGAGGTGAAGAAAGACGATCCGAATGTCGTTACTGGTACGTTTTTACTCAACAATCATTATGCTGTTGCTTTATTTGATTCGGATGTTGATAGGAGCTTTGTATCCACTAAATTTAATGCCCTTATTGACATCAAAACTGTTGAGATAAATACCAGTTACGAGGTGGAATTGGCTGATGGTAAATTAGTGAAAACTAATAAGCTATTAGAAGGATGCTCTCTAAATCTCTTAAACTATTCCTTTCCGATTGATTTGATGTTGATAGAACTAGGTAGTTTTGATATTATTATTGGTATGGATTGGTTATCGTTGAATAATGCTACTATTTTATGTGGAGAAAAGAAGGTTAAGATTCCTCTTAGGAATAGGACGTTATTAACTGATGGTAATCGAGGTGATTCCCATTTGAGAATCGTTTCATGTATTAAAGTCCAAAAGTACATCAGGAACGGTTGTGAGTTATTCTTAGCTCAAGTGACCGGGAATGAGTCTAAGGAGAAACGATTGGAAGATGTACCTATTATCTATGAATTTCCTGAGGTATTTCCTAAAGATTTACCCGGACTACCACCGATAAGGTAAGTTGAGTTTTGAACCGATTTAATTCCTGGTGCTGCACTGGTGGCACGTGCGCCATACCGATTAGCCCCTTCTGAATTAAAGGAGTTATCTGAACAACTTAAGGAGTTTTCTAATAAATTTTATTCGACCGAGCTCGTCTCCTTGGAGAGCTCCAGTCTTGTTCGTCAAGAAGAAGGATGGATCTTTTCGTATGTGCATTGATTATAGGGAACTGAGTAAGTTGACGATTAAGAATCGATATCCTTTACCAAGGATTGATGATTTGTTTGATCAACTACAAGGATCTAGTGTGTATTCTAAGATAGATTTGCGGTCTGGATATCATCAACTTCGCGTCCGTGAAGAAGATATTCCTATAACTGCATTTAGAACTCGTTATGGACACTATGAACTTCAAGTAATGCCATTTGGGTTAACTAACGCACATGCGGTTTTCATGGATTTAATGAATCGAGTGTGCAAATCCTACTTGGAAAAATTTGTGATTGTGTTCATTGACGACATTCTAATCTATTCTAAGAATAAAGATGAACATAGAGAACATTTAAGGATTATTTTGAGTTTGTTAAAGGATGAAAGGTTGTATGCTAAGTTTTCGAAGTGTGATTTTTGGTTAGATTCTATGCAATTTATTGGTCATGTGATTAACAAGGATGGAATTCATGTTGATCCTGCAAAGGTTGAAGCCATTAAGAATTGGTCTGCACCGACAACGCCAACGGAAGTGCGGCAGTTCTTAGAATTGGCTGGCTATTATAGGCGATTCATTAAAGAATTTTCTTTAATAGCTAAACCCTTGACTAAGCTTACCTAGAAGAATAAACCTTTCGTTTGGGGAAGTGATGAAGATGGAGCATTTCAGATATTGAAGAAAAAATTATGTAGTGCGCCAATTCTATCATTACCCGACGGAAGTGAAGATTTTGTAGTATATTGTGATGCATCTCTTAGAGGCTATGGAGTTGTTTTGATGCAGCGAGAAAAAGTAATAGCTTATGCTTCTACGCAATTAAGGAAGAATGAGGAGAATTATACTACTCATGATCTTGAGTTAGGAGCTGTAGTTTTTGCTCTTAGGGTGTGGAGACATTATCTGTATGGCACCAAGTGTACGGTATTCACCGATCACAAAATCCTACAATATATTCTCGATTAAAAGGAATTGAACATGAGGCAACGAAGATGGATAGATTTGTTAAGTGATTATGATTGTGATATAAAATATCACCCAGGAAATGCCAATGTTGTTGTCGATGCATTAAGTAGAAAAGATAGAGAGCCTATCGGGGTACGTTCTCTAGTCTTGACCGTGCACAATAATTTGCCTGAGCAGATTAGAAATGTGCAAATAGAAGCTTGCAAGAAAGATAATTTTGTTAATGAAGGGTTCCGAGGAGAAGGAGATCCTTTAGAAGTTAGTGTTGATGGAGTGAAATGCTTAAGAGGTCGTATGTGGATACATAAGTTTGGAGGCTTAAGAGATTTGATTATGTTAGAATCCAATAAATCTAAGTATTCCATTCATCCTGGATCTGATAAAATATACCATGATTTGAAGAAGTTGTACTGGTGGCCGAATATGAAAGCTGATATTGCTATTTATGTTCTTCAATGCTTGACTTGTGCCAGAGTCAAAGCTCAACATCAAAAGCCATCAGGACTACTTCAACAACCAAAGATTCCTGAATGGAAGTGGGAGCGAATTACGATGGACTTTATCACCAAGCTTCCTAGAACATCATCTGGAAATAACTCGATTTGGATCATTGTCGACAGACTGACCAAATCAGCACACATTTTAACACCCCCAAACTTACACGCAGCGGAATACATCTTTGGGTGCTAAACAATGATACAACAACACATAATTTATAAAGAACGACTCGAAAAGAGACGTTTTAGATTTATCGTTCCTAAAACATTTGTCAGAGTAGCGTAGTCCCAAGACATCGTAACCAAAGTACAACCAAAACAAAAGATTTAAATTGTTTTGAACAAAAGGAACGACAAATATTCAAAGAGTTTATATTGCAAAGTAGTGCACAACATTCATTCCCGTGGCTTCCAAGCTTCACCCTTCCTGATTACCTGAAATACATGTGAGTAAAACATCAGCAAAAATGCCGAGTGAATCTATAGGTTTATGTAATCAATTTGAACACAAGCAAAAATTATAAGTTTGTGGCATGCTTATAAGCATCAAATAATAATTTGCATTAACAATGATAATTGTATATAGCATAAATTGCAATAAGCTCATGGAACCGAGCCCTTAGACACTCCCATATCGGTCTAATAAGACGAGAGATTTATTAATTGTCGGTTACCTCTAGATTTTTGGTACATTGCCGTATACCTGACTTCTCAATACAATATGTCCAAACAGTGCGGAGGTCGGGCCTAAGCTTCTATGACAAGTCCACACAAACTGAACCGGGGCGGCTTCCCCCATAGATCTATTAATTGTACTAGCGGCTAGCCCATCATTAGCTAGTTAACGGTCCATAATTGAGGCTTTAACAAAGGCAATCACTTAATGCAATTTAAAGGCAACCACGGGTCCATTCATAGAGGGACAAAGCATACCATAAAAATCTCGTGTTCTAAGTTTATAAAAACATGTATTCCCCCTCGCGGGTTTAAAATCATTTAATAACTAGTATAAAGTGAGGCTATAGACTCACCTTAAATGCAGACATCAGCAGAATATAAGTATCACACCACACAGCATCACATAATATATACAGCTTGATTCCAATAGTCGTAATACACCATAATAAATAATCATGCAGCGTCAACAAATATCTTTCCGCGGTTGTAAATAATTCCACAGCTATGCTCCAATCGTTTGGTGAGGTTTATGTTTTGGTGTTTTCCCGATGGATGGTTACATCAACTCGACACAAAATAAATTAATAAAATTTAACTCGTAAAACTTTGGTGGTTGGCCAAATAAAATAGAATGATAAAATAAATCATATAATATATTCAGTATATAATTTATATATGAACATGACGCTCATAATTCATGTCGTAAGTTATTAGTTAGAACAAACATTTAAAAATGTATTTCTTAAGTTATATACTATATCCTTCGGTTATAATAGTGTATACGAAGTTATTTTTATATAATTCAACACTCGTTGGAAAATCGTTATATAACTCATTAAAATTTATTTATCATATATAACGTTAAATGTCATATTAATTAAAATAATACTTTTCAAAAATTATTTTATAACGTAGTTATTCGTTAACTATTTCTTTTATAAAAGTATACATTTTTAGAAAATTTCGGCATGACCTTTCCGCTTTTATAATGTTTCCATGTATATAAAATACATAATTTTCCCACTTTGTCTCAATCAATATCCAATTAATACTTTCTTAGTCAATATTCTAATTAAGGTATACTCAATCATTCTAATTACTATATTAAATATATATTCCCACCATTAATATTTTAATTACCTTCCATATCTCATAAATTAATTACTTTCCATTTTTAATCAATACCTTAATTAATATATTAATTATATATATTCCCACCATCAATACTTTAATCACTTTCCATATATCCTCAAATAATTTTATACCCCATTATATCAAATAATATTTATTATTATTATAATATTCTCTATATATTTATATTCTTACACTTCATATTTTATTACATCCTTTATTTATTATAATCCATATCTCCCCAATTAATAATTATAAAACCAAAAAAAACAATTATATTTATTTATTATAGTCCACCCTTTTTTTATCTTATTACATACTCTATTTATTTATTTTATCTCCTTTATGTATCCTTTTTTACACAGTAATAACAATAATAAAATAACTCATTAAATAAATTTTATTTATTTCTTTTTATATCTCCTCAAATAGTAAGTCAACTAAATATATCAAATATTAATTATTGTTATTATTATATACATATTTATATTATTATATACCCTCAAAATAATATGTACATTCATCATTTCCAATATTATCATATCCTTTATTTATTTATTTATCTTTTACACATTATAATTAAAATTTAATTGTATATAAAAAAAATATAGATCTAGAATCATCCACCAATCAATAATTAATCAACCAAAAATAATCAAGGGTATCACCACCACAATGCAACACCACCATGGCCGGCCATGGTGGCTGTGATGAAGTCCGGCCGCCACCACAGTGGTTGTCCGGCGGCGGCAGCCCCTATTTCCGTTCAAAACGCGGCCAAGAACCACCATTAATAAAATAAATAAAATAATTAAACTATTTTTTTTCTAATCTTGATTGTAACCATCTTGCATGTGTAGATCGGGACAAAATCCGAGGGTTTTGAGGGTTTTTAAGGTATACCCACATGTTGAGATGGTGAATCCGTCACCCACACACCACCATACGGCGGCGGCGGCCGGAAAACACCACCACAGCGGCGGTTTAGGAATGGCAGTGAAGAGGAGACGATTTTGGATAGAGTGGGTATGAGATTCGGGTAGATCGGGGCTTTTGGAACACTTTTGGTCTCGCCGGAAAAAATGGAGTTCGCCGGAAAATCATCGCCGGAAAAGTTTTCCGGTGGCGGCGGCGGTGGCAGCTCCGGCGGCCGGTTGGCAGCCATTGTTGGAGCTTGAGAGAACTTTTTAATTTGTGTGTGTTTTGTTTTGTGTAAAATGAGAGAAATGGGAGAATATTAATATATATACCTAAACTTTAAAATGTAAATAGAAATTAGATAATAGTTTAGGGTAAATTATGTAAATACTTTATTTACTTTCGTACAATAAGCGTTCGACGCTCGTTTGGGCGACTAAACGGATGATTCAAGACACGAGACTTGCGCCATCGTTTTTAAAATCATTTTTACAATAAATATGAGTCCTTACTTCGTCGATTTTCGAAAACATTTGCTATTAATTATTTAAATGCTCGTTTAATCATTTCTAGCTATTTTGGTTAGATTTTGCCGTAAAAATAAAATGTAAATTTTATTGCTCACGTTATTAGCAACGTTTTAGGATATAATAAAATACTATTCCTTCATATTTTCAAAGTTTTCGTTTTGAATCGTTTCAACTATTATTTTTTTATCAGTTTTGCTCAGTCCGTCGTTTAAAACGTCGATAAATATTACAAGTAATTAAAAAATAAATATTTAATTTTTACGAAACGTAAACGTAAAAATTTTAAATTTCTCAGTTCATAAACTAAAAGAAAATATTCAAAATAAATTTGAATTTTAGCTAACACGATCTTCGTTAAATTATCGAAAATAAATAACAAGTTTCGTAAATGTTCGAAAAATCTTAATTTAAACTTTGGTCAAAATTTTCGGGTTGTTATATCATCCACTCCTTTAGGAAGCGACGTCCCGGCGCTTAATTCGCATACGATAGTCTTCAATCTAACAGTGAAGAGTGAAAAACATGCAAGTCATCATCTAAGTTCCAAAGAAAGTCAAAAGATATTATATGTACACGTTCTCCATGATCGGACGTCATTGGACAATGCCGTCTGAATTTCTCACAACTTACGATCATTCGACTAGATCACATGCCACATAAGTATCTAAAAGCAAAAGTCAAGCATAAATATCAAATACAGATTTCCGCCGTTGGTCATCGAGTAGGAAAATGAGAGCGAAGAATAAATTATACATTATCATTAAAATAACATTTGTCACAATTATCCGTCCCGGATTTGGTATTACATTAAAACTCAATTGAAGTACTTTCATGATAAAGATGATATATTAAAAATAGAAGTTAAATAGCTTCATAATTTATTTTGGTTGTCTTAAGAAGCTTTGAAACAATGACATGATTTTTTTTATTAAACTCATATTGATGGTTACAATTAGAAAATATAATTTCCAAATTAAATCATTATTAAGAATATAAATTAAACCGATAATTTCATTACATTAAAAGTAAAGTATGATAAGTCAAAGATAGAGCATAATTTCATTTTAAACATTAATTTTAGTTATACAAGAGATGATGTATAAATGTGACCTTTTACTTATGATAGTTATTTCGATAATTGAAAATCATCGGAAAATGTATAAAAGTTCTATAAAAAATTTATAATACGTTGTAGAAATACATAAAGGTGTTTATTATTTCAAAATAAACATGGGATATATTCGAGTTTCGAAATGTGACAAGATAACAAACGAACACGAATAGAAATAATGGTCAACAATTAGTAAGAAATCAACGGTACAAAAGAGAACGAAACAAATGTCGTATAAATTCTTAAAGAGAATAATAAAATAGGGCGTTGATGGTAAGACGATAAGAAATAATAGATTAAACAAGTTGTCAATTTTGGTTAGTGCGGTTGATGGTTCACCAATATCAGCTTGTTAACTTAGCGGTGGTCGTTACACGATCGGAAATAAGATCCATACAAAAAATTTAATAAAATAAAATTCCTAATAATCACTTGTAATTAAAACAAATCAAATGAACGATGTTAGTGTTTAAAGAGAGAAGTCAAAGCACGGTTCGCAAGAGTGGATTTTGAGACAAACGGGAGTGACGGACGTCATCCCGGATATACGGAAATCACTCTAGTGATAATTCATTATTCACGTGCGGAGACATTCCAAAAATCTACCCAGTCGCATAAAGAAAATTGGACGAGAAGGAAGGATAAAACATTGAGACTTTCAAGTCATTTATCAACAGTCAGTAATTAAACGAACGGTCAAAAGAAATCAGTTATAAGACAAAATGAAGTAACAAGTGAAAAAGCGATCGTCGAGTAAAAACGTATTCGTAAGCGCTTAATTCGTTTAAGAAAAGGTAAGAAAACGTATGCGGATGCATAGAAATTGCGCTACTTGCATAAAATATAAAGGTTTTCAAAACTTCTTTCACTTTATTTCATTTTATTTATCTTTATCATAAATACAAGTAAAAAGTTGATTATTATCAAGATTTTTAAGGTGACTACTATTCAGCCTAGCATGACTCCTTCAAAATTAGACATAGGTGATCAGGCCATGTATAATTTAGGAATAGCAATGCAATGCCCAGTTTCGTCGAAAAGTATTACGTTTCTTATGTTTATATATAAACCATGCCATTTGAAAAATGGAATTTAAAAATAGTTTATAATTTTATAGGATACAGTAATTTGTGAGATACTCAGTAAGCAACAACTTAAATGTTATAAAAATTATTTCATAATATCAAAGTAAAACAATTTGTGAAGTAATTGAGTAAAAATGTTAATTAAAATTATATGGTGACATTTAATGAGGTATATAATAACCAAAAGGGTTGCAAAAAGTTGCAAATAGTAGCTCATAAAACAACCAATGAAATGGTTACAAGTTGTTAAGTTTTCAAAGGGTTATAAGGTTTAGACGAAAACTCATGAGATACGCGATAATAATGTCGACGAAGAATGTGAAGACAAACTTCAAAACTCAACCCAAATCAGTGGAAGGTTAGAAGAAAATAAAAATAAAAATAAAATAACATCGAATGACAAATGAGTCATATATATGAAAAGAATAAAACAATCCACATGTGTATTCTTTGTAAGATACTCGACACAACATGCTTTTAAGAAAGTATGTTATTCGTTTTTAAATTACACCATTAATCTGGTAATTGCTAATCCTGTACTGTTTTTATTTTTAAATATTTTCACATGCAACTAGTATTCGTTAGTTGCAAAATAATATTTGTTAAAATTTTACGATCTCAAATGAAATCAAAACAGCTTAGAAACATATAAAACTCATGTTCTGAATTTTCTATCAGATTTAACTTTTAAATATGAGCCGATTAATTGACCCAATAAACGACATCTCCAAGACTCAGAGTCTAAAGCATTTTGATGCAAAACGACGTTTCAGACGACTTTCTAGTTTCACCCGAGACCTGAAAACCAATGTAAAATGACCAAAATACCCCTGCAAATTCTGTGTAGGTTTGACTATTTTATTTTAAAAACGCAGGGTTTACCTTTAAGTTTTGACCTGTTTATACTGCCCCTACAGTTTCTGCATAAAGTGTATTTTTCGACACTCCTTAACGGCTCAAAATATATACATATATACACACATGTCTTGTGGATTTTATAACAACGAAAAATAAATCTCGTAATGAGCATCAAATAAAATATAGCATGATGAATGACAAAAAATGCTTCAAGGTATTCAACACGAAATTTAGGAAGCAAAACGGTGAAAGACGTTCGTAATTTAGATTTCAAAATGCAATGTAGGCAAATCTCCTTGGTGCCACGATTGTCAAAAAACACAAAACATAGCAAGAAAAGAATGGAACATTAACATGCTACACTCCGGGAGCGAGAAGGTTAATGAAAAACAATTGATACAATTTTATATAAGTAAAATCGTATTCCAATTCTAGCGCCAAAATCTAGACGATGATTTATAAAATGACGATGACGTTACCGAGATATAAGTGAACAATACACTTCGGAGTCGATACATATAAATGTCAATAAATAGCGGTTAGTCTATTCCAAGGACACATTGAGCTACACAATGGTCTAGAAATTACGTTTCAAGACGTCTAAACACAAACAGTCGGAAGACGATTTGGATATCTATATAGACATCCCAAAGGGTTAAGCAATAAAAGTAACGCGCGCAAATGGAGGTATGTAAGGTCATAATATAAAATTTTTGCAATAAAAGCAATTTAATTACTTCAAAAATAAATACAGAAAGATCTTGAAAATTCAATGTATTTATTTAAGTTAATCATTAATAAATGATAAACTTTTATCGAAAATTTTAACGACATAAATATATATCGATAAAGGATTATAGTATTTATTTAGAAATACTTAGCAATAAGGCATACATAATAATGTATACTAAAGTTGTAATCCCAGAAGTAGCTTGAACCTGAAGTCACGCGAAATCATGTGCACCGACTCTTTGAAAAAATAAAACCGACAGTTATAGTTTAGGTTTTTAGAAAAAGACCTAGTTCTCTATAACTCATGGCTCTGGTACCAATCTTTAACACCCCCAAACTTACACGCAGCGGAATACATCTTTGGGTGCTAAACAATGATACAACAACACATAATTTATAAAGAACGACTCGAAAAGAGACGTTTTAGATTTATCGTTCCTAAAACATTTGTCAGAGTAGCGTAGTCCCAAGACATCGTAACCAAAGTACAACCAAAACAAAAGATTTAAATTGTTTTGAACAAAAGGAACGACAAATATTCAAAGAGTTTATATTGCAAAGTAGTGCACAACATTCATTCCCGTGGCTTCCAAGCTTCACCCTTCCTGATTACCTGAAATACATGTGAGTAAAACATCAGCAAAAATGCCGAGTGAATCTATAGGTTTATGTAATCAATTTGAACACAAGCAAAAATTATAAGTTTATGGCATGCTTATAAGCATCAAATAATAATTTGCATCAACAATGATAATTGTATATAGCATAAATTGCAATAAGCTCATGGAACCGAGCCCTTAGACACTCCCATATCAGTCTAATAAGACGAGAGATTTATTAATTGTCGGTTACCTCTAGATTTTTGGTACATTGCCGTATACCTGACTTCTCAATACAATATGTCCAAACAGTGCGGAGGTCGGGCCTAAGCTTCTATGACAAGTCCACACAAACTGAACCGGGGCGGCTTCCCCCATAGATCTATTAATTGTACTAGCGGCTAGCCCATCATAAGCTAGTTAACGGTCCATAATTGAGGCTTTAACAAAGGCAATCACTTAATGCAATTTAAAGGCAACCACGGGTCCATTCATAGAGGGACAAAGCATACCATAAAAATCTCGTGTTCTAAGTTTATAAAAACATGTATTCCCCCTCGCGGGTTTAAAATCATTTAATAACTAGTATAAAGTGAGGCTATAGACTCACCTTAAATGCAGACATCAGCAGAATATAAGTATCACACCACACAGCATCACATAATATATACAGCTTGATTCCAATAGTCGTAATACACCATAATAAATAATCATGCAGCGTCAACAAATATCTTTCCGCGGTTGTAAATAATTCCACAGCTATGCTCCAATCGTTTGGTGAGGTTTATGTTTTGGTGTTTTCCCGATGGATGGTTACATCAACTCGACACAAAATAAATTAATAAAATTTAACTCGTAAAACTTTGGTGGTTGGCCAAATAAAATAGAATGATAAAATAAATCATATAATATATTCAGTATATAATTTATATATGAACATGACGCTCATAATTCATGTCGTAAGTTATTAGTTAGAACAAACATTTAAAAATGTATTTCTTAAGTTATATACTATATCCTTCGGTTATAATAGTGTATACGAAGTTATTTTTATATAATTCGACACTCGTTGGAAAATCGTTATATAACTCATTAAAATTTATTTATCATATATAACGTTAAATGTCATATTAATTAAAATAATACTTTTCAAAAATTATTTTATAACGTAGTTATTCGTTAACTATTTCTTTTATAAAAGTATACATTTTTAGAAAATTTCGGCATGACCTTTCCGCTTTTATAACGTTTCCATGTATATAAAATACATAATTTTCCCACTTTGTCTCAATCAATATCCAATTAATACTTTCTTAGTCAATATTCTAATTAAGGTATACTCAATCATTCTAATTACTATATTAAATATATATTCTCACCATTAATATTTTAATTACCTTCCATATCTCTTAAATTAATTACTTTCCATTTTTAATCAATACCTTAATTAATATATTAATTATATATATTCCCACCATCAATACTTTAATCACTTTCCATATACCCTCAAATAATTTTATACCCCATTATATCAAATAATATTTATTATTATTATAATATTCTCTATATATTTATATTCTTACACTTCATATTTTATTACATCCTTTATTTATTATAATCCATATCTCCCCAATTAATAATTATAAAACCAAAAAAAACAATTATATTTATTTATTATAGTCCACCCTTTTTTTATCTTATTACATACTCTATTTATTTATTTTATCTCCTTTATGTATCCTTTTTTACACAGTAATAACAATAATAAAATAACTCATTAAATAAATTTTATTTATTTCTTTTTATATCTCCTCAAATAGTAAGTCAACTAAATATATCAAATATTAATTATTTTTATTATTATATACATATTTATATTATTATATACCCTCAAAATAATATGTACATTCATCATTTCCAATATTATCATATCCTTTATTTATTTATTTATCTTTTACACATTATAATTAAAATTTAATTGTATATAAAAAAAATATAGATCTAGAATCATCCACCAATCAATAATTAATCAACCAAAAATAATCAAGGGTATCACCATCACAATGCAACACCACCATGGCCGGCCATGGTGGCTGTGATGAAGTCCGGCCGCCACCACAGTGGTGGTCCGGCGGCGGCAGCCCCTATTTCCGTTCAAAACGCGGCCAAGAACCACCATTAATAAAATAAATAAAATAATTAAACTATTTTTTTTTCTAATCTTGATTGTAACCATCTTGCATGTGTAGATCGGGACAAAATCCGAGGGTTTTGAGGGTTTTTAAGGTATACCCACATGTTGAGATGGTGAATCCGTCACCCACACACCACCATACGGCGGCGGCGGCCGGAAAACACCACCACAGCGGCGGTTTAGGAATGGCAGTGAAGAGGAGACGATTTTGGATAGAGTGGGTATGAGATTCGGGTAGATCGGGGCTTTTGGAACACTTTTGGTCTCGCCGGAAAAAATGGAGTTCGCCGGAAAATCATCGCCGGAAAAGTTTTCCGGTGGCGGCGGCGGTGGCAGCTCCGGCGGCCGGTTGGCAGCCATTGTTGGAGCTTGAGAGAACTTTTTAATTTGTGTGTGTTTTGTTTTGTGTAAAATGAGAGAAATGGGAGAATATTAATATATATACCTAAACTTTAAAATGTAAATAGAAATTAGATAATAGTTTAGGGTAAATTATGTAAATACTTTATTTACTTTCGTACAATAAGCGTTCGACGCTCGTTTGGGCGACTAAACGGATGATTCAAGACACGAGACTTGCGCCATCGTTTTTAAAATCATTTTTACAATAAATATGAGTCCTTACTTCGTCGATTTTCGAAAACATTTGCTATTAATTATTTAAATGCTCGTTTAATCATTTCTAGCTATTTTGGTTAGATTTCGCCGTAAAAATAAAATGTAAATTTTATTGCTCACGTTATTAGCAACGTTTTAGGATATAATAAAATACTATTCCTTCATATTTTCAAAGTTTTCGTTTTGAATCGTTTCAACTATTATTTTTTTATCAGTTTTGCTCAGTCCGTCGTTTAAAACGTCGATAAATATTACAAGTAATTAAAAAATAAATATTTAATTTTTACGAAACGTAAACGTAAAAATTTTAAATTTCTCAGTTCATAAACTAAAAGAAAATATTCAAAATAAATTTGAATTTTAGCTAACACGATCTTCGTTAAATTATCGAAAATAAATAACAAGTTTCGTAAATGTTCGAAAAATCTTAATTTAAACTTTGGTCAAAATTTTCGGGTTGTTATACACATCATTCTGGTTAAAGAGCAATTCTCACTAGAGAAGTTGACTCGTATTTATCTTAAGAATGTTGTATGCAAGCTTGGAGTGCCTGTATCGATCATTTAAGATCGAGATCCTAGATTCACATCAAATTTTGGGAATCTCTCCAAAGATCTTTGGGAACGAATCTCGAAATGAGCACTGCTTATCACCCCCAGACTGATGGGCAGAGTGAAAGAACGATACAAACACTAGAAGATATGTTGAGAG
Source organism: Glebionis coronaria (assembly GCA_025667525.1). Classification (NCBI taxonomy): domain Eukaryota; kingdom Viridiplantae; phylum Streptophyta; class Magnoliopsida; order Asterales; family Asteraceae; genus Glebionis; species Glebionis coronaria. The sequence goes on along the minus strand of CM046882.1, from coordinate 270,395,245 downwards.
CTTGTGTGATATATTTTGGTAAGAATTGGGATAAACACTTGCCTTTAGAATAGTTTTCGTATAACAATAGTTACCATTCTAGTATTAAGGCTGCACCGTTTGAAGCTTTGTATGGTAGGAAGTGTAGATCTCCTGTATGTTGGAGTAAAGTTGGGGATACCCAGCTCACGGGACCGGAATTGATCCGGGAAACTACGGAGATGATAGTTCAGATTAAGAATAAGATGTTGACTGCCCGTAGTAGACAGAAAAGTTACGCGGATGTGCGGCAGAAACCGATGGAGTTTGAAGTGGGTGACCGAGTAATGCTGAAAGTATCGCCATGGAAAGGCGTTATAAGATTTGGAAAGAGAGGGAAATTGAATCCCCGCTATATTGGACCCTTTAAGATATTATCTAGAGTAGGTCTGGTGGCTTACAAACTAGAGTTACCCCCATAACTTCATGGTGTTCACAACACATTCCATGTATCTAATCTGAAGAAATGTTTAGTAGTGAGTGATGAGAAAATTTCGTTGGATAAGGTTCGAATAGATGAGAATTTGCATTTTATCGAAGAACTCGTAGAGGTTATGGATCGTGAGGTAATGCAACTGAAACAAAGTCGGATACCTATTGTCAAGATCCGATGGAATTCAAAGCATGTACCGGAATTTACTTGGGAACGAGAGGATGAAATGTGGAAGAAATATCCGCACCTCTTTCATTTCAATAAGAAATGGACATCAAAATGAAATGGATCACGAGGAAGTTGATCCCTTTTAGGAGGAAAGGCTGTGACAATCTAACATTTTCAGGAAGTAAATTATTTTCTCGTATAAAATTTTGAAACATATTTTTGTATTGGTTGATGAACTCACAATTTACGGATTTAAATTTGGGCTTACGTGCATAATTTAACGTCGTTTACGACTAAACCGGAAACCTTAGGATTACGTATTTACGTTTTTGAACTCCGTTTTTGATGAGACAATTTTTATTAGATTCGTTTTGTGCCGTTGATTCATAATTTATAAAAACATTTTTCGTAAAACGACCCGAGGGCACGCAAATCCAGGAAATTATAATCGAAGAATACCCGTAAATTAGTGGGATGAGACAAAACAAGTTTGTCCCACCCCACTCAAAAGGGACGGCCAAAAGAGGACACCACATCATAAGATGTGGCACCCTTTTAGCTAGAAAGCTAACACATGTTAGCTTAAGCTTAACATGTAAGCTAACTTAGCACAAAACCAACCAAACCACTTCATTCATACCGTTTTCACTTAGCAACTCATGCAAACCACTCACCAAAATCTCTCATCCTCCCCCCCTTTTCCGTCCCAAATCAAGAACAAACACCCCTTTTTGATCAATTCTAGGCTTAAACATTGTGTTATCTACACATATAATGAAGAAACCTTGAAGCCTTGTTGATTGGTGATCATATTAATATCAAAGAAGGTGATTTGCTTGTGTCCTAGGGCTGATTTCTCAACAAATAATCTTGGTGGTTGATGACCTTGAAGATATATTTGGTGTACATCAAGTTGTTGTCATCTAAAAACAAGATATAATCTTGGTTGGTAAACAAGATCATCCTTTCCATTTTTCTTGTTATTTTTGTAAAGATCAAATGTATTTTCTTTCCTATTGTATATGTATATGATGAATATATAATGATAAAAATGTTGTGTGGGGATCAAGTGTTGATAAATATGGTTAAAAAGATGGAAACCATAGGTAACAAGGTTAAAATCTTGCTTAATATGATAGCTGTATAAAAACAGTAAGTAACCAAATGATAAACTGATAAAATTGCATGGTGGAATCAGTTTGCAGTAAGTATTAGATGTTATACACATGTGAGAGTTGGCCATGCAATGGAATCATCAAAATGAGTGAGATATGATCAAAACAAAATTAGTGTATCAATCTGAATAGTCTGTTTTGTAGGGATTGTTAATGATACTTAGACATGGATTGAGCAGTAGCTAAAACTAAATTATTTGTAGCAAATAATATGAAGTTTATGTCATCCAAAAATGAGCTTCTATCTCCTTGTAGAACTCAAGATATGATAAAAATGGTGAAAGTTAAACTAAAAATCAGATTTTGTTAAATTAAAGTTTAATACTATTATATAAGCACTCAAATAAATATAGTATAAAATGTGAATTAAATCCCAATAACTTATATATTACATTTATATAAATATGTATAAGGATAAATAAATGGACATTTTATAAAAATGGTAGTTTGATAAGTTTTATATGTTATAAAACTATAAACATGATTTTTACGTCTTTTCGGCTAATACCGTAAAATTAACGTTTTTCGTCAATTAAAACTTAGACGGTCGGACCCGTCTAATGTAAACTTTTTAAAAGTCATATAATGATATATATACTTAATACAAGTAAAAACCGATAAAACCCGAACTATATAACATATGGACATTAACGGGCCAAGTTATCTTTATTGATCCAACTAAATGGGCTAAACATTTACAAATTTACTTATTGGGCTTAACCCACTTGGGCCCAACATGTAAAGTATAATACTGATAATAAAAGTGTAAAATGGACTAATATAATGTAATGGGCTTATAATGGGCTTAATGGGCCTTAACATGTAAATAAGTAAAACTAGTAAACTAGTATAAAAGTTACCAATACATAACACTAAAATGAGTAAATGAGAATGTATAAACCCACTTGATCATCATCATATGTATAAAATCATCATATGTATACATAATTGTTATTTTGATAAAGTCATTGGACAAAAGTCTAAGACCGATTATTATTTATATAGGTTTTCGTGACCGAAGCACGCCCGTAGCCGATAATCCGCCTTTCATTATCAACGTGAGTTCATAGCCTCACACTCTTTTAAATGTTTTATAAAATGATTTGTAAACCCGCGAGGGAGATAACATGCTAGTTTTTGATAAAAATAGAACACAAGTAGTCCTGATGGTATGCTTAATGATATGGACCCGAATGATGCTATGACCCAATAAAAGAGATAAAAAGGATTATTAGTAGTTAGGTTATGTCACTTAAAGTCCCATTAGCATGAATTGTGAACTACCGGGATTTGGTAGACGCTTATGCATATGATAGTACTATTTGGGGTTGATCACCCCAGTTCGCGCCTTGACGGTTGATCCACGTCGTACCACATTGATTGGTAAGCGAATTTATGTATGAGAAGATTTACATAGCGTGGTTTTTGTGACGACACGCTAACTTAGATAGGCAAGTTGTTTGTCAGGTTCGCGGCCTGTTGTTTGTAATAGTAAGGTAACAATGTCATGCGGCTAATAATAATCAAAATGAATCAAATGTAATCCAGTAATGATGCCAATAACGATAATATTATTACCTATAATGGTAATATTGAGGCTACGGTCTCATGGACGGTTTAAGATGTATGCTTTGATTTATATATTGCCTGACTAGCAATACGAGGACTTACTTCAGATAGTATACTTGTGTTCTGATTTCAACGATTATTTTATATAACGGTTTTATTAAACTCTATGAATTCACTCGGAATTCGCTGATATGATTTTTTCATGTTTTTATCTCAGGTGCTTGAAGGTAATTCGGATGGAGATCGACTATGATGGCCCACATAATAATAAAATTGTTCATTCGATCTATGTTTTCTAAAGTTAATGACCTGTATAATTTGGGACCTGTTGTACACTTGAAACTTTTTATCGAATGAATGTATGTTAAACCTTGTACAACCATTTTTATGTGTTGTCTATGATTGGAGTTATTGTGCTATCCCGTAACACTCTAATAGACTCTTCCGCTGTACCGATATGAAATTTGAGAGTGTTACATGATGAGGAAGCTGTATTCTGAACACTGAAGGGTAAGTCGTGTTCTGCACCAATGTTGTCATTGTTGAAAGGATCTGAAGTATTTATAGTTTGTAGTTTGTTGTGATGTGTTTCGTAAGGGTTATGTAGTTGTGGTGTTTGTTTTGAGATTGTAGAAATATTACTTGTATGGAATCAAGTATGTAATAATTAAGGGTCATAAGAGAGTTTCATAATTAATTTCATGGGATGTTAAAGGAAATGAGTAGAGGATTACCCGTTATATATTTTTAGTATTTGAGTAGGTTGATAATTATGATTGTGAGTGATTATGACTACGAGATTCGCTACCATCCGGGAAAGGTGAATGTGGTAGCTAATGCACTTATCAGGGATAAAAAGGGGAAAATCTTTTAATATTTGGGTTTTGGTAATGACAAGAAGTTTAGGCTTGATAGCAAAGGATATGAAATTTTAAGTTAGTGGTTTGATTTGAGAAGGAGGTCAAAGTAAGTGATTTCGACATTTTGTCAACTTATGGAAAGGATTTTGTTGTAAAGCCAAGTTAGACGTGGTATATTGAGCACTCCTAACATATCTAAGTTGAGAGAGTGAGAATTAGTGATGAAGGAATATCACAAGTCAAGTAATCGATACGATTTGGTTTGGGTAAAGGTGAAAGTTGAGTTGAGTACTGTGTGTTATACAGGGACTGATGGATAGAGTGAAATGACGGTTCAGATATTGAACGGTATGCTTGTGCGTGTGTGATTGACATAGGAATTGTTGGAATTTTTATATGACGATGATCATCATGCTAGTAGTAAGGTTAAAGATCGTGAGTTATGGACGTAAGATTAGGTTTTCGGTGTATTGCAGAAATGTAGGTGGAATTGAATGAGTGAACTAGAAGTGATATTGGAAATATTGATAAGATTGTATGGGTTAAGGATCGTTTATTAGTAACAAGGAGTTGTCAGAAGGGTTATGTTGGCAATCGAAGGAAATCGATGGAGTTTGAAATTGGGAAACGTGGTTATGCTTAAGGTGTTGTTATGACGGATGAAATGTGTTTTGAGAACAACAAGGAAGGAATTCAACTTGAAGATAAGTTGCTTTTCAAAGAAAGAACTGTGAAGAGTTCTTATGAGGACGAAACATATTGAGAATTATATTGTAAAGATACAAGAATTTCTGGAGTGGAATCAGAAATTATGAAGGAAGCATGAGGATTTCTTTAAGGAAAAGAGTTCTCTTTTGTTCTGGAGGTATGGAATGTGAGTATAAGAGGGTCCGAGCGTCGGGACGTTGCTCTCTTTTAGGAGGGTAGGATGTGACAGCCCAAACCCGAGGTCATTTATTTAATATTATATAATATTATTTTTTTTACGAATGATTTGGAAATTTTTGATGAGTTTGAATGATATGACGATTGATGGTTTTATTTAAAACCAACGTTGGAGGTCTTATTTTATCTTTTTACTAATAGCGAGGATTATTAGTGACCACGATATCGACGGATGCTCGATATTTAATGTTTTATCATTTGTTGTCTTGATGTTTATATTTTTGACGTTTTTATTTTAAGTTCGTATTAAGTCGAACCAGGATCATATTATTATTATATTTGAGGTACGTTTTAAATTTTTAAAAGTATCTTTATGAAACCCGAGCCCCGTAAATATTTTCAAAATTTACTAATAGTTATTTCCCGCTTTTTAGCTAACTATTTTCATTTTGAGCCATAACTATTGCAAAATTACAACCAAGGTCCCACATGCACTATATAAAAGCCAAAATCTAACACACACAACACAAATTCTCCACTCAAAATTTTCTTTCTCTCTATTTGTTTTCTTCTTTAAGCCGTGACCTACACCACCATCAAAACACCACACATTTTCAATTTTAACTTGATTTTGATCATGATTTGAGTAAAACTAAAACAACTCCCTATCTTAGAATTGATCAAGGATCATTTTGGTGTAAGAAATTCATACATGCAAGGCATTTTTACTTTTTCATGTTGGTAGGTGGAAGCCATGATCATGCATGGTGTTCTTGGCATGATCTTTGGTGATTCTTGCAAGAATTTTGCTAAAAACTTCATTTTGATCTAAACTTTTTTATTTTGATAATGATTTGGATGTTATGGTTCATATATGTTGATATTAGGGTATAGGAATGATCATTTTCATGGTTGGTTTTGATCAAAAAGGTGATTTTGTACAAGTTTTTAATGGTAATTTTATAACAGTAAGTAAACTATAAAATCCTAATTTCTATGTTTTGAAAATGGCTTAACTTATTGCCTAGGGTTGTAGATAATTTTATTAGCTTCAATTTGATATAAGGTAGAGCTTCTAGCTCAAAACGAGCGTGAAGTTATGATCTTTTGATTGATCGTGTACCGGGAGACGAGTATCAGCACTACATATAGCTGTTGTCGATATTTGAATCGAATCTCGGGGACTATAAATTGAAGTTTTTAAATGTGTAACCTACTGATAATGAGGTGTTTACCTTAGAGGTTGAGTTTACTTTAAAACCCGAGTGTCGGTTTTGTAAACGGAGTCGTTTAAAGAAGTTAAAACGGTTGTATGAAAAATTAACGTAAATCTCTCCGGATTTTGTAGTTTGAAGATGAGTTGAATAAAGGACTTTAAAAGTAAAATCTTTTGATGGGCTTTTAACAGGTCTTTCTACATATAGTACGTGACATTCTGATTAGTATCATAAGTATTTGATTTATTTAAGTGGGGTAAATGAGCTCGTACATTTGGTGTGTACCGGCAGATTTTTATCGAAAGAATGGACTAATAAAGTAAACATATAGAAGGAAGTAATAGGTCACTTGTATTGTTTTTATTTTGGGATGGTTGTGATTTTATTATTTTGAGTTTGATGATATTAAGTATGGATTTTACTCGAGTTTATTATTGATGAACGCACCTTATTTGATAGGTTGCGGTTCTTGTGTTTATCGGGCATCAATTATCGTCGAAGATCGTCTTACTACTGCTATTACTCCAGGTGAGTCTATAGCCTCGCTTTTGTATTTGTTTTGAATGATTTTAAAACCCGCGAGGGGGATACATGCTATTTGAAAGTAAAATGAACACAAGTCATGATTGATTGTTTGGACCCGAATGTTGCCTTTGTTGCCTTTGTTGATTTGAATTGTATAAGTACCTATGTTGCAAATGTCCCTAAATTCATGAGCCGTTAACTGTCATCTGACTTGATGTTGTGAGTTGGGAATAGCCGCTTATTCTAATAATAGTACTATTGGGCTGACAACCCTATCTGAGACAAGGGCTTTACGCTGAGTAACCCGCTGGGAAGGATAATTTTACGAGAATGAGAATGTTGTATACTTGCAACTGATACCCTAGTAGGGGCACTGGAACTCATCTAGTCATGCCGGCTTTAGGCGTGGGTGACTAAGTTAAGGGGTCCGTGTCATGAGCTTAATACAATTCAATAGCTATAGCTATATACCAGAATGCCTGACTAATAGATTGTGTGCACGACAATTCTATTAAATGATCTTGATTGATTTTTCTCTTGTGTTCAAATGATGACTTGGAAAACTTATAGACTCGCTCAACCGTTGTGTTGATGATTTTAAGCATGTATTCCAGGTATTGATGATGATGAATTGCGGAGCTTGCTGGAGAAGGATTGCGGATTGCTTTTGTGGTGATTGGTCTAAAATGTGTTTCTTTCCCTTTTTCAATTAAAATAATAATGCACGGCCATGTACTTTGGTAAATTGTTTGTTGATTTAATAAAATCTATGGGGGACCTAAATGTGACTCTGATATTTCTAAATTTTTTTTTACTTGGGATCGAAAGTTTTAGACAATGGTTAAATTATATCCTTTTATATTTCAAGTGTATCATTTTGAGTTTGATCAAAATGTCTTGTGTAACAATATTTTAGTTTAGCACCTAAATGTGTATTTCCGCTGGGCCATGTAATTTGGGGTTGTTAAAATAACTACGGAAATACGATCAGGCTTAAGTTGACTTACTTTCTCTATCCATGATGTTCATGGGTTTTTTATGAATGCAACTTTTCGTCGATCTAAACTTCATTAAGAAATAATCATATTTTCACTTGATAGACATTTTATTAAGTTCAATATACGAAACATAATTCACGCAACCCTTGAAGTCCTAGGGTAGATCCAGCTTATATGCCTTTCAAACCAACTTTTACATTATCTCAATGGTCCCATACGACGGGGACTTATTTCCCATGATCTTTCAGATCATCAATTCACTTTTTCATGGTAAAATGTTTTGGCATAACTTCGCTACCCATCCTACACTTCAAGATCTACATTTCATATTCACATAACCTCCTGCCCACTACCGGCATTCAATAATCAGATCCTAATTCCAACAATGATTTCAGGTCTCGCGGGTCGGGTATTTTGTAAGGTTAGGTTTGTCATCATAGGCAACCTTAAACCTAAAAGACATGTCCAACTCACAATGGGTGTATGTTGGGTGTCTTCATCCTAACTCTTGCTTACAGATTCTCTCATATTTAGATCCTAACAAGATTCGATCTCGATCCTAATACGATAATTATCAATGATAATCTCTCCAAAGGAAAACGATTATACGATTTATTACCAAAGGTCATTCATTCAAGCATAAAACAACACTTCTAGTGTTCTGTATCGTTACTTTACCTCGTCCCTTCGATTGGGGTGGTAAACAGTACTCTTCATCAAGGTTCGTTCCCAATGACTTCTGAGCAAATCTCTAGAAATTCGATGCGAAGCGACGATCTTGATAGAGATGATCAATATAGGCACACTATGTTTACACAACTCCTTTAAATACAAAGAGTCAATTTCTTCATCGAGAATTTATCATTAACGGGAATGATATTAGTAGATTTGGTCAGTCTGTCGACGATGACCCAAATCGAATCAAATTCAGATGATGGCCTTTGCAATAGTTAGACGTTTAATAATGTATGAGGCGATGTCTACCTTCATAATTTGCCATCAGTACAACTTATTCAGATAAAGATACATTAGATAAGAAATGGCATGAATAGAATACTTAAACTTATGAGATTCCAACATGACTAAATCTCGAAATCCTCCATATTTAGGCAACCATAAGCGGCCTTCTATACATTTAACGCCATAGGCTTCTTAATTCTAATGGTTCACATTAGCCGCGAACCCCTTTTATTATCTATATTATCCTTTTCACATAATGTGTCAGTATCTACATTCACTTTCCCTGAAGAAATAATTATCATGACCACAATTCACTCAGAAATTCTTTCTTCATATTTTCTAAGTTTTAGTTTCGTCTCAACTATTATCTTTATTAGTTTTTCTCAATCCGACGTTTAAAGCGTCGATCAATATTACAAGTAATTAAGTAATAAATATTTAATTTTACGAAACGTAAATGTAAATTTTTTTTTAAATTTCGCAGTTCGTCCAATTATAGAAAAATGTTCAAAATAAATTTGAATTTAATTAACACGATTTTTGTTGATTTATCGAAAATAATTGATAAGATCCGTAATTGTTCGAAAATCTTTGTTTATACTTTGGGTCAAAATTTTCTTAGTTTGAAAAGCAAAATTTGTCTTTCCAAATTCCAAGTCATTGTTTAAATGGTTTCCTCAATCCCTCCTAGGTTGTCTTGAGGTATACACAAACATTTACTCCTAAGGGAGTTTAGTTATATGATCTGGGTATGAGGGAATAATCTCGTAATAATCCTTTGATAAAATATCTGTCAAAACGTTTTTGCACTTTCTTTTTGGTATAACTCAAAGCCTTAATGGCTCTAATCTTTGAAGAGTCAATATATATATATATATTACATTATCTATTAATCACACAGTCAAATAATGTAAAGGATTAAGCCTTTAATCATATGTTACATACTCAAGGTACAGGTTTTCATTGCTCGCCCAACTCAGGGTAGTCTAAAATGATTCTTAACTCCTTCCTATTCTTATAAACAAACAGATGGTCCTTAATGATCACAAGCATGAGTTTATCAAATTACAGCCTACACACGTGGTTCACCAAATTTATGGATGTTACATGTGCATTGGTCAATCCAAACGACATAACATGAAACTCATAATGTTCATTACAAGTTCTGGATGTAGTGATTGGAATAGATAATTTTCTTCGCGGACGCGAAGTTGATGATAACCATGTCGTGGATCAAATTTTTAGAACATACGCTATAACCTTGTAAATGATCGAACAAATCTTCCATCTTGCGTAATGAATATGAATTTTGATCGTCAATTTATTCAGTTCACGGTAATCAATAAATATAAGAAATGGTAACATCATAGCTCTTCATAATGACGAGCTTGGTAGATTAAAAGCTTTTTCTGACAACTCTCTGAGTTGTATGGTAATCCTTTTAATTCAGAGGGTGCTGACGTACAGTGCACATGCCACAGGTGCAACACTGGGAATATAATCAATACCAAATTCAACTTGCCTTAATGGCGAAAGTCTAGGTAATTCATCAGGAAGTACCTCAGAAAATCTCAGATAAAAGAAATATCTTTTAATAAATCCACCTTAGGTTCTTTCTAGATTACAAGACCTATGACTAGTTCATAACCGTTCATGGTAAAATTTCGAGTCTAAATGCAGGATATGGTCATCCGTCGGGAATTATTTAGATCACCTTTGATAATCAACATCTTATCTTTTAGGGGAATTCCACTCGAATTCCCATCAATTTAGACAATGACATCATGTCATAATCAACCAATCCATTCTAATGGCACTACCAACTTTTCAGTTTCATTCCCATTGATAAGATGTGAACTTCTCAAAAGACTAATAATAACTCATAATCCTTCACAAATTCAAGGATATCTGGAGACATAGCTAACATTAAAAGATTAAGTTCAACACATAAAAAACGCAAGAGAATTTCAAATCACATAAAGACAAAAACATTAACGAATATGAGTATATCCCATGTTTTCAAATGAAATCTAATCAAAAGAAATGATAGGAACGTCGATACATCCAGTCGGGTATCAATACTCGATAATTAGATATTTTTCCAAAGAATCTCACCACGGGAGAATTGGACAAGGAGGGGGTTATCAATTGTCAATTAAGACAATTTCCACAGATGATTAAATTCGATTCAGAAGAATAAATAGTACTGGCACATATGTAGGTGTCCCTAACAATATGTCCATATTTTGCACTTCTTGTAGATCTCATAAAATTTAATCTTTCATAACTTCAAAGAAAATGTAGTGTTTATTAATCAATTTTATGGTGACTACTAATCAGCCTTGCATGGTCCCTTCCAAATTGTATGTAGGCGCGCAACTATATACAATTTTAGGATTAACGATGCAATACTCAGTTCGTCAAAACTTTGTCATCATGTTTAAAATATATATATTCATGCTTAATCATGAAATAAAATCAAGTGAATTTACAGATATGTTCTTTGTTATGAAAACAATTAAGTTTTCCAAGGTGTTTCATAAACAACTTTATTTCGATAACGATTACTTATAAATCTCACTTTAAATAATCCTTACAGTGATGAAAATTCAATTTTTCTCAAGGGATAATGTTTTAACTTATAAAAACAACGAGTGATCTGGAAAAGCGTGATGAAAAGTTGTTCACTAAGAACTAACTACAATATGATAGTAAATGAGCTTTAGCCAAATAATCATGAGGTTCATGACCTCGGTGGCACTCAAAAAGAATAATCCACAACGTAACTCAAATCGAGATGAGTACTTGTTCAATGGTTGCATCACCAATATGATCAGTAGGATGAAGTAATAAAGGATAGATAACATCGATACATGTAAAATTTAGCAATCAAAGTAGTCTTTTCATTAATCACAAACAAGTCAAAACTGTACCGTAACACATTACGTGTTGCCATGTCATACAATTCCAAAAACTCATCCTATCAACTGATGTCTCAGTTAAGTTAGGGATTTTAAAAGATACCACAATGAATACTAATCTACAAGAGTCATTAGGTGTTCGACCTGTCCCGGAAGACCCATCGGTCCCAATTCAGCAGAAGATTTCTTCAATTTATTTCTTGGACACTAGGCATCCTCGTCATTGGACAATGGCCTTGGAACAACCCTTAACACGAACCAACAATCATTTAAAACCTTATAATTTAATCACAGGACTCAACGACTTCCCCTTAACAAGTTCTTATTCCATACGAGTTAAATTTTACTCTATTCATGTTTCAACCAACTTATACTCAACAGGACATCCTACCTCATTCTCGAATTGTTCCAACCTTATTCTTAGACATTGAAAGGGCAATAAAAGCTCGATACAAACAACACTAAATTTCCAATCCTATAGCTCTTACAACAATAGTTATCAAATAAGTCACTAGTATAAAATGATTCACACGTTCAATTAGACTTCTCGGAAAGATACTAGTGGGATGAGGCTTTTGGGTAATGGTTCCAATGACAACCTTAAGTGCAACATTTACCTTTTTGATTTCAAATTTAAGAATTGGGTGACACCGAACCAGATGACACCATTCCAGGTGGTAAGGTTTTATCAAACTCCACACTATAAGGAAAGATCGTCATGACATCGATATCAGATTTAATTTCGCCAATTCTTCTTCAAGATCATAATCAACTAATATCAATATTTGTACGAATATCAACTATTTTATTGGGATCATAAATATCCACAACTTGGTTTAGATCTAGAATAGCTAGAATTCCTACGGGAATACCTTCGGTTGATTTGCTAGGGGAGTTAGGGTATCTTGTGACAATCTACGCCGTATAAATACATCGTATAAATATTAAAATAATCATCAAACAATCATTTATTCAAATTACATCATATATATATATGTATGTATATATATATATATATATATATATATATATATATATATATATATATATATATATATATATATATATATATATATATATATATATATATATATATATATATATATATATATATATATATATATATATATATATATATATATATATATATATATATATATATATATATATATATATATATATATATATATATATATATATATATATATATATATATATATATATATATATATATATATATATATATATATATATATATATATATATATATATATATATATATCATCCAAGTTATATATATATATATTAAAATAACACTTCTCAGTCTGGCCTTGTCGGTAACTAGGGAATTCTTCGGCACCGTTATAGTCAAAAGATTTTTAAACATTTTATTCAAAATATTTATTTAAAATATTTATGGTTAAAAGATTTTGAAATGTTTTATTCAAAACCTTGGTTTTAAAAATCTTTCGTTCTCTATAACGAGAGCTCTAGTAGCAAACTGTAACACCCCAAATATTCATACTTTAGTTCAGCGGAAGAGTCGTTGGTGTTACGGGATAGCACATTACTCAAATCATAGTCATCACATAAAAATCGAGTCGTTTAATAATAGAGCATTTTCCATTCATGAATATCAAATTTACATAGGTCCCAAGTCATAGTATTTCATACAGTTTTACAAAATATTTGAATGGAAATTGTTATGTAAGTGCGGGCCATAAATTCTTGTCGTCTTCCCGAGAATTACCTTCATATAGTTTAATTAAAACATTAGTATATCATCGGTATATAATTATTACCGAAATAATTTTCGTACAAATCATTGTTGTAAATCATAATATAGGCTTTTGCCTTCAAAACCATTATACGAACCAATGTCGTAAAAACATCATACTATACGTTTTATAACGTTGTATAGAGTTTAATAAAAACCGTTATATGAAAATGGTTATGTAAAACCAAAACACGAACATAATATCAATAATAAGACCCCATATTGCTAGTTAGGCAACATATTATAATTCAATTCGTACATTAGTAGTTTCAATATTGGATTATTATAAGCCGCATGACATTGCTAGCTTACTATAACAAACAACGGGTAGCTAACCCCAAAATTCATTTGCCCATCTAAAACAGCGTGTCGTCACAATAATCACGCTTATATAAATCTTGTCATACATAAATTCGCTTAGCAATCAATGTGGCACGACGGGGATCAACCGTCAAGGCGCGAACTGGGGTGATCTTCCCCAAATAGTACTATTATATGCATAAGCGTCTACCAAATACCGGTAGTTCACAATTCATGATAATGGGACTTTTAGTGATGTAACCTAACTAATAATAATCCATTTCATTTCAGTCATCGAGTCATATAATCATTCATCGAGTCATATATTCATTCGGGTCCATATCAATAAGCATACAATCGGGACAACTAGTGTCCTATTTTTATTAAAACTAACATGTTATCTCCCTCACGTGTTTATAAAACATTTCATAAAACATTTAAAAGAGTGCGAGGCTATGAACTCACGTTGATTGGGAAAGGCGGTTTATCAGCGATTTGGATGTACGGTACGTGCTTCAATCACGGAAACCTAGACAAATAATACTCGTACTAGACTCTTGTCCAATGACTTTATAAAAACAATGGCTATGTATATATGATTACATTATAAGTATGATGATGATCAAGTGGGATATTATCTCTTCATACACATTATAGTGTTATGTGTTAGTCAATTTTTTGACTAGTTATACTAGTTTCAACTTATTTATATATATTGAGGCCCAATAAGTCCATTAAAGTCCAATATCATTTTATTAGTCCATTTATCTTTTTAAGACCAGACCTATACTCATATTTTGGGCCCATGTGGGTTAAGCCCAATGAGTAAGTCCATTAGTGTTTAGCCAATCTAGTTGGGCTAATAGTCCAATAAGGCTACTTTGGCCCATTAATGTCCATAAGTTATAAAGCTCGGGTTTTATCGGTTTTTACTTGTCAAATGTACTTATACATGAGTAGATAAGTTATAAAAAGTTTACATTAGACGGGTCCAACTGTCTAAGTTTTATTTGACGAAAACGTTAACCTTTCGGTTTTAGCCGAAAAGACGTAACTTATGTGTATAGTTTTATAACTTATATAACATATCAATTTGAAATTTTATAAAATGTCACATTTACTTATCAAAGTATATAACTTATTTATAAGTATTATATAAGTTAGTGGGTTTTAGATATACATTTTATATTAGTTTTACTTGAGTGCTAATTTTATAATATATACTTTTATTTTCCAAATCTAATTATGAAACTCACTTTCACCATTTTTACCATATCTTGAGTTCTACAAGGAGATAGAAGCTCATTTTTGGGAAGAACAAACTACATAATATGTTATACAGTTAACTCCATTTTAGCTACTGCTCAATCATCCTCTAAGTGTCTCTAATAATTCGTCCAAAACAGACTATACAGATTTTAACCTTAATAATGTTTTGATCATGTCTTACTCATTTTATGGATTCCATTGAGTGGCCAACTATCACATATGTAAATTTCATATACCTTACTATATATTAAATAATCCAAGTCATTTTAACAAGTTATCATATGGTTCTTTACTATTTTATACAGCCTAAAATTTTGGTCATGATTTCAACATCTTTACATGTAGTTTTTAATCATTTTAACCAAATTTTGTCAACACAAAATCCCCACATAATACTTTGATCATCATTCATAATCATATAAATATACATATAAGAAGAAAATACAAAATTAAATTTTCAAAATAGCAAGAAAATGGAAGGAATGATCTTGTTACCAACCAAGATAGTGAAAGTTAAGATCAAGGCTTGGTTTTTGATGACAAATCATGTGATAAATCAAGACCATCTTCAAGATCACCCAAATATAAGAAAACCTTGATGAAAATCAGCCCTAGACTCCAAGGAAACTCCTTTGTAGATGTTATTATCACCTCCAATCAACAAGACTTCAAAAGGCCTTCATCTTATGCAAGATTAACACAAGATTTCATGGTTGAATTTTGATCAAGTGTTGGTGTTTATGGTGATGTTGGACGACAACATAGAGAGAGAAAATAGAGATTTGAGTTGTTTGCATATAAGAAATGAAGTAGCTAGTTTGTAGTTAGTAGTTTTAATGTGGTTAACTGGTTTTGCGAAGTGCATAGGACAAGTGTCCTATGTATAAAGAAAAATTGACACCAAAGGTTGTGTTGGTGCTTATCTAAGATGCCACATGTATGGGGGTGGGAAAGTGTAAACTTGTCTCATCCCTATTAATTTACGGATACTCCTCGATTCTAGTTTCCTCTATTTGCGTGCCCTCGCTTCGTTTTAGGAAAAACGTTTTTATAAATTATGAATCAACGGCACAAAACAAATTGTCTCATCAAAAACGGAGTTCAAAACCGTAAATACATAAATCTAGGGTTTCTGATTTAGTCGTAAAGGACGTTAAATTATGCATGTAAGTCCTAATCTCTTCTCATAAATTTGTGAGTTTATGAACCAACACAAATTTAAAATTCCAAAATAATATTCAAGGATAAATTTATTTCCTGAAATGTCGGACTGTCACCAATAACGGTGTATGTAAACGTAAGCACGTAACGTAGAGTCATCCGGTTTAGACGTAGTCGATGCTACTTTAAGATTTAAACCCAAATTTCTTCCCAAAAATGAGTGACTTCATAATATAACATTAAAATAATGATTTTAAAGAATACTTGAGAATAAAATATCGACCATAAATTGACGGATTGTCACAAATTAATTCGGTATAAAATGTTTGATGATCTGAAATATGTTGAGTCTCTTGAAAAAGAAATTGATAAACTTCAAAATGACAAATCAGAGTTTTCAAACGAATATGATCTACTCTTAGAAGAATGTCTCTCCAAAGATATTTTGTGTGTTACTCTTCTATCTTGTGTTGATATCGATGAATATTCTGATGTTGCATGCAAATATCTTGATAAGATCAAAGAGTGGGAACGGCTTAAAACTGAGCTTTAGAAACGTAAAGAAAATGTAGATAAAAAGGCTTTTCAGTTACTTCAACACAAAACTGATTTCCTTCAAAAACATTGTCATTCTCTTGAAGTTTCTTAGCAAAAAGACATCGGAAGTTTTCCAAATGATAATAAATTGCAAGAAAAACTTTCCCAAATGTGTCGAGAAATGAATGAATAGAGTTTGGAAATTAAAGACTTGAAAGCTCAGTTACAATATAGGGAAATAGCGATAGCAGAGTTGAAGAAACTCGTTGCTAGGATGGGTGGGAAAATTGTGGAACCTAGCGTTAAGAAACCTGATGTAAGACAACCCAATGCGCACGAAGTGACTAAACCCTCTGTCTTGGGAAAACCATCTGTTTTCTCCAATTCTGCATTTGCAAAACCTGGGTTTGCCCCCAAGACGGTTGGGAAGGATATGTTACCACATATTACTCCCAACACACATATTCGTTCACAAAGCATTAACAACACAAATGTGATTAAACCAGAAATGTATAGATTGGCCACTAAACCCACACACAACAAAGAATATCAATCACCTAAGACTTTTAATAACACTCACAGACGTGTGTCTTTTACTACAGGAGTAGTCCCCACTGCTAGTGTTAGCCAGCCTCAGCATAAGAGCCCTCGAATGATTGAAAAGTTTTGGCAAAACAAAAGTAAAGGGAAGATGAAAGAAGTAGAAGACCACCCTAGGAATTTCAATGTTTCTAAGAATAAAACTTTTGTAATCGCATGTAATGACGATTTAAATGATTCGACTTTGAATGCTTTTAATGTTAAGTTTGTTTGTGTGAAATGTGGAAAATGTGCCAATGCTAATCATGCTATGTGTGTTTCGAATAATGTCAAAGGCGTAGATACTAGAACTAAGAAGCAAATTGCGATTCCTATTAGTGCTAGAAAACCCACATGCAAAGTGAACAATTCTGGTGCAACGCCCCCTAAGAAAAGTATAGCATCAGACTCTACCACTAAGAACCCTAGAAGAAGAATTAGTGAATTATATGAGTCTGCTAGCAAGTCTTAGAAATGGTGGTTTTCTAATCAATGTCCTCCAGGATATAAATGGAGGCTTAAGGTTAGAAACGAAGACGTGACAACGAGCGTTAGTGTGCCTTTAAGTGCTGAAACTACGGAAACTAATGAATCTTAAATCACAACTAACATGGAATCCAATATAGCAAATGCTCCATTGTGTTCTAATTCTTCTATAGGTGATCGAAATAATTCTCTTCATACTGGACTCCGGATGCCCGAAGCACATGACAGGGAATCTCAAGCTTCTAATTAACTTCATGGAGAAGTTCCTGGGTACGGTCTGATTCGAAAATGATCAATTTGCACCGATCCTAGTATATGGAGATCTGGTTCACGAGAATATCACAATTAAAAGTGTTTACTACATTGAAGGGCTCAATCACAATCATTTCTCGGTTGGTCAATTCTGTTATGCGGATTTGGAGGTTGCTTTTAGAAAGAAGACATGTTTTGTTCGTTATTATGATGGGAATGACTTACTTACCGGTTCACGAGGTACTGATCTCTACACTATTTCACTTCAAGACTCTACTTCTTCATCTCCAATCTGCTTCATGGCTAATGCTTCAACCACAAGCTTGGTTATGTCATCAATGATTATCTCATCTCAATTTTGATACCATCAAATTGATTTCCAAGAAAGATATTGTGAGAGGCCTTCCAAACTTGAAATTCATCAAAGATCATCTTCGCTCTTCTTGTGAGCTTTATAAAGCTGAACGGGGTAGTTTCAAGACAAAGACTACACCCAGCTCTAAAGGACGGTTAAATCTTCTTCAGATAGATTTGTGTGGCCCCATGCCTGTTCAAAGCATCAATGGGAAGACATATGTTATGGTAATTGTCCATGACTACTCAAGGTACACGTGGGCTCACTTCTTAAGGTCTAAGGATGAAACACCCGAAGTTCTCATCAACTTCTGTTAATCCCACTTCAATCCATAACACAACATTTAGAGAGAGAAATAGAAGAAAAGTAGAGAGAGAAACTAGAGAGATAAACAAGAAAGAATGGTTGATTACTATGAGAAGAAAGAATGAACCAACACCCTCTTCCAAACATGGAAGAGGGGGTATATACCCTATGCCTTAAAGGCTTTAGTGGGCTTGTTCATGGGCCGGGCTTGGCTTTGCTTGGGCTTACGCCCCTAACTTAGACAATATTAGCTTAAAGTCCAAACCCGGTTAACCCGACTAACCCGACTAACCTATTACAATATAAGACCATTCACGACTAAGATGACCTATTACATTCTTGTTCGACTATATAAAATATAGGGCTAACAATCTCCCCCAATGTATCGGTCATCATTAAATACATAAAATGATTGGGTGAATACATTCTTGTGGAGGTGATCTTCCTTCTTTGGTCTTGTATCTTGGTCTTGATCTTGTTTGTAACATCTTTGTTCCTTCATGGTTTTGTGATCTTTATCTTGAGCATTTGTCATTTGACTTTGAGTGCTTGAGATCTTCATCTTGTGCTCCTTGTGACTAAGATGGCCAATTACATTCTTACATTCTTAGGTATCTTGATTATCTCCATCTTGTGCTCTTGTGACTTCTGAATCGACATCGGTTAGTACACTGCTACACCACCTTCTTTATATACAACAACATATATAAACACGGATAAAATGGCTTTGAATATTTCATCCTAACTCGGTAGCATTTTACCTCCATTCGGTGAAGACCGTTAGACGTTATCAAACACCGTACCTGTGATCGGGTAGATTCGATTAAGAACCTCCTTGAAAAGGTTTCCCGGCGGTAGTAGTCAGTTCTCTTTACTCGACCGTCTCAAAGCAGACTGCGAACGTAAAGAGTGAATCATAAGGATAAATTATCCGTCTGATTAGAGTCGTCAATTTCAGAATTCCTAGAACAAGTTTGATTCTATGAGAATCACACCATTGTTGCTTTCCAGTTTGTCACAAGCTTGATTCATAATGAATCTTGCGAGTTACCACCGTAGTGCTGTTTGAGGTTGACACTAGAAGGATTTCCATTCGTCATTGTGAACAATAAAGAGTTTCACTCTGAATGTTTTAGCAAGATCACACGGATTTTACGAAGTAACCTGGAATCAAGTTTGAATCAATTAAGAATCCAAACTTAGTTGCATTCCAGTTCTCACAAGTTTGATTCGTGTATAATCGCACAAGTTACCTACCATGAGCTTGTTTGATGCTGGCTCAAGCAGGATTTCCATCTTCATTGTGAATCGTATCACTCAGATGTTCTGGCAATATCACAAGGATAATGCGTAGGACTCGATTGTGTCCTAATGAGATGATAGATTGATCTCTTTTGGATCTAGACTCGATAGTGCATTTGGTAATCAGAGGCTGGAGCAGACTGCCACCTTTCCATATTAACTAACTCGGAGTGAGAAAGTCAATAGATACGTGTTGATCTCCGTGAAAATGAGACAAGTTTCTTTTGAGAGAAACTCGAATGGTTGGGGAAGGGCTGTGCATCGCATCACTGGGTCCATGACACTTGTCTTTAAATGATGTGTTAACCCGGTTTCTGCCTAAGTTGCATAGAATATTCAACTCCTTCAATGCTTACCAATACGTCACCACTAGCACCTTGTTGTGATTGTTCTAGTGCTAGCTTAAGTAATTGGTCCACATTCAGCTTCATTCAACTCCATCTTTCCTAAGGACAACTATTTCTAGCTATGGAATGTCCTTGGGTAGATCCCTCCGGTTCTTGGTTGGATCATAGGACTCAGTTTCCTATCCTAAACCACCTTTTGACTCCAACGTTCTGTCGTGAATAGTAGGTTGTTTTGGGTATAGATCGTAACCATAAAACCATTGAAAACCATTCAAAGTGCTTGATAAAAATCAAAACTATTAACACTTTGAAAGTTTTACATTTCTGAGAAGCTCCCCCTACACACATGCATCGATATACGAAATAGTTTAGCATGTGAAGGAAAGAGTTGAAATTGAGTCTTTAAGATCACATGTTGCGATATATTACATTTTAATCATATTTTCTCCCCCTATCTCTAATATAAAAATATAATATTAGAGATACCAATTGATTAAAATATGACAATTTTCTAAAAATTGATGGGAGAGAAAAATATGTGCACGCATGAATCATGGAACATTTGTAGTCGGGTCGCTCCCCTCAACAATATATGTGTGTCTTGAGACAAAAATTGGACAAAATTTTCGAAAAACGACACCACAAAATATGTTGAGGTACGGAGATAAGATGCCTTTTCAGATATAATATATTACATTTGACAATTTTATATCATTTTTGGAATGTGTTGGATACATAAAATATGACAATATCAAAGATGTACCCAACAACATTAAAGGCTTTGATTTTAAAACGCTCCCCCTCAAAAATTGATCCAAATAACATATGATAATTTTGAGATATAAAGACCATATTATGAGGAAGGGAGTGTTTAACACACAATTTTGAAAGATTCAGAAAAACCTTTTGAGAAATTCTTCAAAAATTGTGTTCAACGGTTTTAAAATAGTCATGATAGAAGACTTCTCTTCTATTGCTTTCGAAAAGCGCACTGAAACGTACACTTCCCTTGCGGATCCGTTTTTCATGAGCTTAAAACTTTGATTGTTTTGTGACTAGCTCATGACCGAGAAAAATGAATTTCCCGTTATGAAGGATAAGTTATCATCCGTGATGAACTTTCCTTAAGTTTAAGTTTGAGTTCTAAGCTAACATTTACTTAGAAGTCGTTTTTCATAAACTTAAAAAAACTTTGAATGTTTTATAAGAAGCTCATGACCGAGAAATATGAATTTCTCGTTGAGAAGGATAAGTTATCGTCCTTGGTAAACTTTCCTTATTTGAGGTTCGAATCCTAAGTTGTGATGCGCTTAGAAGTCATTATGAGAGAGTATCAAGCAGCTTCATTTGCCAAAACCTCCAAGTCTTCTAGAGTCATATACTTCATACCAAGACGGCCAACGAGATACTGAAACCTATTTTGGGATAGGGCTTTAGTAGAAAAGTCTACTATATAGTACTCAGGTCTGACAAAGTATAATTCCACGATACCACGTTCTACTTGTTCCTTGATGAAGTGATATATGATTGTGATGTGCTTGGTACGGGAGTGTTGAACCGGATTACATGAGATGGCAATGGCTGACTTTGATTCACAATACATAGGTATTTTATGAAAGTGGAAGCCATAATTAGTGAGTTGAGTTCTCATCCAGAGGACTTGAACACAACATACGGATAGAGCCACATATTCTGCTTCGGCTGATGAGAGCGAAGTGCAATCCTGCTTCTTTGACGACCAGCTCACTAGCTTGTCTTCCCCTAGAAATTGTACGTTACCAGATGTGCTTTTTCGACTATCAAGGCAACCTGCGTGATCAGAATCTGAAAAAGCTGTTAGATAAAAACCGGTTTCCCTCGGATACCAGAGTCCCATGTGAATGGTATTCTTAAGGTACCGAAAGATCCGTTTAACCTCTTTGAGGTGCTTTTGAGTAGGTCTGGCTTGATATCGTGCTCAATAGCATGTGGCATGATGAATATCAGGCATGCTGGCTGTAAGGTACATAAGTGACCCTATCATACTATGATATCGTGTTTGATCTACGGCATATGAGTACAAGTCAGCGTCTAGGGATGTGGTCGACAATGGTGTACCAACACGAGCACATGATTGCATACGATGCTTTTTAAGTATCTCTTGAGCATACTTAGCTTGGTTGATAAAGATACCATGTGGGGATTGATGAATCTGGAGGGCTAAAAAGAATTTTAGCTCCCCCATCATTGACATTTCAAATTTGTTGTGCATTAATTTTTCAAAATGTTTTGAAAGTTTTGGGTTGGTAGAACCAAAAATGATGGCATCAACATAAACTTGCACAAGCAATATGTCATCCCCATATTTATTAATAAAAAGAGTAGGATCAATGGAACCTTTGGAGAACCCTTTGGATACCAAGAAGTTTGATAATTCGTCGTACCACGCCCTTGGAGCTTGTTTGAGTCCATATACTGCCTTCTTGAGACGGTAGACTTTGTTAGAATGATGAGGATCAATGAAACCTTACGGCTGATTCACATATACTTCTTCCTTCAAAAGACCGTTGAGAAAAGCAGTTTTAACCACCATCTGATAAACCGTGAAGCCTTTATGTGCAGCATAAGCAAGGAATTTCCTGACAGCTTCCAAACAAGCAACTGGAGCAAATGATTCATCGAAATCTATCCCTTCTTGTTGACGATATCCCTTAACGACAAGACGGGATTTGTTTTTGATGATGGTTTGTTCTTCATCCAGTTTGTTTTTCCAGATCCATTTGAAATCTAAGAGTGAAATTGCATATGGTCTGTCAACAAGTTCCCAAACATTTAGGCGTTCAAACTGATGAATCTTGTCTTGCATTGATTCAATCCACGCATGATCAGTCATGGCTTGCTTGATGTTTGTAGGTACAGTTGAACTCATGGTGAGTGCATACATACACACATCGCCATCGGTGTCAAGTTGTCTGCGTGTTCAAACCGGTTGTATAGGATTTCCAATGACTTGCTCCAATTGATGATCACGTGTCCAATGGTGAGTGGATGGATATCGTTGGTAGAATGTATGCATGTTGAACGGATCAACATGTTGAGTAGAAGACTCTCTGACTTCGTGTACCGGTGTACCGAATGGGTTGATAAATTCTTTTTCGTCAGGTTGTGCATCGACTGCTTGATTGTTGTTTCCTCCTTCAGCATTGACGGTTGGTTGTATGACAGTTTCGTGAGTTTGTTGAGTATCCAATGGAATTGTCTCTTGAGCAACGGTTGCTGAAGTAGATGCAGTTGTGTCTTGTTGACTTTGTTCGGGTGCATCAGCAGTATTAACAGCGGAAGGCTTTGACATAACTTTCTTGTTTCCATAGTAATATTCATCAAACATTGGATCATATATATAAACCAACTCATTCATTTGTGGCGTATCCGTCGAGTCTGCTGTAGGATTACTTTCTTGACATTCTTGCACGGGACGTACACTATTTTGTGTAGGTGCCATTGCTGGACATTGAGGTGCGGGACTTGAGTTGTTGTGATCAAGTACCATATGTGGCAATTTGTCAAAGTTCACATGAATTGTTTCGACAATAATCCTTGTTCTTTTGTTGTAAACTCGATATCCTTTCGACAATGTAGCATACCCCACAAAAATACATGCATCGCCTTTTTCTTTCATCTTGTCGAGATTTTCACCGTCTTCAAGAATGTAGCATAAAGATCCAAACACGTGAAAGAATTTAACAGTAGGTTTCCTGCCATTTATGATGTGGTAAGGTGTCTTTTCATGTCTAGGGATTACAAGATAACGACTCTGAGTATAACAGGCAGTTGCAATTGCTTCAGCCCAGAAGAATAGTGGTAATTTTGAAGCAGAAAGCATTGTTCGAGCTGCCTCAACCAAAGTGCGGTTTCACCTTTCGACAACGCCGTTTTGTTCAGGAGTTCGAGCAATAGACATTTGATGTTCGATGCCATCTTCTTGAAAGTAAGATTTTAAAGTCTTGTTCAAAAATTCAGTACCCCTATCCGTTCTTACGGTTAAGACTTGAGCTTGAAGATTGTTGTATCATCTTGAGAAAGTTTTTGAGAACCTATAGTGTTTCATCTTTGGACCTTAAGAAGAAAGTCCATGTGTATCTAGAGTAATCATCAACAATCACGAGAATATAATTTTTCCCGTTAATACTCTCTACACGCATGGGACCACATAAATCCATGTGTAGAAGTTCCAATCGTCCTTTTGAAGACTTCTATTTTGGTTTCCCCAACTCACAAGAAGAACAAAGATGGTCTTTGACAAATTTTAACTTAGGAAGACCGATCACAATATCATTATTCGAAAGCAAGTTGATGGTGTCAAAGTTGAGATGTGATAATCGTTGATGCCATAACCATGCTTGAGAGGTTGAAGCTTTCGCCATTAAGCAAACTGGATTTGATGAAGATGTATCTTGAAGAGTTAATGTGTAGATTTCAGAATCATGAGAACATGTAATAATGTCATTCCCATCGTAAACTCTAACATAGCAACTAGTTTTCCGAAAAGCCACTTCCAAATCCGCATCACAAAATTGACCAACCGAAAATAAATTATGATTCAGTCCCTCGACATAATAAACACGTTTTATAGTGATATTTCCTTGAACCAAATCTCCATATCCGAGTATCGGTGCAAACTGATCATTTCTAAATCGTACCGTACCAGAAACTTCTCCACAAAGTTAGTTAGAATCTTGAGATTTCCCGTCATGTGCTTTCTGCACCAGAGTCCATTATGAAGATAATGATCTCGACGAGCTGCATAAGAATTAGAAGACAATGTAGAGTTTGACAAATGGGAGCCCTTGATAGAAGTGGGTTCCAAAATATTAGTAGGTCTAGATACAGATTCTAAAGGCAAGCTAACATTCATAGACCCAATTTGATTAGTGGTTGTCTTAGGTACCCATTTGTATCCGGGTGGTGTAAATCTTGAGTACCCCCTTTTACATGTCCTACTCATGTTATCATAAAGATTCTTTAACATTTTTTGTTTACGCATAGTATTGGATTCTAACGCACATAGTTTCTTAAGTGGTTGAGCATTGGATTGGTTCAAAGATTTTGTGGGTTTTCTAGTACTAGTGGGCACAAGAATAGGCTTCCTAGTTCTAGCATTCACGTCATTATGATTAAAAGCACAAAAATCATGTTTGGAAGTACGAAAAAATTTTCCACAATTAACACAAACAAATTCAACATTTGAAGTCTTAACGTTCAAACTATCATTACATGCAGTTACAGACGTTTTATTCTTAGAAAACTTAAAATTCCTACGGTGGTCTTCTACTTCCATCTTCTTCCGTTGACTATTGTTAGGCATGACTCTATCTTGAATTCTAGTGATCTTAAGCTGTGGTCCGCTAACGCTAGTAGTGGAAGTTACTCCTGTAGAAGAAGACACTCATTGATTAGTTTTCCTAGTATTCTGAGGTAACCGCGATGTAGTTTGAGTGGACCTAGTGTTCATCTTATACATTCCAGGTTCTATCACATTTGTGCTCTTATCAGTTCCTAGCTTAGGCAAAATCAGTGGGGTTTGCCCAAAATAGATGATTTAGGGCATTTAACCGTATTCGGTTGACGAACGGTGGATGGTTTACCCAATTCAGACTTTCCTTTCATTTTCTCAATGATTTTTTGTAGCTCACTGATGGCTATGTCCCTTTCTTGTAGCTGAGCTTTCAAATCATTTATTTTTAAACCTTTTTCATTTAATTGTCTAATCGAAGAAGCTGCCATTTCTTGACACATTTTATGATTATGAGATTTATCACCTTTTTTTAAAGCAAGTTCAAGAGAAATGGAGTGTTTCTCAAGTTTGGAAAAACTTTTCGAAAGTTTGTTATATGCCTGATTTTGTTTCGAAAGCTCTACTTCAAGATTGCGACATTTCTCGTCCGTTTCTGACACTATACATGCTACATGACAATATTGATCAAGATCGGTATACGTACCAAGTATAGCATTCATATGGTGAGCATAAAAGTATTCCTTAGAAAGTCGATCAATTTCGTTAGAAAGTTAGTGTTCTTGTGTCTTTAATTTAATTTGAAGAAAATCAACTTCATCTTCAAGAGATTTAACATATCTTAAATCAGTTGTCATTTCCTTAGTGAGAGGTTTATAAAACATTTCCATATTATTTGAAAGATCATCGATGGTTGAATGGCGACTTCTACTTGTGGGTTAGGTTTAATATTCCAAACGGTATCTCTAGAAACTTTTTCATAACCGACGACACCTTTGTATAAATTTAAAACCCCTTGATTTATAAACTCAAATTGCTGAACACTTTTACTTTTCTCATCCTATTTAAGTTTTTCATCCGAAATTTGTTTTTCTAACAAATTGATTGCTTTTTGAAACTCCTTTTTAAAGAAACTTTCTTTAAGGGTTCATCACTTGGTGGTGGAACACTATTATACATCTTTTGTTCTTTGGAAAGTTGTTTTTGAGGAACAAACTTAATATAATGATCAGAATCAGAAAGGTTTATTAAATCACTTAAGTTTGATCGACTTTCTTCTTGATGACGAATGATTTCGTCGCAGTCAGGGGAAAGCATAAGAGCAAGATTATCAACATAACAACCGATATCATAAAGAACAAGCTTGATAGTTTGAACGTTCTTGAGATATTCAGGCTTAACAAACTCGGTTTCATATTTCTATTGAGCATATTCATAGTTTGAATAGACTGACCCGTTTTGTAAACAATGTTGTTTAACGTGTCGACTCTCTTTTCCAAAGCAAGAATTTTTTCAATATTCTTTTCTTCACGAGTTGTATAAAGCTCAGTTTGTTCTTTGTTAACCGACTCTAATTCATTAATCTGGATTTTATGTAGCAACAGTTGTTCTTCACGTTCCAATATCTTTTGTTTTGACATATGAATTTCGTGTGTTACTTCAGAATAATATTGTTCATTGAGCACCTTACGTTCATATACCAAACCATTATCTATCGCAACTCGTCGATCAGCTTCTTTCATATAATCACACTCTTTAAGCATGTATATCTCCTCGGCTAAGGATGTGTTTGCTTGCTTCAAACGTTTATTAGCCTCTTTGTTTTCCTCAATTTCATGTTTTAAAGAATTAATAATAGACACAAGCAAATCACGGCCCTCATCCGAGTCAGTATCCCGAGCAGCATTACCATCATCATTACACATATGTTATGAATCCTTAGAGATATTGCTATCCTCCGTGTCCATTAAATATGTATCATTGATGCTTTCGGGTTGCTCAGGATGCCGTCGTTCATTAGCAAACACATTATAGTTATCATATGATGGTACCTGTTCTATTGGCTCAGTATCAAAGATAGGTCCAGAAGTATCAGCAATCTCTAGAATCACTTATTGTATCTTTGCCATGTACACATAATGTGCCTCCAACTCTTGATCATCGACTTCATCATCAGTGTCATCACGCCAGTCAACTTCATCTGTTGTGAGTGTAATCCCTGCTTCTTCTTTCTTACATAGAAACATCTTTTCCTTGTGATATAAAAAATCCTTAACCCTTTTTGGCTTATTGCATTCCCTAGCCATGTGCTCAAATCCCTTGTAATTGAAGCATCGAGTCCCAATCTTCTGCACAACCAGAGTGCCTACAGTATCTCTAGCCCCAACTTGATTCGGCGTCCTATGATAATCATACCTAGCATCACGATCATACCTAGGTGCATGATCAACTTCTTTATATCTATCATTGGATGATGATCTGAGGTTGTTGTTGGTAGGTTTGTAGATCTTCTTATAAGTTATGGTGAGAAAAGACATGAGTTCTTCAATCTTCTTATCCCTTGAAGTTGGTTCATCATCACTGTCTCCATCTGAATCGGTGTGATACATTAGAGGTGGAGTGGGGACAATTGCTTTTGCCTTTTTAGCAGTAGCTGGAGGTTTGGTGGATAAGCTTGATGACTTTGAGGAATGAGAAGGTGGTTGTGGATGGTGAACGGGTTTTGTTGAAGTAGCAGCCACAAAAGCAATAGAGTTAGTAGACCGTTCTGCCTTTTCACCCCTTACTTCATTCACTTCATTCTGATATTGTTTCAGGATACCATAAAGTTTGTGATAGGAGATGGTCTTGATATATTCCCTTTGTTTAACCAAAGTCACAAACCTTTGCCATTCCGGTTTGAGTTGAAGTAGAAACTGAACATTGGCATGATGATTGGAGACGGTGCACTGATTTCTGAAAAGCTCATTCATCATTTTGTAGAATCTCAAGTAATATGAGTCAATGGATTCACCATCTTCGGATGTGAATTTTTCAAACTCCCAAAGTAAATTAGTCTCGAGATCTTGAACATTTATTGACTCACCTTGCTTCAAACGATGAATTGCATTCCACGTTTCCATAGCATTAGGACATGCATCAACCGTGGAATAGATATCGTTATCAATCCCAGTGAGCATGTAGTTAACAGCATCAACTTCAGCTTGGAGGAGTTTCTTTTTCTCAGCAGGACATGAATCGAAATTCTCCATAGCTCGTGTTGTTGATGAAGTGCCATCCTCTGCTTATGTCGTAATGGGTCTGAATTCAACAACTGGAGGTGGATTCTCAAGGCAGTGGCGAAGAGAAGTTCGGTTCTCTTTTCTATCGAGAAATCTGAGAAAACGAGATCTCCATTGAACGTAGCAACCGGCAGTGAGCAGAGGTGGATTACTGTTGCCACCTTGTTCCAAACGAATTTGATTGGCAGTCGCATTGCTGATGTTGTTGTTATACATTGTTGATGATTGTGAATGGATTAGGATCTTAGTAGATGTGTTGTGATGAGGTGTGGTTGATGTTGTCGAGAAAAGATGTCAAAATCCCCTAAGAATTGTCTCTCTAGAAACCAAAAATTCCAAGGCAAAAAACACTCGAAAATTTATCTTTTTCGGAAAAAATGTTATTTTCGGATAATTGAGTATCTTCGGAAAAATTTAGTATCTTCTGATAAAAGGTATATCTTCGGATAATTGCAAGATCTTCGGAAAAATGCTCGAATTCGGAATAATTGCACGTCTTCGGATAAAATTGTGTTTTCGGAAAAATATAGGTTTTCGGAAAAAAAATGCAGTTCTTCGGAATATTTGACAATTTTCGGAATAATGGACAATTTCGGTTTAATGAGGGTTTTCGGAAAAAAAAGAAGTTTTCGGATAAACTTACTGTTTTCGGAATAACGAAGATTTTCGGAAAAGACTGACTTTCGGATAAAACTCGTTCTCTGGATAATTCCACTTTCTTCGGAATAAATCTTCGGATAAACCCACTTTCTTCGGATAAACACCTATTTCGGAATAAATCTTCGGAATAAAGGAATATTTTCGGAATAATAAACCCTTTTCTGAAAATATTCACAGTTGCCCGACTTATGCAGTTTTCTTGGATCAAACACACCAATTCGTGATTTTAAGCCAAATAATGATCCAAATACCCAAAATTTTTGTGATTTTAGCCAAAGTAACAATACCAAATATCTACCACAACTATGTAGATGATTTGTATCAGGAATAAACCATAAAAAACAAAAATTGGATCAAGGATTATGGATCAAATACCTCACAAAATTAATAAGAACACAAACCACGAATCTTCAATCACCTATCCACTATAGGCTCTAATACCAAATGTTAATCCCACTTCAATCCATAACACGACATTTAGAGAGAGAAATAGAAGAAAAGTAGAGAGAGAAACTAGAGTGATAAACAAGAAAGAATGGTTGATTACTATTAGAAGAAAGAATATGTTGGAATTAAAATGAGCCAAGACACTTAGATGCTGACAAGAGTTATTTAGACGCTGATGAGAAGAAATCAAGCGATGACATAGCAAGCATGGACAAGAAGTATCCAAGCGCTGACAAGAAGAAGTCCAAGCACTGATAGGAAAAATTAGTCAACAGTTTGTTATTTGAAGAAAAGATATACTCAATATTGTATTTTTTATATTTATCTTTTCCTAAAATAGTTGATAGGTTATCCATTGTACATGACTCCTTGATCTATAAAAGGAGGTCGTAGGGTTTATAGTATAGACACATTATTATTCAGTATTCGAGTTTCATTGTAATCAAGTTTGTTTCATCAATCAAAAGTGAAAGTTTGTTTTACTTGTTTTGCTTGTTCTTTATTCAAGTGTTAATTCCGCATAATACTTGGATTGTTCATACAACAACAAAGTTTCTCTAAGTGTTTAACTTGATTTAATCTCGTTAACACAAACCTAATCGATCTAAGTTTAGGATCAACAAGTGGTATCAGAGCTTGTTGAGGAACTTTGATCTTGAAGAACAGTAAACCCTAAAAACACCAAAAACCTAAAAACCAGACAAGATGTCTACTCCAGATATGACCTCCCCCTCATCAAGTCACAACCTAAAAATCCCCATGTTAGACCCTAACAACTTTGAGCTATGGAAGTTTAATTTTGAACAATACCTTCAAATTCCTGATCACACTCTTTGGGAATTTATTGAATATGGAAACTCATTTGATAGATGCTAAGATTGTTGCTGCTATTGCCTTAATATCAGTTGAGGGTTCAACTGAAGAGGATCGAAAAGAAAGACCTACGGATGGGAGAGCTGTCTCAACTAAGGATATTGAAAAGAGAAGGAATGACATGAAAACTCTAAGCATCCTCAAACTCTCTTTGGGTCCAAACAATCAGCACAAGTATAGAGGTTTTGAGTCTGCCAAAGAACTTTAGGAAGCTCTTTAAGTCAACTATGATGGTAATGATGATACTGCCCTAGAAAATAAAAAGCAACTTTTGTATGAGTATGTTGTGTTCAAGGCTCTTCCCAATGAAAAGCTAAGTGGGGTAAGAAGCAGGCTTCTAGAAATTAATAGCAAATTTTCCTTTATGGGAATAGTGTATAATGATGATGATATCATTACTACTTTCCTTAAAATTCTTATTGATGCATGGGAAATTGAACCTAGGTCTATCATTGCTACCAATGCCCACAAGAGTTCTACTTTTGATGACATCTACAATAAGCTAAATATTATAGAGAATGAAATCCTATTGGATCATACAAGCAAATCTACCTCTGGAAACATAGCTTTCATCTCACATAGTGAAGCTCAAGTTGATAAGTAAGAATCATATGTGCATCCTGTTACTGGATCACCTTGTGTAAGCGGTGGATCAACCTTTATCAACACTTCTCATTCAGACGCTGACAACCTGCTGGTATTGATGTAGACACAGTGTGTGCATACATTGTTGCATTGCCCAATGTGTTGGGAATTATTTGTTAAGTGTTAAGTACCGTCAGTGTATTTTAAGTACTGTTAGTGTTATGTAAGTGCCGTTAAAGTTAACGCGGTACATAGTAACTACTGCTACTTATAAAGTAAGTACTTCTATACTGATTAGGACGAATATATCTTTGTATAAGATATGTCATAGTTATAGTTAGTTGATGAGACTGCTTTTATACATAGTCTCATCTTCAAAATAGGGCTTAAAATGCATTAAATATCATCAAAATACCCATATATATGCTTGTGTTGCTTGTGTATTTTAGGTACGGATATTGAGAAAATGACAAAAGATCACAAGAATCATGCAAAAACGAACACGTGAAACGAAGCCGCACAATAAACCAAGCCCTAATGAAGACTTTCCCAAGATCAACCCTTGAAGATTTGAAGAATTAATAAGAAGGGTCCTCCAATATGAAATAATTGACACTTTATACCCTTGTATCCTCATAATTACAAGTTTGGTCCCTAGAGTTTGTCAAAATTACAAAAAGGGCCCTCCACTTTGAAGAATTGGCAAGTTTAGCCCCTCAACAAAGCTAAATTGTCAACCAATATCATCCACAAAGTCAAATATATCATGAAGTCCTTCAAAGTACAAGAAATTACAAGTTTGGTCCTTTGAAAATCCCAAAATTACAAAAAGGACCCTTAACTTTCAACATTTGGCAAAAATGGTCCCTCATCAAACAAGACATGGTAATTTCAGTCCTCCAAAATGCTCAACATACAAGTCAAGACCATTATCCATCATCAAAATGCCAAATCAGCCCTTGAAGAATTCAAAAATGGCAAGAAATACCCCTAAAAATACATTGGAAAAGTATTTGGGGCAAAAGTGTGAAAAAGGAAACTTTAATAACAAAGAAAATCAGATTTTTGGGTTTTATTTACAAAGTGAAAGAAGAAAGGAAAGTGAGGGCCTAAAGCTGACAGACAAGGAAATTAACCTAGACCAACCACACCTCTACACGTGTCCCACTCACCCCATTCCACCAATCACCACACCTCATTACTCCACCTCAGCTTTCCACTTAACCGGTTTTATAACTAATTAATATTAGTTATAAAACACGCGCTAAACACCCAATTCAAACCTTAATCAGGATCAAAACATACACTATTCACCATATGAACAAATTTGGGTTTTCTCTAATCACTTGTAATTAACCCATCAAAACCTCCAGAATCTTGATTAGTAGTCTCCTAATCACAACCCAACCCTTAAACTTGGCACCCCACCAACCCACATGCTGAATGGGGCCTCCCCTGCTACGTCAAAAGGGAAGATGACAAAAACTTGCCAGCCATCCAACGTGTAGGATTGCTGCTTACTTTCTAAGCTCAATTTGAGCCTTTGGATGCAATTCATCCTTGCCAACTCACACAACCTGCCAAGAAAACATCACATGATCCTCAAGCTATTCAAACTTCAAAATTGCATTTTGGGGACTTCATCAAGCTAGGGTTTACGTTTTTATGCATTTAGTAGATTCATTGTAAGCCTATATAAAGGCCTTAGCTCTTTACATTTCAGTTGCTTTTGATTTTTTCCTTGTTCAACTTCTGTATATCCCATTTCATTTTAATGAAATTGTGTTTGAAGCATTGAAGAAAAGTCATTGGCCAATCTTTATTACTGCTTATTATTGTTATATGATTGTTAGTTTAGAAGTTAAAACCTGTTTTCACTTGGAGGTTGCAAAAGTTTGCAATTTTCCTCATTCTTGATATTTTGCTAAGTCATTGATCAAATCTTGGAATTTCTGGGCTAAGAGTGATCTATACATCATGATATTGTTAATATGAAGGTGTTGTGAGCTCAAAGTTTGGGGATAGTCAAGTGTGGGATCAATTGGTTGCATTAATCAAGCAAGTTTCATTTTCTGAAATTTTTCTGAATTTATTATGCTTTAACCTTGTTCAATCTTAGCAGGCTTTGTTGTGGAAGCTTGTGCTTGTTCTTACTAGCACATAAGCTCAAAATCCGTGGGTGTGGATGTACATCCATGAGGTACACACCCTTAATCCCAAAATCTGATAAAACTTTGGATTTTTGTGATATTTGAGTGTTGCCTTTGTTCTTGTGAATTTTGTGGCTTATACTTGCTTGAATCCGTTAATCTTACTTGTTTTTGTGATAATTGATGCTTGGGTAGTCTTGAATCTCACTTTTTCTTGTTTAAAATTGGTTTTGAAAAGATAAAGGGATGTTTGGGTCTACCTGTTTGTGTTGATTTTGTGTTATTGTGTTAAGGGAAGTTTGTGTTTGTGCTTGTTATCTGTTGTATGCTCACAATTGACCACAAACCTGCAAATATTTGGACTTGAAACCTTGAATTGTTCAATCTGCTATATCTTGTTGAGTTTTACTGATTTTTGCCTAAGATTTTGGGAAAACCTAGAGTTTATGCATG
Source organism: Glebionis coronaria (assembly GCA_025667525.1). Classification (NCBI taxonomy): domain Eukaryota; kingdom Viridiplantae; phylum Streptophyta; class Magnoliopsida; order Asterales; family Asteraceae; genus Glebionis; species Glebionis coronaria. Next base: position 270,361,124 of record CM046882.1, on the reverse strand, counting down.
CTTAGGTGTAAAAGTTGTTTAAACCTCATTAATATAACATACTTGAAAGATTTGAGTGTTTGAATCTGAGCTTTGGGTCAAGTGTATCAGCAAGAACATCATTTGGTCAAAACTTGTTCATCAGTAACTTTAAGCTGTTTAGATCTTGTTCAAATCTAGTAAGTTTTGCATAAAACTTGTTTAGACTTGCTCATTTAAGTTTATTTTAACATGTGTATGATTTTGGTGCAATTTGGTTAGCTTATTCTTGCTAAAACAGCTTATTGGTTCAATCTGCTATACTAGTTCTTATTTTGCCCAGATCGGGTACTTGTTTGAATTAACTGTATCATTTGGCTGTTTCTTGTTGTGATTTGTTGATTGTTATTGACTCCTTATGATTCAAAGATCATTTGGGTGCCTTTGTGTAATCTGAATCTCCAAAATAGCCACTAAAGAAAAAAAGTCAAACAAGTCAAGCAGTGGAAAAAGTTTCCACTGCTCAACACCCAAAACTAGCCCCTGCTAGTGTAATTTTGAACTCAGCTTATCAATAAGCTATTCTAGCTTATCCAGACTTGCAACAACTTATTTTTTGTGATAGGTCTTCATTATTTGACCCATTTAAGTAGACTAGAGCTTATTGGACATTGACTTTGACTTTTTGCTAGAAAACCAACTTATTTGACTTTTACATAAGTGCTTATTTGCTTTTTCCAGCTTATTGAGTCAGCTTATTTGAAAACTCTTTGTTGATTTTGTTTAATTAAGTCATTTCAAAGCTTTTGGAACTTGAATCAGCACTTGGGGTGGCCTAGAACTAAAAAACGACTATTTTGTCGTTTTCTGTAGATTCCTTATTGCATTTTCAGGCTTATTCCTTGGGCTTATTTCAAATTTCTTTTTTCAGAAGTCTTACTTAGGTCAAAAGAAGCTTGCGTGTCAAATTTTAGCTTATGGCATTGGCTTATAGCTTAATGGGCCAAAAAGACAATTAAGAATAAGCTGCTTGTTATAAGCTAGCTTATTTCACACTTTCAGCTTTTGGGCCTTTGGAAAAAGTTGTTTAAAATCAAATTTTGAGTCAACATGTGCTTTTTGGGCTTATTTTGAACACTTTTTGTTATTGGGCCCAATTTTGGCCCAATAAGCTACTGTTTTGGGTTTAGCCTATTTTCTAGGCCCATTAGGGGTATTTAGGTAATTTCACTTTCATTTCTGAGTTATTTAGGTTAAATTAAGCTAGTTTTCAAGTATTTAGAATTTTTTATGATTTTTGGATTTTTAATATTATTTTATTATTAAAAATTAAAAGTTTGATTTCTAAGTTTTTATATTTTTCCTAGGTTCTAAACACTTAATTAGGAATTTTGCAACTTTCCAAATATTTTTAGAGTCTTTTAATTATTTCTAGAATTAATTTAAGTTTTAACTGATTTTAGTAGTTTTTAATTGTTTAAAAATAGTTTTTAGTGGTTTTAAAAATTTGAAAAATACTTTTTAGCTTAATTAGAGTGTTTTTGAGGTTTACAAACTTTAAAATCTTGTTTTGGGCTTTTTAATAATTAATTTTGATTTTTAGGGCTTTAATTAGCATTAAAAAGTCATTATCTAATTAATTAAAAGGTTTTAGCAAGTTTGTATTTTTTGTAAACTCTTAGAATATTATTGTGGATTTTTGGTAATTTTTAGGAATTTTTAGGTTAAAATTTTAATTTTAGCACTTTTTACGGTTTTACGTGTACACCTTTTTCGACTTAGTTTAATCCGTCTTCGTAACCGTCATTCTCTTTTAATCTCATTTCTATTTTTCTTTCTCAACAATATAATCACAAATCTAATCTAATTCATTACACACATAACACACTAGCCTCCTTGAGAACGAACTGATTTTAGGGTCATTTACACACGGTTTTCCTAACTCGTCGTGATTACCCTATATTCGAATCATTGTATTCGAATCTCAAACCAAAGAAAAAGGCAAAAATAGATAAATACTTTCGTGAAGCTCAATCTTGAAAAATACAAACTATAAGATGGGTATAAGGCGGATATTATAAAATATATCCTAAGGAAAAAGGCTCTTAAGTGCTTCGCGCCGCCTCGTTTCCCCGCTTTCTTGTGAGTATTTGATTGTGAGAGCTAATCGAGGGTTTTGCCACCCAAAGTATTACTAAGTATCATATATATTTTCTTGGTTTCCATTGATTAAACCCTCTTGACCGTTTTGGTGTTCCACCAACGTTCTAAAGTCATCGAAGGCGTTCACTTCACGTGATCTTTTTCATTCCTTGAGGCTTCTTTAATCAAGAGATTTGATTAAGGAGGAGATTTGCAGATTTGTGTCTACTTAATACATTCACCAAGATCCAAAAAGGTTAATACAATCAAAAACCACAAAAAAAATTGAAAAATACAAAACACCAAAAAGAATCTTCTTTGCTCGTCCCCTCGTTGTACGTGACGTTTATGCAAACTCGTAATCAAGCAAGACGTGCACGTAAACGAAAGAACAAAACTCCCACTCCCAATCATTCTGGTGAGGAGTCTCCTATTGACGAACCCATTGTAAGAGAAGCACCAACCATGGCGAATCGAACTATGATGGAGTTACTTCAAGCACCCACCGAGGGTTATGGAGAAGCTATTTTGATTCCCGCTATCCTTGCGGAGAATTTTGAGGTGAAAACGGGTTTGTTGTCGATGATCCAAAGCAACAAATTCTGTGGTGATGAGAAGGACAATCCACACAACCATATCCGCCAATTCAATCGTCTTACCGCCACTTACAAGTTTAAGGATGTCTCGAATGACTCGATTAAGATGATGCTTTTTCCGTATTCCTTAGCGGGGCCCGGTAAAATTTGGTTAGAGAAAGAGCCACCCAATTCTATATTGACGTGGAAGGATCTCGTTTCAAAATTCGTGAACCAATTTTTTCCGCCCTCTAAGACTACGCACTTGAAAAACGAGATTTCAAAGTTTTCACAAGAATTTAATGAAAGTTTTTCAACGGCTTGGAATAGGTTTAAGGAAATGTTACATGAATGTCCTCATCATGGTTTTTCCGACTTGCATCAAATTGACACGTTTTACAATGGACTTAATGATCATGAAAGGGATTATTTGAATGCCGCCGCGGGTGGTAATTTTTTGTGTAAAACGGTTGAGGAAGCTTTGGTGATAATTGAAAATAGATCTAAGGTGTATAGTCCTCGTAGCACGTCTAGTGTTCGTAAGGCTTCGTCTTCGGCTTCACCTTCTTTGTCTACTACCATCGATGCTTGCCAAATTGAGGCGAACTTCGAAAACAAGATTTTTGATAAGCTAAAAGGACTTTTGATTGAGTTTAAAGTTGGTGAACAAAGTGCTCCCGCTACGGCTAAAGCGGTTGAGGTTTCTTGCATGTATTGTGGTGGAGGTCATGATTTCTCCGAGTGCATTACCAACGGTGGTAACACTTCGAGTGCCTTCGCGGCCACGGGAAATTACAACCAAAACGGTCAAGTTTCCCGCTCTAATCAAATGAATCCACCGGGTTTTGGTTCAAATCAAAATGCTGACAACAACTATCGCAACAATCAAGTTGGTTTCAAAAACAATTACAACAAGGGAAACTATGGGAATCAAGGGGCTAATAATCAAGTTTCAAACAAGAATCAAAATGATTTTCAAAATAACAACAAAGGTTTGCAAACATTGAAAGATCTTCCAAGTGAGTTTGTTGAATACGCTAGTGGGAATGATGCTAGGTTTGACAATATTCAAAGAGAAATCATTAGCCTAAGATCCGAGTTTAAGAACGACTTGAAGAAAGAGTTGAAAAATGAGTTAGCTAATGAACTTAAAATCCACACCAACAAGATGGAAGGAAATGTCACTAGGTTGCAACAAAACCAACAAAAAATGGAACAAGGGCAACACGAGATTAAACAAGAAATGATTAAAGCCGAGAAGAGGGAATTCGTGTTTGAAGATAAAATCTCGTCTATGTTTGAGGCAATAATGTGTAAACCGTCTTCGAGTAGTCTTCCTAGCAACACCGTATCCAACCCTAAGGGTGAGATGAAAGTGATTACCATACGTAGTGGTAAGACACTTAAGGAACCGACTCCTCAACCAATTGCTCCTACGGAGGAAGCAATTGAGGAAGAACCCGAGGTGGTGGTCCAAAAGGAGCATGTCCCAATCCCACGAAGTACCGCTCATGCCACACCTACGGTTGACCCATGACCATCATTGGAACCCGAGATTCCAAAGGCTATGCCTACTATGCCTCAACCCACACCACGTTCGCCTTATCTATCGAGACTTAGGAAGGAGAAACGTCAAGAGCGCGACAATTATCAATTTGAGCTTTTTATGAAAATGTTTCGTGATTTGCACCTTAATGTGAGTTTTGCCGATGCTTTGGTCATGATGCCTCGATTTGCCGCTAACTTTAAGAGTATGTTGAACAACAAGGAGAAATTGCACCAATTGTCTAGTTGTTCGTCGGTTTATCTTAATCGCATACCTAAAAAAGTCGATGATCCCGGTAAATTTTTGATCCCTTGTACAATCCAAGATATGGAGGAATGCTTCGCCTTGGCCGATCTTGGTGCTAGCATTAACTTGATGCCACTTGCAATCTTCAAGTCGCTCAATCTTCCTAATCTTACTCCTTCACTAATGTCTATCGAGTTGGCCGACCATTCCACGATTCCCGCATGTGGTTTGGCGGAAGACGTTTTTGTGAAAGTGGGGAAGTTCTACTATCCCGTTGACTTTATCGTTGTTGATATCCCCACGGATCCTCAAGTTCCTCTCATTTTAGGTCGTTCGTTTTTAGATACGTCTATGGCTTTGATCGATGTTCATTCTAGAAAGATCACCATTCGTTTCAACGACGAGGAACATGTTATAAACGCAACTCAAAACTCTCAAATTTCTCATGTTTATTCCGTTGCAACCATAAACCTCGTTGATATGATCGACGTGGTTTGCGATGAATTTTCACAAGAAGTTCTAGGTTTTGGTGATGAAGAAACTAGTGGCAATCCCACTATGTTAGATCAAATTCTTGATAATTCGACACCAACATTCACTCCATTTGAAGGTGGTGGTTTTACGTTGGAAGAATTTGATGTTCCACGTACTTGTGACGAAGACCTCGACAACGATGAGGACTTCTCGATTATCAAGGATTTTCTTAACGATTTCCCATTTCCTCCACCCGAGGAGGTTATGAGTATCGAGCCCAAATCATTACTTGAGGAACCACCTATCCTCGAGTTGAAAGATTTACCTCCTCACCTCGAATATGTCTATTTGGAGGAGGACGACAAGTTGACGGTTATTATTGCGAAGGAACTTTCGAATGATGAAAAAATCGCACTTGTCGATGTTCTAAAGGATCACAAAGGGGCAATTGCGTGGAAGTTATCCGACATTAAGGGAATCGATCCCAAGTTTTGTACCCACAAAATCTTAATGGAGGAGGATTACAAGCCCGCAATCCAAAGTCAAAGGAGGGTGAACCCCAAAATTCACGACGTCATCAAAAAGGAAGTCCTTAAGGGAATGATTTACCCTATTTCCAATAGACCTTGGGTGAGTCCTATTCATTGGGTCCCTAAAAAGGGAGGGATTACCGTTGTGCCAAACGATGCCAACGAGTTGATTCCCACTAGACTCGTGACCGGATGGAGAGTGTGCAATAACTATCGTAAGTTGAATGAAGCCACTCGAAAAGACCATTTTCCCTTGCCCTTCATGGACCAAATGTTGGAGCGTCTTGCGGGAAACGATTTCTATTGCTTTTTAGATGGTTTTTCCGGTTACTTCCAAATTCCCATCGATCCTCGTGATCAAGAAAAAACTACGTTTACGTGTCCATATGGAACGTTTGCCTATCGTAGAATGCCATTCGGACTTTGCAATGCACCGGGAACCTTTCAAAGGTGCATGATGGCTATTTTTCAAGATATGATCGAGAAAACGATGGAAGTCTTCATGGATGACTTTTCCGATTTTGGTAATTCGTTCACTTCGTGTTTGTCAAACCTTGAGAGAATATTGAAACGTTGTGAGGAAACCAACCTTGTGATCAATTGGTAAAAGTGTCATTTTATGGTTAAGAGTGGAATCGTCTTAGGTCACAAGGTCTCGAAAGCGGGGATTGAGGTAGACCAAGCTAAGGTAGACGTCATCGCCAAATTACCTCATCCCAAAACCGTTAAGGGAGTTAGGAGTTTCCTAGGCCACGCGGGCTTTTATCGTCGATTCATCAAGGATTTTTTGAAGATTTCTCGACCCATTACACATCTTCTTGAAAAAGAGGCACTTTTTGTCTTTGACGAAGATTGTGTACGAGCCTTTGAAATCCTTAAGAGGAAACTTACCGAAGCTCCTATTCTTGTTGCTCCCAATTGGAACCTACCCTTTGAACTAATGTGTGATGCTAGTGATTACGCTATTGGGGCCGTTTTGGGACAACGTCATGATAAGCACTTCTTGCCTATTCACTATGCTAGCAAGACTATGACCGAGGCTCAACTAAAATACATTACAACGGAGAAGGAGTTCCTTGCCGTGGTGTATGCATTTGAGAAGTTCCGACCTTATCTCGTCTTAGCTAAATGCATAGTGTATACGGATCATTGCGCTATCAAGTATCTCATGGCAAAGCAAGATGCTAAGCCTAGATTACTTCGTTGGATTCTCCTCCTTCAAGAATTTGATCACACCATCGTTGACAAAAAAGGAGCCGAGAATCTAGCGGCCGATCATCTTTCTCGTTTGGAAGATCCTCACCAAAGTGTTTACGAGCCCAAGGAAATCACCGAAACATTTCCGCTCGAGACACTTGGTGTAGTGAATTCTAAGCTTGATTCTCCCACCCCATGGTTTGCGGATTTTGCAAATTACCATGCGGGTAACTTCATCTTTAAGGGTATGACGACTCAAGAAAAACGAAAATTCTTTCGTGACGTCAAGTTCTACTTTTGGAACGACCCTTACTTGTTTTGAACTTGTGCGAATCAAATTATCCGACGTTGTGTATTTGGCACCGAAGCTTCTAACATCCTTAGAGCTTGCCATGAGGGACCCACGGGTGGTCACCACGGTGCTAATCTCACGGCTAAGAAGGTGTTTGAAGCCGGCTTATTTTGTCCTACTATTTACCGAGATGCACAAGATCTTGTGAAGTCGTGTGATTCATTCCAACGACAAGGAAAAGCCTCACAAAAAGATGAAATGCCACAAGTAAATTCTGGTTGCGGTTGACTACCTATCTAAGTGGGTGGAGGCCAAAGCCTTTCCCACCAATGATGCTCGTGTGGTAGTCAAGTTTTTGAAAAGCTTGTTTTCTCGGTTTGGAACCCCTCGTGCGATCATAAGCGATCATGGAACCCATTTTTGTAACGACCAATTCGAAAGGGTCCTAAGGAAATATGGGGTTACACATCGGATTTCTACGGCTTATCACCCACAAACGAGTGGGAAAGTCAAGGTTTCAAACCGAGCTTTGAAGAGGATCTTGGAGAGATCCGTTGGGGAAAACCGATAATTGTGGTCGGATAAGTTGGACGATGCTTTATGGGCCTTTAGGACCGCTTATAAGACGCCCATTGGGTGCACTCCCTATAAGCTTATGTATGGAAAGAATTGTCATTTGCCTATCGAGTTAAAACACAAGGCTTATTGGGCCCTAAAGCATTGTAATGATGATATGGAGACCACGGGAAAACACCGGAAAATGCAATTGAATGAATTAGATGAATTGAGGGACATTGCTTATGAAAATTCATTGATTTACAGAGAAAAAACTAAAAAGTTACATGATTCTAAAATTAAAAACCAGGTTTTTAACATTGGGGATCAAGTTTTGCTTTTTAATTCTCGCTTAAAAATCTTTTCCGGTAAGTTGAAATCCCGTTGGTCCGGTCCATTCACCGTGACTCAAGTGTTTCCGTATGGGACCATCGAGCTAGCTCAAGATGATGGTCCTAACTTCAAGGTGAATGGACATAGGTTGAAGCACTACTTTGGCGGGGAAGTTCCATCCTTGAACTACCTCGACCAAGTCACCTTCCTCAATGATAATTAGTATTGAGGGGATCGAGTTGAGCTCATGACTCAGTAATAAAAAACGAGGTGCCTCGTGGGGGAGTCCCATGCTTATCCTATGTATATATTATCGCTTTCTAATGTAGTTAACGTGTGGGGATTTGTGCCCTTCCAACCTTTGTTCCGTGGTTGTTTGTGAATTGTGGACTTTAGATGATCATGATCTTCACGAATGGAGCCTCTCGTGTTCGTTTATGGGAGCACTCGATCGTTTGCTTTGAATACATGATATATCCTTTTGATGTTCTAACCTTAGGTTATTAGCACACTTAATAAATGGCTATTAATTTATTGGTTACACCCTTTCCATGCTAGATTAGGCATTCGACTACGTCTCTAGTATGGGGGTGTTTGCACCCCTAGACTCGAAACATTGAGGACAATGTTTAACTTTAGTATGGGGGTGAATAGATACTTTCCTTGCCAAACCTTCACGCTTTCCAAAGTTTATCTTTTTGTTTATCGTTTTGTTGCAAAATAAGGCTAAAATTGGCCAAATTTTAAAATTTTTCTCATATTTTATAAGTGTTTGAAGACACGAATGTAGATTTTATGATGGCGAGAATAAGAGTAATTTTTGACTAGACCGTGCGTGTTGAGCACTTAGCTTTGATTCCTTAACTACACATTAGGCTAAGTCTCTTAAATGAGGACGAGAAATGATAGGGTTAATTATAAGTTACTATGCTAAACGTAGAGTACTCGTATTCTTTCAAAAACTCATGTGTTCTCGTTGTTTGCTTATTCTCCCTTCGCATGTAAATATTTTTTGCTTAATAAATATTGACATAGCGGTTTAGTTGGGATTGTTGGGTTTCTAGTCTTTTCTAGTAGCTTCTGTGTAATTAAATTGGGGAGACATTAAGGTATCGCCAGCTTCACGGTTTTGAGGTATTGGCACCCTAATAATCAAAAGCTTCACCCAATAATAAGATTTCAAGTGCTCACCTAAATCAAGCAAACAATTTGAAGCCCCACAAGGCCGAAAAATCTATGCAAAATTGAAAGTGAATCAAGCCTTAATCTTCGAAGCTTTAAAGATCCAAAATTCGCCCTAGCGTGAGGATATACGTCTTTGGCTAATAAAACTATCGATGAGGTGGATAATAAAAGGCAAGGCAAGACCGAAGTCATAATAAAAGCTTCATGGCGAAGTTGAATAAAAGATGGAGGTAAACCAAAGATAATAAGGCCCTTCCGTTAGGGGGCGTATAAAAGTCTTGGTAATAAGTCTCATGTTCAAAACCGTTATAAAACCGTGTTTATCGATTCTTCTTGTCAACTTAATTTTTTAACATCGTGGTCTATTAGGAGGGGTTATTGATTTGATGGTCTTAGTTACACCGTTAGGACTCTATTTTTAGACCTAAATCTCTATTATCGCATAAGTCAAACAATGTATCCTCGTGAAACATTCAAGACAATATAAAATATAAGAGATACAACTTAGTGTAGGATTGTAAATCTTGCTTATGTTTTTAGAGAAAGAGATAGATAGATGGTGGATTTCACACAAAGCTAGAGAGAGAAAGTAATGTTTACTATGTGAAAAATAATGAAACCACACCCCTCTCCATCAAAGGAGAGGGTTTATATACCCAAGCCTTGTGATGGGCTTGGGCTTACATTGTTGGGCCGGCCTACACATGTTGTAGGCTAGGCTTGGCTTTGTTTGTTTAATAAAGAGTGTTAATGAAACTACGAGCTATTACATGAAGTATCGTTGGAGTGACCGATCCTTCTTAATACGTAAAACGTATTTCCAACAATCTCCCCCTAAGGGAGGCCACTCCAAACAAGGGCTTTACCCAAGTTACAATAATAAAATAAACCTAGCATACTATGCTTGTCTTGAGCTCGTAGTCTTCGTCTTTCTTTTTCTTTTTCTTTTCTGGTGAACATGCTGATGTGATCTTTGATATCAATCTTTGATCATCAATCTCTTGCCTTGATCTCGTGCATCCATCACTTGTGATCTTCGCCTCTTCGTGACCTCACGTCCCACATACTTATACCTTCGTAATTCTTGAAAGCTTCAGAGTTTGAAACAGCGGAAGACTTGACTTTTAGGCTTTCTTGAATTAGATGAGATATTAAGTGCATAAAGTATAAGCATGCGGGGACGACTTCTTCTTGGATCCCGCAACTCCACCGTCTTCAAATGCCGCAACATAAGTAGACACGAACGAAATGGCTTTGAACATTTCATTCTAATTCGGTAGCATTTTACCTCCGGTCGGTGAAGACCGTTGGACGATATTAGATATCGTACCCGTGACGGATAGTTTCAATTAAGTAACTTCCTGACAGGATTTCGCGGGTAAACCCGTTCTCTTTACTCGACCGTCCAAAGCTGACTGTGAACGTAAAGAGTGAATCATTTGGATAATAATATCCGTATGATTTGAAGCCGTCAATTCATGTTCCTGGAACAAGTGAAATTCAATTAAGAACCGCACCATCGTTGCTTTCCAGTTGTCACGAGCTTGATTCGTATAGAATCTTGCAAGTTACCTACCAAGTGCTGTTTGAGGTTAACACTAGAAGGATTTCCACTCATCACTGTGAACACTAAGGTATCACTCTGAGTGTTCTGGCAAGATCACTAAGATATTGCGTAGAGGCCTGGAACGTGTTTAAATTCAGTTAAGAATTAAACAGCTGTTGCTTTCCAGTTATCACAAGTTTGATTCATAAAGAATCGCACAAGTCACCTACCATGAGCTTTTTGATGTTCGCTCAAGAAGGATTTCCATCTTCATTGTAAATACTTTCGTATTACTCGGATGTTCAGGCAAGATCATGAAGATTTTGCGTAGGACTCTTAAAATCTTTCTTACTTTTCACAGTGTGTGAAGAAGCAAGGAAATATGGAAATGTGTCCTAATGAGATATTTGATGATCTCAAATGGCTCTAGACTCGATCGTGCACTTTGGATTTTAGTGATCGGAGGCTGGAGAGGAGTGCCACCATTTCAATACCAATTTATTCGGAGTGAATAAATCGATAGATAACGTGTTGTCTCCGTGTGATTAAAACAAATACCTTTTGAGAGATATTTGAGTTAGCTGGGATGGGTTGTGCATTGCATCACTGGGTCCATGATGTCTGTCTTCAATATCAAGATTCATTAAAATGATCTCAATAGCATATGTATTGACCCGGTTTCTGCCTAAAGTTGTAAGGAGGGCTTCTTTCTTTACACCCTTTATCTTTACAATTCTTTTTCATTCTTCAACCCCTTCAATGCTTACCAATACGTCATAACTAGCACCTTGTTGTGATTGTTCCAGTGCTAACTTAAGTACTTGGTCGGCATTCAGCTACGTTCACATTCTTTCTCCACCTTTCCTGAGGACTACTATTTCTAGCTATGGAATGTCCTTGGGAAGATTCCTCCGGTTCTGGAAGAATCATAGGACTTAACCTATCCTACCATCCTTATGTCACCACAATCTTCATCGTCGTGAAATAAATGGGTTTTGGGTAAGTAAATGTCACCATGAAAATCCATTTTGATATAGCAAATCCATTTTTCTCCCCCTTAACATATGCCACGATATTCGAAAACATTTCGCACATGTCGGGATGAGCCAGCACATTAAGTCACATTTTCTCCCCCATATTAAAAATATTAACCCAATCGATGTTTTTAATATCAATTGATTTAATGTAGTGTTAACAAAGGTTTTGGGAAGAAAAATGCGAGTCCGTTTTATCTTCATTATACCAACTATGTGAGATATGATATCGATTTGTAACAAGATCACATATTCACCATATTAAAAAAGAATTGACAAGGTTGGACCTGATTGATGAGAACATCATATGATAAGATCAAATGGTTCTTGTCAGCATATGTTGGTCGCCTCGTCACGTCTGAAGTCATCTCTTGACACCACATGTACGATTGGTATTGTTGTCTTGACACCAACTTGTGAACTTGGCATGTTCGGCATCGAAGATTCTGAATGCTTGACAATTGCTCCCCCTCAATTGTTGACCCGTGTTCTATTGAAAGAGCTGTAGTCGTCGGTTGAGTAGTCGCATCGTCAAGTATGTAGATACCAATTGTAGATTGCTATGGTTGTAGAGATGATAGCTTCATAAAAACAAGACTTCTCTTGTTTTAACAAATAAATGCACTGAAACGTACATTGATTTGTGTTAGACCAAGTTATAAAGTAAACTTGATCCCTTACAAGGTTTTAAAGTAAACCTTGCCCGAGAAAATTAATTCCCGTTGTGAGCCAAAGCTTTCATAAGAAATACTTGACTTTAATATGAAAACCGGGTTGCAGTCAGAAATAACTACAAGCCATTTAGGCATGTTTTATGAAATATTTAAAGGGCACTTTGTTCCTACAGTAGTGTTGGTGTTCCTAGTTAAAGGACACGCTTGTGTTTTGGTAGCCTTGGTACTCCTAGTTAAAGGGCACGCTTTCTTCGCTTTAGTGGGAGTGATCCTAGTCAAAGGGCACATATTTCCTACTATAGTGAAAGTCCTACCAGTGGGGCGCCACATCCAACCAACTTGGGTTAACACTTTCCCAGTCGGTTTCCATTCTAATCCATTTTTCCGGGCATGCATCTCATTCACATGGTCAATAAGGCAAGAATCATGACGACTAGAAAACATACATTCATTGCAATTCCAACATTTTAAATTAGAATTCACAGTAGGCTTAGAACGCTGCACAACCGCAGAGCCTTTAGGTTTAGCTACATGATTCTTTTTATTCAAAACAGAAATAACATTCCTAGGATGGGCTTCTACTTTCTTCTTCACTTGACTACTAGTTGGGGGCAAGATCCTATCATTCTTCTTGTTTCTTTTAAGCTTAGATCTTTGAGCCTTAGTAGTGGTGCTTACTCCTGTAGAAGGAAACACGGGAATATTAGAAGCTGGTTTTGATTCCGCCTTATCTTTAGTGACCAAAGTTTGAGATTGTTTAGTCTTAGGGCCCTTGTTAAGTGGTGTGACGGCTATTAGGTTCCTTTTGATTGCACTAGAGGACGAAGCTGAGATAGTGGCTGCGTTATCCACAACATTCTTACCTTTTAGAGTACGAAGTGTTTCCTTTAACTCAGCCAAGACCAGATTTTTATCACAAATTTGTTCCCTCAAATCAGATATTTCCACCGACTTTCGATTCAATTGTTCAATCAATGATTGATTCTGTGCAGTGGTATCAACACATGCGGGCTGTACTGAATCGAAGAGTCGTGTATTTTTCTGTTTTAAGTTATCAACTTTGGACAAAATCTTGGAAACTCGATTATCTAGATCAAGTCTAAAATTCTCAGCGGCCTCAAGTACGTTCACACAGTTAAGATCCTTAGATTTCTCTATTTCTATCGGCAAAGAGTTAGCAACTTTGTCACTTGGCTGACGCTGTTTTGATTGTAAATTCAATCGAAAATTCTTTTCAAAATTTGCATCATCGATATTAACACCTTCGAATGACGTTTCAAAGATTTCTTGAATAAATTGTTGCTTGCATTCAAGCGAAATACAATGTGTTTGAATCTCATCAAAACGTTTTGAAAGCGATGAATATGAATCTTGAAGCTTTAAAAATTCAGCGTCGGATTCGTGACAAGTACTATCTACCACAGTATCCACAGATTCAACATTATGCACAGTAAAATCATTATCAACACATTTATTCACACAGACGGAAACTATATCATGAGACATCACTTGATTCAGAAGCAGATCATTATGGCGTGAAACCCGTTCTATTTCAAGTAAACTGTTTTCATAAGCATCTTCCATTTCATTGAAAACACGTCTAACTTCTTCTATTTCCAAAAACAAATCTTGATCAATATTACGAAGACAAGCTTTAACATTCTTTACAAACGGAACAATTTCATCTCGAAACGCAGCTCTAGTGTGCTCAAAGTTCCATTCACCTTCCGTTATGGCTGTGGCCGTCGTACGTTCCAAAATGACCTTGTCAAAATCGGCTAAGTGTTGGTGAACCGTATTTAAGTTAACGGACGCCTTACTTACCGGTGGAATTAACTTCGTTAAATCCTTTTTGACGAGTGTAGGAGACGTACTAGGAAGATTTTCATTTGACAAACTTTGGGGCACAAGAACTGTTAATTCTGCTAATTCCTTTTGTAAGCGAATGCGTGTCTTTTTCGAAAATTGATCTTTGTTATGTTGATCATAATCAATTGTATGGAATTTTGAAAGCATTTTAGAATGAGTTTCATCCCCAAGTGATTGTGTCTCCTCAGTACTACGAACAAAAGGTGCTTCTTTCGATTTTCCAATTATGGTCATATCATAAAGACCGGGAATATATTCCTGAGCTTGTTTTGCATAACCAGGATTAGGTGGTAAATCTTGAAGACGCTTAAGTTCGAATTCTTTAAATGATTTAGTTAAAAGATGAACCTTTTCTGTGGAAGCGTATTGTTTTAAAAGCTGTTGTTCTTTGAATTTATGAAGTTTGGTAGCATTAATTTCCGATTCAACCTTTTTAGACTCGAGAGTTTCGAAATCCATTTTAAGTTTCTGAAAATCATTGACAACCGACTCTTTTTCTTTTAATTCATTGGAAAGATTAGCTTTTAATGATTCTATTTCTTTCAAGTGTTCAATCTTTTCAAAACGAAATTGGTCAAATTCAGAACATGTTATTTTCTCTTCTTGAGGGACCATTTCAAAAGTTTTGACCTTTTCTTTATGCAACGCAAGCTCAGCAGTTAGGGTGGAATTCGTATCTACGGATTGTCTGAGGGCCATATGCATTTGATCAATAATATGATTAGGCACCATGACCAAATCATGTTGAGCATAAGATTCCATACCCGTCGTAGCATTTGGTTGAGGTTCACTCAAATGTGTTGGATTGGGTACCACATCATTTGAGTTACTAGTCCCCGAATGCTGTTCGAGGTTGTCATTTTCATGCCCAACTTGATGTTGGTTATCATCAATATTATTAGATGTGGTTGGTACCTCACTGATGACATCAGAACCGTAGTGAGAGAGATTAGCAACAGCTTGGGCAGAGTGAATGTCATCACAATCCGAATCGTATGCATCAGGATCGTCCGCTTGATAAGCTGCATTAGAAGTGGAGACGACTGCAATGCCTTCAGTATCTGCTGCCCCTGGGTCTGCAAGAAATGCTAACTCCTCTGAATCCAAAATCTTCCCCTTAGACTGAGCATCAACGAAATACATCTTCTCACGAAACCATGCATCGTCCCTCCTCCTTTTCGGCTGAGTGCATTCCCTAGCCATATGACCTTGTCCTCGGCAATTGTAGCAAGTCACAACCTTTTTAGGACCACTAGGACTTCCATTTCCATTAGCTTGAGAATTCACAGCTTGATTGTTCCCAGTTCTTATAGGAGGTCCATATGAATTTTGCCTTCCCTGAATAGGTTGCACCATCACTTGACCATCTTGAACAGTGGCTTGTTGTCGAGGATTTGATGAGGTGCGGAGCTGATTGTTTGTTGGTGGAAATCCTCTAGTTGCAACAAGTTTTGACAAGTAGGCTGTGAGATGGTTTAGAACATCAGCTGGCGTATCATTTGGTGTAAAGACCGGTGCTTCGATTGGTGGAAGTTCATTAGAGTAGAAAGCTTGTGCTGGTTGTGCTTCAATTGGAAAATATCCTTGCTGAGGAGTATAGCCCAATGGAGAGGTGTTGGCTTGTGATGGTGATGTCTGATATGGTGGTTGCTGTGGAAAAGATTGTTGATGAACACCTTGTTGAAATGCTTGTTGTGGCATCACTAGTGGTGGATAAGATGGTTGCTGTGGTTGCTGATAGTTGTGTGGTGGTGTCTGCTGCAAGTATGATGGTTGCTGATAAGTATAAGCCATGTTTTGTTGAGAAGCATACATTGCAAGTGGATCATGAACTTGAGGTGTAGACAACCGAGCCTCGATCACATGGCATTCGTGTTGTTGAAGAAAGGCTTGAAGTTGATCCACATTGGTGTTATGCAAGTCCTTAGCCAATTTAACATCGGTCACGTATTTTTTCCATTCTGAAGGAAGAGTGTTCAAATACTTGGTGTTCAATTGAAAGGTATGAATTGTCATGCCATAGATATTGAGCTCATTCAACAATAGGGTAAATCTCAGATAGTAATCATTGAGAGTCTCCCCTGGCACATAGGCAAACTTATCAAAAGTATCATAAAGCTTACACTCTCGTTCTTGTTTAGTTAACGAGGTGCCTTGCATTAGAACCCGAATTCTATCCCATAACTCTTTGGCAACTTTGTGTTTGCTGACGAGTTTGTAGACATCTGGAGGAAGGGCTTGGAGAATGATGTTTGTAGCATACTTATCACATTTATCTTGAATCTTCATATCTCCAGTCAACTCACCCGTTGTGCGAGGACGAGTAGTCGTACCTTCCGTCACTGTACCATAATCTAATGGTCCATTGAGCACC
The DNA here is from genome assembly GCA_025667525.1 of Glebionis coronaria. Lineage (NCBI taxonomy): Eukaryota > Viridiplantae > Streptophyta > Magnoliopsida > Asterales > Asteraceae > Glebionis > Glebionis coronaria. The sequence goes on along the minus strand of CM046882.1, from coordinate 270,344,594 downwards.
GATGCCCAAATGAGATGTCCATTCTCCTTGTTCAACATATAAAGTTCCATTCGGGAAGCCCATTCCTCATACATAGTCTTCACCAACATTGGTGGACGATTATCCGTACCCGAGAGGATGGACTTATCCGTAAGAGATGTGTACTCCATTTTAATAAGTTAAGATTTACAAACTTTGATCGATCAATGAAAGAAAGTAAATGTGTTTGTTGTTGTGAGTTGAAGTCGAGAAACAATGTTAAAATCCCCTAAAATATGTTCTCAATAAGAGATGTGTACTCCATTTTTTAAGGAATAATTTTGTTATCGGAATAGTGATCGGAATAGTGATCGGAATATCAGTCGGAATCTCCCGAATCGGAATACCTTGATCGGAATGTACCTAATCTGAATACCAATCGGAATGAGTGATCGGAAAACCCAATCTGAATACCAATCGGAATGTACCAAATCTGAATACCAACCAATCGGAATGCCGATCTGAATGCCAATCGGAATGCCCAATCTGAATACCAACCAATCGGAATGCCGATCTGAATGCCAATCGGAATGCCCAATCTGAATATCAATCAATCGGAATGCCGATCTGAATGCCAATCGGAATGCCCAATCTGAATACCAACCAATCGGAATGCCGATCTGAATGCCAATCGGAATGCCCAATCTGAATACCAACCAATCGGAATGCCGATCTGAATAAGTAAACCCTTTTCCGATTTGACCAGATCGGAATATTTTCCACTTTTCTCGGACAAAACTCAACCAATTCGTGATTTTAAGCCAAAAAATGATCAAAATACCCAAAAATTTTGTGTTTTTAGCCAAAGTAACTATACCAAATCCCTACCACAACTATGTAGAAGATTTGTATCAAGAAAAAACCATCAAAAACACAAAAAAAATTTTGGACGTGTGAAAATGGATCAAAAATAGCGTATGAATCAAGAACACAAACACATGAACAATACAATCATCCCATGGCTCTGATACCATTTGTAGGATTGTAAATCTTGCTTATGTTTTTAGAGAAAGAGATAGATAGATGGTGGATTTCACACAAAGCTAGAGAGAGAAAGTAATGTTTACTATGTGAAAAATAATGAAACCACACTCCTCTCCATCAAAGGAGAGGGTTTATATACCCAAGCCTTGTGATGGGCTTGGGCTTACATTGTTGGGCCGGCCTACACATGTTGTAGGCTAGGCTTGGCTTTGTTTGTTTAATAAAGAGTGTTAACGAAACTACGAGCTATTACATGAAGTATCGTTGGTGTGACCGATCCTTCTTAATACGTAAAACGTATTTCCAACACTTAGGAATAATGGGAGGATAAGTACGTAATTAGGGCATATGAGTAGTGTTAGCATTACTAACTTATAATGACAATGATCTCGTTGCACGCTTAGCATGGAATTGGGGTGAAAATCGAGGACGATGAAATTATTTCTAATCAAAGCATTCACGTCTTCTTATTCTATGAACCTAAACGTCCCATTTTGCGATGAAAATCATACATTATGTCTAAAACACAAGTAGTAGTAGCAATAGTAGTAGTGCTACGATACTTTATTCTAGCATTGCGTGAGGGCACGATAATGGTTTAGTATGGGGGAGTGATGAGACTGCTTTTATACATAGTCTCATCTTCCAAATAGGGCTTAAAATGCATTAAATATCATCAAAATAACCATATATATGCTTGTGTTTGTTGCTTGTGTATTTTAGGTACGGATATTGAGAAAATGACAAAAGATCACAAGAATCATGCAAAAACGAACACGGGAAACGAAGCCGCACAATGAACCAAGCCCTAATGAAGACTTTCCCAAGATCAAACCTTGAAGATTTAAAGAATTATGAAGAAGGGTCCTCCAATATGAAAGAATTGACACTTTATACCCTTCTACCCTCATAATTACAAGTTTGGTCCCTAGAGTTTGTCAAAATTACAAAGAGGGCCCTCCACTTTAAAGAATTGGCAAGTTTAGCCCCTCAACTAAGCTAAATTGTCAACCAATATCATCCACAAAGTCAAATATATCATGAAGTCCTTCAAAGTACAAGAAATTACAAGTTTGGTCCTTTGAAAATCCTAAAATTACAAAAAGGACCCTTAACTTTTCAACATTTGGCAAAAATGGTCCCTCCTCAAACAAGACTTGGCAATTTCAGTCCTCCAAAATGCTCAACATACAAGTCAAGACCATTATCCATCATCAAAATGCCAAATCAGCCCTTGAAGAATTCAAAAATGGCAAGAAATACCCCTGAAAATACTTTGGAAAAGTATTTGGGGCAAAAGTGTGAAAAAGGAAACTTTAATAACAAAGGAAATCAGATTTTTGGGTTTTATTTACAAAGTGAAAAAAGAAAGGAAAGTGAGGGGCTAAAGCTGGCAGACAAGGAAATTAACCTAGACCAACCACACCTCTACACGTGTCCCACTCACCCCATTCCACCAATCACCACACCCTATTACTCCACCTCAGCTTTCCACTTAACCGGTTTTATAACTAATTAATATTAGTTATAAAACACGCGCTAAACACCAAATTCAATCCTTAATCAGGATCAAAACATGTACTATTCACCATATGAATAAATTTGGGTTTTCTCTAATCACTTGTAATTAACCCACCAAAACCTCCAGAATCTTGATTAGTAGTCTCCTAATCACAACCCAACCCTTAAACTTGGCACCCCACCAACCCACATGCTGCATGGGGCCTCCCCTGCTACGTCAAAAGGGAAGATGACAAAAACTTTCCAGCCATCCAACGTGTAGGATTGCTGCTTACTTTCTAAGCTCAATTTGAGCCTTTGGATGCAATTCATCCTTGCCAACTCACACAACCTGCCAAGAAAACATCACATGATTCTCAAGCTATTCAAACTTCAAAAGGGCATTTTGGGGACTTCATCAAGCTAGGGTTTACGTTTTTATGCACTTAGTAGATTCATTGTAAGCCTATATAAAGGCCTTAGCTCTTTACATTTCAGTTGCTTTTGGTTTTTTCCTTGTTCAACTTCTGTAAATCCCCTTTCAGTTTAATGAAATTGTGTTTGAAGCATTGAAGAAAAGTCATTGGCCAATATTTATTACTGCTTATTATTGTTATATGATTGTTAGTTTAGAAGTTAAAAACCTGTTTTCACTTGGAGGTTGCAAAAGTTAGAAATTTTCCTCATTCTTGATATTTTGCTAAGTCATTGATCAAATCTTGGAATTTTTGGGCTAAGAGTGATCTATACATCCTGATATTGTTAATATCAAGGTGTTGTGAGCTCAAAGTTTGGGGATACCAAGTGTGGATCAATTGGTTGCATTAATCAAGCAAGTTTCATTTTTTGAAATTTTTCTGAATTTATTATGCTTTAACCTTGTTCAATCTTAGCAGGCTTTGTTGTGGAAGCTTGTGCTTGTTCTTGCTAGCACATAAGCTCAAAATCCGTGGGTGTGGATGTACATCCATGAGGTACACACCCTTAATCCCAAAATCTGATAAAACTTTGGATTTTTGTGATATTTGAGTGTTGCCTTTGTTCTTGTGAATTTTGTGGCTTATACTTGCTTGAATATGTTAATCTTACTTGTTTTTGTGATAATTGATACTTGGGTAGTCTTGAATCTCACTTTTTCTTGTTTAAAATTGGTTTTGAAAAGATAAAGGGGTGTTTGGGTCTACCTGTTTGTGTTGATTTTGTGTTATTATGTTAAGGGAAGTTTGTGTTTGTGCTTGTTATCTGTTGTATGCTCATAACAGACCACAAACCTGCAAATATTTGGACTTGAAACCTTGAATTGTTCAATCTGCTATATCTTGTTGAGTTTTACTGATTTTTTCCTAAGATTTTGGGAAAACCTAGAGTTTATGCATGCTTAGGTGTAAAAGTTGTTTAAACCTCATTAATATAACATACTTGAAAGATTTGAGTGTTTGAATCTGAGCTTTGGGTCAAGTGTATCAGCAAGAACATCATTTGGTCAAAACTTGTTCATCAACAACTTTAAGCTGTTTAGATCTTGTTCAAATCTTGTAAGTTTTGCATGAAACTTGTTTAGACTTGCTCATTTAAGTTTATTTTAGCCTGTGTATGCTTTTGGTGCAATTGGGTTAGCTTATTCTTGCTAAAACAACTTATTGGTTCAATCTGCTATACTTGATCTTATTTTGCCCAGATCTGATACTTGTTTGAATTAACTGTATCATTTGGCTGTTTCTTGTTGTGATTTGTTGATTGTTATTGACTCCTTATGATCCAAAGATCATTTGGGTGCCTTTGTGTAATCTGAATCTCCAAAATAGCCACTAAAGACAAAAAGTCAAACAAGTCAAGCAGTGGAAAAAGTTTCCACTGCTCAACACCCAAAACTAGCCCCTACTAGTGTAATTTTGAACTCAGCTTATCAATAAGCTATTCTAGCTTATCCAGACTTGCAAAAACTTATTTTTTGTGATAGGTCTTCATTATTTGACCCATTTAAGTAGACTGGAGCTTATTGGACTTTGACTTTGACTTTTTGCTAGAAAACCAACTTATTTGACATTTACATAAGTGCTTATTTGCTTTTTCTAGCTTATTGAGTCAGCTTATTTGAAAACTCTTTGTTGATTTTGCTTAATTAAGTCATTTCAAAGCTTTTGGAACTTGAATTAGCACTTGGGGTGGCCTAGAACTCAAAAACGACTATTTTGTCGTTTTCTGTAGATTGCTTATTGCATTTTCAGGCTTATTCCTTGGGCTTATTTCAAATTTCTTTTTGCAGAAGTCTTATTTAGGTCAAAAGAAGCTTGTGTGTCAAATTTTAGCTTATGGCATTGGCTTATAGCTTAATGGGCCAAAAAGCCCATTAAGAATAAGCTGCTTGTTATAAGGTAGCTTATTTCACACTTTTAGCTTTTGCGCCTTTGGAAAAAGTTGTTTAAAATCAAATTTTGAGTCAACCTGTGCTTTTTGGGCTTATTTTGAACACTTTTTGTTATTGGGCCCAATTTTGGCCCAATAAGCTACTGTTTTGGGTTTAGCCTATTTTCTAGGCCCATTAGGGGTATTTAGGTAATTTCACTTTCATTTCTGAGTTATTTAGGTTAAATTAAGCTAGTTTGCAACTTTTTAGAATTTTTATGATTTTTGGATTTTTAATATTATTTTATTATTATTTTATTATTAAAAATTAAAATTCTAATTTTCTAAGTTTTTATATTTTTCCTAGGTTCTAAACACTTAATTATGAATTTTGCAACTTTCCAAATATTTTTAGAGTCTTTTAATTATTTTCTAGAATTAATTTAAGTTTTAATTGATTTTAGTATTTTTTAATTGTTTAAAAATAGTTTTTAGTGGTTTTAAAAATTTGAAAAATACTTTTTAGCTTAATTAGAGTGTTTTTGAGGTTTACAAACTTTAAAATCTTGTTTAGGACTTTTTAATAATTAATTTTGATTTTTAGGGCTTTAATTAGCATTAAAAAGTCATTATCTAATTAATTAAAAGGTTTTAGCAAGTTTGGATTTTTTTGTAAACTCTTAGAATATTATTGTGGATTTTTGGTAATTTTTAGGAATTTTTAGGTTAAAATTTTAATTTTAGCACTTTTTACAGTTTTACGTGTACACCTTTTTCGACTTAGTTTAATCCGTCTTCGTAACCGTCATTCTCTTCTAATCTCATTTCTATTTTTCTTTCTCAACAATATAATCACAAATCTAATCCAATTCATTACACACATAACACACTAGCCTCCTTGAGAACGAACTCATTTTAGGGTCATTTACACACGGTTTTCCTAAATCGTCGTGCTTACCCTATATTTGCCATCCTTATCCTAAAGGGATAATTTTACAACCATCATTAGTGTATATCTTATGTGATATACTTAAATAGTTAGAATATTGATAATATATCGTCTGTGATATAGTTATCTTTATAGAATATTCTAAAGGTTTCTAGGGTTCCTTACTCTATAAAAGGAACGTAGGTACAATGTCTTTCATGTACCTCATTCAAGTCGATTAATAAGAGAATCAAATAGTTAAAAGTAATTCTGTTCTTATGTGCTTTATAAGTTAGATTTCACATAACTTATTTAGTGTTAGTAAGAGTGCTCAAAGTGTTTTAGTTTGATTACAAACTACTATACTAATTCTTAACAGAATATAGATCCAATCAAAGGGATCAACAAGTGGTATCAGAGCTTGTTGAGAAACTCTGAAAAAGAAGAACATAACCCCAAACACTCCACACACACCAAAACTCAATGTCTCAACCAGATGGTGATGATTCTCACTTGGATGATGTTTCGAACCCTGATCCTATACCATAGGGACAACCACAAGTTGTGCATCATGCACCAGTACTAGGTTTTCATGCCGTGAATGTAGTAGCTACCTCTACAACAACACCTTCTCATACTTTATCTAATGTAAAACTCCCAGTTCTCAAAGGTGACAATTATGAGACATGGGCTATGCAGATGGAACATTACTTGAATCACACAGATCACACTGTGTGGCAAGTTAACAAGAATGGGAACACACCAAAGAAGCAACACTGGTTGCCAGACGGTACATGCTATGCTCTACCTGCTGTGACTGCTGAGGAGGTACAAGCAGAGATCAAAGAGAGAAAAGCTAGAACTGCTTTGGATATGACTATTTCTGAAGACATCCTACCAAGCTTTCATCATTATAAGGATGCTAAATCTATGTGGGATGCTATAAAACTTAGATTTGGGGGCAATGACAAATCTAAGAAGATAAAGAAGATCGTTCTTAAGCAAGAATTTGATAACTTCTCAATTACCAGTATAAAGGGGATACACGATGGTTATGAAAGGTTCAGTAAGCTGCTTATTCAATTGGTAGTTTATGGACAAGTAATTCCTAATTAAGAAGCTAATTTAAAATTCTTAAGAAGTGTTCCACCAGAGTGGAAAGAAATGGCTATGCACTTCGTCACAAGAGATGATCTGGAAATAATTCCTTTTGATCATATCTACAACAATCTTAGAGCATACGAGATGGATGTGAAAGGCACTGAAGTAAAGGCAGCGACTACTACAAAGTCTAACATGGCTTTTGTGTCAGATGGAAACAGCGGTACTTATTTTCATAATACCGCTAGTGGATCTAGCAGCGGTACATACTTCACAAATACCGCTGGAGGACTTACAAGCAGTACTTACCCACAAAGTATTGAAGGTAGCCCTATAGTCTCTCAAAATCCACATGGAAAGTCTTCACCATTGTTTAGTGACAATGATGCCTTCTCATTCTTCGCTGGACAAGACAACAGGTTAAGATTAACACTCAATGACTTGTTCCAAATAGATGATGCTGATGTTGAAGAGATGGATCTTAAACGGCAAGCTGCTATGGTGTTAGTAAGATCTAATAGGTTCTTCAAGAAGACTGGAATAAAAATGACTATTGATCCTAATGAGCCATTAGGATATGGCAAGTCCAAAGTTGAATGCTATAACTGTGGAAGGAATGGACATTTTGCAAGAGAATGCTCTAGAGACAAAGCTGAGAGTAGCAGACAGAAGTCCAAGCACAGCTATAGAACCAGTCCAAGAATAACTGAAAGCTTTCCAAAAGGAAACAACAGTAGTCCTAAAGGAACCAAAGCATTGGTAACTGTAGATGGAGTGGTGAACTGGGCTGAAGATGAAGAAGAAGAAGAGCTTGGTTTAATGGCTCTCTCACATGAAGATACTAAGGTACATCCTTGTTCTAAAGACTGTGTTATCAAATTTAATAGCCTAAAAGTAGAACTAGAGGAACAATATCAAAAGGTTAACACATGCACTGTATAATTAAATGCTTTTAAACAGGGTGTTGTTAAATTAGAAGAAAATATAGTTTTGTATAAAAGGCTCAACAAAACTATGAAGAGAAAATAAGAATTTTAACTCTTCAAATGAGGGGAAAAGATGTGGAAATAAAAGCTTTTGAAAGACAACTATTAAAAATATCAACAGAAAATGAAGCTTTAAAAGTCAGTCTTTATAATGAAAGGGAAGTGATTAATCATTGGCAAAAATCCTCTAAAGGATTAGGAAAATAGATTAATTCACAAATGGAGTATTATGATAAATCAGGCCTTAGGATATATTGAGGACCAACCGGGGATAACTTTAACTGAAAAGGATTATCAAAAGGGATTTTTGATAATTCTAGTGAGGTAGATGATACACCTGAAAATGATAGATATGCTAAAGGAATGAAGGCAGTTCCTCCTCCACTATCAGGAATTTTCATGCCCCCTAGTAATGATACAAGTATAGAGTTAGAAGAACCAAAGGTTAAAAATACATTAAACTCTAGTACTTTGTCCCAAGAAAAGACTATTGTGACCAAAAACATTGTTTATCCACCTTTAATGAACAACTTTGTTTCTAAAGAATCTAAGACTAGTTCTGCTCCCAAGCAGGTAAAAACTCCTAGAATGATATTGGAAAACAATGTAATACATAATAAAGCCAAAAGGGGTGGGCTAGGTTTTGAGAAAGTTAAGTCAAAGCAACCTTTTGGGTCTTCTTTAAGAAGAAAATAATGTTATGTTTGTGGTAGTCTAAGTCATTTTATCAAAGATTGTACTCTACATGAAGATAAGATTGTGAAACAAAAGACTGCACAAAATGTCATGAAAAACAGTAATGGGAAAAATGCACAGGTTAATAGGAATCAAAAACTTAAGAATGACAAACCTAAGTTTGATCACTCAAGGGTAGCCAAATAGATTAAATATAACACTGCCAAAAGTTTTGTTCCTAGGGCAGTACTTATGAAACAAGGTCTAGTACCTTTAAAGTCTGGTAAATCAAGTACCGGCAAGTCTAGACTTACAAGTAGCTAGACCAAACTTAAGTACTATTGGTTTAAAGTCTGTAAAAACAAAGTTCTCTAAGACTTCTAAGAAGGTTTTTGAAAAAGTTAAAACACCTAGAAGTAAGGATAAAAACAAACTAGTGCAAATGTGGGTTCCTAAAAGAGATAAATCATGTGTTAAAACAAGTACCGCTAAAGCAGTACTTAAGGTAAAGAAGTCTGAGCACATAGAGTCACCCTATGTCTTTGACTACATAAATGAAACCATTAATCGTTGGACGTCCCTTCCTGAGGACCGGTCGCACTCTTATTGATGTAGCCGCAGGCGAAATAATCATGAGAGTTGGTGACGATAAAATTGTCTTCAACATGGGTAAGATTTCTAAGCAACGTTATTCGTATGAGAGTGTTAATGCTATTGATGTTCTCGATGAGGCTTGTGAAGAACATTTTCATGATGCTTGCAAAAGTACTCTTTCTTCTCTACCCAATGTTGAGACCGTTGCCTCAATTGCTCCAGCATTGACTCCTTTCGGAGAAAGTGACTTGGATGATTTCGAAGCTAGCTTGGGTCCTCTCGATATTAAGTATGATAATTTGTCCACCAATTGGGATGAAGATATTCATACTATTGCGAGACTTCTCAATGAGGACCCGCTGTCTCCTCCTGCTCCTAAAGAGGTGATGAATGATGATCCATCGTTAGTTTCACCATCTATTGAGGATCCTCCTACTCTCGAGCTTAAGGACCTACCTCCTCATCTTGAGTACGTTTTTCTGGAAGACGACGAGAAGCTACCGGTCATCATCGCTAAGGATCTGAAAGAAGACGAAAAAGCCCGACTTGTCGCTGTGTTGAAGAAGCATAAAAGAGCTATCGCTTGGAAAATCTCCGACATCCGTGGAATTGATCCTCACTTCTGCACACATAAAATTCTCATGGAGGACGACTTTAAGCCCACAATTCAAAGTCAACGAAGGGTGAATCCTAAAATCCATGAAGTCATCAAAAAAGAGGTTATCAAACTTCTTGATGCGGGTATGATTTACCCTATTTCGGATTCACCATGGGTTAGTCCAGTCCATTGTGTGCCTAAGAAAGGCGGAATCACCGTTGTGCCCAATGCAAACAACGAGTTAATTCCTACCCGTCTCGTTACTGGGTGGAGAGTTTGTATAGACTACCGCAAACTCAATGATGCCACGAGAAAGGATCATTTCCCTCTACCTTTTATGGACCAAATGCTTGAACGTTTAGCGGGTAATGAATATTACTGCTTTCTTGATGGTTTCTCGGGTTATTTTCAAATACCCATCGATCCCCAAGATCAAGAGAAGACAACATTCACTTGTCCCTACGGCACATTTGCTTATAAAAGAATGCCTTTTGGCTTATGCAATGCCCCCGGGACTTTCCAAAGGTGCATGTTGGCTATCTTCCATGACATGGTTGAGCAAACCATGGAAGTCTTCATGGATGATTTCTCGGTCTTTGGGGATTCCTTCTCTTCTTGCCTTGCCAATTTGGAACGTATGCTTAAGCGGTGCGAAGACACTCGCCTTGTTCTGAATTGGGAAAAATGCCATTTTATGGTAAAAGAAGGCATTGTGCTAGGACACAAAATCTCTAAAGCCGGTCTTGAAGTCGACCGTGCTAAAGTAGATGTCATAGCCAAATTACCTCCACCTTCAACCGTGAAGGGTGTGAGAAGCTTTCTGGGTCATGCGGGCTTCTATCGTCGATTCATTCAAGATTTCTCTAAAATCGCTCGCCCGATGACCCACCTCTTGGAAAAAGATACTCCTTTTATCTTTTCTAAAGAGTGTCTCGAAGCCTTCAATCTTCTAAAAGATAAGCTAACTAAGGCACCGGTCTTGGTTACCCCTAATTGGGAGCTGCCTTTTGAATTGATGTGCGATGCTAGCGACTTTGCTATTGGTGCGGTTTTGGGCCAACGTGTGAATAAACACTTCCAACCAATCCACTATGCTAGCAAAACAATGACAGGGGCTCAATTGCATTATACGACAACCGAAAAAGAGCTTTTAGCTGTTGTCTATGCTTTTGAGAAATTTCTCCCCTATCTTGTTTTATCCACCACCATCGTATACACGGACCATTCCGCGTTGAAGTACTTGATGACTAAGCATGATGCTAAGCCAAGACTTCTTCGCTGGGTTTTACTCCTTCAAGAATTCAACATTGAAATTCGTGACAAGAAGGGAGCCGAAAACCTGGCCGCGGATCATCTGAGCAGACTTGAGGATCCATATCAAGGGGATCATCTGAACAAAGAGATAAATGACTCTTTCCCCCTTGAGAACTTAATGTCTATAAATCTCAATCTGGATGACACCTCGTGGTTTGCGGACATTGCAAACTACTTAGCGGGTGGTATTCTCATCCAAGGGTTAACATCCCAACAAAAGAAGAAGTTCTTGAATGATGTTAAGACCTACTTTTGGGATGACCCTTATCTATTCAAACAGTGTGCTGATCTGATTATTCGTAGATGTGTTGACGGACCGGCAGCTTTTGACATCCTCCAAGCTTGCCACAAAGGACCCACCGGTGGTCACTTTGGTCCCAACTACACCGCTAAGAAAGTGTTTGATTCTGGATTCTATTGGCCCACCATTTATCGTGACGCTCACGAAATAGTTAAGCATTGTGATGCTTGCCAACGTCAAGGCAAGATCACACATAAGGATGAGATGCCTCAAAATTTCATACAGGAATGTGAAATCTTTGATGTATGGGGCATCGACTTTATGGGGCCATTTCCATCATCCAAAGGGAACAAGTACATCCTCGTCGCCGTCGACTACGTCTCTAAATGGGTTGAAGCTAAGGCTCTTCCTACGAATGATGCGAGGGTGGTTGTGAACTTTTTGAAGCAGCTTTTCAGTCGATTTGGCGTTCCTCGTGCTATTATCAGTGACCGCGGGACTCATTTTTGCAACGATCAATTTGCAAGAGTCATGGCTAAGTATGGTGTCAATCACCGTCTTTCCACCGCCTATCATCCCCAAACCAATGGGCAAGCCGAGATTTCCAACCGTGGCTTGAAGAGAATTTTGGAGCGTACTGTGGGAGAGCATCGCGCCGCATGGGCCGATAAGTTAGATGATGCTCTGTGGGCTTTCCGTACTGCTTACAAGACCCCGATCGGTTGTACACCTTATCGTCTTGTGTACGGGAAAGCCTGCCACCTACCCATCGAGCTGGAACATAAGGCACACTGGGCCTTGAAGTGGGCTAACTTCGACATCATCCAAGGCGGTGATCATCGCAAGGTTCAACTCAACGAGCTAAATGAACTGAGGAATGAAGCTTATGAGAACTCGTTGATCTACAAGGAGAAGACGAAGATGATCCACGATGCCAAAATCAAGAACCGAGAGTTCCACGTTGGTGATCAAGTCTTACTCTTTAACTCTCGGTTGAAGATCTTCTCTGGCAAGTTGAAGAGCCGCTGGTCTGGTCCATTCACCGTCGCCAAAGTCTTTCCTTATGGGACCATTGAGCTTTCTCAGCCAAATGGACCCAATTTCAAGGTGAATGGCCAGCGTCTGAAGTTGTACTTTGGTGAGGACATCTCTCAGGAGATGATTCCATCCCTCACCCCGTTCCCCATGAACTAAATTGGGTCGAGTCAGGCTCACGACTCGGTGAACAAAAACAAGCGCTTCTCGGGAGGCAACCCGTGTTCTATCCTTTACTGCTTTCATAATAAGTGTAGGGGAGCCCCGCATATGTTTGTGTCTTGTTTCTTGTAAAACCCGCATGCTTTTACCATGAATAGTGCCCTTAAGATCGTACGTCCTAGATTAAAACTTACCTTATTCAGTATTGATCACATTCATGTGCTATTAATCAAGTAAGTGCATACGTGTATGACATGATAAGTATCGATTACGTACAAACTCATGATAAGCAGTTAATAAGTAATTACTATGCACGATCACGTAATAATTAATTAAACAATAATTAATCACGAACATGCGATCATGAAATCATGAACATAATTAAAACACGAACTAAAATAATTACGTAAATACATATAATATAATTACGAGCGTTAAGAATACGATAAACTACATGATAAAATAAACAGAAACACTTTAAACACGAACACGTTTAACCACGAACGAACACGAGAACACGCTTATTATTTAGACACGAAAAACATTTGGGTTACCCCTTGTGGGCCCCATATCCACGAAATTTGGAAGAAGAAATGGGCTTAGCCCATGCAAAATTACTAACATGAAAAATTTGGAAAACTTGTTCATTTTGACAAAACCTAGAAAAAAGATAAAACCCTAAAAAGTTTCTCCTCTCCTTCTTCCTCCCCATTTTTGGCCGCCACTTCTACAACACCAAAGGAGGTGTTCTTGTTGATTTTGATCATGGATATTGTACAAGTGTTAGTGTTTGTTCATCCTTTATTGATCCACACATTCGGTATACTTTTTTTTTACCTTTCTTTTTAATTATTTCTTTTGATTTGATTTGGTAAAATTAATTAAGAACATGATGTTTTTAAAACCTAATTAAAAACATAAAATTAACATGTATTTGGTTAAAGGGTAAAATCAAAAGGGTGTTTTACGGGTGTTTGGTTTAGCCGACGCCTAGACCGTGCCCTAAGGGGGTCACGGCTTGGCCTAGAAACCACCACCGAGACCATGTGGTCCCGGTTTGGTGGTGTGGGTCCCACGGCAGCAAGGAACCAAGGGGAACCCCGATTTGGTTCGGGGTACGGTGTCGATTTCATGCCCGGTTCACGGTTCGTTGGTTAAATCATGATCTATGTTACATGTTAATTTTTATGAATCATGAACTTAGGATAAATTAATTAATAACATGAGATAGTAATTAAATCATGACTTAGGTTATTCTAATTATTAATTTAGCATGATATTAATTTAACCTAAGTATTTTATGTTATAAGTTATAATTAATTAATTATTTAAAACATGCCTATAATTAATTAATTTAGACATGACTTAGGTTATATTATTAATTATAATAATACACATTTTAACCTAAGTATTTTCATTTCATTTTAATTAAAACATGTTATACTTTAATTAAAATGCTTAACCTATAGTTTAATTAAAATACATGAAATAATAATTAAACTATATACTATATCATATGACTTAAGAAATCAGCTTATAAACACGTAGACTTATATGTTAGCTTACGTAACCAGCTTAATTCTAATTATGGAAACTTTTATTTATAGAAACTTAATTAAATAAGGCAACTAATCTATTAATGGAAACCTTCTATATATGGAAATCTATCTAATTCAGGCAGCTAATCTAATCATGGAAACCTTCTATATATGGAAACTTATTTAATTAAGGCAGCTGATCTATTTTTGGAAACTTTCTATTTTTAGAAACTAATCTATTTTAAGCAGTAAATTCTATTTTTGGAAACTTTCTATTTTTGGTAACTTTCTATTTTTGGAAACTTTCTATTTTTGGAAACTTTCTATTTTTGGAAACTTTCTATTTTTGGAAACCTGCTATTTTTGGAAAGTTACTTATTATTACACAGTAAGTATAATAATACATGAAATACCAGTAGTACTTAAACAGAGTAATCAAAATACAAGATAAACACAGTTTAAGACTTTAAACAGTGAACCATGACCTAAAACATACCAAGTCAGCTAAAATGAGACATAAAACCCAGTACGTAATCAGTGAATCGATACTTATACACGTGTGTATTCATGTAGCGTTAGTGATCCAGAAGTAGGAGTCTTTCTTCCGTTCACTCACTGGACTTGAGGTACGGATTCCCGTCCTTTCAGTATGGACATTCTTTCCTTATTAGGATTTCCCCGTATGCAGCCAACTGTTTTCCCCAGCATTTGTTTTATTGTTTTGAACTGCTTATGTTTAATTAGCATAATCTATAGCCATATACAAGCATGACCAGTTTCACCTAGTTATGGAGGTACCATAACCATAGCATTGGAGGCACCGATGTTATGACTTCCCCACGGCGGAGTGATTGCTCGTGGCGTCCCTTTTCAGTTTTGGCCATATTATTATATCAGGTGGGGCGTATGGGTGCATCCTAGTTACATGTTTTATTCAGTTTATCATGGTGAATGTGGTGTGTGCCTTGCATCCTTCACAAGGAGTTGATCCCTCCTACCCAAACCAGTATATTAATTAGAGGCATCCCCTCTAATCAGCATGATGAGGTCACCCCTCCAAGTATTCATGCACGTGACCTTTTCATGACCTATATGGGCTATGGTATATTTATGTTAAAACAGTTTTCATAAGATAAACATAAGGCTTTTCAAACTATAAGACCAGTTTTCTCAATACTTAACCAGTTTTCTCAGAATTTAGTCTTCCGCTGTTATATGTTACATTTTTACTCTATTTCATGCTATATTGTACATCCGTGCACTGAGCGTCTTGCTCAGCCGTTACTTTCCTTTCCATGTCCCAAAACGGCAGGTACCCAAGACTCGAGCATTTGGAGGACATGCATAGGATGGAAGCTGCCATAGACTTCTTCTCCTGTTTCCTTCATATATTTATGCTTGTTTAGTCTTTCATTCAGTTCATTTACTTTGTTATGTTTTGGGCTTATGTTTGGGAACCGATGTTTGATTCCGGTTTTCCCTATGGTCATGTATGTTTTACTACATATTACCTTGCATGCTTTGATGACACGCCATAATTACGCGTGACATTCCATTTATCAAAATGGGGTGTTACAATTATGGTATCAGAGCCAAGGTTTCGACCTGTAGGCTCTAAAACTTGACCTGTGACTAGTGGGTAGTCACCAGGAGCTTCCTAAGCCAACGATTGTTATTCCACGTATTGATGTTTCAGCGCGTTGTTGTTTTAACCATTATGTTTTCAGCACCTTTTTGTTTTAGCCATGACGTTTTCAGCACCTTGTTGTTTTCACCATGATGTTTTCACCAGTATCGTCTTACTAATATGGAATGAACAACCGTCATCCATACTTAGTTATGTGTCATTGTCTATGCATGATGTTCCTCGTGAACTGTGACGATGTGGACTGACCCCAGTAGTTCATAATTTTCACATAAAATTTTTCTGTTAAGTTTTGACAATGATTTTTAATTATTATGTTCCATGCATTCATGCATTTATATCATATGTCATCTGTTGCAGGAGTTTTGACTAAGTAATGGTTGGTACAGGACTGGCCCTATTTAGTCGCATGTGCTTTTATCGAAACTTTTAACTTTGGGACCGACCCATAGGCGTCCCCTCGCCATGTCTTTTGTTTTGGAACCGACCCATAGGCGTTCCCTCGCACATATAAGGTTTTATAAACTACATTACGCATTCATGCACTGTTTTTCTTGCATAAAATTTTTCTCATGATTTAAATTGGCATAAAAATTTTTTTTCATGTCCCATCATAAGTTATTATGTCTTTATGTCAAGTATGCCTTCATACTGTCATGGTTAACTTCAGTTTCATGCTGATTATGTTATACACTTCTTCGTTATAGATGGTTTCATGTTTCCTCATGATAATTCCGTCTTCATGTTGATTATGTTTCATGCCTCTTTTGTTATTTACGTTGTCCTGCAAGACATTGTTAGATTTCTTTAATCATGCTTTCATGATAGTCATGGTTGGTTTTCATTGATCATGCTGTCAGGCAAATCATCGTTGAATTTTGTGTAACCACACTTTAGCGTTTCTCTATGCAACCAGAATGATGTCTATGCTAATACTGCCAGGTTATCATGATGGCTTTCCTAACCGTTTAACCGGTTTACTTTCCTTAAATCAGGACAAATGATCGAGCCCATACCGATCATTTCATGTGTATTCCATGTGTACTCCACGTACCGTATTTCATGTGTATTACATGTACCTTAATCCATGTGTATTCCACTTGCAATACTTCACGAGTATTCGCTAGTCGATTCTAAATCATCTCAGGCGTATGTTCACTTGCTGATATTCTACAAGGTTGTCGATGCCGCTCATAGATTGGAGATGTTACTGAAGGTTGATGCTGTTGATGTTGGGAGACGCTACGAGATGCTGATGCTGATGCTGTTCACAACCTGGAGATCCTAAAAGACGAAGACAAAGGCGTCGGAGCAAAGCAATTGGACGAGAAGATGCTTCACCATCAGATAATTCCCATCAATCATTGTCCCAAATTCATAGTTACATGTCACACGTCGTTCGGCTGTCATTTCAGCCATATGAGTTCAAACCAGTACCAGCCGGCCACTCAGCTAAATAGTTACATGAGTCACGGTCATGAGAATGACCGTCATGGAACCGACAGACAAGATGATAGTAACCACTACTATGACAGCAACTATCCTAGAAATCGCAACCGAGGCTCCGGCCACGGACGTGATCAGACATACAAATGATCAGTAGTCCAACCGATCCGCCAATTCTGGCATATTAACCTAGTATTTGTAATTCTAGTTGTTTCACATCTCGAGACACATGTCAAGACATCAGTCAAGACACATGTCTCACGTATACTTTCTGAGGACACATGTCAAGATACCAGTCAAGACATATGTCACGCTTACATTTCTCAAGACACGAGTCAAGACGCATGACTCACGTCTGATTATGGAACATTTCTAAGAAATTCAGGGTACCCTCCAAGGGTATATCTATGTTGTTGTGCCATGTATTAATCAGGCCACAAGAATTTCAATACCATTATCGGCGCATCAGTGAGAACTGTCACGTTGCCGATGTCACTTTCATTTCTTTCACCATAGTTCATATATTCATAACCATGAAGGACGCCTTTCGTATTCCCACGTATACGAAGGTTTTTCTTCAGCTTAATGATAAGATCCAAGCTGCTAACGCATTTTTCCTCGGACAGACACGAGATAAATTTTTACCCTAATTATGTACTATGAACATCACACCATGCTATGATTCATAATTATGTACAGTAATGTTCAGGCTCCTAAATACATTCAGCTTGATTTTCCATCAGGAAAATCCGTACAAATTATCTACGCTTACAAGCAGGTTCATTGTTAGCCATGGTCGCTAAAATTTTCTAGCTGTCAGTAAGACACGACTACTTAAGTCCTTTTACGCATAGCCAGTGGATTATTCCAAAATCTTCCTATACATTCCAGAAGGACCTACAAGGAGAAGAACGGTACCATGAGATTATGTGTCGACTGCCGTCGACTTAAACAAATCACCATTCATGACCATTATTTTCCTCCACATATTGACAACATGTCCAATCAACCGTATGGTGTTAATCATTTTTTTTCAAGATCGAACTCACGATCATGCTGCCAACAGTGACGAGTGAAAAAGCAGGACATGTCCATGACTGCTATTCGTGCACGACTCGGTCATGCCAGATTTATGATTTTGAATTAGTCTCATCAATGCTCCAACCGCATTATGGACTTAATAAATTGAGTTTCCATGAACTCCTAAACAAATTCATCAGCGTTTTCATTGAGTATAACCTGATTTCCTCTAAGCCTAGAGAAGAACAGGAAGACCATATCTGCACTATGTTGCAAATTCTATGACAAGAGAAATTCTACCCTGGAATTTTTTTTTCCAATATCAATTCTGTTTGATTACAGTGACACACTGAATCACATGGGTTTCTATGGTTAATCTTACCATGACTCAGCTTATGCGTAAAGGAGAGAACCCTACACTACATTAGGTGTTCTAGGAAATCCTACGCTAGGAGAAGTCTGATTCAAAGACTAAGAGTTTCGCAACCTTCTATGTATCAAGTTTCTACGAAGCAGGATACAGTTACGTTCATATCTTCATACCTGTTATACAAACAGGCTAAGATAGGACACCAACAGACGGGTATGTTTTCATCATATGAAATTGTGAATCGAAAAGGGACAAGATCTCCATGGATTTTAGTTACCAGATTTCAGCAAACTCAGAAGAAGCATGATGCTATTTGGGTTATTGTCAACAGTTTGATCAAGTCTGCAGAATCCTTACATCCGTACGGATTTCAGAACCAACAGATTGAACAAACATGTTCCAGCCAAGGCTCATCCGATCACTTGGCAATCCCTTAGCTATCGGTCAGACAAAGATTCGTAATTGTACTCCTAACTTACTTCACGTTTTCATTCTAATTCCACGACTTGCTTTCGCGCTCACGTTCATGACACTATTCACGTTCATGATCGTATTTTGGCTTACGATTCTACGTTCATTTCTTTTCTCGTTCTGGAAGTTGCAAGAACTTGTGAGACCAGACCCATGTTTAGTATAACTCTCCATCATCAGATAGACGTTTCACGTCATATTCCACGTCTCACCTTGTAGCGTTTGGCGTCACCGCCATTATATTATATGATCACGATATGTCTCACATGTCATGTTCATTCCACGTTCCTCATATCATGATCAAAATAGGTTACACGTATCATGGATCACGATATGTTTACTTATACTACACTCGCCATATCTCCACGTAGCACGTTCAAAATTTTTCACGTATCACGTTCAAAATTTTTCGCGTACTACGTTTTTTTTTATGTCTCGAGCATCGTTTCTAATTATCAGTTAAGTCAGATTGTCTCGCATCGTAACGTTTAAGCTACCCTTGCACGTTAACTCTTATTTTCCTCGATCGAATTTAGGGGATCTACCTTCCGTTGATAACCAAGAATTTCTTCGTATTCCAAGTCAAGGTCAGGAGGACCAAGATTTATCATTAGTGTCAGGATCTTCTGAAGGAACCGTTCCAAGAGGGAGGCCACTTGGAAACGGACAAGTTCATCCGGACTTCTTATCCGTTTTTATCATCAATTAGATATGTCCTTTCAGTCACGTCACGTTCCATGTCCTTTCAAGACATGTCACGTTCCACGTTCCCTTCTACCATGTCACCTTAATTTCCGTTATTTTGCATACCTTTCCAGTTTGATTCGGGTATCTTTCGCTTCCAGTTACATTATCTATAATTCGGGGACGAATTATTCTTTTTAGGGGGGAAGAATTGTAAAACCCGCATGCTTTTACCATGAATAGTGCCCTTAAGATCGTACGTCCTAGATTAAAACTTACCTTATTCAGTATTGATCACATTCATGTGCTATTAATCAAGTAAGTGCATACGTGTATGACATGATAAGTATCGATTACGTACAAACTCATGATAAGCAGTTAATAAGTAATTACTATGCACGATCACGTAATAATTAATTAAACAATAATTAATCACGAACATGCGATCATGAAATCATGAACATAATTAAAACACGAACTAAAATAATTACGTAAATACATATAATATAATTACGAGCGTTAAGAATACGATAAACTACATGATAAAATAAACAGAAACACTTTAAACACGAACACGTTTAACCACGAACGAACACGAGAACACGCTTATTATTTAGACACGAAAAACATTTGGGTTACCCCTTGTGGGCCCCATATCCACGAAATTTGGAAGAAGAAATGGGCTTAGCCCATGCAAAATTACTAACATGAAAAATTTGGAAAACTTGTTCATTTTGACAAAACCTAGAAAAAAGATAAAACCCTAAAAAGTTTCTCCTCTCCTTCTTCCTCCCCATTTTTGGCCGCCACTTCTACAACACCAAAGGAGGTGTTCTTGTTGATTTTGATCATGGATATTGTACAAGTGTCAGTGTTTGTTCATCCTTTATTGATCCACACATTCGGTATACTTTTTTTTACCTTTCTTTTTAATTATTTCTTTTGATTTGATTTGGTAAAATTAATTAAGAACATGATGTTTTTAAAACCTAATTAAAAACATAAAATTAACATGTATTTGGTTAAAGGGTAAAATCAAAAGGGTGTTTTACGGGTGTTTGGTTTAGCCAACGCCTAGACCGTGCCCTAAGGGGGTCACGGCTTGGCCTAGAAACCACCACCGAGACCATGTGGTCCCGGTTTGGTGGTGTGGGTCCCACGGCAGCAAGGAACCAAGGGGAACCCCGATTTGGTTCGGGGTACGGTGTCGATTTCATGCCCGGTTCACGGTTCGTTGGTTAAATCATGATCTATGTTACATGTTAATTTTTATGAATCATAAACTTAGGATAAATTAATTAATAACATGAGATAGTAATTAAATCATGACTTAGGTTATTCTAATTATTAATTTAGCATGATATTAATTTAACCTAAGTATTTTATGTTATAAGTTATAATTAATTAATTATTTAAAACATGCCTATAATTAATTAATTTAGACATGACTTAGGTTATATTATTAATTATAATAATACACATTTTAACCTAAGTATTTTCATTTCATTTTAATTAAAACATGTTATACTTTAATTAAAATGCTTAACCTATAGTTTAATTAAAATACATGAAATAATAATTAAACTATATACTATATCATATGACTTAAGAAATCAGCTTATAAACACGTAGACTTATATGTTAGCTTACGTAACCAGCTTAATTCTAATTATGGAAACTTCTATTTATAGAAACTTAATTAAATAAGGCAACTAATCTATTAATGGAAACCTTCTATATATGGAAATCTATCTAATTCAGGCAGCTAATCTAATCATGGAAACCTTCTATATATGGAAACTTATTTAATTAAGGCAGCTGATCTATTTTTGGAAACTTTCTATTTTTAGAAACTAATCTATTTTAAGCAGTAAATTCTATTTTTGGAAACTTTCTATTTTTGGTAACTTTCTATTTTTGGAAACTTTCTATTTTTGGAAACTTTCTATTTTTGGAAACTTTCTATTTTTGGAAACTTTCTATTTTTGGAAACCTGCTATTTTTGGAAAGTTACTTATTATTACACAGTAAGTATAATAATACATGAAATACCAGTAGTACTTAAACAGAGTAATCAAAATACAAGATAAACACAGTTTAAGACTTTAAACAGTGAACCATGACCTAAAACATACCAAGTCAGCTAAAATGAGACATAAAACCCAGTACGTAATCAGTGAATCGATACTTATACACGTGTGTATTCATGTAGCGTTAGTGATCCAGAAGTAGGAGTCTTTCTTCCGTTCACTCACTGGACTTGAGGTACGGATTCCCGTCCTTTCAGTATGGACATTCTTTCCTTATTAGGATTTCCCCGTATGCAGCCAACTGTTTTCCCCAGCATTTGTTTTATTGTTTTGAACTGCTTATGTTTAATTAGCATAATCTATAGCCATATACAAGCATGACCAGTTTCACCTAGTTATGGAGGTACCATAACCATAGCATTGGAGGCACCGATGTTATGACTTCCCCACGGCGGAGTGATTGCTCGTGGCGTCCCTTTTCAGTTTTGGCCATATTATTATATCAGGTGGGGCGTATGGGTGCATCCTAGTTACATGTTTTATTCAGTTTATCATGGTGAATGTGGTGTGTGCCTTGCATCCTTCACAAGGAGTTGATCCCTCCTACCCAAACCAGTATATTAATTAGAGGCATCCCCTCTAATCAGCATGATGAGGTCACCCCTCCAAGTATTCATGCACGTGACCTTTTCATGACCTATATGGGCTATGGTATATTTATGTTAAAACAGTTTTCATAAGATAAACATAAGGCTTTTCAAACTATAAGACCAGTTTTCTCAATACTTAACCAGTTTTCTCAGAATTTAGTCTTCCGCTGTTATATGTTACATGTTTACTCTATTTCATGCTATATTGTACATCCGTGCACTGAGCGTCTTGCTCAGCCGTTACTTTCCTTTCCATGTCCCAAAACGGCAGGTACCCAAGACTCGAGCATTTGGAGGACATGCATAGGATGGAAGCTGCCATAGACTTCTTCTCCTGTTTCCTTCATATATTTATTCTTGTTTAGTCTTTCATTCAGTTCATTTACTTTGTTATGTTTTGGGCTTATGTTTGGGAACCGATGTTTGATTCCGGTTTTCCCTATGGTCATGTATGTTTTACTACATATTACCTTGCATGCTTTGATGACACGCCATAATTACGCGTGACATTCCATTTATCAAAATGGGGTGTTACATTTCTTGTGCTGTGCAGGGATTAAAGCTTCAGAGAGCATCTTGATGATTTTTGACGAACCGTGATACCGTGTTCCCATCTTCGCGGTTCTATCCTAAACTCTTCTGATTCAATATTTCATATTCTATATGTTCACATTGAATTCATTTTAGTTGTCCTTTCCTTAGCAAGATTTAAACAAAGTGCACAATGTCCTAAGTGTAGGGGAGTTTACTCCCACATGCATAAACATTGAGGACAATGTTTATCTCAAGTGTAGGGGGGACTTCTATCGAAGTAAGTGGTCTTTTCCATGAAATTTTCCCTCATTTTAACCGGAAAATTTGATTTTTCGACATTTTTCAAAATTTTTAATCTATTTTGGCCTAGTTGTATAGTTGTATTTGCCTTTGTTATGTTTCCTTTGCTAGAATAAATTTTTAATAAAGTGGTTTTAGATTTTTCTTAGTCGTGAACATTTTGACTCAACCCGAGTTTACTTACCTAAGTTTACTCTAGCTAGTATCCTTAACGTGTTTAAGTCAAGTTTTGCTAGGCTTTTATATAAGGAGCTATAAAACGCGAAAGTCTTAATCCTCACGGGTTAAGAACAAGAACTTTTCGCAAGTTCCTATAATTGATCCTAGAGAGTCGTTTATCAAGGGAACTTTAAAATGCGATTTCTAAACTTGAAAAAGTCTAAGAATTTGCAAGATCCTATAGGGGACTCGAAAACCCAAAACTTTGATTTAATAGGCTAAGCATCCACGAGTCTCATTCCTTGAGATTTTAAATTGTGGAGAACGAGAGATGATAGAGCCAATTATAAGTTCGGTATTCTTTCGTGAATTTATGTGAGTTAATTATGAGACTATTCTCCCTCCGCTTGTTAATAAATTAATCTGCTAATAAATAAGGTTGTACGATTTAAAAGGTTACTTAGCTTCTAGCCCCAGATCGTTTAAAAGTTGCTCGGTAATGAAGAGAGTTCATAGCCAAGGCATAACTTATGAAGCGGGGCGCGAAGATTGGCGAGTCCGAAAAGGCCCTAACAAGGCATGAGGGCTACATTTTGTTGCTAAAGATCCAAAAGTGATGTGAAGAATCATTTATCGAAAATCAATATGAAGGATCGAGACACACGACGAAAAGCAAGAACTCCCCAAAAGTCATGGAGAAGTCTATCCGAAAAGACCCTAACAAGGTATGAGGATAAATAGATCCAAGTCCTAAAAGGAGGCGGATCGTTGTATATCAAAGTCCAAAATAAAGATTCGAGAAAAATGAAGAAGTCGTGGTCCAAAGATGAAGAATCTCTCAAAAACTTCAAGTGAAGAAATTCCTATTATGAAGAGAAGACCATAATTTCAAGAACGTCTCTCGAAGATTCGAAGTATGAAGTCGCTGCCAAATATCGGCCCGAGAAAGGTCTCAAATCGCGAACCAAGTTATGCCAAGATATGAACTTTTTGATATCCCGAGAAGCAGTTTTAAAAGATTTGGTCCTTTAGCTAACTATTGATTAAATCGTTCACCTTATTTTCGGACTAAATAACTATCGAAATAAGTCAAACAATGCATCCTCGTGATCATTCAAGACAAAAATAAAATATAAGAGATACACCTAGGAATAAGGGAGTCTAAGTAAGTAATTGGCCCACATGAGTTCGTGATAGTTTGCTAACTTATAATAACAATGATCTCGTTTTTAAGCTTGGTATGGGGAACGTGAAACTTGAGGATGATAAACGTTAATGGCCGCCAAAACCCAATGTAAGTTTCTAATTTCTTTACTTATTTCTATCTTTTATGTTTAGTATTTAATAAAGGCCAAGGTAAGTTATTTATGATGGAAAATGTAAACCGTGCTTTAAAATTAATGCATTGCATGAGGGCATTGCAATGGTCAAGTGTAGGGGATTTAATAAGTGTGAAAACACTTATCCTTTTACCACTTATTTCCAATAATAACAAGACCAAAACGTGTGATTTATGTCGTAAAAGTCGGAATTATGCGTGGTTTGTGTTTTTATTGTGTTTTAGGACCAAAATATGAAAAAGGAAGAAAACACGGGCTTTCACGGGCTTTTATCGAAGAAAACGGGAAAAGACGAAGTCAAAAGATCAAGAGTGCAAAAAGAACGGAAGTCCAAGGCCGATTCTGAAGATTTATCGAAGAAAAAGTCAAAAGACGGAAGTTTAACGAAGTGAAGAACTTAAGTCTAATAGAAGAAGAAAATTAAAAGACAAGTTCAAATCCCGAGACGACAAAGACGAAGAATTAAAGTCGAGTCGAGAAAACGTGAAGAAAGCAAGAAAGAAGATGCAACACATGCACTCCTTCCACCTTCCCTATAAATACCCTCCTAATAGTCATTAGGAGGGTGGTGAGTGGTTATATTTTTAGTTAATTTTCACTTTTTCTTAGTTTTCTCTAGTTTTAGAGAGAGAAAGTCTTAAACTTTCTCTCACTAAATGTTCATCTTTTTCTTAATCTTTCAAGATTAAACACTTTGTATTGCTTATTTTTATTAATCAAGTTCTATTTTAAGCTTTTATTTCTTAATCTCATTCTACTTTTCTTTGATTAAAGATTGATTTTGGTGCGATTATCATGTGATCCGTGTTGTTCTAATTGATTTCGTGCTTAAAAAGTTAATCTTTTGATCATTTCATAAGTTTTCATTTGATTATGCTTTAAGACTTTTGTGCTTTTTGGCTTATTTTTATGATTAGCTTATTTTTCTTATTAAAAAGTTTTATTAAAAAGTTTATGATTCTATTGTTAATCTAAAATAGTTGCTTATTTTCGAGTCGAATAAGTTGAAATAAGTGCTTATTTGATTCGGTTAAGTATTTGGATTGATAAGTTTCGGGTATTAGCTTATCAAAATTAGCTTATTACCTCGTTTTTCCGATTTCCACAATTTTCGGAAAGGGTTTTAAAACCCCTTTCCGATCGAGACTTTCCGATCAGCCACCCCTCTTTCCGATTGAGTCCAATCGGAAAAGGGTTTTGACTTCCCAACGGTATCCCACTTTAGTATTCCGATTGGGACGTTTCTGCGTATTCCGATTTGAGTTGTAATCTAAGTATTCCGATTTACCTTTCTTTTGATCATTCCGATTGGTGCTCGTCCCTTGTTATTCCGATTGGTTAACTTTGCACTTTATTCCGATTGGTTGGATATTCCGATTGACTCCTTTTGTCCCACATTCCGATTGGGTGTTTTAGCTATATTCTGATCTACCGATCGGAATACATTCCGATCGGGTCATCTTTTGGGACTCGTTCCGATTGTTGCATTTGTTTAATACTCGGGCCTTACTTTCTTTTAGTAATTTTCTAAGTGTTGGTTTTATTAAGTGTTAAAGCATTTTTCTAATCTTATCTTTATGTTTAGCTACCTTTTATTTTACTCGTCATTTAAAGTTAATCTTAATTCTTCCATTTACTCAACGACACTTTAATTACTTGCTAATAGATTAAAACAAATCAACCAAACCATTCTCGTGATTTACTAAAAGACGATTGAGTCGCACTTAAGACCGGTTTTCAATTCGAAAAGATTCGGACGATAAGATTTTATACCTAGCCAAAAGCGAAGTATTAAGTTCAATCTCTTTTCTGTATCACAAATGTGTGATAAGAAGAACAAGGTGCTGTTCACAGACAAAGACTGCTTGGTGCTGTCTAAAGACTTTGAGATGCCTAAGGAATCTCAAATACTGCTTAAAGTACCCAGGCAAGAAAATATGTACACCTTGAATCTTCATACTATTACTCCAACAGGTGGTATTACATGTTTGCTAGCTAAGGCTTCTTTTGATGAGTCTAATTTATGGCATAGAATGTTAGGTCATGTGAATTTCAAGAATCTTAATAGATTAGTGAATAGGAATTTGGTTAGAGGTTTACCTAAAAAATCTTTTCAAAATGATTTCACATGTGCTGCCTGTCAAAAAGGTAAACAACATAGAGCCTCTTGTAAGACCAAGACTGTCAACACTGTGACAAAACCTTTGCAGCTTTTGCATATGGATTTGTTTGTACTAGTTTTTATAAGAAGCATTAGTCATAAGACCTTTTGTCTAGTCATAACTGATGATTATAGTAGATTCAGTTGGGTTTTCTTTTTAGCTCCTAAAAGTGAAACAAATGAATTACTTAAGGATTTTATCACTTTAGTTAAAAAGCATTTCACTAAACAGGTTTTAATCATTAGGAATGATAATGAGACAGAATTCAAGAATGTTGAATTTGATGAATTCTCTAGGTCTAATGGAATTAAGAGAAAATTTAGTAATCCTAGGACTCCACAACAAAATGGAGTAGCTGAAAGGAAGAATAGGACACTGATTGAGGCTGCTAGAACTATGCTGACTGATTCTCTTTTGCCAAATACCTTTTGGGCAGAAGAAATCAACTTTTGACTGGTGTGAAGCCTACCATAAGTCATTTAAGACCTTTTGGGTGTCATGTGTCTATACTAAATACTCTTGATTATTTGGGAAAGTTTGATGGAAATTATAATCTAAGATATCTTGTAGGATATTCAGTGCAAAGTAAAACATATAGGGTTTATAATTTGGCATCTAAGAAGGTTGAAGAAAATGCACATGTTAATTACTTAGAAAATAAACCCAATGTCCTAGGAATAGGTTATGCTTGGATGTTTGATTTAGATTATCTAACTAACTCCGTGGATTACTATTCTTTGCAAAAGGATTGTCAAACTAACAATGCAGGTAAGGAGTCAAGTGCAACTAATGCAGGTACTCAAGAAGATGTTTCTTCATCAGATGGTGATGTTCATATCTATGTGTCCAATATGCCTACTGTTACTCCCATGTCTGCTACTCCTAAGAAGCAAACCATGCCATCAAAAGATGATCAAGCCTTCCAAGAGCTTCAGAGGCTTCAAGATCAAGAAAAGAATGCTACATATGCTAATAAGCATTCAGGAGAAGAATCTTTGGAGTCACAACACTCAGCAGTACATACTACACCTAGTGGTACTTCATCTGCAAGTACTGCTAAGTCAAAATCTGCCAAATCTGTTGACTCACTATGATGAGTAGGGTGCAGTAACTGATTTCAATATATTGGAAACAGAAATTCCAGTCAGTTCTATTCCCACTCATAAAGTCAACAACAACCATCCTACTACACAGATCATTGGAGATCCCAAATCTGTTGTACAAACCAGAAGACAACTTCAAACCAATATTGAAACTCATGCACTTGTGAGTTATGTCAAACAACAGCAGAAAACAAATCACAAAGATACTCAGCATTGTTTGTTTTCCCGTTTCTTATCACAGGTAGAGCCCAAAAACTTTTCTCAGGATCTTGATGAAGAAAGTTGGGTAGATGCCATACAAGAAGAATTAACACAGTTTGAGCTACAAAAATTTTGGATTCTTGTGGATCTTCCCTCAGGTAAGAGAGTAATTGGTACTAGATGGGTTTTCAGGAACAAGAAGGATGAAAGAGGAGTTGTTGTGAGGAACAAGGCAAGACTTGTTGCTCAAGGCTATAGACAGGAAGAAGGGATAAATTATGATGAGGTTATTTTTGGCCTTTGCATCATATATGGGATTTATAGTCTATCAAATGGATGTGAAAAGTGCCTTTCTATATGGTACTATTTCAGAGGAGGTATATGTCTCACAACCTCCAGGTTTTGTAGATCCTAAATTCCCCAATAGAGTCTACAAGGTTATCAAAGCACTTTATGGTCTGCATCAAGCTCCAAGAGCCTGGTATGTAACTTTATCAATATTTCTGCTAGAACATGGATATAGGAGAGGAACCATTGACAAAACTCTGTTCATCAAGAAGAATGCTAAGGATATCATTCTAGTTCAAGTTTATGTTGATGACATCATTTTTGGTTCTACCAAGAAGACATGGTGTGAAGAGTTTGAAGCTTTGATGAAAGGAAGATTTCAAATGAGTTCTATGGGAGAACTAACTTTCTTTTTGGGATTACAAGTCAAACAAAGGAAAGATGGAATATTTATCAGCCAAGATAAATATGTCGCTGAAATCTTGAAGAAATTTTCATGTATGGATACAAGGAGTACAAGCACACCTTTTGAAGCCAAGAAGTCTTTATCAAAAGATGAACATGGAGAAAATGTTGATATTCATATATACAGATCAATGATTGGTTCATTGATGTATCTTACTGCTTCAAGGCCAGATATTATGTTTGTTGTGTGTGCCTGTTCAAGGTTCCAAGTTCATCCAAAGGTGTCACATCTACATGTTGTGAAGAAGATTTTTAAATATCTTAAGAGTCAACACAATTTAGGATTATGGTATCCTAGAGATTCCACCTTTGAATTGGAAGCTTACTCAGACAGTGATTATGCTGGAGCAAATCATGATAGGAAATCCACAACAGGAGGTTGTCAATTCCTAGGCAGAAGACTCATATCATGGTAGTGTAAGAAGCAAACCATTGTTGCTATTTCTACAACTAAAGTTGAATATGTAGCTTCTACTCATTGCTGTGGAAAAGTACTTTGGATTCAAAATCAATTGTTAGATTATGGGTTTAACTTCATGAACACCAAGATTTAAATTGATAATGATAGTACTATATGCATTGTCAAGAATCCAGTATTTCACTCCAAGACCAAGCATATTGAAATACGACATCACTTTATAAGTGATGCTTATGACAAAAAGCTTACTCAAATCTTGATGATTCATACAGACAATAATGTAGCTGATTTGTTGACCAAGGCATTTGATGCAAAGAGATTTGAATTCTTGGTGACACACATTGGTATGCTCAACCAATAACCTGCTGCATATGTTGAGGGGAGGTAATAGCTGTACAAATTTTTATAATTTTTATTGTATAGTCTATGTTTTGTGTTTTTGATGTAATTGCAGGTTAATAGAAAAAGATAAAAGAGGTTACATTGATAGTGGAAAGCATGAACTGGTCAAAATTGTGAGGTAGCGTTATAACTCTAAGTACCGCTAGCACAAATTCAAGTACCGCTTATGTTCCATGTACCGCTACATGTCCGTTGTAACGTTAAGGGTCTCTTTTGTAAATTTGGCGGTTTCTTCGCGCTTGGGTTTGTTATTTACTTAAATACTTACTCCCATTATACAATTGATTCACTTAATCTTTTATTTTTATCTATTGATTCTATAACCTTCTCTCTAATTTTTCGATCATCAAAAATACTAATGGTTGCTTTACAAGTGATCTCTAAGCATAATTTGGTTGCAAATCTTGCTATGAATGATAACTCTCTTGGTTTCCATGAGATTCTTTGTTTTCTATCTCGAAGTCATGTTCGCTTTACACTCAGTGTAAGTCCAGTTGTCTCTATTTCCATTGTTGAACAATTTTGGAATACTGCTGTGTTAGCTACTCGGTTTAATCTACCTTGAATTAAGGCTAGGGTGAATCATAGAAATATATATGTAACTGAGGTACTGCTAAGAGCAAGTTTGAGATTAAATGATGAAAATAGACTTAGTATGCTTAATAATACAGAGATTCATGATGGCCTTGCAGCCATGGCTATGGACGTGGTAGGGAAAGTCTTACTTTCGTTAAAGCTTTATTTTCACCTCAATGAAAATTGATTTTTCATGCTATTATTCACTGTTTAAGCTCTAAAAGTACATCTTTTGATCAAATTCCTGCTGCATTGGCATCAGCTGGTATTTTTCTAGCAAATAACAAAGTTTTTAATTTTTCAAGATTAATTTTTGAAGGCATGACTAGGAATTTGGAAGGGACTAAAAAGTTTTTGATGTATCCTAGATTCATTCAGACTTTAGTTACTAACCAAATACCTAACCTACCAGAGTTAAATGATACATGAGATGTTCCTACATTCACAAAGAGAAATTTCTCTTTCTTGACCAAACAAGGCAATGCCTTTACAGGAATAGTTACACCATTGTTTGCTCATATGTTAGCCCAACCTACCAATCAAGAAGGTGAGGAACATAGCAATGCTAGTGCTTCTCAGCAAAATCCTTCTCACCAGAGTTATCATTCCCTAGAAGATTCACAATCTTCTTCTCACAATGTTGGTGCTCCACCAAACAATGATGAGATGATCCACACACCTGCTGCTTCTATTGCTGCTAGTGGTTCACCACAAGCAAAATAACCAGAGGTGATGGATGTTGCAAATTTAACTGTTTTGTGTACTAGTTTTTCCCAATAGGTACAGGTGTTGCAGAAAGAAAAGCTTGTTCAAGAAAAGAAAATTGCTGAATTAGAAGCTAGCCTAATCAAGTTGAGGAACAAAGTATCACCTTGGATGAGGCAACATAGATCTATTCAGAAGTCTACACTCAAGAAGCAAAGATTCAGGAACCACAAGAAAAGGCAACTGAATGCAATCAAATAGGGGAGGAATTATGAAGAACAACCACATTCTTCTGATAATCAGACAAGGATCTCTGGAAATGACATCAATATTTTGAGTTGGATGAAGATGTCATGGAGACTTATGAAGATGGAACTGGTTTAGAGACTGGTGTGGATGGACATTCAAATATGGAGATTCAACAGGAAGAACCACAACCTACTCATAAGGAGCCACAAGTTGAAGAAATGATGGTAACTCAGCAAGCACCAATACCTCAATCACCACTTCAAGTAAATTAGAGTACTTTCTATGAGATGTTGGAGGAAATTAAGATTCAGTTTCTTGTATCTTCAACTCCACCACCACAAAGACAAGTATGGTTTCAAAGGAAACAGACTTTGCAAGTACTGTCTAGATCAAGAATGAGCAATGGATCAGACAAGACTGAAGAGGTGCAAGTTGAAATGATGGCTTATATGGAAGAAAGAGTATATGGGGATACACAAGTGATTGAAGAAACATGTGTGTCTAATACTAGTGAAATCAACATTGTTGAAGATCCAAGTACTGCTAAGCCAACTAAGCCGACTGCAAGCACTGCTGACATTGTTGAGGACCCAAGTACTGCTAAGCCAACTAAGCCGATTGCAAGTACCGCTGGTGATCATCCTTCATTAGAAAGTCAAACTCCTTTTCGAGAGGATGAGACTTTAGCCCAATTACTGCTTGACTTAAGAAAGAAATTTAGTTGAGAAGACTAAACAAGCAGAGGCAGAGAAAAAGACACAACAAGAAGTTCTTGCCAGAAAGAATCAAATTCAAGGTAAGAAAGTTCAAGCTTCACACCCTACTAAAGGTATAGTTATTCAACAACAAGCTGATGAGGAAAGATCTTCCAAGCTGAAGAAGAAGTTACCTAAGTTTAATCCAAAGGATATGGGGAAGAAGAAAATATTATCAGAATCTGAAGATGAAAGTGATTCAAATGATGATATAAACAAATTCATGTACAGATTTAATCAATTGTACCATGACGAGGAATGTGCTTTCAGAATGCAAGAACAAATTTGTGAAGATGAATTACAAGAAGAACTTGCAGCAAAACAACATTTTCTAGAAGCCAAGAGAATACAACAAGAATGGAACATACAACAGTATGATAGGATTCAAGCTAAATTACATGCAAGTGAGCTTCTTGCAGACTCATTGATAGCTGAAGAAAGAGATGCTTATGATGAAGAAGAGAAATCAAAGTTGATTGATGATCTTGTAAGGGAGAAACAAAGATTCTTTGCTGAAAAGAGAAGAAGAGAAAAGACTAAGCCTCCAACTACTATGCAGATTAGGAATCAAATGATGAATTTTCTAAAGAGAGTTAAGGGTTTTACTCATATTCAGATGGTCAAGAAGAATTTTGAAGAAATCAAGACTTTGTATAAGCAAAATAAGAGAACTGAATTGAATTTTGTTGAAATTGGATGTGAGGCAGATAGAATAGTTGTTGAAAAACATAGAAGACATCTGCAACAACAAAGGCAATTTGGAAGTACTCCTAGAATTGAGCCAAGTACTGCTGAACCTACAAATACATCTCCAACTATCAAGACCACTTATGTGAGGAAGAATAGAAAGGAGAAAGGAATTTCAAGGGAGGAAGAGACTGCTCAAAGAATGAATACAGGAGTTGAAGCTCAAGATATTGCTCAGACTGAAAATGTACAAGCAGTACATACACAGTCAACAGTACATACTGAAGAGACGGTACATACAAACTTGGAAGAGGGTTCAACAGATCTTGAGGGAACCTCCAATGGTGTTAAAAGGAAAAGGTCAACAAAGACAAAGAAGAAAGCCAAGAGGGATAAATCAACAGCAGAAGATAGTGATGATGATGAGAGCTTGAAGAAGTACTTGAAGATTGTAAAATTTAAAGATCAATGTATTGATACATAGATTTTTGGAAAGAGGTCATCTATTGCTAGATGGATTTACTCTATGGATCAAGGACTTTAAGCTCATGGAATTCAAAGAACTGACGGCACAACAAGGATATTCATACTTTTGGAGGATATTCTTCACATTCTTGACAGACAAGATATTCAGGATCTTTTCAGGTTAGTTCAAGAAGCCAGTGCAGGTAAAACTGAAGTATCACTATTATACAGGGAATTTCTCTTTATGTATGAGCCACACAATTGTGATCAAGAAATGTTGAAGGAATTAGAGAATCAGGTTCCTAGTTACTGGAGATATTATAGGTCATGTGGATTGCATATTTTGGATATGGATGATGTTACATACTATATGCTGCAAGAGAAGACTTACCCTTTTAAAAGAAGATTGTTGGAAAGGATGTTAGAACAATAATTGGAAGTTACAGAAGAATTTGTTGATGCTTTGGAGTTGATCAGAATGGTTAAACAACAAATCAGGGATTTGAAAGATGAGGAAGAAGCTAAGAAATAGCCTTAAGTGTTTGACTTTCAGTCACACTTCACAAATGGTTCTCAGTTCACCATGTGTAACACACATAAGAACTGGCTAGTCCATAAGCAAACGGTTTGTGGTAAAGACTTATCAAATCCGTTGAAAGCTGATAGTTTGCTAAAAACTATATGGTTCTAACACACCTTGTTTCGAGACAAAGAGTTGGCTAGTCCTAGAAAAACGATACT
Organism: Glebionis coronaria; assembly: GCA_025667525.1. NCBI lineage: Eukaryota > Viridiplantae > Streptophyta > Magnoliopsida > Asterales > Asteraceae > Glebionis > Glebionis coronaria. Next base: position 270,310,708 of record CM046882.1, on the reverse strand, counting down.
AGGTAAAGACTTCATCAAATCCGTCGATGGTTGACAATTTACCAAAAATTGTAAGGTTATTAGTACACCTTATTCTTTATGAATAAAGTATTGGCTATTCCAGAGTGTACGGCTAACTGGTAAAGAATTTATCAAATCTGTTGATACCTGGTGATTTACTAAAAATCATGAAGCCAATACAGATTGGTTTTTGTTGTTAACTGTTTTATTTCAGGTATGAAGATTGCAAGCAAAGAAGTATTCAAAGAAAAATACTTAGAAGGTTTTGTCTCATCAAATCAAGACTAAGGTTCATGATTCAGAGTTCAAAGATTTAACTCATGAAGACAATGACTGATGCTGCAAAGATAAATGAATGTTTAGAAGACATAAAGAAGATCATAGTTTGAAGACAAAGATGATACTCATGATGTTTGACGATTATCTTATCAGAAGAAGATCTACATTTGAAGTGTTTGGCTACATTCAGTTGGATACAAATACAAATTACCAAGTTCAATCCAAGGATGAAGGAAAGACTGAAGACATGTATTTTAATACATCTAGTACAAGAGAAACAAGACGACAAAAAGTTATCATTCTTGTTTAGGGGAGGATTGTTGGGAATTATTTGTTAAGTGTCAAGTACCGTCAGTGTATTTTAAGTACTGTTAGTGTTATGTAAGTACCGTTAGTATTAACGCGGTACATAGCAAGTACTGCTACTTATAAAGTAAGTACTGCTATACTGATTAGGACGAATATATCTTTGTATACGATATGTCATAGTTATAGTTAGAGTATATATTATGTGATATACTTAAATAGTTAGAATATTGATAATATATCGTTTGTGATATAGTTATCTTTATAGAATATTATAAAGGTTTATAGGGTTCCTTACTCTATAAAAGGAACATAGGTACAATGTCTTTCATGTACCTCATTCAAGTCGATTAATAAGAGAATCGAATAGTTAAAAGTAATTTTGTTCTTCTGTGCTTTATAAGTTAGATTCCAAATAACTTATTTAGTGTTAGTAAGAGTGCTCAAAGTGTTTTAGTTTGCTTACAAACTACTATACTAATTCTTTACAGAATATAGATCCAATCAAAGGGATCAACATAATGGTTCAGTGATTACATATGAGGACCTTGAACAAATCAGTGAGGAGAATTTGGAAGAGATGGATATTAAATGGAATATGGCACTTGCAATCATAAGGACCAACAGATGGAATAGGAGATTCAGAAAGAAGATGACCTTCAATGCTAAAGACACTGTTGGGTTTGATAAATCCAAGGTTGAGTGTTAAAATTTCCATAGGATGGGTCACTTTATGAGGGAATGCAGATCTCCAAGAAGATCTGATGCTGGAAAGCCTTCAAGCAAAATCATAAAGGTTGAAGACCTAAAGGCTATGGTTGCCATGCAAGACATTGATGGTGTTGGATGGGACTGGTGCTTTTTGGCAAAGGATGTGGAAGAGAACAAGGCCTTGATTGCAGATAAGGAAGAAGAAGAGCATGTTCACTTTGCTCTCATTTCACATTCTTCGTCTACATAAGAAAATGAGGTATATGATGATGCTTTCTGTAGTAAAGGTTGTCGTTTAAACACTAAAAAACTTAAGAAATAAATTTTAAAGTTAAAATCAGATGTTTTTGATGAAAAATTCAAGCTATCTAATTATCAAATGACACTTGTTCAAACTGAAAAGATTGTAGAAGAATATAAGAAAATGGAATTTGACCTAAAAGATCAAATTAATGTTTTGTCTCATGACGTCAAAGTCAATGTTGAACTTAGGGACATACTGGAGAAATCGAAAGGAGTTATACAACTTAAGTTAGACGAGTGTGACAACCCGTCAATTTCAGGTCGTTATTTTAATCTCAACTATTACGTATTACGTGTTTACTTTAATGAGAATTTTAATTTATCGACTAACCGAGAAGGTTATGACTTGAAACTAGCGTAAGAATGTCGATTAGATGAAAACCGACAAGGAATATGTTAGGTATCGATATTATATTCTCAAATAATCATGAAAATGATTTTTATTATATTTAATCTTTATTTCTCGTATTTTACGTTTTAACGAATGACGATAACTAGTAGTGATCGCGATACCGACGGATGCCCAAAATTTACGTTTTATTATCGATTGTCTCGATATTGTATATTTTCGACGTTTTCGATTTAATTACGTTTTAAGTCGTGTCGAAGCTTTGTTATTATATTTTGAAGCGTTTTAACTTTCGAAAAGTATTTTTACGAAACCCGAGCCCCGTAAATATTTTTAAAAATGTACAATTTACATTTCCTACCTTGTAAACTATTTACTTACAACATGGGACCAAAAGAATGCAAATTTGGCAAAAAGTACCCTCACCCCACTATATAAGGTTTTTCCACTACCAATTTCTTTATTTAAAATTCATTTTCATCAAAAACACAAATCTCACTCTCTCCCTTGCTCTTTTGCCGTCCACCCCTCACAACAAAAACCCTCCCAAAATTTTTGATTTACTTTGAATCAAGCAAAACTAAGAAAAGTCCCATCCTAGAAATTTCAAGAGCTTTCTATTGGTATAATTTTCTTCCACATGCATTCACTAAATTTTTATTTCAATTTTTGATGATGAACACCATGTTTGATCCATTTTTATGGTGATATATGGTGTTAATATTATTATATTCATAGTGGGTTTTGGTTGCATGCAAGATTTTTATATATTTAATTTTTGTAAGATTAAATTTGAGGATGATATGAGTTAATTAGATGTGTTATTATGATATTAGGATCATGTTAGGACTATAGGAATTGTTGGAATGGGTTGAAAATTTGATTTGGTATGATTTTTAGATAGGCTATTTTGGGCAGTAACTTTAAGTCCGTTTTTGAAATTGTTACTGTGGTAAACTTGGTAAACTAATAAGATAGGGTCGTAGAGAATTTCGTTAGCTTCGATTTGAGCTAAAGTAGAGCTTCTAACTCATTACGAGCGAAAAGTTATGCTACTTTTAGTATTTGTGTACCGGGAGACGGGTATCGGCACAATCCGAAAATTGTTGTCGATATTTTGAACGAATCTCGGGGACTATAAAATGAGTTTTAAAAATGTTCAAGGGCTGTTGTAAGTTGATAAACCTCAGGTCATAAGTCTATTTTCAAACCCGAGTGTCGGTTTTGCAAACGGAAATGTTTAGATAAGTCAAAATGGTTTTACAAGTCAAAGGCGTAAAACTGTCCGGTTTTTGCAACACGAAGGTGTGTCGGGCAGAAGGTCTTAGAAGTAATATTTTTGAATGAAATTTAAACTGAGTTTAATTCATATTAGGTGTGAGTTTGTCACCAAGTTTCGTCGAAATCGGACATGTTTAGATAGGTTAGATTGGTGTGTACATTTGGAGTGTACATGCTGAGTGGTATTTTGGACACGTAGTTCAATACTTGTATGGCGTGAGTTGAGTATTCACTATTGGACATAGTGACTTACTCGAGTGTTAAGTCATTATATAAATGACTTAGCTACTGGTCCGAGGGAAGTAAAAATGATGGTTTGACTTGCGTTGACTTGGCGTCTTATGACGGGTCAATGTCGAGGGTGCAAGTGATTTAAATGAATAAGTGTTGAATAAAAGGGTATAGAAGTACACTTATATTTTGTTATTTTTCGGGATTTTTATGGTCATTCGAAATTGACTTTCACATTATTTAAGTATTATTTATACTTGAGTCGTTTATTAACGAACGCGCCTTAATTGGTAGGTTGCGGTCTTCGTGTTTAAAAGGGCATCACAAATCGTCGGCGATCGTCACGTCACTACTATCGTACCAAGGTGAGTCTATGGCCTCGCTTTACATGTTTACTTGTTTTATAAAACCCGCGAGGGGGATAACATGCTTGTTTTATTAAAATAAGAGGGGTACAACGAGAAGTTGTGGAAACCCTTATTATTGGAAAAACATTATATAAATGTAGGGTACAACGAGAAGTTGTGGTAAACCCTCATTCTTTTAAAATTGAACACAAAGGACCCGATTGTATGCTTAGATGAAAGTTGTTATATAAGTTTGTTTAGCCTTAAAGACCCATGAATCGTGAATTGTTAATCGAAAAGAACGCTAATACTATGGATAGATCTATCGGGGTGACGCCCAGTCCGGTCGCGACTAGCTATCGCGTGGTGTTGTGATGCACCAGTAATGAAACATCGGATGCAATTGTATAAGAGAAATATACGCACTTGGCTAGGTGTGTTGGGCTGAAATAATATATGTTAACGTTCAATTTCACGAGACTTATGAAATAACAACGATAATTATGTCTGATCCACATGATTGTCAACTACGGAAGGTTTATTCAGAATACTTGTGTTCATTTATTTAAATTTAAACTCTATAGATTCACTCAACATTTTTGTTGACTTTATAGCATGTTTTATCTCAGGTCCATGAAGAAGGCACTCAAGGAAGGTGGTTTCACGCAGCTTGCTAAATTAAAATGTTTTGGCCCGCTTTTCTAAACTATGTCTATTCTAAGAAACTTTTATTATTTGGTTGGTTGTGTAAACTTAAAACTATTTGGGACCGTGTGTAAACTGTTTTATCTTTAAACAAATGAATGGACGTATGTTTTGTTAAAACGACTCATTTTGAGGCGTTTTCTATGATATTGAGGTTGAACCATGATAGTAACACCCAATGACCCTTCCGCTGCTATGACATGAAAATGGGGGTGTTACAGATTGGTATCAGAGCTCAAGTTATAGAGAACGAAAAGATTTTCCAAAAAAATAAATTTTTGAAATCTTTTGACTATAACATCTGCAAGCGAAACCTCCGAGTTGCCAATGGACGAGAACAAGCAAAGTATATATATATGTTATACATATTTAATTATTATTTATGCTTGAAGCATAATGGATTACATTTATTTATTTATAAATGTTTATTATTTGATTATTATAATACTAATACGTGATTTACAAACGACGCTGATTGTCACAATATAAATCCCTGTCTTTTGACTCATCCCTCGTGAATCTTCGTTCCTTGTCTAAATTCTATTCTTCGTTCTATCATCCATTCTTGTTTCTTTTCATCTATCTATTCTTATTCTGTGTTATTCATGTTTTGTTATCACAAGCGTTGAATGAATACTCATTTTGATGTGAATTGTGTAACAGGATCATGCCGCCTAAACAGTTGACTAAGACTCAGTTACGTGCTATAGTAGCTGATCAATTTCAGATATCTATGAATGCATTTATGGCAAACTTGAATAATGGAGCCGGTGGATCTGGTGGAGCTAGTGGATCTGGTGGAGCTGGTGGATCCGGTGGAGCTGGTGGATCCGGTGGGGCTGGTGGATCTGGTGGAGCTGGCGATATTGGAGCTGGCGACACTGGAGCTGGCAATACTGGAGCTGGCAACACTGGAGCTGGCGCTACTGGAGCTGGCGCTACTGGAGCTGGCGCTACTGGAGCTGGCGCTACTGGAGCTGGCGCTACTGGGGCTGGCAATACTGGTGCTGGAACTGGTGATGCGGATAGACCAGTAATTCCTGAAAATAAGAAGTGCAATTATACCTCGTTCATGAAATGCAAACCTCCAACTTTTAAGGGTACTGAAGGCGCTGTTGGGTTAATGCAATGGTTTGAGAAATTTGAATCCGTGTTTCGATTTAGTGGAAGCGAGGAAGGAGATAAAGTGATGTTTGCCTCTGCTACTCTTCAAGGGCGAGCATTAACTTGGTGGAATGGAAGAATGGCATCATTGGGTATGGATGCTGCGTATGCTACACCTTGGGCTGAGGTAAGAAGATGGATGACTGAGGAATTTTGTCCAAGGAGTGTTATTCAAAGGTTAGAACAGGAATTATATCAGCTGAGACTGAAGGGTACTGACATCGATGGATACACCAACAGATTCCATGAACTTGCTCTACTTTGTCCCAACAAGGTTAACCCTGAATACTTGAAGGTAGAGCAGTATATTCGAGGCTTGCCGACCAACATCCGTGGGGATGTGACCTCATCTAAACCTGCCAATATTGATGAAGCTGTTCGTATGGCCTACCAACTAATGGGTCAAATCATCCAAGACAAGGCTGATGGTGTTTCTGAAGGCAACAAAAGAAGAGCTGAAAATGACAATGATGATCGTGGTGATAACCGTCAATCTCACAACAGAAATCAAAACCGAAGGAGGGGCAATGCTAATGCGATGACTGAAGCTGCAACTGCTGATAAGGGAAACAGATGTCAACGCTGCAAGAAGTCTCATACTGGTGAATGTACTAAGTGTGGAAAGTGCAACAAGTTAGGTCACAAGACTGAGGACTGTTGGGGACCAGGAAAGAAGGGAGTAACGTGTTATAACTGCCAAGGTAAAGGTCACATGAGGAACCAATGCCCTCAACCTCCGAAGAATACACGTGGTGGAGATAACCAAGGAAAAGCTTATCAGTTGGGAGAAGCCGAAGCGAAGCAAAACCCGAAAGTTGTCACTGGTACGTTTTTACTGAACAACCGTTATGCTACAGCTTTATTTGATTCTGGTGCGGACAAAAGCTTTGTGTCTACAAGTTTTAGTACCTTAATTGATATCAAACCGGTCGAATTAGACGCAAGTTATGAGGTAGAACTAGCTGATGGTAAATTAGTGAGAACCAATCGTGCGCTCCTAGGATGTTCTCTAAATCTCTTGAACCGTATTTTTAAGATAGACTTGATGATTGTTGAATTGGGAAGTTTTGATATTATTATCGGAATGGATTGGTTATCCAAGTATAACGCGTCTATCTTGTGTGGAGAAAAGAAAGTTAGGATTCCTTTAGACGACAAGACCATGGTTATCGAAGGTGATCAACGTAATTCACGACTAAAAATCGTTTCGTGCATTAAGGCTCGTAAGTATATCGAAAGAGGCTGTGAGTTATTCCTAGCTAAAGTAGTGGAGAAAGAATCGAAGGAGAAACGTGCTGAAGATGTACCTGTTATCCGTGACTTTCCTGAAGTGTTTCCGGAAGATTTGCCTGGACTTCCTCCTCCAAGGCAAGTAGAATTCCAAATTGACCTAATTCCTGGTGCTGCAGCCGTGGCTCGTGCGCCATATCGTTTAGCCCCATCCGAGCTGAAGGAGTTATCTGTGCAATTGCAAGAGCTATCTGATAAAGGTTTTATACGACCGAGTTCGTCACCTTGGGGAGCTCCTGTCTTATTCGTTAAGAAGAAAGATGGTTCGTTTCGTATGTGTATTGATTACCGAGAGTTGAATAAGCTGACGATCAAGAATCGTTATCCGCTTCCAAGAATTGATGATTTATTCGATCAACTTCAAGGTTCTCGTGTTTTCTCCAAGATTGATCTTCGTTCTGGTTACCATCAACTTCGCATACGTGAGGAAGATATTCCTATTACGGCATTTAGAACTCGTTATGGTCATTATGAGTTTCTGGTTATGCCTTTTGGTTTGACTAATGCACCTGCTGTATTCATGGAATTAATGAATCACATTTGTAAGCCGTATCTTGATAAATTCGTGATCGTTTTCATAGATGATATTCTAATCTACTCCAAGAGCAATGAAGAGCATGCCGAACACTTAAGGATTATCTTGAACTTGTTGAAGAACGAAAAGTTATACGCTAAGTTCTCAAAGTGCGATTTTTGGCTTAATTCTGTACAATTTCTCGGACACGTGGTCGATAAAAGTGGAGTACATGTTGATCCTGCAAAGATCAAAGCCATCAAGAATTGGAGTGCTCCGACTACTCCAACTGAAGTGCGACAATTTCTAGGTCTGGCTGGCTATTACCGAAGGTTTATTGAAGGATTCTCCTTGATATCGAAACCATTAACGAAGCTGACTCAGAAGAATAAACCGTATGTGTGGGGCGATGATGAAGAAGAAGCTTTCCAAACCCTGAAGATGAAACTTTGTAGTGCGCCGATTTTATTGTTACCTGAAGGAAGTGAAGATTTTGTTGTTTATTGCGATGCATCTCTCAGAGGATACGGTGCTGTTCTCATGCAACGCGAAAAGGTGATCGCATATGCCTCTAGACAATTAAGGAAGAATGAGGAGAACTACACTACCCACGACTTGGAATTGGGCGCTGTGGTTTTTGCTCTGCGACTTTGGAGACATTATCTGTATGGTACGAAGTGTACAGTATTCACTGATCATAAAAGCCTACAATACATATTGGATCAAAAGGAGCTGAATATGAGGCAACGTCGATGGGTTGAACTATTGAGTGATTACGACTGCGAAATTCGTTATCATCCGGGAAAGGCGAACGTGGTAGCTGATGCGTTAAGTCGAAAGGAAAGGGAGAAACCAATTCGAGTGCGTGCTTTAGTAGTGACAGTTCATAATAACTTACCTGAGCAGATTCGGAACGCACAAGTTGAAGCATGCAAGAAGGAAAATATTGCTGCCGAAAGATTTAGAGGAGACGGTGAAACATTTGAGACGCGACCCGATGGTATCAGATGTTTGAGAGGTCGAATTTGGTTACCATTATATGGTGGACTGAGAGACTTGATTATGTTAGAATCTCATAAGTCCAAGTATTCTATTCATCCTGGATCGGACAAAATGTACCAAGACTTGAAAAAGTTATACTGGTGGCCGAATATGAAAGCTGATATTGCAACATACGTCGCGAAATGCTTAACATGTGCAAAAGTGAAAGCTGAATATCAGAAGCCGTCAAGATTACTTGTCCAACCTGAAATTCCAGTCTGGAAATGGGAGCGAATTACGATGGACTTCATCACAAAACTCCCAAGGACACCGTCTGGGTTCGATGCAATTTGGGTTATTGTCGATCGTTTAACTAAATCCGCTCATTTTATTCCAATCAACGAGAGGTTCGGATTGGAGAAACTCGCCGATATTTATCTGAAGGAAATCGTGTGCAAGCATGGTGTTCCTATTTCAATCATTTCCGATAGAGATAGTCGTTTTGCTTCTGGATTTTGGAGATCACTTCAAAAGTCGTTAGGAACCAATTTGGATATGAGCACAGCCTATCATCCACAAACTGATGGGCAAAGCGAAAGAACAATCCAAACTTTGGAGGATATGCTACGTGCTTGTGTGATAGACTTTGGAAGTAGCTGGGATAAGCTCTTACATTTGGCCGAATTCTTGTACAATAACAGTTATCACGCGAGTATTAAAGCTGCACCTTTTGAAGCACTGTATGGGAGAAAATGTAGATCACCCGTTAGCTGGAGTGAGGTTGATGATGCCCAACTCACTGGACCAGATTTGATTAGGGAGACGACGGATATGATTGTGCAAATTAAGAATAGATTGTTGTCTGCTCGAAGCCAACAGAAGAGTTATGCGGATGTAAGAAGAAAACCATTGGAGTTTAACGTGGGAGATAAGGTTATGCTAAAGGTATCACCGTGGAAAGGTGTTGTACGATTTGGAAAACGTGGGAAGTTAAGTCCTCGTTATATCGGACCATTCAAGGTTACATCTAGAGTAGGACCTGTGGCATACCAACTCGAACTACCACAAGAACTGTATGGGATTCATAACACTTTTCACGTGTCGAATCTGAAGAAGTGTTTATCCGATGAAGAACTCGTTATACCGTTAGACGAGGTTAAGGTTGATAAGAAGTTGCATTTTATTGAAGAACCGGTCGAGATCATGGATCGCGAGGTCAAGCAACTGAAGCAAAGCCGAATACCTATCGTCAAAGTTCGATGGAACTCTCGAAGAGGACCGGAGTTTACTTGGGAACGAGAAGACCAAATGTGGAAGAATTACCCTCATCTCTTTGATTTCAACAAGCGATCGGGCAAGAACGCAAGTTGATCTTCGAGGGCGAAGATCCTAATTTGGTGGGGATGATGTGACAACCCGTCAATTTCAGGTCGTTATTTTAATCTCGACTATTACGTATTACGTGTTTACTTTAATGAGAATTTTAATTTATCGACTAACCGAGAAGGTTATGACTTGAAACTAGCGTAAGAATGTCGATTAGATGAAAACCGACAAGGAATATGTTAGGTATCGATATTATATTCTCAAATAATCATGAAAATGATTTTTATTATATTTAATCTTTATTTCTCGTATTTTACGTTTTAACGAATGACGATAACTAGTAGTGATCGCGATACCGACGGATGCCCAAAATTTACGTTTTATTATCGATTGTCTCGATATTGTATATTTTCGACGTTTTCGATTTAATTACGTTTTAAGTCGTGTCGAAGCTTTGTTATTATATTTTGAAGCGTTTAAACTTTCGAAAAGTATTTTTACGAAACCCGAGCCCCGTAAATATTTTTAAAAATGTACAATTTACATTTCCTACCTTGTAAACTATTTACTTGCAACATGGGACCAAAAGAATGCAAATTTGGCAAAAAGTACCCTCACCCCACTATATAAGGTTTTTCCACTACCAATTTCTTTATTTAAAATTCATTTTCATCAAAAACACAAATCTCACTCTCTCCCTTGCTCTTTTGCCGTCCACCCCTCACAACAAAAACCCTCCCAAAATTTTTGATTTACTTTGAATCAAGCAAAACTAAGAAAAGTCCCATCCTAGAAATTTCAAGAGCTTTCTATTGGTATAATTTTCTTCCACATGCATTCACTAAATTTTTATTTCAATTTTTGATGATGAACACCATGTTTGATCCATTTTTATGGTGATATATGGTGTTAATATTATTATATTCATAGTGGGTTTTGGTTGCATGCAAGATTTTTATATATTTAATTTTTGTAAGATTAAATTTGAGGATGATATGAGTTAATTAGATGTGTTATTATGATATTAGGATCATGTTAGGACTATAGGAATTGTTGGAATGGGTTGAAAATTTGATTTGGTATGATTTTTAGATAGGCTATTTTGGGCAGTAACTTTAAGTCCGTTTTTGAAATTGTTACTGTGGTAAACTTGGTAAACTAATAAGATAGGGTCGTAGAGAATTTCGTTAGCTTCGATTTGAGCTAAAGTAGAGCTTCTAACTCATTACGAGCGAAAAGTTATGCTACTTTTAGTATTTGTGTACCGGGAGACGGGTATCGGCACAATCCGAAAATTGTTGTCGATATTTTGAACGAATATCGGGGACTATAAAATGAGTTTTAAAAATGTTCAAGGGCTGTTGTAAGTTGATAAACCTCAGGTCATGAGTCTATTTTCAAACCCGAGTGTCGGTTTTGCAAACGGAAATGTTTAGATAAGTCAAAATGGTTTTACAAGTCAAAGGCGTAAAACTGTCCGGTTTTTGCAACACGAAGGTGTGTCGGGCAGAAGGTCTTAGAAGTAATATTTTTGAATGAAATTTAAACTGAGTTTAATTCATATTAGGTGTGAGTTTGTCACCAAGTTTCGTCGAAATCGGACATGTTTAGATAGGTTAGATTGGTGTGTACATTTGGAGTGTACATGCTGAGTGGTATTTTGGACACGTAGTTCAATACTTGTATGGCGTGAGTTGAGTATTCACTATTGGACATAGTGACTTACTCGAGTGTTAAGTCATTATATAAATGACTTAGCTACTGGTCCGAGGGAAGTAAAAATGATGGTTTGACTTGCGTTGACTTGGCGTCTTATGACGGGTCAATGTCGAGGGTGCAAGTGATTTAAATGAATAAGTGTTGAATAAAAGGGTATAGAAGTACACTTATATTTTGTTATTTTTCGGGATTTTTATGGTCATTCGAAATTGACTTTCACATTATTTAAGTATTATTTATACTTGAGTCGTTTATTAACGAACGCGCCTTAATTGGTAGGTTGCGGTCTTCGTGTTTAAAAGGGCATCACAAATCGTCGGCGATCGTCACGTCACTACTATCGTACCAAGGTGAGTCTATGGCCTCGCTTTACATGTTTACTTGTTTTATAAAACCCGCGAGGGGGATAACATGCTTGTTTTATTAAAATAAGAGGGGTACAACGAGAAGTTGTGGAAACCCTTATTATTGGAAAAACATTATATAAATGTAGGGTACAACGAGAAGTTGTGGTAAACCCTCATTCTTTTAAAATTGAACACAAAGGACCCGATTGTATGCTTAGATGAAAGTTGTTATATAAGTTTGTTTAGCCTTAAAGACCCATGAATCGTGAATTGTTAATCGAAAAGAACGCTAATACTATGGATAGATCTATCGGGGTGACGCCCAGTCCGGTCGCGACTAGCTATCGCGTGGTATTGTGATGCACCAGTAATGAAACATCGGATGCAATTGTATAAGAGAAATATACGCACTTGGCTAGGTGTGTTGGGCTGAAATAATATATGTTAACGTTCAATTTCACGAGACTTATGAAATAACAACGATAATTATGTCTGATCCACATGATTGTCAACTACGGAAGGTTTATTCAGAATACTTGTGTTCATTTATTTAAATTTAAACTCTATAGATTCACTCAACATTTTTGTTGACTTTATAGCATGTTTTATCTCAGGTCCATGAAGAAGGCACTCAAGGAAGGTGGTTTCACGCAGCTTGCTAAATTAAAATGTTTTGGCCCGCTTTTCTAAACTATGTCTATTCTAAGAAACTTTTATTATTTGGTTGGTTGTGTAAACTTAAAACTATTTGGGACCGTGTGTAAACTGTTTTATCTTTAAACAAATGAATGGACGTATGTTTTGTTAAAACGACTCATTTTGAGGCGTTTTCTATGATATTGAGGTTGAACCATGATAGTAACACCCAATGACCCTTCCGCTGCTATGACATGAAAATGGGGGTGTTACAACGAGGCCATTAGAGATAAAGAGAAAGTAAGGCTTAAAATACAAAAGTTTGATAAAGCCACTCAAACCCTAGAAAAATGTGTAAGTGAGCAAAGAGATTCTAGAGATATGTCTGGGATTGGGCTAAAAGAGTATTCTGATGTTCCACCACCTGCTGGGAACATTCATGGTGTCCTGAGAAAGGATTTGTCTTGGACTGGTATACCAAAACTCCAAGAAAAGAAATTCATTCCTCCACCAAGAGTTCTTACTCCAGTAGAGGAGTATAAGCAGAAAGTAACTGACTTGGAACAATGGAAGAAAGCCAATCCTACATTGTTTGTTAAAGGTAGAATGCATAGTGAGAGTCCACTTGCGTCTACACCCATAATTGTGACCAACCCTTCTACTAGAAAACCTGTTGACCTTGGCTCATATGTTAATAGAAAACCTAGTGTAAATTATGCTGAAATGTATAGGAAACCTAGGTCACCACAAAGCCAAGCTAGTGTTAATGGGACAGGGTTCTTTTCATCTAGACCTAGGGTTTTGTCTAGAAAAGCTTGTTATATATGTGGGAGTTTTTCTCATTTGGCTTATAAATGTGTCAGTGTGTCACACCCCACCATGGCGGGATATGGGACGCGACGCATGGATATCATCACAACAATAACGTGTCCATAGAGAGAACTATATGAATTAGAAATGTCATAAGAGGTGACACAAATGTCATGACAATATCTCATCAATGCAGGAGTCTAGGTAAGTAGGTAACAGTCCTACCTCTTACCCAAGACAAACAAATAACACAAACTAATCAACGTATAGGTTCATAGTATCACTTATTGAAACAAACAGAAAAATAAACTAAGAAGGAACGGGGATCTCCTTCTAAATGCATTCCTACGCGACTCCAATCCTAGCCACATATGTTCTCACGCTTAACCACTTTATCACCTGAAAGAGACACTAAAACACGTCAACATAATGTTGGTGAGAGTCATAGGCTTAGACTCCAACCAAAAATAGATTATAATAAGCTGTGAACAACCATAAACCACTAAACATATGGACAATGTGCTACAAGAATGCATTAACAACTAACATTCAAGATCAGTCATTCCAAACCAAATCCAAGGCTCCCAGCCTTAGCAAAAACCATGGTACCATAGGCGCCCATACACCTATGTACCAATCCCAAGGCCCCGCCTTGTTATTATCCATTAGTCCCATAGATGCTCACACATCTATGTACCTCCCTAAGGCCCCGCCGTGTCAACATCCCCTTGGTACCAAGTCAAACCACGATAACTGAGACGGTACGTGTACCCCGATCCAAATCATAAACACAATCAAGAATCAAATAGAAGTTAATCACATAAATGCACACACAAGTCCATCACAAACAATAAAAACATTCACAACATTAGTTACAAAACCATACAGTGTCTCTTCCATCTCATCTGGAAGTGAAAATCATTAAAAGATATGGGACTATGAAACTCACCTGATTGAGCTTCTCCAAAAATCCGCGCACTAGCAAAAAGCTAACAAAAAATAAAGCACACAATCAAAACATGAACCAAACACTAAAACGGCTTATCAACCTATGATGGACATCTAACATTCTCCCATATATACCTCATTTATATGATCTAAGCATCTCATTACACTTCCATAACAAGTCCTTAACTTGGTTAAGTTTGATACCTAGCCCGTTCATATTTTACACAAAACAGTCCCAACTTTTAGGTCTTCAAACTATAAGTCAAACACCCACCTAAACATACCCATGATCTCTGTAAAGGAAACCCTATGCCCATACATATGTTAGCTAACTCCTCCCTTTTGCCCCAACCTGAAAGCTACTGTTAAGGCCTCGATATATATATATATATATATATATATATATATATATATATATATATATATATATATATATATATATATATATATATATATATATATATATATATATATATATATATATATATATATATATATATATATATATATATATATATATATATATATATATATATATATATATATATATATATATATATATATATATATATATATATATATATATATATATATATATACTTCTGCCTATCCACATTTTACCGATTTTGAACATACAAAAAGTTTGTTATGATTAGGGGGTCTTACCCTAACCCATTTGCTTAGCCACCCTTCAGGTCTCTTATTTAATATATAAACCAACTACCATGCTCATTAGAGGGCTCAAGTGTACTCCTAAGTACCCCAATCACCTTAAAACATTAAATTAAAACCGACTGATTTCAAAACGGTTTTGACCTCCGACTGTTGTAACCTGTTTTTGACCTACCTCCCGATCTCCAATTTAGTTCTAGTTTCTTGCATTTGAAAGCCACTTCAATTACCTATTCAAGGATGCTTGGATCGCAAAATAATAGTTTGTAGAACTCTAGATATGATCAAAACAAGTGACTCAAAAATCTGCCCAGTTTTTAAAAACGAATTTAAACATGATTAAACCCTAATTAACATCACTAATAATCACCAATCATTATCCTAATCATGTTAATTGTTATAAAAACCCTAATTACAGATCTATTAAGAACTCTAATCCATCATATAAATTGATTACTGATAGGTGTGTAAACACCCATCCTTTTTCCACTTAATTCTGACTAAAACGAGACCAAAACACGTATTTAATATCATTCGTTTGGAATTATGCGTGGTTTTTGTGTTTATTGTGTTTTCAGAGCCAACCGGATAAATATTGAAGAAAACATGGGATTGCACGGGTTTTATGGAAGAAAAAGACTCAAGACGAAGTCTATTGTCCAAGAGATGCAAAAGATTTGAAGTCACTGGGCCTATTTGAAGATTTATCAAAGAAAAGGACCAAAGATGGAAGATTTACATAAGTCGAAGAAACTCAAGTCTATTAAACGAAGAAATTAAAAGACGATTTAAATTTAATCGACGACAAATCCCGAATCAGAATCAAAAACGTCAACTTTTCTGAAACGCGAGAAGACAAGAAGAAAGGGAGAAAGCCCACTCACCAACCAAAGGGAACACCTATATAAAGGGTTCCCTTCACACTTTTCATTCAGTTTTTTTTCTCCTTTCTTTTCTCCTTTTCTGTTCGTAGGTTTCACCAACACCACTAGGGTGTTTGGTGATTTTGATTCTTTTTTTCCAATCTTGTAATTTAAGCTTTCTCTTTTGTTTGTTAAAACCTTAATCAATCAATATCATCTTTCATTTCATCTTGTTCATCTTCATCTTTTTGTTTCAAAGTTAAAGTTCTTATTTGACTGATTTAATCTTCAAAAGTTGTTGGGTTTTATGTTTTTATTGATGGGATTTGTTGTTATTGGTTAGTATATGATTCGTGTCTAGTTTTATTTAAGTTTTGGTGAAAAACTTGGTTGATTTTGGCTTGTATTCGCGTTTCCCTGTTTTTTCTGTATCCTTCTGTTCTTTAGTTTCCCAGGTTCCGGATGAACAAAAAGTTCCGGATGAACAAAAACTTCCGAATGAGCATAAGAAGTTCCGAATGAAAGTGTTTTTCAAATGTTCCGAATGAGTTTTAAAAGTTCCGAATAAATTTTCTTTTCAAAAGTTCCGAGTGAACTTCCGGACGAAAGTTCCGAGTGAAGTTCCGGATCAAATTCCGAGTCAATCTTCCGGATCAACTTCCGAACCAAATCTTCCGAGTGAAGTTCCGAGTGAACTTCCGAAGGAAAGTTCCGAGTGAACTTCCGAACCAACTTCCGAATCAAAGTTCCGAGTGAAAGTTTCGAGTTAAGTTCCGAGTGAAGTTCCGACCAAAAGTTCTGAATCAATATTCCGAACCAACAAGTTCCGAATCAAGCAGTTCATTCGGAAGTGTTCCGAATCAAGAAGTTCCGGATCAATTTTCTTTTAAGCATTTGGTATTAAAGTTAAGTGTTATTTACTGTATCTTCATTTTATGTTATATTTTAATTCTAGTTTTATTAATTGTTATTAAATTAATTGCTTTTAATTTAAGTTTTCATCTTAATGCATTTAAACCTTTTATTAGATTAGAAAACCTATCCCCTTTTTAGTAACCAAGAACAATCATTCCACTTAGAACCGAGATCAATTCGAGAGGATATCGAGAGAATTTAGAACCCATTGAAAATAACAGTTATTAAATGGCGCCGCTGCCGGCTCTTCTCGTTAAGATCAACAGTTTTTTGTGAGAACTTGGATTTTGGGATCCGTTCCCCGTGAACGTTACTTTTTCAAAAAAAATTTCAAAAACACAAAAAAATATAAATTTTCAAAAATCCTAAAAATTAAAAAAACAAAAAAAAACCAAAAATATTTTTCCTTTGTTTTTGCCTTGTTAGTTCTTTTGTAGGTGCATGCGTACACGATCAACGTCTTATCAAGAGCCCGAGCCTCTCGAAGACTTAGACATGGCCGGTGTACAAAACAACAACAATAACCCACCTCAAAACAATAATAATAACAATAACAATCCACCTTTCAACAACAATAATAACAATGAGCCTCTACCGGATAATCGCCCGATGATTGAACTTCTGCAAGCTTATTTAGACGACAACAATGATCCAATTTTCATACCCGCGATTGCCGCCAACAATTTTGAGCTCAAATCCGGCTTTATCCAGATGGTCTCTGCTCAACCATTCTTGGGGCGTACCATTGATGATCCACATGACCACATCAAGAGATTCTTGCAACTCACCAATACGGTCAAATTCAATGGTGTTCCACAAGAGGTAATCCGTTTACAACTTTTTCCCTTTTCTTTAGAGGGACAAGCCCGGCATTGGCTTGCTAAGGAACCGCCACAGAGTATTCTTTCATGGACGGATTTGGAGACCAAGTTTATCAATTACTTTTTCCCACCCTCTCGTACTACCGCTTTGCGGAATGACATTATCAATTTTGAACAAAAGTACGATGAGTCGTTTAGTGAATCTTGGGATCGTTTTAAAGATCTTTTAAGAAAGTGCCCACAACATGGTTTTACCAAAGTGCACTAAATTAACACTTTTTACAATGGTTTAAGCATGAATGACCAAGATTCACTAAACAGTGCCTCGCGGGGTAATCTTTTGGCTAAGACTTCCAATGCTTCTTGGGATATCATTGAGAATAAGTCTCGTGTGCAAACCAAGAGTGTTCGGACCAATGTCGCTAGTGCTAGTACTAGTGACAGCGACAAGCGACTTGACAAAATCACTACGCTTCTTGAATCGCTTGTTACCCACACCGTAAACAACACCAACAACAACAATGCTAAAAACGCTCAAGTCAATGCTGTTAGCCAACCATGCGAGATATGCGGGGGTCCTCACTCTTACACCACTTGTACCGCCACCCAAGACTACCCTTCTGAAAATGTGAATGCAGCTTATGGCACCTATCCTCAACCTGCTTATCAAGCTCGACCTCAAGGTGACCGCAACTTGCTTAGCTACCGCTCTAACAACTATCTCTCACCACCCGGTTTTCCTCCTAACAACCCAAACCAACAACAAACCCTCAGTCGCCCTCCTCAACAACAACAACAACCTCGTACACCATACATACCACCTCACAAACAACCACAACCACCCCAAAGAAATAACCAAGTTTACCAGCAACCTGCTTATCAACCACCCGCATAGAATGCTCCTCCCAACCAACCCATCGCTTTACACCAAGAAGTGGAAACCTACATGAGGACTAACGATGTGATAGTAGGAAATCTTCAGCGAGAGGTGCTCAACATGAAAGCAGACCTGGTGAAACAAGGTAACGATCTGAGAGCTGATACGCGAAACACTTTGGATAGTCAAACGAATGACTTAAAGAACATGATGGCTAGTTTATTCCAAGGTAATCAACCCTCTTCTTCGGGTACTCTTCCGAGTAACACCGTTGCGAATCCAAGAGGGGAGATGAAAGCAATCACTACTCGCAGTGGCAAAGGTACCAAGGAACCCGAGCTTCCTATACCTCCACCGGTGATTGTGACTAAGGAAAACGAGTCATCTGCTCTTATTCCTCATCCTTCTCCTTCCCCAATTTCTCCACCTCTTACTTCTACCCCTCCTCCACCTAAGGATGTGAGTGATCCTATTCTCCCAAAGCCTTCCTCTTCCTCCAATATACCTTATCCATCTAGGTTGAGGAAAGAGAAGCTCAAAAGCAAGGACGATATTCAGGTTTCGAACTTTCTTAAAATGTTCAAACAATTGAATTTCAACATCTCCTTCGCTGAGGCTCTCGCTCACATGCCTAAGTACGCGAAAATGTTTAAAGATCTTCTGAGTGACAAGGAAAAGCTTCTAGATATTGCCAACACCCAACTTAATGAGAATTGCTCTGCAGTGCTCTTAAGGAAATTGCCAACCAAGCTTGGTGATCCGGGTCGTTTCTTAATCCCTTGCAATTTCACGGGAGTAGAGAATTGCATGGCCCTAGCCGATCTAGGTGCCAGTATTAATCTCATGCCTCTAAGCGTTTGGAAGCAATTATCTCTCCCTGAGCTAGTCCCCACCAAAATGACTTTGGAATTAGCTAACCGTACGGTTGCTTATCCAGTGGGGATAGCCGAAGACGTCTTTGTAGGAGTCGACAAATTCACTTTTCCTGCCGATTTCGTCGTCGTCAACTACGAGATGGACCCTCGTGTTCCCTTGATCGTGGGTCGTCCATTCCTGAGGACCGGTCGCACTCTCATCGATGTTGAAGCCGGTGAGCTTATCATGAGAGTGGGTGACGATAAAATCGTCTTCAACATGGGAAAGTTGTCTAAACAACCTTATTCTTACGAGAGTGTTAATTTTATTGACGTTCTGGATGAGGCTTGTGAAGAACACTTTAATGATGCTTGTAAAAATATTCCTACCTCTCTTCCAAATGTTGAAACCGTTTCCTCTATTGATTCATCACTGTCTCTATTTGGAGAAAGTGATTTGTTTTGGAACGATCTTGAAGCCACCATGGGAGATGTGAACTTAGATAACGATGATTCTCCCACCGATGGGGATGAAGACATGCATTTCTTCGAAAACCTTCTCAACGAAGACAATCTTTCTTCACCATCTCCCACGGTTATTGATATCGATACTCCGACTTTGAAAACGCCTCCCATCGAAAATCCTCCGGATTTAGAACTTAAAGAGTTGCCGCCTCATCTCGAGTACGTGTTCCTTGAAGAAGATAAGAAGTCACCCGTCATCATCGCGAAGGACTTGAAAGATGAAGAGAAAACTCGCCTCATCGCCGTGCTTAAAGATCATAAGAAGGCAATTGCTTGGAAAATTTCCGATATCCGCGGAATTGATCCGAACTTTTGTACTCACAAGATTCTCATGGAAGATGACTTTAAACCTGCAATCCAGAGCCAAAGAAGGGTTAATCCTAAAATTCATGACGTCATCAAACAAGAGGTTATCAAACTTCTAGATGCCGGATTGATTTACCCTATCTCGGATTCGCCTTGGGTAAGTCCCGTCCATTGTGTGCCCAAGAAGGGCGGAATAACCGTTGTTTCCAATGACCACAACGAGTTGATTCCCACTCGTCTCGTTACTGGGTGGAGAGTTTGTATTGATTATCGCAAGCTCAATGATGCCACGAGAAAAGATCACTTTCCTCTTCCCTTTATGGATCAAATTCTCGAGCGTCTAGCTGGTAATGATTATTACTGCTTTTTAGACGGTTTCTCCGGGTATTTTCAAATTCCCATCGATCCCAAGGACCAAGAAAATACCACATTCACTTGTCCCTATGGAACATTTGCTTACAAACGCATGCCTTTTGGTTTATGCAATGCTCCTGGGACATTCCAAAGGTGTATGATGGCTATTTCCATGACATGGTGGAAGACACTATGGAAGTCTTCATGGATGATTTCTCGGTTTATGGCGATTCATTCTCTGCGTGCCTTACCATTTTAGAACGTATGCTTAAGCGGTGTGAAGACACTCGCCTTGTTCTTAATTGGGAAAAATGCCATTTCATGGTAAAAGAGGGCATCGTGCTAGGACACAAGATCTCCAAAGCCGGTCTTGAAGTAGACCGTGCTAAATTCGATGTTATCGCTAAGTTGCCTCCACCTTCAACCGTGAAGGGTGTGAGAAGTTTTCTGGGTCATGCGGGCTTCTACCGTCGATTCATCAAAGATTTTTCTCAAATCGCTCGCCCGATGACCCACCTCTTGGAAAAAGATACTCCTTTTATCTTTTCCAAAGAGTGTCTTGAAGCCTTCAACTCGCTTAAGGATAAGCTAACTAAGGCACCCGTCTTGGTTACCCCTAATTGGGAGCTTCCCTTTGAGTTGATGTGCGATGCTAGTGACTTTGCTATTGGTGCGGTTTTGGGCCAAAGAGTTAATAAACACTTCCAACCAATCCACTATGCTAGCAAGACAATGACGGGGGCACAATTGCATTATACGACAACCGAAAAAGAGCTTTTAGCTGTTGTCTATGCCTTTGAAAAATTCTGCCCCTATCTTGTCCTTTCCACCACAATCGTTTATACCGATCATTCCGCGTTGAAGTACTTGTTGACAAAGCAAGATTCCAAACCAAGACTTCTTCGATGGGTTTTGCTACTCCAAGAATTTAAAATTGAAATTCGCGATAAGAAAGGAGCTGAAAACCTAGCCGCGGATCATCTCAGCAGACTTGAGGATCCTTACCAAGGGGATCATCCGAACAAAGAAATCAATGATTCTTTTCCCTTGGAGACCTTAATGTCTATCAATTCGAATTCTGATGAAACCCCGTGGTTTGCGGACATTGCAAACTACTTAGCGGGTGGAATTCTTAAGCAAGGGTTAACATCCCAACAAAAGAAAAAGTTCTTCACCGACATTAAGACTTACTTTTGGGATGACCCGTATATTTTCAAACAATGTGCTGATTTGATTATTCGCCGATGTGTTGATGGACCGGCAGCTTTAGAAATCCTTGATGCTTGCCACAAAGGACCCACCGGTAGTCACTTTGGTCCCAACTACACCGCCAAAAAAGTGTTTGACTCGGGATTTTATTGGCCCACCATATATCGTGACGCTCACAATATGGTTAAACGTTTTGATGCTTGCCAAAAACTAAGGCACCCGTCTTGGTTACCCCTAATTGGAGCTTCCCTTCATCTAAAGGAAACAAATACATCCTTGTAGCCGTTGACTACGTTTCAAAGTGGGTTGAAGCCAAAGCTTTACCTACTAATGACGCAAGGGTGGTTTGTAACTTTTTGAAATCTCTGTTCGCTAGATTCGGTGTGCCTCGTGCCATTATTAGTGATCGCGGGACTCATTTTTGCAATGACCAATTCGCAAGAGTCATGGCTAAGTACGGTGTAAATCATCGTCTTTCCACCGCCTACCACCCACAAACTAATGGCCAGGCTGAAATATCCAACCTAGGATTAAAGCGAATTCTTGAACGAACCGTGGGAGAGCATCGTGCCTCATGGGCTGATAAACTTGTTGATGCTTTGTGGGATTTCCGTACCGCATACAAGACTCCGATTGGTTGTACACCATATCGTCTCGTGTACGGGAAAGCATGCCACCTCCCCATTGAGTTGGAGCACAAGGCTTACTGGGCCTTGAAGTGGGCTAATTTTGATATCAACAAAGCCGGTGACCTACGCAAGATCCAACTCAATGAGCTGATTGAACTCCGTAATGAGGCTTATGACAACTCTTTGATCTATAAGGAAAAGACTAAGCTCATTCACGACTCCAAGATTAAAAACCGAGAGTTCCAAGTTGGAGACAAAGTTTTACTCTTTAACTCTCGGTTGAAAATCTTTTCGGGCAAGTTGAAATCTTGTTGGTCCGGCCCATTCACCATTGCCCAAATTTTTCCATATGGTACTCTCGAGCTCGCTCAACCTAATGGACCTAATTTTAAGGTGAATGGCCAACGAGTGAAGTTGTACTTTGGTGAGGACATCTCTCAGGAGATGATTACATCCCTCACCACGTTCCCCATGAACCAATTTTGGGTCGAGTCAGGCTCGTGACTCGGTTATCAAAAACAAGCTCTCCTCGGGAGGCAGCCCGAGTATCTATCTTTTTCCGTTTTAACCTCCTAAGTGTAGGGGGGCCTCTATAGGTTCTTTGTATTTGTGTGGTGATGTGATTACAGGGATAAGTGCACTCTTGGAATCTTTAACGAACCGTGCTCCCGTGTTATCCGAAATCCGGTTCTATCTCTCAACTATCGTGATTCAATTCTCTTCATACGTACATTTGAAATTGATCACTTTAGTCGTCTCTTCCTTAGCTTGAGTTAACCAACGTGCACAATGTCATAAGTGTAGGGGAGATTTTTCCCACATGCTTAAACATTGAGGACAATGTTTATCTTAAGTGTAGGGGGGACTTCTATCGAAGTTTTAAGTGGACTTTTCCATGAAAATGCCTTCAATTAACCGGAAAATCATCTTTTTCAACATTTTTCAAATTTTTTATTAACTTTGGCCATTTAGTCGTAATTTTTAAATTTTTATCGTTGCTTTCGTATGTATATATCCCGCAATAAAATCAAAAATATTGATAAAGTGGTGTAGCTAGTTTAGAAATCTTTGACATATTAGGCCCGTTGCGTTTATTTTGACTCAACCCGAATAAACTTATCCAAGGTTATTCTAGCTAGTATCCTTAACCATGTAGACCTTAATTGGTTTATTAGGCTAAGTATCCACGAGTCTCATTACTTGAGATTTTAAACTGTGGAGGACGAGAAATGATAGAGTCAATTATAAGTCGGTATTCTTGCACAAGCTCACTTGGTGTAATTATTTGCCTATTCTCCCATCACTTGCTAATAATGTATCTGCAATAAGTAAGGTCGTACGATTTGAAAAGTTACTTAGCTTCTAGACCAAGATCGTTTAAAAGTTGCTCGGTAATGATAAGAGTTCATAGCCAAGGCTTAACTTATGAAGCGGGGCGCGAAGATTGGCGAGTCCGAAAAGGCCCTAACAAGGCATGAGGATTCCATTTTATTGCTAAAGATCCAAAGTGATGTGAAAAGCATTATTCCCAAAGTCAATATGAAGGATCAAGACTCACGACGAAAAGCAATTAACTCCCATAAAGATGATGGAGAAGTCTATCCGAAAAGACCCTAACAAGGTATGAGGATAAATAGATCCAAGTTCGAAAAGGAGGCGGATCGTTGTATCTCAAAATCCCAAATAGAGATTGAAGAAATAATCATGAAGTCGTGGTCAAAAAAGTTGGAGTACCTCTCAAAAGTCTCCAAGTGAAGAAACTCTATGAACAATGAGAAGACCATTATCTCAAGCACGTCTCTCAAGATATGAAGTATGAAGTACATGCCAAATATCGGCCCGAGAAAGGTCTCAAATCGTGAACCGAGTTATGCCAAGATATGAACTTTTTGATATCCCGAGAAGCAGTTTTAAAAGATTTTGTCCTTTAGCTAACTATTGATCAAATCGTCCTACTTTTCTTTCAGCCTAAATAAACTATCGAAATAAGTCCAAAAATGCATCTTCATGATCATTCTAAGACAAAAATAAAATATAAGAGATACACCTAAGAATAAGGGAGTTTAAGCATATAATTAAGCCATGTGTGTAAGTGTTTGATTTACTAACTCATAATAACAATGATCTCGTTTTTAAGCTTAGTTTGGGGAACGTGAAACTTGAGGGTGATAAATCTTCGCAGCACCAAAGCCCTAATGTAAGTCATTGATTTCTTTGCAAGTTATTTCCATGTAGCTATTTCAAGTGAAAATGGTTTTCTATCCTTTTGTTTCCTTTAAAGTTTAATTTCTTTTAGTACTTTAATTTTTGTTTAGTAGTGTTTTTATAAGGCCAAGGTTGATTGATTATGAGAAAAGTGTAAAATTGCTTTATCACTAAGCATTGCATGAGGGCATGGCAATGGTTAAGTGTAGGGGATTTGATAGGTGTGTAAACACCCATCCTTTTTCCACTTAATTCTGACTAAAACGAGACCAAAACACGTATTTAATATCATTTGTTTGGCATTATGCGTGGTTTTTGTGTTTATTGTGTTTTCAGAGCCAACCGGATAAATATTGAAGAAAACATTGGATTGCACGGGTTTTATGGAAGAAAAAGACTCAAGACGAAGTCTATTGTCCAAGAGATGCAAAAGATTTGAAGTCACTGGGCCTCTTTGAAGATTTATCGAAGAAAAGGACCAAAGATGGAAGATTTACATAAGTCGAAGAAACTCAAGTCTATTAAACGAAGAAATTAAAAGACGAGTTGAATTTAATCGACGACAAATCCCGAATCAGAATCGAAAACGTCAACTTTTCTGAAAAGACGAGAAGACAAGAAGAAAGGGAGAAAGCCCACTCACCAACCAAAGGGAACACCTATATAAAGGGTTCCCTTCACACTTTTCATTCAGTTTTTTTTCTCCTTTCTTTTCTCCTTTTCTGTTCGTAGGTTTCACCAACACCACTAGGGTGTTTTGTGATTTTGATTCTTGTTTTCCAATCTTGTAATTTAATCTTTCTCTTTTGTTTGTTAAAACCTTAATCAATCAATATCATCTTTCATTTAATCTTGTTCATCTTCATCTTTTTGTTTCAAAGTTAAAGTTCTTATTTGGTTGATTTAATCTTCAAAAGTTGTTGGGTTTTATGTTTTTGTTGATGGGATTTGTTGTTATTGGTTAGTATATGATTCGTGTCTAGTTTTATTTAAGTTTTGATGAAAAACTTGGTTGATTTTGGCTTGTATTCGCGTTTCCCTGTTTTTTCTGTATCCTTCTGTTCTTTAGTTTCCCAGGTTCCGGATGACCAAAAAGTTCCGGATGAACAAAAAGTTCCGAATGAGCATAAGAAGTTCCGAATGAAAGTGTTTTTCAAAAGTTCCGAATGAGTTTTAAAAGTTCCGAATAAATTTTCTTTTCAAAAGTTCCGAGTGAAGTTCCGGATCAACTTCCGAGTCAATCTTCCGGATCAACTTCCGAACCAAATCTTCCGAGTGAACTTCCGAACGAAAGTTCCGAGTGAACTTCCGAACCAACTTCCGAATCAAAGTTCCGAGTGAAAGTTCCGAGTTAAGTTCCGAGTGAAGTTCCGACCAAAAGTTCCGAATCAATCTTCCGGACCAACAAGTTCCGAATCAAGCAGTTCATTCAGAAGTGTTCCGAATCATGAAGTTCCGGATCAATTTTCTTTTAAGCATTTGGTATTAAAGTTAAGTGTTATTTACTGTATCTTCATTTTATGTTATATTTTAATTCTAGTTTTATTAATTGTTATTAAATTAATTGCTTTTAATTTAAGTTTTCATCTTAATGCATTTAAACCTTTTAGTAGATTAGAAAACCTATCCCCTTTTTAGTAACCAAGAACAATCACTCCACTTAGAACCGAGATCAATTCGAGAGGATATCGAGAGAATTTAGAACCCATTGAAAATAACAGTTATTAATTACATAAAACTTGAAGCCTTAATGCTATAAAACAAGAAAACTAAATCAAGATTTTTACCTCAAATCTTCAAGAAAATTATTTTTGATGAATCCCTAAATTAGGGCTTGTAAAAATTCGGCCAAAAGGGGAGAAAATTAATGAAAAACTGATTTTTGTGATATAAACATGGTATTTATATTTTTTATTAAAAAGGCTTTTCCAAATTGGGCTAAAGTTGGGTCTTTTGGCCCATTATCCTTTCTTTTTATTTTCTAGTCGGTTTAAAACCCGATTCATATATATATTTTTCTTATTTTTTTTTCTTTTTAAGACTTATTAATATATTATTAATAATACCTTAAGTTACCTTAATTTATTTCAGCTCCTAAAACCTTAAAACCGTAAAACTAGTCAATTTACGCGTATACCGTAAAAAAACGTAAAATATACAGTTTTAAAAAAACTGTTGAATTTTGAAATAAACTTTTAAACTAAGTCCTAAATGACTTAAAACCATCCCGAAAAATACTCCCATGACTAAACACCTTACCCGAGACCTCTAAATGCTAAACCCCAAAACGTAAAAAAAAATACGATTCACTATAATACTTATACGTATACGTAAACACCAAAATAACACCATTTCATTTCATAGTCACTAATTGTGAGCTCATGAAAATGAAATAACCGTTCCTCGATTTACTTTTGAGTACTTTATACCCATATACGATATCCACACCAACCTCGTTCACGCAAAATAAACATGTAAACACGCTAATCATAGAGTCACACATAAATTGACCTAAAAATAGGACCATGTGACGAACCTCAAAACCACGGTTGTCACATCACTCCCTCCTAATAGAAATCTCGTCCCGAGATTTACTCCTTAGGATCGTCATTATCAATTAGCTGAGGATACTTACTCCTCATAAATCCTTCCCGTTCCCACGTGAACTCTAGTCCACGTTCCAAATTCCATCTACCCATAACTACAGTATATTACCCTTTTTATCTAACGTCCTAGCTTCACGACCCAAAAGCTCTATCGTCTCTTCGATAAAACAAAGACTCGTATCCATACTTATATCAGCTAACGGTACTTGCAAGTCAGTTCTTGCTAAGCATTTCCTCAAGTTTGATACATGAAATACGTCATGCACACTACTCAATTCCTCCGGTAATCTCAACCTATACGCCACTAGCCCAATCCTTTCAAGGATATCAAATGGACCCACAAATCTAGGTGCTAACTTCCCTTTTCTTTCCAAACCGCATCACCCCTTTCCATGGTGAAACCTTTAGCATAACTCTATCTCAAATCTCAACGGCTTACGCCTCTTGTCTGCATAGCTCTCTTGTCGGTTCTTTGCTATTTTCAACTTCTATTTAGTCACTGCCACCACCTCCATAGTTTTCCGATCCACCTCTGGTCCAATACGTTGGCCGCTTCTAACTTCATCCCACTATAACGGTGATCCACCTTATCTCATATGAATTAACTCCAGCAGTTTATACTACAATTCCTATCACCATACCTAACTGCTTCTATCCTCTATGGATTTTCCATCATTCGGAAGTTCTCCCAACCTTAAACACATCCAATGGTATATGCAGGATTGCATAACCAAAAGCTTCCCATAGTATTCACAAGAAACATGTCATAACCACCACCTCATCCTTTCTTTCCCATGCTCGGCACAAGTAACTAACCATCCTTCATACTAACATGTGTTACACCTTTTCTCTAGGTGGACGTTCCATTGTTCGTGACTACTAACCTCTTGCTCTAACAGTTTCTCTTCAATATCACCCCACTATCTTCACAACCTCTTGCTCTCTTGAATCATTCTTCCTCCATACTACTTTTCGCTTGTCTCTCCACAATCTTAATTTCCATACCATCTTATATCTTGTCTTCAGCCTATAATTTAGGTGTTTCCTCCCTTATTCCTTACATCCTCATCAATGGGGAATATGCCCCTGTCACCGGTGACTCTCTCTTTGTAGGAGAATTCTTCCTAATATAATGCGTTCTCCAACTATCACCAAATCTCACGCCAATGCTCTAGGCGTCTTTCTCAATTACCCCTATAGTATGCTCATACCAAACATTAGTCTATCAACGGTATACTACGCTTGCTTCCCATCGTTTCTTCCCTTGCCATAATCCTTCATAAGGCGTTCCATACATATTAGGCTAACTTTTACGCAAACCCTCTATTCCATCACATCCGTACGTAATCCTTCCAACTTCTCAACTACGTGACTTCTCATTCCTCTTGAAATATGAGATGAATTAGTCAGTCTATCGACTATCACCCAACTCTCGTCGTACTTATTCCTCCACCCCATTATGTATCCCTTTCACCAACTTCGTCCTTACATCGCCCTTTCTAAGCTACTCCTATCTATGTAGGAAGTATAGTCTACGTCCCTTTTCTCCATACGATTATCCAAGCCACGCAACATACATGTTGACGCGTTCTCTACTTTAGACAACTTAACTCGTGCAACCTACATCCATCATCCAAACCACCCTAATACGTCATCCATATAGTTCAAGTTCGTCTTAGCTTCACTTCATTCCTCTTATTCCATGTCTCATCAACCATGCTTGCTTTTCCCAGATAGTACTTGGCCTTGCAATTTTCTTTCATCACTTAACTCCACCCATCACCTTTTCCAAATGTTCAATCAAGATGATTAAATATGTGTTGGAGACGTTCATGATCTGTATAGATCATTCTCTACGTCTCGTACCCTAAATGCCTCTAGCATTCTAGGAAGATATAATAATCCAGCCCCACTAACTAAGTCTATCTAGTTCTTCCAAATCTTTAGTTCCCACAACGTATAAACAACCGTCTTTCTTTGTCGTTCTCGTATACATCCAAATCCTTGCTCCACGTATCGTCATGGTTCGCGAATTCATCCAGTCCTTCCGATAATTCCAAGATCTGCTCATTATCCAGTCCACCTCTTCAGCCTCCAAAACGCTTCCTCACCCTTCTTCACTTTGCCCCTTGCTGGTTCCACGATATGCCATCATCTCTGACTACTCGTCCTGGCCAACTTAATCCTAAAACTCACACTTGAAAATCTCACATTTAATTCCCTTTCCTAACAACTCCAAAACCAACTCATAATTCGCCTCACTCTCTTTCTGAGTTTGAGTAGATCAAGATGTCGTCGATGCTCCCGATGACAAATCGTTTATATATTGTCATGCACCCCCGGTTCATTGACTCCATGAAAACTGCTAGCGCCTCGGCGAAACCAAAATCATAACCGTAAACCCAAACCGTTCATACAACATCCTTAGTAGTTTCAACTACGACCTCCTTGCACCCTCTCTTAGAAGCAATACGAATAAATTTCTACCTCGTTCTACTTGCGAAAATCTACACGTATTCTAAAAGACCAATACTTCCTCTTATCAGACCACTCAACCGCTTTTCACAGCCAATCTACTACTAAGCAACCCAAATTTTACCTTGCATCCATTGCAAATTCTAACAACTCTTTCTCTTAAAATCATTCCATCAACAATTTCCTTGGAAAGGAACTAACTAAAACTCCTCTCACTTCTCCTACTTGCTCTATTTATGGTTCTACCTCACAGTAATAGGCAAACCTACTAAATCTCAGGAAATTTTTGGAAAACTTACATGCCTTACGAATAGTCATAAATAACTTTGAGGTATTATATCCCCTTCCAACACTCTCTATGGCGTGTTACTTGTGTCAATATCCATACATTATACGAATCTCTATTCAACTCCCTTGGCACTCCTAAGAGACCTCATGACCACAGTAGTTCGTCTACGAACTTTTAACTCTTTCATCCCCACTAAGGGCATTCCGACCATTCTCTCAGGGCCACCTACTTAATCGTGTAGGCACGACAAAATCTTTCATATGTCTACCTCAACGCTCCCAATCAATACGAACCCAAAACTACATCCTGAATCCACTAGATACGATCAACGAATTAAATCCATGGATAACTAATGACATTTCACGTGAACGAGTTAAAAAAGAACAAAACCCCGAAAACTCAAAAGGAAAACTCAAACATGTACCAATTCAAATGACTCGTGACAACGAAAAATGATCTAAGAAACACTTAATGGCAACCAAAACATCTTATGCCCTGCGACATATTATTTAAACCATGCACAAGATCGACTTTTCCAAAAGAATATTTTTTTCTTTCCTCACCACATCTATGTGACTCAAAAAATCTACAAACAACCTTCTACACGATCTCAAAACTCAACTCAAAGACCAGGTATCCCGTGCATCCCAAATCATAAAAAAACTACTATTCAAAACTCAACCTTGAACCCGTCACTTGTACCAAAATTTCGATCAAGCTACTGACACCCCATGACTATACATACCAAAAATTGAAAAGTACATTCCGAGTACATATTTTTAGGCTTTTGAATCACCTAAAAAGCTTTAAAAACTAACAAGTTATGACCAAAACAGTTTTATACTAGTTGTTTTTTTAAAACTAAAGAATCCTCTTAGTAATTAACGTAATCCTTTTTAAATGAAAAGAAATAAATGTATGTGAAATTTTCATGAACTTTGTTTAGTCTTGCATAAATAATTATAAATGACGTATATTGATTAAGCTCGCTTATATAAACTATTTAAGTAGAAAGAAATTTTATTTCCCTTTATTTTAAAGAAATTCTTTTAGAATTTGAAATAAATAAGTGTTGATTAAAAAAAATCTTATGTTACATCTTGTTTAAAATACGATTCCAACACCTTACCCTTATTTTACCGAATACAACCAACTTTCTAACTCTATAGTAGATTTCCAAGTCCGCTTTTTTTTCAATATATATCGACCAAAAGAAATGTAAGACCCAACACAAAAGATTTCATCATCTCAAAAGAAATCCCAAGTTATTTCAATAGACTTAAAACAAAGAACACCATTTTAAAACGTACACGTGAAATACGAAACTCAAAGAATACGCTACAACGGAGGTTAAATCTAAAAAGAAGCGAGCTAGCCACCCTCCTAAGGATACAATCGATAATTATAGGGGATCATACATATATAGGCATATCGGGATACATATACTTAAATCTTTCTAACAACTACTATACAAGCATGTATTAACCCTGTTTCATGCAATCATACTTAGGAATATATTGGAGTTATGGTACTTGTATAACTATGTTGGCCACCATACTTATACAATTACCCTTTCCCCAATGCACTCGCTCCTGTGATGACACTTATAAGAATTAATACAACACATAACACATATATCCATCTACTCACATAAGCTTATATCCACATAACCAAAAAAAAAATCCAAAACTCCATCCATTAAAAAAATATAATCAAACTATTGAAATACATAAATCCATAGTCTGGCTAAAACAGCATAGACTAAATCCAAAACGAAAACATAATCAGTTATAAGTCATGTCGCCCATAAGAGTGGAAACAGCTTAAAATCCTTTATATCCACCTACTCCTAATAACTCGAACCACCACATGATTCTTAGGGAACATGAATTAAACATCAAAAGAAAAATACTATACCTCATGTACTTAAAATAACCCAACAAAAGATAGAAACTACCATGTACCAAATTATGTTCTATAATGTACAATTTAAGCAAAATACGACAATGACTAACGTGGATGATTATGGTTCAACCAGCACTAGTCACACCCCGAAAAGAAAATAACATGTGGCTAAGTATGAACTACTATGGTTCAACCCATACTAGTCAAAACTTAACAAACATCGCGAGTAAAAACCAATAACTTCCAGAAAACTTTAATTAATATAAAATGCACACATACTCCTATGACTCCTATATGCAGGGACCCTTAAGCTATAGACTAGGTTACTAGACTAGGCAACCTAATTCTCTATAACCATTGTCTTTGATACCATTATGTAACACCCCACCATGGCGGAATATGGGACGCGACGCATGGATATCATCACAACAATAGCGTGTCCATAGAGAGAACTATATGAATTAGAAATGTCATAAGAGGTGACACAAATGTCATGACAATATCTCATGAATGCAGGAGTCTAGGTAAGTAGGTAACAGTCCTACCACTTACCCACGACAAACAAATAACACAAACAAATAAACATATAGGTTCATAGTATCACTTATTGAAACAAACAGAAAAATAAACTAAGAAGGAACGGGGATTTCCTTCTAAATACATTCCTACGCGACTCCAATCCTAGCCACATATGTTCTCACGCTTAACCACTTTATCACCTGAAAGAGACACTAAAACACGTCAACATAATGTTGGTGAGAGTCATCGGTTTAGACTCCAACCGAAAATAGATTATAATAAGCTGTGAACAACCATAAACTACTAAGCATATGGACAATGTGCTACAAGTATGCATTAACAACTAACATTCAAGATCAATCATTCCAAACCAAATCCAAGGCTCCCAGCCTTACCAAACACCATGGTACCATAGGCGCCCATACACCTATGTACCAATCCTAAGGCCCCGCCTTGTCATTATCCATTGGTCCCATAGATGCTCACACATCTATGTACCTCCCCACGGCCCCGCCTTGTCAACATCCCCTTGGTATCAAGTCAAACCACAATAACTGAGACGGTACGTGTCCCTCGATCCAAATCATAAACACAATCAAGAATCACATAGCAGTTAATCACATAAGTGCACACACAAGTCCATCACAAACCATAAAAACATTCACAACATAAGTTACAAAACCATACAGTGTCTCTTCCATCCCATCTGGAAGTGAAAATCATTAAATGATATGGGACTATGAAACTCACCTGATTGAGCTTCTCCAAAAACCCGCGCACTAGCTAAAAGCTAACAAAGAAAAGCACACAATCAAAACATGAACCAAACACTAAAACGGCTTATCAACCTATGATGGACATCTAACATTCTCCCTTATATATACCTCATTAATATGCTCTAAGCATCTCATTACACTTCCCTAACAAGTCCTTAACTTGGTTAAGTTTGTTACCTATCCCGTTCATATTTTACACAAAACAGTCCCAACTTTTAGGTCTTCAAACTATAAGTCAAACGCCCATCTAAACATACCCATGATCTCTGTAAAGGAAACCCTATGCCCTTACATATGTTAGCTAACTCCTCCCTTTTGACCTAACCTTAAAGCTACTGTTAAGGCCCCGATATATATATATATATATATATATATATATATATATATATATATATATATATATATATATATATATATATATATATATATATATATATATATATATATATATATATATATATATATATATATATATATATATATATATATATATATATATATATATATATATATATATATATATATATATATATATATATATATATATATATATATATATATATATATATATATACATACATATATATATATATATATATATATATATATATATATATATATATATATATATATATATATATATATATATATATATATATATATATATATATATATATATATATATATATATATATATATATATATATATATATATATATATATATATATATATATATATATATATATATATATATATATATATATATATATATATATATATATATATATATATATATATATATATATATATATATATATATATATATATATATATATATATATATATATATATATATATATATATATACTTCTACCTATCCGCATTTTACCGATTTTGAACATACAAAAAGTTTGTTATTATTCGAGGATCATACCCTAACCCATTTGCTTAGCCACCCTTCAGGTCTCTTATTTAATATATAAACCAACTACCATGCTCATTATAGGGCTCAAGTGTACTCCTAAGTACCCCAATCACCTTAAAACATTATATTAAAACCGACTGATTTCAAAATTGTTTTGACCTCCGACTGTTGTAACCTGTTTTTGACCCACCTCCCGACCTCCAATTTAGTTCTCGTTTCTTGAATATGAAATCCACTTCAATTACCTATTCAGGGATGCTTAGATCGCAAAATAATAGTTTATAGAACTCTAGATATGATCAAAACAAGTGACTCAAAAATCTGCCCAGTTTTTAAAAACGAATTTAAACATGATGAAACCCTAATTAACATCACTAATAATCACCAATCATTATCCTAATCATGTTAATTGTTATAAAACCCCTAATTACAGATCTATTAAGAACTCTAATCCATCATATAAATTGATTACATAAAACTTGAAGCCTTAATGCTATAAAACAAGAAAACTATAAGAATTAAATCAAGATTTTTACCTCAAATCTTCAAGAAAATTATTTTTGATGAATCCCTAAATTAGAGCTTGTAAAAATTCGGCCAAAAGGGGTGAAAATCAATGAAAAACTGATTTTTGTGATATAAACATGGTATTTATATGTTTTAATGGCCCATTATCCTCTTTTTCTTTTCGAGTCGGTTTAAAACCCGATTCATATATATATATATGTTTTTTATTTTTTTTCTTTTTAAGACTTATTAATATATTATTAATAATACCTTAAGTTACCTTAATTTATTTCAGCTCCTAAAACCTCAAAACCGTAAAACTAGTCAATTTACGCGTATACCGTAAAAAATCGTAAAATATACAGTTTTAAAAAAACTCTTGAATTTTGAAATAAACTTTTAAACTAAGTCCTAAATGACTTAAAACCATGCCGAAAAATACTCCCATGACTAAACACCTTACCCGAGACCTCTAAATGCTAAACCCCAAATCGTAAAAAAAATACGATTTACTATAATACTTATACGTATACGTAAACACCAAAATAACACCATTTCATTTCATAGTCACTAATTGTGAGCTCATGAAAATGAAATAACCGTTCCTCGGTTTACTTATGAGTACTTTATACCCATATACGATATCCACACCAACCTCGTTCACGCAAAATAAACATGTAAACACGCTAATCATATAGTCACACATAAATTAACCTAAAAATAGGACCAAGTGACGAACCTCAAAACCACGGTTGTCACATCACTCCCTCGTAATAGAAATCTCTTCCCGAGATTTACTCCTTAGGATCGTCATTATCAATTAGCTGAGGATACTTGCTCCTCATAAATCCTTCCCGTTCCCACGTGAACTCTAGTCCACGTTCCAAATTCCATCTACCCATAACTACAGTATATTACCCTTTTTATCCAACGTCCTAGCTTCACGACCCAAAATCTCTATCGTCTCTTCGATAAAACGAAGACTCGTATGCATACTAATATCATCTAACGGTACTTGCAAGTGAGTTCTTACTAAGCATTTCCTCAAGTTTGATACATGAAATACGTCATGCACACTACTCAATTCCTCCGGTAATCTCAACCTCTACGCCACTAGCCCAATCCTTGCAAGGATTTCAAATGGACCCACAGATCTAGGTGCTAACTTCCCTTTTCTTTCCAAACCGTATCACCCCTTTCCATGGTGAAACCTTTAGCATAACTTTATCTCAAATCTCAATGGCTTACACCTCTTGTCCGCATAGCTCTCTTGTCGGTTCTTTGCTATTTTCAACCTCTACTTAGTCACTGCCAACACCTCCATAGTTTTCCGATCCACCTCCGGTCCAATACGTTGGCCGCTTCTAACTTCATCCCACTGTAACGGTGATCCACCTCATCTCCTATGAATTAACTCCAGCAGTTTCTACTACAATTCCTATCACCATACCTAACGGCTTCTATCCTCTACGGATTTTCCATCATTCGGAAGTTCTCCCTACCTTAAACACATCCAATGGTATATGCAGGATTGCATAACCAAAAGCTTCCCATAATATTCACAAGAAACATGTCATAACCACCACCTCATCCTTGCTTTCCCATGCTCGGCACAAGTAACTAACCATCCTTCATACTAACATGTGTTACACCTTTTCTCTAGGTGTCCATTGTTCGTGACTACTAACCTCTTGCTCTAACGGTTTCTCTTCAATATCACCCCACTATCTTCACAACCTCTTGCTCCCTCGAATCATTCTTCCTCCATACAACTTTTCGCTTGTCTCTCCACAATCTTAATTTCCATACCATCTTATATTCCGTCTTCAGCCTATAATTTAGGTGTTTCCTCCTTTATTCCTTACATCCTCATCAATGGGGAATATGCCCCTCTCACCGGTGACTCTCTCTTTGTAGGAGAATATATAATACGTTCTCCAACTATCTCCAAATCTCACGCCAATGCTCTAGGCGTATTTTTCAATTACCCCTATAGTATGCTCATACCAAACATTAGTCTATCAACGGTATACTACGCTTGCTTCCCATCGTTTCTTCCCTTGCAATAATCCTTCATAATGCGTTCCATACATATTAGGCTAATTTTTACGCAAAACCCTCTATTCCATCACATCCGTACGTAATCCTTCCAACTTCTCAACTACGTGACTTCTTATTCCTCTTGAAATATGAGATGAATTAGACAGTCTATCGACTATCACCCAACTCTCGTCGTACTTATTCCTCCACCCCATTATGTATCCCTTTCACCAACTTCGTCCTTACATCGCCCTTTCTAAGCTACTCCTATCTATGTAGGAAGTATAGTCTATGTCCCTTTTCTCCAAATGATTGTCCAAGCCACGCAACATACATATTGACGCGTTCTCTGCTTTAGACAACTCAACTCGTGCAACCTACATCCTTCATCCAAACCACCCTAATACGTCATCCATATAGTTCAAGTTCATCTCATCTTCACTTCATTCTTCTTATTCCATGTCTCATCAACCATGCTTGCCTTTCCCAGATGGTACTTGGCCTTGCAATTTTCTTTCATCACTTAACTCCACCCATCACCTTTTCCAAATGTTCAATCAAGATGATTAAATATGTGTTGGAGACGTTCATGATCTGTATAGATCATTCTCTACGTCTCGTACCCTAAATGCCTCTAGCATTCTAGGCAGAAATAACAATCCAGCTCCACTAACTAAGTCTATCTAGTTCTTCTAAATCTTTAGTTCCCACAACGTATAAACAACCGCCTTTCTTTGTCGTTCTCGTATACATCCAAATCCTTGCTCCACGTATCGTCATGCTTCGCGAATTCATCCAGTCCTTCCGATAATTCCAAGATCTGCTCATTATCCAATCCACCTCTTCAGCCTCCAAAACGCTTCCTCACCCTTCTTCACTTTTCCCCTTGCTGGTTCCACGATATGCCATCATCTCTGACTACTCGTCCTGGCCAACTTAATCCTAAAACTCACACTTGAAAATCTCACGTATAATTCCCTTTCCTAACAACTCCAAACCAACTCATAATTCGCCTCACTCTCCTTCTGAGATTTGAGTAGATCAAGATGTCGTCGATGCTCCCGATGACAACTCGTTTATATATTGTCATGCACCCCGGTTCATTGACTCCATGAAAACTGCTAGCGCCTCGGCGAAACCAAAATCATAATCGTAAACCCAAAGCGTTCATACAACATCCTTAGCAGTTTCAACTACGACCTCCTTGCACCCTCTCTTAGAAGAAATACGAATAAATTTCTACCTCGTTCTACTTGCGAAAATCTACACGTATTCTAAAAGACCAATACTTCTTCTTATCAGACCACTCAACCCCTTTTCACAGCCAATCTACTACTAAGCAACCCAAATTTTACCTTGCATCCGTTGCAATTTCTAACAACTCTTGCTCTTAAAATCATTCCATCAACAATTTCCTTGGAAAGGAACTAACTAAAACTCCTCTCACTTCTCCTACTTGCTCTATTTATGGTTCTACCTCACAGTAATAGGCAAACCTACTAAATCTCAGGAAATTTTTGGAATACTCACATGCCTTACGAACAGTCATAAATACCTTTGAGGTATTATACCCCCTTCCAACACTCTCTATGGCGCGTTACTTGTGCCAATATCCATACATTATAAAAATCTCTATTCATCTCCCTTGGCACTCCTAAGAGACCTCATGACCAAATTAGTTCGTCTACGAACTTTTAACTCTTTCATCCCCACTAAGGGCATTCCGACCATTCACTCAGGGCCACCTACTTAATCGTGTAGGCGCGACCAAGTCTTTCATATGTCTACCTCAACGCTCCCAATCAATACGAACCCAAAACTACATCCTGAATCCACTAGATACGATCAACGAATTAAACCCACAGATAACTAACGACATTTCACGTGCACGAGTTAAAACAGAACAAAACCACGAAAACTCAAAAGGAAAACTCAAACATGTACCAATTCAAATGACTCATGACAACTAAAAATGATCCAAGAAACACTTAATGGCAACCAAAACATCTTATGCCCCGCGACATATTATTTAAACCGTGCACAAGATCGACTTTTCCAAAAGAATATTTTTTTATTTCCTCACCACATCTATGTGACTCAAAAAATCTACAAACAACCTTCTAGACGATCTCAAAACTCAACTCAAAGACTAGGTATCCCGTGCATCCCAAATCATAAAAAAACTACTATTCAAAACTCAACCTTGAACCCGTCACTTGTACCAAAATTTTGATCAAGCTACTGACACCCCATGACTATACATACCAAATATTTGAAAAGTACATTCCGAGTACATAATTTTAGGCTTTTGAATCACCCAAAAAGCTTTAAAAACGAACAAGTTATGACCAAAACAGTTTTATACTAGATGTTTTTTAAAAAAACTAAAGAATCCTCTTAGTAATTAACGTAATCCTTTTTAAATGAAAAGAAATTAATGTATGTGAAATTTTCATGAACTTTGTTTAGTCTTGCATAAATAATTATAAATGACGTATATTGATTAAGCTCACTTATATAAACTATTTAAGTAGAAAGAAATTGTATTTCGCTTTATTCTAAAGAAAGTCTTTTAGAATTTGAAATAAATAAGTGTTGATTAAAAAAATTCTTATGTTACATCTTGTTTCAAATACGACTCCAACACCTTACCCTTATTTTACCGAATACAACCAACTATCTAACTCTATAGTAGATTTCCAAGTCCCCTTTTTTTTCAATATATACCGACCAAAAGAAATGTAAGACCCAACACACCAGATTTCATTATCTTAAAAGAAATCCCAGGTTATTTCAATAGACTTAAAACCAAGAACACCATTTTAAAACGTACACTTGAAATACGAAACTCAAAGAATACGCTACAACGGAGGTTGAATATCTAAAAAGAAGCGAGCTAGACACCCTCATAAGGATACAATCGATAATTATAGGGGATCATACATATATAGGCATATCGGGATACATATGCTTAAATCCGTCTAACAACTACTATACAAGCATGTATTAACCCTCTTTCATGCAATCATACTTAGGAATCCATTGGAGTTATGGTACTTGTATAACTATGTTGGCCACCATACTTATACAATTACCCTTTCCCCAATGCACTCGCTCCTATGATGACACTTATAAGAATTAATACAACACATAACGCATATATCCATCTACTCACATAAGCTCATAACCACATAACCAAAAAAATCAAAAACTCCATCCATTAAAAAAAATATAATCAAACTATTGAAATACATAAATCCATAGTCTGGCTAAAACAGCATAGACTAAATCCAAAACGAAAACATAATCAGTTATAAGTCATGTCGCCCATAAGAGTGGAAACAACTTAAAATCCTTAATATCCACCTACTCCTAATAACTCGAACCACCACATGATTCTTAGGGAACATGACTTAAACATCAAAAGAAAAATACTATACCTCAGGTACTTAAAATAACCCAACAAAAGATAGAAACTACCATGTACCAAATTATGTACTATAATGTACAATTTAAGCAAACTACGACAATGACTAGCGTGGATGATTATGGTTCAACCAGCACTAGTCACACCCCGAAAATAAAATAACATGTGGCTAAGTATGAACTACTATGGTTCAACCCATACTAGTCAAAACTTAACAAACATCGCAAGTAAAAACCAATAACATCCAGAAAACTTTAATTAATATAAAATGCACACATACTCCTATGACGCCTATATGCAGGGACCCTTAAGCTATAGACTAGGTTACTAGACTAGGCAACCTAATTCGCTATAACCATTGTCTCTGATACCATTCTGTAACAATCTACCATGGCGGAATATGGGACGCGATGCATGGATATCATCACAACAATAGCGTGTCCATAGAGAGAACTATATGAATTAGAAATGTCATAAGAGGTGACACAAATGTCATGACAATATCTCATGAATGCATGAGTCTAGGTAAGTAGGTAACAGTCCTACCTCTTACCCACGACAAACAAATAACACAAACAAATAAACATATAGGTTCATAGTATCACTTATTGAAACAAACAGAAAAATAAACTAAGAAGGAACGGGGATCTCCTTCTAAATGAATTCCTACGCGACTCCAATCCTAGCCACATATGTTCTCACGCTTAACCACTTTATCACCTGAAAGAGACACTAAAACACGTCAACATAATGTTGGTGAGAGTCACAGGTTTAGACTCTAACCGAAAATAGATTATAATAAGCTGTGAACAACCATAAACTACTAAACATATGGACAATGTGCTACAAGTATGCATTAACAACTAACATTCAAGATCAATCATTCCAAACCAAATCCAAGGCTCCCAACCTTACCAAACACCATGGTACCATAAGCGCCCATACACCTATGTACCAATCCCAAGTCCCCGCCTTGTCATTATCCATTGGGCCCATAGATTCTCACACATCT
Organism: Glebionis coronaria; assembly: GCA_025667525.1. Lineage (NCBI taxonomy): Eukaryota > Viridiplantae > Streptophyta > Magnoliopsida > Asterales > Asteraceae > Glebionis > Glebionis coronaria. Next base: position 270,269,749 of record CM046882.1, on the reverse strand, counting down.
ATGTACCTCCCCAAGGCCCCGCCTTGTCAACATCCACTTGGTACCAAGTCAAACCACAATAACTGAGACGGTACGTGTCCCCCGATCCAAATCATAAACACAATCAAGAATCACATAGCAGTTAATCACATAAGTGCACACACAAGTCCATCACAAACCAAAAAACATTCACAGCATTAGTTACAAAACCATACAGTGTCTCTTCCATCCCATCTGGAAGTGAAAATCATTAAATGATATGGGACTATAAAACTCACCTGATTGAGCTTCTCCAAAAATCCGTGCACTAGCAAAAATCTAACAAACAAAAGCACACAATCAAAACTTGAACCAAACACTAAAACGGCTTATCAACCTATGATGGACATCTAACATTCTCCAATATATATATACCTCATTTATATACTCTAAGCATCTCATTACACTTCCCTAACAAGTTCTTAACTTGGTTAAGTTTGATACCTATTCCGTTCATATTTTACACAAAACAGTCCCAACTTTTAGGTCTTCAAACTATAAGTCAAACGCCCACCTAAACATACCCATGATCTCTGTAAAGGAAATCCTATGCCCTTACATATGTTAGCTAACTCCTCCCTTTTTCCCCAACCTTAAAGCTACTGTTAAGGCCCCGATATATATATATATATATATATATATATATATATATATATATATATATATATATATATATATATATATATATATATATATATATATATATATATATATATATATATATATATATATATATATATATATATATATATACCTCTGCCTATCCGCATTTTAACGATTTTGAACATACAAAAAGATTGTTATGATTAGGGGGTCTTACCCTAACCCATTTGCTTAGCCACCCTTCAGGTCTCTTATTTAATATATAAACCAACTACCATGCTCATTAGAGGGCTCAAGTGTACTCCTAAGTACCCCAATTACCTTAAAACATTAAATTAAACCCGACTGATTTCAAAACTGTTTTGACCTCCGACTGTTGTAACTTGTTTTTGACCCACCTCCCGTCCTCCAATTTAGTTCTCGTTTCTTCCATTTGAAATCCACTTCAATTACCTATTCAGGGATGCTTCGATCGCAAAATAAGAGTTTGTAGAACTCTAGATATGATCAAAACAAGTGACTCAAAAATCTGTACAGTTTTTAAAAACGAATTTAAACATGATTAAACCCTAATTAACATCACTAATAATCACCAATCATTATCTTAATCATGTTATTTGTTATAAAACCCCTAATTACAGATCTATTAAGAACTCTAATCCATCATATAAATTGATTACGTAAAACTTGATGCCTTAATGCTATAAAACAAGAAAACTATAAGAATTAAATCAAGATTTTTACCTCAAATCTTCAAGAAAATTATTTTTGATGAATCCCTAAATTAGGGCTTGTAAAAATTCGTCCAAAAGGGTAGAAAATTAATGAAAAACTGATTTTTTTGATATAGACATGGTATTTATATGTTTTATTAAAAAGGCTTTTTTCCAAATTGGGCTCAAGTTGGGTCTTTTGGCCCATTATCCTTTCTTTTTCTTTTCTAGTCGGTTTAAAACCCGATTCATATATATTTTTTTTATTTTTTTTTCTTTTTAAGACTTATTAATATATTATTAATAATTCCTTAAGTTAACTTAATTTATTTCAGCTCCTAAAACCTCAGAACCGTAAAATTAGTCAATTTACGCGTATACCGTAAAAAACGTAAAATATACAGTTTTAAAAAAACTCTTGAATTTTGAAATAAACTTTTAAACTAAGTCCTAAATGACTTAAAACCATCCCAAAAAATAATCCCATGACTAAACACCTTACCCGAGACCTCTAAATGCTAAACCCCAAATCGTAAAAAAAAAATACGATTTACTATAATACTTATACGTATACGTAAACACCAAAATAACACCATTTCATTTCATAGTCACTAATTGTGAGCTCATGAACATGAAATAACCGTTCCTAGATTTACTTATGAGTACTTTATACCCATATACGATATCCACACCAATCTCGTTCACGCAAAATAAACATGTAAACACGCTAATCATATAGTCACACATAAATTAACCTAAAAATAGGACCAAGTGACGAACCTCAAAATCACGGTTGTCACAGAGTGCTTCAAAAGTCAACGCTGACAATAAGTCAACCATGGTCAAACCCAGACCTTTTGTCTAATCAAGTCCACAAGTTACTTGACCAACTCCATTCGTTACTAAAGGGACTAATACTCATGGACAAAGGCCCTTTCAAAAGACCAATACATGGTCTAACAGACAATGGGTTCTTGTAGCAAACCCTAATTTTGGCGCTGATAAGTACAAATTTAGTGCTGACAAGAACAACTTTAATGCTGACAGGTGTTGATGCAAAAGTTGGTTGATCCTTGTTAGACCCGAATTAGGCTTAATTCGGGTTGGCTAGACTCCGGCTCCTGCACCAAGTGAATTGTATGGTTGGGATCCTGCACACTAAACAACACGCGTTAGGCTTACCGTGGGAATGTTTCCCACGATTAGACTCCAGCGTGAGAGTAAGTAATCGGTTAGGGTTTATGGGAATCAGATGAGTTGAGAGTGTACAGAACGTAATACCTTTGTGGAACCCTTTGGGGTTCCTTATATAGGCAGTAAAACCCTAATGGGCTGTCACTAATGCTTCGGCCCCAAGAAAAGGATAAGTACCAGAATTAGTTTGATTGTTATCTTCTAATTATGGTGAGTGAATATCCTCTTCTTTGGGGTAAATCCTATTCATAGACAGAATATGATTCTGTCTAACCCTGTACCAGTCATGCCGGGCCGTTGGCCGCACACGTGTGTGCGGTTACTGTTCATCTAAGCCCATAAGCTTAAACAACATTATTCCCACCCATTCGTGATGGGCCGGATACGGGTAGTACCCGTGGGCCGGGTTCATGACCCGGCTGGGGACTATGCGTCATCATGTCCCCCCAGTCTAGTTGTTACAGCCGTAGGTGTAACCTCTAGACTATCAAGATGCTCCCTGGACGTACCAACAAAGATCCTTAGGGAATGATAATTTGTCCAAAAATTTGTTTCGGCCGCACGTGGCAACCTGACTTAGGAATTTTATTCCAATGACACCTCAGCCGCACGTGACGACCGAGACAAATTAAATGTATCATTGAAATTGGGTCTTACGTAAGACCGCATATCCCGACATAAATGACTGTTCACCTGCCACTTGACTGACAAAGTGCAAAAAGTCAGAACCTCGAGCGGCGTAAACTTCTGAGTTAGAAGTGACCCGTGGGTCCCACCTGACTTTTCACTTGCCACTTGCACCCTAACCACACGATTAAGGATAGTGGCAAACACGTGTCACGCATCCAACAGACCATGACCCACAAGGCAACCCTATAAAAAAGCCACCCCTACGGCTGTGTGAAACACACAGTCTTTTTCTCGATTTCTGCCATTAATGCTTTTCTTCTTAGCTTCACTTACTCACGCACGGATCCCCTCCTCCGCAGGTTAGAATACCACGTCCTTAACTTTTTATTTAGTAATGGCCCAAAGAAACAACCCCACAATTGGATCTGTGCTCAATGTAATGACCCAGGAGCAACTAGATCGTCTTTGTACCAATTACTTCATCCCTACCATCCTACACCCCTCTCTCCCTAGTGCCGGAGACCTCATAACTGAGGCTCCGCGGGGAAAGATTGGCCAATATACTCGCCTTTTTGATGCGGCCAACTACCACATTCCTTTCACTCGTTTCCTGATAGATCTATTAGGGTATTATTATGTACATATTAGCCAGCTGCACTGTATAGGCGCATGTAAGATAAGTCAATTCGAAATTCTTTGTCGCGCTAGAAGAATCCCCCCAACCGTAGAACTATTCCGGCTATTTTACACCCCCAGCATAGTAAATGGTTGGCTATCTTTTAAGAAACGATCTCCCAACAGCCCCCAGTCCCATAATAAGCCCATGGACTCATTGAAAAACAGGTATGACCATTACTTTTTCATTGTCTCGATAGTGTGGCCGGCCGATTATGTCTTCAAGCATAGGTTACCTCATGACCCCCTTCCGCACGCCAATACATATAATCCCCAACATTACCGAGAAATAGACCTTAACAGAACAGGATTCCATAGAAACCTCCTCGAGTCATTCCTCTGTTTTCTAGGGATTAGCCGCAACTATTTCAGCTCTTCCAACAGATATCCTGTGTTTTGGAGAAGGCATGGTGAAGGTAGGTTAGCATCCGTATCTCAAAAGACGCATACAATTATCTTTTAATGCCTAACATATTTCTTTTATCGTGGCAGAAATTAACTTCTTTGGACTCCTACGTCAAGGCGACTCAAAGCTTGTACCAGAGGGATCCCGTCCTAGACGTGAGAACGAGCTACCTCTCCTTGAGCATACCCGAAATGTGATGGTTGCCCTGTAGGCCGTGTCGGACCCCCACTCAGATGAAGAGGAAACAACGCTCCTGAGAACCCTACTCGACTTTGACAATGAGGACGGTGATAACATGTTGCTTGAAGAAGATGCCGGGCCCTCCTCGCCGCCTAAGACTGCCACCCCCGCATACGAGGAGAAGCAAGGAGACAACATTGAGAGGACCACCTCCAGTCTTCGCCAAATGTTGGGCGATGACGAGGAGGAGATGCAGAAATTCAATGAAGAAGAAGACGAGGGAGCAGAAAAAGAACTTGAAGAGGAGGTTGAAGAAGCAGCAGCCCAGCCCGCCCCTAAGCGTACCCGCAGAAAAAACAAGCGGGTGAGAAGAGTCGCCCCGGCCGAGGTTGGTGAACATAATGCCCCCCCAAAAAAAACTTTGCGAGGACCACCCCCTTTATCAATCTGTTGGGAGCACCACCCAGGCCTCCGAGACAGTGCGGGCTGCACATGTGGATCCAGTTACTCAAGTTCCCCCGACTGCATCCGAACTAGCAGGGAATAACATGTAAGGCTACATCTTACTTAAGTAAGAACCACGACTTTCCTTTAATCAATACTTGATCTTTACAAAAATGTTTGTTTTGCAGAGATAAACAAGCGGGTGCCGCGCCTCCACCCGATGCCCAGAAAGAGAAGGGAAAAGAGAAGGAAGTGGAGAGAGAACCTATGCTTCATACAACCGCAACAAGATCGGGCACTGCATTCGAAGAAGGTACCCCCACAGCTTCCCAAGACATCCCAAGGTCCGGCCTCCCTCAATCGTTCAATCCTGTTTGGAATAGTACTACTGCGTCACGGATGAGATATGCCGAGGAGTGCCGTGAGTACCTCAATAACTGCATCCCACCAGGTTTGGTGCGAGACGTGAATGTACTAAGCCATGCTGACCTGGTGGATGAGTACAACGGCGCCCTGGTGCATCAAATGGCAATGGGTACTTCGATGAGGGTAAGATTTGAAGCCGCGCTAGGGCATGTAGAGTCCCTCAAGAGGAAAGTTAGGCGAAGGGAAAGGATGATCGAGGAGAATGAAGCCCAAATTGCTGCCCTCCAATCCCAGCTTGCCACCGTCGAGGCGACCGTGAAAGAACAATCAGCCACGCTAATGCTCATGACCAGCAGGTAGCCGAGCTTGAGGCAAAACTCGAGGCCGTAACAACCAAGGTACATATTCACGCCGTATCACTCCTATTCCATAATAATCACCATTATAACAAGTAATGTATCTCATATAGGTGACCGCAGCAGAAGCGTCGGCCAAGTCCTCCTCCAACCAAGTATCCATGCTCACCAAAAGACATGAGGATGCCCATACGATGATCCAAGGCAGGGAAGGGGAGCTTGCTCATGAGAGGGCCACGACCGAACAGCTGAGGGAGGCGTCTGCCCAAAAAGATGTGCTAACAAATGCCCTTACCATCGATCGTGACGACGTGGTAGCCCCCAACTACTAGCAGCCATTGCCAGTCGTAGGTGGATGGTGGGTCACGGGGCACGTCTAGCCGTTACCAAGGTGTTGGAAGCCCCCAAATTTGTTCAATAGTTTGCTAGCCTTGTGTCAGATGGCATTGATCACGGCCGCCATGAAGGAATGGTCAAGGCCGCAGAGCTAATCAGGTAGAAGGAAAACTTCACCAAACATGCCTTCTTCAACACCGAAGCTGCTAACAAGATGACTGCTTCCATGGCCGCAATGCGAGATCTACCTTACCCATTCTTGGCTGAGCTGGAAGCCACAAAGGATGCATCAAACATGGAGATCATGGAAAAGCTTAGTCTTGGTGCGTTCTCTCAAGATTAGGGTCATTCCCGGGCTTCCTTCACTCCCTCGCCCAGCCACCTCACACTTCCTATTTATGAGGACGTGAGCAGGCTCGTAATTGATGGGGAACCATTAAGCGGGGTGCTGGAGAGGAATGCGGCTCAAGCCTTGGAGCGAAAGGAGCGCGGTGAGATATTGCCTTGCCTGGCTGAAGAACAATGGGAGATAGGTAGGTTTCTCCCCTCCCCCCATGTAGGGTGCCCCTAATTTGTTATCTATATCAGAAAATTTGGTTTGTAACCTTTAAACATTTGTCCGTGGATGTCCACAGTACCTTATGATTGTAAACATTTATTTTGCTATGTATAAGTCCGTGCGTAGGTATGACAATTTTTGTTTTGGAAACTTGTCTATATTTTTAGATATCATGTATCTGTGTCGCATGACATGTCACGTCTTACCCAAAATATAACAAAGTCTATACATTACTAGACGTGCGGCGTGCGTCTTTACCATGCAAAGCACTACGTGAGCGCGGAATATGGAAACTTATCACAACGTCTTGTGAATAAGGTGTCTAGTAAGGATACATGATCCGCGTCACTAGGGTTTCATCCCTCTTATGTGACAAGTTGAATTATTAGGTTCACTTAATCCGCTTACCCCATCTAGAGGCGTATTGTACATGTACGGTATTGAATGAATGCATATGAATAAGACATGGCACATTATAATAATAATTAAATTCATACGACTATAAAAAAATCCTAAGAAAAATAATTTGCACAAAACAAGCCGTGGACCTAGCTAGGTCCCACGGCATTTTATTAGAACGTTTACATTTTTTGTTTTAACAAGAATGGGAAGTCCTAAAAAACAAAAAAGAATCTAGACAAAACATAAGAAACAAAACAGGTAGGGCACATGGATCTTCATTAAAGCCAGATAGAGCGAAGTATCCATGCGGAAGCCGTAGCTTTCAAAGATAGCACCTTTTGAGATTGGATATGTTCCATGTGCGTTCTAGATTGCAGCCATCCATGTCAGGTAACTTGTACGCACCTCGTCCCAAGGCTTCCATGACCTCATACGGTCCTTCCCACTTAGGGCCCAGCTTTCCTGTATTCTCCGCTCGACTTGCTTCGTTAGCACGATAGACATAATCTCCCGGTCGGAAAGAAACACCTTTAACCTTGGCGTCATAATAAGCCTTCATTTTAGCCTTGAACTTGGCCTCATTGATGGCTGCTATCTCCCTTTTTTCTGCCAATAAATCCAGCTTGATCCGTAGTTGCTCGTCGTTCGTGACGACGTTAACCTCCGTTATGCGGATGGTAGGCATTCCTATTTCTGCTGTTATAACAGCTTCAGTGCCGTAGGCCAATGCGAATAGAGTGTCCCCGTTGGCTGTTTTGATCATAGTCCTATGCGCCCATAGAACGTGTGGTAGTTCATCCACCCATTTGGCACTTCGTTCCTCCAAGCCTGCCTTGATGCCGTTTCCCAAGCTCCTATTTGCTCGTTCCACAAGGCCATTTGTCTGCGGGTGCTTAACAGACGCGAAGCGCCGTTTGATATTCAATGATGCGCACCAGTCCTTGAATGGATTATCTGCGAACTGTTTCCCGTTGTCCGAGATGATTTCTCCTGGTAAGCCAAAACGGCATACGATGTTCTCCCAAACAAACTTTTTAACTTGTTTGCCTGTGATGGATTTGACTGCCTTGGCCTCTATCCAACGTGTAAAGTAGTCCATTGCGACAATCAAGAACTTAACTCCCCCTGCAGCTACAGGAAATGGTCCTGCGATGTCGATTCCCCACTTATAGAATGGCCATGGGGATGTAATAGGTGTAAGCTCCTGCTGCGGATGTTGCGGCACTGGTCTATGCACTTGCCAATCACTTCACTTACGAATCATGTCGCGTGCGTCCCTGTGCATCGTAGGCCAATAATATCCTGTGCGTAGGGCTCGAGCTACCACGGATCGTGGACCTGCGTGCATGCCGCATAATCCTTCATGTATCTCACTGATCACATAAGTGGCCTGACGTGGTCCAACACACCGCAACCACGCCTGCAAAAAAGAGCGCTTATAAAGGATACCTTCTCGAAGCTCGAAGTGCTGCGACTTCCTTCTGATGCGCCGTGCCGCTTTTTCATCGTCCGGAAGGGTTTCCTTAGTCAAATAGTTGACGATCGGGGTCATCCATGTAGGTCCATCCTCCTCAACTATAGTAGCGACCTCCCCTTCTGTTATAGACTTTTCCTTGAGTATTTCCACCAAGACTTGCTTGGATAAGTGGGCGAAACTTGTAGACGCGATCTTGCTAAGAGCGTCCTCCTTCTTGTTCTCACCTCTTGGTACCTGCTTGATAGAAAACTTGTTGATAGCCGCGATGAGTGACTTGACTTTCTCCAAGTATCGGACCATGTTATCCTCCTTAGCTACATATCCACCTAGAATGTGGTTCTCGACAAGCCGTGAGTCCACGTAGGCCTCAAGGTTGCGGACTCCCATTCTAGCGGCGATTTTCAAACCCGCAATTAATGCTTCATATTCCGCCTCATTGTTGGTGGCTGTGAACTCAAAGCGAAGGGCGTACGTAAACTCTATTCATTCCGGTTTCGTAAGGATGAGACCAGCTCCTGACCCATCCGTACACGAAGATCCGTCCGTGAATAACACCCATGGTTCTGCTGGAGTTTCGTCTTGTTTTACGATTGGTCCTTCTTCATCCGGCTTCTCTACCAAGAAATCCGCCAAGATTTGGCCTTTAACAGCCGTCCTTGGCCTATAAGATATGTTGTGTTCTCCCAATAGAATGCTCCACTTTTGTTGCCTACCTGCCACATCCGGTCTAGACATGACTTGTTTTATTGGTTGGTCAGTAATGACTACAATTGGGTGCGCCTGAAAGTATCGGCGCAACCGTTTTGTAGCAAATACTAGTGCCAAAACCAACTTTTCCATAGAGGAGTAATTAAACTCCAGCCCTTGTAATGTTCTACTTATGAAGTAGACCGGAGTTTGTACTGTGTCCCTATCCGTCATGAGTACCGCACTTATTGCTCCATGTGTGGCTGATAGATACATAATGAGCTCCTCCTTTGGCCGGGGAGCTACTAGCATGGGGAGAGATGCGAGGTGTCGTTTGAGTTGACCAAAGGCTTCCTTAGCTTCCTTTGTCCACCGGAAGTCTCCCTTCTTAATACATTCCTTGAGTGTTTTGAATAGGGGGAGTGACTTCTCTGCAGACTTTGATAAGAACCTATTTAGCCCGACCAGCTTCCCATTTAAGGACTGCACCTCTTTTCGTGTCTGAGGGGATGGTAGCTGTATTACTGCGTCCGTTTTTTCTGGGCAAGGTTTTATGCCATTTGGATTAATCATATATCCAAGGAACATTCCCTCCGTTGCCCCAAACGTGCATTTCTTTGGGTTTAGCTTCATATTAATCCTCCTCAATGTGTCAAACGTCTCTTGGACATCCCGGAGAAGTGCATCCTCCGTATGACTTTTTATGACTAAGTCATCCACATAGACCTCCATGTTGCGGCCTATCTGTGAGTCAAAGGCTTTGTCCACAAGCCGCTGGTATGTAGCTTCGGCGTTCTTTAGTCCAAATGGCATTTTTGTATAACAGTATACTCCTTGACTAGTATGGAATGCCGTCTTCTTTGCGTCCTCTTCCGCCATCTGGATCTGGTGGTATCCTTTAAATGCGTCTAAGATGCACTTAAAGGTATATCCACATAGATATTCCACCTTCCAGTCAATCTCCTGTAATGGGTAACAATCCTGTGGACAGGCTTTGTTCAGATCCGTGAAATCCACACACATGCGCCAACTTCCGTCATGCTTTTTGACCATGATTGGATTGGATAACCACTCGTGGTAGTATACCTCCCGCATGATACATGCGTCCACTAGTTTCCGTACCTCATCCAGTATCACTCAGTTGCGTTCAGGTGCCTGACCGCGCTTCTTTTTGTGACAATCTAATATTTTCAGGTAGTGAATTATTTTCTCATATAATATTTTGAAACTTATTTTGTGTTGGTTGATGAACTCACAATTTACGGATTTAAATTTGGGCTTACGTGCATAATTTAGCATCCTTTACGACTAAACCGGAAACCTTAGGATTACGTATTTACGTTTTTGAACTCCGTTTTTAATGAGACAATTTTTATTAGATTCGTTTTGTGCCGTTGATTCATAATTTATAAAAACGTTTTTCGTAAAACGACCCGAGGGCACGCAAATCGAGGAAACTAGAATCGAGGAATACCCGAAAATTAGCGGGATGGGACAAAATAATTTATCCCACCCCACTATACAAGGGACGGCCCAAACTAGACACCACATCAAAGATGTGGCATCTTTTTAACTCTTAGCTTACAAGTGTAAGCTTAGCCTTACACTTAAGCTACTTCAACCACAAAACCATCTAACTTTCTCATAACCACAATTTCTCTCACGCAAACAACTCTCAAACTCTCTCAACTCTCTACTATTTCCGTCCCACTCTACCACCATACACCACCATTTGATCTTTTCTAGCCACAAGATACTTGTTATCTAGCTATATTATGGAGTAACCTTGAAGCCTTGATTGCTTGGTGGCCATTTTAACAACAAAAGAGGTGATTTGCTTGTGTCTTAGGGCTAATTTCTCAACAAACTTTCTTGGTGTTTGATGATCTTGGAGATATATTTGGTGTTCATCAAGTTGTTGTCTTCCAAAAACAAGATATACTCTTGGTTGGTAAAGAAGATCATCCTTTCCATTTCTCTTGTTATTTTTGTAAAAATCGAATGTATTTTCTTTCTTTTTGTATATGTATATGATGAATATATGATGATAAAAATGTTGTGTGGGTATCAAGTGTTGATAAATATGCTTAAAAAGATTAATAACCATAAGAAACAAGGCTAAAATCATGCTTAATTTGTTCGCTGTATAAAAACAGTAAGTAACCAAAACTAAAACTGATAAAATTACATGGTGGAATCCATTTACAGTAAGTATAAGATGTCATACACATGTGAGAGTTGGCCATGCAATGGACTCATTAAAATGAGTGAGATATGATCAAAACAAGATGAGTGTGCTAATCTGAATAGTCTGTTTTGTAGGGACTGTTAAGAATCGTTAAACATAAAACGAGCAGTAGCTATAACTAACTTATTTGTAGCACATAATATGAAGTTCATGCCATCCAAAAATGAGTTTCTAATTCATTGTAGAACTCTAGATATGATAAAAATGGTGAAGATGAAACTAAAAATCAGATTTTGAAGAATTAATGTTTAATACTATTATATAAGCACTCAAATTATATAGTATAAAATGTGAAATTAAAACCCACTAACTTATGAATTTCATTTATATAAATATGTATAAGGTTAAATAAATCGACAATTTATAAAAATGGTAGTTGAATAATATTTATAAGTTATAAAAACTATAAACATGATTTTTACGACTTTTTCGGCTATTACCGTAAAATTAACGTTTTTCACCAATTAAAACTTAGACGATCAAACCCGTCTAATGTAAAGTTTTTAAGAGTCATATACTGATATATAAGTATCTAATACAAGTAAAAACCGATAAAACCCGAACTATAGGACATACGGACATTAACGAGCTAAGTTAGCATATTGGACTAAATAAGTTAAACACTTATAAAAAGTAATTATTGGGCTTAAACCATTTGGGCCCAACATGTAAAGTATAAATACTGATAATACAAGTATAAAATGGACTAATACAGGTTAAAGAACTTATAATAAGCTTATTGGCCTTAAAACATGTAAATAGGTAAAACTAGTAAAAAGTTACCAATACAAAAACACTAAAATGAGTAAACAAGGATATATAAACCCACTTGATCATCATCATATGTACAAAATCATCATATGTATATTTGTTATTTTGATAAAGTCATTGGACAAAAGTCTAAGACCGATTATTATTTATATAGGTTTCCGTGACTGAAGCACGCCCGTAGCCGATAATCCGCCTTTCATTATCAACGTGAGTTCATAGCCTCACACTATTTTAAATGTTTTATAAAATGATTTGTAAACCCGCGAGGGAGATAACATGCTAGTTTTTGATAAAATAGAACACAAGTAGTCCCGATGGTATGCTTAATGATATGGACCCGAATGATGCTATGACCCTATAAACGAGATAAAAAGGATTATTAGTAGTTAGGTTATGTCACTAAAAGTCTCATTAGCATGAATTGTGAACTACCAGGATTTGGTAGACGCTTATGCATATGATAGTACTATTTGGGGACGATCACCCCAGTTCGCACCTTGACGTTTGATCCCCGTCGTACCACATTGATTGGTAAGCAAATTTATGTATGAGAAGATTTACATAGCGTGATTTTTGTGACGACACGCTAACTTAGATGGGAAAATTGTTTGTCGGGTTCGCGGTTCGGTATTTTGATAGTAAGGTAACAATGTCATGTGGCTAATAATAATCCAAATGAATTCAAATGTAATCCAATAACGATGCTAATAACGATAATAATATTACCTATAATGGTAATATTGAGGGTATGGTCTCATGGACGGTTTAAGATGTATGCTTGATTTATATATTGCCTGACTAGCAATACGAGGACTTACTTCTGATATTATACTTGTTTTCTGATTTCAACGATTGTTTTATATAACGGTTTTATTAAACTCTATGAATTTACTCGGCATTCGCTGATATGATTTTTGCATGTTTTTATCTCAGGTGCTTGAAGGTAATCCGGATGGAGATCGACTCTGATGGCCCACAAAATATTAAAAATGTTCATTCGATCTATGTTTTGTAAACTTAATGACCTGTATAATTTGGGACCTGTTGTACACTTTAAAACTTTAAATCGAATGAATGTATGTTGAACCTTGTATAACCACTTTTATGTGTTGTCTATGATTGGAGTTATTGTGCTATTCTGTAACACTCTAAAAGACCCTTCCGCTGTACCGATACGAAAATTGAGAGTGTTACAGTTTGGTTTCAGAGCTCTCGTTATAGAGAACAAAAGATTTTAAAAACCAAGGTTTTGAACAAAACTTTTCAAAATCTTTTAACTATGAACATTTGAGAAAATATTTGAAAAATCTTTTGACTATAACGGTGCCAAAGATCTCCGACGTTACCAACAAGCCCTATTGAGAAGATATATATTTTGATATATATAATCTAATTTATATATATGTATATATCGTGATTTTAGTATGTAATTGTTTAATAAGTATGCTATCCTAATACGAGATATATATATAAATACAGATTGTCATGGCTGACCCTAATATTCCTGTAGAGAACCATGCTATTCCCGAACCTAATGTAGATGATGATACTTATTTAGACTTAGTAGATTATGATATGGTTGATGAGGAGGAACCATTTGAGGATCCCGAGCCCGAGATAGGACTAGGAGAACAGATTGCCCCTCAGGTTGATATGGTAGAAAATGAGATTGATAATGTTGATATTGAGAATGATGATGATGAGATTGGGTTAGATAATTTAGATGATGACATTGATGACGAGGATGTCGAGGAGGATATAGGAATAGACGATGAGGTTGATGATGATGAGGAAGCCGAGCTTATTTACCCTTATGATGTTCCAGAGGGCGAGCCTTTACCCCCACCAGTTTATTTGTCTGATTCGAAGGTTGAGCTACCTTGGGATGAAATGTCTGAATCGTCTGAATCTGATTCTGAATCAGAAGAGGATGAGGATGATAATGCACCTGACGGTACTGATGGTATTGTTACTCGTAGACGTGTGATAAGAGAGTCGTATAGTACTCGAGAGGCTACTTATATTGATGGTCTTGCACCATGGGCCTTGAGACGTGATCTAGATGCTCCCGTGCTCAGAGTAGTATGACAGAGATTGGATTAGGTGTTGTTCAGACTCATTTTGCTTATTTGGAGTCGAAGACTAAGGTTGGTGAGAAAGAGCGGGAATTGCTTAGTTTGGATTTGACTGATGTAGAGCGTGGTTTGAATGAGGCTTTTAGGAGGTTATCAGTGTTAGAAAGTGGTGAGTTTGCTGCTATGAAGAAAAAGGTGAATTCTATGGAGATTCAGTTGAATGTAGGTCATGGGATGCGTGAGAAAGCTAAAAAGGAGTTGAATATATTCGTGGGTTGGAATAGTAGATTTTATGCTGACATGGTTGAAAGAGGAGTGATCCGTAAGCGCCCAGCTGAAGATGTGTCTAGTGATCGTCCGACAAAGATACAGAAGACGATGGATGATTGACCATGTGGCGGTTCTCAGTAGACCAGTCTGTATTTAGTAGTGACCTTTTATCTTTTGTACTTTTGTAGCTTTGACTGAACCGACTTGTTAGTAGTAGACCTGGCACGAATTTTGAGTATGTATAGTGCTAGAAACTTTGATATGGGATGTAACTAAGACAATGCTTTTGTTTCAAATCGAATGAAATATGTATCTTGTCTTGAATTCCATATTGTGCCTTGTTTGTATCTTGATTATGAATTCAATCCATATTATATGAATCCTTTGTTAGGTGAATGCTTAATACTTTGAAATTGTGAAATCATAGAACTATGCCGCCTAAGAAAGCTGTGACTGAGGATGATGTACGTAGGATTATTACAGAGCAAGTTATCGCATCTATGATTGAATTTATGGCAAATGCTAGAAATGAAGATGGCGGTAGTGGAGCTGCCGGTAGTGGAGCTGGCGGTAGTGGAACTGGCGGTAGTGGAGCTGGCGGTAGTGGAATTGGCGGTACTAATGTGAATGTGAATGCTAATAATGTGAATGCTAATGCTGGAGGAAATGTAGGAGGACTTGGAACTAATGCACCTGAAGTTGGTGGCTGTACTTATGTGACGTTCATGAAGTGTGAACCTCTACGTTTTAATGGAACTGAAGGTGTTGTAGGATTAAGCCTGTGGATTGAGAAGATTGAGTCGGTGTTTCGAATTAGTAAGTGTAAGGAGAAAGATAAGGTGACTTTTGCTATGGCTACTCTTAAAGTTCGTGCGTTGACTTGATGGAACGGGAGAATTGCTTTCATGGGTATTGATGCTGCTAATGCTACTCCTTGGGCTGAAATTAAGATGTGGACGACTTTGGAATTTTGTCCTCGTAGTGTGATCATTAGGTTAGAACAAGAGTTGATTCATCTGAGAATGAAAGGTGTGGACATTGATAGTTACACAAACCGATTCCATGAGTTGGCCTTGCTATGTCCTCGATTGGTGGAACCCGAAGAGATCCAAATTGAGCAATATATTAAAGGGTTGACCAAGAATATCCAGGGGGACGTGACATCATCTAAACCACTGACCATTGATGATGCTGTTCGAATGGCTTACCAACTCATTGGACAGATAATTCAAGATAGGGAAGATGAAGCCCGTGTTGGTGAGAAAAGAAAGGGAGACGGTGATCGTGTAGATAGAGGTGATAATAGGAAGAATTTCAATCGCCATCAGAACCAGAGAAAGGGGAATGCAAATGCTCTTACCAACAACACACCGCGCAACGATGATAGATGTCCTAAGTGTGGCAACAAGAGGCATGCTGGCGACTGCTGGAAGTGCCGAAATTACGGAAAGCTTGGACACAAGGTTGAAAGGTGTAAGAAGGGAACCATTTGCTTCAACAGTAATGAGGAAGGTCATAGGAAATCGGAGTGCCCCAAGTTGAAAGTGATTGTACCTGGAAGAAACCCCCAGGGTGGTGTCTATCAACTTGGAATAATTAAGGTGAAGAAAGAGGATCCGAATGTCGTTACCGGTACGTCTTTACTCAACAATCATTATGCTGTTGCTTTATTTGATTCGGGTGCTGATAGGAGCTTTGTATCCACTAAATTTAGTGCCCTTATTGACATTGAACCTGTTGAGATACATACCAGTTACGAGGTGGAATTGGCTGATGGTAAATTAGTGAAAACTAATAAGCTATTAGAAGGATGCTCTCTAAATCTCTTAAACTATTCCTTTCCGATTGATTTGATGTTGATAGAATTAGGTAGTTTTGATATTATTATTGGTATGGATTGGTTGTCGTTGAATAATGCTACTATTTTATGTGGAAAGAAGAAGGTTAAGATTCCTCTTAGGAATACGACGTTTTTAATTGATGGTAATCGAGGTGAATCCCGTTTGAAAATCGTTTCATGTATTAAAGTCCAAAAGTACATCAGGAACGGTTATGAGTTATTCTTTGTTCAAGTGACCGGGAATGAGTCTAGGGAGAAACGATTGGAAGATGTACCTATTATTTGTGAATTTCCTGAGGTATTTCCTAAAGATTTACCCGGACTTCCACCGATAAGGCAAGTAGAGTTTTGAATCGATTTAATTCCTGGTGCTGCACTGGTGGCACGTGCGCCATACCGATTAACCCCTTCTGAATTAAAGGAGTTATCTGAGCAACTTAAGGAGTTGTCTGATAAAGGTTTTATTCGACCGATCTCGTCGCCTTGCGGAGCTCCAGTCTTGTTCGTTAAGAAGAAGGGTGGATCTTTCCGTATGTGCATTGACTATAGGGAACTAAATAAGTTGACAATTAAAAATCGATATCCTTTACCTAGGATTGATGATTTGTTTGATCAACTACAAGGATCTAGTGTGTATTCTAAGATAGATTTGCGATCAGGATATCACCAACTTCGCGTCCGTGAAGAAGATATTCCTAAAACTGCATTTAGAACTCGTTATGGACACTATGAATTTCAAGTAATGCCATTTGGGTTAACTAACGCACCTGCGGTTTTTATGGATTTAATGAATCGAGTGTGCAAGCCCTACTTGGATAAATTTGTGATTGTGTTTATTGACGATATTCTAATCTATTCTAAGAATGAAGATGAACGTAGAGAACATTTAAGGATTATTTTGAATTTGTTAAAGGATGAAAAGTTGTATGCTAAGTTTTCAAAATGTGATTTTTGGTTAGATTCTGTGTAATTTCTTGGTCATGTGATTAACAAAGATGGAATTCATGTTGATCCTGCAAAGGTTGAAGCCATTAAGAATTGGTCTGCACCGACAACGCCAACGGAAGTGCGACAGTTCTTAGGATTGGTTGGCTATTATAGGCGATTCATTAAAGAATTTTCTTTGTAGCTAAACCCTTGACTAAGCTTACCCAGAAGAATAAACCTTTCGTTTGGGGAAGTGATGAAGATGGAGCATTTCAGACATTGAAGCAAAAATTATGTAGTGTGCCAATTTTATCATTACCCGACAGGAGTGAAGATTTTGTAGTGTATTGTGATGCATCTCTTAGAGGCTATGGAGCTGTTTTGATGCAGCCAAAGAAAGTGATAGCTTATGCTTCTAGGCAATTAAGGAAGAAAGAGGAGAATTATACTACTCCTGATCTTGAGTTAGGAGCTGTAGTCTTTGCTCTTAGGTTGTGGAGACATTATCTGTATGGCACCAAGTGTACGGTATTCACCGATCACAAAAGCTTACAGTATATTCTCGATCAGAAGGAATTGAACATGAGGCAACGAAGATGGATAGAATTGTTAAGTGATTATGATTGTGATATAAAATATCACCCAGGAAAAGCGAATGTTGTTGCCGATGCATTAAGCAGGAAAGATAGAGAGCCTATCAGGGTACGTTCTCTAGTCTTGACTGTGCACAATAATTTGCCTGAGCAAATTAGAAATGCGCAAATAGAAGCTTGTAAGAAAGAAAATTTTGTTAATGAAGGGTTCGGAGGAGAAGGAGATCCTTTAAAGGTTAGAGCTGATGGAGTGAAATGCTTAAGAGGTCGTATGTGGGTACCTATGTTTGGAGGCTTAAGAGCCTTGATTATGTTAGATTCCCATAAATCTAAGTATTCCATTCATCCGGGATCTGATAAGATGTACCATGATTTGAAGAAGTTGTACTGGTGGCCGAATATGAAAGCTGATATTGCTATGTATGTTCTTCAATGCTTGACTTGTGCTAGAGTCAAAGCGGAACATCAAAAGCCATCAGGACTAATTCAACAACCAAAGATTCCTGAATGGAAGTGAGAGCGAATTACAATGGACTTTATCACCAAGGTTCCTAGAACATCATCTGGAAACAACTCGATTTGGGTTATTGTCGACAGACTGACCAAATCAGCACACTTCATTTCGGTTAAAGAGCAGTTCTCACTGGAGAAGCTGACTCGTATATACCTTGAGAATGTTGTATGCAAGCATGGAGTGCCTGTATCGATCATTTCAGATCGAGATCCTAGATTCGCATCGAATTTTTGGAAATCTCTCCAAAGATCTTTGGGAACGAATCTCGACATGAGCACTTCTTATCACCCCCAGACTGATGGGCAGAGTGAAAGGACGATACAAACACTAGAAGATATGTTGAGAGCTTGTGTGTTAGATTTTGGTAAGAATTGGGATAAACATTTGTCGTTGGCAGAGTTTTCGTATAACAATAGTTACCATTCTAGTATTAAGGCTGCACCATTTGAAGCTTTGTATGGTAGGAAGTGTAGATATCCTGTATGTTGGAGTGAAGTTGGGGATACCAAGCTCACGGGACCGGAATTGATCCGGGAGACAACGGAGATGATAGTTCAGATTAAGAATAGGTTGTTGACTGCCCGTAGTAGACAAAAAAGTTACGCGGATGTGCGGCGGAAGCCGATGGAGTTTAAAGTGGGTGACCGAGTAATGTTGAAAGTAACGCCATGGAAAGGCGTTATAAGATTTGGAAAGCGAGGAAAATTGAATCCCCGTTATATTGGACCCTTTAAGATTTTATCTAGAGTAGGTCCGGTGGCTTACAAACTAGAGTTACCCCCAGAACTTCATAATGTTCACAACACATTCCATGTATCTAATCTAAAGAAATGTCTAGTAGTGAGTGATGAGAAAATTTCGTTGGATAAGGTTCGAATAGATGGGAAGTTGCATTTTATCGAAGAACCCGTAGAGGTTATGGATCGTGAGGTAAAGCAACTGAAACAAAGTCGGATACCTATTGTCAAGATCCGATGGAATTCAAAGCATGGACCGGAATATACTTGGGAACGAGAGGACAAAATGTGGAAGAAATATCCGCACCTCTTCGATTTCAATAAGAAACGGACATCAAAATGAAATGGATCACGAGGACGTTGATCCCTTTTGGGAGGAAAAGCTGTGACAATCTAACATTTTTAGGTAGTGAATTATTTTCTCGTATATTATTTTTAAACTTATTTTGTGTTGGTTGATGAACTCACAATTTACGGATTTAAATTTGGGCTTACGTGCATCATTTAGCGTCCTTTACGACTAAACCGGAAACCTTAGGATTACGTATTTATTTTTTTGAACTCCGTTTTTGATGAGACAATTTTTATTAGATTCGTTTTGTGCCGTTGATTCATAATTTATAAAAACGTTTTTCGTAAAACGACCCGAGGGCACGCAAATCGAGGAAACTAGAATCGAGGAATACCCGTAAATTAGCGGGATGGGACAAAATAATTTATCCCACCCCACTATACAAGGGACGGCCCAAACTAGACACCACATCAAAGATGTGGCATCTTTTTAACTCTTAGCTTACAAGTGTAAGCTTAGCCTTACACTTAAGCTACTTCAACCACAAAACCATCTAACTTTCTCATTACCACCATTTCTCTCATGCAAACAACTCTCAAACTCTCTCAACTCTCTACCATTGCCGTCCCACTCTACCACCATACACCACCATTTGATCTTTTCTAGCCACAAGATACTTGTTATCTAGCTATATTATGGAGTAACCTTGAAGCCTTGATTGCTTGGTGGCCATTTTAACAACAAAGGAGGTGATTTGCTTGTGTCGTAGGGCTAAATTCTCAACAAACTTTCTTGGTGTTTGATGATGTTGGAGATATATTTGGTGTTCATCAAGTTGTTGTCTTCCAAAAACAAGATATACTCTTGGTTGGTAAAGAAGATCATCCTTTCCATTTCTCTTGTTATTTTTGTAAAAGTCAAATGTATTTTCTTTCTTGTTTTATATGTATATGATGAATCTATGATGATAAAAATGTTGTGTGGGGATCAAGTGTTGATAAATATGCTTAAAAAGATTAATAACCATAAGAAACAAGGCTAAAATCATGCTTAATTTGTTGTCTGTATAAAAACAGTAAGTAACCAAAACTTAAACTGATAAAATTGCATGGTGGAATCCATTTACAGTAAGTATAAGATGTCATACACATGTGAGAGTTGGCCATGCAATGGAATCATCAAAATGAGTGAGATACGATCAAAACAAGATGAGTGTGCTAATCTGAATAGTCTGTTTTGTAGGGACTGTTAAGGATAGTTAAACATAAAATGAGCAGTAGCTATAGCTAACTTATTTGTAGCACATAATATGAAGTTCATGCCATCCAAAAATGAGCTTCAAATTCATTGTATAACTCTAGATATGATAAAAATGGTGAAGATGAAACTAAAAATCAGATTTTGAAGAATTAATGTTTAATACTATTATATAAGCACTCAAATTATATAGTATAAAATGTGAAATTAAAACCCACTAACTTATGAATTTCATTTATATAAATATGTATAAGGTTAAATAAATGGACAATTTATAAAAATGGTAGTTGAATAATATTTATAAGTTATAAAAACTATAAACATGATTTTTACGACTTTTTCGGCTATTACTGTAAAATTAATGTTTTTCGCCAATTAAAACATAGACGATCAAACCCGTCTAATGTAATGTTTTTAAAAGTCATATACTGATATATAAGTATCTAATACAACTAAAAACCGATAAAACCCGAACTATAGGACATACGGACATTAACGAGCTAAGTTAGCATATTGGACTAATAATTGGACTAAATAAGTTAAACACTTATAAAAAGTACTTATTGGGCTTAAACCATTTGGACCCAACATGTGACAATCCGTCACTTTATGGTTGATATTCTATTCTCAGATATTATTTCAAAACATTATTTTAATGTTATATTATGAACTCACTTATTTTTGGGAAGTAATTTGGATTTACGTCTTGAAGAAGCATCGACTACGTCTAAACCGGAGGATTCAACGTTACGTGCTTACGTTTACATACACCGTCTTTGGTGACAGTCCGACATTTCAGAAAATAAATTTATCCGCGAATATTATTTTGGAGTTTTAAATTTGTGTTGGTTCATAAACTCACAAATTTACGAGAAGAGATTAGGACTTACGATTTTAATTTAACGTCCTTTACGACTTAACCGGAAACCTTAGGATTACGTATTTACGTTTTTGAACTCCGTTTTTGATGAGACAATTTTTATTAGATTCGTTTTGTGCCGTTGATTCATAATTTATAAAAACATTTTTCGTAAAAAAACCTGAGGGCACTAGAATCGAGAAAACTAGAATCGAGGAATACCCGTAAATTAGTGGGATGAGACAAGATAAATCTTGCCCCACCCCACTAACATGGGACGGACAAACTATTGCCTCAACACATGAGGTGTCAAGTTTTTAAGCCTACTAGCAACACTTGTTGCTAAAGCTTATTTTGTAAGCCAACATTACCTCAAAACTACTAGCCATTACCACTTATTCATTTACCACTCATGCAAACAACACAATTTCCTCTCTACTCTCCCTTGTTGCGGTCCACTTTCACCATGAACCACCACCATTGATCAAAAATCAACCATGAAATCCTATGTTATTCTTGCACATGTTTTTGAAACCCTGTTGATTGGTGGTGAGTATAACATCCAAGGAGGAGTTTCCATGGATTCTTGGGGTTGATTTTCCACAAGGATTTTATGAAGATTGGTGGTCTTGAAAATGGTCTTGGTTATCCACAAGTTTCTCCATCAAAATCCATGTCCAAATCATAACCTACATCAACATGGTGGTATAAAGATTGTCCTCCTCATCCTCTTGTTATTTTGATTATGTAATCTTGTATTTCTTTTACTTATGTATATGTATATGATGATGAATGATGATTAAAAATATTGTGTGGAGATTTGGTGTTGATAAACATGCTTAAAAAGATGGACAAACTACATGTAAAATGGGTAAATCTTGTTTAAATGGTAGGCTGTATAAAAACAGTAACTAACCACATGTTAGACTGATAAAATGATGAAGTAGAATCAATTTACAGTAAGCTATGGGTCTTGTATACATGTGAGAGTTGGTCATGCAATGAAATCATTGTAATGAGTGAGATATGATCAAAACAAGTTTAAAGTACAAATCTGAGTTCACTATTTTGGACGATTTTTAGAAAATACTTAGAAGATGATTCAACAGTAGCTATAGTAGAGTTAAATGGAGCACATATCATGTAGTTTATGTAATAAAAATTTGAGCTTCTATCTCAATATAGAACTCTAGATATGACAGTTTTGGTGAAGATGAAAATAAAAATCAGATTTTGGAAATTAAAGTATAATAGTATTATATAAGCACTCAAATAAAAATAGTATAAAATGTAAATTAAAAACCCACTAACTTATATAATACATTTATATAAATATGTATAAGGATAAATAAGTGGAAATTTTATAAAAATGGTAACTTGTTAAGTTTTATAAGTTATAAAACTATAAGCATGATTTTTACGACTTTTTCGGCTAGTACCGTAAAATTAACGTTTTTGCTAAATAAAACTTAGACGGTTGGACCCGTCTAATGTAAACTTTATAAAACTCATATAATGATATATAAACATATATAACAAGTAAAAGTCGATAAAACCCGAACTATATAACATACGGACATTAACGGACTACGTTAACGTTATTGGACTAATAATACAACAAAATGGACTAAAACACTTATAAACTTATTTATTGGGCTTAACCCATTTGGGCCCAACATGTAAAGTGTAGATACTGATAATATAAGTATAACCTGGATTAATACAAGTTAAAGAACTTATAATAAGTTTATTGGACTTAGAACACATAAATAGGTAAAACTAGTAAACTAGTAAGAAGTTACCAATACGTAAACACTAAAATGAGTAAAAGAGAATATGTAAACCCACTGGATCATCATATATATAAAATCATCATATGTATACATAATTGTTATTTTTATGATGTCATTGGACATGAGTCTAAGACGAGTATTATTTGTCTAGGTTTCTGTGATTGAAGCACGTACCGTACGTCCGAATTGCCGATAACCCGCCTTCCCACATCAACGTGAGTTCATAGCCTCGCACTCTTTTAAATGTTTTTATGAAATGTTTTTTAAACCCGCGAGGGAGATAACATGTTAGTTTTTATAAAATAGGACACCATTTGTCCCGATTGTTTGTTTATTGATTTGGACCCGAATGATTGAATGACCCAATTGTATGACACGATAAATGATTAAAGGACCCGATAGATGAGATTAAATGGATTATTAAAGTTAGGTTATGTCACTAAAAGTCCCATTAGCATGAATTGTGAACTACCGGGATTTGGTAGACGCTTATGCATATAATAGTAATATTTGGGGACGATCACCCCAGTTCGCGCCTTGACGGTTGATCCCCGTCGTGCCACATTGATTGGTAAGCGAATTTATGTATGAGAAGATTTCCATAGCGTGACCTTTGTGACGACACGCTACTTTAGATGGGCAAATTGAGTATCGGGTTAGCTACCCGTTGTTGGTTTAGTAAGGTAACAATGTCATGCGGCTTATAATAATCCAACTAATGAAATACTACTAGACGCACCGAATTACGATGTATTGCCTGACTAGCAATACAGGGTCATACTATTCATATTATGTTCGTGTTTTGGTTTTATATAACCATATTCGTATAACGGTTTTTATTTAATATATACAACATCATAAGACGTATTGTATGATGCTTTTACGACATTGGCTCGTATAATGATTTTTAAGGCAAATGCCTATATTATGATTTTCGATAAGGATTTGTATTAAATGACTTTGGCTATTTTATGGCCTATTAAAATGATTTGTACAAAATGATTTTCAGTAATAATTTTATACTGATATTATATTGATGGATTTTATTAAACTCTATGAATTCACTCGGCGTTATCGCTGAACTTTTCTTTTAACATGTTTTATCTCAGGTACTTGAAGGTAATTCTCGGGAAGACAACAAGAATTCATGGCCCGCACCTAAATACTTATTTCCATTCAAATGCTTTGTAAAACCTGTATTAAATACAAATGACTTGGGACCTATGTAACTTTGATATTTATGAATGGAAATGCTTTATTATTAATACGACGCGACTTTTAAGCGTTGTCTATGATGTGAGTAATGTGCTATCCCGTAACACCAACTAGTCTTCCGCTGTACTGAGTTGTATAAATTTGGGGGTGTTACAGTTTGGTACCAGAGCTCTCGTTATAGAGAACGAAAGATTTTTAAAACCAAGGTTTTGAATAAAACATTTCAAAATCTTTTAACTATAAACATTTTTCTAAAAATGTCTAAAAATCTTGTGCCTATAACGGTGCCGAAGAATTCCCGAGTTACCGACAAGGCCAGACTGAGAAGTGTTATTTTAATATATATATAACTTGGATTATATATATATGATGTAATTTGATTAAATGATTGTTTGATGATTATTTTGATATTTATACGATGTAATTATACGACGTAGATTGTCACAAGGAACCCTAAATCCCCTAGTAAATTAATCGAAGCTATTCTCGTAGGAATTCTAGCTATCCTAGATCTAAACCAAGTTGTGGATATTTATGATCCCAACAAATGGTTAATATTCGTAGAAATATAGATATTAGTTGATTGTGAAATTGAAGAAGAATTGGTAAGATTAAATCCGATATCGATGTCATGACGATCTTTCCTTATAGAGTGGAGTTTGACAAAACGTTATCACCTAGAAAGATGCCATCTGATTCGTTATCACCCAATTCTTAAATTTGAAATCGAAAGGGTGAATGTTGCACTTGAGGCTGTTATTGGAACCATTACGCAAAAGCATCATGCCACTAGTACCTTTCCGAGAAGTCTTATTGAATGTGTGAGTCATCTCATGCTAGTGACTCATTTGATAATTGTTGTTGTAAGAGCTATAGGATTGGAAATTAAGTGTTGATTCATATCGAGCTTTTATTGCCCTTTTAAGGATTATGAATAAGGTTGAAAGTATTGGAGAATGAGGTAAGATATCGAATGGAGTATAAGTTGGTTGAAACTCGAATAAAGTAAAATTTAACCCATATGAAATATGAGATTGTTAAGAGAAAGTCGTTAGGTTCTGTGATTGAGTTATAAGGATTTAATTGATTGTAGGTTTGTGTTAAGGGTTGTTCCTAGACCATTGTCCAATGATGAGGATGCCTAGTGTCCAATAAATAAATTGAAGAAATCTTCTTCTGAATAGGGACCGATGGATCTTCCGGGACAGGTGGGACACCTAATGACTCTTGTAGATTAGTATTTGATGAGACTGCTTTTATACATAGTCTCATCGTCCAAATCGGGCTTAAAATGCATAAAATATCATTAAAACTGCCAAATATATGCTCGTGTTTGTTGCTTGTGTATTTTAGGTACGGATATTGAGGAAATGGCAAAAGATCACAAGAATCAGTCAATAACGAACACGGGAAACGAAGCCGCACAATGAACCGGGCCCAAGTCTGGAATTTCCAAAAATGACCTTGAAGAATTGAAGATTGGCAACATTGGTCCCTCATTTTTGAAGACTTGGCAATTTATACCCTTGCAAAACTCATAAAATGCATTGAGGTCCCTATATTATCAAGATTGTACAAGAACAGCCCTTGAAGAATGAAGAAAGTACATTTGAAGCCCTTGGAAAAAGTTTGTAAACATGTTGTACCAAAAATGACAACTTTGGCAAAGTTGGTATAAGTATAAAGGGGCGTTGATAGCTTTTAATACAAAGTGAAAGAACAAAAGGAGTTGAGGGGGCCAAACTGCCAAGACACCCAAACTCCTCCCATCCAATCATCCATCCACATCATCCTACTACACCAATCACTCCTCATCACCTCACTTCCCCATCCCAGTCACCCTTCCACTCACGGTTTATTTATTTAACCTGGGTCAAACCCCAGTCAACCATCCTTAATTTCCCTCTAAACACAACATTTGAAAAAACAAATACCCAAAATGGATTAAACCCCATCTGCTTATTTCCCACAAAACCCATAAACCTTAATCTCCAATTTCATCAAATCAAAGGGTTTTACCCTTAAACTCTCCAGAACCATAATTAAACTCACCCTAATCTTATCCCAACTCCCAAAAACCCATCACCCTCAACATGGAACCCACCCCAATGGTCCCCTGCTACTCCAAGACAAACATGGATAGCCTATCAACGCTCCAATACGATTTCTTCTTTCTAAAAATTTCAACCAACGTCCAAGATCACTTTACAACAGCTGGCTACATCAACATCATCACATGGACGATTTTGACCAAGAACTTCAAGGGCATTTAGGGCTTTTCAGCCATTAGGGTTTACACATTTTGTAATATTTTATTAGTTTTCTAGATTGTTCCTCTAGCTAGTATAAATGAGACGTATGTGTCTCATTTTAGAGTTGTTCTAGTTTTTAGCTTTCATCACTTGTAAACCTTTTTATTTAATATAAAAGTTTGGTATTTGAAGTCAAAGTAATTCCTTTTTATGATTTTTTATAGTTGGTGTGTGACTGAAAGATTGCTGAGTTCCAATTTTCATTTATAAACACTTTGTGTTTGTTTGTTTCAGTTTTTCAAAGGTTTTCAATTTGGTTCAAATTTCAGAAATCAAAGACTCCAAAGAAGTGAAAGTGGATTTGGAGTTTTGGATTTGTAAATTTGAGCTTGTTTTAAAACGTGTTCCAAGTTCAAGTTTCACAAGTTTGTGAAAATGTTTAAGAGAATTTTCAAAAATCAGAATTTGTATTTTGTGCTTGTTTCATTTTTTTTTCTTAGCAGGTTTTTGGAGTTTGTTTGTCCAAGAAATCTGCACAGGCCCGGGTCTGTTGGAGAAGGCAAAGCAGCCTTGGTTGGGCCTGGATGTAGGCCCAACAAGGTAGTCCCTTGTTTCATTTTTGATTTTCAGTTTTTAGTTTTCAAGTTTTATGGTTTATATGATTTGTATGCTAAGTGTTTAAGTGACTTTTATTTGGTTTGATAATGCTATATTAGGGTCTAATATGCATGATAGTAGCACTTTAAATCAGATTGGATGAGTTTTGTTTGAATTTTGTTTGAAAATTTGATTTTCAGTTTTTAAAAGGGGTGTTTGGATTAAGGTGCAAATCAGGGTAAAACATATAAGATTTGTTTAAAGCTTGTTTAGAATCACTCATAGGGTATTTAGAGGTTGTATGCTAGTGGTAGTTTTCAGTTTGGTAGAGTTTTAAACCATTTGCATGTTAAAACTTGGCCAAATAGCATAAAATCAGTTAAGTGTCCTGAGTGACTGTTTTGGTTGAAATTTGTGTTTGATTTTTGGTAAGATGTTTGTTTATAGGCCATTTAAGGATTGAGAATAATTTGTACGTCAGTTGGTGGACTTGTGTGCAAGATTTAAGCATTGGAATTTCATTTTTGTGCATGTAAACTTGGTCATATATTCATCAGATACAACATAAGCCTAATCAGAAACTTTTTGTGAATTTTGTGCTTGATTTGTGATACACTTACTTGTTTTGTGTTTGTATTGACTCCCTATACTCAACTGAGTATAGGGGTGCCCTTTTGTCCATCAGAAACCAACAAGAAGCCAAAATCAAGTCCTCTTGATCCAATCTGCACATGTGAAGAAATATCACATTTGTGTTCATCATCAAAAAGTTTATCTGAGCACGTTTTTTGTTCCAGTTTGTTTTATTCTTGCCTTTTGGTTATAAGATTTGTGTTCTTTTAAGTAAATTGAAGTTTCTGATTTGAGTATTTAAAGTTTAAAAAAAAATAAAAAATAAAAAGGCAAAAAGGACGTGGCCAGGACTCGAACCTGCGCCACTCCTCCCACACACCAACGTGATAACCAGTTGCCCTAGGGTCTTTGACTGGTTATCACTTGGTTACTTTAATATATAAGGACTCCTGGTTTCTAGCTTATTTAACCAATCAGTTTGGTTATAAGCTGTTTTCAGCTTATTTCTTTTGGCTTTTTCCCTTTTAGCATTTTTCTGTTGATATTTAATAGGTTTAGGACTTTTAGGTTCAAAAAGTTTATTTTTCCCGTATTTAAATAATTTTCTAGGATTATTTCTAGTTTAAATTTTAGAAAGTGAATAAAAAATAGGAAAAAGCATTTTAGAAATCTGAAAAAATAGTTTTTAGGTTTTTATTTATATTTTTGAGGTTTACAGCCCATAAAGTTTTCAAAAAGTCTTATTTTTTATGTTATAGGATTTTAGGGTTTTTAACCAACTTTAAAATTTAATATAAAATTATTAAATAGGTTTTAGAAACTTTTAATTGCATTTCTGTCTTAGTTACAATATTTTGGATTTTTGGTAATATTTTGGAATTTTTTAGTAAACTCTGAATTTTTTTGATTATTTTATTATTAAAAATTGAAAGTTAATTTTTTCTACTTTTTTCATTTTCCTGGATTGTAGACGCATAATTAGGAGTTTTGTAACTTTCCAAATACTTTTAGGGCTTTTCAATTATTTTCTAGAATTTATTTAAGTTTTAATTGATTTTAATAGTTTTTAAGTGTTTAAAAATAGTTTGATTTGATTTTAAAATTTTAAAAAATACTTTTTAGCTTAATTAGGTTATTTTTGAGGTTTACAAACTTTAAAATCTTGTTTGGGACTTTTTAATAATAATTGTGATTTTTAGGGCTTTAATTTGCATTAAAAAGTCATTATCTAATTAATTAAAAGGTTTTAGCAAGTTTGGATTTAAACTCTTAGAATATTATTGAGGATTTTTAGGAATTTTTAAGTTAAAATTTTAATTTTTGCACTATTTACGGTTTTACGTGATCGCCTTTTTCGTCGTAGTTTAATCCGTCTTCGTAACCGTCTTTTCTTTCTCATTTCTATATTTTCTTTTCTTCTCATAAAAAAATCATCATTAATTAATTCATTACACAACACACGTTCCTCCTCGAGAATGAACTCACTTAGGGTCATTTACACACGGTTTTCCTAAACCGTCGTGCCATACTTGCCCTATTTATTGCTCTTTTCCTAAAGGGTAGTAAAAACACTACATCAACTTTTGGTGCCGCGGCCGGGGAGGCGTGTTGTGTTTTGATTGAACCATTGTTGTTTTTATATAGCCATAATTAGTATTTGTATTAGTAGCACTCTACTAATACGTATTATCGTTTTTCGGTTTTTTGTATGAATACTATTACTATATTGTATACGTAGAACAATAAATTCACAAGTACTCCAAATACGTGAGCAATCACAACCTTGACTTGGGAGGTCATTACCCAATCATTGTATTCGAATCTCAAACCAAAGAAAAAAGGCAAAAATAGATAAATACTTTCGTGAAGCTCGATTTTGAAAAATACAAACTATAAGGTGGGTATAAGGCGGTTGTATTTCACGACCTAAAGGAAAAAGGCTCTTAAGTGCTTCGCGCTGCCTCGTTTCCTCCGCTTGCTTGTGCGTATTTGATTTTGAGAGTGAATCGAGGGTTTTGCCGCCCAAAGTATTATTACATATCATATATATTTTATTGGTTTCTATTGATTAAACCCTCTTGAACGATTTGGTGTTCCACCATCGTTCTAAAGTCATCGAAGGCGTTCACTTCACGTGATCGTTTTCATTCCTTGAGGCTTCTTTAATCGAGAGATTTGATTAAGGAGGAGATTTGTAGATTTTTGTCTACTTAATACATTCCACCAATTTCCAAAAAGGTTAATACCATCAAAAACCACAAAAAATTGAAAAATTAAAAACACCAAAAAGAATCTTCTTTGCTCGTCTCCTCGTTGTACGTGACGTTTATGCTAACTCGTAATCAAGCAAAACGTGCACGTAGACGAAAGAACAAAACTCCCACTCCAACTCATTCTAGTGAGGAGTCTCCTATTGACGAACCCATTGTACGAGAAGCACCAACAATGGCGAATCGAACTATGATGGAGTTACTTCAAGCACCCACCGAGGGTTATGGAGAAGCTATTGTGATTCCCGCTATCCTTGCGGAGAATTTTGAGGTGAAAACGGGTTTGTTGTCGATGATCCAAAACAACAAATTCCGTGGTGATGAGAAGGACAATCCCCACAACCATATCCGCCAATTTAATCGTCTTACCGCAACTTGCAAATTCAAGGATGTCTCAAATGACTCGATTAAGATGATGCTTTTTCCGTATTCCTTAGCGGGGCCCGCTAAAATTTGGTTAGAGAAAGAGCCACCCAATTCTATATTGACGTGGAAGGATCTCGTTTCGAAATTTGTGAACCAATTTTTTCCGCCCTCTAAGACTACGCATTTGAAAAATGAGATTTCTAAATTTTCACAAGAATCAAATGAAAGTTTTTCAACGGCTTGGAATAGGTTTAAGGAAATGTTACATGAATGTCCTCATCACGGTTTTTCCGATTTACACCAAATTAACACGTTTTACAATGGACTTAATGATCATGAAAGAGATTATCTAAACGCCGTCGCGGGTGGTAATTTTTTGTGTAAAACGGTTGAAGAAGCTTTGGTCATAATTGAGAATAGGTCTAAGGTTTATAGCCCTCGTAACACACCGAGTGTTGCCAAATTGGGCTCGTCATCGTCTCGTAGCATCAATGCCTTACATGATGAAGCAAATGAAGAAAATTGCTTTTTTGATAGATTTGCTAACCTTATGAACCATTGGAAAGCTCAAGAAGCTTCAAATTCCGCTTCTGTTAAAGCGGTTTCTAAAAGTTGTTTGTCGTGTGGGGGAGCTCATGATCTTTCCGAGTGCATAACCGCGGATGGTAACACTTCGAGTGCTTATGTAGCCACGGGAACTTATAACCAAAACGGCCAAGGTTCCCGCCAAAATCAAGCTCCACCAAATCAAAATGCTAATAACTATCGAAACAACAACCAAGGTGGTAATTATCAAGGAAATCAAAGGAATTATAACAAGGGTAATTATCAAAGTGGAAATGGGCAAATTTATAATCAAAACCAAAACCGTGATTTTCAAACTTCGACTCAAGGTTTTCAAAATGATCACACCAAAAATCTTCAAGGAGAATTTTTGAATTATGCTAAGGCTAATGATGCTAAGTTTGATAATATGCAACGTGAAATGGTTAGCTTAAGATCCGAGTTGAAAAAAGAGCTTAAAAACGAACTTGCTAATGAACTTAAAACTCATGCAAATAAAATGGAAGGAAATGTCCAACGACTCCAACAAAATCAACAAAAAATGGAGCACGGTCAACATGAGATTAAGCAAGAATTGTTAAAATCGGATGCTAGGAAATCTAAGTTTGAAGACCGAATGGGAAAAATGTTTGAAGCTATCATGTGTAAGCCCTCTTATTCGGGTGGTCTTCCTAGTGATACCATCGTGAACCCGAAAGGAGAATTGAAGGTTGTTACTACTCGTAGTGGTAAAACATTCAAAGAACCCATTTCTCGTCCAAGTACTTCTATGGAGAAGGAAAAAGATAAAGAACCCGAGGTGGTGGTAGAAAAGGAGCAAATTACAAGCCCACGAAGTACCGCTCAAACCACACCTACGGTTGAACCAACACCAATCATGGAACCCGAGATTCCAAGGCCGATGCCTATGCCTATGCCCCAATCCACACCACCTTTACCCTACCCTTTAAGACGAGACAAGGAAAAGGCACAAGAACGAAATAATTACCAATTTGAACTCTTTATGAAAATGTTTCGTGACTTGCATTTCAATATAAGTTTTGCCGACGCCTTAGTCATGATGCCTCGATTTGCCGCGAACTTCAAAAGTATGTTGAATAACAAAGAGAAATTGCAAAAATCGTCTAGTTGTTCATCGGTTTTTCTTAGCCGCATACCTCAAAAAGTCGGTGATCCCGGCAAGTTTTTAATCCCATGTGCTATACAAGACATGGAAGAATGCTACGCCTTGGCCGATCTTGGTGCTAGTATTAATTTTATGCCTCTTGAGATTTTTAAATCGCTCAATCTTCCCAATCTCACTCCTTCAAGAATGTCAATCGAAATGGCCGATCATTCTACGATTCTAGCTTGTGGAGTTGCCGAGGACGTCTTTGTGAAAGTTGGAAAGTTCTACTATCCCATAGACTTTATTGTTGTTGACATTCCTATCGATCCTAAACTTCCGTTAATTTTAGGTCGATCTTTTTTGGATACCTCGAGAGCACTTATCGATGTGCATGCAAGGAAAATCACTCTTCGTTTCAATGAGGAAGAACTCGTCATTAATGCAACTCAAAACTCCACACTTTCTCATGTGTATTCTATCACGTCTTTGTACAATGTCAGTCCCATCAAAAACATTTGCAAAAGAATTTCAAATAGAGTTTTAGAAGTTTTTGAGAAAAATGAAGTTTCGTCCCCTCCGCCGGTGGAGGTTAAGAGTGTTAAGCCTACGATTCCAATTGTGAATAATTATTCGGATGATGAATACGTTGATCCCGGTGGGGGAGTTTGCTTTGTTAACAAAAGATTTGAGAACTTACCACCACCTTTGCCAAAACGGTTTTCAAATGTGAGAATTTTTAGTGTGACTAACATTGCTTTAGATACACCAAATATTTTGACATAATTAAATCGGGTTTTCACAAAGAGAGTTTAAAAGATGAAAAAGGAAAAGATTTTAAATTGGATTTAAAAGATTTTTCTACAATTCTAACTCCATCATCACCGCGTGTATTGAGTACTACAAGCTCGTCTTCTCCTTTTGACGATGCTTTGTGTGGACTTAGTGTGGGGGAATCCCCTTATGTTCCCTCCCCTTTCTCCACCGAGGACGAGATATTTGATCCTGGAATTGCTTATAAAGGGAAATCTCGGTCTTCCACCGATGCAATAAATGGAAAATCTTTTCATTTGATTGGTGCGAGTCTACCTCGAGTAGCTCAATGTTTTCATGACTTACCCATTGTCCCACCCTTCTATTTATTCTTACCTATTTTCTTGAAACCCTTTGGGTTTGTGTTCGCACACGATGAAGTGGCGTTGATTTGTTTTTCCAATGAAAACGAGAACGCCATCTTCGATCCCGGTATTTTGCACCATCAAAGGACATATTCCTTTATACCGGTTGTTTTTGGGCCTTGTTTATCATGTAAGCCCCACCAAAAATTGACCACACCATGATATCCCTAAATGATCACATTTATGGGAATTCGAGTCGAGATTTTGACTCGGTTATCAAAAACAAGGTGCCTCGTGGGGGAAACCCATGCTTATCCATGTACATATTATTGCTTTCTAATTAGTTAATGTGAGGGGATTTGTGCCCTTACAACCTTTGTTCCGTGGTTGTTTGTGAATTGTGAACTTTAGATGATCATGATCTTCACGATTGGAGCCTCTCGTGTTCGTTTTATTGGAGCACTCGATCGTTTTCTTTGAAGACTTTCTCAATATCCATGATATATCCTTTGATGTTCTAACCTTAGGTTTTTAGCACACTTCATAAACGGCTATTAATTTATTGGTTACACCCTTTCCATGCTAGATTAGGCATTCGACTACGTCTCTAGTATGGGGGTGTTTGCACCCTAGACTCGAAACATTTAGGACAATGTTTAACTTTAGTATGGGGGGTGAATAGATACTTGCCTTGCCAAACCTTCACGCTTTCCAAAGTTTATCTTTGTTATCATTTTTGTTGAAAAATAAGGCTAAAAATGGCCAAATTTTAAATTTTTTTCTCATTTTTCATAAGTGTTTAAGACACGAATGTAGGTTTTCCGATGGCGAGAATAAGAGTAATTTTGACTCGACCGTGCGTGTTGAGCACTTAGCTTTGGTTCCTTAACTACACATTAGGCTAAGTCTCTTAAATGAGGACGAGAAATGATAGAGTTTATTATAAGTTACTATGCTAAACGTAGAGTACTCGTATTCTTTCAAAAACTCATGTGTTCTCGTTGTTTGCTTATTCTCCCTTCGCATGTAAATATTTTTGCTTAATAAATATTGACTTAGCGGTTTAGTTAGGATTGTTGGGTTTCTAGTCTTTTCTAGTAGCTTCCGTGTAATAAAATTGGGAAGACATTAAGGTATCGTCACCGTCACGGTTTTGAAGTATTGGCACCCTAATAATCGAAAGCTTCACCCAATAATAAGATTTCAAGTGATCACCTAAATCTAGCAAACAATTTGAAGCCCCACAAGGCCGAAAAATCTATGCAAAATTGAAAGTGAATCAAGCCTTAATCTTCGAAGCTTTAAAGATCCAAAATTCGCTTTAGCGCGAGGATATACGTCTTTGGCTAATAAAACCACCGATGAGGCGGATAATAAAAGGCAAGGCAAGACCGAAGTCATAATAAAAGCTTCATGACGAAGTTGAATAAAAGATGGAGGTAAACCAAAGATAATAAGGCCCTTCCGTTAGGGGGCATATAAAAGTCTTGGTAATAAGTCTCATGTTCAAAACCGTTATAAAACCGTGTTTATCGATTCTTCTTGTCAACTTAATTTTTTAACATCGTTGTCTATTAGGAGGGGTTATTGATTTGATGGTCTTAGTTACACCGTTAGGACTCTATTTTTAGACCAAAATCTCTATTATCGCATAAGTCAAACGATGTATCCTCGTGATCATTAAGACAAAATAAAATATAAGAGATACAACTTAGGAATAATGGAGAATAAGTACGTGATTAGGGCATATGAGTAGTGTTAGCATTACTAACTTATAATGACAATGATCTCGTTGCACGCTTGGCATGGAATTAAGGTGAAAATCGAGGACGATTAAATTATTTCTAACGAAGCATTCACGTGTTCTTATTCTATGAACCTAAACGTCCCATTTTGCGATGAAAATCATACATTATGTCTAAAACGCAAGTAGTAGTAATAGTAGTAGTTTAGTAGTTTATCATTTCAATAAAGTAAATAAAAATGAATTTTGGAGATGCTACGATACTTTATTCTAGCATTGCGTGAGGGCACGGTAATGGTTAAGTATGGGGGAGTGATGAGACTGCTTTTATACATAGTCTCATCGTCCAAATCGGGCTTAAAATGCATAAAATATCATTAAAACTGCCAAATATATGCTCGTGTTTGTTGCTTGTGTATTTTAGGTACGGATATTGAGGAAATGGAAAAAGATCACAAGAATCAGTCAATAACGAACACGGGAAACGAAGCCGCACAATGAACCGGGCCCAAGTCTGGAATTTCCAAAAATGACCTTGAAGAATTGAAGATTGGCAACATTGGTCCCTCATTTTTGAAGACTTGGCAATTTATACCCTTGCAAAACTCATAAAATGCATTGAGGTCCCTAAATTATCAAGATTGTACAAGAATAGCCCTTGAAGAATGAAGAAAGTACATTTGAAGCCCTTGGAAAAAGTTTGTAAACAAGTTGTGCCAAAAATGACAACTTTGGCAAAGTTGTTATAAGTATAAAGGGGCGTTGATAGCTTTTAATACAAAGTGAAAGAACAAAAGGAGTTGAGGGGGCCAAACTGCCAAGACACCCAAACTCCTCCCATCCAATCATCCATCCACATCATCCCACTCCACCAATCACTCCTCACCACCTCACTTCCCCATCCCAGTCACCCTTCCACTCACGGTTTATTTATTTAACCTGGGTCAATCCCCAGTCAACCATCCTTAATTTCCCTCTAAACACAACATTTGAAAAAACAAATACCCAAAATGGATTAAACCCCATCTGCTTATTTCCCCCAAAACCCATAAACCCTAATCTCCCATTTCATCAAATCAAAGGGTTTTACCCTTAAACTCTCCAGAACCATAATTAAACTCACCCTAATCTTATCCCAACTCCCAAAAACCCATCACCCTCAACATGGAACCCACCCCAATGGTCCCCTGCTACTCCAAGACAAACATGGACAGCCTATCAACGCTCCAAAACGATTTCTTCTTCCCAAAAATTTCAACCAACGTCCAAGATCACTTTACAACAGCTGGCTACATCAACATCATCACATGGACGATTTTGACCAAGAACTTCAAGGGCATTTAGGGCTTTTCAGCCATTAGGGTTTACACATTTTGTAATATTTTATTAGTTTTCTAGATTGTTCCTCTAGCTAGTATAAATGAGACGTATGTGTCTCATTTTAGAGTTGTTCCAGTTTTTAGCTTTCATCACTTGTAAACCTTTTTATTTAATATAAAAGTTTGGTATTTAAAGTCAAAGTAATTCCTTTTTATGATTTTTTAAAGTTGGTGTGTGACTGAAAGCTTGCTGAGTTCCAATTTTCATTTATAAACACTTTGTGTTTGTTTGTTTCAGTTTTTCAAAGGTTTTCAATTTGGTTCAAATTTCAGAAATCAAAGACTCCAAAGAAGTGAAAGTGGATTTGGAGTTTTGGATTTGTAAATTTGAGCTTGTTTTAAAACGTGTTCCAAGTTCAAGTTTCACAAGTTTGTGAAAAGGTTTAAGAGAATTTTCAAAAATCAGAATTTGTATTTTGTGCTTGTTTCATTTTTTTTCTTAGCAGGTTTTTGGAGCTTGTTTGTCCAAGAAATCTGCACAGGCCGGATCTGTTGGAGAAGGAAAAGCAGCCTTGGTTGGGCCTGGATGTAGGCCCAACAAGGTAGTCCCTTGTTTCATTTTTGATTTTCAGTTTTTAGTTTTCAAGTTTTATGGTTTATATGATTTGTATGCTAAGTGTTTAAGTGACTGTTATTTGGTTTGATATTGCTATATTAGGGTCTAATATGCATGATAGTAGCACTTTAAATCAGATTGGATGAGTTTTGTTTGAATTTTGTTTGAAAATTTGATTTTCAGTTTTTAAAAGGGGCGTTTGGATTAAGGTGCAAATCAGGGTAAAACATATAAGATTTGTTTAAAGCTTGTTTAGAATCACTAATAGGGTATTTAGAGGTTGTATGTTAGTGGTAGTTTTCAGTTTGGTAGAGTTTTAAACCATTTGCATGTTAAAACTTGGCCAAATAGCATAAAATCAGTTAAGTGTCCTGAGTGACTGTTTTGGTTGAAATTTGTGTTTGATTTTTGGTAAGATGTTAGTTTATAGGTCATTTAAGGATTGAGAATCATTTGTACGTCAGTTGGTGGACTTGTGTGCAAGATTTAAGCATTGGAATTTCATTTTTGTGCATGTAAACTTGGTCATATATTCATCAGATACAACATAAGCCTAATCAGAAACTTTTTGTGAATTTTGTGCTTGATTTGTGATACACTTGCTTGTTTTGTGTTTGTATTGACTCCCTATACTCAACTGGGTATAGGGGTGCCCTTTTGTCCATCAGAAACCAACAAGAAGCCAAAATCAAGTCCTCTTGATCCAATCTGCACATGTGAAGAAATATCACATTTGTGTTCATCATCAAAAAGTTTATCTGAGCACGTTTTTGGTTCCAGTTTGTTTTATTCTTGCCTTTTGGTTATAAGATTTGTGTTTTTTAATTAAACTGAAGTTTCTGATTTGAGTATTTAGAGTTTAAAAAAAATAAAATAAATAAAAAGGTAAAAAGGACGTGGCAAGGACTCGAACCTGCGCCACTCCTCCCACACACCAACGTGATAACCAGTTGCCCTAGGGTCTTTGACTGGTTATCACTTGGTTACTTTAATATATAAGGACTCCTGGTTTCTAGCTTATTTAACCAATCAGTTTGGTTATAAGCTGTTTTCAGCTTATTTCTTTTGGCTTTTTTCCTTTTAGCATTTTTCTGTTGATATTTAATAGGTTTAGGACTTTTAGGTTCAAAAAGTTTATATTTCCCGTATTTAATTAATTTT
This sequence comes from Glebionis coronaria, assembly GCA_025667525.1. NCBI lineage: Eukaryota > Viridiplantae > Streptophyta > Magnoliopsida > Asterales > Asteraceae > Glebionis > Glebionis coronaria. The sequence continues at coordinate 270,231,627 of CM046882.1, read as the reverse complement.
CTAGGATTATTTCTAGTTTAAATTTTAGAAAGTGAACAAAAAATAGGAAAAAGCATTTTAAAAATCTGAAAAAATAGTTTTTAGGTTCTTATTTATATTTTTGAGGTTTACAGCCCATAAAGTTTACAAAAAGTCTTATTTTTGATCTTATAGGATTTTAGGCTTTTTAACCAACTTTAAAATTTAATATAAAGTTATTAAATAGGTTTTAGAAACTTTTAATTGCATTTCTGTCTTAGTTACAATATTTTGGATTTTTGGTAATTTTTTGGAATTTTTTAGTAAACTTTGAATTTTTTTGATTATTTTATTATTATTTTATTATTAAAAATTGAAAGTTAGTTTTTCTACTTTTTTCATTTTTCCTAGATTGTAGACACATAATTAGGAGTTTTGTAACTTTCCAAATATTTTTAGGGCTTTTCAATTATTTTCTAGAATTTATTTAATTTATAATTGATTTTAATAGTTTTTAAGTGTTTAAAAATAGTTTTATTTGATTTTCAAATTTTAAAAAATACTTTTTAGCTTAATTAGGTTATTTTAGAGGTTTACAAACTTTAAAATCTTGTTTGGGACTTTTTAATAATTAATTGTGATTTTTAGGGCTTTAATTAGCATTAAAAAGTCATTATCTAATTAATTAAAAGGTTTTAGCAAGTTTGGATTTTTTGTAAACTCTTAGAATATTATTGAGGATTTTTATTAACTTTAGGAATTTTTAGGTTAAAATTTTAATTTTTGCACTATTTACGGTTTTACGTGATCGCCTTTTTCGTCGTAGTTTAATCCGTCTTCGTAACCGTCTTTTCTTTCTCATTTCTATATTTTCTTTTCTTCTCATAACAAAATCATCATTAATCAATTCATTACACAACACACGTTCCTCCTCGAGAACGAACTCACTTAGGGTCATTTGCACACGGTTTTCCTAAACCGTCGTGCCATACTTGCCCTATTTATTGCTCTTTTCCTAAAGGGTAGTAAAAACACTACATCAGTATTCATTGTGGTATCTTTTAAAAATAATCCCTAACTCAACTGAGACATCAGTTGGTAGGATGAGTTCTGAAAATTGTATGACATAGTGACACATAATGTGTTACGGTACAATTTTGACTTGTTTGTGATTAATGAAAAATACTACCTTTGATTGCTAAATCCTACATGTATCGATGTTATCTATCTTTTATTGCTTCATCCTAATGTTCGCATTAGTGATGCAACCATTGAACAAGTACTCATCTTGAATTGAGTTACGTTGTGGATTATTCTTCGTGAGTGCCATCGAGGTCATGAAACTCATGATTATTTGGCTAAAGCTCATTTCCTATCATATTGTAGTTAAGTTCTTGGTGAACAACTCTTCATCACTCTTTTGCAGATCACTCATTATTTAAAGTGAGATTTATGAGTAATCATTATCGAAATAAGGTTGTTTATGAAACACTTTGGAAAACTTAATTGTTTTCATAATAAAGAAAATCTTTGTAAATTCATTCTTGATTCTTATTTAAGAATTGAGCATGAAAATGTTTTTATTGTAAACATGATCATAAAATTTTGACGAACTGAGTATTGCATCGTTAAACATGAAATTGTATATAGTTGCGCGCCTACATACAATTTGGAATGGACCATGCAAGGCTGATTAGTAGTCACCATAAAACTGATTAATAAGCACTAAATTTTCTTTGAAGATTGTGAAAGACTAAATTTTATGAGATCTGCAAGAAGTGAAAAATGAGGACATAGTGTTAGGGACACCTACATATGTGCCTATAGCATCTATTCTTCTGAGTCGAATTTACTCATCTGTGGAAATTGTCTTATTTGACAATTGACAATTCTTTCTTGTCCAATTCTCCCGTAGTGAGATTCTTAGGAAAAATATCTGATTACCGAGTGTTGATACCCGACTGGATATATCGACGTTCCTATCATTTCTTATGATTTGATTTCATTTGAATGACCTGGGTAACGATCCGAGGAGCTTTCGAATGCGTACTCAAATTATGAAAACATGGGATATGTTCATATTCGTCAAATTTTTTCGTCTGTATCTGATTTGAAATTCTCTCGCATAGATTATGCGTTGACCTTACTCTTTTAAGGATTAGTTGTGTCTCCATATATCCCTGAATTTGTGAAGGATTGTGAATTATTATTAGTCTTTTGAGAAGTTCACATCTTATCAACGGTAATGAAACTGGAAAGTTGATAATGCCAGTAGAATGGATTGATTGATTATGACATGACGACATTGTCTTAATTGATGGGAACTCGAGTAGAATTCCCCTAAATGATAAGATGTTGATTATCAAAAATGATCTAAATAATTCTTGGTGGATGACCATATCCTGCATTTAGACTTGAAATTATACCATGAATGGTTATGAATTAGTCTTAGATATTATAATCTAGGAAGAACCTAATATGAATTTATTAAAAGATGTTTATGTTATCTGAAACTTTAGTAAGTATTTGTTGACGAATTACCTAGACTTTCGCCATTAAGGCAAGTAGAATTTGGTATTTGATTATATTCTCGGTGCTGCACCTGTGACGTGTGCACTGTATGACAGCACCATCTGAATTAAAAGAATTACCATACAACTGAGAGAGTTGTCGGAGAAAGCTTTTATTCTACCAAGCTCGTCATTATGAAGAGCTATGGTGTTATCATTCCTTATATTTATAGATTACTGTGAACTGAGTAAATTAACAATGGAAAACGATATCCATAACTCGAAATGGAAGATTTGTTCGATCATTTACAAGGTTTTAGCGTATGTTTTAAAAATTTGATCCACGGCATGGTTATCGTCAACTTCGCGTCCGCGAAGAAGATTATCTATTCCAATCACTACATCCGGTACTTGTAATGAATATTATGAGTTTCACATGCACATGTAGCATCCATAGATTTGGTGAATCATGTGTGTAGGCTGTAATTTGATAAATTCATGCTCGTGATCATTAAGGACTATATGTTTGTTTATAAGAATAAGAATGAGTTAATAATTATTTATAGATTTCCCTGAATTGACCGAACAATTAAAACCTGTACCTTGAATAATTAACATATGATTTAAGACTTAATCCTTTACATAAAATGACCATTGGATTAATGATGGTAAGATATATACATATTGACTCTTCAAAAATTAAGAGCCCTTTTAAGATTTTAGATTTTACCAAAAAGAAAGTACAAATATAATTTGACAAATGTTTTAACAAAGGATTTTTAAGGGATCATTCCCTTATAACCAAAACATTTAACTAAACTCTTGTTTAGGGGTAAATGTTTTTGCATACCTTAAGACAACTTAAGAAGTATTGAGGAAACCATTTAAACCATGACTTGAAATCTGAAACGATAATTTTTACTTTTCAAACTAAGAAAACTTTGACCAAAGTATAAACAAAGGTTTTTCGAACATTTACGAATCTTATTAAATATTTTCGATAAATCAACAAAAATCTTGTTAATTAAATTCAAATTTATTTTTGAACATTTTATATAATTGGTCAAACTAAGAAATTTAACATTTTTATGTTTACGTTTCACTAAAATTAACTAATTATTATTTAATTACTTGTAGTAATTATCGACGCTTTAAACGTCGGATTGAGCAAAACGGATAAAAATAAAAGTTGAGATAGAACTAAGACTTAGAAAATGTGAAGAAAGAATTTTCGAATAAATACGGTCATGACAATTATTCTATCTAGGAAAGTGAACGTAATTACTGACACATAAAGAACCAATTAGGACACGTTCCTTAATACTGAAAGTGCAAAAATGAATTGCCGAACAATTTAAAATATAGCCGATGGCGTTAGATGTATAAAAGGCCACTTGTGATTGTCTAAATATGGAGGATTGTGAGATATAGTTATGTTGGAATTTGTAAGTATAAGTATTTTATTCATGACATTTCTGATTTAATGTATCATTATCAGAAGAAGTTGTACTGATGGCAAATTATGAAGGCAGACGTCGCCTCATACATTAGTAGACGTCTAACTATTGCAAAGGTCATCATCTGAATTAGATTCGATTTGGGTCATCGTCGACAGACTGACTAAATCTGCTAATATCATTCCCGTTAATGATAAATGCAAAAGAGTTATGTAAACATAGTGTGCCTGTATCAAACATCTTTATCAAGATCCTCGCTTCGCAATGAATTTCTAGAAATTTGCTCATAAATCATTGAGAACGAACCTTGATGAGAGTACTATGTACCACCCCAATCGAAGGGGCGAGGTAAAGTAACGATACAAAGTAATATAAGTGCGATTTTAGGTTTGAATGAATGACCTTTGGTAATAAATCGTATAATCGCTTTCCTTTGGAAGGATTATCCTTGGTAACTATCGTATTAGGATCGAGATCTAATCGTGTTAGGATCTATATATTAGAGCATCTGTAAGCAGGAGTTGAGATGAAGACAGCCGACATACACCCATTGTGAGTTGGACATGTCTTATAGGTTTAAGGTTTCCTATGATGGCGAACCTAAACTTACAAAATACCCGACCCGCGAGACCTGAAATGATTGTTGAAATTAGGATCTGATTATTGACTGCCGGTAATAGGTAGGAGGTTATGTGAATATGAAATGTAGACCCTGAAGTGCCAGATGGGTAGCGAAGTTATGCCAAAATTTTTAACCTTGGAAAAAATGAATTAATGATCTGACAAATCATGGGATATAAGTCCCTGTTGTATGGGACCATTGAGATGATGTAAAAGATTGGTTTGAAAGGCATATAAGCTGGATCTAACCTAGGACTTCAAGAGCTGCGTGAATTATGTTTCGTAAATCGAACTTGATAAATATCTATCAAGTGAAAATCTGAATTCTTCTTGATAAAGCTTAGATCGGCGAAAAGTTGCATTCATCAGAAACCCGTGAACATCATGGATAGAGAAAGTAAGTCAACATTTAGCCTGATCTTATTCCCGTAGTTATGTTTGATGAAACTCGTGTATTGTAATGAATTACACTTGTGAGAAAAGACCGAATGTGGAGGAAATACCCACATGGCTTTAACTCTATAAGAAGCGAGTAGTAAGGTAAGATGATCTTTGAGGACAAAGATCCTGTTTAGGAGTAAATGTTGTGACAATCCGTCAATTTATGGTTGATATTCTATTCTTAGATATTATTTCAAAACATTATTTTAATGTTATATTATGAACTCACTTATTTTTGGGAAGTAATTTGGATTTACGTCTTGAAGAAGCATCGACTACGTCTAAACCGGAGGATTCAACGTTACGTGCTTACGTTTACATACACCGTCTTTGGTGACAGTCCGACATTTCAGAAAATAAATTTATCCGCGAATATTATTTTGGAGTTTTAAATTTGTGTTGGTTCATAAACTCACAAATTTACGAGAAGATATTAGGACTTACGATTTTAATTTAACGTCCTTTACGACTAAACCGGAAACCTTAGGATTACGTATTTACGTTTTCGAACTCCGTTTTTGATGAGACAATTTTTATTAGATTCGTTTTGTGCCGTTGATTCATAATTTATAAAAACGTTTTTCATAAAACGACCCGAGGGCACGCAAATCGAGGAAACTAGAATCGAGGAATACCCGTAAATTAGTGGGATGAGACAAGATAAATCTTGCCCCACCCCACTAACATGGGACAGCCAAACTATTGCCTCAACACATGAGGTGTCAAGTTTTTAAGCCTACTAGCAACACTTGTTGCTAAAGCTTAATTTGTAAGCCAACATTACCTCAAAACTACTAGCCATTACCACTTATTCATTTACCACTCATGCAAACAACACAATTTCCTCTCTACTCTCCCTTGTTGCCGTCCACTTTCACCATGAACCACCACCATTGATCAAAAATCAACCATGAAATCCTATGTTATTCTTGCACATGTTGAAGCCCTTTTGAAACCCTATTTATTGGTGGTGAGTATAACCTCCAAGGAGGAGTTTTCATGGAGTCTTGGGGCTGATTTTCCACAAAGAGTTTATGAAGATTGGTGGTCTTGAAGATGGTCTTGGTTATCCACATGTTTCTCCAACAAAATCCATGTCCAAATCATAACCTACATCAACATGGTGGTATAAAGATTGTCCTCCTCATCCTCTTGTTATTTTTGATTATGTAATCTTGTATTTCTTTTACTTATGTATATGTATATGATGATGCATGATGATTAAAAATATTGTGTGGGGATTTGGTGTTGATAAACATGCTTAAAAAGATGGACAAACTACATGTAAAATGGGTAAATCTTGTTTAAATGGTAGGTTGTATAAAAACAGTAACTAACCACATGTTAGACTGATAAAATTATGAAGTAGAATCAATTTACATTAAGCTATGGGTCTTGTACACATGTGAGAGTCGGCCATGCAATGAAATCATTGTAATGAGTGAGATATGATCAAAACAAGTTTAAAGTACAAATCTGATTTCACTGTTTTGGACGATTTTTAGAAAATACTGAGAAGATGATTCAACAGTAGCTATAGTGGAGTTAAATGGAGCACATATCATGTAGTTTATGTCATAAAAATTTTAGCTTCTATATCCATATAGAACTCTAGATATGGCAGTTTTGGTGAAGATGAAAATAAAAATCAGATTTTGGAAATTAAAGTATAATAGTATTATATAAGCACTAAAATAAAAATAGTATAAAATGTAAATTAAAAACCCACTAACTTATATAATAAATTTATATAAATATGTATAAGGATAAATAAGTGGACATTTTATAAAAATGGTAACTTGTTAAGTTTTATAAGTTATAAAACTATAAACATGATTTTTACGACTTTTTCGGCTAGTACCGTAAAATTAACGTTTTTGCTAAATAAAATTTAGACGGTTGGACCCGTCTAATGTAAACTTTATAAAACTCATATACTGATATATAAACATATATAACAAGTAAAAATAGATTAAACCCGAACTATATAACATACGGACATTAACGGACTACGTTAACGTTATTGGACTAATAATACAACAAAATGGACTAAAACACTTATAAACTTATTTATTGGGCTTAACCCATTTGGGCCCAACATGTAAAGTGTAGATACTGATAATATAAGTATTACATGGATTAATACAAGTTAAAGAACTTATAATAAGTTTATTGGACTTAGAACACGTAAATAGGTAAAACTAGTAAACTAGTAAGAAGTTACCAATACGTAAACACTAAAATGAGTAAAAGAGAATATGTAAATCCTCTGGATCATCATATATATATAATCATCATATGTATACATAATTGTTATTTTTATAAAGTCATTGGACATGAGTCTAAGACGAGTATTATTTGTCTAGGTTTCCGTGATTGAAGCACGTACCGTACGTCCGAATTACCGATAACCCGCCTTCCCACATCAACATGAGTTCATAGCCTCGCACTCTTTTAAATGTTTTTATGAAATGTTTTATAAAACCGCGAGGGAGATAACATGTTAGTTTTTATAAAATAGGACACCATTTGTCCCGATTGTTTGTTTATTGATTTGGACCCGAATGATTGAATGACCCGATTGTATGACCCGATAAATGATTAAAGGACCCGATAGATGAGATTAAATGGATTATTAAAGTTAGGTTATGTCACTAAAAGTCCCATTAGCATGAATTGTGAACTACCGGGATTTGGTAGACGCTTATGCATATAATAGTACTATTCGGGGACGATCACCCTAGTTCGCGCCTTGACGGTTGATCCCCGTCGTGCCACATTGATTGGTAAGCGAATTTATGTATGAGAAGATTTCCATAGCGTGACCTTTGTGACGACACGCTACTTTAGATGGGCAAATTGAGTATCGGGTTAGCTACCTGTTGTTGGTTTAGTAAGGTAACAATTTCATGCGGCTTATAATAATTCAACTAATGAAATACTACTAGACGCACCGAATTACGATGTATTGCCTGACTAGCAATACAGGGTCATACTATTGATATTATGTTCGTGTTTTGGTTTTATATAACTATATTCGTATAACGGTTTTTATTTAATCTATACAACGTCATAAGACGTATTGTATGATGCTTTTACGACATTGGCTCGTATAATGATTTTTAAGGCAAATGCCTATATTATGATTTTCGATAAGGATTTGTATAAAATGACTTTGGCTATTTTATGGCCTATTAAAATGATTTGTACAAAATGATTTTCAGTAATAATTTTATACTGATATTATATTGATGGATTTTATTAAACTCTATGAATTCACTTGGCGTTATCGCTGACCTTTTCTTTTAACATGTTTTATCTCAGGTACTTGAAGGTAATTCTCGGGAAGACAACAAGAATTCATGGCCCGCACCTAAATATTTATTTCCATTCAAATGCTTTATAAAACCTGTATTAAATACAAATGACTTGGGACCTATGTAACTTTGATATTTATGAATGGAAATGCTTTATTATTAAAACGACGCGACTTTTAAGCGTTGTCTATGGTGTGAGTAATTTGCTATCCCGTAACACCAACTAGTCTTCCGCTGTACTGAGTTGTATAAATTTGGGGGTGTTACACAACATGTAAAGTATAAATATTGATAATACAAGTATAAAATGGACTAATACAAGTTAAAGAACTTATAATAAGCTTATTGGCCTTAAAACATGTGAATAGGTAAAACTAGTAAACTAGTAAAAATTTACCAATACAAAAACACTAAAATGAGTAAGCAAGTATATATAAACCCACTTGATCATCATCATATGTACAAAATCATCATATGTATATTTGTTATTTGATAAAGTCATTGGAAAAAAGTCTAAGACCGATTATTATTTATATAGGTTTCCGTGACCAAAGCGCGCCCGTAGCCGATAATCCGCCTTTCATTATCAACGTGAGTTCATAGCCTCGCACTCTTTTAAATGTTTTATAAAATGATTTGTAAACCCGCGAGGGAGATAACATGCTAGTTTTTGATAAAATAGAACACAAGTAGTCCCGATGGTATGCTTAATGATATGGACCCGAATGATGCTATTACCCTATAAACGAGATAAAAAGGATTATTAGTAGTTAGGTTATGTCACTCAAAGTCCCATTAGCATGAATTGTGAACTACCGGGATTTGGTAGACGCTTATGCATATGATAGTACTATTTGGGGACGATCACCCCAGTTCGCGCCTTGACGGTTGATCCCCGTCGTACCACACTGATTGGTAAGCGAATTTATGTATGAGAAGATTTACATAGCGTGATTTTTGTGACGACACGCTAACTTAGATGGGTAAATTGTTTGTCGGGTTCGCGGCCCGTTGTTTTGATAGTAAGGTAACAATGTCATGCGGCTAATAATAATCCAAATGAATTCAAATGTAATCCAATAACGATGCTAATAACGATAATAATATTACCTATAATGGTAATATTGAGGCTACGGTCTCATGGACGGTTTAAGATGTATGCTTGATTTATATATTGCCTGACTAGCAATACGAGGACTTACTTCTGATATTATAGTTGTGTTCTGATTTCAACGATTGTTTTATATAACGGTTTTATTAAACTCTATGAATTCACTCGGCATTCGCTGATATGATTTTTGCATGTTTTTATCTCAGGTGCTTGAAGGTAATCCAGATGGAGATTGACTCTGATGGCCCACAAAATATTAAAAATGTTCATTCGATCTATGTTTTGTAAATTTAATGACCTGTATAATTTGGGACCTGTTGTACACTTTAAAACTTTAAATCGAATGAATGTATGTTGAACCTTGTACAACAACTTTTATGTGTTGTCTACGATTGGAGTTATTGTGCTATCCTGTAACACTCTAAAAGACCCTTCCGCTGTACCGATACGAAAATTGAGAGAGTTACACTTTTGCTTGATGGGTTGGTACCCCTGGCGGTTCTGGAGCTTATGTTCTGCTATCGCGCGTGGTACGCTCGTCATATGCTTGGGATCCCATGCGAATATATCTAAATTTGCCTTCAAGAGAGAGCACATGGCCCTCTTGCCGTTATCTGAGAGTGTTCCCCCTATAGACACCTCTTGTTCCGGATAATCAGGATGGATTGCCACCCTCCAATTGGGAGGCGGTGATCCATCCTTGGGTGGAACAGATGGAACCGGTGTTGTCACGGCATGACACTCGGATGTTGGTACGATTGTGTTGTAAATGGTGACAATTCCCCTTTCCACAGAGAAATTGATCATTCCGTGTACCGTGGAAGGTACCGCCCGCATGGCCAGAATACCTAGTCGGCCTATGATCCCATTGTATGGAGAGTGTGAGTGTATCACCATAAAGTTCATCCACGTAGTGGTGGAGTGCTCTTCATTCCCAATGGTTACAAGCAGACGCAGTTGCCCTATTGGCCAGATGGTATCTCCACTAAAACCAATGAGCGGCGTTGTGGCTAGTACTAATTGGCTTCTGATTTCTGGTCGTAACTGTACAAAACAGTGTTCGTATAGTACTTCTGCTGATGATCCCCCATCCACATACATGCGACGAACGTTGTGTGTTCCAATGCTTATCTCAATAGTGAGGGGCGCATCAATCACATCGCTTGCTGTGATGGGAGGGAATGAGATTTCTCTGTCGCGTGAAAATTTTTGACCAATTTTCTGCCTCGTGCGACGCTATCTGGATTGGATCATATATATAGTTGAAGGTTTGTCCTTTTGGGGATCCTTCTTGTCATACTTCTTGTTGTCTTTTCCATCCTTCCAATCCTTAACCAAATGCTTGAGTTTACCTGACTTGATCAGTGACTCAATGTGCTTCTTGAGCTGGATACACTCCTCCGTACCATGGCCCTTGTCGTTATGGAATTCGCAGAAGCGATTTCCTTGGTGACGGTCCAGCAGAGTCGTCATTGGGGGAGGCCTCAGAAAATTAGCCCCTTCCGTCAGCAAGATCTCCCGTTAGGACATCTTTAGAGGGGTAAACTTATCGTCCAGCCGTCCTCCCTTGTTTTGGCTCTTGTAATCTGAGCCCCTACCATTGTTTTGATTTCTTTGACCGCCTGACTGTCTCCTGGACTAGTCGTTCAATCAGTAGCCATTTCCTTTTGAAGGATAGGCCGCGGCAACCGCGGTTTCTCCCTCTATGGAGTTTCTGACCCTTTCCATGAGGTCGTCATACCTCTTCGGACGCTTGTCATTGAGACGCCTGATTAATTCCCTGTCTGTTATGGCATGCATATAGTCGGAAATTTTTAGGAGTTCCGGCATTGTCTTTGTGCGTGTGCACTCGTCATTGAAGCACTCAGTGAAGGCTTCTGTAGACTCCCCCGGCCGTTGCTTGACGGTTGCCAATGAGACCGGGTCCCTATTATACTTCTTCCGCTGAGTATAATTATTCTTGAACGCAGTGCGTAATTCAGTGAAGCTATCAATGCTTCACGGAGGAAGTCCTTCGAACCAGTCGCGAGCATTGCCAATCAAGGTTGAATTGAACATCTGGCATCATATAGGCATGGGCCATCGCTCAATTTTCGCCTGCGTATCAAATATCTTGAGGTTATCATTCGGATCACCCGTTCCATCATAAGTCTTGACACACGCCGGCATGCGACGTTTTGTGTCCTCGGAGTAATTCCGTATGCGGAGAGTAAAAGGATCTTCCCTGGGTTCTGCCCATGGACGGGTGAGACTAGGGTCACACCACGGTTGTGAAAGATCTTCTACTTCTGTCTCTCGGAATTAGGGACCGCCATAGTACTCCTCATCGTTTGGTGGCGGTGGAGGAGTACGCCTAGGCCAGCGGCGCTTGGGCGGATGGTCATCCGAGTCCTCTCCTGATGGATCAGTTGAAGGAGGTGGTACCCCATCTCTTGGGAGAGGACCGCTCTTGTGAGAAGAGCCAGGGGCCTTCTTCCCGATATTCATACTATGTCACACACTCGTGCGACGATTGGCTCTGGTTAGTTTCTGATCCGGTCGTTCGGGTGAACCGTTGGACCTTTCTCCCTCTTCTCGAGATTGCATTAGTTCCTGCATGAGACGATCCCCTATGCGTTCAAACACATTCCTAGGTTGAGGATTTTCCTCAAAGAGACTCCGCTCCTGAGGTCGGGTCCTTCTCTTCCTCTGAGTTTGAGAAGAGGTGCTTGGTCTGGCATTGCCAAAGTTGAGTCTAGATTGGAGGTCCCTCCCTAGATTCAACCTTGATGCAATCCCTGGGACGATCCTATCAAAGTTCTGCGTGAGAACTCGAGTGATATCCTCCTCGCTGGGTGGCTCGACCTCTACTTCTTCCTCGGTCGATGGTCTGTGCGGCTCCTTGTTAGGAGGATTGGGCGCTCTCCCTGGATCAGGATTATCCAAGGTTGAAGTAGGTGGTGGGGTCATGGAGAACGTGCTCGTCACCGCCATGGATTGAGGACCACTCCGGCTGTTTGGTCAGGCAGCTTGATGGCTAGGGGATCGATTGGAAATTAGTATCCCTTCCACTTGGGGCTTCCGATTCCCAGGATTTGCGTTCCTGGGATTCCCCTACGAATTCCCCTTCGTCATTAAAGATTAAACATGAGATTTTATCTCTAGCTTAGTGTAAGGGGTCCCACGGATGGCGCCAACTTGTTGATGCAAAAGTTGGGTGATCCTTGTTAGACCCGAATTAGGCTTAATTCGGGTTGGCTGGACTCCGGCTCCTGCACCAAGTGAATTGTATGGTTGGGATCCTGCACACTAAACAACACGCGTTAGGCTTACCGTGGGAATGTTTCCCACGATTAGACTCCGGCGTGAGAGTAAGTAATCGGTTAGGGTTTATGGGAATCATATGAGTTGAGAGTGTACAGAACGTAATACCTTTATGGAACCCTTGGGGGTTCCTTATATAGGCAGTGAAACCCTAATGGGCTGTCACTGATGATTTGGCCCTAAAAAAAGGATAAGTACCATAATTAGTTTGATTGTTATCTTCTAATTATGGTGAGTGAATATCCTCTTCTTTGGGGTAAATCATATTCATAGACAGAATATGATTCTGTCTAACCCTGTACCGGTCATGTCGGGCCGTGGGCCGCACACATGTGTGCGGTTACTGTTCATCTAAGCCTATAAGCTTAAACAACATTATTCCCACCCATTCGTGATGGGCCGGATACGGGTAGTACCCGTGGGCCGGGTTCATGACCCGGCTGGGGACTATACGTCATCAACAGGAATATTTCCAACGCTGTTAGACCAAGTAATAACAAGTACTTGCAACCAAAGGAAAAGGGGTCTAAAGCTTCATCTAGTTTGACATGGAGACCCAAACAAGACTAAAACCCTAATTCTGATGGGATTTTTGTGACCTGTAACAGATTTCATTATATTTCAATGGTCATAACTAAACGAATTGGGGTAAACTGGGTGTTCATGCCTCAAAGGGATGAAAAAGTGGTTGTTATAAGGACTAAATTTGTTCTTGTTGAACAACCAAATGAATCCAAGTCGGCTCAGGCTTAGGTTCCTAAAGAAAACTAATTTGTTTTCTTTATGTGCAGGGCATTCAAAAGCGTGTAAATGATTATGGATATTGGGACAGTGGATGCTCTAGGCACATGACGGGGAAAGAAGATTACTTGACTAACTTTACCCCCATTAAAGATGGTGAAAAAGTGTACTTTGGAGGAGGATATGGTACAATTTCTGGCAAAGGCACTCTTATCACCAATAATTTGCATTTTGAAAAAGTATTTTTGGTAAAAGAACTTGATTATAATTTGTTTAGTGTGTCACAAGTTTGTGACAATAAGAATAAAGTTCTTTTCACTGATACTGAATGTTTGGTGTTAAGCAAAGACTTTAAGATGCCTGATGAGAAGTTTATTGACTATAGAACACCTAGGCATAAGGACATTCATAATGTTAATCTTAATGGAATTAGGATGAACAACAATTTGTCATGTCTATATGCTAAAGCTTTAGTAGATGAAAGTAATATATGGCACAGAATGTTAGGGCACATAAACTTTAAGAACATCAATAGACTTGTGAGACATGGTTTAGTTGATGGTTTGCCTAAAAAGGCTTTCCACAATGATCATTCTTGTGTTGCATGTCTTAAAGGCAAACAACACAAAGTCTCATTTAAGTCTAAACTTGTGCACTCTATTGTTTTGTCATAACTAATGATTTTTCTAGATTTACTTGGACTTTCTTTTTGGCCTTAAAAAGTGAAACTACCACAGTTTTGATTAACTTTATTACCCAAATTGAAAAGAAAACAGGGAATGAGGTTAAAATACTAAGAAGTGATAATGGTGGTGAGTTTAGAGACCAATTGTTAGATGCCTTCTATGTTAATAAATAGATTACTAGGGAGTTTAGCATAGCTAGAACCCCACAACAGAATGGGGTGGCTGAAAGGAAGAATAGAACACTCATAGAAGTAGCTAGGACAATGTTGGGTGATGCTCATTTTCCCATTCCTTTTTAGGCTGAGGCTATGAATATAGCCTGTTATTTTCAGAATAGAGCATTGATCAACAAAATCCATAATAAGACACCTTATGAGCTATTTTGGAATAGGAAACCTAATACTGGTTTTCTTAAACCCTTTGGATGTCATGTAGTGATACTGTATACTAGTGACGCCTTAGGAAAGTTTAGTGCCAAAGGTGATGAAGGATGCTTTATGGGTTATTCAGTGCAGAGCAAAGGATATAGGGTTTACAATAAGAAAGAAATGCGTATACTTGAAAAGGTACATGTTAAGTTTTTAGAGAGTAAAACTAGTGATCCTGAGAGTGTACCAAATTGGTTCTTTGATCTAGAACCTTTATCTATGACCTTGAATTATATGCATGTTACTAATCCAGACATTGTGAAAAGGGATTCAAATATTGTGGAAGAACCTATTGTTGAAATTGTAGGTAAATAGGTTGACAAGGAAGAAGGATCACATGCAGTCAAATCAGACCACATACATGAGTATGTTACTATCCCTATATGGACTGATGGATTTGCACAAGCTTCTGCTGTTGCTGGAAAGGAGAAGGAAGGTCCACAAGAGAAACCAGTTGATGAAAACATGCATGAATATTCAGGCGTTGATGGCTCAAACGCAGACAATTCATTTGACCATTTATTCTCTTCCAATGCTTTTGAACAAGGTGAACCTTCCATTGTTCGTGAAGAGGTTCATTCTAGTGATGATGGAGGAGGATATGAAGATGATATTGGCAACATAGAGACTGAGATTAAAGACAACACACCCATTGAAGGAGGAACACTTACAACTACTATAAAAAATCATCCTCCTTCTATAATCATTGGTGATGTCTTGTCTCCTGTTCAAACAAGAAGGTCTCATCAGACTCAAGGAGGGATCATTGCCAATATCCACAAGAAGGTTGATACCTGTAATACCCCTGAATTTAAAATCAACATTTAGACCGCGATCTAATCTTATTTCTAGTATTCGGATCAATATATATTACTCGAATTTTATTTATTACTCGAATTATATTTTTCAGGAAAGTTTATGTCCGTCATCGACTGTAATTATTCTTGTTATGACATAAAAATATTTTCTATTGTCATCATTTTAATTTCTCTTTTTACTAGCATTCAGCGTAATATACGTTAAACTGTTAGGCTTCATTCATTATATGACGCGTTAACGCTTATTAAATTATAAGCCCTCATTTATATATCAAAATATTAATGTTCACCGAATGTCGACGTTTTTAATTTATATTGAGAGTTTATTTTCCGTGTTTAACCCGTATTTTTTTTAAATCGTGTAACTTTTAAAATATCGGACTTCGAAAATACCCGCTTTTACGTAATTATACACCAACTAACTAAATTATATATAAAATAAAAATACATTTTATGTCACTTCATTTGAGAGGTCGGCTAGCATACTAAATCAAGACATTTGGTGTATCCTTTATAGACGTGTCTCACAAAATGTCCTAAAGATGTACTCCCAATTCACACTAACATTTTTATAACTAAAACTTCCATCTTTTGTTTTTGCTCCATCTCTATACGTACCTCATTTTTAACATATCATTCTTCTAATACCTTTTTATCAACTTTTAGTTAAGGAAGATTGAAAGTTGAAGTTCCATTCTTATATTTGATGTACTCTGTTATAATACATCATCAACAACATATAAGGATTATCTGGGACTGATTTTTAGAGTTCAAAGGGCTCGTTTCATAGAAAAATTGAAAGGTTTACAAGAATGAAATATTGGTGATTGATGGTGGGTTTGATCAAGTGTTGATTGGGTGGTCCTTGTTGATATTTTTCATCCATTTCCTTTGTAAGGATCTTTTCATTATTTTTCCTTGTGAATTCTATTTGTATATTATTTTTGTAGTTATATAATTATCATTTTACTACAGCTTATATTGATGTAATAGTTAAATTAGTGAATTGGACATTGTATATGAATTTTTTTTACTCCAAATGTATATTAGAATTTCTATAATAGATCAGTGGCAAAGATGTTGTTGCGAGACAAAGTCAGTAGTTTTTGAACATTGGAAAATAATATAGAGTGATGTTCTCTGTTTTGTGGTGATTTGGCCGGGTGACTCGTTCCGTGACGATACTCAGAGAGTGAGATATGACCAAAATACGAAACTAGGTCAGATCTGAACATGCTTTATAAACTGACTGAAATCTCTTGTAATATCTCATAACCATTAAAAAAGGTAAGACTAAGAGTTGTAGATAAAATTTTGAAGAAACAGAATCAATCGGATAGTCCACAAGTTCTTTAGGGTTTAGAAATGGCGGCCAAAACGGTGTGAACGAGTTTGGCAGCCTAAAACAACCAACTCTTTTAAGTGATAAAATGGGTAAATGAGATATGATAAATATAAACTAGGGGCAGTTAAACTTATAATAATTAGATTACATAAGTTAAGAACGTATTTGGTAAAAATAACTTATCTATATTATATAGGGTTTAGGAGAAACGATCTAATCTATGAGGCATGTCAGGAAATTGTAAGAATCAAACTATATTAAATTAACGTTTAACGTGATGATTTTTTTAAAAACCGAAGTGGTAAGACCCACTTTTGGGGAATCTTAGACTTATTCATATACTGATTATTATAAACCCGAGACCCGACCATCCAAAGATATTAAGTCGACAACGTTTGGAGGCGTTTTAGAACCCTTAAAGCTTATAAAGTGGACTTGGGACATAAAAGCCCAACATACACTTATAATGGATATTAGGCCATTATTGGGCCTGAGATTTATAACATGTTAAGAGTTTAATACTGAGTTTGAAATGTACTTAAGTCAAATGAACTTGTAATAGGCCATTAGTAGGCTAATGATGGGCTTATTTGTCAAAAATTGTATAATTGATAGGTGTGTAAACACCAATCCTTTTTACCACTTAACTACAATAATAACCAAGCCAAAACGTGTATTTTATGTCGTAAATGTCAGAATTATGCGTGGTTTGTGTTTTTGTTGTGATTTTGGACGAAAATGTGAAAAGGTGAGAAAACATGGGCATTAACGGGCTTTTATCGAAGAAAAAGACAAAAGACAAAGTCAAGAAATCAAGAGTGCAAAAAGAACGGAAGTCCAAGACCAATTTTGAAGATTTATCGAAGAAAAAGTCAAAAGACGGAAGTTTACTAAAAGCCGAAGAACTCAAGTCTAATTTATTGAAGAAATTACAAGACGAGAGTAGAAATCCCGAGACAAAGTCGTTAAAGTCAAAGAATTAAGAAGATCAAGGACTTAATGACAATTAAAGAAAGAAGAAAGAGGGGATGAAGCTTCCTCTAAGCACCTCCCTAATCCTCCTATAAATAGGCCTTAGTTCATATCATTTCGTTTTGTTGGCTAAGTGTGACAATTAGCTCTTCCATTTTAATTACTTGTCATTTAAATACATGTCATTTACTTAATTGTCTTGCACCTTAAATTTATTTAATTACAAGTAAGTTTCCTTTTAATTGTTGTTAATCTTTACTTTTATTGTCAATCTTCTATCTTCCTTTCTTATTTGATCTTTAATCTTTATGCTTTATGTTCATGTTCATGTTCTTGAGTCTTTATTAAATTGATTAAGTGGGATTTGATTATTTTGATTAGTATTGTTAGTTTGATTGTTTTGGATTGTTAGTTTATGATTAGTAGATGTTATTTGGTTAGTTTGATTTAATCTTTTGGTTGATTTTGATTAGATTAGATTAGATTCGTGTTATTTTTGTTTCTCCTTGTTCTTCGCTATTACTGTTTCCCAGGTTTATTCCGAATCAAGGGTTTCAAGCAGGTTGTTCCGAATCAAGGTGGTGTTGTGATTATTCCGAACCAAGCAAACATTCCGGATAAGTAACATATTCTGGATAAGTTTGTTATTCCGGATCAACAATTATTCCGAGTAAAGGGTGCTCATTCGGAACATTCCGGATCAGGGAACTCATTCGGAACATTCCGGATCAGTGCTACATTCCGAACCAACTTGCATTCCGGATCAAGGTCGTTTATTCAGAATATTAAACATTCCGAATCAGTGAACATTCCGAATAAAGGCAGATATTCCGGATAGGTGATATATTCCGGATAAAGTTTTTATTCCGGATCAGAGCAGATATTCTGAACCAAGTAATATATTCCGGATCAACAACTTCTTCCGAATCAAAGGTTGTTCATTCGGAACATTCCACTTTCCGGATCAAGGGGGTGTTCATTCGGAATAACTTGTATTCCGAATCAAGGATTTTATTCGGAATATTCCGGATGAAGGTTCTGTTTAGTTATTCCGGATAAGTATTTTGTCTTGATTATTCCGAACGAAGAAGAGTTATTCCGGGTGAAGGTGACATTCCGAACGAGTAATTATTCTGAGTGAGGTATTTTTAGTTTATTTTAAGTTTTAGTTTATTTTAATTTTCAAGCTTTACTTTTCCCGCCTTTTTAATTAGTCGCACTTTAAGTTTACTTGCCTTAGATTTATTTTAAGCCTTGCCTTAGTTTAAGTTTTAGTTGCATTTTAAGTTTGCCTTTAGGATAGTTTTAAGTTCGCGTTATTTACTTTAATTGCCTTTTAATTTTCGGCACGTTTTAATTCTTGCCATTTATTTTCACTTAGATTTAGATTTACATTAAAGTTTTGCACCTTTTAATTTTACTACAACGACACAACATTTGTTTCCACCAAAGACTGCTGAGTCGCACTTAAACCAGTTATCAATTCGATTAGACCACCACAACGAACTTTTAATTTTTATACTAGGTAAAAGCCTTGTATCAAATGGCGCGGCTGCCGGCTCTTTTCGTAAAGATTAACGGTTTTCTATGAGAGACGCGTTGCTTTTTGGGATCCGTTCATTCGTGAGCGTTATTTTCTTGTTTAAAAAATTTCAAAAAACCATAAAAATTAAAAAATTGTTAAAAAATCCATAAAAATTAAAAATTTTCAAAAATCCAAAAAGATTTTATTTTTCTTTATAGTGTATATATATATTCTCTTTATGTTTGGTATTGTTTTCTTTTGCTTTCGCAGGTGTATGCGTACTAGATCTTCAACTTATCAAGAGCCCGAGACTCGTGAAGATTTAGCTATGGCAGGTGTGAACAACAACAATAATCCACCGCACCTCAACAATAACAACAACAATGTTCTTCCACAGCCCGATCTTCGGACAATGGAGGAGCTTTGTCAACCCACCATGTTTGGACGAGGAGGACCGATTGCGCCGATGCAAATCATGGCTCCGTAGTTTTCGTTGAAGCATCACATGATCTAGCAAGTGCAAACTAACCCATTTCGTGGATTTCCTGATGATGATACCAACAAACACCTCGACAAATTCATTACAATCACTCAAAGCATGAAGTTGCCCGGTGCCACAATGGATGTTCTTCGCCTTCAATTCTTCCCACATACTTTATCACACCACGACGAGAAATGGTTTAATCGTCTCCCGAAGAATTCCATTCATACTTGGGATGACATGACTCAACTCTTTTTGTCGCGCTACTTTCGACCATCCATCGTCACGAGCCTTCGAAATCAAATCAGCGGTTTCATGCAAGAACCTGATGAATCTCTCTTTGATGCTTGGGAAAGATATAATGTTTTGATCGATCGTTGTCCAAACCACAACATGCTCCCTGTGACCTTAATTGATACTTTCTACAACAGTTTGACTTTTTGTGATCGTGATACGATTAATGCAACCGTCGGTGGCACATTTATGAAAAGGAGACCCGAGGAGTGTAGAGACCTTATTGAGAACATGACTACTCATCACAAAAACTGGGATTCCTCCGCTTCTTCAATGAACAACCCGACAGTCAATGTCTCTTCTACTTCAGCAAACCCCGACATGACCGAATTCACCCGCATGATGGCCGAAATGAACAAAAATATCTTGCTCATCGCTTCAATCCAACAACAACAAGTTAAACCGGTAGAAAATCCTTGTGAGACATGCGGCGGTCCTCACTCATACACTGATTGTCCTTCTACTCAAGGAAATCCGGAAAACGTGTATGCGGCTTATGGTAATTATTCACCGGAAAATTACCAAGCCCGACCTCAAGGGGATCTAAATTTGCTAAGTTACTGGTAAAATAACTACCTTTCACCCGGTTTTTCTCCTCAAAACCAAAACCCCAACAACAATTACAATAGAAGCAACCAAATCCCACCTCGAGCTTCTAATCCTTATCACCCACCCGCTCAACAAGCCCCACCCATCAATCAAGATGTTGAAGCTTTAATGAGAACCCAAGGAGAGCAAATTAAGAATCTGCAGAGCCAAATTATCAATTTGAAAGGGGATATCACCAAGCAAGGGAATGACATTAGATCCGAGCTTCGAAACGATATTCAATCCTCCTTCAGCAATCAAACGAATGATTTGAAGAATATGCTGGCCAGTTTCTTACCCACCACTCAACCCTCTACTTCGAGATCTCTACCTTCAAACACCGTCACCAATCCGAGAGCGAATGTGAGTGCTATTACTAACCGTAGTGGAGTTACTTTAGTAGGACCACCTATCCTGCCCCCATCATCTACACCTCCTCCACCACCATTTATCCCTACTACTCCCACACCTAGTATTAGTACACCATTACCGTCTCCGCCTCGTCGTGAAGAAGTACCCAAGACGAATCCTCCACCAACCCCACCTTCCACCTCTAAACCTTCAACATCTCAACCTTCACCTTCTACACCTCCACCACCCAAACCCAATATTCCTTATCCATCTCGCTTAGACAAGGCCAAAATGCACACCGAGGATGACATTCAAGTGTCAAACTATTTAAAGAAAGTTTCGGAAATGACCATCACTTTTAGCCTTGTTGAAGCTCTAGCACAAATGCCTAAATTTGTTAAGATGTTTAAGGAATTGCTTAGCAAGAAGGAGAAGATGGCCGAGTTTGTTAATACTCGCTTGAATGAAAATTGCTCTGCAATCCTTCTTAAAGAACTTTCGGAAAAACTTGGAGATCCTGGTCGTTTTGTGCTACCTTGTACTTTTAACCAAACCGACAAAATTACTGCCTTAGCCGATCTCGGGGCCAGTATTAATTTGATGCCTTTAAGTGTTTGGAAAAAGTTATCATTGCCCGACCTTACACCCACCAAAATGACTCTTGAGCTCGCCAATCACACTCTCGCTTACCCCGTAGGTATTTCCGAAGATGTGTTCATCAAAGTTGGGACATTCACTTTTCCGGTCGACTTCGTCGTTGTTGATTATGAAATGGACCCTCCTATTCCGTTAATACTTGGACGCCTATTTTTGAGAACCGGTAGAGCTTTAATAGATGTGGATAAATGTGAGCTCATCTTAAGAGTCGGGGATGATACACAAGTTTTTGAAATGGGTAAGCTTACAAGAAAATCCTTTGGAAGAGAATCAGCGAATATGATTAATGTGCTTGATGATTTTTTCGTCTACAACAATCCTCTATTCGATTCTTGCAATGATAATCCACTATTTCAAGATAATATGGATGATTCTCTCTCCAATTTGGAACCTTCACCCATATATGATTCTCCACCGATCTATGATGCTTATGATGATGATTCTAGTTCTAATGGAGATGATGATGATGATTTTACTTCCGAGTATTCCGACATGCCCACTTATGATGATTTTGATGAGGCCGATACTCTTTCGAGTGATTCTTCTCATGATGAAGATCCTCCACCTACATCACTTCATCCTACTTTGGATGACTACTCATTTGAGGAAGACTTCTCTACTTTCCTCAATACATACTTCCCTCATGAGAGTGATGTACCTCCTTTGGACTTTGATGATTATGGTCTTGATCCTACTTCGGATTTGAAGAAAATTCTTTCAAAGGAGAAGCAACCGGACGACACCAACATCCGCATCACGTATGTTTTGACACCTCTTTGTCCACCTTCTGAGGACGCGGTTGTGCCTTTTCTTCGCGGATGTTCTTCAAATTCTACTGAGTCTGAGTGCTATTTTCACCTAAAGGAAAAGGTGTTCGACCCCGGTGTCAATATTCTTCAGCCATCTCAGTATCCATCTGATGAAATAAAAGGAAAGATTTTTGGAACTATTGAAGATATGCTTGCACCTCTTCACCCTTGCTCCCACCGTGCTCCATCTTTGCTTAAGGGAACCTTGCCTACTCTTTTTTGGCTTGCCTTGTTCGCCATAAGCTTGTGCTAATTGATGGAAGAAAACTATGTATTTGATCCCGGTGGATGTGTTTCATGCTTCTTCCTAAGCTAATCAAGGTCGAGTCAGGCTCACGACTCGGTGAACAAAAATCAAGCGCTTCTTGGGAGGCAACCCATGTATCTATCTTTTAGCTATCTATATCCTAAGTGTAGGGGAGACCCGTTGGTGTTTGCTATTTCCTCTCTTCTCATATTCAGGGATTTGAGCGCTCAATGATCCACTTTTGATGATTTTTGACGACCCGTGATTCCGTGTTTCCTTCTTTCCGGTTCTATCCTAAACTATTTTCGATTCACTATTTTATATTTCTCAATATTAAAATAGGAATCTCATTAGTTGTATTTTCCTTAGCAAGATTTAAATAACGTGCACAATGTCCTAAGTGTAGGGGAGTTTACTCCCACATGCTTAAACATTGAGGACAATGTTTATATCAAGTGTAGGGGGACTTCTATCGAAGTTAAGTGGCCTTTTCCTTGTATTTGTCCTTATTTCAACCGAAAAATCAATTTTTCGACATTTTTCAAAATTTTTGATCTATTTTGGCCTATTAGATTTTCCCTTTGTATAGTCATTTTCTTTCCTTATTAGAATAAATTTTAATAAAACGGTTTTAATTTTCAAACGTTGTGAATCTTTTGACTCAACCCGAGTTTACTTATCTAAGTTTACTCTAGCTAGTATCCTTAACGTGTTTAAGTCAAGTTTTGCTAGGCTTTTGTATAGGGAGCTATAAAACGCGAAAGTCTTAACTCTCACGGATTAAGAACAACAACTTTTCGCAAGTTCCTATAATTGATCCTAGAGAGTTGTTTATCAGTAATAGTTTGAAAATGATGAATTTTTATCATTTATATTGTAAAAAGTTTATAAAAGTTATACAATGTCCAAACATACTAAAGTGAACTATTTACATATATATATATTGCTTATGTTTAGTCTCGAGCCTAAGACGCGTCTCGTCATTATAGGTCTCGTTCGGTCATATGTCGACCGTTTGGCATCTCGTTTTCGATCAGTGAGCGATTGATATCTCGTGAAGTCGTGTTTTGACTATTGGACGTTTGTTCCTTGATCTACGTGTAATAGCTATATCAGGTGAATCTATAGCCTCGCTTTATACTATCTTGTAAATGATTTTTAACCCGCGAGGGGGAATACATGCTGTTTTATAAAATGAACACAAGTTGTTTTCGGTATGCTTGAACCGAAGATGATAAATGCCTAAGTACCATTGTCTTATGAAGTCCCTTAATTTCATGAACTATTAATTACCTTGCGAGGTAAACGCTAATACATATGATAGATCTATTTGGTTTGACATCCTTATCCTAGGGTATGTATCCTTGTGATCACCTAAAAGGGATATTATGTATATGAGGTCGTTGGTATATGACAATATTACCTGTCAGTAGGGGCGCTGTAAGTGACTCGATTTGACGTGTTGGTTAACGTTCAGTTGCATGAGCTTAAGGCATTTATCGATATATATATGACTTGTCTGTGTGACAAGCTTGAGATGATTAAAAGTCTTGTGTTCAAATGATGATTTGCAAAACCTATAGACTTGCTTAACCGTTGTGTTGATGATTTTAAGCATGTATTTCAGGTAATCAAGATGGATAGCAGCAGAGCATGCGAGGAGGAAGTTGGTGCTTACTTGTCTAAAATTTATATTATTTTCCATCCTTTGAAATGAATACATGACTTTTAAGTCTTTAAAGAATGTTGTGTTGGTAATGGTTTTTGGGACTAAACGCTACTCTGATTATATATATATTGGGATGGAAAACCTTTTAGACAAAGTTGTATATTATTTTAACGTCTCTTTTGAGGTCGTTCTTCTATGATTGTGTGTGATGTGCTATGAGTAGCGCCCCATTGTGGTATTCCGCTGCGTAGTAATTTGGGGGTGTTACAATACCCCTCTCGTACAGGCATGTCTGTTTGCTTGTTTTATGTCACAACAGGAACCCAAGAACATTTTTTATGCTCTCAAAGACCAAGTTGGGTGGAAGCAATGCAGGATGAGCTTCACCAGTTTGCTATTCAAGATGTTTGGGAGTTAGTGGATTGTCCAAGATATGTAAGACCTATTGGGACACGTTGGGTTCTTAGAAACAAGAAATATGAAAGAGGAATTGTGGTCAGAAACAAGGCACGTTTAGTTGCTCAAGGCTATACACAAGAAGAGGGAATAGAATATGAATAGGTTTTTGCACCTGTTGCAAGGATTGAAGCAATAAGGATTTTCCTAGCCTAGGCTTCTTGCATGGGCTTCACAGTTTATCAAATGGATGTGAAGAGTTCCTTTCTTTATGGCACAATTCTAGAGGAGGTTTATGTGTTGGAATTACGTTTTTTGTATTAAGAAAGTCTCGGTTACTCCAATAATATAGTTATAGGGTCGTAGTATAAGTTTTGTTATATTTACATTAGCCCGACCCATGAGCATGTTCATGGGCCGGAAGCCCAAGTCTATTAAGGGACTTGGTATATAAACCCATTTCCACTATGGAAAGGGGTGTTGGTAGTTTATTTCATATTTTCATTAATACAAGTTTTCTTTCTTTCTCTCTCTAGAAAACAATAACCCTCTTGATTAGATCTAAGATTATCATTATTCTACAATTGGTATCAGAACCATGGGATGATTTAAGGTTTTGATTTGTGTTATTCTTTAGTTTTTATTGGGTTTGGTGTTTTAAGGATAATAAATCTCAAATCTGGAAATTTTTTCGCGTTTTTATGGTTTAAGTTGGTAAACAAATCATCTACATAGTTGTGGCAGTGATTTGGTTTACTTTATTTGGTTAAAATCGCAAAATTTCTTGGTTATTTGGTGATTTTCGGGGTGTTTTTTAGCATAACAGTGATATCGGGTATCAAAATTTTCGGATACTGAGTCTGTTTTGCGAAGTACCAAAGAGGGTTTCTGATTATTCGGAAGTTATCACGAGGGTTTTTGTTTTTCCTGAAGTATTGAAGATCAACATTCTGAAGTTCTTCTTATAGCAACTATTCCAAAGTTCTTCAACATCCAGGATTCTGAAGTGACATACTTTATGATTCCGCAGTCTTCATTTTTGTTTTCATATTCCGAAGTAAACTCAGAGCTTCAATCCAAAGTATATTCATTCTGAAGTACGCCATTTTTTCCATATTACGAAGTAAACTCAGAGCTTCATTCGGAAGTAGATTCATTCCGAAGTACGCCATTTTTTCTTTATTCCGAAGTGAATTAGAAGATTTATTCCGAAGTGAATTTAGAGTTTTATTCCAAAGTGGACCCAGAGTTTTATTCCAAAGTGGACTCAGAGTTTTATTCCGAAGTGAACTTAGAGGGTTATTCCGAAGTACACATTCTTTATATTCCGAAGTGATCTCAGAAAGACATTCCGAAGTTTTCAAGTTCAGGGATTCAGAAGTAGTCTTTCAGATTTATTTAGAAGTTGATTGGTAATTTATTCATAAGTTAAATTTTTTAATTTTTTTTGAAATTTACCTTACAAGTAATTTAGGATTTTGACGATTTCTTCACCATCACACAAATTAAGCATCAACAACAACACAGTTTCACAACCTTATTTCATTGCTCGATCAAAAGATAATCTTTTTTCATCAAGTGTTCAAAAAATGAATCCTCATTCATTTATGCCTACAATGATATCGCTTACTGATATTTCAATCATATCGGAACCGATACCCGCCCACCATTGCTCATCAAAGACTTATTTGAATCATGGCAAGGTCGCATGAGAACTTACATTATGGGTAAACCCCAATGGGAGACTTATGTTTCAATCCATTGAAAAAGGTCCACTCGATTGGGGAGAAGTTACTGTCGACAATGTGACGCGGCCAAGGTTGTTTCATGAGTTAACGAATGCTAACAAAATCATTACCGATGCGGATGAAAGGGCCGTTCAGACAATACTTCAAGCTCTTCCACCCGATATCTATCGAATGGTAAGTGAACACACAGTGGCAAAGGATCTTTGGGATCGCTTAACTGTTTTGTTACAAGGGACTTCACTAACTATGCAGTAACGAGAGTGTCAATTGTATGACTTGTTCAATAGGTTCACATACATTCCAGGGAAACACTTCATGACTACTAATGGTGTTTCACTACTTTGATGAATGATTTGAACGTGTATAATCTAAGGATTGCTTAGTTTCAACTAAACACCAAGTTCTTGAACATGTTACCCCAAGAGTGGAGCCAATATGTCACCGATGTTATAATGATTCGGGATTTGCACAAGTCAAATTTAGATCAACTCTATGATTTCTTGCAGCAACACGAGAAGCACGTGATCCAAAAACGCATATCTCAGGGATCTTATCAAGAACCATTTGTATCAATGGCAAATCATCAAAATTTGTCATATCACAACTCTCTGTTTGCTTTGGGACACCAATCCTCCTATCAACCATTGTATCAAACTCCAAGCTTTCTACAGTATTCGATCTTACCACAACCACCTACATCTTATCAGCAACAATACAAGCAACCAACAATATCATCACAAGGAGACTCACGTCATTTACCTTATGCTTCACAACCATAATCATCTTATCAACCTCCAACAAACCCTGCCATCACCTATCAACAATATGAGGCCCCTCAACTCCATTACTCACAACATGTTAGTGCTCCTTCAAATTAGTTTGTAGCTCAACCAGCACCAGTATTCTATTGTGATGATGAGATTCCAGTCCCTGAGTTTAGACAAGGGGATAATCCTACTGATATACTTGCTCAAATGTCTGCTTACATCACTCAAGCGTTGAACAAAAGAGGCTACAGAGGACCATCTCCAAGAAACAATAAGTTGAGGAACTCTTCTAACTCTCGTCAACAAGCTACAATCCAAGATGGCAGAGTTACGGTGCAACCACTTCAGGGGAGACCAAGTTCATCAAATACTGGTGCACGTCCATCTAACACTACTGCTACACTGGGAAATTGAAGATGATCGTATGTTATAACTGCAAAGGGGAAGGGCACATGGCTCGAGAGTGTAAACAGCCAAAGAGGAAAAGGGATAGCACATGGTTTTAGGAGAAGATCTACTTGGTTAATGCTCAAGCCCAAGGACGAGAGCTCGATGAAGAAGAGTTAGCTTTTCTCGCAGATCCAGGAGTTGGGGACACTGACGGACTCACAGCAGCCATCACGAACAATGCCGCATATCAATGGGATGAACTTGATGCATACGATTCCGAATGCGATGATCTCAATACCGCCAAGGCAGCTCTCATGGCAAATCTTTCACTTTATGGAGCTGACACAATTTCTGAGGTACCAAATACTACCAGTGACACTAGTATTGTACCTTATCAAGTTGAGTAAGTGTATGAGTCTCCGGCAGCCTCCGGTGGTTAGTAACTCAAACGAGGAGACAAACAACGATAGAAATATCAATGCAAGTCCCCAGACTTAGAGTGAAACACAACCGGGAGCTATTACGTCTACAAAGTCGTTTGCTTAACAAGATTTGGTTATGGTGTCGGCATCTATGCTTGGCCAAATGAATAACGCGGTCCTTGAAACCCTCAGTGTTAATCATTATCTGCCGAGCTTGCTTTGTGTAAGGAAAAGGTTAAAACCTTGGAATTAACTCCAATGACCACTACCTTAACCAATCCTGAATTTGATAGGTTTAGGAAAGTCCAAATGGATAATTTGCTAGAAATTGAGAGTTTAAGAGCAGATCTTTTGAAAGAACTTAAAGAAAAAGAGTCAGTCGTTAATAATTTTCAAAAAACTACAAACAAATTTCGAAATTCTCGAGTCTAAAAGGGTTGAAACGGAAATTAAGGCGTCTAAGAAAGTTAAAAAGACTGAAGTTTTGCTTTTAAAACAATACTTTGCTTCACATTTAGTACACTTGTTTCATTCCTCTTTTAAAGAATTCACTCTATCACGTCTAATAGACCTACCACCTAACCCGGGGTATGCAAAGCAAGCATTTAACCATAATCCGATTGTGTTTTCAAATTAATCTAAGAGTATGTCACTACATAAAGAGAATCGGTCAAAAGTAATTTATACATATCCTGAGTATGATTATGCACAGCCTAATGCAGAGTATGCAAAAACAGATCTTAGAATTCGCTTTCATATGCAAAAGGAATTTATCCATACACCACTTACATGCCTACTAGAGAAAGCCTTAGTATACTTCCTACACTTGTTAATTCAGACGAACCTAAGGAAATTCCAAAGAATCTTCCACCGGTAAGTACGGTATTGCTAAGCTTAAAAGAGATTCAGCGATACCTAACCGGATTTGGTCGTCAAGAAATGTACGAATTCAACGGCCCAAACCGCTGGAGAATGGGCTTTCGAACACATGAAAATGGTGTTTTAGAAAGAGATCGTTCCGTTTGTAGACAATATTAAAGAAGTATTTTTAGATCTCGGGGATAATATTAATTTTGAAATGCCTAAAGTTCGAAAAGATTTCTATGAAATAGATGATGCTTATGAGCAACATTTAATTGAGAAAGAAAAGATTTTGTCCAAATATGACCGATTCTTGGAACATATAGTGTCTCTCGAAGTGATGCAAGTTGTTACTATTAAATTTGCTTTTGTGATGACATCTGCTATGAATAAATGTGATGATGTGCATGATATATCTGTGAATATTGTTTAACCTGTGAATAATGTAGATAATCATTCTTGTCACGAATCTAACGCTGAATTTTTAAAAATTCAAGATTCTTATAACTCACTTTCAAAACGCTTTGATGAGCTTCAACAACATTGTATATCTCTTGAAATTGAAAATCAATCTAAAAATGAAACTCTTTCAAAAACAAATGATTCTGAAAACTCCGTTGAGACTAGTGACAAGATGATTCAGGTGGTTCAAGCATTAGAGGAAGAAATTATGAGACTTAAGAGAGAATCCGTAGCAGAGAAATTGGAACTAGAGGCTGCAGAAATTAAAAATCATGCCCTGGAAGATAGAATTACTTTATCCTAGGGGAGTTTGATAAAGTAAAGCAGGGTTTTTCACAAATTTAGGGTTCGTTAGAAGAACGCTTTGCTATTAATGCGGCTGAGCAAAAGTCACTCGTTGACCAACTGAACCATAAGTGTGAGGAAATCTCTGACTTAAATATTCAACTCATAGATAAAAACATGGTTTTGGCTGAATTAAAGGAGACACTTCAACTCAAAGGACAAGAAGTTGTTGATAATCCATCTACAATCTCTGCCCCGACCTCTAGTGCTCCAAAAACCAACAAGGTGGTGATCACTAAGAACCCGTACAATAAGAACAATCCACTATCATATAAGTTATATATGGAGCATGCAGTTTAGCACGCGGATCTTGCTAGGGATGTAGTAGATCATCTCTATGAACCCGATCCTATGAATAGTCACTATTACTCTGCTCATGCTTACATTGAGAAGGTACAACAATGCTTAGAGCATTTGAATTACATAGGACAACCGGGTTCTGCACTACTTAAACAACAAACCTCCGCCATTACCATGACTCCATTCAATAAGAATCCAAGATCCAAGCCTATATTAAACACACCCATCAAGGCTAAATCAAAATCTGTCATTAATGTTTCATTGGCTTCTACAGGAGTAATTCTATCTACTAAGGCTAAAGGATCTCAAGACAAGAAGAATAGGGTCAAGCCTTCCACTAGTAGGACTACGAAGAAGAAAGTAGAAGTTTACCCTAGGAATGTTATTTCAAATTTGAATAAAAAGAATCATGTAACTAAGACTAAAGGCCCTACGTTTGTGCAGCAGCCTAAGCAAAATGTGAATTCTAATTTGCGATGTTGGAATTGTAATGAATGCATGTTTTCTCAGCGTCATGATTTATGCCTTGTTGATCACGTGAATGAAATGTATGCAATTAGGAACAATCTTGAATGGATTTCAACGGGAAAGAAATTCACCCAAGTTGCTTGGCAATGGAAACCCACTGGTAGGACCTTCACTGCTAATGGAACTACGTGCCCTTTAACTAGGATCACATCCACGGAAGTTAGGTCTCAGCGTCCTTTAAATAGGAACACTAGCACTAAAAAATGGAAAAAGCGTCCTTTAACTAGGTCTGCCCCCACTATTGTGCCTACCAGTGAAGAAGTACCTTAGGATCTTAGCCAACTAGAATCTAAGCCGGCATTTAGAACGAAAATTTAGAAGCCTAAGAATTCTTCTGTTAGCAAACCTAAGATAAATATATTTGTACCTGCTAACACAGAGGAACTACTAGATTCGGATACATCGTCTTTGTCTAGTGATATTTTCAGGTGGTCCAAATCATCCTCTGGTACTTGGACTCTGGATGCTCAAAGCATATGACCAAAGACCGCTCGATGCTCAGAAATTTCGTCAGCAAGTTTCTAGGAACGGTTAAATTCGGCAACAACCATATTGCGAAGATCATGGGTTATGGTGAATACCAAATTGGGAATGTTACGATTTCAATGGTATATTATGTGGAGGGACTTGGTCACAATTTATTTTCAGTGGGACAATTTTGTGATTCAAACCTTGCGGTTGCTTTTCGACAACATACTTGCGTTATTCGCGATCTTGCAGGAAATGACTTGTTAAAAGGTTCTCGAGGGGATAATCTCTACACACTGTCCATTCAAAACATGATGGCCGTTTAACACCCCCAAATTTAAACGCAGCGGAATACATCTTTGGGTGCTAAACAATGATACAATAACACATAATTTATAAAGAACGACTCGAAAAGAGACGTTTCAAATTTATCGTTCCTAAAACATTTATCAGAGTAGCGTAGTCCCAAGTAATCGTTACCAAAAGATAAGTTAAAACAACATATTAGTTTGTTTTAAAAATGGAACGATAAATAAATCAAAGAGTTTGAACAACATAGCAGTGCACAACTTCATTCTCGTGACCTCCAAGCTTCCACTTCTTGATTACCTGAAATACATGTGAGTAAAACAATCAGCAAAAATGCCGAGTGAATCTATAGGTTTATGTAATCAATTTGAACACAAGCAAAGATTATAAGTTTGTGGCATGCTTATAAGCATCAAATAATAATTTGCATCAACAATGATAATTGTATATAGCATAAATTGCAATAAGCTCATGGAACCGAGCCCTTAAACACTCCTTTTAGAGGTCTGATAAGACAGGAGATTTATTAATTGTCGGTTACCTCCAGATTTTTGGTACATTGCCGTATACCTGACTTCTCAATACAATATGTCCAAACAGTGTGGAGGTCGGGCCTAAGCTTCTGTGACAAGTCCACACAAACTAAACCGGGGCGGCTTCCCCCATAGATCTATTAATTGTACTAGCGGTTAACCCATCATAGGTTAATTAACGGTCCATAATTGAGGCTTTAACAATGGCAATTACTTAATGCAATTTAAAGGCAACCACGGGTCCATTCATAGAGGGACAAAGCATACCATAAAAATCTTGTGTTCTAAGTTTATAAAACATGTATTCCCCCTCGCGGGTTTTTAAAACAATTTAATGTGCACAAGCGAGGCTATAGACTCACCTTAGCCGATAGTGGTAATGAGACGATCGCCGACGATAGATGATGCCCAATAATCACGATAACCGCAACCTAGCAAATGAGGTGCGTACTTTAATAATAGACTCGAGAAATAAATGATACTTAATAAAATCAAACTCGAACTCATAAAACCACAATACACTCGAGAGTAAACGATAAATAACTTCATTATACTTTACTACCCATTTACTTTACCATTTTATACTTTTTAACAAAATCCGCCGGTACATACTACATGTACTAGCTTATTTACCCCTTTTAAACTTGTCAACCGTTTATGAAACGACTCGATAAACTAACTTACTATATATAGAAAGTCCTCCTAGAAGTTTATCAAATGAAATTACTTTTAAAGTCCTTTACTCGACTCATTTTCAAACCACAAAATCCGGACAGATTTGCGTTAATTTTTCATACGACCGTTTTAACTTATTTAAACGACTCCGTTTACAAAACCGACACTCGGGTTTTAAAGTAAACTCAACCTAATAAATAAATACCTCATTATCAGTAGGTTACACATTTTAAAACATCAATTTAGAGTCCCCGAGATTCGATCCAAATATCGACAACAACTATATGTAGTGTCGATACTCGTCTCCCGGTACACGATTATTCAAAACATCATAACTTCGCGCTCGTTTTGAGTTAGAAGCTCTACCTTATATCAAATCGAAGCTAAGGAGATTATCTACAACCCTAGGCTATAAGTTAAGTCATTTTCAAAACATAAAAATTCGGATTTTTCAGTTTACTTACTGCTATAAAATGGGTACCAAAATCTTGTACAAAATCAACTTTTTGACCAAAACCAACCATAGAAATGATCATTTATATACTCTAATATCATCATACATCCACCATAACATCAAAATCATAACAAAAATAAAAATCTTTGGATCAAAATATAATTTTTAACAAGATTTCTAGCAAGAACCACCATGGATCATGCTAAAAACACCATGCATAACCATGGCTTCCACCTACCAACATCATAAAAATAAAAAGTGCTTGCATGTGTGAAATTTTTATACCTTTGTGATCCTTGATCAAAAATAGAGATGGGTCTATGCTTGGTTTAGCTAGATTCAACCTCAAACTTGAGATAATTTGAAAAATGTATGGATTTGGTGTGTGTGTGGTGGGTTTCGGCAAGAACAAGAAAAAGGAGAGAGAGAGAGAGATTTTTGGAAGTGAAAAATAAAGTGTGTGTTTTTAATTTTAAATTTTTAGTTAGCGGGGTGGGGACCTAATTGCAATTTAGCAAAAGTTTGGCTAGAAAATGTAAATTATTAGTTAAAAGGTGGGAAATAATCACTAGTCAATTTTTGAAAATATTTACGGGACTCGGGTTTCGTAAAAATACTAAAAAGTTTAAACGCACACGAAAAATAATAATATAACGACTCGATACGTAATTAAAACGATATCGTCGAAATATTAAATATCGAAACGATCGATAATAAAATATAAAATTGTGGGCATCCGTCGGTATCGCGATCACTAGTAGTCCTCGTTACTCGTCAAAATATTAAAATATAATATTTAATATCGGTTTCAATTTAAACCGTTAAACATAATAATATTTAACGTTATAAAATACTTCAAAATAATTGAAAGTAGAATTAAATTATGACCTTATTTTTACGGGTTTTACATCCTCACCACCTTAAGGGAGCGACGTCCCGGCGCTCAACTCGCCTCATACAAGAGTTGTTCACTACCCGGAAGGATGACAGCATTCCTTGATAAGAAGTCCTTACGTTCCCACGTGTATCTCGATCCACGATCTCCACTGGTTCTTTTACAAAATGCAACTTGTCGTCAAGTTGTATCTCACCAAAAAGGAATAAATAAATACTTATCCACCAGTCACTCGTCAAGCCTGACACATGATGATTTTATGAATCACACGAAGCTCATTCGACGACAAGAACAGATGACAGGATCTTCGGGTAAGTCGAGTTAAAAAAATGTTGTAAATTAAAGGATATCCATCGGCCGGATAGTCATGGACACACATCAAAAAGAACTAACAAGAAAAACATTTTCGTCATCGGAGGGTGCTCACACGCGGGTCCCTACTCAAAAGATAATACAAAGACACCATCTCACTTTCGCCAACGCGCATTAAAGTCTCAATAAACATCGTCGTTGAAAGTCAAAAAGATGTTTCATAATATGTGTTCTAAAAGATCGGACGTCATCGGATGATGCCGTCTCAAGTTCTCACAACTTACGATCATTTGACTAGATCACACACCATATAGGTACATAAAAGAAAAGGTCGAACATAAATATCGAGTATAGATCTCCACCGTTAATCATCGAGAAAACCTTGAACTAACCCTTGATAATAACTACTTGATCTCAAGAGTCTTTCCACTTGCGGTGTCGGCTTCAACATACTCCTCGAGGTTGCAACGAATTTATAACTCCATTCATTAAGAGATTCGGTCCTCAATCATTCCACAAGTACACGCATAGATCCTGGTGACACTTATCGTTTCTTCTTATACACTGCTTCCCAAGATTCATTGTAAACTCAGAATAAAATAATGATCTTCAATAAGAGGAATAGAACGAGATAAAAATGAATTCAATAAACGCATAAACGGGCAAGATGTGGTAAAATGATTTAAGGTTGACGATCGACGAGGGATCTCGAATCACGTAACCGTAAAACATAATAAATCACAATACTTAGAAAAAAAATGAGAGCGAAGAAAGAATTAAATATTAACATTAAAGTAACATTTGTCACAATTATCCATCCCGGTTTTGGTATTACCTTAAAACGCAATTGAGGTACTTTATTGATAAAGATGATATATCAAAATATGAGTTAAATAGCTTCATAATTTATTTTGGTTGTCTTAAGAAACTTTGAAAGATTGACATGAATTTATTAATTAAACTCGTATTGATAGTTACAATTAGAAAATATAATTTCTAAATTAAATCATTATTAGGAATATAAATTAAACTGGTAATTTCATTATATTAAATGTAAAGTATGATAAATCAATTACTTCAATAGATAGAACATGATTTCATTTTAAACATTAGTTTTAGTTTATACAAAATATGATGTATAAATTTGACCTTTTACTTGTGGTAGTTATTTCGACAATTGAAAATCATTGGAAAATGTATAAAAGTCCCATAAAATTTTATAATACGTTGTAGAAGTACATAAAGGTGTTTATTATTTCAATATAAACATGGGATATATTCGGGTTTTAAAATGTGACAAGATAAAAAACGAATACGAATGGAAATAATGGTCAACAATTAGTATGAAATCAACGGTACAAAAAGGGGACGAAACAAATGTCGTATGGATTCTAAAAGAGAATAATAAAATAAAGGCGTCGATGGTAAGACGATAAGAAATAATAGATTAAACAAGTTGTCAATTTTGTTAGTGCGGTCGATGGTTCACCAATATCAGCTCGTTAACTTAGCGGTGGTCGATACACGATCGGGAATAAGATCCATACAAGATTTTAATAAAATTCCTAATAATCACTTGTAATTAAAACAAATCAAATGAACGATGTTAGTGTTTAAAGAGAGAGGTCAAAGCACGGTTCACAAGAGTGAGTTTCGAGACAAACGAGAGTGACAGACGTCATCCCGGATATACGGAAATCACTCTAGTGATAATTCATTATTCACGTGCGGAGACATTCCAAAGATCTACCCAGTCGCATAAAGAAGATTGGACGAGACGGAAGGATAAAACATCGAGACTTTCAAGTCTTTTATCAACAGTCAATAATTAGACGAGCAGTCAAAAGAAATCAGTTATAAGACAAAATGAAGTAACAAGTAGAAAAACAATCATCGAGTAAAAACGTACTTATAATCACGTAATTCGTTTAAAAGGTAAGAAAACATATGTGGATGCATAGAAATTGTGCTACTTGCATAAAATATAAAGGTTTTCAAAACATTCTTTTCAATTTATTTCATTTTATTTATATTTATCATAATTACAAGTAAAAAGTTGAATATTATCAAGATTTTTAAGGTGACTACTATTCAGCCTAGCATGGCTCCTTCTAAATTAGACATAGGTGATCAGGCCATGTATAATTTAGGGCTAGCAATGCAGTGCTCCGTTTCGTCGAAAAGTATTATGTTTCTTATGTTTATATAAACCATGCCATTTGTAAAATGGAATTTATAAATAGTTTATAATTTTATAGAATACAAGTAATTTGCGAAATACTCAATAAGCAACTTTTAATGTTACGAAAAGTATTTTATAAGACCAAAGTAAAAACAATTGGTGAAAATAATCGTAAAACAATATTAGATTTATTAATAAGGTGACAGTATGACAACGTATAAAGTAGCCAAAGGTTTGCAAAAGTGGCAAATAGTAGCTCATAAAACAACCAATGAAATGGTTACAAGTTGTTAAGGTTTCAAAAGGTTATAAGGTTTAGACGAAAACGCCATGAGACACGCAATAAAATATCGACGAAGAGTGTGAAGACAAAACTTCAAAACTCAACCCAAGTCAGTGGAAGGTTAAAAGAAAACGAAAATAAAATAACATCGAAGGACCAATGAGTCATATATATAAAAATAATAAATCAATCCATATGTGTATTCTTTGTAAGATACTCGATACAACATGCTTTTAAGAAAGTATATTATTCATTTTCAAATTACACCATTAATCCGGTAATTGCTAATCCCGTAATGTTTCTATTTTTAAACATTTTAACTTGTAACTAGTATTAGTTAATTTTTAAAATAATATTCGTTAAAATTTTACGATCTCAAATGAAATCAACACTGCTTAGAAACGTTTAAAACTCATGTTCTGAATTTTCTATCAGATTTGACTTTTAAATATGAGCCGATTAATTGACTAGATAAACGACATCTCCAAGACTCGGAGTCTAAAGCATTTTGATGCAAAACGACGTTTCAGACGACTTTCTAGTTTTACCCGAGACCTGAAAACCAATGTAAAATGACCAAAATACCCCTGCAAGTTATGTGCAGGTTTGACTATTTTATTTTAAAAACGCAGGTTTTACTTTTAAGTTTTGACCTGTTTATACTGCCCCTATAGTTTCTGCATAAAGTGTATTTTTTTTTTTTTTTTTTGACACTTCTTAACGGCTCAAAATATATACATATATACACACATGTCTTGTGGATTTTACAACAACGAAAAATAAATCTCGTAATGAGCATCAATTAAAAATATGGTATAATGAATGACAGAAGATGCTTCAAGGTATTCAACACGAAATTTAGGAAGCGAAACAGTGAATGACGTTCGTAACTTAAGTTTCAAGGTGCAATGTAGGCAAACCTCCTTGGTGCCACGATTCTCCAAAAACACCGAAACATAACGAGAAAAGAATGGAACATTCATAGGTTGCGTTCCGAGAGCAAGAAGGTTAATGAAAAACAAATGATACAATTTTATAGAAGTAAAATCGTATTCCAATTCTAGCGCCATAATCTAGACGATGATTTATAAAATGACGATGACGTTACCGAGATATAAGTGAACAATACACTTCGGAGTCGATACATATAAATGTCAATAAATAGCGGTTAGTCTATTCCAAGGACACATTGAGCTACACAATGGTCTAGAGATTACGTTTAAAGACGTCCAAGCACAAACAGCCGAAAGACGATTTGGATATCTATATAGATATCTCAAAGGGTTAAACAATGAAAGTAACGCGCGTAGATGAAGTTATGTAAGGTCATAATATAAAATTTTTGCAATAGAAGCAATTTAAATACTTCAAAAATAAATACAGAAAGATCATGAAATTCATTGTATTTATTTAAGTTAATCTTTAATAAATGATAAACTTTTATCGAAAAGTTTAACGACATAAATATATATCGATAAAGGGATCCTAGATATAAATATATATCCGTAAATGGATCATAGTATTTTATTATAAATACTTGGCAATAAGGTATACGTAATAACGTATACTAAAATTGTAATCTCAGAAGTAGCTTGAACCTGAAGTCACGCGAAGTCCGGTGCACATGACTCTTTGAAAAATAAAAACTAGCAGTTATAGTTTAGGTTTTTAAAATAAAGACCTAGTTCTCTATAACTCATGGCTCTGGTACCAATCTTTAACACGCCCAAATTTAAACGCAGCGGAATACATCTTTGGGTGCTAAACAATGATACAATAACACATAATTTATAAAGAACGACTCGAAAAGAGACGTTTCAAATTTATCGTTCCTAAAACATTTATCAGAGTAGCGTAGTCCCAAGTAATCGTTACCAAAAGATAAGTTAAAACAACATATTAGTTTGTTTTAAAAATGGAACGATAAATAAATCAAAGAGTTTGAACAACATAGCAGTGCACAACTTCATTCTCGTGACCTCCAAGCTTCCACTTCTTGATTACCTGAAATACATGTGAGTAAAACAATCAGCATAAATGCCGAGTGAATCTATAGGTTTATGTAATCAATTTGAACACAAGCAAAGATTATAAGTTTGTGGCATGCTTATAAGCATCAAATAATAATTTGCATCAACAATGATAATTGTATATAGCATAAATTGCAATAAGCTCATGGAACCGAGCCCTTAAACACTCCTTTTAGAGGTCTGATAAGACAGGAGATTTATTAATTGTCGGTTACCTCCAGATTTTTGGTACATTGCCGTATACCTGACTTCTCAATACAATATGTCCAAACAGTGTGGAGGTCGGGCCTAAGCTTCTGTGACAAGTCCACACAAACTGAACCGGGGCGGCTTCCCCCATAGATCTATTAATTGTACTAGCGGTTAACCCATCATAGGTTAATTAACGGTCCATAATTGAGGCTTTAACAATGGCAATTACTTAATGCAATTTAAAGGCAACCACGGGTCCATTCATAGAGGGACAAAGCATACCATAAAAATCTTGTGTTCTAAGTTTATAAAACATGTATTCCCCCTCGCGGGTTTTTAAAACAATTTAATGTGCACAAGCGAGGCTATAGACTCACCTTAGCCGATAGTGGTAATGAGACGATCGCCGACGATAGATGATGCCCAATAATCACGATAACCGCAACCTAGCAAATGAGGTGCGTACTTTAATAATAGACTCGAGAAATAAATGATACTTAATAAAATCAAACTCGAACTCATAAAACCACAATACACTCGAGAGTAAACGATAAATAACTTCATTATACTTTACTACCCATTTACTTTACCATTTTATACTTTTTAACAAAATCCGCCGGTACATACTACATGTACTAGCTTATTTACCCCTTTTAAACTTGTCAACCGTTTATGAAACGACTCGATAAACTAACTTACTATATATAGAAAGTCCTCCTAGAAGTTTATCAAATGAAATTACTTTTAAAGTCCTTTACTCGACTCATTTTCAAACCACAAAATCCGGACAGATTTGCGTTAATTTTTCATACGACCGTTTTAACTTATTTAAACGACTCCGTTTACAAAACCGACACTCGGGTTTTAAAGTAAACTCAACCTAATAAATAAATACCTCATTATCAGTAGGTTACACATTTTAAAACATCAATTTAGAGTCCCCGAGATTCGATCCAAATATCGACAACAACTATATGTAGTGTCGATACTCGTCTCCCGGTACACGATTATTCAAAACATCATAACTTCGCGCTCGTTTTGAGTTAGAAGCTCTACCTTATATCAAATCGAAGCTAAGGAGATTATCTACAACCCTAGGCTATAAGTTAAGTCATTTTCAAAACATAAAAATTCGGATTTTTCAGTTTACTTACTGCTATAAAATGGGTACCAAAATCTTGTACAAAATCAACTTTTTGACCAAAACCAACCATAGAAATGATCATTTATATACTCTAATATCATCATACATCCACCATAACATCAAAATCATAACAAAAATAAAAATCTTTGGATCAAAATATAATTTTTAACAAGATTTCTAGCAAGAACCACCATGGATCATGCTAAAAACACCATGCATAACCATGGCTTCCACCTACCAACATCATAAAAATAAAAAGTGCTTGCATGTGTGAAATTTTTATACCTTTGTGATCCTTGATCAAAAATAGAGATGGGTCTATGCTTGGTTTAGCTAGATTCAACCTCAAACTTGAGATAATTTGAAAAATGTATGGATTTGGTGTGTGTGTGGTGGGTTTCGGCAAGAACAAGAAAAAGGAGAGAGAGAGAGAGATTTTTGGAAGTGAAAAATAAAGTGTGTGTTTTTAATTTTAAATTTTTAGTTAGTGGGGTGGGGACCTAATTGCAATTTAGCAAAAGTTTGGCTAGAAAATGTAAATTATTAGTTAAAAGGTGGGAAATAATCACTAGTCAATTTTTGAAAATATTTACGGGACTCGGGTTTCGTAAAAATACTAAAAAGTTTAAACGCACACGAAAAATAATAATATAACGACTCGATACGTAATTAAAACGATATCGTCGAAATATTAAATATCGAAACGATCGATAATAAAATATAAAATTGTGGGCATCCGTCGGTATCGCGATCACTAGTAGTCCTCGTTACTCGTCAAAATATTAAAATATAATATTTAATATCGGTTTCAATTTAAACCGTTAAACATAATAATATTTAACGTTATAAAATACTTCAAAATAATTGAAAGTAGAATTAAATTATGACCTTATTTTTACGGGTTTTACAGGCCGCCTCTCCTGTATGCCTTCTCTCCAAAGCATCTAAGACCAAGTCATGGTTGTGGCATCGTCAGTTATCTCATCTTAACTTTGATGCTATAAACCATTTGGCTAAAAACGAACTTGTTTGTGGTCTTCCAAAACTTAAGTTCGACAAGGATCATTTATGTTCCGCGTGTTCTTTGGGG
Organism: Glebionis coronaria; assembly: GCA_025667525.1. Lineage (NCBI taxonomy): Eukaryota > Viridiplantae > Streptophyta > Magnoliopsida > Asterales > Asteraceae > Glebionis > Glebionis coronaria. Next base: position 270,190,512 of record CM046882.1, on the reverse strand, counting down.
AAAAGAACCAAGAAATCATACAAACCTAAAGTTGAAGACACTAACCAAGAACCACTGTATCTTTTGCATATGGATCTTTACGGGCCAATACGTACGGCTAGTGTGAGTTGTAGAAAATACATCCTGGTCATGGTGGATGATTTCTCAAGGTTTACATGGGTAAAGTTTTTAGCAACCAAGGATCAAGCACCAAATTATATTATTTCTTTCTTAAAGATGATCCAAGTACGTCTTAACGCTACTGTTCGCTGCATTCGCACTGATAATGGAACTGAGTTCGCTAATCAAACTCTACGAGACTATTATGAAGAGGTCGATATTTCACATGAAACTTATGTTGCTCGCACTCCACAACAAAACGGTGTCGTGGAAAGACGTAACCGTACACTAATGGAAGCTTCTAGAACTATGTTGATTTACGTGAATGCTCCTTTATTCTTATGGGCTGAAGCAGTGGCAACCGCATGTTATACCCAAAACCGCTCCATCATTCGTAAGCGCCATGTAAAAACTCCATATGAGATACTTCATGGACATAAACCAGATATTTCATTTCTTCATGTGTTTGGTGCACTGTGTTATCCAAACACTAATAGTGAGGATTTGGGAGAACGTCAACCAAAGGCTGATATTGGAATTTTCATTGGTTACTCACCCGCAAAGAAAGCTTACCGAATTTATAACTGTCGTCTTGGCAAGACAGTAGAAACTTTGGATGCCGATTTTGATGAGCTGACAGCGATGGCTTCTGAGCAACACAGATCTGAACCTGCACTTCATGAGATGGGAACCGGTACGATTAGTTTCGGATTAACTCCCAACAATCCTACTTCTTCATCATTTACAACACCTACAAGGTTCGAGTGGGATGAGTTATTTCAACCTATATTTGATGAATTCTTTGATCCACCTGGTGATGATTCTCCAGCACCTGCAGTAGTAGCTCCGGTTCCTGAAGTTGTTGCTCAAGAAAATGGAAATCATTCCCAGGCATCTACTATCACTATTGAACCAGATGCCCCATCCCCTACCAATTCACAAACTACACCTGAATCATCACCCCCACTTGTTCTTAATGATGTTGAAGACGATTACTATGATCACGATTTTGAAATTGCTCATTTACAAGAAATTCCATTCTTTGGTTCACAAATACCCGACAACCCTAACGGTGCGTCTACCTCAGAGGAAGATTCTGCAACCGTTCACTCCCGACCACCACGGATTGAAAATCACAACACCAAATGGACAATGGATCACCCAATCCGCAATATTATTGGTGACATCGATCGACCAGTCTTAACACGCCACCAACTCCAAGAACATGCATTATATTGCTACTTTGATGCATTTCTTTCCGATATTTAACCTAAAAATTGGTAACAAGCCATGACACAATCATCTTGGATTGAAGCCATGCAAGAGGAACTTAATGAATTTCAACGTCTTGAAGTGTGGGAATTAGTTCCTTTACCCAACAACGTTGAAATCCTTACGTTGTTGTGGGTATATAAGGTTAAACTCGATGAGTTAGGTGGAGTGCTAAAGAACAAAGCTAGATTGGTTGCTAGAGGTTACAAACAAGCTTTGGGTATTGACTTTGAGAATCCTTTGCTCCTGTTACATGATTGGAGGCGGTTAGACTATTCCTTGACTATGCTGCTCACATGAACATGATCGTCTACCAAATGGATGTTAAGACGGCATTTCTTAATGGTGAATTAAGGGAAGATGTCTACGTAAGCCAGCCGAATGGATTCGTCAACTCGTAGTATCCTAATCACGTGTACAAGCTCAAGAAGGCTCTTTATGGGTTGAAACAAGCTCCACGCGCGTGGTACGATCTCCTATTGTCTTATCTCATCTCGAAAGGCTTCTTAAAGGCAAAGTGGACACAACATTATTTATTCTCAAGGAGGACAACGAAATGACAATGGTACAAATTTATGTTGACGATATAATATTTGCTTCCACTACTCAACGACTGCCTGACCATTTTGAGAAAATCATGTCCACACGTTTTAAGATGTCGATGATGGGAAAATTTTCATTTTTCTTACGGTTGCAAATTTCTCAAAATCCTAGAGGCATCTTCATTAATCAATCCAAATTTGCTCTTGAATCATTAAAGAAGAATCAATTTGAAAATTGTGACCCGGTGGATACTCCAATGGTAGAGAGATCCAAGTTAGATTAGGATAAGGAAGGGATAGCTGTTGATCCTAAACTTTATCGTGGAATGATCGGCACCCTTCTCTATCTGACTGCTAGCAGGCCAGATTTGTTATTTGCTATATGCATGTGTGCCCGGTATCAGGCTCGGCCTACCGAAAAGCACATTACATGTTTTGAAAAGGATCTTTCGTTATCTTAAAGGAACACTTCATCGTGGTTTGTGGTATCCGAAGGATTCCTCTATTGCACTAATATCATATGCAGATGCGGATTATGGTGGGTGTCAAGATACTAGACGTAGCACTTATGGCAGTGTGCAACTTCTTGGATATAGACTGGTTAGTTGGGCATCCAAAAGGTAGAAAAGCGTTGCGATATCAAGTACAGAGGCTGAATACATTGGTATGTCCGGTTGTTGTACTCAAGTTCTTTGGATGACATCACAATTAACTAACTATGGTCTTGGATTCAACAAACTTCCGATGTACTGTTACAACAAAAACGCCATTGCTCTATGCTGCAACTACGTTCAACACTCCCGGGCAAAGCACATAGACATTCGCTACCATTTCATCAAAGAGCAAGTGGAAAATGGAGTGATCGAACTGTATTTTGTCAACATTGAGTATCAGCTGGCGGATATATTCATAAAGGCCTTAGATCGAGGACGTATAGAGTTTTTGATCGAAAAGCTAGGCATGAAATCATTCTCACCAGCGACACTTAAGGAGTTGGCAGAAGAATCTGCATAATAGTGGTGGTAAAATATTATAGAGTATCTTTTTATCGTGATCTTGTGTATTATAGTGTATATATAAACCACCAAAAGCAAAATACAAAAATATAAAACATACAAAAACCATAAAAAATATAAAATCAAGAAAATCCAAAAATATTTTTCATTTTAAATCGGGCATGTCTTTTAGTACGGTAATATTTACGGCCTTAGAAATGTCGATTAAAATTGACACGGTGCCATAAATAGAGTCCGTATAAATGTTGTACATATTTTAAAACATGCCCATATGGCTTGTAGTTATTTCTGACTGCAACCCGCTTTTCGCATTAAAGTCACGTATTTCATACGAAGTCGTTGGCTCACAACGGGAATTAATTTTCTCGGGTATGGTTTACTTTAAAACCATACAAGGGATCAAGTTTACTTTATAACTTGGTCTAACACAAATTTATGTGCGCTTCAGTGCACTTATTTTGTAAAAATAAGAGAAATCTTATTGCCACCAAGAATTGTTCTTATATCAAGCTAAAACAGAAAAAGTCTTTTATCAGTACTCCTAAATACGAAGAATACAGTTCTTTAAATAGAAAACGGGTCTGTATTTAAGGGGGAGAAAATATCAAATCATTTTCATCATCAAATTTGTCTTCAACAGTCTTTCAGAAAATTAATTGGTAACATGCTTAATGGTGAAATTTTTTTCTTCGTGTGTATTCGTTGGGCTTCGTGATTTTCGTGATTTATGTGACTCGGAATTAGGAATAGGAGTTTAAGTGCGTTGTTTGGTTGTGTGTGAACAAATAGTTAATAGACTATTTAAGTGATAATGAATGTTAACGTTTATATTAATAGATTTTTAACTAAATAAAACGTAGAAAGAAAACGGAGGACCAAAGTGTAAAAGTGGAAATTTTGACCTAGGTCAATATACATATACCCGCCCCTCTTTCTTTTCTATTTTTTTCGTTTCACTGTTTCACAAACACATACCAACTCTTGCCGCCATTGTTACACTTCTTCAATCTTTGCTTATTTTGCTTACCTGCTGATTATATCATCTAGGTAATTATCATATTATGATTTTCTATGTCTATTCATTGTGTTTATCATCCAATCGCACCATATGCCTTTGATTAATTCAAATTAGGGTTGATTAATAGGTTTTCAATTAAGTGACCTAATGATTGAATTGATAGGTGGTTTTTCGTACGAATAGGTATACAAACATAGGCTTATGCTTAGATTGCCTTAAAATCAGTTGTAATTGCTTTAGACCATAATCAGTTTGAAACAGTTTGGTAATGAAACAGTTTTTGACCATTCCAGATTGCGAAGTACTTATTTTTGAGAAGTAAAATAAGGTTACGAAGTACAAACACTTCCTAGTATTGCAAAGTGAGTTTCTGAGTAGTCGTATTGCGAAGTACTTGATATCATATGATTGCGAAGTACATGTTTTTGTATGTGATTGCGAAGTACATGTTTTTGTATGATTGCGAAGTACATATTCTTGTATGTGATTACGAAGTACATTATATGGTATGTGATTGCGAAGTACATAAAATTGTATGTGATTGCGAAGTACATGATCTTGTATGTGATTGCGAAGTACATGTTATTGAATGGGACTGCGAAGTACATGATGTTGACTATGATTGCGAAGTAAATATTGTCTGGGATTTCGAAGTACATAACTCTGTTTGACTGCGAAGTAGTCTTCCTTTTTGCTCAGTATACTTGTTTCCGAAGTAACTAAAATTACGAAGTAGCGTTGATTGATCATTGCGAAGTACTTGTGCTTAGTATTGCGAAGTAGTCTTCCTTTATGCTCAGTATACTTGTTTCCGAAGTAACTAAAATTTTGAAGTAGCGTTGATTGATCATTGCGAAGTACTTGTGTTTAGTATTGCGAAGTAGTCTTCCTTTTTGCTCAGTATACTTGTTTCCGAAGTAACTAAAATTGCGAAGTAGCGTTGATTGATCATTGCGAAGTACTTGTGTTTAGTATTGCGAAGTAGAATAAATTGCACATTACGAAGTAGCATTGATTGATCTTTGCGAACTAGTATGGATTGGGATTGCGAAGTAGTTGTGTTTGGTATTGCAAACTAGTATTTTCTGTTCTATCAATTGCTAGTATTATGTATTTGTTTATCATATGATAGGATTTCCATGCTTGAAGGATTGTTATGCATAGTGATATATTGTTTTGTTTTGTCAAAGGGACGGTCTTCATGCACCTGAAAAATCTCCTCTTCCCACAGCTGCAGATGATGATCAAATCGCACTTGAATTCTTCGTCTACAACGATCTCGAATACTTGGTCAACGGAGCAAACAAGTATACAACATCTTTAACATTGGTAAAATATGCAACATGGGATTTGATACCATGGTTAGAAGAAAAAGTTAATCGTCTCTGGGTTCCACAAAAAATATCCTGAATATGATCGATATGCCGAATTGGGTGCTTCACATTGGGATGAGCGTGTGCGACGCGCCTACAACTATGCATGTCTACACAACTCAGGTTCTCAAGTATTCTCTCTAATTCGAATCCAAAGCATCCAAGGAGTTAGGATTGAACCCAAAACTGGCTATCAACATTTGACAGAGATCAGACTCATAAGAGAAGATGAAAAAATCTACACTATCTTGGAAGGAGATTTTCCACTTCTTCGTCTCGAAGATATTGAGGACATGCTGGTTTTGATTACTCACAACGACCTCAGACACTTGCACTCTGAAGAACTAATTGCCCTGAATTCAGCTCTTCGAATGTACACATGTCGAGTTGTCATCAAGAAAAGAGTTGAAGATTTGCAACTTGGAGTAGAAAGTTATCAACGGAAGCTCAATCTTTCAAAACCACGTACTAAAGTGTTGCAGAGGCATACAGAAAAATCTCCATACACCAGCACCACTGACCCGATGCCCGACATTTTCTACTTGAATGGTCGTGGTCTAATGAAGTTCATGAGAATTCCAGAGATCAACAAATTCTGTGACAGGACTCTCATCCATATTCGGGAAAAGTTGGTTTAACACCCCCAATTTACATTGCGCAGCGGAAAATACACAATTGGGTGTTATTCACAAACAACATTTCACAACTATTTAAATGACCCAAAATCAGTATATTTAAGAATAAATATGGAAATAATTTAATTCAATGTCTAAAACCTTCAATCCCAAGTAAAATCAGTTTAAAATATATCAGAGTAGCGTACAGGTTCCCCTAGGATCTTAATCAAAACAACAAACCTTTTACAAAAATATTTGACCATTTACTATATATTTATGACAATAGGGAAAGAAATCCTGTTTTAGACCAAATTACTACAAAAGCAATTCCGCAATCCTTCTCCAGCAAGCTCCACAATCAACAACTTCAAGTACCTAAAATACATGCTTAAAATCATCAACACAAAGGTTGAGCAAGTCTATAGGTTTTACAAAATCATAATTGAACACATCGTAAAAATCATTCACAATTGTTTAATAGAATTGTGGCCATACAATCTATCAATCAGGTATAATATATAATATAGCAAAAGCTATTGAATTGTATTAAGCTCACGACACTGACCCCTTAACTTAGTCACCCACGCCAAATGCCAGCATGACTAGAAAAATTACCAGTGCCCCTACTAGGGTATTAATTGCAAGAATACCAATTCTCATTCACGTAAAATTATCCTTACCAGTGGGTTACTAAGCGTAAAGCCTTGGTCTCAGATAGGGTTGTCAGCCCAATATTAATATTTTTAGAATAAGCGGCTATTCCCAACTCGCAACATCAAGTCAGAAGATAGTTAACGGCTCATGAATTTAGGGTCTTATGCAATTAGGTACTTATACAATTCATTTCATCAAAGGCAACATCGGGTCCAACAATTACTTATGACATGTGTTCATTTTACTTCAAATAGCATGTATCCCCCTCGCGGGTTTTAAAATCATTAAAACAAGTAGAAAGCGAGGCTATAGACTCACCTGAAGTAATACCAGTAGTATGACGATCTTCGACGATAGTTGATGCCCGGTAAACACAAAAACCGCAACCTATCAAATAAGGCGCGTTCATCAATAATAAACTCGAGTAAAATCCATACTTAGTAATACAAAACTCAAAATCATAAAATCAAAATTAATCCAAAATAAAAATAATACAAGTGACTTTTTACTTCATTCTATACATTTTTACTATTAGTTAACTCCTTCGATAAAAATCTGCCGGTACATACCAGATGTACAAGCTCATTTACCCCACTTAAACACGCCAAATTTTTATGATACTAATCAGTAACTTCACTTACTATATATAGAAAGCCCTGTTAAAAACTCATCAAAATATTTTACTTTTAAAGTTCCCTGCCCGACTCATCTTTGAACTACAAAAACCGGACAGTTTTACGTCAACAACACTTATAGTCTTTTAACACATTTATTTTTCTCCGTTTATGAAACCGATACTCAACGTTGAAAATAACTTGACATCCTCATACTCAACCTTAAAAATCAGTCCATGACACATTTCAAAAATCCGTTTAATAGTCCCCGAGATTCGATCCAAATATCGACAACAATTATATATTGTGTCGGTACTCGTCTCCAAGTACACGAAATAATCAAACTAACATAACTTTTCGCTCGTTTGGAGCTACAAGTCCTACCTTATACCAAAACGAAGGTAAAAACATCCTATACAACAATATCTAACTAGTTCATCTTAAACTCAAACTCATATTTTTAGAAAATTACTTTTAATATCTGCTATAAAATACATTTTTAAATATCACCCAAAATCAATTTTTCACCACATTTTAACCTCATTTTTACCACTATAAGCATTCCTACATTACTAGTTCATATCATAACACCTTAAATCATCCTAGATAATCAAATCATAAAAACCAAACTCAAAAGTAATAACATTCAATCAATAAAACATATACATATGAACATAAACACCAACATATAACAAGAATTTAAGATCAAACATCAAGAACTTCATCCAAAAATGGGTTTTATAAAAATTTTAATGCATGTGGGAAATTTTCATACCAATGTGTAGAGAATCAAAAACTAGGAATGGGTCTTTGATTAGATTTAAGAGAATCAAACTTGATTTTTTAAAAATGGTGGTGTTTGTGTGCTTGGGGTTGACGGGAAGAAAAGGAGAGGGAGGGGAGAGAGAGTGATTTTGTGGTGAGTGGGATTTTTGTGTGTTTATTTATTTAATTTTTCCTTTTATATGGTGGAAGTTTAAGGTAGTTTTTGCCAATTGTGATTCTTTTGGACCAATGTGCAAATACTTTGTTAAAAAGCGAGAAATGACTATTAGTCACTTTTGAAAATTTTACGGGTCTCGCGTTTCATAAAAATGCTTCTCAAAACTTAAAACGCACACAAAATATGATATTATATAGTCTCGGCACGACTTAATACGACATTAAAATGAAAACGTCAAAATATTAAACATCGACATGTTTAAAATAAAATGTAAAATTTCTCGGGCATCCGTTGATATCGTCATCATTAATAATTCTCGCAACTCGTAAAAACGTAATAATAAAATTTTCAACGTCATCCAAATCAAATTACCAATCGTCATAATAATCAACATCGTCAAAAGTTTCAAAAATATACGTAAAAATATAATTAAATAATGACCACGGTTTTGGGTTATTACATTCTACCCTCCTAAAAGAGAGCCACGTCCTGACACTCAACCCGCCTCACATTCACACTTCCTCACTTCTAGAGTCAACGTGACCTCTTATCCTCAAGAGATACTCACGTCTTTCACACCAGTCCAACTCAATTCTTATGATATTACCATATCCACAATTATTACTACACTTCAACTTTCAATTTCACCTTCTATTATGCTAATATTCCTTTCATCATTCATACTCCTTCTGCATCACTTTCTCAGTTTCATTCCTGCCCCAATACTCTGATAACTTGACCCCACAATTCAGACAACGTACATATACCACAATACTCTGACAACATATATATACCACAACTATGTATGTTCTCAAATTAGACCTCTTAACTACTGATATGACGATTATCATCGCAAAAAGATTCCACCTTCACTAATTTCCATTAGTCCTCATAGTAAAATATTAAGATATTATCATCCCAAGTTTCTATTGCCACCGTTCAATTCATCCTTTCACTTTGTCCGTTGCTTTCCGAAAATACGCAATATTCCTTCTTAACTCAATTCTTCGCACTTTCTGTAGAAATCTCTAATATCCAAAAGTCAACCTCAATCTCTGGGTTACATATATTATGTTCACACCTTATTCAATACTCATACTTCATCACAACGATTTCTAGTATTCAAAAATTTACTCTGCCTCTATGTCCTGAGGTTACACTCAAACTAAATACAATGAGATTATCCATAATTCTAACCAGTCACTTCCCATACTCATTTTCCACTTTCATTCAGTCTAACAATCTCTATACTGAATTACTGTACCTTCCATAGTACATTATTACATCTTCCTCATATCATATCACTGTTTAAATAATTCCGTTAGACTCATATATTCAAATCTGAAATATATAGTGGTCAAATCACTTCCTGATATCGTAATATATTTTATCCCAACCATTCTGTATTAATACTTCAATTTGTAAAATCCCTTCAATACCACATGCGACACTCTCAGCACTCTAAGAATAATTAAATTCTCTTTTTAATCTGAACAATTCATTCACCACTGGCCCTTGCCTTCTTAACACACTCTCTGATCTAATAGGAGAAAAATTAAATAATCACAATAACCGTTTTTGTTTTTGTGGAACAAAAACATACACTTCTACTTTCTCATTTCTATTTTAAAATTTCCAACAATCTGTTGATCTGCTTTCTTTGATATTCCTTTTTCCATTATTTTATTACCTTGATTCTAACTTTCTTTCCATTCCATCCATTCTGCTTGTTGCTACCAATATTTAAATTATCTCAAAACTCAAGAGTCAATTCTCAATTACCTCAGAAACTTTATAAGTCCCTTTTCCTTCTCCTTCTTACTAAATACTCACTAGTTGATAGTGAGAGTATCCACACTCATCCTTCATAATCTGAAACATACTTCATAATACAGAACCATAATATATCCCATCTAAAATTTACCGATTTTTATTTCTCAGTCATCATTAAGTAATCCTTAATTCCTCTTACTTTAAAATCCCCGAATGGCATTTACACACAAGTCCTTCTTATTCTTATTTTCTTCATACTTGATTCCATACAAGTAATACTTTTCCATCCCAAAAAAATACCACAATGTCCAAACTCATGATCATATAAACCCTGTTACACTTCTTTATTCAAGTCAACACACTACTATTGCTTTCCTTTCCATTTGATAATATCCAAATATCATCATCGCAACTCTATAATTCCTTCAGATTCCTCTAATACTAACTATACGGCATAGAACTTCAATCTATCCATAGCATTCATACACAGCTTCCTCAACTACAAAATCAGATCTCACAACCACAACTTAAATATATTTTCCATTCAAGCTATAACGTAGATGTATTAATGGATTTCACACATTTAGTTCTTCTTTGTCAGCTTTATCCTTGGTTCAACAATCAGTGAAAACCTCCTGATAAACCTCCGATAATACCCAGCATACACAAAGGAATTTACAAGCTTCAGTCGGTTTCGTCGGTATCGACAAAGCCTCAATCGTTTCAATCTGGTCAGATTTTCACGATCACTTCAGCCATAGATTGCACATTTTAAAACATCTATAATACTCCAATTAAAATTATCATTCAAAGAATTTTACACACCATTCCTCCTTTTAATAACAATTTTCCAGTTGTTAGGGAATACTTTTCTTTCCTTCAATCATCTATTCATCACATTAAACATTCACAATCAATAATGGATACCTATTTCTGGTGCTCAGTTTGTTCAACCTTACAGCAATCATCTTATTTACAAAACAACCAGCTTCTTTCCTTACCTCCATTATTACTTCTCTGATGACTTACCCTTCCAGTCAAATCAGATTATCCTTATTGTCTCATCTGCCAATCCTTACAATCAAACATATTACCATCCTCAACTTCCTGACAATGCCATATAATAAAATATACACTCAGATTGCATAACCCCTATCACCAAGCTAACACAAAGCTTCCTTTTTCCCATGACGACAGTGAACTCTACGATTCCGCAGAACAATCACATAGTATCCTCAAGTACTAACTCATTTTCTCATTCTTTTCCAGCTACTACTAGTAAAGCGCACAGAAAATTCGATTTATTATAGTTTCCTACTACATACCTTCTCATCATTGACCAATAAAATCGTCAAATAGAAATTCCACTGATTACTCCCTAAAATCGGTACTCAATGTTCAACAACATTCCAGTTTAGCTCTTTCCACCTTTATTTATCATATCATATGATACTCATCCTTATCCTGGTTAACTTTCTCACAACTCTAGTTCGGTTGATTGCACTATAATTCTTAATTCCATAAGCTTAGAAAATATTTCCTTAATATATACATATATTACTCTTCCGTCGATGAACTTCTCATTTCGACCAATCGCAAATTCTCGTTGATTTCTCGTCCTCAGTTATGCTAAAATCTAACATCTTCAAATCTCAATATATTCTCAATAACACCTTCAGAATTTAATACACCATCAATAACACTTTTTAATATTTCAATAAAATTCTAACTCAATGATTACCAGATAAGAACACACAATTTACTTCATCTAAATCTCAAATCTTATCAGCATTTCCAAAATATAGGCTGTAATATCAGCAACATTCCATTCATATTGATCTTCCATTATCTGAATAGTTCCTTTGTTCAATCTCCTTTACCGAAATGAAAACATTTCATTACCACAGAAATACCAATTTTTATACCACACTCCTTGTTATTCCTTCAGTAGCTCGACCTCCAGCTAGTGCGTACTTACATCAAGTAATTAGATAATTTCTTAAATGGTATAAAATACATGTGATCTAGACATCATACTTCCTCCTGCTTACCCGATTCATAGCAACTGCTTGAATACCATCTCTTCTTATCTTAGACTATTAAATTCCAAGTTTACCTTCTCTTAGAGGAAATAAATTCCTATTCCTTATTGTCATTCGCAACAATACCATACCTTTATCCTTTTCTGCCACACTTAATTTCGAAACAGAATCAATCTTTAAATTACCATCTCTTTTCGTCTAGTTGAACATTCCCGAATGACTATCGGTATCTTAAACATCCATCAGTTACTCGAACTTATCCATATAGTTGCACCTTTCCAATTACCATCAATAGTCGTACGGCACTCTTCACCGCATCTCTTCTCATTCCTAGGAATCTAACGCACAGACATCCTTTTAAAATCTTGCAAAATAACAGCAACATCTCTAACTGAAACAGCAGCATCTTCAATCTCAACAGCATCTTCAGTCTCAGCAGCATCTTCAGTTCAGCAACATCTTCAACTAAAACAACAGGATTATCAATCTCAGCAGCATCTCGTCGCTTCTCAGCACTATCAGCTTCAAACAATCTAACAACTATTCCCACAATCATATAATCTACCCTAATGGTTGGCAACCTTTGGAGACATATTTCAAGATACTCAGTAAAAAACATAGGAATCCCTGTTAATGACAGAAACATATCTCACTCAACTCTTTCCATTGTTGTCAAATACGAAAGAGACTTAATAAGTATACACATCGAGATAGAAAGAATAGGATCTTTTCATCAAGATATAACATGAATACTGCATACGCCAACAACACAATACTACCTAAATTCCACAATCATCTCAAAAGAAAAGATACAAAGACGCATCAAAATACTAAAGGGTAATAGTAGATATCATCCATAAATCCGAGAAAATCGCAACAAAACCTTGTCGCTAATGTCGCTTATCCTTACCATCCTAAACAACAACAACAATAATAATCTATCACAATACTACCTCACAACATCTAGATAATCCAAATACAATACAACAATACATAAACTGAAATACAACAACAATCCATCACTACATCACTCCATCGGATGTGGTCCATCACTTTCTCCAACTTGGCTTGTTCCTGCTTCATTCATCTGGTCCTAACTTGCAGCACCTCCCTTTTGGATCTAAACACAGTGGATTCCTAAATCCATACTTCAAAATCCCTCCTTGACACGGCGGATCTATCATATAATGAGTATTAGCATACACCTCATTATCCTGAAACTTCCAATGTGGCTCAAGATACGGCCCAACATGATCTACATATTCACTTAACCTGCGAAGCCTCTCTATCTCTTTCTGATATTTCTCAAAATCAGTCCCATAATTCCTCACTTCAGTTCTAACCTCAGTTCTTCCAACCTCACTCTCAGTTAAATAATTATCACTATCAGATTCTACAACATTTTTCTTATCATCCGTATCATCCTCGTAATCTAACCATCCACCTGAAATCTTATGATCACCTACATACTGATTCTGCAAATTCCATTGACCTACAGCAAATCCCCCTTTCTTGACGTAATATGGTATGTCAGACATTTTCTGAAATCACAGAAAATTCAAAAATACATAAGGTCATTATTCAAAAATATATATGTAATGCATAACTATGCAAATACAAATGAATTACGTATGTAAAATATATATGTATGTGATGCAATGCAATGCAATGCAAATGATAATTATACACTATTCATAAAAATGAAATTATGATGAAAGCACTCCACGTCCTTTCATTAATACCAATACCTCATTGCAGTATTTACTTAATAAATACTCAAGAATTCACAATAATTATAAGGGATACATCTTTATTAACAAAGCATAACAAAAATAAGTAATCTTACCGAGCCTTGCAGAGAAGTTGCGTTGCTTTTATAAAATACTTTTGACACCAAAGTTATAGTTTAGGACTTTTTCAAAAATCGACCTAATTCGCTATAACTAAAAAGCTCTGATACCAATCTTTAACACCCCCAATTTACATTGCGCAGCAGAAAATACACAACTGGATGTTATTCACAAACTACATTTCACAACTCTTTAAATGACCCAAAATCAGTATATTTAAGAATAAATATGGAAATAATTTAAATCAATGTCTAAAACCTTTAATCCCAAGTAAAATCAGTTTAAAATATATCAGAGTAGCGTACAGGTTCCCCTAGGATCTTAATCAAAACAACAAACCTTTTACCAAAATATTTGACCATTTACTATATATTTATGACAATAGGGAAAGAAATCATGTTTTAGACCAAATTACTACAAAAGCAATTCCGAAATCCTTCTCCAGCAAGCTCCACAATCAACAACTTCAAGTACCTAAAATACATGCTTAAAATCATCAACACAAAGGTTGAGCAAGTCTATAGGTTTTACAAAATCATAATTGAACACATCGTAAAAATCATTCACAATTGTTTAATAGAATTGTGGCCATACAATCTATCAATCAGGTATAATATATAATATAGCAAAAGCTATTGAATTGTATTAAGCTCATGACACCGACCCCTTAACTTAGTCACCCACGCCAAATGCCAGCATGACTAGAAAAATTACCAGTGCCCCTACTAGGGTATTAATTGCAAGAATACTAATTCTCATTCACGTAAAATTATCCTTCCCAGCGGGTTACTCAGCGTAAAGCCCTGGTCTCAGATAGGGTTGTCAGCCAAATAGTAATATTATTAGAATAAGCGGCTATTCCCAACTCGCAACATCAAGTCAGAAGATAGTTAACGGCTCATGAATTTAGGGTCTTATGCAATTAGGTACTTATACAATTCATTTCATCAAAGGCATCATCGGGTCCAACAATTACTTATGACATGTGTTAATTTTACTTCAAATAGCATGTATCCCCCTCGCGGGTTTTAAAATCATTAAAACAAGTAGAAACCAAGGCTATAGACTCACCTGAAGTAATAGCAGTAGTATGACGATCTTCGATGATGGTTGATGCCCGGTAAACACAAAAACCACAACCTATCAAATAAGGCGAGTTCATCAATAATAAACTCGAGTAAAATCCATACTTAGTAATACCAAACTCAAAATCATAAAATCAAAATTAATCCAAAATAAAAATAATACAAGTGACCTTTTACTCCATTCTATACATTTTTACTATTAGTTAACTCCTTCGATAAAAATCTGCCGGTACACACCAAATGTACAAGCTCATTTACCCCATCAAAAGATTAACTTTTAAAGTTCCCCTACCCGACTCATCTTTGAACTACAAAAACCGGACAGTTTTACGTCAACAACAATTATAGTCTTTTAACACATTTATTTTTCTCCGTTTATGAAACCGATACTCAACTTTGAAAATAACTTGACATCCTCATAATCAACCTTAAAAATCAGTCCATGACACATTTCAAAAATCCATTTTATAGTCCCCGAGATTCGATCCAAATATCGACAACTATTATATATTGTGTCGGTACTCGTCTCCCGGTACACGAAATAATCAAACTAACGTAACTTTTCGCTCGTTTGGAGCTACAAGTCCTACCTTATACCAAAACGAAGGTAAAAACATCCTCTACAACAATATCTAACTAATTCATCTTAAACTCAAACTCATATTTTCATAAAATTACTTTTAATAATCTGCTATAAAATACATTTTTAAATATCACCCAAAATCAAATTTTCACCACATTTTAACCTCATTTTTACCACTATAAGCATTCCTACATTACTAGTTCATATCATAACACCTTAAATCATCCTAGATGATCAAATAATAAAAACTAAACTAAAAAATAATAACATGCAATCAATAAAACATATACATATGAACATAAACACCTACATATAACAAGAATTTAAGATCAAACATCAAGAATTTCATCCAAAAATGGGTTTTATACAAATGTTAATGCATGTGGGAAATTTTCATACCAATGTATAGTGAATAAAAAACAAGGAATGGGTCTTTGATTAGATTTAAGAGAATCAAACTTGATTTTTGAAAATGGTGGTGTTTGTATGCTTGGGGTGACGGGAAGAAAAGGAGAGGGAGGGGAGAGAGAGTGATTTTGTGGTGAGTGGGATTTTTGTGTGTTTATTTGTTTAATTTTTCCTTTTATATGATGGAAGTTTAGGGTAGTTTTTGCCAATTGTGATTCTTTTGGACCAAAGTGCAAATACTTTGTTAAAAAGCGAGAAATGACTATTAGTCACTTTTGAAAATTTTTACGGGTCTCGGGTTTCATAAATATGCTTCTCAAAACTTAAAACTCACACAAAATATGATATTATATAGTCCCGACACGACTTAATACGACATTAAAATGAAAACGTCAAAATATTAAACATCGACATGTTTAAAATAAAATGTAAAATTTCTCGGGCATCCCTTGATATCGTCATCATTAATAATCCTCGGAACTCGTCAAAACGTAAAAATAAAATTTTCAACGTCATCCAAATCAAATTACCAATCATCATAATAATCAACCTCGTCAAAAATTCCAAAAAATATACGTAAAAATATAATTAAATAATGACCACGGTTTTGGGTTGTTACAGTTGGTGCATCTCAACCGGTATAAGACTCTTCCAGAGGTCACTGTAGATTGGAACATGGTATATCAACAGAGTGCTACCTATACGATCAAGAAGATTGATGAGAAGCTCAGGGAAAGACGTCTTATAAGAAGCCTAGAATGATTCGTTGGTTGAAGACCATATGGAGCGCACCACAAGCTAATGGACCGATCCATTTAAAATGGGTCGTACTATATCATGTTCACTCTATATATCTTTTGTGAATATGTAAATACTGTGAATATTGTGCTTTTATGGCTTGCTGTAGTGTGAAAGTATGATAATGTTTCAAGAATTTCTCACGAGATTCTAAATCTTTCAAAATCAATCATACTCAAACACTACAACTAACCCTCATTAACTTGAGGGGGAGCATTGATATGTTCTATGGCCAGCAACTAATTTCATTTTGATACCCAAAGACTGGTTAATCCATTAATATCCAAAGTATTGATAGTTAACATTTTAGATAAGGGGAGAAAATGGGATTAAGGAGACTTGATAATATATTTGGCTAAACATTAAAAAGACTTCAAGTATAAATCAACTTAATATGTGTGCTGCACATGTTAAGGGGGAGCATTTTTGATGAACAAAAACACTTAAAGATACAAAACTTTGATATTTATATCACAACTATCTTAAGTGAGTTTTAAAGGATTTTTCATGGTGACAAGTACTTACCAAAAACACACTTAATTCACGACGGATGTGGTGAAAAAAGGGTGGTAGGATTAGGTGCTAGTCCAATGATTCTTCATGAACCGGAGGAATCTTCCCAAGGACAATTCCATAGTTAGAAAATAGAAGTCCTTAGGAAAGATGGAGAATGGACTATGAACGTAGCTGAATGCCGACCAAGTACTAATTCTAGCACTGGAACAATCACAACAAGGTGCTAGTGATGATGTATTGGTAAGCATTGAAGGGGTTGAAGAATTAAAAATAAATGTAAAGATAAAGGGTGTAAAGAAAGAAGCCCTACTTACAACTTAGGCATAAACCGGGTCAACTCATCTTGAAGACAAAGTATAATGGACCCAGTGATGCGATGCACAACCCCTCCCAGCCAACTAAAATATCTCTCAAAAGATATTTGTTTTAATGTCACGGAGTTCAACACGTTATCTATCGGTTTATTCACTCCGAATAAATTGATATTGAAAAGAAGGCAATCCTCTCCAAACCTCCGCTCACCAAAACAAAAAATGCACTATTGAGTCTAGATCCACGAGATCATCAAAAGTCTCATTAGGACACAATTTTAAAAACAAGAAAGATTTTTATGAGTCCTACGCAATATTCTTGTAATATTGCCAGAACATCAGAGTAATACGAAAGTACTACAATGAAGATGGAAATCCTGCTTGAGCCAACATCAAACAAGCTCATGGTAGGTGACACGTGCGGTTCTTTGAGAACTAATCTTGTGATAACTGGAAAGAAACGATGGTTTAACTCTTAATTGAGATTAAACTTGTTCCAGGGCCTCTACGCATTATCCAATTGATCTTGCCAGAACACTCAGAGTGGCACTCTTTAGTGTTCACAGTGAAGAGTGGAAATCCTTCCAGTGTCAACATCAAACAGCACTGCGGTAGGTGACAAGCAAGATTCTATTTGGATCAAGTTCGTGATAACTGGAAAGTAACGATGGTGAAAATGTTAATTGAAATTCACTTGTTCCATGTCTCATGAATTGACGGCTTCAATCATATGGATTTTTAATCTAAATGATTCACTCTTTATGTTCGCAGTCAGCTTTGGACGGTCGAATAAAGAGAACGGATTTACCCGCGGAATCTTGTCAAGGAGATCTTTAATTAGAGCTACCTGTCACAAGTACGATATTTATTATCATCCAACGGTCTTCACCGACCGGAGGTAAAAGGCTACCGAATTAGAATAAAATGTCAAAGCCATTTTATTCGTGTCTTATTATGTTACTGCATTTGAAGACGGTGGCGTTGCGGTGTACCAGTTGAAGTCATCGTCACATACTTATACCTTCTGCATCAAATATTTCAGCAAATTCAAGAAAGTCTGACATAAAAGTCTTCCGCTGTATCGACTCTAAAACTTTCAAGAATTCAACAAAGGATAGGTATGTGGGACATGAAGTCACGAAGAGGCGAATATCACAAGAAGACAAAGATTGCACGTTAAAGACCAAAAGAACATGTTCCAAGCAAAAGCATAGTTTGAGCGCTGACAAGAGTAAAGAAACCGTTGATAGACCCACAAGTATAACTGGTGTATCCAAACCATCAGTTATCATTAGGGATGTTTCAGCACAGGTACCACCAACTACTTTACCAACCATTGGAGCAAAAGACAAGGGTAAAGCAGTCTTAGTGGAAGTTAAGAAGCCAAAGAAGAATGAAGCCCATATTAAGTTTGATCAAGCTTTGGTTGCACAACTACAAGAAAAGGATTGGGCTACTACTATAGCGATAGAAAAAGGTGGTAGTGATGATGAGAGCTCAGATTCTAGTGTTATGATCATTGAAGATCTAGAGAGGTTGGAATATGGAGAGGAGTTGGCTAAGCAAAGACTTGAAGAGTTGAAAATGCAAGTAGATTATGAAATGCCTGAAGTGTGAGAATGTACTTTGCATGGGAAAAATAAAGGTATAGAAAATCCAACCATGATAATTTCTGATCAAATTTGGTGTTTGGAGATTCTTCTTAGAGTTCAACGAGATTGCAATGTAATCTTGAAGTATAAGTCTAGCAAGGTTCTTTCACAACTTAAGAGAGATATAAGGGAGTTCTATTATATGCTTCTCAGATGTCATCAAAGGGGTTAGACTTTCAAGAAATTGAAGAAGTTATCCTTTGATGAATTGGAGTTTCGTGCCTATCTTATTTGGGCACGTGTTCAAGAGGACAATACTATCAGACTTATTTCTTATGAAATAAAGGAAGAAATTGAAGAAGAAATGCAGATCCAAAAGGCTTCAATTGCACCAAGGCCAGTGAAGAAGGGATTTCCTATTAAGTTATCAGCTTTGGATAGAGTGAATCTTAGTGAAGCATTTATCAGAAGGAGCATTAAGCTCTCACCATTGGAAGCTTCACATGTTGCAGAGGTATTACCCTTTGATTACAGAAACCCTATAGTTTAGTATGAAGAAGATGCAAGTGGGTTCTGGATGATCACTAGATATGGAAAGAAGGTACATACTTTTACTTCTTTCATCTCTTTGTTTGCAAGCCTGGATAGAGAAGAATTGGTAGATCTTTGGGGATTCATGAAGGCCAAGTATGAGGCTGAAGCACCTACTTTAGTCAATGAAATAAAGAATTGGAAATCCTTTAAAAGGATGATTGGACCAGATGATGCAGATCTAATATGGTTGGATTTGGATGATATTAGTAGACTTAAATGGCGCCTACATTCAGCAACTGGTGTTTACCATTTGAGTACTACAAAGTTTTCAGAATATCTTCTTATGGATGCTGAATGTCCTATGTCCAAGGAAGTTTTGAGGTAAATGGTGTCAACACAGCTGGAAATGGATTATACTAGTGATGTTGGCAAAGATTTAATTAGATTTATTTCCTTGTACTTAGTTTTTATTCAGAAACATGATTACTATAGTAGATATCAAGTTTAGGGGAGGATTGTTGGGAATAAAATGAGCCAAGACACTTAGACGCTGACAAGAGTTATTTGGACGCTGATGAGAAGAAATCAAGCGTTGACAGATCAAGCATGGACAAGAAGTATCCAAGCGCTGACAAGAAGAAGTCCAAACACTGATAGGAAAACTTAGTCAACACGTTTGTTATTTGAAGAAAGGATATACTCAAATATTGTATTTTCTATATTTATCTTTTCCTAAAATAGTTGATAGGTTATCCATTGTACATGACTCCTTGAGCTATAAAAGGAGGTCGTAGGGTTTATAGTATAGACACATTATTATTCAGTATTCGACTTTCATTATAATCAAGTTTGTTTCATCAATCAAAAGTGAAAGTTTGTTATACTTGTTTTGTTTGTTCTTTATTCAAGTGTTAATTCCGCACAATACATGGATTGTTTATACAAAAACAAAGTTTCTCTAAGTGTTTAACTTGATTTAATCTCGTTAACACAAAGCTAATCGATCTAAGTTTGGGATCAAGAGAATGAACCAACATCCTCTTCCACACATGAAGAGGGTATATATACCCCACGCCTTAAAGGCTTTAGTGGGCTTGTTCATGGGTCGGGCTTGGCTTTGCTTGGGCTTACGCCCCTAACTTAGACAATATTAGCTTAAAGTCCAAGCCTGGTTAACCTGACTAACCTATTACAATACAAGACCATTAACGACTAAGATGACCTATTAAATTCTTGTTCGACTATATAAAATATACGGCTAACAATTGGAAGAGGGTGTTGGTTCATTCTCTCTTCTCATAGTAATCAACCATTCATTCTTGTTTATCTCTCTAGTTTCTCTCTCTACTTTTCTTCTATTTCTCTCTCTAAATATTATGTTATAGATTGAAGTGGGATTAACAACTTCCTTAAACTGATACAACGTGGTCTTGAAGCTCAAGTAAAAGTGGTACCTACTAACAGAGGCATAGAATTCTTGAATTCAACTCTGAAGAATTATTTTGAAGCCGAAGGGATTGAACACGAAACATCTATTGCTAGAACACCTGAAAGACGAAACCGTACTTTGGTTGAGGCTGCTCGAAAATTATTATCCACTTCAAAACTACCACTATTCTTTTGGGCCGAAGCCGTGTCAACCTCATGTTACACACAAAACTGTTCCTTAATTATCCCAAGACACGAAAAGACACCATATCACATAATTCATGATCGCAAACCTTCACTCAAACACCTTCATGTTTTTGGATGTACGTGCTATATAATTCGAGATGGTGAAAATCTAGACAAGATGAAAGAGAAAGGTGATGCATGCACACTAGTGAGATATGCAACTCAGTCTAAGGGATATAGAGTGTACAACAAGAGAACAAAATTGATAGTCGAGACTATTCATGTCCGATTCGATGAATTGAAAGAAATGGCACTTGAACAAAGCAGTTTAAGTCTCGATCCACAAAGACAAAAGACTTATGTGCACAACCGCACGGAACTCGGAACTCAAGACCACAGCAATGAACCGTCAAGTTCAAAGCTGGTTCCACAAAGTGTTCCAAGAGCAGATATGACGGTGGACACGACACTTGAAGAGTTGGAAATGTTAAATGGACCAATGTTTGATGAATATTTCGTGTGGGAGAACATGTTGTATCAATGTCTTCTAATGTCACTCATGATCAGAATGATGATACCGATCATCATCAACAAAAGGATAAAACTTCATCTACTTTAACACGGGATGCTACAGATTTACCTCCTCAGAATATCACTTTAACAATCGATCCTACAACATCCACAACTACTGTCATTGCTCCAGAGAAAACAATCAAGCAGACAATGCATTATCTGAGGATGACGATTTCACAACCCATTCGGTACATCGGTACACAAAACTAGAGAGTCTTCTACTCGCCATGTTGATACGTCAACTATGCATACCTTCTACCAATGACACCCGTCAACACATCATTGGACCCGGGATCACCCTTTGGTTCAAGTAATAGGAAACCCTTCACAGCCTGTTCGTACAAGACAACAACTAGAAACCGATGGCGATGTTTGTATGTTCGCACTTGCCGTGAGTATAGCTGAACCAAAAAACATCAAAGAAGCCATAGCTGACCATGCCTGGATTGAATCGATGATGGATGAACTTCAACAATTTGAAAGACTTAAAGTATGGGAACTTTTTGACAGACCATACGATGTAACACCATTAAATCTTCGATGGATCTGGAAAAACAAGATGGATGAAGAATACACGATCATCAAGAATAAAGCAAGGCTAGTGGCTAAGGGGTATGGCCAGAAAGAGGGAATTGATTTTGACGAATCATTTGCACCAGTTGCTCGTATGGAAGCTATCAGGATTTTCCTTGCTTATGTTGCACATAAGGGATTCACTATTTAGCAAATGGACGTGAATACAGCTTTTCTTAACGGTCCTTTGAATGAAGAAGTCAATGTCACGCAGCCGGAAGGATTCGTTAATCCTTATTATCCTGACAAAATGTATCGTCTCCACAAGGCACTATATGGACTAAATCAAGCTCCAAGGGCGTGGTACGATGAGCTCTCGAAATTTCTAGTATCCAAAGGTTTCTCAAAAGGTTCCATTGATCTAACTTTTTCACTTATAAATATGGGGATAACATTTTGCTTGTGAAGATTTATGTTGATGACATTATTTTCGGGTCTACAAACCCAGAACTTTCAAAATGATTTGAAAAAGTAATACACAGCAGATTTGAAATGTCAATGATGTGTGAACTAAAATTCATACATGGAATTCAAGTTCACCAATCTCTAAGTGGTATCTTTATAAACCAAGCTATGTATTGTCAAGAGATAATCAAAAAGCATGGTATGACCTCATGTGACCCCGTTGGGACACCATTATCAACCACATCGCTAGATGCTGACTTGGAGGGAAATTTCATAGATCAAACGAGATATCGTTCCATCATCGGCTCCCTCATGTACTTGACAGCAAGCAGACCTGATATTTCACATGCTACGTGTTATTGTGCACGATATCAAGCACGACACACTGAAAAGCACCTCAAGGAGGTTAAACGGATCTTTCGGTACCTCAAGAATACCATTCATTTGGGACTCTGGTATCCGAGGGAAACCGGTTTCTTTCTAACGGCCTATTCAGATTCTGATCATGCAAGGTGTCTTGATACACGAAAAAGTACTTCTGGTGGTGCACAATTTCTAGGTCAAGATAAGCTCGTGGGATGGTATTACAAAAAGCAGGATTGTACGTCACTGCCATTAGCCGAAGCGGAGTATGTGTCTCTATCTGCGTGTTGTGCTCAAGTTCTTTGGATGAGAACACAATTCACGGATTAGGGCTTCCACTTTGATAAAATACCTATGTACTGTGACTCAAAGTCCGCCATAGCCATCTCCCGCAATCCGGTATAGCATTCCTGCTCGAAGCACATTGATGTCAGATACCACTTCATAAAGGAACAAGTTGAAAGAGGTATCGTTGAACTATTCTTTGTTGGAACAAATTACCAATTAGCCGACTCGTTAGGAAAATTGGTATGAGATGTTTGACTGTAACAGATCAGGATATTTTGGCAAAGGTGCCTGCTTGATTCATCTATCAAACATCTACTAGTAAATATCATTGGAAAAAAGCAAAATACCAAAATATAAAACATATAAAAGCAAAACACAAAATTAATAATCTTTTAAAATCCAAAAATATTCTTCTCGACATGTCTTTCAGTATCGATAATATGGACGTGCCTAGAAATGTCGCTCAAAAACGACACGGGTGTGTACATAAAGCTCGAATGAAAATTGTAAATATTTTTCAAAACATGTCATTTCAATTTATTAAAGTAAATTGTCTATTTTGGACAATATTTCCAGGCAACGGGTAGAGCAATCTATCTTGGGTTGAGCTTGTCACAAAACATTCAACGTTTTAAACTCAACACAATGGCTTGTAATCACTTTCAGATTGCAAACCGGATCTATATTCGTGGGGTAGTGTACGATTTAGTGCGCTTACCCTCAGCAAAAGAAGAGAAATCTTCTTACACTTGAGTCGATTCGTCAAGACATTCAACGTCTATGAACTCAAGTTTATGCTTTAGAAAAACCTCTTCGCCAAAAAGAAATAGAGTTTTTCGAAAAGCATTGAACACAATTATTTCAAGAGTTTTTCAATAATTATTCAAAATCTTTCAAAAATTGTGTGTTCAACAACTCCTATCCTCAAAAAGCTAAATGTGGATCACATCCTCATAATGACAATTCAATTGGATCAATTTTTGAGGGGGAACGTTCTAAAGATTCATGCTACTTAGACACATTTTTCTCTTGAAGTTTTTCAAGACTATTTTTCGTGATATATTTTAACCAAATTTGGTATCTCTAATATCAAAGATTTTATATATTAGAGATAGGGGAGAAATTGTGATTAAAATGTGATCTATATTGCAAGAATCAAGCACTTTAACTCTTACCCACATGTGCAAAACACTTTCAAAAATATCGATGCACATGTGAAGTGATTTTAGGGTTACGATATCATACCCACAATATCTTTAATTCACGACGTTATTGGTGTCAAAAGGGTGGTTAGGTTTAAGTCCTATGATCCAACCAGAACCGGAGGGATCTTCCTAGGGACAATCCAATAGATTATTAGAAGTCCTTAGGAAAGATGTAGTAGAATGTGAGCGTAGTTGAATGCCGACTAAGTACTGATGCTAGCATTGGAACAATCACAACAAGGTGCTAGTAATGATTTCTTGGTAACCATTGAAGGGGTTGAAGAATGAAAAAGAAATGTAAGGATAAAGGGTGAAAAGAAAGAAGCCCTACATACAAGTTAGGCAGAAACCGGGTCAACACATCATGAAGATTACACATCATGGACCCAGTGATGTAATACACAACCCTTACCTAGCTACTCAGACTTCTCTCAAAATAAATTTGTTTTATTGTCACATAGATCAACATGACTTCTATTGACTTCCTCACTCCGAGATAGTTGATATTGAATAGGTGGCGTCTGCTCCAGCCTCCGACCACTAAAAGTGCACAACGAGTCTAGAGCCAAGAGATCAATCAAATCTCGTGAGGACACGTGGAATGACGATAAAAGAGAGTCATACGCTATATCCTTACGATATTGCTATAACACTCAGAGTGATTCTACTCAGTATTCACAATGATGAGTGGAAATCCTTCCACTATTAACATCAAACAGCACTGCGGTAGGTCATGTGTAACATTCTTTATGAATTGAACATGTGTAAACTGAAAAGCAACAGTGGTTTGATTCTAAATTGATTCAAACTCGTTTCAGGTTTCTACGCAATATCTTTATGATCTTGCCAGAACATTCAGAGTGATATTCATTAATATTCACAGTGACGAATGAAAATCCTTCTAGCGTCAACCTCAAACAGCGCTACGGTAGGTAACTTGCGAGATTCTTATGAATCAAGCTTGTGTCAACTGGAAAGCAACAATGGTGAGATTCTTTATGAATCACACTTGTTCCAGGGATTTGAATTGACGACTTTAATCAGGCGGATATTTATCCAATTGATTCACTCTTTATGTTCGCAGTCTTGCTTTGAGACGGTCGAGTAAAGAGAACACCTAGTATAGCCGCGAAACCCTGTCAAGGCGATTCTTAATTGAATCTACCTAATCACAGGTACGATATTTAACATCATATAACGGTCTTCACCGACCGGGGGTAAAACGCTACCAATTTAGGACGAATGTCAAAGCCATTCAGTCCGTGTCTATGTTTTGTCTCGAGAAGGTTGTGTTATGATGTACTCAGCAAAGTCAAAGATTTAAAACCACATACTCATGCCTAAAGACATATTCGACAAATTAATAGTGTGAGCATGTGGATGAAGACACAAGATCGCAAGATGGCAAATACAAGTCAAGGATGATCCCAAGATTAAAGACAAAGTCAAAAGACAACGACAAAGGCTCAAAGATCACAGCATGAAGGAACAAGACTACTATTACACGCTCAAGACTCATTTATGGAGAGATTAGTAAGCTCTACAAATCTCCAAATGACAAAGGGCAGTGACCTCTCATTGGGGGAGATTGTTAGCCTCAAAATATTGAGTAAAATAAGAATGATGGTCATGTGTTTATTATGTATCGTATTTTAGAACGTTGTGAAATGTAGTAGGTTAGTCGTGTTTTATGGGCTTAACTTTAAGCTAAAGTTCTTTCATAAGTAACTAAAGCCTAAAAGGAAAGCCCTGCCCATTAATATATAGCCCATACAATCCCGCATGTGGGTGGACTATATATACCCTCCTCCTAGCATGTTAGGAGGAGGTTGGTTGATATGATCAAAATCTCATATCAATAATATCACAAATCACCTTAAAAGACATAGCAAATACCTAACTTTTTATACATAAAAGCAGTATTATGGGGTATGTTTTGTGTTTGTACTTGTTTAGGTAACAAGGATACAAATTTGGAGCAAACAAGTGAAATCAAGCTAAAAAGATGAAGAAAAGACAAGAGAAGGATCAAAAGTGACAAGCCTTGCAAAGAAAAGGACTTATCTTGACAACATTTAAAAGATGAAAGACTAAAGTGAAATTTTGAGAAGGTTAAGATCATATTTAAATTTGGCCAACCTTCAAGTCAAACAAGTCAAAGGGCTTCAAATGTTAAAAGATAAAAGTCAAAGGATCAAAAATGCCAAAGAAATAAAGTTTGGAGCTCAAGTGAAGAATCTGCTAGAGTTGG
This sequence comes from Glebionis coronaria, assembly GCA_025667525.1. Lineage (NCBI taxonomy): Eukaryota > Viridiplantae > Streptophyta > Magnoliopsida > Asterales > Asteraceae > Glebionis > Glebionis coronaria. Next base: position 270,163,600 of record CM046882.1, on the reverse strand, counting down.
AGGTCTTAACTTGACCAAAATGAGTTAAGTTTGGAGCTTGATCTGGTTTAACATGTTTTAACCAATGAGAACAAAGAAAGAGTGTGACACGGATTGCCACCTAGCTCCATTTGCAGCTGCAAGTAATAAATGAGGGGAATCCAAACAATATACCCACTCAACTTTATTTCAACCAATGAGAACTCACCATGCAATATTTAATATATCCAAAGTGGATAATGATCCGTGTGAGCTGATGAAGACTAATAAAACAACGCCACGTGTCATATTCAAGCAAATTCAAGCTCGGGAACGGGATTTTGCTACAATGCATATCAAGTGAAGATATAAATATGAAAGATGCTCGGAATCAAACAAGGAGTATAACCCAACAACTTAGTTGGACAGAAATTTATTCATTCAAAAATCCCCAAATGTGTTCATGAGCTGGAATTTTGAATTGATCAAATTGTTACACGTGGAGGATTCATATTGGCTTGGACATGTCAACCATCCCCAACACACTCATAATTCAGTCTATAAATACACCTAGTAGTCCTCATTTGTAAATTGTAGCCTGTAGGTGTGAAAACACACACTTCTCAATTTCCTCTCATTTCTAGTTTAGCAAGATAGTTAGATACTACTCTTATGTGTTTGACAACCACCTAAGAGTTAGTTAGTCAGTTAGTAACAACTTTGTAACAAATTTTCCCACCATTAATGAAATTTACCCTTCACTTTCACTCAAATCTCTTTCTTATACATGAATTACTAGAATCCTAGTGTTACTGTGTTGTTCTCTTGATCAATCATGATCAATGGAACTTGTTTGATGATTTGAAGACTTGTAGCTGGTTCAGAATCCATTCGCAGTCCATTTTCATTCCAATTGTAGCAGCGTAGCAGGGTAGATGATTGTAGCAGGTTATGGTGATGAGATGATGGTGATTGGTTGTTCATTTATGGCGTCTTGTTGATCTGAATAAGCTCAACGCTTATTACTCCATCAAAGGAGGCTTCACTAGCTAAAAGGAACACAAATTCTTGTTTAAAATTCCCATAAACTGTCTCTGCATGCTAAATACCTAGTGTAAATCTTAATTGCTAAACTGAGAGTTTGATTAGCTTAATTGTAGTGTGGACTTGTTGATTTGATAGCTTGTTTAAAGTTTTAGAGCTTTTCACTAAGTTTTACCTGGTAAAAATTGATCTTTCATCAGTATTAGTTCATTAGCTACTCTTTTTGTTGTTTAACCAGTAAACTTGTTATATTTTGACTTAAAACCAATTCATTTCATCATTTGAACAAAGTTTGATAAGTGCCTTAATCTGTCTTAGCCAATTGCTCAAAAAGTCTTTGAAAAAGATCTTCTTAGCTTTTGTAATTGGTGTTTGGATCAAGTCCTTTTTGTTGAATCAGTTGTTAAAACTTGTTGTAAAGTGTTCATTTACACTAAGTCAGTTAGTGTGAGCATTTTGGTTAAGCTTTGTAGTCAAAATAAAGGTCAAAAAGGCAAATTGCACTTAAAAAGTTTGGGTCAAATCCTTTATAAAGTTCATCTGTTAAAACTTGCTCATTTTGATTCCATGGCATTTCCTTGTTTCTTGATGATATTAGCTGAAACTTGCTTCCACTTGTAGCTTAACATACATACTTTCACTGCTTATTAGGAAATTATACAGTATTAGTTTTTGAGTAAGATTTTAGCTTATTAATAAGCACTAGACCATATTGTAGTTTCTGTGATAAATAGCTTTCTGTTTTCCTATATCTCACAATCTACTTCATGAATCGATCCATTTTCTTTAACAAAATCAATAGCAAACATGTCATGAGTGATTCCTGAAACTTTCTGCTTATTGATATATTTGGTCAACTTTGGTCAACATAAGCTTTTTTGGCTTATTCAGGATTCCAGCTTATTTTCTTAACCATTTTCAAAACCAAAAGACATTCCAAGCTTTGTGTGACTTGATTAATCAGTTTTTGTAAGAAAATCAAATAGTGGATGTCGGGATTCCTTTTGAGCTTATTCTGAGCTTATTGTGATAAGCTAAATCGAGATTTAACAACTTTTAATCAGATTCCTTTTGCAAGACTAGCTAAAATTGAGTTTTAAGCACTTTAGAAATAACCAGATCCAAATTGGTTGGGAATAGCTTATTCGAGTTCTATAGCCCGTTTTGTGAAAATTTTACACTTTAATTACAATTTGGTCCCTAGTATTTCTGAAACTTGTTAATCAGCTTTAAAAGTTTGATCTTTTTAGGGTTTGCATAAGTTAGTCCCTGAATTTCTGGTTGTTACAATTTTGGTTAGTTAGTTTTCAAGTTTGTTAGTTTGTTGCATTAAGTTGTTAAAATTTTCAAATTTGGTCCCTATAGTTTCTGATTTTGCATATTTAGTCCCTATAATTTCATTTCCTTTACATTTCAAGCACTTTTACATTTCATGCATTAAAAACTTGTACTTTGTGAATACTGAAATTGAGTATAATTGAAGTTCATTTTCTCATTTCTTAACCAATTGAAAGTCCTAACAAAATCAGGTTTATGATCGTTTTTGGTTGGTAGGGTTATTTGGATTTTCTATGTCTAATTGAGCAATCAAGTAAAAATGTGCAAAATATTAACTACGTATCCGTAAAACAATTAGAAAATACCAATTTTTTATTCAAATAAGGACAAAAATGTAAAACTATGGAATTAAAGTGTTGAAAATGTAAATTCTTGAAATTAATATGCTTGAAATGTAAAATCAGGAAACTACAAGGACTAACTATGCAAATTTACCAAACTACTAACTAATTTTAACAAACTTGTAAAACTAACTAACTGATTTTGAAAATTTTTGAAAAGTAAAGGACTAAGTTTTAGCAAACCCTAAATACTTGGAATATTAGCCAATTATTCAAACAGTTTCAAACTTGGAGGACTATAATGCAAATAAAGGGAAATTTTTAACAAAAACGGGCAAGTTGAATGATTAAGCTCGTTTAAGCTCTACAATGGACCAAATAAGCTCAAACAAATTGCAAACATCTTAAAATACAAATTTAGCTAGGCTTGTAAAAGGAATAAGCCTGAAACTAAGTAAATCTCAAATAAGCAAATGTTGATAAGCCACAAATAAGCTATCTAATAAGCTAGACATGCACAAACTGATTTTATTACCAAATCTTGTTTATCAATCCATTGAGAGACTGGAATGTCTTTTGAAATTGAAAATGATCAAGAAACGAATCAAGAAAATGAGAATAAGCTAAAACTAGCTTATTTGACCAAAGTTTGACCAAATTTTGAAAAACTTGAAAACTTCCAGTTCTACTCAAGAACACATTCTAAACATGATTATGAAAGAAAATTAGGAGTTTTATGAAGTGGAAATGCTGGAATAAGAAATCAATAAGGCCTTTGTTTAAGAAACTTCACTTTGCTTAATGGCTTATAAAAATGCTTATTTCTTCCTTGCAACTTAGAACTATGTAATTTCCTTGTGAGAACTTGATATTCAGATATTAAATGACAAGTGTGAACTGGTTTGAAACAATTTCATCAAGAAATGAATTAATGCCAAGCAATTGAAATCACTAACTTATTATGAACTTTTTAAACTAAAATCTGACCATACTTTTTTTTTACCAATTGCCTTTTTGACCTTCTACTTGACTTTAAAACTACTAAATCTTGCTCACAATAGCTGAGTGAATGTAAGTGCACAAAAACTAACACCTTAACAAAACTTGAACACCAATTACACCTAAATCCAAACACTAGTTAACTGATTTTGAAAAACTTTTGTGAAGGAAATTTTAGCAATTGGTTTAACTGGTTAAAATCTGATATCTAGCCAAACTTTATAACCAAAATGGAGTACAAATGAGCCAATACAAGCTATGAAACAGGTAAATGCACAAATTGCACAAGTAAGCTAAGTATGACTGATAAACTGAAATCAGTAACAAGAATTAAGCAAGTAGACAAGTATCAAGTAAACTATAAGCTATCCAAACATCAAAATCAACTCGAGAATAAGCAAATCACACTTGATCATGTCAGCAAAGATGATTAAGCTAGAACTTAGCATGCATTGACTGTTTACTGGAACCAAAATTCAGAAACATGAAACCTTTAAGCTATGGCCTCCTCTGATGGAGTAGGTAGGCGATGAGCCTCCTAGATAGTGTTAACCACCACCTTAACACTATCAATCACTAATCAACCTGCTACAATCATCATCATCACCATTGTTGCACAATTAAGCTTCAAAATCAACTAGAACTGCTACTGGATTGAACAGGACAAGTGAAAACAGCTACACTCTTCAACAATAGCTAATCATGATTATTGGTGATCACAAATAGCTCATAACAGCATAAGGATAACAGGATTGCAGTGAATGAATAGGAGATTTAAGGCAGAAGAAGGAAATTTTATTGATTGAGTGAGAAAAGTTGGTTACAAAAGCTGGTAAGTAGTTACAACTATAATAACTAACTCAAGAACTTGTCAGACTCTTGAGGTAGTTATGCTAACTGCTAAAAGATAAGAATGAGGGAGAGAAAAAGTATGTGTGTGAAAATTTCACACTTAAGCTACAATCACAAATGAAGAGTCCTATCACTATTTATAGACAAACATTGAGTGTGATTTGGGGTTGATGACGTGTTCCAACCACTTAATTGCTGCCACGTGTCCTCAAACTGCTAATTGCCCATCCTTGTGTTCTTCATGAATTCGGGGTTTTTAATCCCTTCAGTTGGAGCGTGATTAGTTGTTCCCAATGTGTTCCTCTCTTGAAAACGAGCAGGTTTCATATAGAAATCTCTTTTGAAATTCAGTGTAGCTCAAAAATGGTTATGGGCTCGTTGAGGAAGAAGGAAGCCACGTGGAAGGTTTTGATTGGGAGAGAGTTAAGCACACAGATTATTATCCAATTTTGGATATATTGAATATGGGCTGGCGCGTTGTGATTGGTTGAAAGTTGAGATAGTGGATATTACTGTTGCTTTGCAGCACAATAAATGAGCTGGTAATGTGTCCCATTACTTGGCAATCCGTGTGCACATTTCCTTGCCTTTTCATTGGTTGAAACATTGTCACATGGATTAAGTCCTTGTTTTACTTTTAAAAATGGCAACGTCAGCCCTTGTACTTTGGCAGATTTTCCAAATGAGGTAGGGACTTCATTTCTTTGGCATAATTGGTCCTTCCACTTGCATTCTTGATAAGTTTGACCCTTTGACTTAGTTGACTGAAGAGTTGACCATGTTTGACTTTTATCTTGTCTTTGGCAAATTTACACTTTGAGTCCTTCAACTTTGGAGTGTTGTCAAGATAGGTCCCTTATCTTCAAAGTCTTGTCATCTTTGATCCTTCTTTGTCTTTTTCATCCAAATAAGCTTGATTTTCTTCTTGTTTGCTTGAAAATGTATCCTTCTTACCTATTTATACACAAACACAAAACATACCACATAATTCCGCTTTATAGCACAAAAGTTAGGTATTTTCCTTGTGTTTTAGGGTGATCTGTTGATTAATTGATATGAGTTTTTGCTCATATCAAATCCCTTACACTTGAACATTGCCATGACCTCATGCAATGCTATATTTTAAAGCACAAATTTACATTTTCCTCAAATTTAACCCACCTTGGCCAATATGGAATGCTATTATAGTATGCTACTCTACATGATGCATGATTTTGATTTTGAACAATGCAATGCAAAAGAAACAATTCTATTTATATCTTTTTGGATTTTTCTTGAAATGGCTTTGATGGAAATAACTCATAAAGAAATCAGTGACTTAGATTAGGGCTTTGGTACCATGGACACTTATCACCCTCAAGTTTCACTTTCCCCATACCAAGCTTAAAATTGGGATCATTGCATTCACAAGTAAAAAAGTACATCAACTTATTCATGACAATTAAATGTGGAACCGGTTATTATTTGAGCAAATTGCTTTTGGGCAAATTTGTCATTATTTAAAGCGTGAAGTATAAGAAATGCAAAATCCAAAAATAAGGAAGAACGGTTTTAATCCTAAGTAATCCTCTCATCCTACTTGAGAAACCGCTCACAATTAATATAAGTCTGTTTCAAGAATAATAAGTCATTCGCCTTATGTGTAAACTCCTCATGTCATGCATTAAGAATTAGCTACACACTCGCTAGGGAAAGAAAAATAAAACTCACGCAATAATTTACATCCGCCATCTTTTTTAGACTTTGGATCTTCAACCCGTCAAGGTAATATTGGATTGGAGCAACTATTAAATCCCCGCAACCCGTCAAGGTAATATTGGAATCTAATAGTTACTATAATTAACACTTCACTGCCCCTCTTGGGAGTCTTGTATAATTATTATTTATTTCTTTTTTTCTTTTTCTTTTTTTTCTAGCCACTCATTTTTTTTTGTAAGCCGCTCTTATTTTTCTTTATTCCTAACAAAGAAATTTGAAAAGAATAAAAGGAAAAACACCCGCTAAATATTAAGCATGACATAAGTCTAGTACACATAAAACGTTCTAACTTAGAATCTTAAGACATACTTATATCAACCATGAATGATTAGACAAAAATGCATAAGAGATTACAAACCATTAAAACCGTTCTTGATTATTTATTGACATATATACATGCGAAGAAAATAGAGGTAAAGAAGAGAAGGGTTTAGCCACAAGTAATTATCATGAAGTTTATCTAGCCCTTTTATACTTGCTTCAACTCTATCATTTCCCATTCTCCACAAATTTAAAATCTCAAAGAATGAAATTGGTGGATGCTTAGCCTAATATACCAATGAAGGACTACATGGTTAAGGATACTAGATAGAGAATGCTAAAATAAGCAAACTCGGGTTGAGTCAAAATATCCATGGCGGGCCTAATATGTCAAAGAAGTCTAAATTTGTTAAACCATGTTTTTATTATATTTTCTTCTTTTTATATATTTTTGATGAAAAGTAAAAGATGAAATATATACAATGCAAATGTGTTATGCAAATGAAAAATGATTAATGCAAAAATTATGAATGCATATTTTTGGTGGCCAAAGTAGATCAAAAATTTGAAAAATGTTTGAAAAATTAATTTTCCAAGTTATCATGAAAGTCAATGACAAGTTCTAGGTAAGGTCACTTTGATAGAAGACCCCCCTACACTTAAGCTAAACATTGTCCTCAATGTTTAAGAGCATGGAAGTATAAAACTTCCCCTACACTTATGACAATGAATAGACTTTGCTTAACCCAAGTTAAGGAAAGATCAACTATAGTGAATTCATTTTTAAAGCACAAGGTGTCTATGAAAGATCACAATAGTAACAAAGTGAACCAAATACAAGGGCCTCCTCCATAAGCTCCAAAGCACGTGATGAGTGAGCAACCCTACAAACATCATGAAGACAAAAGAAGGTCTCCCAACACTTCTCAACAATTTGCTATCCTTATTTCTAACCTACAACACTCTAGATATAACAACTTCTAAACCTAGTTATTCAAGCTTGATTTAAGGAGTCTCTAGCTCGACTCTTCCCACAATGAATTAATTCATGGGGAAAATGGGGATCTCCTGGACCATTTCCACAGAAATGTCCTCCACAAAATAGTGCTTCACACGGTGACCATTCACTTTAAAATTTGGACCATCGGGTTGTGACAATTCAATAGTTCCATATGGAAATACTTGAGCTATAGTGAATGGACCGGACCATCTCGACTTAAGCTTGCCCGCAAAAAGTTTCAACCTTGAGTTAAAGAGGAGAACCGGCTCTCCAACTTTAAACTCACGGTTCTTGATCTTAGCATCATGCAATTTCTTAGTATTCTCCTTATAAAGCAAAGAATTCTCATAGGCGTTGGCTCTCATTCATCCATTTCATTAAGTTGATCCTTTCTATGTGAACCGGCTTGGTTTAAATCAAAGTTAGCCCATTTGAGAGCCCAAGAAGCCTTGTGTTCTAACTCGAATGGGAGGTGGCATGCTTTTCCATAGATAATCCTATAAGGGGTACAACCAATTGGTGTCTTAAAAGCCGTCCTAAAAGCCCACAAGGCATCATCAAGCTTATCCGACCAAGAAGCTCGATGCTCTCCCACCGTTCTCTCCAAAATTCTCTTTATACCACGATTTGTGATCTCGGTTTGACCATTGGTTTGAGGGTGATACGCGGTAGAAAGTCTATGATTAACTCCATATTTCTTCATAACTCTTGTGAATTGATCATTACAAAAGTGCGTACCACGATCACTTATGATGGCCCGAGGTACACCAAATCTAGCAAACAATTGCTTCAAAAACTTCACAAAAACTCTAGCATCATTAGTAGGTAAGGCTTTGGCCTCAACCCATTTTGACACATAATCCACCGCTACGAGTATATACTTATTTCCCTTGGAAGATGGAAAAGGTCCCATAAAATCTATGCCCCACACATCAAAAATCTCACACTCTTGAATGAAGTTTTGTGGCATCTCATCACGTTGTGTAATTTTTCCTTGTCTTCGACATACATCACAAAATTTCACCATCTCTTGGGCGTCTTTATAAATGGAAGGCCAATAGTAACCCAAATCAAAGACTTTCTTGGTGGTATAATTGGGCCCAAAATATCCACCTGTAGGTCCTTTATGACAAGCTTCTAAAATCTTAAATGCCTCGGGCCCATCTACACACCGTCTAATAATTTGGTCCGCACATTGCCTAAAGAGGTAAGGATCATCCCAAAAGTAGTACTTTACTTCCTTAAGAAATTTCTTCTTTTTTTGGGAAGTAAGGCCCTCTATAAGCACATTCCCCACAAGATAGTTTGCAATATTCGCAAACCAAGGGATGGCATCCTCTTGAGAAGAGATAGACATGAGCTCCTTTTTTATCTCGAATCTCTATCTTAAACTCTTGAAGCAATAAAACCTATCTCAAAAGCCTAGGCTTAGCATCTTGCTTTGTCATGAGATACTTGAGAGCGGAATGATCCGTATACACTATGGTTTGGGATATCACAAGGTATGGTCTAAATTTCCCAAAGGCATAAACTATAGCAAGCAACTCTTTTTCCGTGGTAGTATAATGAAGTTGTGCACCGGTCATGGTTTTACTAGCATAGTGTATAGGTTGAAAATGCTTATTCAATCTTTGTCCTAACACGGCCCCCACCGCATAATCACTAGTGTCACACATAAGTTCAAAAGGTAATTCCCAATTTGGAGAAACCAAAACGGGAGCCTTTTTTAATTTTCCCTTAAGAGTCTCAAATGAATCCAAACACTCTTGGTTGAAAATGGAAGGAGCCTCTTTTTCCAAGAGGTGAGTCATCGGTCTTGCTATCTTAGAAAAATCTTGTATGAAGCGTCTATAAAATCCCGCATGACCTAAGAAACTCCTTACACCTTTAACCGTAGTGGGTGGGGGAAGCTTAGCAATCACATCAATTTTAGCTCTATCCACTTCTAATCCCTTATTGGATATATTGTATCCCAAAACAATTCCCTCTTTCACCATAAAATGACATTTCTCCTAATTAAGAACTAAACGGGTTTCCTCACACCGCTTAAGCATTCGTTATAAATTGGTGACACAAGAGGTAAATGAATCTCCAAAGACGGAGAAGTCATCCATGAAAACCTCCATAGTTTGCTCAATCAAATCATGGAAAATTGCCATCATACACCTTTGAAATGTCCCCGGTGCATTAAAAAAAGCCAAAAGGCATTCTCTTGTAAGCAAATGTACCGTAGGGACAAGTGAATGTGGTCTTTTCTTGATCCTTAGGGTCAATGGGTATTTGAAAATAACCCGAAAAGCCATCAAGAAAGCAATAGTACTCATTTCCCGCTAAGCGTTCAAGCATTCGGTCTATAAGTGATCTTTCCTAGTAGCCTCATTGAGTTTACTATAATCAATACAAACTCTCCAACCGGTAACAAGTCTCGTAGGAATAAGCTCATTGTTCTCATTGGGTACTACGGTGATTCCACCCTTTTTTGGAACACAATGTACCGGGCTAACCCACGGTGAGTCGGAAATGGGGTAAATCATGCCCGCATCAAGGAGTTTGATAACTTCCTTTTTAATGACCTCATGGATTTTTGGTTTAACCCTTCGTTGGATTTGAATGGTGGGTTTGTAATCATCCTCCATAAGGATTTTGTGTGTACAAAAATGTGGATCAATTCCCCTTATGTCGGATATTTTCCATGCTAAGGCTTGCATATGTTTCTTAAGGACTTCTATGAGTTTCTCTTTCTCATCCTCTTTCAACTCTTTAGCAATGATCACGGGTAATTGGTCTTTGCCCTCTAAGAAAGCATACTTTAAGTGTGATGGAAGGTCCTTAAGTTAAAGTGGAGGTGGACTCTCTATGGAAGGTTTTACTATGGATGGATCATCATTGTTACTTCTTGTGGAATGGGTGAAGGAATGGGGTCCTCATTGAGCAACTTTTGGATGGTGAGAATATCTTCTTCCCAATTGATGGGAGAATCATCATTACCAAGAAAGTTGGACTCAAATTCCTCCAAGAGGAAATCACTCTCTCGAAAAGGTGTTAAGGAGGGAGCAATTGAGGCCACGGTTTCAACATGGGGCCTATCCTCACTATTATTCTTGCAAGCATCATGAAAATGCTCATCACACACCTCATCTAGCACATCGACTATATTAATGGTCTCACAAGGTTTAGAGTCCTTAATTTCTTTCCTATCACAAACTTTCCCTAACTTAAATACAACTTTCTCATCCTCAACTCTCATAATTAGTTCTCCCTCCGCCACATCTATCAAAGAACGACCCGTTCTTAAAAATGGTCTACCAATAATCAAAGGGACTCTAGGGTCCATGTCATAAACAACCACTACGAAGTCGGCCGGAAAGGTAAACTTATCCACACCTACAAACACATCCTCCACGATACCTACGGGGTAAGCTATGGTACGGTTGGATAACTCAAGTGTCATCCTAGTGGGAGTGAGCTCGGGAAGAGAGAGTTTTTTCCAAACCGATAAAGGCATGAGGTTTATGCTTGCTAATAAATGTGTAAACACTTAATCTTTTGCCACTAAAATCAAGTTAAAACAAGACCTAATCATGTGTTTTATATCATAAATGTCAGAATTACGCGTGGTTTTGTGTTCTTGTGTTTAAATAGGTACAAATGATCAAAAGAAGAGAAAACACGGGATTTAACGATCAAATCTTGAAGAAAAGTCCAAAGACAAAGTCAAAAGACCAAAAGTGTGTCGGAATCAAGTTCGTTTTAGTGGAATTAATTATTTTTTGAAGATATTCGAGCCAAGTGGGTCCCACATCGGATAAATGGGCTCAAAATCCCATTTAAGGAAAATGGTTTCTTTACTTTTTACCAATAGCCCATATGGCCCAAAAACAAATTAAGACGGATGGTGTTTAGTAACTTGGGCTAAAGCCCATTTGATAAAAAGAAGAAACGAATAAGTATTCACTTGGCTTGACCGGTCAAGCCATTCACCCACTAACCCCATTCATACCCACGTGTCCCATTTATTTACCCAAAACCCCATTTACCCCATTCACCCATTAAAACTTTCGTTAAAAACAAAGTTTCTCTAACCCACTCCATCTTCTCCACATTACACGCAGTCTAATCCCCCAAACCCTAAAATTTTACCTTCATAATTTACACACCCAAAATTGGGGGTTTTACCTAATTCGTGTGATTCACACGGATTGGGATTAAATCCCCATAAAAATCGCATCAAAACACCAACTGTGGCCATCCATTCAATCATACGTGGCCTAATCTATTGATTTGATTGGGTATTACACGTTCCATACACCCATCATCCAATAATCATTTGCCACATCACATTCAAACAAACACAAATATCACATCAAGAGCAATGCTGGCAATCCGTGGATGCAAGAATCATTTTCAGCCGCAAGATTGAAGAATTTGAAGAGAGAGAAGAAGAAAGAAGGATTGGACGGTAGAGATTGATTGCTTAACATTGAAGCCAAGATTAGGGTTTCTTGGGGTTTCTCCTATAAAAACCCCTATTTCTCACAATGTAATCATGCTTTTACTTTATTTTTAATTTTCAGAAATAATAGATTAGGGATAAATTGTATTTTCATTTTTCCAGTTAATGTAATTTCTTTTTAATGATTAATGAAAAGTGATATTTAATTTAATTCGTCTCTTTTAATTTCCAGTAAATTTTATTTTTCAATTTTAATTCTTGTCTTGGTAACTGTTGGCTAGTTATTATATAAATTAAAAAAATATATAAAATAAATAAATAAATAAATAAAATAAAGGAAAGCAGTTATAATTTCCCCACTGGGAAATTATTAAATGTTCGAGAAGATTATTTAGATCGGATAGTTTCTGGTTCGAAAATTTGCTCTTGTTCGTTTGATTGATACTGCTGGGGTCGGTTCGAGGTGATGATGTTGATTTGAGGTGGCGTTTGATTTTGGTTAACAAGGAAGCTCAGCGCTATCCTTCGACTCAAAGGACTCCTCAAAACAGTTCTAATCTTCTATCCTTTTTAATTTTCTTGTTTTAGCTTTATTAAGTGATTGTTTATCTTATTTTGTTAACTGCTTAATCTGTTTATTTGTGTTTAAACTGCTTTTATTTTGATTTTGGTTTAGTTTATTTTTATCAGCTTATTTGATTCGGTTTAGGTTTATGATTATTCTGATTTTGGATATCATGTCTGTTAAGATCTAAGTTTAGTTAAGTTTTGAATTTGCTTATGTTAGTTTTTTGTGGTGTTTGTTTTGAATGTTTACTGCTTGTTTGGTTTGTCAAGTTTATAGGATCTGCTCATTTTTGTATTTACTGCTTATTGATTCGTTTGTTTAGATTTGCTTATTTTGGCGATTTGATCTTAGTCCTTAGCGTAATATATTTTAGTTTATGATAGATTTCATTTAGCTTATTTAATCTGTTACTGCTTATTCTGTTCGGGTATATGTTGCTTATTTGCCTCGACTGCTTATTTGATTTGCTTATTCAGTTTTTTTAGGCTTAATAACTTAGCTTAGCTAATTTGTTATTCTTAGTTAAGGTTTTGCTAGCTTAATATATATATACTCTGTCATAGCTTATAGCTTATCTAGATTATTTGCTTTTTTTTAACTTATTTGTGCTTGCTTATCTAATTTAGATTTTTAGCTTATTTTGGTTAATATTATTGCTGTTTAAACAACACTCAGACCCTATTGGTCTGAGCAAGTTATATATCCAAATAAAAAGTTACACAAAAAATATTAGCAATTTTGTCTCTGCCTAGAATCGAACACTGGACCTCCTGTCCAGGCGCCAAACGCTGAAACCAACTGTGCTAGACGAATTCTTGTGTTCTATTTCCCTTTAATTATTTAATATAGGGTTCTTTAATCTTAGTCAGCTTTTATTTAATAGTTTAATTAATAGAAACTTAGTTTAAATTAAATTTTAATTAATCACTTTATTTAAATTTCGTTTTTATTCAGTTTTTATAAAATATATAAAAAGATAAAAATAAAAATATTTTATTTACTTTTATACATTTACATTAGTTTTAAATTTCCTTTATAATTTTAAAATAGTTTTATTTTAAGTTTTAAAATTTAGTTTTCATAAAATTTAGTTTTGTTCTTAAATTTCATTTAAAAGTTTATTCTAGTTTAAAATTTATTAGATCAAAATAGTTTTCATTTAAAAAGTTTTTAAAAGTTTTCATTTAATTAGATTTAAAATTTTAGATTTCAAATAGTTTTTAATTAAGTTTAAATAGTTAAAATAGATTTCAATTAAAGTTTTTAGATTAATTAGATTTACATTTTAAATAGTTTTTATTTTAAAAAAAGGTTTTAAATTAGTTCAAAAATACCAAAAATAGATTTTACCAAAAACAAAGTTAAGTTGATACGATAATTGGAAATTAAATTCGAGTCGAGTCGAGGAAAAACGAACTTAATTGATACATACAAAAATCCTAGTTTCAAATTGGCGCCGCTGTCGCTTCGCTCGTACGATTGACGATTTTTCGTGAAGACGTTTGGATTTTGGGATCCGTTCATCCTTTGAACGTTACGTTTCTTGTTAACAAAATCAAAAATACAAAAAAATCAAAAACTTAAAAATACAAAAAAAATTAAAAAAAAATCACAAAAGCAATTTCTTTCTTAAGAATTGCACCAAAAAAATTAAAAAAATACAAAAGTAATACTTTTTCCTAAAAGAATTACACCAAAAATATTACGTATTAGTGTTAATTTTTAGTTCGATTTCTTTCGATTTTTCTTGTGAATATATATTTTTCTTAAACAATACAAAAAGATTTTTTCTTTTACTATAATATATTACGTAGCACAATAAAATTACCTACTTTTCAAATAAGCCTTAGTTGGGATTTCATCACCTAAGTATTGTAGTCGCATCCATAACAAAAAAAAGGGCAAAATAGATAAATACTAGTAAGACGTTTGAACTCGACATATACAAACTATAAGGTGGGTATAAGGCGACGCGCTATAAAAGGCCATCTAAGGAAAAAGGTTTTTAAGTGCTTTGTGCCACCTCGTTTCCCCGCTCACTTGTGCGTATATTGAGAGGTACGACCGGTTATTGGTTTGCCAACTCAATTAGTATTTACGTATATATTTTTGTAGCTTTTTCATATTGCTCCTCGAGAGGGAAAATCCTTTTCCTCTCATAGTCGACCGAGGTCACCTACCTCATTCCAAAGTTTTAATTGTATGCGCACTCGCGCGCATACATACATACCGATTGGTGTACCAAATACTTCTAAGTCTTCTAAAAAGAAGAAGAAGAAAAACAAAAAGACCGTCATTAAAGCTGATCCGAGAATCGAGTTTCGACAATACGATGGCAACGGATAATCGACCAATGATTGAGATTCTTCAATCTCACGTTGAAGGAAACGATGACGCGATTGTGGTGCCGAATATTGGAGCTAATCATTTTTAACTTAAATCGGGTTTTATTCAAATGGTTTCCGCTACACCATTTTTAGGCCGTACTAATGATGACCCACACGCTCATATCAAACGTTTCATCCAATTAGCTAATACCGTCAAATACAATGGGGTGCCCCAAGAGGCCGTTCGCCTACAACTTTTTCCTTTTTCCCTCGAGGGACAAGCCCGGATTTGGCTTGATAAGGAACCACCCCAAAGTATTACCACATGGAACGACTTAGAGACCAAGTACATTAACTACTTTTTCCCACCATCACGGACCACTTCTTTAAGAAATGAGATCATCACATTTGAACAACAATATGGGGAAACATTTAGTGAGTCTTGGGATCGTTTTAAAGATCTTTTGAGAAAATGTCCACAACACGGTTTCACTAAAGTGCATCAAATCAACACGTTTTATAATGGTTTAACTCTAAACGACCAAGACTCACTTAATAGTGCCGCGGGGGGCAATATTCTTGTGAAAACCATGAACGAGGCTTGGGCCATTATTGAGAACAAGGCAAAAGTGCAAACCAAGAGTGTTAGGGCTACTATGGCAAGTGCTAGTACTAGTAGTAATGAGGTGAATAATCAAATTAAGGAGCTTACTTCAATTGTGAAAAACCTTGCTCTAAAAACCGACGCCCTCACTACACATGTAAATGCCGTGAAAGAAACTTGTCAAAAGTGTGAAACTTGTGGTGGACCACATTCGTACTATAATTGTGACAAGGTTTACAATAATCAACAAGAAGTTTATGCTTATAACAACAATGAAAATGATCGGATTCATTTCAAACCAAATGTTGATGTTAACCATTTGTCTTACAAGTCTAATAACTATTTGGCTCCCCCGGGTTTTGTAGCACCACAAAGACCACCCCCACCCGCCCAAAATAGGAACCAAGGTCCTCAACGGGGTAATTTTCAAGGAAATTCTAATCAACGGGGTTTTAATCAAAATCAAGGGAATTTTCAAAGGCAAAATCAAGGATTTAATAACCAAGGTTTTCAAAATCAATGATTTAATCAAGGTTCTAATCAATATCAAAACCAAGGTTTTCCTAATCAAGGGTATAATCAAATGAACATGCATAATCCTCAAATGGACTTGGTTTTAAAAAAATTATCCGACCATGAACGAATGATGAGAGAGATGCAAGAATCGACCGATAAGAAATTTTTGACTATGATTCAAACCTTTCGTCCCCAAGGTGCCCTCCCTTCGAACACCGTGACCAATCCTAGGGCTAATGTTAATGCTATCACTACTAGGAGCGGTAAGACCACCGTAGAACCTTCCCCACCTAACCAAGGACCCGAGATACCTTCTTCTTCGACACAACCTCCTTCTTCTTCCACTTGTGACATACCTCCCGTTATGCATTCGTCTACACCTTATGTTCCACCGATACCTAAATTTTCTACCACACCTTCGGTTCCAAAACTGGTTCCTTCACCTACCATTTCTACTCCTCCTCCACCAAAGGATGTGAGTGCGCAATCCACTCCAAAGCCTTCATCTCAACCCAATATACCTTATCCCTCAAGGTTGCGGAAAGAGAAATTGAAGAATAAGGATGATATTCAAGTTTCGAACTTCCTAAAAATGTTCAAACAATTGAATTTTAATATCACCTTTGCCGAGGAGCTCGCTCACATGCCTAAGTACGCTAAGATGTTTAAGGACCTTTTAAGTGATAAGGAAAAATTGCTCGATATTGCCAATACCCAATTGAATGAGAATTATTCGGCGGTTCTTTTGAGAAAATTACCGGTTAAGTTAGGAGATCCCGGTCGTTTCCTTATTCCTTGTAATTTTCCGGGTGTTGAGAATTGTATGGCCTTGGCGGATCTCGGAGCGAGTATCAATCTTATTCCATTGTTCGTGTGGAAACAATTATCTTTACCCGAGCTAGTCCCCACTCGTATGACGTTGGAATTAGCTAACCGTACGGTTGCTTATCCGGTGGGGACGAGGTTGTTTTTGTAGGAGTCGACAAATACACTTTTCCCGCCAATTTCGTTATAGTCGACTATGAAATGGATCCCCGTGTTCCCTTAATTGTGGGACGACCTTTCTTGAGAACCACGCGTACATTAATTGATGTAGCCGCGGGTGAACTTATCATGAGGGTCGGGGATGAAAAAATCGTCTTTAACATGGGTAAACTTTCCAAACTTCCTGATGAGCCCGAATCCGTGAGTTACATCGATGTGCTCGACGAAGCATGCGAAGAACATTTTCACGAGGCTTGTAAGAGCGGGATTTCTCCTTTACCTCATGTTGAGACCGTAGCTTCTATTGCTCCTTCATTGACTCCATTTGGAGAAAGTGACTTAGATGATTTTGAAGCTAGCTTGGGTCCTCTCGATATTAAGTATGATAATTCTACCACCAATTGGGATGAATACATTCGTACCATTGAGAGACATCTCAATGAGGACCATATTTCTCCACCTACTCCTAAGGAAGTTACAAACGTTGATCCTACTTTGACTAAACCTTCCATTGATAATCCATCGGATTTAGAGCTTAAGGATTTACCATATCATTTAGAGTACGTTTTCTTAGAAGAGGATAATTAGTTGCCCGTCATTATTGCTAAGGACTTAAAAGAAGATGAAAAATCCCTACTTATCGATGTGCTTAAGAATCATAAGAAAGCAATTGCTTGGAAAATCTCCGACATTCGCGGAATTGATCCTAATTTTTGTACTCATAAAATTCTCATGGAAGATGACTTTAAACCCGCAATCCAAAATCAAAGAAGGGTTAATCAAAAAATTCATGAAGTCATTAAGAAAGAGGTTATCAAACTTCTCGATGCCGAAATGATTTACCCTATCTCGGATTCGCCATGGGTTAGTCCCGTCCATTGTGTGCCTAAGAAAGGCGGAATCACCGTTGTTCCCAACGAAAACAACGAGTTGATTCCTACTCGACTAGTAACGGGTTGGCGAGTTTGCATCGATTATCGTAAGCTCAATGATGCCACTCGTAAGGATCATTTCCCTCTTCCTTTCATGGATCAAATGCTCGAGCGTTTAGCGGGTAATGATTTCTATTGCTTCTTAGATGGCTTTTCCGGATATTTTAAATCCCTATCGATCCAAAAGACCAAGAGAAAACCACATTCACTTGTCTCTATGGAACATTTTCTTACAAACGAATGCCTTTTCTGCTTATGCAATGCTCTCGGGACTTTCCAAAGGTGTATGATGGCGATATTTCATGACATGGTTGAAGAAACTATGGAAGTCTTTATGGACGATTTCTCGGTCTATGGTGATTATTTCTCTTCTTTCCTTGGTAATTTAGAACGTATGCTCCAACGGTGTGAAGACACTCGTCTCGTTCTTAATTGGGAAAAATGTCATTTCATGGTAAAAGAAGGCATCGTCCTCGGTCATAAAATCTCCAAAGCCGGTATCGAAGTCGACCGTGCTAAAGTTGACGTCATTGCTAAGTTACCTCCACCTACCACCGTCAAAGGAGTTAGAAGTTTTTTAGGCCATGCGGGATTTTATCGACGTTTCATCCAAGATTTCTCGAAAATAGCTCGTCCAATGACTCATCTCTTAGAAAAGGCTGCTCCTTTCGTCTTCTCTCAAGAATATCTCGACTCTTTCGAACTTCTTAAAGTTAAATTAACTAACGCACCGGTCTTAGTCTCTCCAAATTGGGAGTTACCTTTCGAGCTCATTTGCGATGCTAGTGATTTCGCGGTAGGAGCGGTTTTAGGTCAACGAGTTAACAAACATTTCCAACCCATTCATTATGCTAGTAAGACAATGACGGGGGCTCAATTGCATTATACCACTACTGAAAAAGAGCTTTTAGCTGTAGTGTATGCTTTTGAGAAATTCTGCCCCTATCTTGTGCTTTCCACCACCATCGTTTACACCGACCATTCCGCCTTGAAATACTTGTTGACCAAGCAAGATGCTAAACCGAGACTCCTTCGTTGGGTTTTGCTCCTACAAGAATTTAAATCGAAATTCGTGATAAAAAAGGAGCGGAAAACCTAGCCGTGGATCACCTTAGTAGACTTGAGGATCCTTATCAAAGGGAATCTCCAAATCAAGAGATTAATGAATCCTTTCCCCTTGAGACCTTAATGTCTATTAATTCCAATCTTGACATGGTTTGTCGACTGATAGTTGAGTTTTTGTATATCCTTTGTTTTAGGAAAAACAAGGTATATAATGCGGGCAAGTATTAAGTTGCACGTTTTAGGAAAAACGTGAAACCGAACAAATGCGGGTTCGTTCTCGAGGAGGTGTGTGGATTAATGTGCCAATATATATAATCAAAAGTTTGGGGTAGTGTCTTTTTTAGATGAGCAACGAAAGAAAAACTAAGACGAGCTACGATTACAACTAAACTACGACGAATGACGTAAAACGCGAACGTAAGTACGTAAAACGTGAAAATTTAAAAATTTTAAGCTAAAAACAAATTAAAAATGAAAAAGTAGTTCAAAATAATATAAATGAGGATAAAAATCCATTAAATATATTTTTTAAACCTTTTATTAATTAAATATTCAATTTTTAATGCTAATTAAAGCCCAAAAATTAAATATAATTAAGAAAAAGCCCAAAATATTATTTTATTGGACAAATATTATTTAAAAACTAAAAAGTTTTTTTCCTAAATTTAAAACACTATTTTTCTATTTTTAAAACTCTAAAAACTACTTTTAAACTAAAATAATGATTAAAAATAATAAAATAATGCTAAAAATTATCTGACTATTTTAAAAATCCTAAGTTACACTAATGAACAGTAGACAAATGAAAAAGTTTGAAAAATCAAATATTTTTCACTAAAAGACAAAACAGTTTACAATTAAAACCCTAATTAAATTAAATAAAATCTAAAAATTAATTAAAAAGTGAACAGTAAAATATTTTTGGACTAAAAACCTTAAAATGTTTTTCTAAATATAAGAAAAATTTTAAAACTGAAAAATCTTACAATTTTACACTAAAAGACAAAAATCAGAAACTTAAAAAGTAATTTAAAATGCTATTAAATGTGAAAAATACTAAATGAACAGTAAAATAAAAATTAACTAAATAGAAAAATCACAAATAAAATAAGAAAAATAACAAAATTTGTTTCAGGTCCTAATTCCTATTTTTGGTCACTAAAGACAAAAAGCAATGAAAACTGACAATGACATGTGACCCTTTTTGTCCTTTTGCTTGGCAGGGGAAACTTTACACTAGCAGTGGGAAGTGAGTTCCCACTGCCTTCACATAAAAACGGGTCTGGGCACTTTTGTGCCTAGATCTTGTTGGTTACTTGGTTTTATAGGCAAACAAAGGCACCCCCACAACCAGTTGGGTTGTGGGGAGTCAAATAAAAGCTGAAAACACAAGGTTACTTCACAAAGTCAAGCTCAAAAAGCCCTTAACAGTTACTGTATTGGACTAGGGGGGACTGTGTGGATTTTGCAGGTGTGTCGTGCACTTGGGTGAGTTTTGGTTAGCCAAAACTCACTCAATTCACTCACGCACTTCCACAAATCACTCACAAAATCCTATCCTACCCTATATCCTAACAACCTTGATGATTTGAAGGCAAAAATCTACAAAAATCATGCAGTTTTGGCTAAACTGATTTTTAGACTATTTTGTTCAAGACTTGCATTCAAAACTTACCAAATGGTACTAAAACCAACACTTTAGACTGAATACACACAAAACCACTCAATTAGGTGAATTAAAACAACTTTCAAATCAAATTCATCACACAAACTCAATTTAAAACTTGAATCCAAACACCCCTTAAAAATCTGAAACTTGAATTTTAACCTACAATCTCTACTCAAACATGCATCAAACCTAATCAACTCATCCCTAACCTGTTCTAATCTATCAAACATATAATATCTAGTATTTGTTCTTCCATCCACAACCCTAATCCCTAAAAATTACCCTAGCTAAAAAGAAATCATCCAAGCAAGTATAGAGAAAAGAGAATGAGAATTTTACCTGGTGACCCTACATCCAGGAATCACAAAGGGTAGCTTACCCTTCTCCATCAAGCTCGGGCTTGAGCTGACAACTTCAGAAAGGGGCTTGTGGTATGGAAAGATAATGATGATGATGGACTTCAACCACCATTCATCCAATATGCAAAATTTGGTGCCTGCTGAGATCAAACAAAGAATAGAGAGTGACTTGATCAAATAGCTACAAAGAGAATAAGCCTAGCTTATTGATTAAGCTAGCTTATTCCTCTTAGCTTATAAAAAACTTCAAAAAAGAATCAGATTTCTTGAATACTTTTTGATACAAGTGAAAATTTTTCTCTTAAACTAATTTCAAAATGATGCATAAAACTTAAACAGATAAAGTATAACAATGGAACTCAGATTTACTACAAAAGATTAAAGTTCATTTTTCATTAATATTTAAAATATTACAAAAAATCTAGAACAACATATACATGTGACATGCCACATGTATATATACTACATAGAAGAATAATCTAGAATAACTAAAATGTGATAAACCCTAACTCATACAATTCCAGGAATGTCCTTGGTCTTTGCTTGAAAAATTAGTCAAAAATGGCTTCATGTGACATGTGTACTTGTTGTTAGCTGGATGAATTGATCATAGCCGTTCTTTGAGGTCTTTGGGAACACTAAATCCACTTGGAACGTGGATTGGTATGCAAGATTCGAAATTTTCCCAATTTGGTGAGGCAGGGGAGTGTCGTGGGGGCCACTTGGGTCACGGGGTAGAGATTCTGGGTGTGGGGTTTTGTTTAAAAGTTGTTTAATTATCAATCTGGAAAAAGGGATAGGTTAATTTTGGGTAACAAGGTTTTTAGGAGATTAGGGTTTATAAGGGTTTATGAGTGAGATTAATCCAGATTTGGGGGTGGTTTAATTCAAAATTGTGTTTAGTGGGAAAACTGGTGGTTTGACTTTGTTGACCCTGGTTTATTTAAATAAACCTATTGTGGTGGAAGGGTGACGTGGAGAGGGGCGGGGGTGTGATTGGTGGAGAAATTAAGTGGGGTGATGTGGCGTATAGGGGTTGGCTGGTGAGGGTTTTGATGTTTGATGGGAATGGTCCCTGGACTCCTTTAGCTTTGTCACTTGGTAATAAACAACCAACAACTCTTAATTCCTTTATAACAACTTTGCAAAAGTTGTCAAATTTGGCACAAGTATTTCACCAACTTTTAAACAAGGACCATAAATGCAATTAGAGCAATCTTCAAGGGCATATCATGTACAATCTTTAAACATTGAGGACCTTTCTTGCCAAATGATGATTTCTTCAAGGTCTTCTTTGCCAAATCTTCAAAACATGAGGGACCAATGTTGCCATTCTTCAAAACTTTAGGGTCATTTTGGAAAATCCATGATTTGGGCCCGGTTCTTTGTGCGACTTCATTTCCTGTGTTCGTTATTGCATCCTTCTTGTGATCATTTGTTGATTTCACGATATCCGTACCTAAAATACACAAGACACAAATACTAGCATATATAGAGGTATTTTGATGATATTTTAAGCGTTTTAAGCCCGATTTGGACGATGAGACTATGTATAATTACAGTCTCATCACTCCCCCATACTAAACCATTTCCGTGTCCCCACGCAATGCTAGAATTAAGTATCATAGCACTTCCAAAATTCATTTTACGGTGATATTTATTGAAAACGTAAACTTAAATAAACTACTACTCGTGTTTTAGACAAAATGTATTGTTTTCATCACGAGAAAGTGACTTTTGGGATCATAGAACAAGAACACGAAATCCACTTCGTTAGAAATAACTTCGTCGTCCTCGATTTTCATCTAATTCCATGCTAAGCGTGTAACGAGATCATTGTTATTATAAGTTAGCAACACGATCATATCTCATTAGTGTTAATTACGAACCTAAACTCCCTTATTCCTACTTGGTATCTCTTATATTTTATTTTTGTCTTAATGATCACGAGGATACATCATTGACTTATGCGTGAATAGAGATTAAGTCTAAAAATAGAGTCTTAACGGTATAACCAAAATCATTAAATTAATAATTCATCCTAATAGACAACGATGTCAAAAAATTAAGTCAACAAGAAGGATCGGTAAACACGGTTTTATAACGGTTTTGAACATGAGACTTATTACCAAGACTTTTATACGCCCCCTAACGGAAGGGCCTTATTATCTTTGGTTTACCTCCATCTTTTATTCAACTTCGCCATGAAGCTTTTATTATAACTTCGATCTTGCCTTGCCTTTTATTATCCGCCTCATCGGAGGTTTTATTAGCCAAAGACGTATATCCTCACGCTAAGGCGAATTTTGGATCTTTAAAGCTTCAAAGATTAAGGCTTGATTCACTTTCAATTTGGGCATAGATTTTTCGGCCTTGTGAGCTTCAAATTTTTGCTTAATTTAGGTGAGCACTTGAAATCTTATTATTAGGTGAAGCTTTTGATTATTCGGGTGCCAATACTTCAAAACCGTGACGCTGGCGATACCTTAATGTTTTCCCAATTTAATTACATGGAAGCTACTAAAACAAATTAGAAACCAACAATAGTGACTAAACCGCTAAATCAATATTTATTAACAATTTATTATGCAAAAGCGTGGGGAGAATAAGCTAATAATTACTACACATGAGATCGTGACGATTACGAGACTTATAAATAACTCTATCATTTCTCGTCCTCATTTAAGAGACTTAGCCAAAAAAGTTAAGGAATCGAAGCTAAGTGCTCAACACGCACGGTCGAGTCAAAAATTACTCTCATTCTCACCATCGGAAAACCTACATTCTTGTCTTAAACACTTATGAAAAATATGAAAATTTTTAAAATTTGGCCATTTTTAGCCTTATTTGCAACAAAATGATAACAAAAAGATGAAATTTTGGATTGCGTGTTGACGTAAGCAAGGTGAAGTATCTACTCACCCCCCATACTAAAACTAAACATTGTCCTCAATGTTTCGAGTCTAGGGGTGAAACACCCCCATACTAGAGACGTAGTCGAATGCTTAATCTCGAGCATGGAAAGGGTGAAACGAATAAACTAAAAGCCGTTTATGAAATATGCTATTAAGATAAACGTTAGAACATAAAAGGATATCATCGGATATCGGAATCTCAAAAGGCAACGATCGAAGCTTGAGTGCTACGTAAAACAAACACGAGAGGCTTCAATGATGACGATGTACCTAATGAATCACAATCACGAACAACCACGGAACAAAGGTTGGAAGGGCACAAATCCCCTCACATTAACTAATTAGAAAGCAATAATATATACATGGATAAGCATGGGTTTCCCCCACGAGGCACCTTGTTTTTGATAACTGATGAGACTGCTTTATACATAGTCTCATCGTCCAAATCGGGCTTAAAATGCATAAAATATCATTAAAACTGCCAAATATATGCTCATGTTTGTTACTTGTGTATTTTTAGGTACGGATATTGAGGAAATGGCAAAATATCACAAGAATCATTCAAAAACGAACACGGGAAACGAAGCCGCACAATGAACCGGGCCCAAGTTTTGAATTTCCAAAAATACCCTTGAAGAATTGAAGATTGTCAAGTTTGGTCCCTCAACTTTTGAAGATTTACACTTTATACCCCTCAAATATTCGAAAATATGAATAGGGTCCCTAAAGTTTGAAGACATTACAAATTCATCCCTTGAAGAATGCCAAAATTGCATTTGAAGTCCTTGTTAAAAGTTTATAAAGTTTGTGTGCCACAAATGACAACTTGCCAAAAGTTGTCATGTGTTAAATGGGCATTGACAGCATTTTATTACAACATGGAAGAAAAATGAACCTTTGGGGACCAATACTGTCAAACAGCCATACTTATCCCCCCAACCAGTGATTGCCACGTCACAAAACCCACCCAATACCCATTTACCCTACCCTACCCAGTCCATACCCAGCCCACTACCCTAAACCTTTGATTATATATTTTGGCACATTAATCCACACACCTCCTCGAGAACGAACCCGCATTTATTCGACTTGTCGATTTTCCTAAATCGTCGAGTTTAATACTTGCCCATTATACGTTGTTTTCCTAAACACGTATTTCTACGACCATCATTTTGGCGCCGCTGCCGGGGAGGCGTGTTGTGTTTTGATTGAACCATTGTTTTTTTTATATTAGCCATAATAGTATTTGTATTAGTAGCACTCTACTAATACGTATTATCGTTTTTCGGTTTTTGTGTGTGTAACACCCCATTTTGATAAATGGAATGTCACGCGTGATTATGGCGTGTCATCAAAGCATGCAAGGTGATATGTAGTAAAACATACATGACCATAGGGAAAACCGGAATCAAACATCGGTTCCCAAACATAAGCCCAAAACATAAATAAAGGAAATGAACTGAATAAAGACTAAACAAGCATAACTATATGAAGGCAAAAAGGAAAAGAAGTCTCTGGCAGCTTCCATCCTATGTGCGTCCTCCAAATGCTCGAGTCTTGGGTACCTGCCGTTTTGGGACATGGAAAGGAAAGTAACGGCTGAGCAAGACGCTCAGTGCACGGATGTACAATAAAGCATGAAATAGGATAAGCGTGTAACATATAACAGCGGAAGACTAAGTACTGAGTAAACTGATTAAGTATCATGAAAACTGGTTTTATAGTTTGAAAAGCCTTATGTTTAACCTGTGAAAACTGTTTTAACATATATATACCATAGCCCATATAGGTCATGAAAAGGTCACGTGCATGAATACTTGGAGGGGTGACCTCATCATGCTGATTAGAGGGGATGCCTCTAATCAATATACTGATTTGGGTAGGAGGGATCAGCTCCTTGTGAAGGGTGCAAGGCACACACCACATTCACCATGATAAACTGAGTAAAACATGTAACTAGGATGCACCCATACGCCCCGACTGATATAATAATATGGCCAAACTGAAAAGGGACGCCACGAGCAATCACTCCGCCGTGGGGAAGTCATAACATCGGTGCCTCCAATGCTATGGTTATGGTACCTCCATAACTAGGTGAAACTGGTCATGCTTGTATATGGCTATAGTTTATGCTAAATTAACATAAGCAGTTCAAAACAATAAAACAAATGCTGTGGAAAAACAGTTGGCTGCATACGGGAAATCCTAATAAGGAAAGAATGTCCATACTGAAAGGACGGGAATCCGTACCTCAAGTCCAGTGAATGAACGGAAGAAAGACTCCTACTTCTGGATCACTAACGCTACATGAATACACACGTGTATAAGTATCGATTCACTGATTACGTACAGGGTTCCGTGTCTCATTATAGCTGATTTGGTATGTTTTAGGTCATGGTTCACTGTTTAAAGCCTTAAACTGTGTTTATCTTGTATTCTGATTAATCTGATTAAGTATTACTGGTGTTTCATGTATTAATATACTTACTGTATAATAATAAGTAACTTTCCAAAAATAGCAGGTTTCCAAAAATAGAAAGTTTCCAAAAATAGAAAGTTTCCAAAAATAGAAAGTTACCAAAAATAGAAAGTTTCCAAAAATAGAAAGTTTCCAAAAATAGAAAGTTTCCAAAAATAGAATTTACTGCCTAAAATAGATTAGTTTCTAAAAATAGAATTTACTGCCTAAAATAGATCAGCTGCCTTAATTAAATAAGTTTCCATATATAGAAGGTTTCCATAATTAGATTAGCTGCCTGAAATAGATTGATTTCCATATATAGAAGGTTTCCATAATTAGAATTAAGCTGATTTCATAAGCTAACATACAAGTCTAAGTGTCATAAGCTTACTACTTAAGTCATATGATATAGTGTATAGTTTAATTATTATTTCATGTATTTTAATTAAACTATAGGTTAAACATGTATTTTAATTAAACTATAGGTTAAAATGTGTATTATTATTAATAATAATATAACCTAAGTCATATCTAAATTAATTAATTATAGGCATGTTTTAATAATTAATTAATTATAACTTATAACATAAAATACTTAGGTTAAAATAATGTCATGATAAACTAATAATTAAAATAACCTAAGTCATGATTTAATTAATATTTCATGTTATTAATTAATTATATCCTAAGTTCATGATTCATAAAAATTACATGTAACATAGATCATGATTTTAACCAACGAACCGTGAATCGGGTATGAATTCGACACCGTACCCCGGGCCAAACCTGGGGTACACGTGTCCCCTTGCTGCCGTGGGTCCCACATGAGCCAACCAAGACCAATTGTGGTCTTGGTGGTGGCGGCAATAGCAAACCAAACCCCCCTCGGGTTTGTTTTGCTAGGCGGCTAGAAACAAACACCCCTTTAAATCATTCCTTGATTTTATTTAATACCAAAACATGTTAGATCAATGATTAATTATCTTGTTTTCATAAGAAAAATAATAACATGTTCATGAAAATAATCAAAGATTAAAGGAATTAAAAAGAATTAAAAAGAAGGGTTAGAAAGGTATACCACTATGTAGCTTGGAAAAAAGGATGAACAAACACGTATTCTAACACTTGTTTTTAAGATCAAAATCAATCAAACACCCACTTATGGTGGTGTAAGGGTGGCGGCACAATAAGGAGAAAAAGGAGAGGAGAAAACTCTTTTTAGGGTTTTATGTTTATTTCTTGAAAAATGAAAATGAAAACATGTTTTTACTTTTACCCCCCCCTTAACTTGAAAAGTCCATGGGCTAAGCCCATTTCATGCATGTGTGCCGTGGGTATGGGGGCCCCACATGGGGTACCCGTACCTTTCTCGTGTCCCGATATTTCATGTTCGTTCGTGGTTAAACGTGCTCGTGTTTAACGTGTTTCTGTTTCTTTTAACGTGTCGTTTATCGTAAACTTAACGCTCGTAAATATATTATAAGTATTTACGTAATTATTTTAGTTAGTATTTTAAATGGTGTTCATGATTTAATTATGTTCACGTGATATATTATTAACTGTTTATCATGGGGTCGTACGTAATCGATACTTGTCATGACATACACGTATGCACTTGCTTGATTATTAGCACATGAATGTGATCAGTACTACATGAGGTAAGTTTTAATCTAGAACGTACGATCTTAAGGGCACTATTCATGGTAAAAGCATGCGGGTTTTACAATTCTTCCCCCCTAAAAAGAATAATTCGTCCCCGAATTATAGATAAAGTAACTGAAAGCGAAACATACCCGAATCAAACTGGAAAGGTATGCAAAATAACGGAAATGAAGGTGACATGGTAGAAGGGAACGTGGAACATGACATGTCTTGAAAAGACATGGAACGTGACGTGACTGAAAGGACATATCTAATCGATAAGAGGAAAATGGATAAGAAGTCCGGATGAACTTGTCCGTTTCCAAGTGGCCTCCCTCTTGGAACGGTTCCTTCAGAAGATCCTGACACTAATGATAAATCTTGGTCCTCCTGACCTTGACTTGGAATACGAAGAAATTCTTGGTTATCAACGGAAGGTAGATCCCCTACATTCGATCGAGGAAAATAAGAGTTAACGTGCAAGGGTAGCTGAAACGTTACGATGCAAGACCATCTGACTTAACTAACAATTAGAAACGATGCGCGAGACTTAAAGAAACGTAGTACGTGAACAATTTTGAACGTGATACGTGAAAAATTTTGAACGTGCTACGTGGAGATATGGCGAGTGTAGTATGAGAAAACATATCGTGATCCATGATACGTGTAACATATTTTGATCATGATATGAGGAACGTGGAATGAACGTGACATGTGAGACATATCGTGATCATAGAATATAATGGCGGTAACGCCAAACGCTACAAGGTGAGACGTGGAATATGACGTGAAACGTCTATCTGATGATGGAGAGTTATACTAAACTTGGGTCTGGTCTCACAAGTTCTTGCAAACTTCCCAGAATGAGGATAGAAATGAACGTAAAATCGTAAGCCAAAATACGATCATGAATGTGAATAGTGTCATGAACGTGAGCGCGAAAGCAAGTCGTGGAATTAGAATGAAGACGTGAAGTATGTTAGGAGTAAAATTACGAATCTTTGTCTGACCCGATAGCTGAGGGTTGCCAAGTGATCGGATGAGCCTTGGCTGGAATATGTTCGTCCAATCTGTTGGTTCTGAAATCCGTACGGATGTAAGGATTCTGCAGACTTGATCAAACTGTTGACAATAACCCAGATAGCATCATGCTTCTTCTGAGTTTGATGAAATCTGGTAACTAAAATCCATGGAGATCTTGTCCCTTTTCGATTCACAATTTCATATGATGAAAACATACCCGTCTGTTGGTGTCCTATCTTAGCCTGTTTGCATAACAGGTATGAAGATATGAACGTAACTGTATCCTGCTTCGTAGAAACTTGATACATGGAAGGTTGCAAAACTCTGAGTCTCTGAATCTATACTTCTCCTAGCGTAGGATTTTATAGAACACCTAATGTAGTGTCGGGTTCTCTTCTTTACTCATAAGCTGAGTCATGATAAGATTAACCGTAGAATGCCATGTGATTCCGCGTGTCACTGAAATCAAACAGAATTTATATCGGAAAGAATTTCAGGGTAAAATTTCTCTTGTCATATAATTTGCAACGTAGTGCAGATATGGTCTTCCTGTTCTTCTCTAGGCTTAGAGGAAATCAGGTTATCCTCAATGAAAACGCTGATGAATTTGTTTAGGAGTTCATGGAAACTCAATTTATTAAGTTCATAATGCGGTTGGAGCATTGATGAGACTAATTCAAAATCATAAATCTGGCATGACCGAGTCGTGCACGAATAGCAGTCATGGACATGTCCTGCTTTTTCACTCGTCACTGTTGGCAGCATGATTGTGAGTTCGATCTTGGAAAAGTGATTAACACTATACGGTTGATTGGACATGTTGTCCATATGTGGAGGAGAATAACGGTCATGAATGGTGATTTGTTTAAGTCGACGGTAGTCGACACATAATCTCATAGTACCATCCTTCTCCTTGAAGGTTCTTCTGGAATGTATAGGAAGACTTTGGAATAATCAACTGGCTATGCGTAAAAAAAGTTAGGTGGTTGTGTCTTACTGACAGCTAGAAAATTTTAGCGACCATGGCTAACAATGCACATTCTTGTAAGCATAGATAATTGCATAGATTTTCCTGATGGAAATCAAACTGAATGTATTCAGGAGCCTGAACATTACTGTACATAATTATTAATCATAGCATGGTGTGGTGTTCATAGTACATAATTAGGATAAAATTCATCTCGTGTCTGTCCGAGGAAATGCGTTAGCAGCTTGGATCTTATCATTAAGCTGAAGGAAAACCTTCGTATGCGTGGGAATACGAAAGGCGTCCTTCATGGTTATGAATATATGAACTATGGTGAAAGAAATGCAAGTGACATCGGCAACGTGACAGTTCTCACTGATGCGCCGATAATGGTATAGAAATTCTTGTGGCCTGATTAATACATGGCACAACAACATAGATATACCCTTGGAGGGTACCCTGATTTTCTTAGAAATGTTCCATAGTTGGACGCGAGTCATGCGTCTTGACTCGTTTCTTGGAATTATAAGCATGACATATGTCTTGACTGGTGTCTTGACATGTGTCTTCAGGTGATATACGTGAGACATGTGTCTTGACTGATATCTTGACATGTGTCTCGAGATGTGAAACAAATAGAACAACAAATATTAGGTTAATATGCCAGAATTGGCGGATCGGTTGGACTACTGATCATTTGTATGTCTGATCACGTCCGTGGCCGGAGCCTCGGTTGCGATTTCTAGGATAGTTGCTGTCATAGTAGTGGTTACTATCATCTTGTCTGTTGGTTCCATGACGGTCATTCTCATGACCGTGACTCATGTAACTGTTAGTTGAGTGGCCGGCTGGTACTGGTTTGCACTCATATGGCTGAAATGACAGTCGAACGACGTGTGACATGTAACTATGAATTTGAGACAATGATTGAAGGGAATTGTCTGACGGTGAAGCATCTTCTCGTCCAATTGCTTTGCTCCGACGCCTTTGTCTTCGTCTTTTAGGATCTCCAGATTGTGAACAGCATCAGCATCAGCATTTCGTAGCGTCTCCCAACATCAGCAGCATCAACCTTCAGTGACATCTCCAAACTATGAGCGGCATCGACAATCTTGTAGAATATCAGTAAGTGAACATACGCCTGAGATGATTTAGAATCGACTAGCGAATACTCGTGAAGTATTGCAAGTGGAATACTCATGGATTAAGGTACATGTAATACACATGAAATACGGTACGTGGAGTACACATGGAATACACATGAAATGATCGGTATGGGCTCGATCATTTGTCATGATTTAAGGTAAGTATATCGGTTAACGGTTAGGAAAACCATCATGATAACCTGGCAGTATTAGCATAGACATCATTCTGGTTGTAACGGAAACGTTAAAGTGTGGTTACACAAAATTCAACGATGATTTGCCTGACAGCATGATCAATGAAAACCAACCCTGACTATCATGAAAGCAGAATTCAATGAAATCCAACAATGTCTTGCGTGAAAGCATAAATAACACAAGAGGCGTAAGACGTAATCAACATGAAAATGGAATTATCATGAAGGAACATAAAACGATCTATCATAAAGGAGTGTATAACATATTCAGCATGAAACCGAAGTTAACCATGATAGTATAAAGGCATACTTGACATAAAAACATAATAACTTATGATGGGACATGAAAATTTTTTTTATGCCAATTTAAATCATGAGAAAAATTTTATGCAAGGAAAACAGTGCATGAATGCGTAATGTAGTTTATAAAACCTTTATATGTGCGAGGGAACGCCTATGGGTCGGTTCCAAAACAAAAGACATGGCGAGGGGACGCCTATGGGTCGGTCCCAAAGTTAAAAGTTTTGATAAAAGCACATGCGACTAAATAGGGCCAGTCCTGTACCAACCATTACTTAGTCAAAATTCCTGCAACAGATGACATATGATATAAATTCATGAATGCATGAAACATAAATAATTAAAAGTCATTGTCAAAACTTAACAGAAAAAATTTTATGTGAAAATTATGAACTACTGGGGTTCAGTTCAAATAATCACAGTTCACTAGGAACATCATGCATAGAGACTGACACATAACTAAATATGGATGACGGTTGTTCATTCCATATTGGTAAAACGATACTGGTGAAAACATCATGGTTAAAACAACAAGGTGCTGAAAACGTAATGGTTAAAACAAAAAGGTGCTGAAAAACATCAATACGTGGAATAACAAGCGTTGACTTAGGAAGCTCCTGGTGACTACCCACTAGTCACAGGTCGAGTTTTAGAGCCTACAGGTCGAAGCCTTGGCTCTGATACCATAATTGTAACACCCCATTTTGATAAATGGAATGTCACGCGTGATTATGGCGTGTCATCAAAGCATGCAAGGTGATATGTAGTAAAACATACATGACCATAGGGAAAACCGGAATCAAACATCGGTTCCCAAACATAAGCCCAAAACATAAATAAAGGAAATGAACTGAATAAAGACTAAACAAGCATAACTATATGAAGGCAAAAAGGAAAAGAAGTCTCTGGCAGCTTCCATCCTATGTGCGTCCTCCAAATGCTCGAGTCTTGGGTACCTGCCGTTTTGGGACATGGAAAGGAAAGTAACGGCTGAGCAAGACGCTCAGTGCACGGATGTACAATAGAGCATGAAATAGGATAAGCGTGTAACATATAACAGCGGAAGACTAAGTACTGAGTAAACTGATTAAGTATCATGAAAACTGGTTTTATAGTTTGAAAAGCCTTATGTTTAACCTGTGAAAACTATTTTAACATATATATACCATAGCCCATATAGGTCATGAAAAGGTCACGTGCATGAATACTTGGAGGGGTGACCTCATCATGCTGATTAGAGGGGATGCCTCTAATCAATATACTGATTTGGGTAGGAGGGATCAGCTCCTTGTGAAGGGTGCAAGGCACACACCACATTCACCATGATAAACTGAGTAAAACATGTAACTAGGATGCACCCATACGCCCCGACTGATATAATAATATGGCCAAACTGAAAAGGGACGCCACGAGCAATCACTCCGCCGTGGGGAAGTCATAACATCGGTGCCTCCAATGCTATGGTTATGGTACCTCCATAACTAGGTGAAACTGGTCATGCTTGTATATGGCTATAGTTTATGCTAAATTAACATAAGCAGTTCAAAACAATAAAACAAATGCTGGGGAAAAACAGTTGGCTGCATACGGGAAATCCTAATAAGGAAAGAATGTCCATACTGAAAGGACGGGAATCCGTACCTCAAGTCCAGTGAATGAACGGAAGAAAGACTCCTACTTCTGGATCACTAACGCTACATGAATACACACGTGTATAAGTATCGATTCACTGATTACGTACAGGGTTCTGTGTCTCATTATAGCTGATTTGGTATGTTTTAGGTCATGGTTCACTGTTTAAAGCCTTAAACTGTGTTTATCTTGTATTCTGATTAATCTGATTAAGTATTACTGGTGTTTCATGTATTAATATACTTACTGTATAATAATAAGTAACTTTCCAAAAATAGCAGGTTTCCAAAAATAGAAAGTTTCCAAAAATAGAAAGTTTCCAAAAATAGAAAGTTACCAAAAATAGAAAGTTTCCAAAAATAGAAAGTTTCCAAAAATAGAAAGTTTCCAAAAATAGAATTTACTGCCTAAAATAGATTAGTTTCTAAAAATAGAATTTACTGCCTAAAATAGATCAGCTGCCTTAATTAAATAAGTTTCCATATATAGAAGGTTTCCATAATTAGATTAGCTGCCTGAAATAGATTGATTTCCATATATAGAAGGTTTCCATAATTAGAATTAAGCTGATTTCATAAGCTAACATACAAGTCTAAGTGTCATAAGCTTACTACTTAAGTCATATGATATAGTGTATAGTTTAATTATTATTTCATGTATTTTAATTAAACTATAGGTTAAGCATTTTAATTAAAGTGTAACATGTATAATTAAAATGAAATGAAAATACTTAGGTTAAAATGTGTATTATTATTAATAATAATATAACCTAAGTCATATCTAAATTAATTAATTATAGGCATGTTTTAATAATTAATTAATTATAACTTATAACATAAAATACTTAGGTTAAAATAATGTCATGATAAACTAATAATTAAAATAACCTAAGTCATGATTTAATTAATATTTCATGTTATTAATTAATTATATCCTAAGTTCATGATTCATAAAAATTACATGTAACATAGATCATGATTTTAACCAACGAACCGTGAATCGGGTATGAATTCGACACCGTACCCCGGGCCAAACCCGGGGTACACGTGTCCCCTTGCTGCCGTGGGTCCCACATGAGCCAACCAAGACCAATTGTGGTCTTGGTGGTGGCGGCAATAGCAAACCAAACCCCCCTCGGGTTTGTTTTGCTAGGCGGCTAGAAACAAACACCCCTTTAAATCATTCCTTGATTTTATTTAATACCAAAACATGTTAGATCAATGATTAATTATCTTGTTTTCATAAGAAAAATAATAACATGTTCATGAAAATAATCAAAGATTAAAGGAATTAAAAAGAATTAAAAAGAAGGGTTAGAAAGGTATACCACTATGTAGCTTGGAAAAAAGGATGAACAAACACGTATTCTAACACTTGTTTTTAAGATCAAAATCAATCAAACACCCACTTATGGTGGTGTAAGGGTGGCGGCACAATAAGGAGAAAAAGGAGAGGAGAAAACTCTTTTTAGGGTTTTATGTTTATTTCTTGAAAAATGAAAATGAAAACATGTTTTTACTTTTACCCCCCCTTAACTTGAAAAGTCCATGGGCTAAGCCCATTTCATGCATGTGTGCCGTGGGTATGGGGGCCCCACATGGGGTACCCGTACCTTTCTCGTGTCCCGATATTTCGTGTTCGTTCGTGGTTAAACGTGCTCGTGTTTAACGTGTTTCTGTTTCTTTTAACGTGTCGTTTATCGTAAACTTAACGCTCGTAAATATATTATAAGTATTTACGTAATTATTTTAGTTAGTATTTTAAATGGTGTTCATGATTTAATTATGTTCACGTGATATATTATTAACTGTTTATCGTGGGGTCGTACGTAATCGATACTTGTCATGACATACACGTATGCACTTGCTTGATTATTAGCACATGAATGTGATCAGTACTACATGAGGTAAGTTTTAATCTAGAACGTACGATCTTAAGGGCACTATTCATGGTAAAAGCATGCGGGTTTTACAGTGTGAATACTATTACTATATTGTATACGTAGAACAATAAATTCACAAGTACTCCAAATACGTGAGAAATCACAACCTTGACTTGGGAGGTCATTACCCAATCGTTGTATTCGAATCTCAAACCCAAGAAAAAGGCAAAAATAGATAAATACTTTCGTGAAGCTTAATCTTGATAATACAAACTATAAGGTGGGTATAAGGCGGTTGTATTTCACGACCTAAAGGAAAAAGGCTCTTAAGTGCTTCGCGCCGCCTCGTTTCCTCCGCTTGCTTGTGCGTATTTGATTTTGAGAGTGAATCGAGGGTTTTGCCGCCCAAAGTATTATTACATATCATATATATTTTCTTGGTTTCTATTGATTAAACCCTCTTGAACGATTTGGTGTTCCACCATCGTTCTAAAGTCATCGAAGGCGTTCACTCCACGTGATCGTTTTCATTCCTTGAGGCTTCTTTAATCAAGAGATTTGATTAAGGAGGAGATTTGTAGATTATTGTCTACTTAATACATTTCACCAATTTCCAAAAAAAGTTAATACCATCAAAAACCAAAAAAAATTGAAAAACACAAAATACCAAAAAGAATCTTCTTTGCTCGTCTCCTCGTTGTACGTGACGTTTATGCTCACTCGTAATCAAGCAAAACGTGCACGTAGACGAAAGAACAAAACTCCCACTCCAACTCATTCTAGTGAGGAGTCTCCTATTGACGAACCCATTGTACGAGAAGCACCAACCATGGCGAATCGAACTATGATGGAGTTACTTCAAGCACCCACCGAGGGTTATGGAGAAGCTATTGTGATTCCCGCTATCCTTGCGGAGAATTTTAAGGTGAAAACGGGTTTGTTGTCGATGATCCAAAACAACAAATTCCGTGGTGATGAGAAGGACAATCCCCACAACCATATCCGCCAATTTAATCGTCTTACCGCCACGTGCAAATTTAAGGATGTCTCGAATGACTCGACTAAGATGATGCTTTTTCCGTATTCCTTAGCGGGGCCCGCTAAAATTTGGTTAGAGAAAGAGCCACCCAATTCTATATTGACGTGGAAGGATCTCGTTTCAAAATTTGTGAACCAATTTTTTCCGCCCTCTAAGACTACGCATTTGAAAAATGAGATTTCTAAATTTTCACAAGAATCAAATGAAAGTTTTTCTACGGATTGGAATAGGTTTAAGGAGATGTTACATGAATGTCCTCATCATGGTTTTTCCGACTTGCACCAAATCGACACGTTTTACAATGGACTTAACGATCATGAAAGAGATTATTTGAATGCCGCCGCGGGTGGTAATTTTTTGTGTAAAACGGTTGAAGAAGCTTTGGTCATAATTGAGAATAGGTCTAAGGTTTATAGCCCTCGTAACACACCGAGTGTTGCCAAAATGGGCTCGTCATCGTCTCGTAGCATTAATGCTTTACATGATGAAGCAAATGAAGAAAATCGATTTTTTGATAGATTTGCTAGCCTTATGTCCCATTGGAAAGCTCAAGAAGCTTCGAATTCCGCTTCGGTCAAAGCGGTTTCTAAGAGTTGTTTGTCGTGTAGAGGAGCTCATGATCTTTCCGAGTGCATTACCGCGGATGGTAACACTTCAAATGCTTTTGTAGCCACGGGAACTTATAACCAAATCGGTCAAGGTTCCCGCCAAAATCAAGCTCCACCAAATCAAAATGCTAATAACTATCGAAACAACAACCAAGGTGGTAATTATCAAGGAAATCAAAGGAATTATAACAAGGGTAATTATCAAAGTGGAAATGGGCAAATTTCAAATCAAAACCAAAACCGTGATTTTCAAAATACTACCCAAGGTTTTCAAAATGATCACACCAAAAATCTTCAAGGAGAATTTTTGAATTATGCAAAGGCTAATGATGCTAAGTTTGACAATATGCAACGTGAAATGGTTAGCTTAAGGTTCGAGTTGAAAAACGAGCTTAAAAACGAACTTGCTAATGAACTTAAAACTCATGCTAATAAAATGGAAGGAAATGTCACACGACTCCAACAAAATCAACAAAAAATAGAGCAAGGTCAACATGAGATTAAGCAAGAGTTGTTAAAAGCGGATGCTAGGCAATCTAAGTTTGAAGACCGTATGGCTAAAATGTTTGAAGCTATCATGTGTAAGCCCTCTTCTTCGGGTGGTCTTCCTAGTGATACCATCGTGAACCCGAAAGGATAATTGAAGGTTATTACTACTCGTAGTGGTAAAACGTTCAAAGAACCCATTTCTCGTCCAAGTACTTCTATGGAGAAGGAAAAAGATAAAGAACCCGAGGTTGTGGTAGAAAAGGAGCAAATTCCAAGCCCACGAAGTACCGCTCAAACCACACCTACAGTTGAACCAACACCAATCATGGAACCCGAGATTCCAAGGCCGATGCCTATGCCTACTTTGCCCCAACCCACACAACCTTTACCCTACCCTTCAAGACGAGACAAGGAAAAGGCACAAGAACGAAATAATTATCAATTTGAACTCTTTATGAAAATG
The DNA here is from genome assembly GCA_025667525.1 of Glebionis coronaria. Lineage (NCBI taxonomy): Eukaryota > Viridiplantae > Streptophyta > Magnoliopsida > Asterales > Asteraceae > Glebionis > Glebionis coronaria. The sequence continues at coordinate 270,125,873 of CM046882.1, read as the reverse complement.
TTTCGTGACTTGCATTTTAATATAAGTTTTGCCGACGCCTTAGTCATGATGCCTCGATTTGCCGCAAACTTCAAAAGTATGTTGAATAACAAAGAGAAATTGAAAAAATTGTCTAGTTGTTCATCGGTTTTTCTAAGCCGCATACCTCAAAAAGTCGGTGATCCTGGAAAGTTTTTAATCCCATGTGCTATCCAAGACATGGAAGAATGCTACGCCTTGGCCGATCTTGGTGCTAGTATTAATTTGATGCCTCTTGAGATTTTTAAATAGCTCAATCTTCCAAATCTCACTCCTTCAAGAATGTCAATCGAAATGGCCGATCATTCTACGATTCTAGCTTGTGGAGTTGCCGAGGACGTCTTTGTGAAAGTTGGGAAATTCTATTATCCCGTGGACTTCATTGTTGTTGACATTCCTATCGATCCTAAAGTTCCGTTAATTTTAGGTCGATCTTTTTTGGATACCTCGAGAGCACTTATCGATGTGCATGCAAGAAAAATCACTCTTCGTTTCAATGAGGAAGAACTCGTCATTAATGCAACCCAAAACTCCACTCTTTCTCATGTGTATTCTATCACATCTTTGTACAATGTCAATCCCATCAAAAACATTTGCAAAAAGATTTCAAATAGAGTTTTAGGAGTTGTTGAGAAAAATGAAGTTTCGTCCCCTCCGCCGGTGGAGGTTAAGAGTGTTAAGCCTACGATTTCAATCTCGAGTGAATCTTCGGATGATGAATACGTTGATCCCGATGGGGAGGTTTTCTTTGTTGACAAAAGATTTGAAAACTTACCACCACCTAAACCAAAAAGATTTCAAAATGTGAGAATTTTTAGTGTGACTAACATTGCTTTAGATACACCAAATATTTTTGACATAATCAAATCGGGTTTTCACAAGGAGAGTTTAAAAGATGAAAAAGGGAAAGATTTTAACTTGGATTTAAAAGATTTTTCTACAATTCTAACTCCGTCATCACCACGTGTTTTGAGTACTACAAGCTCGTCTTCTCCTTTTGACGATGCTTTGTGTGGACTTAGTGTGGGGGAAACCCCTTATGTTCCCTCCCCTTTCTCCACCGAGGACGAGATATTTGATCCTGGAATTGCTTATAAAGGGAAATCTCGGTCTTCCACCGATGCAATAAATGGAAAATCTTTTCATTTGATTGGTGCGAGTCTACCTCGAGTAGCTCATGTTTTTAGAGACTTACCCATTGTCTCACCCTTCTATTTCTTCTCTCCTATTTTCTTGAAACTCTTTGAGTTTTTGTTGACTATTGATGAAGTGGCGTTGATTTGTTTTTCCAATGAAAACAAAAACGCCATATTTGATCCCGGTATTTTGCACCATCAAAGGACTTAGTCCTTAATACCGGTTGTTTTTGGGCCTTGTTTATCATGTAAGTCCCACCAAAAATTGACCACACCATGATTATCCCTAAATGATCACATTTATGGGGATTCGAGTCGAGCTTTTGACTCGGTTATCAAAAACAAGGTGCCTCGTGGGGGAGACCCATGCTTATCCATGTACATATTATTGCTTTCTAATTAGTTAATGTGAGGGGATTTGTGCCCTTCCAACCTTTGTTCCGTGGTCGTTTGTGAATTTTGGTTTTTAGATCATGATCTTCACGATTGGAACCTCTCGTGTTCGTTTCATGGGAGCACTCGATCGTTTGCTTTGGAGGCCTTTCCGATATCCGATGATATATCCTTTTGATGTTCTAACCTTAGGTTATTAGCACACTTCATAAACGGCTATTAATTTATTGGTTACACCCTTTCCATGCTAGATTAGGCATTCGACTACGTTTCTAGTATGGGTGTGTTTGCACCCCTAGACTCGAAACATTGAGGACAATGTTTAACTTTAGTATGGGGGGGTGAATAGATACTTGCCTTGGCAAAACTTCACGCTTTCCAAAGTTTATCTTTTTGTTTATCGTTTTGTTGCAAAATAAGGCTAAAAATGGCCAAATTTTAAAATTTTTCTCATGTTTCATAAGTGTTTGAAGACACGAATGTAGATTTTCCGATGGCGAGAATAAGAGTAATTTTTGACTCGACCGTGCGTGTTGAGCACTTAGCTTTGATTCCTTAACTACACATTAGGCTAAGTCTCTTAAATGAGGACGAGAAATGATAGAGTTAATTATAAGTTACTATGCTAAACGTAGAATACTCGTATTCTTTCAGAAACTCATGTGTTCTCGTTGTTTGCTTATTCTCCCTACGCTTGTAAATATTTTTTGCTTAATAAATATTGACTTAGCGGTTTAGTTAGGATTATTGGGTTTCTAGTCTTTTCTAGTAGCTTCCGTGTAATTAAATTGGGAAGACATTAAGGTATCGCCAGCGTCACGGTTTTGAAGTATTGGCAACCCGAATAATCGAAAGCTTCACCTAATAATAAGATTTCAAGTGCTCATCAAAATCTAGCAAACAATTTGAAGCCCCACAAGGCGAAAAATCTATGCAAAATTGAAAGTGAATCAAGCCTTAATCTTCGAAGCTTTAAAGATCCAAAATTCGCTTTAGCGTGAGGATATACGTCTTTGGCTAATAAAACCACCGATGATGGCGGATAATAAAAGGCAAGGCAAGACCGAAGTCATAATAAAAGCTTCATGGCGAAGTTGAATAAAAGATGGAGGTAAACCAAAGATAATAAGGCCCTTCCGTTAGGGGGCGTATAAAAGTCTTGGTAATAAGTCTCATGTTCAAAACCGTTATAAAACCGTGTTTATCGATTCTTCTTGTCAACTTAATTTTTTAACATCGTTGTCTATTAGGAGGGGTTATTGATTTGATGGTCTTAGTTACACCGTTAGGACTCTATTTTTAGACCTAAATCTCTATTATCGCATAAGTCAAAATGTATCCTCGTGATCATTAAGACATAATAAAATATAAGAGATACAACTTAGGAATAATGAGAGAATAAGTACGTGATTGGGGCATATGAGTAGTGTTAGCATTACTAACTTATAATGACAATGATCTCGTTGCACTCTTGGCATGGAATTAAGGTGAAAATCGAGGACGGTGAAATTATTTCTAACGAAGCATTCACGTGTTCTTGTTCTATGAACCTAAACGTCCCATTTTGCGATGAAAATCATACATTATGTCTAAAACACAAGTAGTAGTAGTAGTAGTCGTATAGCTAGTTTATCATTTTAATAAAGTGAATAAAATTGAATTTTGGAGATGCTATGATACTTTATTCTAGCATTGCGTGAGGGCACGGCAATGGTTTAGTATGGGGGAGTGATGAGACTGCTTTTATACATAGTCTCATCGTCCAAATCGGGCTTAAAATGCATAAAATATCATTAAAACTGCCAAATATATGCTTGATGAGACTTCTTTTATACATGGTCTCATCGTCCAAATCGGGCTTAAAATCAATTAAATATCATCAAATATGCCAAATATATGCTCGTGTTTGTTACTTGTGTATTTTTAGGTACGGATATTGAGGAATTGGCAAAAGATCACAAGAATCAATCAAAAACGAACACGGGAAACGAAGCCGCACAATGAACCGGGCCCAAGTTTGGATTTTGTAAAAATACCCTTGAAGAATTGAAGATTGGCAACTTTGGTCCCTCATCTTTGAAGAACTTGTCACAATTGACCCTCCAAATGTCAATTGTACAAGTATGGTCCTTAATGTTTGAAGATTGTACAAGACCAGTCCTTGAAATTTCAAGAATATACAAAAGAAGCCCTTGGAAAAAGTTTTAATACCTTTTGTGCCATATTTGACAACTTGTCCAAAGTTGTTAAGTGAAAAAGAGGCGTTGACAGCTTTAAAAACAAAGTGAAAGAATGGTGAAAACTTGGGGACCTATCCTGCCAACTAATCAAACCCTTACCACCAGTCATCACTTGACACGTCATAAACCCCACCCAAATACCCATACAACCCGACCCTACCCAATCCATTTACCCAGTTTATTTAAATAAACCCAAGTCAAACCCCCTCCTGGTCAAATCTATTTCCCACCATAACAATAATTTAAAAACTAATTATACCCTTTTTGGATTAAACCCAGCCTAATCCCATGATAAACCCTAACCCACCCCAGATTGAATCAACCTAAATCTAAAGGGTTTTACCCCAAGAACGTCCAGATCCTTAATTCACTTTACCCTCACCCTTTCCCACCCAACAAAACAAGACCACATGGCCTAAGGGACCCACCCCGTACCTCCCCTGCTACATCACTTTCACACAAAAACCCAAACCCGACCAGTTTAACGTGGGAGATGTTTCTACTTGGTCCCCAAGACTCATCCAACGTCCAAGATCACACTTTCAAGGCTGGCATATCACATGGGCATTTTTGACCGATTTTGAAGACCAAAGCCAAGGGCATTTTTGAAATTCCATCAATTAGAGTTTTAGCTTATCATTTTTTTATTCAGAACCTAGAATCTTCTTGTAGCCAGTATATAAGGCACCTTAGGTTTCATTTTTCAGTTGTTCCAGTTTTTATGTAAAAAATTTTCTCTTATGAATTAATGAAAAAGTTTTCATCTTGCATATGACTGAGAACCATTTACTTTCCAGTATTCATGTTTTAAAGTTTGATTTTCCTGAGTTCATTTTTCTTCAAGTTTGTGTTTTTTTAAATTTTCAAAAAAGTTTTCAAGTGTTTCTGAAAATTGAGATTTCTTGGTAAGAATTTGTTTCAAAGTTTGTTTCATTTAGATTAATCAGTGTTGTTAAGAGGTTTTAAACATTGGAAAAGTTGGGGAAAAGATTTTAAGAAAGAAAGAAAGAAAACAGATTATAGATATTTGGCTTGTTCTTTCATTTTCTTCTTAGCAGGATTAAAGGAGTTGATTTGTTAAAGGGTCTGCATACACCCGAGTGTATTGGAGGTGGCTTATCAGCCACTGTTGGGCTTGGAAGTAAGCCCAACAAGGTAGTCCTTGTTCTCTTTTCAATTTTCATTTTTCTGAAATTGTTATGCTTTATGTGTTTTTTTTTGTTAAGTTGTTAAGAATCTGTTTAAGTGCTTGCATTTGCTTCATTTGAATGTTATATGCATGTTTAGAAGGGTTTAATCCAGATTGGTAAAGTTTTGTGCTGATTTTGTTTGAAAAAAGTTGAAAAAGAATATATAAAGGAGTGTTTGGGACAAGGGATTAGCAAAGAATTATGATAAAATTTCATGTTAAAACCTGTTTAGAAACATCACCTAGGTTATATTTGAGTGTTATATGCTCTTTGGTTTCAGTTTGAGTAGGTTTTAAGCACTTTTGCATGTTTAAAAAGGTAAAACATTGCCTAATCAGTAAATTGCTTTTGTGACTGTTTTTTGAGTGATTTTGCCATCAAACTTTGGAAGCTGATAGATTTAAGGTTGTTTGAGGGAGGTGTATCATTTGTATGCATGTTTTTTAGCTTATTTCCAAGATACAAGGCTTTAAAATTCAGATTTGTGCATGAAACACCAGCAACTGTTCATCAGACCAGATTCTTAGCTTAATCAGTAACTTAATTGGCTTATTTCTGTTGATCTTGGCTTGTGACTTGCTCTTTTTTGTGTATTATCTGACTCCTTATACTCCAAAGAGTATAAGGGTGCCTTATTATCCCAAATAAGCTATCAAAATAAGCTTTCCTAAGCTTATTGAAAAACAGACCAAAGATTAACACTGTCAGTGGGAACTCCTTTCCCACTGCTAGTGTCTTTTTTACCACTGCTAAGCTAAAGGACAAATCCAGTCCACATGTCACTATCAGTTTTCTTATATTTTTGTCTTTAGTGGGTAAAAATTTGATTTAGATCTTGAAACCAGTTCCATTATTTTCCTTATTTAATTTAGGATTTTTCTGATTAATTAATTTTTTTATTACTGTTCATTTAGTAATTTTTAGATTAATTAGCTATTTTTAATTAACTTTAAAGTTTCTGTTTTTGTCTTTTAGTGCCAAAAAGTAATATTTTTCAGTTTAATCAATTTTCCTGAACTTAGAATAATATTTTAAGGTTTTTGGTTAAAAAAGATTTTACTCTTCATCTTTTTATTAATTTTTAGAATTAATTTAAGTTAATTAGGGTTTTAATTAAACTAGTTTTGTCTTTTAGTGGTAAAATTTATATTTTTCAATCTTTTTCATTTTTCTACTGTTCATTAGAGTTATTTAGGATTTTTAAAATTGGTAGATTATTTTTAGCATTATTTTATTATTTTTTATAATTATTTTGGATTTAACATAGTTTTTAGTAATTTAAAAATAGAAAAATAGTATTTAAAAATTATAAAAAATACTTTTTAGTTTTTAGATAATATAAGTAAGTTATTTGTTCAATAAAATCATATTTTGGACATTTTGATTAATTATATTTAATTTTAGGGCTTTAATTAGCATTTAAAATTGAATATTTAATTAATAAAAGGTTTTAAAATATTTTTATTGGATTTTCCTTATTTATATTATTTTAGACTTGTTTTAGCTTATAGTTAATTTTTAGGTTAAAATTTTTAATTTTGTAGCTTTTTGCGACCTTACGTGTACGCCTTTTTCGTCATAGTTTAATTCGTAGTCGTAACCGTCTTTTCTTTCCTTTCTCATTTCTTTTCTTCTTGTTCATAATCACAAACATCATATATCAACTCTTAACACAACGCACTAGCCTCCTCGAGAACGAACTCACCTAGGGTCATTCACACACGGTTTTCCTAAATCGTCGTGCACACTTGCCCTATTTTATTGCCTTCTTTTCCTAAAGGGGTAATTTTACTCAACATCATTTTGGCGCCGCTGCCGGGGAGGCGTGTTGTGTTTTGGTTGAACCATTGTTGTTTTTATATATAGCCATAAAAGTATTTGTATTAATAGCACTCTATTAATACGTATTATCGTTTTTCGATTTTTGTGTGAATATTATTACTATATTGTATACGTAGAACAATAAATTTACAAGTACTCCAAATACGTGAGAAATCACAACCTTGATTTGGGATTTCATCACTCGATCATTGTATTCGAATCTCAAACCAAAGAAAAAAGGCAAAAATAGATAAATACTTTCGTGAAGCTTGATTTTGATAATACAAACTATAAGGTGGGTATAAGGCGGTTGTATTTCACGACCTAAAGGAAAAAGGCTCTTAAGTGCTTCGCGCCGCCTCGTTTCCTCCGCTTGCTTGTGCGTATTTGATTTTGAGAGTGAATCGAGGGTTTTGCCGCCCAAAGTATTATTACATATCATATATATTTTCTTGGTTTCTATTGATTAAACCCTCTTGAACGATTTGGTGTTCCACCATCGTTCTAAAGTCATCGAAGGCGTTCACTTCACGTGATCGTTTTCATTCCTTGAGGCTTCTTTAATCGAGAGATTTGATTAAGGAGGAGATTTGTAGATTTGTGTCTACTAATACATTCCAAAAATCCAAAAAAAGTTAAAAACAATCAAAAACCACAAAAAATTGAAAAAGTAAAAACACCAAAAAGAATCTTCTTTGCTCGCCTTCTCGTTGTACGTGACGTTTATGCAAACTCGCTCTAAAGCAAGACGTGCTCGTAAACGAAGAAACAAATCACTCACTCCTACTAGTGAGGACTCTCCTATTGACGAACCCATTGTAGTGAAAGAAGCACCCAGGCTAATCGAACTATGATGGAGTTGCTTCAAGCACCCACCGAGGGTTATGGAGAAGCGATTGTGATTCCCGCTATCCTTGCGGAGAATTTTGAGGTTAAGACGGGTTTGTTGTCCATGATTCAAAACAACAAGTTTCGAGGGGACGAAAAGGACAACCCTCATAACCACATTCGCCAATTTAATCGTCTCACCGCCACGTGCAAGTTTAAGGATGTTTCAAACGACTCGATTAAGATGATGCTTTTTCCGTATTCCTTAGCGGGGCCCGCAAAAATTTGGTTAGAGAAAGAGCCACCCAATTCTATATTAACGTGGAAGGATCTCGTTTCAAAATTCGTGAACCAATTTTTTCCGCCCTCTAAGACTACGCACTTGAAAAACGAGATTTCAAAGTTTTCGCAAGAGTATAATGAGAGTTTTTCAACGGCTTGGAATAGGTTTAAGGAAATGTTGCACGAATGTCCTCATCATGGTTTTTCCGACTTGCATCAAATAGACACGTTTTACAATGGCTTGAACGATCATGAGCGTGATTATCTTAATGCCGCCGCGGGTGGTAATTTTTTGTGTAAGACGGTCGAGGAAGCATTGTTAATCATTGAGAATAGGTCTAAGGTGTATAGTCCTCGTAGCACATCGAGTGTTCGTAAGGCTTCGTCTTCATCTTCACCTAGTTTGTCACACACCGTTGATGCTTGCCAAGTCGAGGCTAATTTGGAGAACAAAATTTTTGATATAGTGAAAGGCTTGTTAGTTGAGTTTAAAGTTGGTGAACAACCCGCTCCCGCTACGATTAAAGCGGTTGAGGTTTCTTGTATGTATTGTGGTGGAGCTCACGATTATTCCGAGTGCATTACCAACGGTGGTAACACTTCGAGTGCCTTCGCGGCCGCGGGAACTTATAACCAAAACGGTCAAGTTCCTCGCACTAATCAATTGACTCCACCGGGTTTTTCACCAAATCAAAATGCTAACAATTATCGAAACAATCAAGTTGGTTACCAAAGCAATCAAAGGAACAATTATAAGGGTAATAACATGTAGAATATTGATAATCAATGGATCTATGAAGGGGTTTGTTAATTTCTAGAGAGAGAAAGTTAGAGAGAGAAAGTGAGAGAAACTATGTGAATTTTATTAAGTGGAAATTAAGAAATGATAACAACCAACCCCTTTCCTTAGTGGAAAGGGGTATTTATAGTTCCAAGTCATAAGTGGACTTGGGCCGGTCCATGACAAGCCCATGGACCGGTTCTTACTTAAGTTAATAAGCAAATAATAACTAAATACTAACTACGAGCTATTACAACATAAATCATATTGTGGAGTGACCGATACTTCTAATATACGTTAAAACGTATTTCTAACAATCTCCCCCTAAGGGAGGTCACTCCACGTTACAAAGTTCTAAACCTAGCATACTATACTAAGTCTTCGTTCTTTAGCTCGTAGTCTTTTCTTCTTTTCTTTCTTTTGTTGTGAATATGTTGATTTGATCTTTTTGGCTTTGACTTGAGAGCATTGTTCTTTGGCCTTTCACGTGCGATCTTTGCCTTTCTTGTGAACTTTGCCTCCTCGTGACTTCATGTTCCACACACTTATGTCTTTTTGTTGAATTCTCGAAAGCTTCAGAGTTTGGTACAGCGGAAGACTTCATCTTGTACTTTCTTGAATTTTTGTTGCAAAAGACATAAGCATGTGGGAACGACTTTTTCAGGTACACCGCAACACCACCGTCTTTACTGGTACTCAGCAACGCCACCGTCTTCAACAGGTACATAGCAACGCCACCGTCTTTAGCAGGTACACAGCAACGACACGAATAAAATGGCTTTGAACATTTTATTCTAATTCGGTAGCATTTTACCTCCGGTCGGTGAAGACCGTTGGACGATATTAGATATCGTACCCGTGACGGATAGTTTCAATTAAGTAACTTCCTGACAGGATTTCGCGGGTAAACCCGTTCTCTTTATTCGACCGTCCAAAGCTGACTGCGAACATAAAGAGTGAATCACTTGGATAAATTATCCTTGTGATTTAAAAGCCGTCAATTCATGAAACCTGGAACAAGTGAATTTCAATTAAGATTTTCACCATCGTTGCTTTCCAGTTGTCACGAGCTCGATTCATAAAGAATCTTGCACGTTACCTACCAAGTGCTGTTTGATGTTGACACTAGAAGGATTTCCACTCGTCACTGTGGTCAATAAAGAGTCACTCTGAGTGTTCTGGCAAGATCATATGATAATGCGAAGAGGCCTGGAACGAGTTTAAGTTCAATTAAGAATTAAACCACTGTTACCTTCCAGTTTTTCACAAGATTGGTTCTAAAAGAACCGCACGTGTAACCTACCATGAGCTTGTTTGATGTTGGCTCAAGCAGGATTTCCATCTTCATTGTAATACTTACGTATTACTCGGATGTTCTGGCAATATTACAAGAATATTGCGTAGGACTCTTGAAAAACTCTTACTTTTCACAGTGTGTGAGAAAGCAAGGAATAAATGGAAAGTGTCCTAATGAGACTTTTGATGATCTCTTGGCTCTAGACTCGATTGTGCGTTTTGATTTAGTGAGCGATGGCTGGAGAGGAGTGCCACCTTTTCAATACCAGTTTATTCGAAGTGAATAAACCAATAGATAACGTGTTGATCTCCGTGTGATTAAAACAAATACCTTTTGAGAGATATTTGAGTTAGCTGGGGAAGGGTTGTGCATTGCATCACTGGGTCCATGATGTCTTTCTTCAATACCGAGAATCATTAACAAAAATGACCTCAATAGCATATGTATTGACCCGGTTTCTGCCTAAAGTTGTAAGGAGGGCTTCTTTCTTTACACCCTTTATCTTTACATTTCTTTTTCATTCTTCAACCCCTTCAATGCTTACCAATACGTCATCACTAGCACCTTGTTGTGATTGTTCCAGTGCTAGCTTAAGTACTTGGTCGGCATTCAGCTACGTTCACATTCTTTCTCCATCTTTCCTAGGACTTCTAATTCTAACTAGGAAATTGTCCTTGGGAAGATTCCATCGGCTCTGATGAATCATTGGACTAAACCTATTCCTACCACCCTTTTGTCACCACATCCGTCGTGAATTAAGCGTGTTTTGGGAAGGAATTGCCACCATGAAAACATCATTGAAAATCACCTAAGGTACTTGTGATATTAAAATCAAAAGTTTTGTACCTTAGGTGTTTTGATCATCAAAAACGCTCCCCCTTAACACGTGCTTAACACATATTAAGTTGGATTATCATTAAGTCTTTTTCATTTTAGCCAAGTAACACTTACGTCTCCTTAATCCCATTTTCTCCCCTTATTCAAAATGTTAACCATTAATATTTGGGATATTGAATGGATTAACCGGTCTTTGGGTAAAAATGAAATCAAAGTTTGGCCATAGAACAAGTTATTGCTCCCCCTTAAGTTAATAAGGGATAGTTGTAGTGCTTTAGTATGATATATTTTGAAAGATTTAGAATCTCGTGAGAAATTCTTGAAAAATTATCATACCTTAACACTACACCAAGCCATTCAAGCACATTATTCACAAATTTACATATTCACAATTGAAAACCAATATAAAGTGACCTGAGATGTACGACCCATCAGATGGATCGTTGCAGTAGCTTGTGGTGCACTAAATACGGTCTTCCACCCACGAATCTTTCCAAGCTCCTCATCAATCTACGTTCCCGGAGCTTTTGATCGATCTTTTTGATCACATACTTTGCCATCTGCCGGTAACCCGGATGCCAATCCTCCGTCATCTCTGGCAAAGTCCCTCCCGAGTTCAGATGCTCCAACTTATCTCTGACTTGTATAAGAGTGCCATCGCTATACTTGTGGAGCTCCCCCACCCTCATAAACTTCATCAAACCTCGACTGTTCAAGTAGAAAATTCCAGAATTCGGGACAGAAATGCCGGTGTAGGGACATCTTTCTACATGTTGAGGTAGCACTTGATTCACAGGGCGAGTTAAATTGAGCCTCCTCTGATAGCTTTCGACTCCCAACTGAAGATCTTCCACTCGTGACTTGATGACAACGCTTCGTGTAAACATACGAAGTGCTGTATTTAGAGCAATCAGGTCTTCACGAGGAATGTGAGTAAGTTGATCTCGGGTCATTAGAAGCAGCATATCTTCGATATCCTCCAGGCGAATGATGGAAAAATCTCCTTGCTGGATTTTGTATTCCCGGTCATCCTCCCTTTTCAACCGAATCTCCGTCACATGATAATAGCCGTTCTTGGCTTCTGTTTTCAACCCTAAAATGCTGGAGATACGGATATCGGATCTAACATTGCTTCCAGATTTGACCAAGCAGCAACCCCTGTACGCCCTTCGGACTCTTTCGTCCCAATGAGATGCACCTATGACAGCATACATATCATAATTACGATTCATTTTAGGGACCCAGAGTCGATTTACCTTTTCCTCGATGAAGGGTATTGTCCCCCAGTTGGCAGCTTTCAGCAAAGTCAGGGATGTTGCATACTTTGATGATCCCTTCAGTAGATACTCAAGATCGTTGGTGACGAAGAAGTCAAGAGCAATCTGATTATCTTGAGCAGGATCCATTGGAGGTGGAGCTCTGTCTGATTCATGAAGTCCTGGCCTTTGAACGGTTTTTAAAGCCTTTATGATCTCATCGGCATAATACTCGAACTCCATTCGGGGTAATCGGGTTTTGGCACGCATTCTTTTATCTTTCATCGCTTTCTTGACCAAGGATGGAGTAACCGAAGTCTTATACTCATGAGCAAGAAATGCACATAAGTCAATCGGACTTCGGATACGCAGATACAGCACATCTTTGTCAGCATCTGTGATCGGATCATATTGAGCTGCTGCCGTGATCCAAGCTTGTGGTGGTGCAGACTCGTCTATCTCCAACGTGTCTTCCCAGGCACGAATGCTTGGTTCAGGAACCGTAGATTGTTGAACCTGTTGTTGAGGAGTGGAAGTGCGAACATCTACTGGTTCAGTTTCAGGCATTTCAGCAGTGTCTTGAACTGGAGAGTGTTGTGCAGCTTCGGGTTCTGTCACTGATTCTGCAATCACAGGAGGAACAACAGCAGAACTAATGGGGTTAGTTGTAATAGGTACAGACACAGCGATAGAGATACCAGGAGCCGAAGACGCTGTAGTGGCATTCACATCGTGGCGCCACTTAGTTCGTCTTGATTCCGAGGATGTCGATTTGTCCTTCGGTGCTGCATCTTTTGTGGACTTGGTTCCAGTCTTTGTAGCAGTCTTCTTGGAGCTGGTAACCTTGTCCCCCTGTGGTTGTTCACCCCCATCATCATCCTGATCGTCGTCCCCGTTACTACCCCTTGCACTCTCCTGATTCTCATCACCACCATCATCGCCATCATCATCATCTTCATCCTCGTCATCATCCTCATCATCCTCATCATCATCACCACCTTCTTCATCGTCTTTCTCCTTTTCACCTTCCTCTTCTTCTTCTTCCTCTTCTTCACCCGTACCCTCTTCTTCACTCTCTTCCCTTTCTTCCTCAGGTAAGATGTGATATGGTACCACACTGCCAAACATTTTGAATAATCTATCATCCTCCATGATAGCATCATTCAGGGATTTAAATAGAGCCCGTTGAATCCTCGATTTATCATGCGACCCAAGTTCCACCATTCGAGCCTTAAGGATCTTCTTCAATTCAAAATCCGTCAGGTCATAAGCAATCTTATAGGCGGCTTCGGAAGGGTTGGATGATTTGACCATCAAGTTGTCAGCAGCAAGTGTCTTCAACTCGTCACGAAGCTTTGGCATTAAGGATTCAACGGATTCTTGCACTCTTTCTTTCACAGATACTTCGAGTGCTTCTTTTTGTTCCTTATATTTATCCCTCATTGCTTGAAGTCTGGTAATGCGTGCAGCATGTTTATTAGCCTCAGCCTGCTTAACCTGAGCAATTTCCTCTGCATGAGCCTTTCGTGTAGCTTCCAAGTCTGCAGCGAACTTGGCAATCAACTCTTCTTGAGCTTTCCTTGATGCTTCTTCACGTTGAGCTCTTCTATTTAACTCTTGGCGAAGTTCATTCATTTCTCTCTTTTGAGCATCCGTATGTTTATCCAACATCTCGCCCAACACTATTGCTGCCATTGCAGAAGTTGCAGATGTTGCAGATGTTGATGGAATAGGCTCGGTTGTAACTGCTGTACTAAGGGTAGGGATTATGGGTGGTGGAAGAACTGGTGTGGAAGCCGGTCGGGTTGGTCGGGTTATTAAGGGTTGGATTGGTGGTGGTAGAGTTGCCAAAGGTTGAGTTGTCACCATGATCGTAGAAGCAACAGGTTCCTTTTCCACACTTGTTGAAGTAGGGATTGATGGCTCCTTCGAAGTAGAATAGTTTTCAGGTGACCCAAACTCATCAACATCATGCGGTTCCTCGTACTCATCCTCGATATCTACCCTCGCACCTGAACCACTACCGCCTGTATCTTTCCTACTCCTTTGAATAGCAATCTTCATCAGTTGTTGCTCGGTTTTACCAAGAGTAGGATCAACAATATCTGCTTCATCACGTAGATGCATCAAATCCTTACCCTTTCCCTTCTTACCCTCTGACTTCTTCTTCTTTGGTTCGGGTTCAGGTAACGCAGCTGGTTGTTTGCGTTTACCTTTACTCTTAACAGTTGTGGATGAGTCTTCTCCAGTTTGAAGGCTTGCTTTCAGCCTTTCGATTTCAAGCTGCAGTAGCTTGTAATCTGCAGAACCTTTGATTTTGTCTGACAGAAGGTAATCAGGAACAGGACCCGGAATCACACCAGTAGACGGTCCTTCATGCCTCAGATCTACAGTATCATCAGCTTCTTCAGTGTGATAGCGACCTCCTGCTCGCCTATCAATAGTAGCATCAAGCTTCATAAAATAATTTATGATAAGCTTAATAAATCGAGGATAAGGAAAGAAGTTTGTCTTTAGCTTCTTGTTGTGGAAGAGTTGAAAGGTGAATTCTTCCCATATCAACAAAGCATAATCTGAATTCGCAGCTTTGTACATGCCATAGAAGAGGTTCATTATCGGACTTCTCAAAGCATCATGTCCACTTGTTTTTGGTGTAAGGCATTTACTGAGAATACCCATCAAAGCTCTCCAGGGTTGTTCTACCTTAGCAGTGGTAAACTCAGATGCAACTCGTATTTCCGGACATCCAAGTGCGTCAAATAACTCCGCGAGTTCATCTTTAGTAGGATCCCTTGAGAAAGACATGCCCTTGGGTGTATCCCGTATACCAAGCATCTTACGGAAGTCTGAAACGGTGAGTGTCTGCTGCTTGTTGTCTATGGTGAAGGTGATTTTGTTCGAAGTGAAATCCTTGGTTGCCCAAAATTCAAACATATACTCATAAGGCACCGAGGCTGTACTCCTAAGGGCGTTCTTGAAATGGGAGTTATCAAGAATGGCTATGGCGACCTTAAAACCATGGTGAGTAGATTTAGAAACTTGCTTTAGCCTGTAGTTATTGGGTATAAACTTAAGGGTTCGAGCTTTAGCAATATCGGCTTCCCTAGATTCTTGGATAGCTTGTACTGTTGGATTAGTCATTTTATCTGTTTAAGATAAGACATGAAAGGTTGATGCACAAAAACAGATAGATATATATCATTCTACTTCTAAGCATAACACATTTCATAAGATAAAACAACAAGTACATAGATAGCATGCAAACAAGAATAATCAAAACAACTTCATCCGGAACTTTTCCTTATTCGGAACATATTCATCCGGAACTTCCTCATTCGGAACTTCTCCTCATTCGGAACTTCTTCATCCGGAAGTTCTTCATTCGGAACTTCCTTCATCCGGAAGTTCTTCATTCGGAACTTCCTTCATCCGGAAGTTCTTCATTCGGAACTTCCTTCATCCGGAAGTTCTTCATTCGGAACTTCCTTCATCCGGAAGTTCTTCATTCGGAACTTCCTTCATTCGGAAGTTCTTCATTCGGAACTTCCTTCATTCGGAACATTCCTTCATTCGGAACTTCCTTCATTCGGAAGTTCTTCATTCGGAACTTCCTTCATTCGGAAGTTCTTCATTCGGAACTTCCTTCATCCGGAAGTTCTTCATTCGGAACTTCCTTCATTCGGAAGTTCTTCATTCGGAACTTCCTTCATTCGGAAGTTCTTCATTCGGAACTTCCTCATTCGGAAGTTTTTCAGAAGAAATCCTTCATTCGGAAGTTTGTATCCAGTGTTCATTCGGAACTTTTCAAACGAATCTCAGATGTTTTAGTCTAACGCGTTTGTGAGTTTCTAAGGCAATCTAAGGTATTTAATCATCATATCTTGCTAATTCGCACAAAACCCACCACAAATCCTAATCAGTTAAGCTTAAATTGGGGCAAACGAACCCTAATTCGATTTAAATGGATTAGCTGTGTGAACCAGTTGAGTTTGCACGATTTAAACAAATTATAATTCAAGTATTTGATGTTATTTACCTTAATTTAGCGGATGAACAGAAGGAATGATCAGACGAATGTTTGAATGCGTGTTTGTGTGTGTAAACAATGGCGGCAAGTTTGATAAACAGTGAATGGAAATAATGTGAGGGGCGGGGTGTTTGATTTTTGACTTAGGTCAATTTTGACTAGTTTCAATAAATCACACTTTAGTCCCTACATTTTCTTTCTTTTTCCTTTTGTTTCTAATGTTTTCATATCACTTAACCCTTTTTGTTTCACTTACACTTAACTTAACAAACACAATCTATTAGCAAATCCTCAAAATCTAAAAGCCATGCCTATCACTTAGAACGAACACAAGTCGTTTTCTAAAGCAAAACCACTCATTTACCATGTAGCCCTTAATTTTCACAATCACTTTTGAAAAGCAATTTTAATGACAAAGATGATTTTACTATTTTCTCCCCCTTAAACGATGACCCGTTTTCTATTTAAAGAGCTGTAGTCATTGTTTAAAGAGTCAAATAGTGATGAAAGCATTTCCAATTTATTTCTTGAAAAATTTTGATTCGTGGTTTTAATAAGATTTCTCTTATTTTAACAAATTAATGCACTGAGACGTACACAGATTCGTGTCAGACCAAGGTATAAAGTAACCTTGATCCCTTTGCATGATTTGGCTTGTAAATCACGCCCGAGAAAATTAATTCCCGTTCTGAGCCAACGTTTTCCAAGGAAATACGTGACTTTAATATGAAAACCGGGTTGCAGTCAGAAATAACTACAAGCCATAATGGGCATGTTTTAAAAATGTACAACTTTTATACGGACTCTATTTATGGCACCGTGTCAATATTGATCGACATTTCTAAGGCCGTAAATATTACCGTACTAAAAGACATGCCCGTTTTAAAACGAAAAATATTTTTGGTTTTTCTTGATTTTATACTTTTTATGGTTTTTCTTGGTTTTATATTTTTTATGGTTTTTCTTGGTTTTATATTTTTGTATTTTCTTTTTGTGGTTTATATATTTACGATAATATACATGATCACAACCAAAGGATACTCTGAATAGTTTACCACGACTATTCAGCTGATTCTTCTGCCAACTCTTTGAGTGTCGCTGGAGTGAATGATTTCATACCAAGCTTGTCGATCAAAAACTCGATTCGTCCTCGATCTAAGGCTTTGGTGAACATATCCGCCAGCTGGTACTCAGTAGTGACAAAATACAGCTCGATCACTCCGTTCTCCACCTGCTCTTTGATGAAATGGTAGCGAATGTCTATGTGCTTGGCCCGGGAATGTTGAACATAGTTGCAGCAAAGGGCAATGGCGCTCTTGTTGTCACAATACATCGGGATTTTGTTAAATCCAAGACCGTAGTCAGTTAATTGTGATCTCATCCAAAGGACTTGAGCACAACAACCGGACATGGCGATGTATTCAGCCTCCGTGCTAGAAATTGCAGCGCTTTTCTGCCTTTTTGAAGACCAACTGATCAATCTATCTCCTAGGAGTTGCACAGATCCAGAAGTGCTACGCCTCGTATCTTGACATCCAGCATGATCGGCATCTGCGTATGATATTAAAGCAATCGAGGAATCTTTCGGATACCATAGACCACGATGAAGTGTTCCTTTTAGATACCGAAAGATCCTTTTCACAACATGTAAGTGCTTTTCGGTAGGCCGAGCCTGATACCGGGCACACATGCATACAGCAAATTGCAAATCAGGCCTGCTAGCAGTCAGATAGAGAAGGGTGCCAATCATTCCACGGTAAAGTTTCGGATCGACAATAATCCCATCCCTATCTTCATCTAACTTGGTTTTCTCAACCATTGGAGTGTCTACGGGGTCACAATTCTCAAAATTATATTTCTTAAGAGATTCTAGAGCATATTTGGATTGATTAATAAAGATGCCTCTGGGATTCTGAGAAATCTGTAATCCTAAGAAAAATGATATTTTTCCCATCATCGACATCTGAAAGCGTGTGGACATTATCTTCTCAAATTGTTTAGACAATTCTATGTTAGTGGCAGCAAAAATTATATCATCAACATAAATTTGTACCAGAAGCATGTCGTTGCCGTCTTTGAGAGTGAATAGAGTGGGGTCCACTTTGCCTTTGGAGAAGCCTTCCGACATGAGATATGTTGACAGGAGATCATACCACGCGCGTGGAGCTTGTTTCAACCCATAGAGAGCCTTCTTAAGCTTGTACACGTGATTAGGAGACTCCGTACTGACGAACCCATCCGGTTGACTAACATAAACCTCTTCCCTTAGTTCACCGTTCAAGAATGCTGTCTTCACATCCATTTGATAGACGATCATGTTCATATGAGCAGCAAACGCAAGGAATAGTCTAATCGCCTCCAATCTAGCCACAGGAGCAAAAGATTCCTCAAAGTCTATACCCAAGGCTTGTTTATATCCTCTAGCGACCAATCTTGCTTTGTTCTTTAATACCGAACCCATCTCATCAAGTTTAACCTTATAAACCCATAACAAAGTAAGGATGTTAACCTTGTCAGGGCGAGGAACCAATTCCCATACTTCAAGTCGTTTGAATTCATTGAGTTCCTCCTGCATAGCTTCAATCCAAGATGATTGGGTCATTGCCTGCTGCCAATTTTTGGGTTCAACTTCAGAGAGAAATGCATCAAAGTAACAATATAGTGCACTCTCTTGTAGTTGATGGCGTGTAGAGACTGGTCGGTCTAGATCTCCAATAACATTCCTAATTGGGTGATCTTTTGTCCATTTAGTGCTATGGTTTTCAATCCTAGGTGGTCTGGAGTGAACAATAGATGGAGCTTCTTCTGAGGTAGAGGCGGCTGAAGGGTTTTCAGGGATCGCAACACCAAAGAAAGGAAGCTCTTGCAAGTGAGCATATTCCAAGTCGTGATCAGTGGAATCCTCTTCTACATCATTAGGCACAAGTAGGGGTGATGATTCAGGTGAAGTTTGAGAATCACTTGGTGAAGGTGCATCCGGTTCAATGTGAATTGTAGATGCATTAGATAAAGGTTCATTAACTTGAGCAACCACTTCAGGTATTGGAGCAATTACTACAGGTGTTGGAACTTCATCAGTCGGGGGATCGAAGAATTCATCAAACAACGGTTGAAACAGTTTATCCCACTCAGGCCTAGTTGGTGGTAAAAATGATGTAGAAGTAGGATTGTTGGGAACTAATCCGGAACTTATAGCACCGGGTCCCATCTCATGAAGCGCGGGTTCAGAGCTGTGTTGCTCAGAAGCCATCGCTGTCAGCTCGTCGAAATCAGCGTCCATAGTTTCTACAATCTTGCCAAGACGACGGTTATAGATTCGGTATGCTCTTTTGGACGGTGAGTAACCAATGAAAATACCTATGTCGGCTTTTGGTTGAAGCTTACCCAAGTTCTCACTATTGATGTTTGGATAACACAAAGCACCAAACACATGGAAAAATGAAACATCGGGTTTGCGGTCATGTAGAAGCTCATAAGGTGTTTTTCCATGGCGTTTCCGAATGATAGACCGGTTTTGGGTAAAACATGCAGTAGAAATAGCCTCTGCCCACAAGAACAATGGAGCGTTCGCATAAATAAGCATGGTCCTAGCAGCTTCCATGAGTGTGCGATTTCGTCTTTCAACGACACCGTTTTGTTGTGGAGTGCGTGCAACGGATGTTTCATGTGATATGCCAACTCCTTCATAATAATCACGAAGAGTCTGGTTGACGAACTCTGTACCATTGTCTGTACGAATACGGCGGACAGTGGTATTCAAACGTACCTGAATGAACTTCAGAAAAGTGATGATAGCCTTCGGAGCTTCATCCTTTGTACGTAGAAATCTAACCCATGTAAACCTTGAGAAATCATCCACAATGACGAGAATGAATTTCTTACCGCTCACACTTTCAGTTCTCATCGGTCCACAAAGATCCATATGCAAAAGATGAAGTTTTTCTTGATTAGTGTCTTCAGCTTTGGGTTTGTAAGATTTCTTGGTGCTTTTCCCCCTTGAACACGCGGAACATAAATGATCCTTGTGAAATTTAAGCTTGGGAAGACCACGAACTAACTCGTTTTTAGCCAGATGATTAATAGCATCAAAATTAAGGTGAGATAATCTGCGATGCCATAACCATGACTTGGTCTTAGAAGCTTTAGAGAGAAGACATACTGGAGAAGCGGCCATCATGTCTTGTAAGGACAAAGTATAAAGATTTGCACCACGAGATCCCTTCAACAAATCTTTTCCTTCCAAGTTGCGGATGAAACAAGTGTGTTGTCGAAAAGCAACCTCAAGGTTGGAATCACAAAACTGTCCTACTGAGAATAAGTTATGACCAAGACCTTCAACATAGTATACCCTAGAAATCGTCACGTTTCCAATCTGATATTCACCATACCCCATAATCTTTGCTATATGATCATTCCCAAATTTAACCGTACCAAGAAACTTG
Source organism: Glebionis coronaria (assembly GCA_025667525.1). Classification (NCBI taxonomy): domain Eukaryota; kingdom Viridiplantae; phylum Streptophyta; class Magnoliopsida; order Asterales; family Asteraceae; genus Glebionis; species Glebionis coronaria. The sequence continues at coordinate 270,105,325 of CM046882.1, read as the reverse complement.
CTGACGAAATTTCGGAGCATCGAGCGATTTCCGGTCATATGTTTTGAACAACCGGAGTCCAAATACCACAGGATGATTTGGACCACCTGAAAATATCACCACACAAAGACAATGTAGAGGTATCGGAATTTGAGTGTTCCTTGTTATTAGCAGGTACAGATTTAATAATCTTAGATTTGCTAACTCTAGGTTTCTTAGATTTCCTAGCCTTTTTCTTCTTAATTAGTGGTGTAGATTCTAATTGACTCAAATCCTGAGGTATTTCTACACTGATAGGCACTACAGTGGGGGCTGACCTAATTAAAGGGCGCTGTTTCCTTACTTGAGTGCGAGTGTTCCTAACTAAAGGACGCTCAGACCTAACCTCAATGGATGCATTCCTAGTTAAAGGACACATTTTACCATCGAGAGTAAAGGTCCTACCAGTGGGACGCCATTGCCAGCCAACTTGGGCACGAGTTCTACCCGTTGGCTTCCATTCAAGACCATTCTTAATAGCATTCATTTCATTAACGTGATCAATCAGACACAAATCATGACGCTGTGAAAACATACATTCATTACAATTCCAGCAATTTAAATCAGAATTCACGAATGGTTTAGGCTGCTGCACAGGCGCAGAGCTTTTAGTCTTAACATGATTCGTTTTATTTAAAACTGAACTAGCATTCCTAGTGTGGACTTCTACTTTCTTCTTTGTGGCACTACTAGTGGCGGGCTTGATCTTATCTTTCTTGAGTGGCGATCCTTTAGCCTTAGTAGTTGCTTTTAATCCTGTAGAAGGCAAATTGGGAACATTAGCAGCAGATTTTAAAGATGTCGTACTTGATTGTGCCAATGACGGTTTCGCTCCTGGAGTCTTATTAAATGGAGTGACAGCAATGGGCCTATTATTAAGTAGTGCAGAACCTGGTGTACCTATGTATTGCAAATAAGCCAAGCAATATTGAACTCGCTTAACATATTCATTAGCCGAATAATAGTCGCTACTTGAGGGATCTAAGGCATAAAGATCGTCTAAAATATCCCTAAGAAGATCGACATGCTTAATGGCATTCCTCATATAATCATCGTATACAGCCGGGTTTCTCTTATGAAGCGGATTCTTATAAAGCACTACTTTCTTGGTTGTTGGAGCACTAGTGGACGGTGCAGAGTCGGTAGCTAAGTTATCAACTACTTCTTGTCGGGTGAGAAGAAGTGTCTCCTTTAACTCAGCCAAAACCATATTTTTGTCTATGAGCAGGATGTTCAAGTCAGAGATTTCTTCGCACTTTTGGTTCAGTTGTTCAATATAATATTGTTGCTGTGTCGCATTAAAAGCGAATCGATCTTCTAGTGAACCATAAAGAGCGGATAGTCCCTGCCTTGTCCGATCCATCTCCCCTAGAACAGTTGATAGTCTAATTTCTAAGACTTGGTTTTTAGACTCTGCGGCCTCTAGTTCCATTCTTAATGTTTCCTTTGATGATATCTCTCTCTTCAATCTCATGATTTCTTCCTCTAATGTCTTAACAATTGCAATCATCTTGTCACTTGTCTCAACACCGTTTTCACAAACATTTGATATCAAAAGATTTTCATTTTGAGCTTGTTGTTTTAATTCTAAAGATATACAATGTTGTTCTAGTTGATTAAAGCGTTGAGAAAGTAAATTATAAGAATCTTGTAGCTTTAAAAACTCAGCGTTAGATTCGTGACAAGAATGACTATCTACCTCATTTACATTTTCAGCAACATTTACAGAAATATCACAAACATCATCACAAATATCCTTACAAATATTCACAGCATCACAATTCATCATAGCGGATGTAAGCTCATTCGAATATTTAACATTTACAATAGTAAGCACATCACACGAGATTACTTCGGACAAGAATCGGTCATATTCGGTTGAAATCTTTTCCTTTTCAATTAGTTGCAGTTCGTAAGCGGTGTCCATTTCATAAAACACTTTTTGAACTTCCCCAATTTCAAACTGAAGATTTTCCTTAAGAGATGCAAAACTTTCTTTTAGACTTTCGACAAACGGATTGATCTTAGTTTTAAACACCTCGTTCATGTGTTCGAAAGCCCATTCTCCGGCATTTAAGCCATTTGAAGTCGTACATTCCAAAATGACCTTGTCAAAGTTAGTAAAGTATCGGTTAATCTCTTTCAAGTTTAACCATACAGTACTAACAGGTGGAAGATTCTTTGGAATTTCCTTAGGACCTTCCATGTTGACAAGTGTAGGAAATGTACTAGGGCGTTCTTCCTCTAACATGTAGGTCGGTGCTGTGATGAGATCTTTATCCATATGGAAGCGAACTCTAAAATCAGTTTTAGCAAGCTCCTTATTCATTTTAAAATAATCACATTCGGGATATTTTGCAGAATTGTATGACCGATCCTCATCAACTAGAGCCTTACTTGTTCTATCATTGGGAAAAACAATCGGGTCTAAAGCCAATCCTAATTGAGTTGCATTATAAAGTCTAGGACTATGTCTTAAAGCTTGTTTTGCATATCGTGGATTAGGGGGAAGGCCTTTTAGACGTGATAAGTTAAACTCTTTAAACGAAGCATCAAATAAGTGAACTAGTTGTGAAGCAGCGTATTGTCTTAATAGCAAGTAGTCTAGACTTCTAATCTTATTAGTAGCATTAATCTCCATTTCAGTCTTCTTAGATTCGAGTAATTCAAAATCAGTTTGAAGTTTTTGAAAATTAGTGACCACTAACTCCTTTTCTCTAAGTTCACTAGACAGATTTGCTCTTAAGTTCTCGATTTCTTGCAAGTGACCCATTTGTTTGTTTCTAAAGTGATCATATTCGAGATTTGTGAGAACACTAGACGAAGGCACTAATTCCAAAGTTTGTACTTTCTCATTGCTTAAGGCAAGCTCTTCAGACAAATTCTTATTCTTAGCTAAGGTTTCTAAGAGTGCAGCATTCATTTGGCTAAGTAGTGTAGCAGGAACCATGACCAAATCTTGTTGAGCAGGAGTAGGCATATGCGAACTGGTTCCCGGTTGTGATTCACTCAAAGTCTGGGGACTCACATTGATATTGCTATCATTGTTTGTCTCCTCGTTTGAAAGACTCACCACCGAAGATTCATTCGAATTAGCACTCTCTTGCCCAACTTGATGTGGTTGAATACTAGTATCAGTGGCATTATCAGTGTTATTAATAAGTACCTCAGATTTCTTATCTGGCCCTAAGCTGGAGAAAGTTGCCATGAAAGCAGCCTTTGCAGTCTGAAAGTCATCACAATCGGAATCATACGCATCAAGATCATCGGCTTGGTAAGCTGCATTTTGCGTAGTGACAACGTCTTGTTCAGCAATCCCTGGGTCAGCAAGAAATGCAAGCTCCTCTTCATCAAGTTCCCTTCCTTGCGCCTGAGCATTTACCAGATAGATCTTTTCTGCAAACCACTGTCCATCCCTTCTCCTCTTGGGTTTCTTACAATCCCTGGACATATGACCCTCTTCCTTGCAGTTGTAGCATGTAATCATTCTCAACTTGCCTGTATTAGCCCGTGGAGGGTTGTTGACCATTGGAGCAGGAGCAGGATTGGCGGTGCGAACATTGGTTGATGTGGAAGTTCTCCCCTGATATGGCTGAATTGGCTGAACCATTACTCTGCCATTCTCAATTGTAGCTTGTTGGCGAGAATTGGATGAATTCCTCAACTGATTGTTGGTAGGAGCTGATCCTCTGAATCCTCGTTTGCTTAAAGTTCTTGTGAGGTAAGCAGACATAGTAGTTAGCACTTCAACTGGGTCAGCTCCTTGTTGGAATACAGGAACTGGGACTTCCTCATCATCACAATATAGTGCTTGATCTGGATGAGCTGCATAATCAGTATAAGGAAGACTCATTTGATCAGGGTAGCTTGTTGGATATGCTACATTCTCTTGATAAGAAGAATATGATGGCTGAGCATAATGTGCAACATTTGCTGGATGAGGTTGTGAAGCATACTGTGGTGATGGTGCATTGAACCGATATTGTTGCTGATGTGAGGTGGGTGGTTGTGGTAGAATCGAGTATTGGGGAAAGGCTGGTGTCATGTAAGGTGATTGATGATAAGCTTGATGTCCCAAGATATAGGGTGTGTTGTTGTGAGACAAGCTTGGTTGATTCGCCATCAATGCTAAAGAATCTGGGTGCATACCACGAGGAGAACGGTGCATAATCACATGCTTCTCATGCTGCTGAAGGAAGGCATAGATTTGATCTAAGTTGCACTTATGCAAATCCCGGGTTAACTTCACATCAGTAATGTACTCACCCCATTCAGCTTGAGGTAGAGTATTCAAGAATTTGGTGTTAACCTGGAATGGTGCGATCACAAGATTGTATACATTCAGATCATTCATAAGTGTGGTGAATCTGAAGTAATAATCGTGGAGCGTTTCCCCTGGGTTGTAGGTGAATCTATCAAACAAATCATACAGCTGACACTCCCTTTCTTGTTTGGTGAGAGACGTGCCTTGTAGCAACACCTTAAGACGTTCCCATAGATCCTTTGCCACCGTATACTGACTCACCATCCTATAGATGTCATGGGGAAGTGCTTGAAGAATTGTTTGAAGAGCTTTTTCATCTGCATCTGCAACGAGTTGTTGGGCTGGAGTGAGTTCTTCAAATTCTCGTGGTCTAGTCACGTTGTCAACCGTAATGGTACCATAGTCGAGTGGACCATTCAAAATCGATTTGACCATAAGCCTTCCGTATGTCGGTTTCCCCTTTAGATATTGCATCATTCGACCTTGCCATGCCTCAAACACCTCTTTAATGAGCATCGGTGGACGGCTATCAGTTCCCGTTATGATTGATATATCCGTAAGAGATGTCATCTGAGGCATTACTGAATTTGGATTCATTTTGTTTTTCTTCAAAGAAACAGAGATTATCGGTTGATCGAGCAGTGAAGTAAAGCTTGTGAATTGTGTTGTGTTTTTGTTGTATGAAACCAAGATTAAATCCTCTAAAAAATCGTCGAAAAAACAAGCAAAATTACCCTTGATTCGGAACTTTTTGTTGATTCGGAAGTTTGATTCGGAAGATTACCTTGATTCGGAACTTTGTGTTGATTCGGAAGATTACCTTGATTCGGAACTTTTGGGTTGATCCGGAACTTCTTGACTCGGAAGTTCTTGGTTCGGAACTTTGGCTTGATCCGGAACTTCTTGACTCGGAAGTTCTTGGTTCGGAACTTTGGCTTGATCCGGAACTTCTTGACTCGGAAGTTCTTGGTTCGGAAGTTTCTTGATCCGGAACTTCTTGGTTCGGAAGTTTCTTGATTCGGAACTCCTTGACTCGGAACTTCTTGGTTCGGAAGTTTCTTGATTCGGAACTCCTTGACTCGGAACTTCTTGATCCGGAAGTTTCTTGATCCGGAACTTCTTGGTTCGGAACTTCTTGGTTCGGAACTCCTTGATTCGGAACTCCTTGATCCGGAACTCCTTGATCCGGAACTTCTGCTGAATGAACAGAAACCTCCTCCAATGAACAGTCGAACAGTAAAAAGTAAGATTAAGCCCAGATTTTGACCAAATAACCCAAAAAGTTTTGTGCTTTCGACTAAAATAAGTAACAACTAATACTTATCCACTAATCCCAATCACAAAAACATCAAAAACACCAAGAATCAAGATGATTTTTCTAAAAGAACACTAATACAATCAAAAACTAAAAAACCACACAAATCACCACCTTAAATCACCCCATAGCTCTTGATACCAAATGTAGAATATTGATAATCAATGGATCTATGAAGGGGTTTGTTAATTTCTAGAGAGAGAAAGTTAGAGAGAGAAAGTGAGAGAAACTATGTGAATTTTATTAAGTGGAAATTAAGAAATGATAACAACCAACCCCTTTCCTTAGTGGAAAGGGGTATTTATAGTTCCAAGTCATAAGTGGACTTGGGCCGGTCCATGACAAGCCCATGGACCGGTTCTTACTTAAGTTAATAAGCAAATAATAACTAAATACTAACTACGAGCTATTACAACATAAATCATATTGTGGAGTGACCGATACTTCTAATATACGTTAAAACGTATTTCTAACATAACAACTATGAGAATCAAGGGAATAGTAGTAGCCAATTGCAAAATCAAAATCAAAACCGTAATTTTCAAAACACAAGTCAAGGTCTTCAAAATAATAAAGAACTTCCATTGGACTTTTTGAATTACGCTACTTCAAATGATAAGATTTTGGAAAACATTCAAGAGCAAATGGCTACTCAAGCTAGGGACACGGCTAAGAACGCAAAGGAGTTAGCTAATTTTATTAAGGAAAATCTAGCCATGAGAAATGAATTGAAAAATGATTTTGCTAACCAAATTCGAGGTCAAAACAACAAGATAGAGCAAAGTCATGCTAGGCTTGAATAAAGAATTGACCAAAAAGCCGCTAGCCAAGATGTGAAGTTTAATAATTTTGATGCTAAGCTTAATGCAATTTTAGAAGCCGTAATGGGAAACAAAGCCTCTACTTCGAGTGGTCTACCTAGTAACACCGTTTCAAACCCGAAGGGAGAAATGAAAGTGATTACCACACGTAGTGGTAAGACACTTAAAGAACCAACTCCTCAACCAATTACTCCAACGGTGGAGGAAATTGAGGAAGAACCCGAGGTGGTGGTCGAAAAGGAGCATATTTCAATCCCACAAAGTACCGCTCATGCCACACCTACGGTTGACCCATCACCCATATTGGAACCCGAGATTCCAAAGGCTATGCCTATGCCCCAACCCGCACCACCCTTGCCTTACCCATCGAGACTTAGGAAGGAGAAACGACAAGAGCGCGATAACTATCAATTTGAGCTTTTTATGAAAATGTTTCGTGATTTTCATTTTAATGTGAGTTTCGCCGATGCTTTGGTCATGATGCCTCGATTTGCCGCTAACTTTAAGAGTATGTTGAACAATAAGGAGAAATTACACCAAATGTCTAGTTGTTCGTCGGTTTATCTTAATCGCATACCTCAAAAAGTCGGTGATCCCGGTAAATTTTTGATCCCTTGTGCAATTCAAGATATGGAAGAATGCTATGCCTTGGCCGATCTTGGTGCTAGCATTAACTTGATGCCACTTGCAATCTTCAAGTCGCTCAATCTTCCTAATCTTACTCCTTCATGAATGTCTATTGAGTTGGCCGACCATTCCACGATTCTTGCATGTGGTTTGGCGGAAGACGTTTTTGTGAAAGTGGGGAAGTTCTACTATCCCGTAGACTTTATTGTTGTTGACATCCCCACGGATCCTCAAGTTCCTCTTATTTTAGGTCGTTCGTTTTTAGATACGTCTATGGCTTTGATTGATGTGCATGCTAGAAAGATCACCTTACGTTTCAACGACGAGGAACTTGTTATAAACGCAACTCAAAATTCTCAACTTTCTCATGTTTATTCCGTTGCTACCATAAACCTCGTTGATATGATCGACGTGGTTTGCGAGGAATTTTCACAAGAAGTTTTAGGGTTTGGTGATGAAGAAACTAGTGGCAATCCCACTATGTTAGATCCAATTCTTGATAATTCGACACCAACCTTCACTCCATTTGAAGGTGGTGGTTTTACGTTGGAAGAATTCGATGTTCCACGTACTTGTAACAAAGACCTCGACAACGATGAGGACTTCTCGATTATCAAAGATTTTCTCAACGATTTCCCATTGCCTCCACACGAGGAGGTTATGAGTATCGAGCCCAAATCTTCACTTGAGGAACCACCTATTCTCGAGTTGAAAGATTTACCTCCTCACCTCGAATATGTCTATTTGGAGGAGGACGACAAGTTGCCGGTTATTATTGCGAAGGAACTTTCGGATAATGAAAAAACCGCACTTGTCGATGTTCTTAAGGATCACAAAGGGGCGATTGCGTGGAAGTTATCCGACATTAAGAGAATCGATCCCAAATTTTGTACCCACAAAATATTAATGGAGGAAGATTTCAAGCCAACAATCCAAAGTCAAAGGAGGGTGAACCCCAAAATTCACGACGTCATCAAAAAGTAGGTCCTTAAACTCCTTGACGCGAGAATGATTTACCCTATTTCCGATAGCCCTTGGGTGAGTCCTATTCATTGTGTCCCTAAAAAGGGAGGGATGACCGTTGTGCCAAACGATGCCAACGAGTTGATTCCCACTAGACTCGTGACCGGATGGAGAGTGTGCATTGACTATCGTAAGTTGAATGAAGCCACTCGAAAAGACCATTTTCCCTTGCCCTTCATGGACCAAATGTTGGAGCGTCTTGCGGGAAACGATTTCTATTGCTTTTTAGATGGTTTTTCCGGTTACTTCCAAATTCCCATCGATCCTCGTGATCAAGAAAAAACTACGTTTACGTGTCCATATGGAACGTTTGCCTATCGTAGAATGCCATTCGGACTTTGTAATGCACCGGGAACTTTTCAACGATGCATGATGGCTATTTTTCATGATATGATCGAGAAGACGATGGAAGTCTTCATGGATGACTTTTCCGTGTTTGGTGATTCCTTTACTTCGTGTTTGTCGAACCTTGAGAGAATGTTAAAACGTTGTGAGGAAACCAACCTTGTGCTCAATTGGGAAAAGTGTCATTTTATGGTTAAAAGCGGAATCGTCTTAGGGCACAAGGTCTCGAAAGCGGGGATTGAGGTAGATCAAGCTAAGGTAGACGTCATCGCCAAATTACCTCATCCCAAAACTGTCAAGGGAGTTAGGAGTTTCCTAGGCCACGCGGGCTTTTATCGACGATTCATCAAGGATTTCTCGAAGATTTCTCGACCCATTACACATCTTCTTGAAAAAGAAGCACGTTTTGTCTTTGACGAAGATTGTGTACGAGCCTTTGAGATCCTTAAGAGGAAACTTACCGAAGCTCCCATTCTTGTTGCTCCCAATTGGAACCTCCCCTTTGAACTTATGTGTGATGCAAGTGATTACGCTATTAGGGCCGTTTTGGGGCAACGTCATGAAAAGCACTTCTTGCCTATCCACTATGCTAGCAAGACGATGACCGAGGCTCAACTTAAATACACTACAACGGAAAAGGAGTTCCTTGCTGTGGTGTATGCATTTGAGAAATTCCGACCTTATCTCGTCTTGACGAAATGCATAGTGTATACGGACCATTCGGCTATCAAGTATCTCATGGCAAAGCAAGATGCTAAGCCGAGATTACTTCGTTGGATTCTCCTCCTTCAAGAATTTGATCACACCATCGTTGACAAAAAAGGAGCCGAGAATCTAGCGGCCGATCATCTCTCTCGTTTGGAAGATCCTCACCAAAGTGTTTACGAGCCTAAGGAAATCACTGAAACATTTCCGCTCGAGACACTTGGTGTAGTGAATTCCAAACTTGATTCTTCTACCCCATGGTTTGCGGATTTTGCAAATTACCATGCGGGTAACTTCATCATTAAGGGTATGACAACTCAAGAAAAACGAAAATTCTTTCGTGATGTCAAGTTCTATTTTTGGAACGACCCTTACTTGTTTCGAACTTGTGCGGATCAAATCATCCGCCGTTGTGTATTTGGCACCGAAGCTTCTAACATCCTTAGAGCTTGCCATGAGGGACCCACGGGTGGTCACCACGGTGCTAATCTCACAGCTAAAAAGGTGTTTGATGCCGGCTTCTTTTGGCCTACTATTTACCGAGATGCACAAGATCTTGTGAAGTCTTGTGATTCATGCCAACGACAAGGGAATGCCTCACAAAAAGATGAAATGCCACAAAATATCATTCAAGTATGTGAGATCTTTGACGTTTGGGGCATAGACTTTATGGGGCCGTTCCCATCATCTCGTGGTAATAAGTATATTCTCGTTGCGGTTGACTACCTTTCTAAGTGGGTGGAGGCGAAGGCCTTGCCCACTAATGATGCTCGTGTGGTAGTTAAGTTCTTGAAAAGTTTGTTTGCTAGGTTTGGAACCCCTCGTTCTATCATAAGCGATCGTGGAACCCATTTTTGTAATGACCAATTCGAAAGGGTTCTAAGGAAATATGGGGTTACACATCGTCTTTCTACGGCTTATCACCCACAAACGAGTGGGCAAGTCGAGGTTTTAAACCTAGCATTGAAGAGGATCTTGGAGAGATCCGTGGGGGAAAACCGACAATCTTGGTCGGATAAGTTAGACGATGCTTTATGGGCCTTTAGGACCGCTCATAAGACGCCCATTGGGTGCACTCCCTATAAGCTTGTGTATGGAAAGAATTGTCATTTGCCTATCGAGTTAGAACATAAGGCTTATTGGGCCCTAAAGCATTGTAATGATGACATGGAGACCGCGGGAAAACACCGGAAAATGCAATTAAATGAATTGGATGAATTAAGGGACATTGCTTATGAAAATTCATTGATTTATAAAGAGAAAACTAAAAAGTTGCATGATTCAAAAATTAAAAACCGTGTTTTTAACATTGGGGATCAAGTTTTACTTTTTAATTCAAGATTGAAAATATTTTCCGGTAAATTGAAATCCCGTTGGTCCGGTCCATTCACCGTGACTCAAGTATTTCCGTATGGGACCATCGAGCTAGCTCAAGATGATGGTCCTAACTTCAAGGTGAATGGACATAGGTTGAAGCACTACTTTGGCGGGGAAGTTCCATCCTTGAACTACCTCGACCAAGTCACCTTCCCCAATGATAATTAGTATTGAGGGGATCGAGTCGAGCTCATGACTCGGTAATCAAAAACGAGGTGCCTCGTGGGGGAGTCCCATGCTTATCCTATGTACATATTATCGCTTTCTTAGTCTAATGTAGCTTACGTGTGGGGATTTGTGCCCTTCCAACCTTTGTTCCGTGGTTGTTTGTGATATGTGGTTTTTAGATCATGATCTTCACGATTGGAGCCTCTCGTGTTCGTTTTATGGGAGCACTCGATCGTTTGCTTTGGAGACATTTCTCAATATCCATGATATATCCTTTTGATGTTCTAACCTTAGGTTTTTAGCACACTTCATAAACGGCTATGACTTATTGGTTACACCCTTTCCATGCTAGATTAGGCATTTGACTACGTCTCTAGTATGGGGGTGTTTGCACCCCTAGACTCAAAACATTGAGGATAATGTTTAACTTTAGTATGGGGGGGGGTGAATAGATACTTTGCCTTGCCAAACCTTCACGCTTTCCAAAGTTTATCGTTTTGTTTATCATTTTGTTGCAAAATAAGGCTAAAAATGGCCAAATTTTAAAATTTTCTCATGTTTTATAAGTGTTTGAAGACACAAATGTAGGTTTTCCGATGGAGAGAATAAGAGTAATTTTTGACTCGACCGTGCGTGTTGAGCACTTAGCTTTGATTCCTTAACTACACATTAGGCTAAGTCTCTTAAATGAGGACGAGAAATGATAGAGTTAATTATAAGTTACTATGCTAAACGTAGAGTACTCGTATTCTTTCAAAAACTCATGTGTTCTCGTTGTTTGCTTATTCTCCCTTCGCATGTAAATATTTTTTGCTTAATAAATATTGACTTAGCGGTTTAGTTAGGATTGTTGGGTTTCTAGTCTTTTCTAGTAGCTTCCGTGTAATTAAATTGGGAAGACATTAAGGTATCGCCAGCGTCACGGTTTTGAAGTATTGGGAACCCGAATAATCGAAAGCTTCACCCAATAATAAGATTTCAAGTGCTCACCTAAATCTAGCAAACAATTTGAAGCCCCACAAGCCCGAAAAATCTATGCAAAAATTGAAAGTGAATCAAGCCTTAATCTTCGAAGCTTTAAAGATCCAAAATTCGCTTTAGCGTGAGGATATACGTCTTTGGCTAATAAAACCACCGATGAGGCGGATAATAAAAGGCAAGGAAAGACCGAAGTCATAATAAAAGCTTCATGGCGAAGTTGAATAAAAGATGGAGGTAAACCAAAGATAATAAGGCCCTTCCGTTAGGGGGCGTATAAAAGTCTTGGTAATAAGTCTCATGTTCAAAACCGTTATAAAACCGTGTTTATCGATTCTTCTTGTCAACTTAATTTTTTAACATCGTCGTCTATTAGGAGGGGTTATTGATTTGATGGTCTTAGTTACACCGTTAGGACTCTATTTTTAGACCTAAATCTCTATTATCGCATAAGTCAACAATGTATCCTCGTGAAACATTCAAGACATCATAAAATATAAGAGATACAACTTAGGAATAATGGGAGGATAAGTACGTGATTAGGGCATATGAGTAGTGTTAGCATTACTAACTTATAATGACAATGATCTCGTTGCACGCTTGGCATGGAATTGAAGTGAAAATCGAGGACGATGAAATTATTTCTAACGAAGCATTCACGTGTTCTTATTCTATGAACCTAAACGTCCCATTTTGCGATGAAAATCATACATTATGTCTAAAACACAAGTAGTAGTAATAGTCGTAGTGTAGCTAGTTTATCATTCAATAAAGTGAATAAAATTGAATTTTGGAGGTGCTATGATACTTTATTCTAGCATTGCGTGAGGGCACGGCAATGGTTTAGTATGGGGGAGTGATGAGACTGCTTTTATACATAGTCTCATCGTCCAAATCGGGCTTAAAATGCATAAAATATCATTAAAACTGCCAAATATATGCTTGATGAGACTGCTTTTATACATGGTCTCATCGTCCAAATCGGGCTTAAAATCAATTAAATATCATCAAATATGCCAAATATATGCTCGTGTTTGTTACTTGTGTATTTTTAGGTACGGATATTGAGGAATTGGCAAAAGATCACAAGAATCAATCAAAAACGAACACGGGAAACGAAGCCGCACAATGAACCGGGCCCAAGTTTGGATTTTGCAAAAATACCCTTGAAGAATTGAAGATTGGCAACTTTGGTCCCTCATCTTTGAAGAACTTGTCACAATTGACCCTCCAAATGTCAATTGTACAAGTATGGTCCTTAATGTTTGAAGATTGTACAAGACCAGTCCTTGAAATTTCAAGAATATACAAAAGAAGCCCTTGGAAAAAGTTTTAAAACCTTTTGTGCCATATTTGACAACTTGTCCAAAGTTGTTAAGTGAAAAAGAGGCGTTGACAGCTTTAAAAACAAAGTGAAAGAATGGTGAAAACTTGGGGACCTATCCTGCCAACTAATCAAACCCTTACCACCAGTCATCACTTGACACGTCATAAACCCCACCCAAATACCCATACAACCCGACCCTACCCAATCCATTTACCCAGTTTATTTAAATAAACCCAAGTCAAACCCCCTCCTGGTCAAATCTATTTCCCATCATAACAATAATTTAAAAACTAATTATACCCTTTTTGGATTAAACCCAGCCTAATCCCATGATAAACCCTAACCCACCCCAGATTGAATCAACCTAAATCTAAAGGGTTTTACCCCAAGAACGTCCAGATCCTTAATTCACTTTACCCTCACCCTTTCCCACCCAACAAAACAAGACCACATGGCCTAAGGGACCCACCCCGTACCTCCCCTGCTACATCACTTTCACACAAAAACCCAAACCCGACCAGTTTAACGTGGGAGATGTTTCTACTTGGTCCCCAAGACTCATCCAACGTCCAAGATCACACTTTCAAGGCTGGCATATCACATGGGCATTTTTGACCGATTTTGAAGACCAAAGCCAAGGGCATTTTTGAGATTCCATCAATTAGGGTTTTAGCTTATCATTTTTTTATTCAGAACCTAGAATCTTCTTGTAGCCAGTATATAAGGCACCTTAGGTTTCATTTTTCAGTTGTTCCAGTTTTTATGTAAAAAATTTTCTCTTATGAATTAATGAAAAAGTTTTCATCTTGCATATGACTGAGAACCATTTACTTTCTAGTATTCATGTTTTAAAGTTTGATTTTCTTGAGTTCATTTTTCTTCAAGTTTGTGTTTTTTTAAATTTTCAAAAAAGTTTTCAAGTGTTTCTGAAAATTGAGATTTCTTGGTAAGAATTTGTTTCAAAGTTTGTTTCATTTAGATTAATCAGTGTTGTTAAGGAGTTTTAAACATTGGAAAAGTTGTGGAAAAGATTTTAAGAAAGAAAGAAAGAAAACAGATTATAGATATTTGGCTTGTTCTTTCATTTTCTTCTTAGCAGGATTAAAGGAGTTGATTTGTTAAAGGGTCTGCATACACCCGAGTGTATTGGAGGTGGCTTATCAGCCACTGTTGGGCTTGGAAGTAAGCCCAACAAGGTAGTCCTTGTTCTCTTTTCAATTTTCATTTTTCTGAAATTGTTATGCTTTATGTGATTTTTTTTGTTAAGTTGTTAAGAATCTGTTTAAGTGCTTGTATTTGCTTCATTTGAATGTTATATGCATGTTTAGAAGGGTTTAATCCAGATTGGTAAAGTTTTGTGCTGATTTTGTTTGAAAAAAGTTGAAAAAGAATATATAAAGGAGTGTTTGGGACAAGGGATTAACAAAGAATTATGATAAAATTTCATGTTAAAACCTGTTTAGAAACATCACCTAGGTTATATTTGAGTGTTATATGCTCTTTGGTTTCAGTTTGAGTAGGTTTTAAGCACTTTTGCATGTTTAAATAGGTAAAACATTGCCTAATCAGAAAATTGCTTTTGTGACTGTTTTTTGAGTGATTTTGCCATCAAACTTTGGAAGCTGATAGATTTAAGGTTGTTTGAGGGAGGTGTATCATTTGTATGCATGTTTGTGAGCTTATTTCCAAGATACAAGGCTTTAAAATTCAGATTTGTGCATGAAACACCAGCAACTGTTCATCAGACCAGATTCTTAGCTTAATCAGTAACTTAATTGGCTTATTTCTATTGATCTTGGCTTGTGACTTGCTCTTTTTTGTGTATTATCTGACTCCTTATACTCCAAAGAGTATAAGGGTGCCTTATTATCCCAAATAAGCTATCAAAATAAGCTTTCCTAAGCTTATTGAAAAACAGACCAAAGATTAACACTGTCAGTGGGAACTCCTTTCCCACTGCTAGTGTCTTTTTTACCACTGCTAAGCTAAAGGACAAATCCAGTCCACATGTCACTATCAGTTTTCTTATATTTTTGTCTTTAGTGGGTAAAAATTTGATTTAGATCTTGAAACCAGTTCCATTATTTTCTTTATTTAATTTAGGATTTTTCTGATTAATTAAATTTTTTATTACTGTTCATTTAGTAATTTTTAGATTAATTAGCTATTTTTAATTAACTTTAAAGTTTCTGTTTTTGTCTTTTAGTGCCAAAAAGTAATATTTTTCAGTTTAATCAATTTTCCTGAACTTAGAATAATATTTTAAGGTTTTTGGTTAAAAAAGATTTTACTGTTCATCTTTTTATTAATTTTTAGAATTAATTTAAGTTAATTAGGGTTTTAATTAAACTAGTTTTGTCTTTTAGTGGTAAAATTTATATTTTTCAATCTTTTTCATTTTTCTACTGTTCATTAGAGTTATTTAGGATTTTTAAAATTGGTAGATTATTTTTAGCATTATTTTATTATTTTTTATAATTATTTTGGATTTAACATAGTTTTTAGTAATTTAAAAATAGAAAAATAGTATTTAAAAATTATAAAAAATACTGTTTAGTTTTTAGATAATATAAGTAAGTTATTTGTTCAATAAAATCATATTTTGGACATTTTGATTAATTATATTTAATTTTAGGGCTTTAATTAGCATTTAAAATTGAATATTTAATTAATAAAAGGTTTTAAAATATTTTTATTGGATTTTATTCCTTATTTATATTATTTTAGACTTGTTTTAGCTTATAGTTAATTTTTAGGTTGAAATTTTTAATTTTGTAGCTTTTTGCGACCTTACGTGTACGCCTTTTTCGTCATAGTTTAATTCGTAGTCGTAACCGTCTTTTCTTTCCTTTCTCATTTCTTTTCTTCTTGTTCATAATCACAAACATCATATATCAACTCTTAACACAACGCACTAGCCTCCTCGAGAACGAACTCACCTAGGGTCATTCACACACGGTTTTCCTAAATCGTCGTGCACACTTGCCCTATTTTATTGCCTTCTTTTCCTAAAGGGGTAATTTTACTCAACATCAATGCTCGTGTTTGTTACTTGTGTATTTTTAGGTACGGATATTGAGGAAATGGCAAAAGATCACAAGAATCATTCAAAAACGAACACGGGAAACGAAGCCGCACAATGAACCGGGCCTAAGTTTTGAATTTCCAAAAATACTCTTGAAGAATTGAAGATTGTCAAGTTTGGTCCCTCAACTTTTGAAGATTTACACTTTATGCCCCTCAAATATTCAAAAATATGAATAGGGTCCCTAAAGTTTGAAGACATTACAAATTCAACCCTTGAAGAATGCCAAAATTGCATTTGAAGTCCTTGTTAAAAGTTTATAAAGTTTGTGTGCCACAAATGACAACTTGCCAAAAGTTGTCATGTGTTAAATGGGAATTGACAGCATTTTATTACAACATGGAAGAAAAATGAACCTTTGGGGACCAATACTGTCAAACAACCATACTTATCCCCCCAACCAGTGATTGCCACGTCACAAAACCCACCCAATACCCATTTACCCTACCCTACCCAGTCCATACCCAGCCCACTACCCTAAACCTTTGATTATATATTTTGGCACATTAATCCACACACCTCCTCGAGAACGAACCCGCATTTATTCGACTTGTCGGTTTTCCTAAATTGTCGAGTTTAATACTTGCCCATTATACGTTGTTTTCCTAAACACGTATTTCTACGACTATCAATAACCGAGTCAAAAGCTCGACCCGAATCCCCATAAATGTGATCATTTAGGGATTATCTTGGTTCGGTCATTTTTGGTGGGACTTACATGTAATCAAGGCCCAAAAGCAACCGTGTATAAAGGCAAAACCTCTATACCGGGATCACAGATCGTGTCTTCGTTTTCGGATGATAAACGAAACAACACGACTTCAAGTAACAACGTCCCAAAGGGACACAAGAAAATAGAATAAGAAGAGAAAGGTGGGACATTGGGTGGGCAGAACAATTGAGTTACTCGAGGTAAACTCATACCATAAGTGTAGAAGGATCTTCTAGTGACTACTTCGGTAAAAGACCGAGATTTTATCTTAAACGTGATACCGGGGTCAAAAATCTCGTCCTCGGTGGAGAAGTGTGAGGGAACAAATGGGGCTTCCCCCATTATAGATCCACACAAAACGTCGTCAAAAGAAGTAGACGCGTTTGTAGCAAGCTCAATTAAGAGAGGTGACGACGGAGTTAACTTTGGAAAAATTTTCAAATCAACTGTAAAATCATTCCTTTTTTGATTTTTAAACTCTTTGTTACGAAAACCCAAGTTGATTAAATTGAAAATATTAGGTGTTTCTAAAACAATTCTAGGCACACTTAAAATTTTCACATTTATCTTGAAGGCGGGAGGAGGATTTGAATTTTTAAAACGTGAATTGATTAATAAATCATCCCCCTCCGGGCTAACGCAACGGTCCTCATCAAACTCGAAAATAGAAGGCGGATCATCAAGAATACGTTTGATCTCGGAAAAATCTCCATCGGGATCAAAAACGTCTTCTCTTCCTCGTGGAAGAGGTTGAGCAATAAAGTCGTCGATAATCGAGTCGCTAGCTCCAACCGTCGTGAAACTAGGAAAAGAAGGCTTTTCGATTGAAGATTTTGCCTTTGTCGTTTCGACCTCGATACCGAAAAACGTATCGATGTGAGCAAGGCCATCGGCGGACTTCTCACATGATAAATCCCAAATCTCACTCGGTGTGGGATTAGGAGTAAAAGGCTCGTCTCGTGACGATTTTGCCTTGACGGTTCCAACTTTGTCCTTCGAAGGGATCGAACGTGGGTTTTCAAACATTTTAGCAAAACTACTAACACGTCCCTTCGGAATTAGTTTTCGTTCATCTTGTAAAAACGAGGGTTCAATGCTTTCCTTAAAAACCTTTTCACATTTTTCTTCTTTAAAATCATTTAATGGAATTTCTTCGTCAAAATTAAGTGTATATTGATTTAGAAAATCCTCAATAATTTCATCCTCATTAGAAAAATTAGGTTCACAAGGTATTAGATTTAATACTCCCAAGTATCCTACGAGTTTTTCCTTTGGTTTATTTTCACAATCATTTTTCAAAACTTCGTTAGATGACTTTTTCGTTTCCTCTACGTTGTTGCAAGACGATGAAGGTTGCACGACTCTAAAATTCGAGAGATATGGATCAATGCGAGACGTACGAGTCTTAGGAGTCGATAAGGCTTTAACCTCTCCTCGGAATTAGGATTGGTGTTATTAGACAAAGAATTAGATTTTTCCACTAAGCCCTCGAACATTAAAAGAATTTTATCTCTCTCTATCATGTTTTTTTCTTTCATTAGCATGATTTTCCCTAATGCTATCCAAATATCCTTTCCACATCTCTTCATTTTGATCATACAAACGTTGTTGCTCTTCAATAAGGGTGTCATAATCGTTTTCCATTTTTTTGAAAGTGTCCCTTTGGGTTGCCATTCGTTTATTACAAGTTTCCTTACGGCTTGACAATTCTTCTTCCACCATCGTTAATTTCTCATTATTTCGTCTCACAAAATCATTAAAGGCATTATGAAAAGACTCATTATTGCAATTAAAAGACGGATCATACGACGAATAAAACGAAGACGATGGGTGACCTTGGTCGTAAGATTGAAAATTGTTACCAAGATCACGTGGAGCGGAGTTATAAATATAACCCCCTCGACCTCCAATAACCTCACAATAAAAACAATTGGTACCATCGGGCGGGCCTCCACAATATAGACACGAGTAATAACCACCATGATTCGACATGATGCAACGAGAACGGTGTTACGAGAATTAAACACTAGAGGGTTAGAAGTAGAATTAATGGATATGGGTAAGAAGAATATTTTTAGTTTTTATTTTTTAACTTTTTTTGGATTTTTGATGTATTACGTAGACTCAAATCTACAAATCTCTCCTCGAATCGACTTTCTTGATTAAAGGAGCCTCAACGAATGAAAATGATCACGTGAAGTGAACGCCTTCGATGACTTTAGAACGTTGGTGGAACACCAAAACGTTCAAGAGGGTTTAATCTTGAAAACAAGCCAATATATACGTAGATAATACTTTGGTTGGCAAACCCTCGATTAGCCCTTTTTCTCAAAACACGCACAAGCAAGCGGGGGAAACGAGGCGGCGCTAAGCACTTAAGAGCCTTTTTCCCTTAGGTCGTGAAATACAACCGCCTTATACCCACCTTATAGTTTGTGTTAATTGAAATTAAGCCTCGCGAAAGTATTTATCTATTTTGCCTTTTACTTTTGCTTTGGATTCGAATACAATGATCGAGTGATGAAATCCCGAATCAAGGTTGCGTTTTCACGCTTTTGGAGTACTTGTATTTTTATTGTTCTACGTAAGTACAATATATTAATAATATTCACAATAAAAACGAAGACCAGTATATCTACAATATAGTAAAATGATTGTTGTATGTTTAATTTAGGAAAACTAAACACAATTTGTTTGGATATTATAATATATTAAGGAAAAATAACAAAAATGAGTATGTACGATATTCACGCTTTTCAAAATGTGAAAAGCAAAAACGCACCACTCACAAAAACACGATACTAATAATGGCACACTAAAAACACCTCCCCGGCAGCGGCGCCATTTTGATAGTTGAGTTTTTGTATATCCTTTGTTTTAGGAAAAACAAGGTATATAATGCGGGCAAGTATTAAGTTGCACGTTTTAGGAAAAACGTGAAACCGAACAAATGCGGGTTCGTTCTCGAGGAGGTGTGTGGATTAATGTGCCAATATATATAATCAAAAGTTTGGGGTAGTGTCGTTTTTAGATGAGAAAAGAAAGAAAAACTAAGACGAGCTACGATTACAACTTAACTACGACGAATGACGTAAAACGCGAACGTAAGTACGTAAAACGTGAAAATTTAAAAATTTTAAGCTAAAAACAAATTAAAAATGAAAAAGTAGTTCAAAATAATATAAATGAGGATAAAAATCCAATAAATATATATTTAAACCTTTTATTAATTAAATATTCAATTTTTAATGCTAATTAAAGCGCAAAAATTAAATATAATTAAGAAAAAGCCGAAAATATTATTTTATTGGACAAATAACTCACCTATATTATTTAAAAACTAAAAAGTATTTTTCCTAAATTTAAAACACTATTTTTCTATTTTTAAAACTCTAAAAACTATTTTTAAACTAAAATAATGATTAAAAATAATAAAATAATGCTAAAAATTATTTGACTATTTTAAAAATCCTAAGTTACACTAATGAACAGTTGAAAAATGAAAAAGTTTGAAAAATCAAATATTTTTCACTAAAAGACAAAAAAGTATACAATTAAAACCATAATTAAATTAAATAAAATCTAAAAATTAATTAAAAAGTGAACAGTAAAATATTTTTGGACTAAAAACCTTAAAATGTTTTTCGAAATATAAGAAAATTTTTAAAACTGAAAAATCTTACAGTTTTACACTAAAAGACAAAAATCAGAAACTTAAAAAGTAATTTAAAATGCTATTAAATGTGAAAAATACTAAATGAACAGTAAAATAAAAATTAACTAAATAGAAAAATCACAAATAAAATAAGAAAAATAACAAAATTGGTTTCAGGTCCTAATTCCTATTTTTGGTCACTAAAGACAAAAAGGAATGAAAACTGACAATGACATGTGACCCTTTTTTGTCTTTTTGCTTGGCAGGGGAAACCTTTACACTAGCAGTGGGAAGTGAGTTCCCACTGCCTTCACATAAAAACGGGTCTGGGCACTTTTGTGCCTAGATTTTGTTGGTTACTTGGTTTTATGGGCAAACAAAGGCACCCCCACAACCAGTTGGGTTGCGGGGAGTCAAATAAAAGCTAAAAACACAAGGTTACTTCACAAAGTCAAGCTCAAAAAGCCCTTAACAGTTACTGTATTGGACTAGGGGGACTGTGTGGATTTTGCTGGTGTGTCGTGCACTTGGGTGAGTTTTGGTTGGCCAAAACTCACTCAATTCACTCACACACTTCCACAAATCAATCACAAAATCCTATCCTACCCTATATCCTAACAACCTTGATGATTTGAAGGCAAAAATCTACAAAAATCATGCAGTTTTGGCTAAACTGATTTTTAGACTATGTTTTGTTCAAGACTTGCATTCAAAACTTACCAAATGGTACTAAAACCAACACTTTAGACTGAATACACACAAAACCACTCAATTGGGTGAATTAAAACAGCTTTCATATCAAATTCATCACACAAACTCAATTTAAAACTTGAATCCAAACACCCCTTAAAAATCTGAAACTTGAATTTTAACCTACAATCTCTACTCAAACATGCATCAAACCTAATCAACTCATCCCTAACCTGTTCTAATCTGTCAAACATACAATATCCAGCATTTGTTCTTCCATCCACAACCCTAATCCCTAAAAATTACCCTAGCTCAAAAAAAATCCTCCAAGCAAGTATAGAGAAAAGAGAATAACAATTTTACCTGGTGACCCTACATCCAGGAATCACAAAGGGTAGCTTACCCTTCTCCATCAAGCTCCGGCTTGAGCTTACAACTTCAGAAAGGGGCTTGTGGTATGGCAAGATAATGATGATGATGGACTTCAACCACCATTCATCCAATATGCAAAATTTGGTGCCTGCTGAGATCAAACAAAGAATAGAGAGTGACTTGATCAAATAGCTACAAAGAGGATAAGCCTAGCTTATTGATTAAGCTAGCTTATTCCTCTTGGCTTATAAAAAACTTCAAAGAAAATCAGATTTCTTGAAAACTTTTTGATACAAGTGAAAATTTTTCTCTTAAACTGATTTCAAGATGATGCATAAGACTTAAACAGATAAAGTATAGCAATGGAACTTAGATTTAATGCAAAAGATTAAAGTTCATTTTTCATTAATATTTAAAATATTACAAAAAATCTGGAACAACATATACATGTGACATGCCACATGTATATATACTACATAGAAGAATAATCTAGAATAACTAAAATGTGATAAACCCTAACTCATATAATTCCAGGAATGCCCTTGGTCCTTGTTTGAAGAATCAGTCAAATATGGCATCATGTGACATGTGTACTTGTTGTTAGCTGGATGAATTGATCATAGCCGTTCTTTGAGGTCTTTGGGAACACGAAATCCACTTGGAACGTGGATTGGTATGCAAGATTCGAAATTTGCCTAATTTGGTGAGGCAGGGGAGGGTCGTGGGGCCACTTGGGTCACGGGGTAGAGATTCTGGGTGTGGGGTTTTGTTTAAAAGTTGTTTAATTATCAATCTGGAAAAAAAGGATAGGTTAATTTTGGGTAACAAGGTTTTTAGGAGATTAGGGTTTATAAGGGTTTATGAGTGAGATTAATACAGATTTGGGGGTGGTTTAATTTAAAATTGTGTTTAGTGGGAAAATTGGGGGTTTGACTTTGTTGACCCTGGTTTATTTAAATAAACCTGTTGTGGTGGAAGGGTGACGTGGAGAGGGGAGGGGGTGTGATTGGTGGAGAAATTAAGTGGGGTGATGTGGCGTATAGGGGTTGGCTGGTGAGGGTTTTGATGTTTGATGGGAATGGTCCCTGGACTCCTTTAGCTTTGTCACTTGGTAATAAACAGCCAACAACTCTTAATTCCTTTATAACAACTTTGCAAAAGTTGTCAAATTTGGCACAAGTATTTCACCAACTTTTAAACAAGGACCATAAATGCAATTAGAGCAATCTTCAAGGGCATATCATGTACAATCTTCAAACATTGAGGACCTTTCTTGCCAAATGATGATTTCTTCAAGGTCTTGTTTGCCAAATCTTCAAAACTTGAGGGACCAATGTTGCCATTCTTCAAAACTTCCGGGTCATTTTGGAAAATCCATGATTTGGGCCCGGTTCTTTGTACGACTTTATTTCCCGTGTTCGTTATTGCATCCTTCTTGTGATCATTTGTTGATTTCACGATATCCGTACCTAAAATACACAAGACACAAATACTAGCATATATAGAGGTATTTTGATGATATTTTAAGCGTTTTAAGCCCGATTTGGACGATGAGACTATGTATAATTACAGTCTCATCACCGACATTGCAAACTATTTGGCGGGTGGTGTTCTTATCGAAGGTTTATCGTCCCAACAAAAGAAAAAATTCTTCAAGGACGTTAAAACGTACTATTGGGACGACCCTTATCTTTTCAAGCAATGTGCAGATTTAATCATTCGTCGATGTGTTGATGGACCGGCGGCTTTACAAATCCTTGAAGCTTGCCATAAAGGACCCACCGGTGGTCACTTTGGTCCTAATTACACCGCTAAAAAAGTTTTCGACTCCGGATTCTATTGGCCCTCCATTTATCATGATGCACATGAAATGGTTAAACATGGTGATGCTTGCCAAAGGCAAGGCAAGATCACACATAAAGATGAGATGCCTTAAAATTTCATCCAAGAATGTGAAATCTTTGACGTATGGGGCATCGACTTTATGGGGTCGTTTCCATCATCGAAAGGAAACAAGTACATCCTCGTAGCCGTTGACTACGTATCAAAATCGGTTGAAGCAAAGGCTTTACCTACTAACGATGCGAGGGTGGTTGTTAACTTCTTGAAACAATTGTTTGCTCGATTCGGTGTGCCTCGTGCTATTATTAGTGATCGCGGGACTCATTTTTGCAATGATCAATTTGCACGAGTCATGGCTAAGTATGTTGTCAATCACTGACTTTCCACCGCATATCATCCTCAAACTAATGGACAAGCCGAGGTTTCTAACCGTGGTCTTAAGAGAATCTTAGAGCGAACCGTGGGAGAGCATCGTGCCTCATGGGCCGATAAATTAGACGATGCTTTGTGGGCTTTCCGTACCGCTTATAAGACACCTATAGGTTGTACCCCTTATCGCCTTGTGTACGGAAAGGCGTGCCACCTCCCCATTGAGTTGGAGCATAAGGCTTATTGGGCCTTGAAATGGGCTAATTTTGACATAAACAAAGACGGTGATCATAGGAAAATCCAACTCAATGAACTTAATGAACTTAGGAATGAGGCTTATGAAAATTCATTAATCTACAAGGAGAAGACTAAGCTCATTCATGATTCAAAGATTAAAAACCGAGAGTTCCATGTTGGTGATCAAGTTTTACTCTTTAACTCTCGGTTGAAAATCTTTTCGGGTAAACTTAAGAGCCGTTGGTCCGGTCCTTTCACCGTGGCCCAAGTCTTCCCTTATGGCACCATTGAGTTATCCCAACCAAATGGGCCCAACTTTAAGGTGAATGGCCAACGGGTTAAGTTGTACTATGGAGAGGACATCTCTCACGAGATGATTCCATCCCTCTCCACATTTCCCTTGAACTAATTCGGGAAATCGAGTCGAGCTAGAGACTCGTGATAAATAAATCAAGCATCGTATAACTAGGTTAGATTTTTACGTTTACCATCCTTTCCACCCTTTTTCAACTTCATCCATTTCCACCAATAAGTGTAGGGGGGAGCCAAGTAGGTTGTTTGTGATTCATACTTGTACATAAATAAAACGAATAAATGTAATCACTTTAGTTGTCCCTTCCTTAGCTCGATTTTAAACAACGTACTCAATGTCCTAAGTGTAGGGGAGTTTTTCTCCCACATGCTTAAACATTGAGGACAATGTTTATAATAAGTGTAGGGGGATTTCTATCGAATTTATTGGGCTTTTCCATGAATTTGACCCCATTTAACCGGAAAATTTAAAAATTTTCAACATTTTTCAAATTTTTGATCTATTTTGGCCTAGTAGTATTTTTATTTATTTTCTTTCCTTTTATTATCTCATCGTAATAATTTCCATTTCAAGAATAAAGTAAAAAATAAATAAATAAATAAAATGGTTTTAACAAGTTTAGATATCTTTGATATATTAGGCCCGTCGTGAATATTTTGACTCAACCCGAGTTTACTTATCCAAGTTTACTCTAGCTAGTATCCTTAACCATATGGACCTTAATCGGTTTATTAGGCTAAGCATCCACGAGTCTCATTCCTTGAGATTTTAAATTGTGGAGAATGAGAGATGATAGAGTTAATTATAAGTTTGGTATTCTTTCATTAACTTATGTGAGTTAGTTATGAGCTTTTTCTCCCATCGCTTGTTAATAAATATATTTGCAATAAATAAGGTTGTACGATTTGAAAAGTTACTTAGCTTCTAGCACAAGATCGTTTAAAAGTTGCTCGGTATTAATTAGAGTTCATAGCCAAGGCATAACTTATTGAAACAGGACGCGAAGATTGGCTTATCCAAAAAGGCCCTAACAAGGCATGAGGATACCCGAGTCCAAAAAGGCCCTCACAAGGCATGAGGATTCACTTTTTGCTAAAGATCCAAAGATGATGTGAAGATCATTAATCCAAATCAATATGATGAATCAAGAAACACGACGAGAAGCAATTACTCCCCTAAAGATCATGGAGAAGTCTATCCAAAAAGACCCTAACAAGGTATGAGGATAAATAGATCCAAGTCCGAAAAGTAGGCGGATCGTTGTATATCAAAATCCTAAATAAAGAAGAGGATAAATGAAGAAGTCGTGGTCAACGTTTGAAGCATCTTTCACTCCTAATAAAGATGTATACCAAAATGAAGAGAAGACCATAATTTCAAGATCGTCTCTTAAGATTTGAAGTATGATGTACAAGCCAAATATCGGTCCGAGAAAGGTCTCAAATCGTGAAACGAGTTATGCCAAGATATGAACTTTATGAGGTTTCGAGAAGCAGTTTTAAAATATTTTGTCCTTTAGCTAACTATTGATTAAATCGTCCCACTTTATTTTCGGCCTTAATAAATTATCAAAATAAGTCAAAAATGCATCCTCGTGATCATTCAAGACAAAAATAAAATACAAGAGATACACCGTAGGAATAAGGGGGTCTAAGTGATTAACTAAACCACATGAGTAAGTGTTAGTTGTGCCAACTTATGGTAAACAATAATCTCGTTTTTAAGCTTGGTATGGAGAACGTGAAACTTGAGGGTGATTAATATTCATGACACCAAAGCCCTAATTCAAGTCTTAGATTTCTTTACGAGTTTCTTCCATCGAATAATTTCCAAGTTAATAAATGAATATAACTTTTGTCTCTTTCTTAAGTTTTATCTTTTCGTCGTAGTAGTAATAGTAATGAAGGCCGAGATGGATTGATTATGAGAAAAATGTAACTTAATGCTCTATAACTATGCATTGCATGGGGTCATTGCAATGGTCAAGTGTAGGGGATTTAATAAGTGTGTAAACACTTATCCTTTTGCCACTAAAATCAAGTTAAAACAAGACCTAATCATGTGTTTTATATCATAAATGTCAGAATTACGCGTGGTTTTGTGTTCTTGTGTTTAAATAGGTACAAATGATCAAAAGAAGAGAAAACACGCGATTTCACGATCAAATGTTGAAGAAAAGTCCAAAGACAAAGTCAAAAGACCAAAAGTGTGCCGAAGATCACGAAAACCGACAAAGTCAACTTAATTTTGAAGAAATGATCAAGAAAGTCAGAATCAAGCTCGTTTTAGTGGAATTAATCAGTTTTTGAAGATATTCGAGCCAAGTGGGTCCCACATCGGATAAATGGGATCAAAAGCCCATTTAAGGAAAATGGTTTCTTTACTTTTTACCAATAGCCCATATGGCCCAAAAACAAATTAAGACGGATGGTGTTTAGTAACATGGGCTAAAGCCCATTTGATAAAAAGAAGAAACGAATAAGTATTCACTTGGCTTGACCGGTCAAACCATTCACCCACTAACCCCATTCATACCCACATGTCCCATTTATTTACCCAAAACCCCATTTACCCCATTCACCCATTAAAACTTTCTTTAAAAACAAAGTTTCTCTCACCCACTCCATCTTCTCCACATTACACGCAGTCTAATCCCCCAAACCCTAAAATTTTACCTTCACAATTTACACACCCAAAATTGGGGGTTTTACCCAATTCGTGTGATTCACACGGATTGGGATTAAATCCCCATAAAAATCGCATCAAAACACCAACTGTGGTCCTCCATTCAATCATATGTGGCCTAATCTATTGATTTGATTGGGTATTACACGTTCCATACACCCATCGTCCAATAATCATTTGCCACATCACATTCAAACAAACACAAATAGCACATCAAGAGCCATGCAGGCAATCCGTGGATGCAAGAATCATTTTCAGCCGCAAGATTGAAGAATTTGAAGAGAGAGAAGAAGAAAGAAGGATTGGACGGTAGAGATTGATTCTTAACACTGAAGCCAAGATTAGGGTTTCTTGGGGTTTCTCCTATAAAAATCCCCATTTCTCACAATGTAATCATGCTTTTACTTTATTTTTAATTTTCAGAAATAATAGATTAGGGATAAATTGTATTTTCATTTTTCCAGTTAATGTAATTTCTTTTTAATGATTAATGAAAAGTGATATTTAATTTAATTCATCTCTTTTAATTTCCAGTAAATTTTATTTTTCAATTTTAATTCTTGTATTGGTAACTGTTGGCTAGTTATTATATAAATAAAAAAATAATAATAAAAAATAAAATAAAGGAAAGCAGTTATAATTTCCCCGCTGGGAAATTATTAAATGTTCGAGAAGATTATTTAGATCGGATAGTTTCTGGTTCGAAAATTTTATCTTGTTCGTTTGATTGATACTGCTGGGGTCGGTTCGAGGTGATGATGTTGATTTGAGGTGGCGTTTGATTTCGGTTAACAAGGAAGCTCAGCACTATCCTTCGACTCAAAGGACTCCTCCAAACGGTTCAAATCTTCTATCCTTTTTAATTTTCTTGTTTTAGCTTTATTAAGTGATTGTTTATCTGATTTTGTTAACTACTTAATCTGTTTATTTGGGTTTAAACTGCTTTTATTTTGATTTTGGTTTAGTTTATTTTTATCAGCTTATTTGATTCGGTTTAGGTTTATGATTATTCTACTTTTGGATATCATGTCTTTTAAGATCTAAGTTTAGTTAAGTTTTGAATTTGCTTATGTTAGTTTTTTGTGGTGTTTGTTTACTGCTTGTTTGGTTTGTCAAGTTTATAGGATCTGCTCATTTTTGTATTTACTGCTTATTGATTCGTTTGTTTGGATTTGCTTATTTTGGCGATTTGATCTTAGTCCTTAGCGTAATATATTTTACTTTATGATAGATTTCATTTAGCTTATTTAATCTGTTACTGCTTATTCTGTTCGGGTATATGTTGCTTATTTGCCTCGACTGCTTATTTGATTTGCTTATTCAGTTTTTTTAGGCTTAATAATTTAGCTTATCTAATTTGTTATTCTTAGTTAAGGTTTTGCTAGCTTAATATATATATACTGTCATAGCTTATAGCTTCTAGATTATTTGCTTTTTTTTAGCTTATTTGTTCTTGCTTATCTGATTTAGCTTTTTAGCTTATTTTGGTTAATATTATTGCTGTTTAAACAACACTCAGACCCTATTGGTCTGAGCAAGTTATATATCCAAATAAAAAGTTTCAAAAAAAATATTAGCAATTTTGTCTCTGCCTAGAATCGAACACTGGACCTCCTGTCCAGGCGCCAAACGCTGAAACCAACTGTGCTAGCCGAATTCTTGTGTTCTATTTCCCATTAATTAATTAATATAGGGTTCTTTAATCTTAGTAAGCTTTTATTTAATAGTTTAATTAATAGAAACATAGTTTAAATTAAATTTTAATTAATCACTTTATTTAAATTTCGTTTTTATTCAGTTTTTATAAAATATATAAAAAGATAAAAATAAAAATATTTTATTTACTTTTATACATTTACATTAGTTTTAAATTTCCTTTATAATTTTAAAATAGTTTTATTTTAAGTTTTAAAATTTAGTTTTCATAAAATTAAGTTTTGTTCTTAAATTTCATTTAAAAGTTTATTCTAGTTTAAAATTTATTAGATCAAAATAGTTTTCATTTAAAAAGTTTTTAAAAGTTTTCATTTAATTAAATTTAAAATTTTAGATTTCAAATAGTTTTTAATTAAGTTTAAATAGTTAAAATAGATTTCAATTAAAGTTTTTAGATTAATTAGATTACATTTTAATTAGATTTTATTTTAAAAAAAGGTTTTAAATTAGTTCAAAAATACCAAAAATAGATTTTATCAAAAACAAAGTTAAGTCGATACGATAATTGGAAATCAAATTCGAGTCGAGTCGAGGAAAAACGAACTTAATTGATACATACAAAAATCCTAGTTTCACTTGCCCCTAGATCCGCCAAAGCCATGCAATTTTCCAACCTGGGAAAATTACAAGGTATCAAGAAGCGCCCCGGATCTCCAAGTTTTGTTGGTAAGGTTTTAAGTAGCACGGCGGAACAATTTTCATTAAGGGATGTGTTGGGCAAATCAACCAATTTTTCCTTGTTGGAGAGTAAATCCTTGAACATCTTAGCAAATTTTGGCATGTAAGCAAGAGCTTCCGCAAAGGAGATGTTTATGTTAAGTTACTTGAACATCCTTAAGAAATTTGAGACTTGTATATCATCCTTGTTCTTTAACTTGTCTTTTTTCAATCTTGAAGGGTAAGGAAGATTTAGTTTAGGTGTAGGTGTTGGTGTTGTATTGGAAGATTAGTCTTTGTTAGCTTCTTCATTGGGAGTTGTGGAAGGTAAAGGAGAAGTGGGAATAGGTTGAGAAGGTGTGGTTGATTGAGTAGGAGCATTTGGAGGTGGTGAAGTAGATGTAGAAGGCTTGTCACATGTAGGAACAAAAGTGGGTTTGACAATAGGAGGTGTAGGAGGTGAAGGATCCTTTGTTGATTTTCCACTTCTTGTTGTAATAGCATTGACATTTTCCCTTGGGTTTGTTTGTGTGTTAGATGGTAAAGCCCCTTGTTGTCTTTGATTGAATGCCATCAAAAGCCTCTTAGTTTGTTCCTCCGATATGAGTTTCATTTGGTCATTCATTCTTTTCTCACTTTCACGAATTCTCCTCTCAACATACTCATGAGTCTCTTGTAGCCCATATCCTTGATTTTGAAGTTGAGGGTAACATTGATTTGGGATTTGTGGGTATCCTTGATTTGGGAAGGGTGGGAGTGGTGGATTAAATCCTTGATGTGGTGGATAAAAAGTATTTCCTTGATTTTGAAAGTTGTTAGGTGCCTTGTAGTTATTCCCTTGGTAATGTGGTCTTGGACCTTGATTTCTTTGTAACAATTGAGGAGGATTTTGTTGAGGTTGGGTGGGTGGTTGGGGTGGGAATCCCGATGGAGTAAGGTAATTTTAAGACTTGTAAGAAAGGTTGTTTGGATTGATGTTTGGCTTGAAATGTTCACGATGTTCCTCTTGGTAAGCATAACGTTCCCCTTGATAACCTTTCACCTTATCACATTGTTGATAGGAATGAGGACCTCCACAAGTCTCACATGAAAGAGTAATAGCATGCACATCATTTGTGGAATGATTGCCCATAGAAAGTTTCATAAAGTCATTCATCATTGTTTCTTGCATCTTTTGAGCGTTTTGCATGAGTGTTTGACTTTCCTTTTGAGCTTGAGTCAATGCTTGAATGCATGAAATGAGTTGAGTCTCCAATGGTTTAGAACCTCCTTCTTGAATGACATGTACTCTTTCATCAAATTGTGTGTTAGTTTGCGCCATTGCTTTGGTCTCAATAATATCCCAAGCCTCTTGAACGGATTTAAGAAGAATATTTCCTCCCGCGGAAGCATTGAGTGAGTCTTGGTGATGAGGTTTAAGGCCATTGTAGAAAGTATTGATTTGGTGAACTTCATCCAATCCATGGTTAGGCATCTCTTCAATAACTCTCTATACTCCTCCCAAGCATCACTAAATGTTTGACTAGGTTTTTGTTGGAAGCCTATAATTATGTTCCTCAAAGCCGTGGTCTTAGATGGGGGAAAGGACTTGTTCAAAAACTTCTTAGTGAAACCATCCCATGTGGTAATGCTCTCGGGTGGTTGTGTATCTAACCAATGCTTAGCCGGACCCTCTAGTGAAAATTGCACCAATATCAACTTAATGGCATCATGGGGAACTCCATTGTGCTTAATGGTGTTGCAAAGAGCAAGAAATTTCTTAAGGTGATCATGTGCATTATCATTCTTGTTCCCATAATATGGTGTATTTGAAACCAAGTTAATCATG
Organism: Glebionis coronaria; assembly: GCA_025667525.1. Classification (NCBI taxonomy): domain Eukaryota; kingdom Viridiplantae; phylum Streptophyta; class Magnoliopsida; order Asterales; family Asteraceae; genus Glebionis; species Glebionis coronaria. The sequence goes on along the minus strand of CM046882.1, from coordinate 270,074,196 downwards.
GATGTTGTTAGCTCAAATGTGTTTGAGGGAATATCAGGTATCTTGATAGCATCAGCATATCCTTGCACATTAGATTGCAAGTGCTCCATCAAAGGCCGAGTATCAACTCCTGCCATGGCTTCTTGTTGTGGATGGATCAAAGCACGATTCTCGGGATCGGCTTGATGGACGGTGGTGTTCCTACTCTTTCTCTTTTTCTTCCTTTTCGGAGGAAGGGGTTGTACACCAATCGGTATTTGTGCACGCCCGCGAGTGAGCATGCAACTCAATACGAGGAATGAGAGAGAAGCTCTCGTGTGACTTTGAAGAGAAAAGGATTATCCTCTACGAGTTTCAATATGAAATATTGATAGGTGTGAAAACAACCATCCTTTTTACCACTTAATTACAATAATAACTGAGCCAAAACGTGTATTCTATGTCATTTATGTCGGAATTATGCGTGGTTTGCGTTTTTGTTGTGATCTAGGACGAAAAGGTGAAAAGTGGAGATAACACGGGATTTCACGGGCTTTTATCGAAGAAAAAGACGGAAGATGAAGTCGAAAGATCAAGAGTGGAAAAAGAACGGAAGTCCAAGACCAATTCTGAAGATTTATCGAAGAAAAAGTCAAAAGACGGAAATTTACTAAAAGCCGAAGAACTCGAGTCTAATTTATGAAGAAAATTCAAGACGAGTTTAAAGAAATCCCAAGACAAAGTCATTAAGTCCAAGATTAACAAACATTTAAGAAGAAAAGGACTTAAGTGTGCAATTAAGGAAAAGAGGAAAGAGGGAGGAAGCTTCCCAAGCTCCTCCCTAATCACCCCTATATATAGATTAGGCTAGTTTCATTTTCAAGTTGTGGGTGGCTTGACAACCCACTCTTCCACCATTTTTCATTTCTGGTTATTTAATTTCTTGCAATTTAATTTCTTGTTATGCACCTTTAATCCATTTAATTTTCAAGTAAGTTTTCTTTTTCTTGAATCTTTACTTTTCTTGTTTAATCTCTCATCTTCCTTTCTTGATCTTAGTTTACTTTTGGTGCGAAATCTATTTGATTTGTGTTGTTCTTAATGTTTTCGTGCCTAAAAGTTCATCTTTTTATGGTTTGATTCAAAAGTTTGCTTATTTTAAGTTAGTGAAAGTTGTTTTTAGTGCTTATTTAATTCGTTTCAGTTTAGATTCGTGCTAGTTTTGGTGTTAGCTTATTCCTATAGCTTATTGCCTTAGCTTAAAGTCTCGGATCAAAAAGTTAGATCGGAAAGGGTAAACCCCTTTCCAATCACGTATTCTGATCACCCTTTTTTCCGATCTGTTGATCGGAAAAGAGTTTTGAATTATTCTGATTGTGTTGATTTAGCACATTCCGATCAGCTCAATTTTAGTGTATTCCGATTGCTTCTATTTTTGGTATTCCGATTGCTTCTATTTTCAACATTCCGATCTGGCCCCTTTTGTTAACATTCCGATCAGTCTTTCCTTTTTGTATTCCGATTTGATTTGTTTTAATGTATTCCGATCGTCCCCTTTTTACTCATTCCGATTACAACATTCCGATCGGAATACATTCCGATCGGATCCTTATGGATTCCGATCAGGTGTATTCCGATGGATTGTCTTGTTTTGTTTTAGTATTAAGCTTGTTTGTTTTTCCGCCACTTAACTCGTTTTGTTTTTAGTCTATTTTAGTTATGTTTTTGCATTTTTACTTGGTTGTCAATTTACTTTTCGTTAAGTTTTAATTTTACATCATTTAATTTCAAGGTTTTAAATATTGAACTGTTTACGTTTCAACTACTTTTAGTTTTAATTACCCGTCCTTTATTTTAAAGTCTTGCACATTTATTTTACCAAAACCAAAAATATTGTTTTCACCAAGAACAACTGAGTCGCACAATTAACCAGAGATCAATTCGAGGAGATACCGAGAAAACGAACTTTCAACTAGGAAAAACTATACATTAAAATGGCGCCGCTGCCGGCTCTTTTCGTGAGGATCGAAGGTTTTTTGTGAGAGACGCGTTGGCTTTTGGGATCCATTCACTTGTGAACGTTATTTTTCGTGTCCAAAAATTTTCAAAAAAAATCCAAAAACATTTGAAAAATCATAAAAAGCATTTCTTTTTCAAAAGTTTTGCACCAAAAATATTCTTCTTGCTTATCTATCTTTCTGTATGGATTTTTATGTCCATTGCGTCGGGTGTGGGAGACGATTGTACGGGAACGACTCTTGTCAATGGTGTACATGTGAGCGGTGCGGAAACGATATCGACAATACATAATTCCTATTCCGTTTTTTGTCCTTTGTGCAACTCGACTAATTCGTCCTTTGTGAACCCACCTCCTCCTGTTCCCCCGTGCATCTATTGTGGAAGCGATTCTCATTGGCATGTTTCGTGCCCGGTTCAATACCCGTATGGACACGGGCAGGAACCGGGGTACAATCATGACATGATAATAGCTATCCACAAGAAGCACCCAGTTTCTCTCCATACCCATGGTGCTATATTTGTGAGGGCCCTCACGATGCTTCTTTTTGTGATCCGTCACAAGTCTTTTAGAAAGTACCGTGCTATCATCCTAGTGTGTATAATTTTGAGCCCCCACATCGCACCCTCAATCATCAATCCTCTCAGCAAACTAGTCTTGATCAACAACTCACTTCTTTGAATGGCATTCTAGAAAGTATAGCTCAACTTCGAGCTGACTTGCATCCGGAAAAGCAACCTTTGCTTGATGTGGACGAAACCTTGAAAACCACCGACACCTTTTTGAGCCAATTTAGTCGTTTTCCCTTCTTTTCTACACCAAAATGTTTAATTACAGCCTGGGATAGAATTGGTGAAATTGAACATACTCGGGGCGATGAACAACAAAAGTTGCTGCATGAGCTTCTTAAAGATGTGGAGGTTATCAAGGGAGAGTTATCCGACTACGTCACTCCTAACTGGACTCGTCCCATCTATTATGATGACAACGACGATGATGTCTACACTTTCAACCAATCTTCTGAAGTTGCTGCTCCTATCTCGATGTTCCTACTGCATCTAAGGATCTCGATTCGTTGAATGAGCTTAGTGATGTTGGTCTCGACAAGGTGTTGGATGATGAGGTTTGTGACTTACCTGCTATGGAGCATGAGGACGACGTTGCTCTTACGAAAGAGGTCGATCCTAATGACGACGATTTTTCTCCAAGCTATGAGAATTTCACTTTTGAAATTTCTCAATCTCCACCGGGAGATGCGGGCGATGACGATTTATTCTCTCCGGTTTACGAGAAGTTCACCGATGAACATGATCTTGTGGATGAGGTGGAAGACGTGCTTCTTCGCGATAGATTACGGAAAGTGTACCTTCTTATTGCTCAAATCGAAGCGTTGACTTCTCCTCCTCTTTCCAAGTCTTTACCTCCATCTATTCCTCCCGTTGAAGATAATGACCCATTGCCGGAAGAAATCGATATCCACTCCATCCCTCCAGGTATTGATGATTCTGACATGGAGGGGGACATTATTTTTTATAATTTTCTGCAGGAAGATATTGTCCCAAGTCCCCCTCCCGAGCACCTTTCATCCTCCCCTTTAGCCACTATCACGGAGGATGAGTGCTTTGACCCGGGAGGTGACATTGATTATGCTATGATTGATAACTATACGTCTTTGCCGCTTGCTCAGCATCTATTGTCTTTGGGGGAGGACAATGTGCTTACTTTACCCACCCCACCTACCGTGGATCATGATTTCACATACTATACGTATGTTGAAAGAACCTTTCTCCCATACAATACTTATCCCCCCGCCTCTCCTTTGTTGATGTCCTCCGGGAACGAGGACAAGGTCTTTGATCCCCGTATCACATGCGAGGCTTCCCCATGGACCATTTAATTCGGGGATGAGTCAGGATCGTGACTCGGTTAACAAAAACAAGCGCTTTTTGGGAGGCAACCAAATTATCTATCTATTTTCCCTATAAGTGTAGGGGGAGCCCCGTGGTGTTTCTTGCTTTCTTTCTTATCATTTGCAGGGATTAGAGCTTCTAAGACACACTCTTGATGACTTTTGACAAACCGTGATTCCGTGTTCCCTTCTTCCCGGTTCTATCCTAAACTCTTTTCGATTCACTATTTTATATATTAAAATAGGAATCTCTTTTCTTGTCCCTTTCTTAGCGAGATTTAAACAAAGTGCACAATGTCCTAAGTGTAGGGGAGTTTACTCCCACATGCTTAAACATTGAGGACAATGTTTATATTAAGTGTAGGGGGGACTTCTATCGAAGTTAAGTGGCTTTTTCCTTGTATTTGTCCTCATTTTAACCGGAAAATCAATATTTCGACATTTTTCAAAATTTTTGATCTATTTTGGCCCATTAGTTTTTACCTTTGTATAGTTATTTCCTTTTCTTATTAGAATAAATTTTAAATAAGTGGTTTTAATTTTCAAACGTTGTGAATCTTTTGACTCAACCCGAGTTTACTTGTCTAAGTTTACTCTAGCTAGTATCCTTAACGTGTTTAAGTCAAGTTTTGCTAGGCTTTTATATAGGGAGCTATAAAACGCGAAAGTCTTAACTCTCACGGGTTAAGAACAAGAACTTTTCGCAAGTTCCTATAATTGATCCTAGAGAGTTTTTTATCAAGGGAACTTTAAAATGCGATTTCTAAACTTGAAAAAGTCTAAGAATTTACAAGATCCTATAGGCGACTCGAAAACCCAAAACTTTGATTTAATAGGCTAAGCATCCGCGAGTCTCATTCCTTGAGATTTTAAACTGTGGAGAACGAGAGATGATAGAGTCAGTTATAAGTTGGTATTCTTTCGGGAATTTATGTGAGTTAATTATAAGCCTATTCTCCCATCGCTTGCTAATTAATTTATCTGCAATAAATAAGGTTGTACGATTTGAAAAGTTACTTAGCTTCTAGCCCAAGATCGTTTAAAAGTTGCTCGATATGGATTAGAGTTCATAGCCAAGGAATAACTTATTGAAGCGGGATGCGAAGATTGGCGAGTACGAAAAGGCCCTAACAAGGCATGAGGGCTATATTTTGTTGCTAAAGATCCAAAGTGATGTGAAGAATCATTTATCGAAAATCAATATGAAGGATCGAGACACACGACGAAAAGCAAATACTCCCAAAAGTCATGGAGAAGTCAATCCGAAAAGACCCTAACAAGGTATGAGGATAAGTAAAGCCAAGACCAAAAAGGAGGCGGATCGTTGTATATCAAAGTCCAAAATAATGATTGGAGAAAAATGAGGAAGTCGTGGTCCAAAGATGAAGAATCTCTCAAAACTTCAAGTGAAGAAATTCCTATATGAAGAGAAGGCCATTATTTCATGAACGTCTCTCAAGATTTGAAGTATGAAGTCGCTGCCAAATATCGGTCCGAGAAAGGTCTCAAATCGCGAAGCGAGTTATGCCAAGATATGAACTTTATGAGGTCCTGAGAAGCAGTTTTAAAAGATTTTGTCCTTTAGCTAACTATTGATTAAATCTTTCGCTTTATTTTCAGCCTAATAAACTATCGAAATAAGTCGAAAATGCATCCTCGTGATCATTCAAGACAACAATAAAATATAAGAGATACACCTAGGAATAAGGGAGTCTAAGTGAGTAATTGGCCCATGAGTTCGTGTTAGTTTTCTAACTTATAATAACAATGATCTCGTTTCTAAGCTTGGTTTGGAGAAAGTGAAAACTTGAGGATGATGATCATTCACGACCTTTCCAAAACCCAAAGGTATGATTTTGATTTCTTTACTTTGTATGTTTATAATTTTCTATCTCTTTAATAAAGGCCAACGTGGATTAATTGTGATGAAAAATGTAAACGTGCTTTGTAACTAATGCATTGCATGAGGACATTGCAATGGTTATGTATAGGGGATTTGATAGGTGTGAAAATACCCATCCTTTTTACCACTTGATTACAATAATAACCGAGCCAAAACGTGTATTCTATGTCATTTATGTCGGAATTATGCGTGGTTTGCGTTTTTGTTGTGATTTAGGACGAAAAGGTGAAAAGTGGAGATAACATGGGATTTCACGGGCTTTTATCGAAGAAAAAGACGAAAGATGAAGTCGAAAGATCAAGAGTGGAAAAAGAACGGAAGTCCAAGACCAATTCTGAAGATTTATCGAAGAAAAAGTCAAAAGACGTAAATTTACTAAAAGCCGAAGAACTCGAGTCTAATTTATGAAGAAAATTCAAGACGAGTTTAAAGAGATCCCAAGACAAAGTCATTAAGTCCAAGATTAACAAACATTTAAGAAGAAAATGACTTAAGTGTGCAATTAAGGAAAAGAGGAAAGAGGGAGGAAGCTTCCTAAGCTCCTCCCTAATCACCCCTATATATAGATTAGGCTAGTTTCATTTTCAAGTTGTGGGTGGCTTGACAACCCACTCTTCCACCATTTTTCATTTCTTGTTATTTCATTTCTTGCAATTTAATTTCTTGTTATGCACCTTTAATCCATTTAATTTTCAAGTAAGTTTTCTTTTTCTTGAATCTTTACTTTTCTTGTTTAATCTCTCATCTTCCTTTCTTGATCGTAGTTTACTTTTGGTGCGAAATCTATTTGATCCGTGTTGTTCTTAATGTTTTCGTGCCTAAAAGTTCATCTTTTTATGGTTTGATTCAAAAGTTTGCTTATTTTAAGTTAGTGAAAGTTGTTTTTAGTGCTTATTTAATTCGTTTCAGTTTAGATTCGTGCTAGTTTTGGTGTTAGCTTATTCCTATAGCTTATTGCCTTAGCTTAAAGTCTCGGATCAAAAAGTTAGATCGGAAAGGGTAAACCCCTTTCCAATCACGTATTCCGATCACCCCTTTTTCCGATCAGTTGATCGGAAAAGGGTTTTGAATTATTCCGATTGTGTTGATTTAGCACATTCCGATCAGCTCAATTTTAGTGTATTCCGATTACTTCTATTTTTGGTATTCCGATTGCTTCTATTTTCAACATTCTGATCTGGCCCCTTTTGTTAACATTCCGATCAGTCTTTCCTTTTTGCATTCCGATTTGATTTGTTTTAATGTATTCCGATCGTCCCCTTTTTACTCATTCCGATTACAACATTCCGATCGGAATACATTCCGATCGGATCCTTATGGATTCCGATCAGGTGTATTCCGATGGATTGTCTTGTTTTGTTTTAGTATTAAGCTTGTTTGTTTTTCCGCCACTTAACTTGTTTTGTTTTTAGTCTATTTTAATTACATTTTTGCATTTTTACTTGATTGTCAATTTACTTTTCGTTAAGTTTTAATTTTACGTCATTTAATTTCAAGGTTTTAAATATTGAACTGTTTACGTTTCAACTAGTTTTAGTTTTAATTACCCGTCCTTTATTTTAATGTCTTGCACATTTATTTTACCAAAACCAAAAATATTGTTTTCACCAAGAACAACTGAGTCGCACAATTAACCAGAGATCATTCGAGGAGATACCGAGAAAACGAACTTTCAACTAGGAAAAACTATACATTAAATATCCACAAGAAAATAATAATATACGTATGTACTTGAAGGTCTACGATTTATTAGAATTTGATAATGTTTGATTAATCTATTGATAGGAATGGAGATGGAGGGTGAAGGAGATGAAGAACTAGAGAGAGAAAGGAGAGAAGGGAGAAAAGTAGAGAGAGAAAGTAAAGATTGATTATGTGAATGATGAAATCACCAACTCCTCCTAACATGCTAGGAGGGGATATATATAGCCCACCCTACATGTGGGCTATATGGACTATACATTTACTAAGTGGATCACGAGCCCATTACATAATTATCGTTGGAGCGACCGATCCTTCATAAATACGTAAAACGTATTTCCAACAATCTCCCCCTAAGGGAGGTCGCTCCAAGAGACAAAGTTCTAAATAGTCTAAATCTCGTGATCTATGCTAACTAAGATGTGACCGAGACTTTATTGGGAAAAACGTATTTCCAACAATCTCCCCCTAAGGGAGGTCACATCTTTCTACAAAATCTTAAACCTAGCATCTATGATTGAGTCTTCGATCTTGTTCTTGTGAATATGCTTGATGTGATCTTTGACTTTAGTCTTGAGCATGTTTTCTTGCCTTGACCTTGTGCATTCGTCACTTGTGACATTCGCCTCTTCGTGACTTCATGTTCCACATACTTATACTTTTAAATTCTTGAAAGCTTCAGAGTTTGATTCAGCGGAAGACTTGACCTTCAGACTTTCTTGAATTTGTTGAAGTACTAATTGTATGTAGTATAAGCCTGTGGTGATGACTTCTTCTGGATCGTACACCGCAATGCCACCTTCTTGTTACGCTGCATAAGACAGTTAGCAACAAACAATATACACGAATGAAATGGCCTTGAACATTTCATTCTAATTCGGTAGCATTTTACCTCCGGTCGGTGAAGACCGTTGGACGATATTAAATATCGTACTTGTGGCAGGTAGTTTCAATAAAGAACCTCCTTGACAAGATTTCGTGGGTAAACCCGTTCTCTTTACTCGACCGTCCAAAGATGACTACGAACATAAAGAGTGAATCATTTGGATAATAATATCCGCATGATTTGAAGCCGTCAATTCATGTTCCTGGAACAAGTGAAATTCAATTAAGAACCGCACCATTGTTGCTTTCCAGTTGTCACGAGCTTGATTCGTATAGAATCTTGCAAGTTACCTACCAAGTGCTGTTTGAGGTTAACACTAGAAGGATTTCCACTCATCACCGTGAACACAAAGGTATCACTCTGAGTGTTCTGGCAAGATCACTAGATATTGCGTAGAGGCCTGGAACGTGTTTAAATTCAGTTAAGAATTAAACAGCTGTTGCTTTCCAGTTATCACAAGTTTGATTCATAAAGAATCGCACAAGTCACCTACCATGAGCTTTTTGATATTCGCTCAAGAAGGATTTCCATCTTCATTGTAAATACTTTCGTATTACTCGGATGTTTAGGCAAGATCATGAAGATTTTACGTAGGACTCTTAAGATCTTTCTTACTTTTCACAGTGTGTGAGGAAGCAAGGAAATATGAAAGTGTGTCCTAATGAGATATTTGATGATCTCAAATGGCTCTAGACTCAATAGTGCATTTTGGATTTTTTAGTGATCGGAGGCTGGAGAGGAGTGCCACCATTTCAATATCAATTTATTCGGAGTGAATAAATCAATAGATGATGCGTTGTCTCTTTAACACCCCCAAATTTACACGCAGCGGAATACATCTTTGGGTGCTAAACAATGATACTACAACACATAATTTATAAAGAACGACTCAAAAAGAGACGTTTTAGTTTTATCGTTCCTAAAACATTTGTCAGAGTAGCGTAGTCCCAAGTAATCGTTACCAAAAGATAAGTTAAAACAACATATTGGTTTGTTTTAAAAATGGAACGATAAATAAATCAAAGAGTTTGAACAACAAAAGCAGTGCACAACTTCATTCCCGTGACCTCCAAGCTTCCACTTCTTGATTACCTGAAATACATGTGAGTAAAACAATCAGCAAAAATGCCGAGTGAATCTATAGGTTTATGAAATCAATTTGAACACAAGCAAAGATTATAAGTTTGTGGCATGCTTATAAGCATCAAATAATAATTTGCATCAACAATGATAATTGTATATAGCATAAATTGCAATAAGCTCATGGAACCGAGCCCTTAGACACTCCCATATCAGTCTAATAAGACGAGAGATTTATTAATTGTCGGTTACCTCCAGATTATTGGTACATTGCCGTATACCTGACTTCTCAATACAATATGTTCAAACAGTGTGGAGGTCGGGCCTAAGCTTCTATGACAAGTCCACAAAAACTGAACCGGGGCGGCTTCCCCCATAGATCTATTAATTGTACTAGCGGTTAACCCATCATAGGTTAATTAACGGTCCATAATTGAGGCTTTAACTAAGGCAATCACTTAATGCAATTTAAAGGCAACCACGGGTCCATTCATAGAGGGACAAAGCATACCATAAAAATCTTGTGTTCTAAGTTTATAAAAACATGTATTCCCCCTCGCGGGTTTAAAATCATTTAATAACTAGTATAAAGCGAGGCTATAGACTCACGTTGATAATGAAAGGCGGATTATCGGCTACGGGCGTGCTTCGGTCACGGAAACCTATATAAATAATAATCGGTCTTAGACTCTTGTCCAATGACTTTTATCAAAATAACAATATACATATGATGATTTTATACATATGATGATGATCAAGTGGGTTTATATATCCTTGTTTACTCATTTTAGTGTTTACGTTTTGGTAACTTTTTACTAGTTTACTAGTTTTACCTACTTACCTATCTTAAGTCCAATAAGCTTAGTATAAGTTCTTTAACTTGTTTTAATCCATTTTATACCTATATTAGTATATATACTTTCCATGTTGGGCCCAAATGGGTTAAGCCCAATAAGTTCTTTTTATAAGTTTTTATCTTATTTAGTGCAACTGTTAGTCCAATATGCTTAGTTAGCTCGTTAATGTCCGTATGTCCTATATTTCGGGTTTTATCGGTTTTTACTTGTATTAGTTACTTATATATCAGTATATGACTTTTAAAAACTTTACATTAGACGGTTTGATCGTCTAAGTTTTAATTGGCGAAAAACGTTAATTTACGGTAATAGCCGAAAAAGTCGTAAAAATCAAGTTTATAGTTTTTATTACTTATAAGTATTATTCCACTACCATTTATATAATTTATCCATTTAATTAACCTTTTACATATTTACATAAATAAGTTCCATAAGTTAGTGGGTTTTTATTTTACATTTTATACAATAAAATGTGAGTGCTTATATAATAATAATAAACATTAATTCTTAAAATCTGATTTTTATCTTCATGTTCACCATTTTTACCATATCTTGAGTTCTATAATAAATTAGAAGCTCATTTTTGGGTGACATGTTCTTCATATTATGTGCTACATTTAACTTAGTTATAGCTACTGCTCATTTTAAGTTTATCTTGCCTTAACAGTCCCTACAAAACTGTTTATTCAGATTAGAACACCTAACTTGTTTTGATCATATCTCACTCATTATATTGATTCCATTGCATGACCAACTCTCACATGTGTATAACATCTTGTACTTACTGTAAATGGATCATACCATGCAATTTTATCAGTTCAAGTTTTAGTTATATACTGTTTTTATACAGCCAACTAAATAATCATGATTTTAGCCTTATTTCTCATGGTTATTAACATTTTTAAGCATATTTATCAACACTTGATCCCCACACAACATTTTTATCATCATATATACATCATATACATATACAAAATAAAGAAAATACATTTGTTCTTTACAAAAATAACAAGAGAAAATGGAGAGGATGATCTTCTTTACCAACCAAGTGTATTTCTTGTTTTTGGAAGACAAGAACTTGATGAACACCACAAGTAACTCCAAGATCATCAAACACCAAGAAAAATAGTTGAGAAATCAGCCCTAGGACACAAGCAAATCACCTCCTATGTTGTTAATATGGCCACCAAATGATCAAGGCTTCAAGATAACTCTATGATAGAGCTAGTTAACAAGTATTTTGTGGCTAGAAAGATCAAGAAGGGGTGTTTTGTTCATCAAAGTGGATGGCAAGGTGGTGGTGTTGAGAGAGTTTTGAGGTTGTTTGCATGAGTGTAAAATAGTGTGAATGAGTAGCTAGTGGTTTTTAGCTAGTGAAAGCTTAAAGTGTAAGCTTTGCTTACACTTGTTAAATAACAAGTTAACAAGATGCCACATAGTGATGTGGTGTCTTGTTGGTGCCATCCCATGGTGCTAGTGGGGTGGGATAATGTATTTTGTCCCACCTCACTAATTTACGGGTATTCCTCGATTCTAGTTTTCTCGATTTGCGTGCCCTCGGGTCGTTTTACGAAAAACGTTTTTATAAATTATGAATCAACGTCACAAAACGAATCCAATAAATATTGTCTCATCAAAAACGGAGTTCAAAAACGTAAATACGTAATCCTAAGGTTTCCGGTTTAGTCGTAAAGGACGCTAAGTTATGCACGTAAGCCCAAATTTAAATCCGTAAATTGTGAGTTCATCAACCAACACAAAAATAAGTTTCAAAATATTATACGATATAAAATTTTTGGCATCCGTCGGTATCGCGATCACTAGTAGTCCTCGTTGCTCGTCAAAATATTAAAATATAATATTTAATATCGGTTTCAACTTAAACCGTTAAACATAATAATATTTAACGTTATAAAATACTTCCAAATAATTGAAAATAGAATTAAATTATGACCTTATTTTTACGGGTTTTACATCCTCACCACCTTAAGGGAGCGACGTCCCGGCGCTCAACTCGCCTCACTTTCGCCAATGCGCATTAAAGTCTCAATAAATATCGTCGTTGAAAGTCAAAAGATATTACATAATATGTGTTCTACATGATCGGACGTCATCGGATGATGCCGTCTCAAGTTCTCACAACTTACGATCATTTGATTAGATCACACACCATGTAAGTACATAAAAGAAAAGGTCGAACATAAACATCGAGTATAGATCTCCACCGTTAATCATCAAGAAAACCTTGAAAGAACCCTTGATAATAACTACTTGATCTCAAGAGTCTTTCCACTTGCGGTGTCGGCTTCAACATACTCCTCGAGGTCGTAACGAATTTATTAACTCCATTCATTAAGAGACTCGGTCCTCAATCATTCCACAAGTACACGCATAAATCCTAGTGACACTTATCATTTCTTCTTATACACTGCTTCCCGAGATTCATTTTAAACTCAGAATAAAATAGTGATCTTCAATACGAGGAACATAACGAGATAAAAATTAATTCAATAAACGCATAAATGGACAAGATGTGGTAAAATGATTTAAGATTAACGATCGACGAGGGATCTCGACTCACGTAACCGTAAAACATAATTATTCACAATACTAGAAAAATGAGAGCGAAGAATGAATTAAATATTAACATTAAAATAACGTTTGTCACAATCATCCATCCTGGTTTTGTATTACCTTAAAACTCAGTTGAGGTACCTTCTTGATAAAGATGATATATTAAAGATAGAAGTTAAATAGCTTAATAATTTATTTTGGTTGTCTTAAGAAACTTTGAAAGAATGACATGAATTTATTAGTTAAACTCATATTGATGGTTACATTTAGAAAATATAATTTCTAAATTAAATCATTATTAGGAATATAAAGCAAACCGATAAATTCATTACATTTAAAGTAAAGTATGATAAATCAGTTAGTTCAAAAGGTAGAACAAAATTTTTTATTTATTTTTTTTAAACATTAGTTTTAGTTATACAGAATATGATGTAATAATTTGACCTTTTACTTGTGATGGTTATTTCGATAAATGAAAATCGTTGGAAAAAAATATATAAAAGTTCCATGAAAATTTTATAATACTTTGTAGAAATACATAAAGGTGTTTATTATTTCAAGATAACATGGGATATATTCGGGTTTCAAAGTGTGACAAGATAACAAACGAATACGAATGGTAATAATGTCAACAATTAGTACAAAATCAACAGTACAAAAGAGGACGAAGCAAATGTCGTATGAATTCTTAAAGAGAATAATAAAATAAAGGCGTTGATGGTAAGACGATAAGAAATAATAGATTAAACAAGTTGTCAATTTTGTTAGTGCGGTCGATGGTTCACCAATATCAGTTCGTTAACTTAGCGGTGATCGATACATGATCGGAAATAAGATCCATACAAAAATTTTAATCAAAGAAAATTCCTAATAATCACTTGTAATTAAAATAAATTAAATGAACGATGTTAGTGTTTAAAGAGACAAGTTAAAGCACGATTCACAAGAGTGGATTTCGAGACAAACGAGAGTGACGGACGTCATCCCGGATATACGGAAATCACTCTAGTGATAATTCATTATTCACGTGCGGAGACATTCCAAAGATCTACCCAGTCGCATAAAGAATATTGGACGAGAAGGAAGGATAAAACATTGAGACTTTCAAGTCATTTATCAACAGTCAGTAATTAGACGAACGGTCAAAAGAAATCAGTTATAAGATAAAATGAAGTAACAAGTGAAAAAGCGACCGTTGAGTAAAAACGTATTCGTAAGCGCGTAATTCGTTTAAGAAAAGGTAAGAAAACGTATGTGGATGCATATAAATTGCGCCACTTGCATACATTATAAAGGTTTTCAAAACTTCTTTTCACTTTATTTCATTTTATTTATCTTTATCATAAATACAAGTAAAAAGTTCTTTATTATCAAGATTTTTAAGTTGACTACTATTCAGCCTAGCATGGCTCCTTCTAAATTAGACATAGGTGATCAGGCCATGTATAATTTAGGGCTAGCAATGCAGTGCTCCGTTTCATCGAAAAGTATTACGTTTCTTATATTTATATAAACCATGCCATTTGTAAAATGGAATTTAAAAATAGTTTATAAATTTATAGGATACAAGTAATTTGTGAGATACTTAATAAGCAACTTTTAATCTTACGAAAAGTATTAAGACCAAAGTAAAAACAATTGGTGAAAATAATCGTAAAACAATATCAGATTTATTTATAATATGACATTATGACAACGTAGAAAGTAGTCAAAGTTTTGCAAAAAGTGGCGAATAGTAGCTCATAAAACAGTCAATGAAATGGTTACAAGTTGTTAAGTTTTCAAAGGGTTATAAGGTTTAGACGAAAACGTCATGAGATACGCGATAAGAATGTTAACAAAGAATGTGAAGGCAAAACTTCAAAACTCAACTCAAATCAGTGGAAGGTTAGAAGAAAACAAAAATAAAATAACATCGAATGACAAAAGAGTCATATATATGAAAAGAATAAAACAATCCACATGTGTATTCTATGTAAGATACTCGACACAACATGCTTTTAAGAAAGTATATTATTCGTTTTCAAATTACCCCATTATTCCGGTAATTGCTAATCCTGTACTGTTTCTATTTTTAAACATTTTCACATGCAACTAGAATTCGTTAGTTGTAAAATAATATTTGTTAGAATTTTACGATCTCAAATGAAATCAAAACAGCTTAGAAACATTTAAAACTCATGTTCTGAATTTTCTATCAGATTTAACTTTTAAATATGAGCCGATTAATTGACCCGATAAACGACATTTCTAAGACTCAGAGTCTAAAGCATTTTGATGCAAAACGACGTTTCAAACGACTTTCTAGTTTTACCCGAGACCTGAAAACCAATGTAAAATGACCAAAATACCCCTGCAAGTTCTGTGCAGGTTTGACTATTTTATTTTAAAAACGCAGGTTTTACTTTTAAGTTTTGACCTGTTTATACTGCCCCTACAATTTCTGCATAAAGTGTATTTTTCGACACTTCTTAACGGCTCAAAATATATACATATATACACACATGTCTTGTGGATTTTATAACAACGAAAAATAAATCTCGTAATGAGCATCAAATAAAATATAGCATGATGAATGACAGAAAATGCTTCAAGTTATTCAACACGAATTTAGGAAGCAAGACGGTGAAAGACGTTCGTAATTTAGATTTCAAAATGCAATGTAGACAAATCTCCTTGGTGCCACGATTGTCAAAAACACAAAACATAACAAGAAAAGAGTGGAACATTAACATGCTACACTCCGGGAGCGAGAAGGTTAATGAAAAACAAATGATACAATTTTATATAAGTAAAATCGTATTCCAATTCTAGCGCCATAATCTAGACGACGATTTATAAAATGACGATGACGTTACCGAGATATAAGTGAACAATACACTTCGGAGTCGATACATATAAATGTCAACGAATTAAATCTTCGCATGTCGTGTAAAACGATAATAAAAATCAACAAAATATTATGGAAAACCATGGTATTATTCAACACTATTTTAAGAAATGTTTCAAAATGTATGACTCACACGATAGCGGTTAGTCTATTCCAAGGACACATTGAGTTACACAATGGTCTAGAGAATACGTTTCAAGACGTCCAGGCACAAACAGCCGGAAGACGATTTGGATATCTACGTAGATATCACAAAGTGTTAAACAATGAAAGTAACGCGCGCAGATGAAGGTATGTAAGGTCATAGTATAAAATTTTTGCAATAAAAGCAATTTAAATACTTCAAAAATAAATACAGAAAGATCTTGAAAATTCAATGTATTTATTTAAGTTAATCATTAATAAATGATAAACTTTTATCGAAAAGTTTAACGACATAAAGATATATCGATAAAGGATTATAGTATTTATTTAGAAATACTTAGCAATAAGGCATACATAATAATGTATACTAAAGTTGTAATCTCAGAAGTAGCTTGAACCTGAAGTCACGTGAAATCATGTGCACCGACTCTTTGAAAAAAAAAACCGACAGTTATAGTTTAGGTTTTTAGAAAAAGACCTAGTTCTCTATAACTCATGGCTCTGGTACCAATCTTTAACACCCCCAAATTTACACGCAGCGGAATACATCTTTGGGTGCTAAACAATGATACTACAACACATAATTTTTAAAGAACGACTAAAAAAGAGACGTTTTAGTTTTATCGTTCCTAAAACATTTGTCAGAGTAGCGTAGTCCCAAGTAATCGTTACCAAAAGATAAGTTAAAACAACATATTGGTTTGTTTTAAAAATGGAACGATAAATAAATCAAAGAGTTTGAACAACAAAAGCAGTGCACAACTTCATTCCCGTGACCTCCAAGCTTCCACTTCTTGATTACCTGAAATACATGTGAGTAAAACAATCAGCAAAAATGCCGAGTGAATCTATAGGTTTATGAA
This sequence comes from Glebionis coronaria, assembly GCA_025667525.1. Classification (NCBI taxonomy): domain Eukaryota; kingdom Viridiplantae; phylum Streptophyta; class Magnoliopsida; order Asterales; family Asteraceae; genus Glebionis; species Glebionis coronaria. The sequence continues at coordinate 270,057,414 of CM046882.1, read as the reverse complement.
ATCAATTTGAACACAAGCAAAGATTATAAGTTTGTGGCATGCTTATAAGCATCAAATAATAATTTGCATCAACAATGATAATTGTATATAGCATAAATTGCAATAAGCTCATGGAACCGAGCCCTTAGACACTCCCATATCAGTCTAATAAGACGAGAGATTTATTAATTGTCGGTTACCTCCAGATTATTGGTACATTGCCGTATACCTGACTTCTCAATACAATATGTTCAAACAGTGTGGAGGTCGGGCCTAAGCTTCTATGACAAGTCCACAAAAACTGAACCGGGGCGGCTTCCCCCATAGATCTATTAATTGTACTAGCGGTTAACCCATCATAGGTTAATTAACGGTCCATAATTGAGGCTTTAACTAAGGCAATCACTTAATGCAATTTAAAGGCAACCACGGGTCCATTCATAGAGGGACAAAGCATACCATAAAAATCTTGTGTTCTAAGTTTATAAAAACATGTATTCCCCCTCGCGGGTTTAAAATCATTTAATAACTAGTATAAAGCGAGGCTATAGACTCACGTTGATAATGAAAGGCGGATTATCGGCTACGGGCGTGCTTCGGTCACGGAAACCTATATAAATAATAATCGGTCTTAGACTCTTGTCCAATGACTTTTATCAAAATAACAATATACATATGATGATTTTATACATATGATGATGATCAAGTGGGTTTATATATCCTTGTTTACTCATTTTAGTGTTTACGTTTTGGTAACTTTTTACTAGTTTACTAGTTTTACCTACTTACCTATCTTAAGTCCAATAAGCTTAGTATAAGTTCTTTAACTTGTTTTAATCCATTTTATACCTATATTATCAGTATATATACTTTCCATGTTGGGCCCAAATGGGTTAAGCCCAATAAGTTCTTTTTATAAGTTTTTATCTTATTTAGTGCAACTGTTAGTCCAATATGCTTAGTTAGCTCGTTAATGTCCGTATGTCCTATATTTCGGGTTTTATCGGTTTTTACTTGTATTAGTTACTTATATATCAGTATATGACTTTTAAAAACTTTACATTAGACGGTTTGATCGTCTAAGTTTTAATTGGCGAAAAACGTTAATTTACGGTAATAGCCGAAAAAGTCGTAAAAATCAAGTTTATAGTTTTTATTACTTATAAGTATTATTCCACTACCATTTATATAATTTATCCATTTAATTAACCTTTTACATATTTACATAAATAAGTTCCATAAGTTAGTGGGTTTTTATTTTACATTTTATACAATAAAATGTGAGTGCTTATATAATAATAATAAACATTAATTCTTAAAATCTGATTTTTATCTTCATGTTCACCATTTTTACCATATCTTGAGTTCTATAATAAATTAGAAGCTCATTTTTGGGTGACATGTTCTTCATATTATGTGCTACATTTAACTTAGTTATAGCTACTGCTCATTTTAAGTTCATCTTGCCTTAACAGTCCCTACAAAACTGTTTATTCAGATTAGAACACCTAACTTGTTTTGATCATATCTCACTCATTATATTGATTCCATTGCATGACCAACTCTCACATGTGTATAACATCTTGTACTTACTGTAAATGGATCATACCATGCAATTTTATCAGTTCAAGTTTTAGTTATATACTGTTTTTATACAGCCAACTAAATAATCATGATTTTAGCCTTATTTCTCATGGTTATTAACATTTTTAAGCATATTTATCAACACTTGATCCCCACACAACATTTTTATCATCATATATACATCATATACATATACAAAATAAAGAAAATACATTTGTTCTTTACAAAAATAACAAGAGAAAATGGAGAGGATGATCTTCTTTACCAACCAAGTGTATTTCTTGTTTTTGGAAGACAAGAACTTGATGAACACCACAAGTAACTCCAAGATCATCAAACACCAAGAAAAATAGTTGAGAAATCAGCCCTAGGACACAAGCAAATCACCTCCTATGTTGTTAATATGGCCACCAAATGATCAAGGCTTCAAGATAACTCTATGATAGAGCTAGTTAACAAGTATTTTGTTGTTAGAAAGATCAAGAAGGGGTGTTTTGTTCATCAAAGTGGATGGCAAGGTGGTGGTGTTGAGAGAGTTTTGAGGTTGTTTGCATGAGTGTAAAATAGTGTGAATGAGTAGCTAGTGGTTTTTAGCTAGTGAAAGCTTAAAGTGTAAGCTTTGCTTACACTTGTTAAATAACAAGTTAACAAGATGCCACATAGTGATGTGGTGTCTTGTTGGTGCCATCCCATGGTGCTAGTGGGGTGGGATAATGTATTTTGTCCCACCTCACTAATTTACGGGTATTCCTCGATTCTAGTTTTCTCGATTTGCGTGCCCTCGGGTCGTTTTACGAAAAACGTTTTTATAAATTATGAATCAACGTCACAAAACGAATCCAATAAAAATTGTCTCATCAAAAACGGAGTTCAAAAACGTAAATACGTAATCCTAAGGTTTCCGGTTTAGTCGTAAAGGACGCTAAGTTATGCACGTAAGCCCAAATTTAAATCCGTAAATTGTGAGTTCATCAACCAACACAAAAATAAGTTTCAAAATATTATACGATATAAAATTTTTGGCATCCGTCGGTATCGCGATCACTAGTAGTCCTCGTTGCTCGTCAAAATATTAAAATATAATATTTAATATCGGTTTCAACTTAAACCGTTAAACATAATAATATTTAACGTTATAAAATACTTCCAAATAATTGAAAATAGAATTAAATTATGACCTTATTTTTACGGGTTTTACAGTCTCCGTGTGATTAAAACAAATATCTTTTGAGAGATATCTGAGTTAGCTGGGATGGGTTGTACATTGCATCACTGGGTCCATGATGTCTATCTTCAATATCAAGAATCATTAAAAATGATCTCAATAGCATATGTATTGACCCGGTTTCTGCCTAAAGTTGTAAGGAGGGCTTATTTCTTTACACCCTTTATCTTTACAATTCTTTTTCATTCTTCAACCCCTTCAATGCTTACCAATACGTCATAATTAGCACGTTGTTGTGATTGTTCCAGTGCTAACTTAAGTACTTGGTCGGCATTCAGCTACGTTCACAATCTTTCTCCATCTTTCCTAAGGACTACTATTTCTAGCTATGGAATGTCCTTGGGAAGATTCCACCGGTTCTAGAGGAATCATTGGACTTTAACCTATCCTACCATCCTTATGTCACCACAATCTTCATCGTCGTGAAATAAATGGGTTGCGGGTAAGTATAAATCACCATGAAATCCATTTTGAAGTGCAAATCCATTTTGCTCCCCCTTAACATATGCCACGATATCCGAAAACATTTCGCACATGTCGGGATGAGCTAGCACGTTAAGTGAAACCATTTGTGATTAATCATTTCTCATATTAAATCACATTTTCTCCCCATATTAAAAACATTAACCCAATCGATGTTTTTAATATCAATTGATTTAATAGCATTTTAAGAAAATTTGGGAAGAAAAAATGCAAATTCAATTATCTTCATGAATTACAAAAGCTCCCCCTCAAATTAATGAGGGTGTGCTGAAATGTAAATTAAATACCTTTTAAACACAAGTGTAAGGTATTTATCACGTGCAAAGATCATATATGATAATGAATTCACAAGATTAGCAATTTACGAGGTAGGACCTGAATGATGGAGAACAGCATATGAAAGATTCACATGGTTCTTGTTCACGAATGTTGGTCACCTCGTCACGTCTGAAGTTATCTCTTAACTCCATGTGATTGATATCGTTGTCTTGACACCAACATGTGAACTTGGCACTTTCGGCGTCAAAGATTCTAAATGCTGGACAATTGCTCCCCCTCAATTGTTGACCCGTGTTCTATTGAAAGAGCTGTAGTCGCCGTTTGAGTAGTCGCATCGTCGAGTATGTAGATATCAATAGTAAATTGCTACGGTTGGTGGAGATGATAACTTCATAAAAACAATATTTCTCTTGTTTTAACAAATAAATTCACTGAATCGTACATAAATTCGTGTTAGATTGTGTTATAACGTAAACACAATCCCTTACATGGTTATAAAGTAAACCATGCCCGAGAAAATTAATTCCCGTTGTTGAGTCAAAGTTTTCCGGTGAAATGCTTGAATTGAGTATGAAAAGCGGGTTACTATCTGAAATAATAGCAAACCATATGGAGCATGTTTTAAATCTTTTAGACTTCTGCTCGAACTTTATTTACAACCCCGTGTCATTATTGAATGACATTTCTAGGTTCGTAAATATTATCGATTCCAGAAGACATGCTCTTTTTATCAAAACGTTTTTGAACACACAATTTTGAAAGATTTAGAAAAAACCTTTTGAGAAATTCTCGAAAAATTGTGTTCAAAGTTTTGAAAACCAATTACTTGAGCTTAAGATATTGAATATCTTACGAAACGAGCTCATGTCCGAGAAGTCGTAAACTTCCCGTTGTTAAGGATAAGTTTATCATTGGCGATAAACTTTCCTTTTAACTGAAGAACGAGTCCTAAGCTGACATTTACTTAGAAATCGTTTTCATGAGCTTGAAAATTTTGACTGTTTTAACGGAAAGCTCATGACCGAGAAAGGTTAATTTCTCGTTATGAGGAAAAGTTCTCTTATTTAAAAGATACACTTTCCTTTCTGAGCTTAAAACTTCGAATGTTTTAACACAAGCTCATGACCGAGAAAGGTGAATTTCTCGTTAAGAGGATAAGTTATCATAAAAGATAATCTTTCCTTTATTTTAAGTTTGAGTTACAGTCTGACATTTAACTGTAAGTCTGTAAGTACTCGTCTCTATGAAAATCCCTTGACAAATCACTTAAGGTACTTGTGATATAAATATCAAATGTTTTGTACCTTGAGTGTTTTTGTCATAAAAAACGCTCCCCTTAACATGTGCATGACACATATTAAGTTGGTTTGTACTTTAAGTCTTTTTAGCTTCAGGCACATATATTTACATGTCTCCTTAATCCTATTTTGTCCCCTTATTAAAATGTTAAACCTTGATATTTTGGATACCACTGGATTAACCGGTCTTGGGTTAAAAGAGGAAAATATGTTTGGCCATAAAACGTTTTAATGCTCCCCCTCAAATTAATGAGGGTTAAGTTGTGCGTTCGAGTATGGTTTATGAATGATTCTAAACTTCGTGAGAAATTCTTGAAAATTCATACTCTAGCACTACACCTTGCCACATAATCCTAATATATATACAGATACACATATTCACATTTTTACCAATTACGAGGCTTGATCCTAAAGATGAGAACATCATATGATAAAATCATGTGGTTCTTTTCAGTAACGGTAGATCTTCCCCATAATACCTTGATAGAAGTTGTCTTAGCTTCCCCCTAAACTAGTAATCGTTTTTTGAATAGATTCAGAACTTTTCTTTCAAGCCGCATCAAGCAGTCTTAATGAATAAAGCCCATATATCTAAGGCCCACAGTTGATCATTTCAATAATTTGATAAAGTGACACCACAATCAATTATGTTTCGGGTGATCGAATTTGTCTATTAAGGATAGTGACGATGTGAATTGTAACCCCAAATTCAACTAAGTCTTCGACGTTACAATTTCTCCCTTTAAGTAGAAGAAATGAGAACACTTAATTCAGGTAAGTCCCAAGTGAGCATATTCCAATCGCCCATCTTATGAAATCACCATACTTATCAACCTTATGTGCACCTTTAATTTGTAAACTAATTCTACTCATTTATAAGGAATAAGCTTAGTGATTAACCGTTGAGGAAGTCTTTCTAAGATCAGTAACTAATCACCTCAAGCTTTTAGTTAATTATTCTCCCAATAATTCCCCTTTGGAACCCAAATAATGCATACTAAATAATTACGATATGTATCTTCCACCAAGAGGTTGAAATATTGCAACCGAAATTAGCCAAACTATTACCAATCAAAAGAAGCTAACCACAAGAGAGAACTCACTAGACCGGTTGTGGAATATATCTACTCCTTCCCCTTTGCTGGTTTCGATACCCCAGAATAGCAACACCTTGTATGCATATATACCGGAGGTTGTGGTCGAATAATTAATAGGCTCAAATTTTGACAATTGCTCCCCCTCAATTGTTGACCCTTTCTCTAAAGAGCTGTAGTCATTACTTGATTGGAGATCTTGTCGTGTATGTAGGCACCGATTTATATAGAGATCTTGTCGTGTATGTAGGCACCGATTTTTTGAGAAGACACCTTCTAAAAATAAGATTTCTCTTATTTTTACAAATAAATGCACTGAAGCGTACAAAAATATGTGTTAAACCAAGTTATAAAGTAAACTTGATCCTTACATGGTTTTAAAGTAAACCATGCCCGAGAAAATTAATTCCTATTGTTGAGCCAACGTTTTCCGAAGAAATGCATGACTTTAATATAATATGAACTCTATTTATGTTGTCGTGTCAATATTAATCGACATTTCTAAGACCGTAATATTATCGTACTAAAAGACATGCCTTTTTGAAAATGAAAAATATATTTGGGTTTTCTTGATTTTTTTATTCTTAAGGATTTTTTTTGTGTATATTTTTACGGTTTTGTAGGTTTTATATTTTTGTATTTTTCTTTTTGGTTTAAATATATACAATATATACATGATCACAAAAGGATACTCGAGAATAGTTTACCACCACTATTCTGCAGCGTCATCTACCAACTCCTTAAGAGTCTCAAGAGAGAATGATTTCATGCCTAGCTTGTCGGTCAAAAACTAGATTCGAGCTCGATCTAGATCCTTAGTGAAAAGATCCTTTAAGGTACCGAAAGATCCTTTTCACAACATGTAAGTTCTTTTCGGTAGGCCGAGCCTGATACCGGGCACACATACATATAGAAAATTGTAAATCAGGTTTGCTTGCAGTAAGATAGAGAAGGGTACCGATCATTCCACGGTAAAGTTTAGGATCAATAACAATCGCATATCTATCCTCATCTAACTTAGATCTCTCCACCATTGGAGTATCCACGGTGTCGCGAGATTCATAGTGGTATTTTTCCAACGATTCAAGAGCGTATTTGGATTGATTAATAAAGATGTCTCTGGGATTTTGAGAAAATTGCAACCCTAAGAAAAATGAAAATTTCCCATCATTGACATCTTAAAACGTGTAGACATGAAATGATAGCGCATGTCAATATGCTTCGACCGATAGTGTTGAACATTGTTGCAACAAAAGGCAATGACACTTTTGTTGTCGCAGTACGTCGATATTTTTTTTGAATCCAAGATCGTAGTTGGTAAATTGTGACCTCATCCAACGGATTTGAGCACAACAACCAGACATGGCTATGTATTCTGCCTTCGTACTTGGTAACACAACGCTTTTCTTATATTTTGATGCGCAACTTATCAAACGATCTCGAAGTAGTTGCAAACTTCTAGAAGTGCTACGTCATGTATCTTGACACTCGGCATGATCGGCATCTACAAATGATGTTAATATAAGAGAGGAGTCTTTCGGATACCATAGTCTCCGGTTAATGGTTCCTTTAATGTGCCGAAACATCCTTTTCACAACATGTAAGTGCTTTTCGGTAGGACGAGCCTGATACCGGGCACACATGCATATAGAAAATTGTAAATCAGGCCTACTAGCCGTGAGATAGAGAAGGGTACCGATCATTCCACGGTAAAGTTTAGGATCGATAGAAATCTCATATCTATCCTCATGTAACTTAGATCTCTCCGCCACTGGAGTATCCACGGTGTCGCGAGATTCAAAGTGGTATATTTTCAGCGATTTAAGAGCATATTTGGATTGATTAATAAATATGCCTCTGGGATTTTGAGAAATTTGTAACCCTAAGAAAAATGAAAATTTTCCCATCATTGACATATTAAAACATGTAGACATGATTTTCTTAAAATGGTCGGATAATTTTTCGATCGTGTCAGCAAATATTATATCGTCAACATAAATTTGTACTAGTATCATGTCGGTTCCGTCCTTGAGAATGAACAATGTCGGATCCACTTTGCCTTTGGAGAAGCCCTCCAAGATGAGGTATGATGAAAGGATATCGTACCACGCGCGTGGAGCTTGTTTCAACCCATAAAGAGCCTTATTTAGCTTGTACACATGATTTGGATACTCCGAGTTCATAAATCCATTCGGATGGCTTACATATACTTCCTCTCTTAATTAACCATTTAGAAATGTCGTCTTAACATCTATTTGATATACGATCATATTCATGTGAGGAGCATAAGCAAGGAATAGTCTAATCGCTTTCAATCTTGCAACTAGGGAAAAGGATTCCTTAAAGTCGATATCCAATGCTTGTTTATAACCACGAGTAACGAATCTTGCTTTGTTCTTTAATATGCCACTAATAAGTGTTAAAACACTAATCCTTTTACCACTTAAAACAAATAATAACGAGACCAAAACGTGTGTTTATTGTCGTAAAAGTCGGAATTACGAGTGGTTTGTGTTTTTGTTGTGTTTTAGGACCAAAAGATGAAAAAGGAAGAAAACACGGGCTTTCACGGGCTTTTATCGAAGAAAAAGACGAAGTCAAAAGATCAAGAGTGCAAAAAGAACGAAAGTCAAAGGCCTATTCTGAAGATTTATCGAAGAAAAAGACAAAAGACAAAAGTTTAACTAAGTTGAAGAACCAAATATAATAAAAGAATTAATTAAGAAGATGAGAAGACAAAGAGAAAGAAGGAAGCAACAGCACCACCTACAACCCCTCCACTATAAATAGACTTTTTCCTTCATTTTGTATTAGTTAGTTTTTATTAGTTTTTCATTAAGGTAATTAGTAGTAGGTGTAATTAACTTTCTCTCTCTAGATTTCTTTCAAGCTTTTCATCTTTTCATCTTAATCTTTCAATTGTTGGATCTTTAATTTTAATCTTTAATTAAAACTTTTCAATTAATCTCATTCTTCCTTTCTTGTTTTTAATTGTGTGTTGATTTGGTTAATCATCATGTAGCTTATTTGATCTTATTGCTTATTTGATTGAAGTGCTTATCTCATGTTTTTATTATTTTTATGTGGTTGATTTTTATAGCTTATTGTGCTTATTGCTTATTTTGTGATTTGTTTATTTTTATTAAGTTGGTTTTATAGTTTTAGTTATTAATTTAGATCTTGTTGATTTGGTTTATTTGGTGTTTGTTAGATTTTAATTTGTGTTTAGTTTGGTTTATTTTCTAAATTAATTTTGCTTATTTTGGTGTTCCTGTTTTTTTGGATCTACTGTTGCGTATTGTCAAATTCGGATAAGGGTTTATTTGTCCGAAGATCATCATTTTTTGTTTATCCGAAAATAGCTTTAGTAAAATTTATCCGAAAAAATCTTGTATGAAATTTATCCGAAAATTATGTTTTAGTTAATTTTATCCGAAAATACTTTTCTGAACTTTATCCGAAGATAGCATTTTTTCCGAAAATTTATTTCTTCAATTTATCCGAAATTTATGCTTTATCCGAAAATCCTTTAGTCCCATTTATCCGAATATTTTTTAGTGGCTTTCTCCGAAAATAATTTTTATTCCGAAAATTGTATTACATAGATTTTATCTGAAAATGTTAGTTTAAGTTTATCCGAAGATTTTGAGTTGCAATTTAACCGAAAATATTTTTTTTGGGAAAATTATCCGAAAACATTTTTTGGGGAGATTTATCCGAATATGACAAATTGTCCAATTTATCCGAAAATGGACATAAAGTCCAAATTATCCGAAAATGCCAATGATAACATTTTATCTAAAGAATGGGAATTGCCTGCATTTCATTTTTCCATCCTTTTTTAGTCCACTTGTTTTCCAACATGTTCCCCCATTTCCAACATGTATTAATTTAGTTTGAAAGTCGATTTAGTTTTATCCGAAATTAGTTTTTATTTTTATTCCGAAAGTCATATATTTTTAGTTTTATTTTTCCGCAAATTTTAGTTTTAGTAGTTTATCCAAAAGTTTTAGTTTTAATTTTTTTATTAAGTGCCCGTTTTAATATTTGTCTCGTTTATTGTTTGTCATTTGTCTTAGTTTATTTTTTAATACTTATTGTCTTATTTACTTTTTAATTAGAAATAGATAACCCAAATTTATTTTATCCACAAAAAACGACCGAGTCACACTTTAAACCAGAGATCAATTCGATTAGACATAATAAGAACATTTATTTTACATCAAAATTCAGTTTAATCTTGTAGACCCACAACAAAGTAAGAACTTGTACGTTGTTAGGTAGAGGAACTAATTCCCATACTTCGAGTGTTTGAAATTCATTGAGTTCCTCTTTCATGGCCTCGATCCAACACGATTGTGTCATAGCGGCTTGCCATATTTTAGGTTCAACTTCAGAGAGAAAGGAATTAAATTAGCAAAATAAAGCATTTTCGTGTAATTGGTGACGGGTAGAAACTGGTCCTTCAATAGCACCAATGATGTTTCTGATTGGGTGATCCTTTTTCCACTTGGTGTTACGTGTTTCAATCCATGGTCTAGAGTAAAAAGTTGTAGGAGCTTCCTCTTATGTGGATGTCCCGTTAGTGTTCTCGGTAATTGGCACACCAAAGAATGGAAACTCATGTATATGATCAAATTCCAAGTCGTGATCATTGTTATCCTATTCAACATCATTAGGAACGAGCGGGGGTGAAGATTTGGGTATTGTTTGTGAATTACAGGGGGTTCGTGCATCCAGTTCATTAGTGATCGTAGATGCATCGGATGGATCTCCATTGTCTTGAGCAACAACTTCGGGAATCAGAGCCATTACTGCAGGTGCTAGAGCATCATCACTTGGGGGGTAAAAAAATTCATCAAACACTAGTTGAAAAAAATCATCCCACTCGGGCCTTGTAGGTGGTGTAAATGATGGAGAAATAGGATTGTTGGGAGCCATTCCGGAACTAATACTACCCCGGGTCCCATTTCATGAAGCGCGGATTCAGAGTTGCGTTGCTTAGAAGCTATCGCTGTCAGCTCATCAAAATCGACATCCATAGTTTCTATAATCTAACCAAGATGACGGTTGTAAATTCGGTATGCTTTCTTTGCGGGTGAATAACCAATGAAAATTGCAATATCATCTTTCGGTTGATGTTTTCCCAAGTTTTCACTATTGATGGTCGGATAACATAATGCACCGAACACATGTAGAAATGATAAGTCGGGTTTTAGTTCATGAAGAAGCTCATAAGGTGTTTGTCCATGGTGCTGACGAACGATAGAGATGTTTTAGGTATAAAATCCGGTTACCACTACTTCTACCTAAAAAATAATGGAGCATTCGCGTAAATTAACATAGTCCTAGCAGCTTCCATTAGAGTAAGATTACGCCTTTCAACGACACTGTTCTGTTGTGGAGTGTGAGCAATAGATGTTTCATGTGAAATGTCGACTTCTTCATAATAATTACGCAGAGTCTGATTAACCAATTCGGTTCTATTATCGGTACGAATACGGAGGATAGTAGCATTTAGACGCTCTTGAATCATTTTGAGAAACTTGATAATGAAGCCAGATGCCTCATACTTGGTGCGTAAAAATTTTACCCATGTAAACCTTGAAAAATCATCCACAATAACGAGAATGTATTTTATACCACTCACACTTTCAGTACGCATTGGCCCGCAATGATCCATGTGCAAAAGATACATTTTTTCTTGGTTGGTGTCTTCAGATTTGGGTTTATATGATTTCTTGGTGCGTTTACCCATAGAACATGCAGAACATAGATGATCTTTGTTAAACTTAAGTTTTGGAAGACCACGAACTAGTTCATTTTTAACCAAGTGATTAATAGCATCAATGTTAAGATGAGATACATGTAGATGCCACAACCATGACTTAGTCATAGATGCTTTGGAGAGAAGACACACGGGAGAAGCGGCTATCATATCTTGAAGAGATTATCCCCTTGAGAACCTTTTAACAAATCTTTTCCTTCCAAGTTATGGATGAAACAAGTGTGTTGTTGAAAAGCAACCTTAAGGTTTGAATCACAAAATTGTCCCATGGAGAATTAATTATGAGCAAGTCCTTCCACATAATACACGCGAGAACCGTGACATTCCTAATTTGATATTCACCGTAACCCATAATCTTTGCAATATGGTCGTTACCAAGTTTAACTGTTCCTAGAAACTTGCTGACGAAGTTTTTGAGCATCGAGAGATCTCTGGTTATATGATTGGAGCAACCGAAGTCCAAATACCAGAGGATGATGTGGACCACTGATTGTGGTAAACTTACACCTTTTAGGAAAAAGGCGTAAAAGCGGTAAGTATTAAGTGAACTGATTTAGGAAAATCAATCACTAATGACCCAAAGTATAAAATTCGTTTCCCAAGGAGGACTATTTTGTGTGTTAAAACTTGTTTCTTTTGGATTAATATTGATTATTAAGAAAAGGGAAGAAAAGAAAATGATGGATATGATAAAATTAAACTACGACGTAAAAACTTAAAACCGTAAAAAGAGGCAAAAATAAAACTTACTCTAAAAATTCCCAAAAAATTACTAAAAATCCCTAAAAATACAAATAAGGTTTATAAATAATCAAAACTTCTTGAAACTTTTTAACTTAATTAATATTTAATTTTTAAATGCTAATTAAAGCCCTAAAAATCAAATAAATTAACAAAAAGCCCAAACAAAGATTTTGAACTTATAAACCTCAAAATTATTTTACTAAAGCTAAAAAGTATTTTTCTAAAATTTTAAACCTATTAAAACTGATTAAAAACAATTTTAAACAAAATAAAATATTAAAATAATATTAAAAATCCAAAATTTATAAAAAATTCTAAAAACTTGCAAACTAACTTATATTAACCTAAATAAAACAGAAATGAACTTAGAATTACCAAAATACCTCTATTGATCACCAAATGGGCTATAATTAAAAACAGTCCAAAAGTAATGGGCTTTTTGGCCGTAAAACCAAAAAGTCAACCAAATAAGGTAGAATAGCATAGTCTGACTCAAAATTCATTTTTAAACACAAAAGTATAAAGTCCCAAAAGATAAAAGTGATCTCATAACAGCTTAAATGTCAATAAGCTTATCTTATTGGGCCATTGAGCCTATTAAGCAATAAACTGATGCCATAAGCTCTGCTTAAACACACAACTTTCTTATGGATATTTAAGCTAATCTGCAAAAAGAAATTCTTAAAAAGACCAAGGAATAAGCTCAAAACATGAAAATAACTTTTTCACTAAAAGACAAAATAGTCGACTTAGAGTTCTAGGGGGTTCAAAAGCTGATTCTTTTTGAAAAAGCTCACAAATAGCTTAACTAAGAATAATCAACAATAAAATTCCCAAAAAGCCAAGTGGAATAAGCTGTATGAACCAATACGCAATTATGAAAATACCAAAAGCTAATTTTTTAATGAAAAGCTTAAATGAAGAGCTACAAAGCTCCAGTTCTACTAATAAGCTATAATAATGGATGAAAATTACAAAAAAAAAGTTGGTGTAAGTCCTAATAAGCTGGAAATAAGCAATAAGCACTTGATGACTAGCCAGTGGGAAAATTGGATGACAGCAGTGGGAAAAACCCTCGCCACTGCTTGTTACAGTGACTACAAAGAGCTTATATCTTGCTCAAAACTTGATGATATTCCAAAACCAAAAGCACTCCCACAACCAGTGAGATGTGGGGAACAAGTTTTAACACTAAAAATACGAGGTTGATAAGATGGATTAAGACATAATGAATTAGGCCTTATAATAAGCTTAATGCTTTTTTCAACAATAATCAAAACCTGATTTTATGCTTAAATCTTGTTAAGGGAATGATTATGAGCTTCTTTTGTGCTCTTGTGGAGGAATTCTCAAGGATGAGACCAATGAGCAAGTCTAGACAGTTGTCTAACTTTCTTAGGTTTTGGGACAAAATTGATAATCAAACGCAACCTAAAATCCAAGTGGTCACTTTGCAAATGCAAATGACCACTTCAGTGACTTTGAATAAGCTATAAGTTACTCAATAAGCTACCAAATTGCAAGACCAAGTAATGCAGAGATGCACACCAACCAGGACTACAAGCATACCAAGTTTTAGACCTTGAATCCAAGTAACAAAGATTTAATCCCTTTTGATGTGTTTGACCAAATCCAAAACACTTAGAACTTGTTTTATGCCAACTTGCAAAATACTTATCCAGCTTTTGTGAAACTTAACCAATGACCAATACTTGTTTAAAAACACTTGTTAAACAAATTCCAACCCTAAGAACCAAGATCATAAGGCTACAAGTCCTTTTGATCCCAAATTTCCCAAACAGTGTTTCAAAACCACTTTTCAAATGACCTTTGTATTTTTGCACACAACCAATGGATTTTATGCTTCTAATACCTTACCTAAATACTATATGACAGATTCAAACCAAAAACTAAACACCACAAACATAAGATCACAAAATCACATAGCAACTTGCATATGACAGATTTTTGACCAGAAAGTAAAAAGAGAAAAGGAAGATGGGGTGAACCTCTTTCCCTTTGCTTCCTAGGGAGAGTCAGCAATTCTCCTTGGACCTTGTTCAACAACTAGAACGAGACCAAGGTTCTTGAACAAAGGGTGAACACAAGGGCTCTTGTTGATGGTTTAACAGTTGAACCAAGAGCCTTGTATCTTCAACACAAAGCAACTAAAAATCCAACCAAAGGTTAAAAACCCTTAACAACCTTGTTGTGAACAAGCTTGTAAGAGCTTATAGCTTTTGGTATGGGGTTAGTACAAGTAAAATAGCAAAACAGTAAGCCTTTTGAAAACTTTTTCAAAACTTCAAAACTCAACCAAATCAAAACTTATTGCAACCAAACTTTGAAAACAAGTAAACAAGATGATGGACACAAGATTCAGCTTCTATTATACCAACTTCAATGAAATAAAAAGGAATTATTATTGCCAATGCAAAATACCAAACTTTTATTTCACTTGAAAGGAATTATAAAGTACAAAAATAAAAATTGGAACAAAGGCCTCACCACAGGTTGGGGGTCCTTATATAATACTAATGAGATGAAACTAGAAGGTAAAAACTAGAAACCCTAGCTGGATTCCCATGATCATCTATATTTTAAATGTAGTTTCTCTTGGTAGGTCTGGGCAGTGATTCGAGGACTGGCGGATATGGATACTATTCATCCTATCTTAGAAGAGATTGTTACATGGCTTACAACGAGAGCCATGAAACGGAAGGTAATAAATGTTTTGGGTCGTTTGCTTTTTGCTGCATCTATGTATTTCATTTGGAATGAGCGTAACAATCGGTTTTCAAGAATGTGCGACGCAAGCCAACTGATCTTAGAGACTTGATAATAATGATGGTTCGTCTGAAACTTATTACATTTTGGTTTAAAGACTCTGATAATGTTAGACGTGTTCTTGCCCGTTGGAAGATGACGAGTGGTTTTCGAATCTATGGAAATTATCTGTGATAGAAGTTTGTTCTTAGGCTGATTATTTTTTTTATCTCTTGTGGTGTGTCACAATTGATAGGGTAGTTCAAGCTTGCTTGAGGTTAATATGGCATTTTGCCATATTCCATTGTACCTAAATTTTTCATGTGATTAATATATTTACCGGGGTAAACCTTTACCTAAAAAACGAATTCATAGAAATGCCCTTGATGTCTTCTAGATGCTTTTGGTGTATTTGAGCTATCCAAATGTGATCTAAACCCTTTATCTTGAACGTAGGGAGCAAGTAGTTGCTTTGGGACATTGATTTGTCCATGTAGGATTACTCAGGGGCTAAGACGTGTTTTTATTGGTGGAAAGGAAGATGGGATGTGGTCCATGGTGATGAGGTTAACATTTTGTATGTGTGGAATGAAGCGTGGGAGTGTCAATTACATGTGTGAAGTCTTAATTGGAATTTACCCTTTGGTGAGTGAACGTAATTTCTGGGTGGGGAAGGTGGGTAAATAGTTGAGTTTGATCTGAAATTAGGGGAAGGGAGGTGTTTGGCGCGTATTTCTTTGTTTGAATGTTGGAAGTATGCAAAAACACCCCCTAGACTTTGGCATAATGTGTTTAATAAGTTTTCCAGCCATTAAACTTGATTCACTTGTTATTAAACTTTCACTTTCCATACTTTTGCCACAAATACTTTTCTAAAGTATTTTCAAGTGTATATTTTGTAATTTCTTGATTCTTGAAGGGCTAAACTTGGTATATCTTGAATCTTGAATGTGCTTTCTTGTATGATTGACATTAAGGAGGACTAAAAGTGAAAAGTCCATATATTTGAGGGACTAAAGTTGCCAAGTCTTCAAACTTGAAGATCCTTTTTGTAATTTTGACAAACTTTTGGGACAAAACTTGTAATTATGAGTTTTACAAGGGTAAAAAGTGTCATTTCTTCAATGTTGAAGGACCTTTCTTGTACATCTTCAAATTTTTAAGGACTTTTCTTTGGAAATTCATAACTTTGGCCCGGTTCATTGTGCGGCTTCGTTTCTCGTGTTCGGTTTTGCTTGTTTCTTGTGATCTTTTGTCTTTTTCACGATATTCGTACCTAAAACAAACAAATAACAAACACAAGTATATTTCACGGTATTTTACGATATTTTTTAGCATTTAAAGCCCAAAAAGAACGATGAGACCATGCATATTTGCAGTCTCATCACTCCCCATACTAAACCATTGCCGTGTCCTCATGCAATGCTAGGATAAAGTATCTAAGCATCTCCAAAATTCACTTTTATTTTCCTTTATTGAAACGTGAACTCACTAAACTACTACTAAGGTGTTGAAGACATTATGTATTATTTTCATCACAAGAGTGTGACTTTTAGGGTCAAAGAATAAAAACAAAGGAATGTTTAATAGAGTAAAATTCGTCATTCTAGATTGTCATACATTCCATGCTAAGTGCAAGAACGATATCATTGTTGGTACAAGTTACGATGCAAACACTACTTGTGCATTCAAATTGTGTAATTCTTTTTCTCCCTGCAATCCTACCTATTAAGAAATGAAAAATGTATCTAGAATTTTTTAAACTATTTTTGTCATGGATCACAAGGATTCATATTGACATATATTGATATTTTATTAAGTCGAAAATAAATTTAACACGGTTTATTTAATAAGTAGCTAGAGGACACGATCTTTAAAAACATTTCTTATAATAATAAAAAGTCCATTTCTCCACATAACTTTGATCGCGACGTGGGACCATTCCCGAACCGGTATTTGGCATGTGTTTCGCACTTCATCTTGAGAGACGATTTTCGTTATGGTCTTCTCTTCATTTATAGCATACATCTTTCTTCTTGATATGACATGATTCAAGATGCTTCATATTTGACCACGACTTTATTCACTTGTCTTTTTCCTTATTTTAGGACTTCGATTGTGCAACGATCCGCCTCCTTTTTGGACTTGGATTCATAAATTCTTCCTCATGTCTTGTAAGGGCCTTTTTGGATTCATAGACTTGTCCGCAACCTTATTGGATTATTTGCTTTTCGTCGTGTGTCTTCATCCTTTATTTTGGATTCAGATTCGTGAACTTCACATCTTTTTGGATTTAGCAACAAAAGGTAATCCTCATGCCTTGTAAGGGCCTTTTTTGATTCGCCAGTCTTTGCATCCTGTTTTGATAAGTTATGTTTTGAAAATGTACTTTATGTAATCATAATTAACTTTCAAACGATCTTGTTCTAGAAGCTAAATACCTTATAGACCGTATGTCCTTTATTTATTGCAATTTATTAATCCTAATGAATTGATCTTATGGGAGAAAAGCCACAAAAAGAACATTTTCATGTTCTACGTTTAGCATGATCACTTGTCTAACTCTATCACTTCTCGTTCTTCACTATATAAAGACCTCTAATTAAAGAGACTCGTGAATACTTAGCCATGCAAGTCATAATTAGGCTAAATTTGGATTAGCCTCATTAAGAGTAAATTAAATCGAAGTTTTGGGTTTTCAAGCTACTATAGGATCTTGCAATTTCTTAGACTTAGATAAGTTTAGAATTTGCGTTTAAAGTTCCCTTGATAGATGACTTTCTAGGATCATTTATGGGAACTTGCGAAAAGTTCTTGTTCTTAATCCCTTTCGAATTAAGACTTTCACGTTTTAAATTTAACTATATAAAAGTCTAGAAAAACTTGTTTCAAGCAGGTTAAGTAATGTAAAGGGCTCCAAATGCAGATAAAGTCAAAAATTAACTCTTATTCTACCCAACAGAAAATATACATTCGTGTCTTAAAAACACTTATAAAAACTTAAGAAAAAAATTAAAATTTGGCCATTTTTATCCTTTTTTTAAATAAAACAAAATGATAAATTTTGGAGAGCGTAAAGACGTAGGCAAGGAAAGTATCTATTCACCCCCCCCCCCCTCCCCCATACTAAAAGTAAACATTATCCTCAATGTTTCGAGTCTAAGGGTGGAACACCCCATACTAGAGACGAAGGCGAATGCTTAATATCTAATATGGAAAGGATAAGCAACAATAAATCTAAAGTCGTTTATGAATTATGCAAAAAGACTATTGTTAGAATAATAAAGGATATGTCGTGGATTCGTGAAAAACTACTCAATGCAAACGACCGAAGCTCGAGTGGAACGAACACGATAGGCTTCAAACGTGATGATGTTGATCTAGATAACACATTCACAAACAACCACGAGACAACGAGTTGGAAGAGTACAAATCCCCTCACATTAACTTCATTAGAAAGCGATAATATGTACATGGATAAGCATGGGATCTCCCACGAAGCACCTCGTTTTTTATTACCGAGTCATGAGCTCGACTCGATCCCCTCAATGCTAATTATCATTGAGAAAGGTAACTTGGTCGAGGTCCTCCTAAGAAGGGACGTCCCCACCGAAGTAGTTCTTAAGCCTATGTCCATTCACTTTGAAATTAGGACCATCATTTTGAGCTAGCTCAATGGTCCCATATGGAAAAACTTGTGTGACGGTGAATGGACCCGACCAATGGGATTTCAACTTTCCAGAAAATATCTTCAAACGAGAGTTAAAAGGTAACACATGATCACCAATGTTAAAAACCCGGTTTTTAATCTTTGAATCATAAAACTTTTTAGTATTTTCCTTAGAAATCAATGAATTTCCATAAGCATTATCACGTAATTCATCCAATTCATTAAGTTTTATTTTCCGGTGATCTCCCGCGGCCTTCAAGTCAAAATTTGAATGTTTAAGGGCCCAATATGCCTTATGTTCTATTTCAGTTGGCAAATGGCAACTCCTTCCATATACAAACTGTTGTCCCTTATTTTTGTGATGATTAAGCAATGAATAAAGAAAGAAAATAGATGAAGAAGAGATGAATTCCTAGAGAGAGAAAGTAGTAAGAGAAAGTAGAGAGGAGATGATTAACTTGGTGAGATTAGATTAGAGAAAAGAAGTTGTTACAAATGACCATCCACCCTCCTAACATGCTAGGAGGGTAGTATATATAGTCCACCCACATGCGGGCTTTAATGGACTATATATTGGGCCGGGCTTGTCTTTTGGACTTTAATTAGTTTAAATCCAAGCCCGTGAATCACGACTAAATAACTACTTATTACAACGTTCTAATAAATATTACAATAGAAACCTATGACCGAACATTCTTGTTTGACTCAATATTTTGAGGCTAACAATCTCCCCCAATGTGAGGTCATTCCTCTTTGATATTTGGATTCCAATGGAGATTTATAAATTTCGTCATAAATGAGTCTTGAATGTGTAACAGTAGTTTTGTTCCTTCATGCTGTGATCTTTGAGCCTTTGTCGTTGCCTTTCGACTTTGTCTTTAAGTCTTGAGATCTTCAAATCATTCTTGACTTGTCTTTTCCATCTTGTGATCTTGTATCTTTATCCACATGCTCACACTATCAATTGTTGGATAAGTCTTTGGGCATGAATATGTGGTTGTGAATCTTTGACTTTGCTGCGTACACCGTGACGCCACCTTCTTGATACAAAACATAGACACGGATTGAATGGCTTTGACATTCTTCCTAAATCGGTAGCGTTTTACCTCCGGTCGGTGAAGACCGTTATACGATATTAAATACCGTACCTGTGATTAGGTAGATTCAATTAAGAATCTCCTTGACAGGGTTTCGCGGCAGTACTAGCCGTTCTCTTTACTCGACCGTCTCAAAGCAAGACTGTGAACATAAAGAGTGAATCAATTGGATAAATATCCGCTTGATTAAAGTCGTCAATTCAAATTCCTGGAACAAGTTTGATTCATTAAGAATCTTACCATTGTTGCTTTCCATTTGACACAAGTTTGATTCATAAGAATCTCACAAGTCACCTACTATAGCGCTGTTTGATGTTGACGCTAGAAGGATTTCCATTTGTCACTGTGAGTATTAATGAATATCACTCTGAATGTTCTGGCAAGACCATAAAGATATTGCGTAGAAACCTGAAACGAGTTTGAATCAATTCAGAATCAAACCACTGTTGCTTTTCAGTTTTACATATGTTCAATTCATAAAGAATCTTGCATATGACCTACCGCAGTGCTGTTTGATGTTAACACTGGAAGGATTTCCACTCATCATTGTGAATACTAAGTAGTATCACTCTGAGTGTTCTAGCAATATCGCAAGGATATAGCGTAGGACTCTCTTGATCTTCATCCGTGTGTCCTAACGAGATTTGATTGATCTCTTGGCTCTAGACTCGATTTGTGCACTTTTAGTGGTCGGAGGCTGGAGCAGATGCCACCTATTCAATATCAACTATCTCGGAGTGAGAAAGTCAATAGAAGTCGTGTTGATCTCTGTGACAATAAAACAAATTTCTTTTGAGAGAAGCCTGAGTAGCTAGGAAAGGGTTGTGCTTCACATCACTGGGTCCATGATGAGTTTGTCTTCATGATGAGTTGACCCGGTTTCTGCCTAAGTTGTATGGAGGGCTTCTTTCTTTACACCCTTTATCCTTACATTTCTTTTTCATTCTTCAACCCCTTCAATGCTTACCAAGACATCATTAATAGCACCTTGTTGTGATTGTTCCAGTGCTATCATCAGTACTTAGTCGGCATTCAGCTACGTTCACATGCTACTCCATCTTTCCTAAGGACTTCTAATAATCTATTGGATTGTCCCTGGGAAGATCCCTCCGGTTCTGGTTGGATCATAGGACTTAAACCTAACCACCCTTTTGACACCAATAACGTCGTGAATTAAAGATGTTGTGGGTATTTGATCGTAACCATGAAAACCACTTTAAATTCTAACAAAGTGTTTGAAAAACATTTAACACCTTGCTAGTTTTGTCGTTTTAGAAATGCTCCCCCTTCACATGTGCATCGATAATCGAAAGTGTTTCGCACATGTAGGTAAGAGTTAAAGTGCTTGAGTCTTATATTAGATCACATTTTAATCACATTTTCTCCCCCTATCTCTAATATATAAAATCTTTTGATATTAGAGATACCAAATTTGATTAAAATATATTTTGAAAAATAGTCTTGAAAATCTTCGGGAGAAAGATGTGTTAATCTTTTGCATGAAGTTGAATTTCTCCCCCTCAAAAATTGATCCAATGGAATTGTCATTAAGAGGATTTGATCCACATTAAACTTTTGAGGATAGGAGTTGTTGAACACATAATTTTTTGAAAGATTTTGAATATCATTGAGAAATTCTTGAAAAAAATTGTGTTCAACGCTTTTTGAAAAATCAATTCTTTTTGACGAAAAGGTTTTTCTAAAGCATAAACTTGAGTTCATAGACTTTGAATGTCTTGACGAATCCACTCAAGTGTAAGAAGATTTAACTTCTTTTGCTAAGGGTAAGAGTACAAAAGCGTCCACTCCCCCTTGAATTTAGATCCGGGTTGCAATCTGAAAGTGATTACAAGCCATTGTGTTGAGCTCAAAACGTTGAATGTTTTGTGACAAGCTCAACCCGTGATAGATTGCTCTACCCGTTGTTTGGAAATATTGTCCAAAATAGACAATTTCCGTTTGAAAAGGTAGAAATGACATGTTTTGAAAAATATTTACAACTTTCATTCGAGCTTTATGTACACACCCGTGTTGTTGTTGAGCGACATTTCTAGGTACGTCCATATTATCGATACTGAAAGACATGTTGAGAAGAATATTTTTGGATTTTCAAAGATTTTTTAATTTTGTATTTTTCTTTTTCATTAATATTTACAGATAGATGTTTGATAGATGAATCAAGCAGGCTTCTTTGCAAGAACCTCCAGTTCTGCTGGAGTCAAACATCTCATACCAATTTGCCTAACTAGATACGCAAACCTCTCTTTCGAAAGAGCTTTTGTAAACAAGTCACCTAATTGGTAATCAGTTCCAACAAAGTATAATTCAACAATACCTCTTTCAACTTGTTCCTTAATGAAGTAATATCGGACATCAATGTGCTTCGTGCGGGAATGCTGAACCGGATTGCAGGAGATGGCTATGGCCGACTTTGAGTCACAATACATAGGTACTTTATCAAAATGGAAGCCATAATCCGTGAGTTGTGTTCTCATCCAAAGAACTTGAGCACAACACGCAGATAGAGACACATACTCCGCTTCGGCTGATGAAAGTGACGTGCAATCCTGCTTCTTGGAAGACCATCCCACAAGCTTATCTTGACCTAGAAATTGTGCACCACCAGAAGTACTTTTACGTGTATCAAGACACCCTGCATGATCAGAATTTGAATAGGCCGTTAGAAAGAAACCGGTTTCCCTCGGATACCAGAGTCCCATGTGAATGGTATTCTTGAGGTACCGAAAGATCCGTTTAACCTCCTTGAGGTGCTTTTCAGTGGGTCGTGCTTGATATCGTGAACAATAACATGTAGCATGATGAATATCAGGTCTGATTGCTGTCAAGTACATGAGGGACCCGATCATGGAACGATATCTCGTTTGATCAATGGGTAATCCCTCCAAATCAGCATCTAGGGATGTGGTTGATAATGGTGTCCAAACGGGGTAACATGATGTCATACCATGCTTTTTGATTATCTCTTGACAATACTTAGCTTGGTTAATAAAGATACCACTTGGGGATTGGTGAACTTGAATTCCTAGAAAGAATTTCAGTTCGCCCATCATAGACATTTCAAATCTGCTGTGCATTACTTTTTCAAACCATTTTGAAAGTTTTGGGTTTGTAGACCCGAAAATAATGTCATCAACATAAATTTGCACAAGCAAAATGTCATCCCCATATTTATAAGTGAACAAAGTTAAATCAATGGAACCTTTTGAGAAACCTTTGGAGATCAGAAATTTCGAGAGCTCGTCGTACCACGCCCTTGGAGCTTGCTTGAGTCCATATAATGCTTTGTGGAGACGATACACCTTGTCAGGATAATGAGGATTGACGAATCCTTCCGGCTGCGTGACATAAACTTCTTCCTTCAAAGGACCGTTAAGAAACGCCGTCTTTACGTCCATTTGATAAACGATGAATCCCTTATGTGCAGCATAAGCAAGGAAAATCCTGACCGCTTCCATTCGAGCTACTGGTGCAAATGATTCTTCAAAATCAATACCCTCTTTCTGTCCGTACCCTTTAGCCACTAGTCTAGATTTATTCTTGATGATCGTGTTCTCTTCATCCATCTTGTTTTTCCAGATCCATCGAAGATTTAATGCTTTTACATCGTATGGTCTGTCAACAAGTTCCCAGACTTTAAGTCTTTCAAATTGTTGAAGTTCATCCGTCATCGATTCAATCCAAGCATGACCAGCTAATGTTTCTTTGATGTTTTTCGGCTCAGCTGAACTCACGGCGAGTGCGAACATACAAACATCGGCATCGGTGTTAAGCTGTCGTCTTGTGCGAACGGGCTGTGAAGGGTTTCCAATGACATGAACCAAAGGATGATCTCGGGTCCAATGATGTGTTGAAGGATGTCGTTGATAGAAAGTATGCATATTTGACGGATCAACATGGCGAGTAGAAGACTCTCCAGTTTCGTGTACCGGTGTACCAAATGGGTTGATAAATTCGTCTTCGTCAGATAATGCATTGTCTGCTTGATTTGTGTTCTCTGGAGCAATGACAGTAGTTGTGGATGTTGTAGGATCGATTGTTGAAGTGATATTCTGAGGAGGTAAATCTGCAGCAACCTGTGTTGAAGTAGATGAGGTTGTATCCAGTTGTTGACGATGATCGGTATCATCAGTCTTATCATGAGTGTTAACGGAAGACTTCGATACAACTTGTTTCTCCCCCGTGAAATATTCATCATACATTGGTCCATATAACATTTCCAACTCTTCAATTGTCGTGTCGACTGTCATATCAGCTCTAGGAACATTTTCTGGAACCAGCGTTGAACTTGACGGTTCATTGCTGTGGTCTTTAGCTTCGAGTTCCGTGCGGTTGTGAACGGAAGTCGTTTGTCGTTGTGGATCGGGACTTAAACTGCTTTGTTCAAGTGCCATCTCTTGTAATTCATCAAATCGGATATGAATAGTCTCGACAATCAATTTTGTTCTCTTGTTGTATACTCTATATCCCTTTGACTGAGTTGCATATCCCACAAGAATACATGCATCACCTTTCTCTTTCATCTTATCCAAATTTTCACCATCTCGAATAATGTAGCAAGTACATCCAAAAACATGAAGGTGTTTGAGTGAAGGTTTTCGATCATGAATTATGTGATATGGTGTCTTTTCATGTCTTGGGATAATTAAGGAGCGGTTTTGTGTGTAGCATGCGGTTGACACGGCTTCGGCCCAAAAGTATAGTGGAAGTTTTAAAGCGGATAATAATGTTCGAGCAGCTTCAACCAAAGTACGGTTTCGTCTTTCAACAACGCCGTTTTGTTCGGGTGTTCGAGCAATAGATGTTTCATGTTCAATCCCTTCGGCTTCAAAATACTTTCTCAGATTTGAATTCAAAAATTCTGTACCTCTATCAGTACGAATCACTTTAACTTGAGCTTGAAGACCACGTTGTATCAATTTAAGGAAGTTGATGAGAACTTCAGGTGTTTCATCCTTGGACCTCAAGAAGTGAGTCCATGTGTACCTTGAGTAATCATCGACAATTACCAGAATATATTTCTTTCCATTGATACTCTGAACACGCATGGGACCACACAGATCCATGTGAAGAAGATCTAACCGTCCTTTAGAGCTTGGTGTGGTCTTTGTTTTGAAGCTACTTCGTTTAGCTTTACAAAGTTCACAAGAAGAACAAAGATGATCTTTGATGAATTTCAAGCTTGGAAGGCCTCTCACAATATCTTTCTTGGAAAGTAAGTTAATGGTATCAAAGTTGAGATGAGAAAGACGTTGATGCCATAACCATGCCTGAGTCGTTGAAGCTTTAGCCATGAAGCAAATTGGAGTTGATGAAGTTGTATCTTGAAGTGAAATTGTGTAAAGATCAGTACCCCGTGTACCGGTAAGTAATTCATTCCCATCATAATCACGAACAAAACATGTCTTCTTTCTGAAAGTAACTTCCAAATCCGCATCACAGAATTGACCAACCGAGAAAAGATTGTGATTGAGCCCTTCGACGTAGTATACCCTTTTAATCGTGATATTCCCCTGAACCAAATCTCCATATCCTAGGATCGGTGCAAATTGATCATTTCTGAATCGGACCTTACCCAGGAACTTCTCCACGAAGTTAATTAGAAGCTTGAGATTCCCCGTCATGTGCTTCGTGCATCCGGAGTCCAGTATGAAGAGAATTATTTGTATCACCTGCAGAAGCGTTAGAACACGATGGAGCATTTGCTAAATTGGATACCACAGTAGTTGTGATAGTAGAATCATTAGTGTCCTTATCAACATTTAAAGGCAAACTAACACTCGTTTTCACATTTTATGTCCTAACTTTAGGCATCCATTTATATCCGGGAGGACATTGATTAGCAAACCACCATTTCCAAGACTTACTGACAGACTCATATAATTCCTTAATTTTGCTTCTAGGATTCTTAGTGGTGGAGTTTGATGCATTACTTTTCTTAGTGGGGGTTGCACCAGAATGGTTCACTTTGCGTTTGGGTTTACTAGCTCTAATAGGCATTGCAACTTGCTTCTTAGTTCTAGTATCTACGCCTTTGACTTTATTTATAGCACACATAGAATGATTAGCATTAGCACACTTTCCACATTTGACACAAACAAATTTCACATTCATAGCATTCAAATCATTCACAGCATTCAAATCGTCATTACATGCGATTACAGACTTTTTATTCTTAAAAATTTTCAAATTCCTAGGGTGTTCTTCTACTTCCTTAATCTTCCCTTGATTCTTGTGTTTCCCGACCTTATCATTCACTTGAGTGCGCTTAAGCTGAGGCCGGCTAACACTAGTAGTGGAGACTATTCCTGTGGTAGAAGACACACGAATATTAGTGTTTCTAGAAGTGTGAGGTGATTGAATCACTTTGTTTGTGGGCTTAGTGGTCATTCTATACATCCCTGGTTTAATCACATTATTGTGTTTAACGCTTGGTGCTATAGGATTCCTTATGGGTTGAGCTTGTGGTAACCTTTCCTTTCCATCCATCTTGGGGGCAAACACAGGTTTTGCAAACGAGGAATTAGATAAAGCAGATGGTTTTCCCAAGATAGAGGATCTATTCTCTTTAGAGGCATTGGGTTGTCTAACAACATTTTTCTTAATGCTAGGTTCCACAATTTTCCGACCCATTTTAGCAATGAGTTTCTGCAACTCTGCTATCGCTCTGTCCCTGTCTTGTAATTGAGCTTTCAACCCTTTAATTTCCAAATTCTGTTCATTCATTTCTCGAAATGTTTGGGAAAGTTTTTCTTGCAATTTATTATCATGTGGAAAACGACCAACATCTTTTTGCAAAGCAAGTTCAAGTGAATGACAATGTTTTTGAAGGAAATCAGTTTTGTGTTAAAGTAACTCAAAAGCCTTTTTGTCAACATTTTCTTTACGTTTCTAAAGCTCAATTTCAAGACGTTCACATTCTTTGATCTTATCAAGATATTGGCATGCAACTTCAGAATATTCATCAATATCTGCACAAGATGTAAAATAAGCACACATAACATCTTTAGAAACGCATTCTTGCAAGAGTAAATCATATTCATCTGAGAAATCAGACTTCTCCATTTGAAGATCATCAATGTGTTTCTCAATATATTCAACATATTTTAAATCATCAAACATTTCAGTCCAAATGAACTCCTCAAGTTGAAGAACAGTTTCTTTAATCAACACCGTGTTTGGAATTAAGAGTTCTTTGACAAGCAAGGTAATATCTTGAGGAATCGGACGTGTCCACTCAGCGTTTTCACGTTTTGCCCAGTCTCTTTCAACAATAGATTTAAAATTATCTATGTGGTGTTTAAGAATACCTAATGTTTTCCTACTCTTGCTTTTAGATTCATCTAGAGGGAGGTAGTTTATGTATTTGTAAACATTAGATTTCTTAGGGGCAAATGCTTTCTTCCATTGAATTCTCTTTTGTTTGCATTCAAGGAACACTTCCTCACGAGTTTTCTGAGTTTGTTTATTGAAAAGGCCATAAAGACTATTCTCATAAGCATAATTATATGGTTTCACAAACTCCTTATTAACAAGTGGTTGACTATCAGCATCCCAAAGGGCAGTCTCTTCACTATTGACACTAACAGGCATGCAATCAAGATCTGTCCTTTCAATCTCATCAAGATAGAGACACGGGTTCGCAGCTTGAGCTTGGCAAGGTACTCAGGACTTGCAAAGCTAGCTTGACCCTTAAACATCGATGGAGGTGCTAGCATTCTTACGGATTGAATAGAATCATGCGTTTTATAAACAACGTTCTTCAAAAAGTCGACTTGTGCTTCTAGTTTCGTAACTTTTTCGGTTTCTTTATCATATCTACTTTTGAAGTGTTGTTTTAACGCATCTACCTCTTGTTTCTTATCCTCTAGAATTTTAGCAGAATCAGTAGTGGTCATAGAGAGCTTTTGTTCAAGTTCATTAACTTTGGTATTGGCAAGGTACGTTTTTTGACGTTCATCCATTAAGAAAACATTATATTGACGCTTCTCTTTAGCTAATAACTCAAGAGTTGTATTATATTTGTTTTCAAAATCGTCCTTTTGATTTTTTAACGCACTTCCCTTGTACCCCTCAAGCTCTTTGGTTTTCTGAAGAAGCTCATCTCTATAGCTTTCAGTGATCTCAGTAGATTTTATAAGAGCCGCTTTGCATTCTTCAAAGCTTTGAGTGAGCGTAGCGTTTGCCTTATTTAATTGCTTTTGACTCTTTTTATTTTCAGTGACATCTTTTTGTAAAGTGGCAATTAAATTAGCAAGCGCAATACGTTCCTCTTCATCATATTCATTTGCA
Organism: Glebionis coronaria; assembly: GCA_025667525.1. Lineage (NCBI taxonomy): Eukaryota > Viridiplantae > Streptophyta > Magnoliopsida > Asterales > Asteraceae > Glebionis > Glebionis coronaria. The sequence goes on along the minus strand of CM046882.1, from coordinate 270,029,097 downwards.
TGTTGATCATCCTCAGACTCATTATTGCACATGTCTGATGAATCGGGTGTGGTATTGCTATCAACCGTTTCCATCATACATGTGTCATTAATGGCATTGGGTAGATCACTATGCTCAGGAATATCACCAAACACATTATATTCATCAGTAGTGTGTACCTTATCGAGTGGCTCAGTGTCAAAGATAGGGCCATTGTCATCTTCAGTGACTTTGAGAACTTCTTCAACCTTTGCCATGTACGAGTAATGTGCATCGAGCTCTTGATCATAATCTTCATCATTAGTATCATCAAGCATTGCTCCTTCCTCAGCTGACAATTTAACCCCTGCTTCCATCTTTTTGAATAGCAACATCTTTTCCTTGTGATAGCTGGAGTCTCTAACCCTTTTCGGCTTCCTGCATTCCTTTGCCATATGCCCATAACCTTGGCAATTAAAACATTGAATCCCGCTCTGCTGAACCACTTGACTTCCAACCGTTTCCCTATTCCCAGTAGCAGCAGCAATCCTCTGAGTATCATACTTTGCAGTTTGTCGATCATATCTTGCAGAAACCTCAACATGTGTTGGATTATGTCGATCATACCTAGAAGGACTTTCACCACGTCGACGTGTGTCATACCTTGGAGGACTCTCAACATATCGGTTCTTTGTGTTAGATGATGTGTGATATAGTGTTTTTGCAACCCTTTAGGAAAAGAGAGGCAAAATAGTGGTAAGCGTTAAGTGTCGGTTTAGGAAAACCGAGCACTAATGACCCAAATGAAGTCCAAGTTCGTTTTCCAAGGAGGCACGTGTGTTGTGTAATGAATTGATTTTGATTGATGATTTTATTAAGAAGAAAAGAAATTATAAATGAGAAATGAAAAGGAAAGACGGTTACGAAAATGAATTAAACTACGACGAAAAAGGCGTAAACATAAAACCGTAAAACTACAAAATTTAAAATTTTAACCTAAAAATTCCTAAAAGTTACTAAAAATCCCCAATAATATTCTAAGAGTTTACAAAAAATCCAAACTTGCTAAAACCTTTTAATTAATTCAATAATGACTTTTTAATGCTAATTAAAGCCCTAAAAATCACTTTTAATTATTAAAAAGCCTTAAACAAGATCTAATAGTTTGTAAACCTCAAAAATATCCTAATTAAGCTAAAAACTATTTTTAAAAATTTTAAAACCTAATAAAACTATTTTTAATTACTTAAAAACTATTAAAATCTATTAAAACTTAAATTAATTCTAGAAAATAAATGAAAAACCTAAAAACTATTTGGAAAGTGACAAAGTTCCTAATTTAATGACTAAAATCTAGGAAAAATGAAAAAAGTAGAAAAAACAAACTTTCTATTTTTAGTAATAAAATAATATTAAAATATTCTAAAAAATAAAAAGTTTATAAATTAATTCTAAAAAATTACCAAAAACCCTAAATATTCTAACTAAGATAAAAATGCAAATAAAAGTTCCTAAAACCTTTTTATTAATTTTATATTTAATTTCAAAGTTGTCTAAAAACCCTAAAATCAAATAAAATTAAAAATAAGTCTTTTTGAAAACTTTTTGGAATGTAAACCTCAAGTTACTTAAATAAAAACTAAAAAACTATTTTTCTGGATTTTTAAAAGAACTTTTACTATTTTTAAATTACTTTCTAAAAGTTTAACTAAAACTAATCCTAATAAATAAATAAATAAAGGGAAAAATATACTTTTTAAACAGAAAAGTCTAACCCTAATAAGAACCTAGGAAAAATAAGCTTATTAAATAAGCTGAAACAGCCAAAATAAGCTACGGCTTATATATGAAAAGACAAAACCAAAACCCCTTAAATAACTAATGGAATGAAGCTATAACGTAAAAAGCCATCTAGATCACTGGTTAACACGTTAGTCCTTGGAAAGCAAGGTCGCGTGTTCGAGCCCAGGCAAGGTGAGCTTTTTGCAAATTTTTTTCTTTTTTTTTTTTACTTTTTAAACTCAAATCCAGTAACCTTTAATCACCAAAACACAAACACAAACCTAAAATAACAAAGATTAAGGCTTAGGAAAGCCAAAACGTGCCCAGTTTTGCACTTTTTCTGATGAACACAAGGAAGGACTTTCTTCACTTGTGAAAACAATCAAGAGGACTTGATTGTGTGAGTTTTGATGCTGTTTTAATGGACAATGGGGCACCCTTGTACTCTGTTGAGTACAAGGAGTCAAGAAAAACACAAATCAAGCAAGAATCAAACACAAAATTAAACAAATGAGTACAAAGAGGTAGCTGATATGACTAGGTCTAGGTCTGGGGGCGTTTGCTGATACAAAGTGCACACAAGAGAGATTCAAGTCCTCAAATCCAGCATACAAACTCCCTAGATGACTTATAAGCTACATACAATCCTAAAACAACCCTATTTCTAACAACCACCAAGATTTTAAAGCACAAATTCCAACAAAATCCTACACAATAAGCAGTTTTCTGATTTTACACCATTTTTCACTTTTTGATCATGCAAATGTGTACAATAACCTATCAATCTGATTCTAATATGCACATATCATGTAACAAACAATAAAGAAGTGCAACTAAACAAGATTTAACCAAAACTTGAAGCAATTTCACTGATTAAAATCTTAACCCAAACACTCCTTTATTTCTGAAAACCACTTTTTAACAAGCCAAATCAATTTCAAACTTATCAACACTGATTTCAAATGCTGCTAACATACATAATATCCCAAATTGAACAATCTCCAATCATTTTAAACAACACTTAGCACCTATCAAACAAAATCACTCAAATCTCATTTTCTGAAAATGAAAACTAGAAACAAGGGATTTTTACCTTGAGGGACTTACATCCAAGTCCCTCAGTGACAGCAAGGTCACCTCCTTCCGGTTGGGGCCTGAGCTGGACCTTGGTCAACAACAGTCTCCAAAATCTGCTAAGAAAATGAAAATGAAACAAGCAAATAACAATATTCTGATTCTTTTTGAAACTTCTCAAACCTTTTCCTCAAACTTTGAAACCTTTAACACGTTTCAAAAACAAGAACAATAACACAAAATCCAAGAATATGATCCACTTTCACTTCACAAACTCTTGGATTTTCTGAAAATAGAAACACTTTTTCAAAAACCTTTTGAAAATGAAATAAACACCAATTGTTTATTAAAGATTATATGGAACTCAGATTTTCACTCAACAAACATTACCAACTTTTAAAACAAGTAAAAAGGAATTACAATTTCAACACAAGAAAATACCAAACTTTTAATTAATTTAAAAAGGAATTACAAGTTGGAGTAAAAATCTGGAACAAAAACTTAATAGAGGTACAGGCACCTCTATTTATACTACATTATAGAAGAAACTAGAACTAAAAACCCTAGTAGCTGGAATTCCTAAAAAGCCCTTGGTCTTTGTCTTCAAAATCAGTCAAATGCGCTTCATGTGATATGAGAGTGATGGCCAGCTTGCAACTTTGATCTTGGACGTTGATTTTGAACTTGGGGGCCAAGGAGTAACATGGGACGTTGGTTTGGTCGGGTTATAGGGTTTGGGGGAAAGAGACGTGTGCAGGGGAGGGGTCCACAACCACATGGGTGTGTTGTGGATGGAATCTGGGTTGTGGGTTGGGTTTGGGTGATGATTAATTAGGGATCTGGAGTGATTAAGGGAAAAGCCCTTTGTATTAAAGGTGATTAGGTCTGGGTGGATTAGGGTTTATGGGGGTGTTTAGGAAGGGGATTAATCCAAAAAAGGAAACACTTTATTTAAAAAAGTGTTTGGGTGGGAATGTTTTGAGGGGTTGACCGGTTGACTGGGGTTTATTAATTAAACTTGGGTGGGTTGTGGGTTATGGACGGGTAGGGTATGGGTAAATGGGTTTTTGGGTGGGTTATGCTGAGGTGTCAACGTGTGAGTGGGTGTGTATGTTTGGCTGTCTGGTCAGAATGCCCCCCAAGCTTCTCTCTTTCTTGCACTTTGTATAAAAAGCTTATCAACGCCCATTTTGCACTTAACAACTTTTGGCAAGTTGTCAAAAATGGCACAACAACTTCTAAAACTTTTTCCAAGGGTTTTAAATGCATTTCTTGGATTCTTCAAGGGCTGATCTTGTAATATCTTCAAACTTTAAGGACCATTCTTATACAATTGACATTTGGAGGGTCAATTGTGACAAGTTCTTCAAAGATGAGGGACTAAAGTTGCCAATCTTCAATTCTTCAAGGGCATTTTTGTAAAATCCAAACTTGGGCCCGGTTCATTGTGCGACTTCGTTTCCCGTGTTCGTTTTTGATTGATTCTTGTGATCTTTTGCCATTTCCTCAATATCCGTACCTAAAAATACACAAGTAACAAACACGAGCATATATTTGGTATATTTGATGATATTTTATGCATTTTAAGCTCGATTTGGACGATGAGACCATGTATAAAAGCAGTCTCATCACTCCCCCATACTAAACCATTGCCGTGCCCTCACGCAATGCTAGAATAAAGTATCATAGCACCTCCAAAATTCATTTTTATTCACTTTATTGAAATGATAAACTAGCTACACTACTACTTGCGTTTTAGACATAATGTATGATTTTCATCGCAAAATGGGACGTTTAGGTTCATAGAATAAGAACACGTGAATGCTTCGTTAGAAATAATTTCATCGTCCTCGATTTTCACCTTAATTCCATGCCAAGCGTGCAACGAGATCATTGTCATTATAAGTTAGTAATGCTAACACTACTCATATGCCCTAATCACGTACTTATCCTCCCATTATTCCTAAGTTGTATCTCTTATATTTTATTTTGTCTTGAATTTTTCACGAGGATACATCATTGACTTATGCGATAATAGAGATTTAGGTCTAAAAATAGAGTCCTAACGGTGTAACTAAGACCATCAAATCAATAACCCCTCCTAATAGACAACGATGTTAAAAAATTAAGTGGACAAGAAGAATCGATAAACACGGTTTTATAACGGTTTTGAACATGAGACTTATTACCAAGACTTTTATACGCCCCCTAACGGAAGGGCCTTATTATCTTTGGTTTACCTCCATCTTTTATTCAACTTCGCCATGAAGCTTTTATTATGACTTCGGTCTTGCCTTGCCTTTTATTATCCGCCTCATCGGTGGTTTTATTAGCCAAAGACGTATATCCTCACGCTAAAGCGAATTTTGATCTTTAAAGCTTCGAAGATTAAGGCTTGATTCACTTTCAATTTTGCATAGATTTTTCGGCCTTGTGGGGCTTCAAATTGTTTGCTAGATTTAGGTGAGCACTTGAAATCTTATTATTGGGTGAAGCTTTCGATTATTGGGGTGCCAATACTTCAAAACCGTGACGCTGGCGATACCTTAATGTCTTCCCAATTTAATTACACGGAAGCTACTAGAAAAGACTAGAAACCAAACAATCCTAACTAAACCGCTAAGTCAATATTTATTAAGCAAAAAATATTTACAAGCGGAGGGAGAATAAGCAAACAACGAGAACACGTGAGTTTTTGAAAGAATACGAGTACTCTACGTTTAGCATAGTAACTTATAATTAACTCTATCATTTCTCGTCCTCATTTAAGAGACTTAGCCTAATGTGTAGTTAAGGAATCAAAGCTAAGTGCTCAAGACGCACGGTCGAGTCAAAAATTACTCTTATTCTCGCCATCGGAAAATCTACATTCGTGTCTTAAACACTTATAAATCATGAGAAAATTTTTAAAATTTGGCCATTTTTAGCCTTATTTTGCAACAAAAACGATAAACAAAACGATAAACTTTGAAAAGCGTGAAGGTTTGGCAAGGCAAGTATCTATTCACCCCCCCATACTAAAGTTAAACATTGTCCTCAATGTTTCGAGTCTAGGGGTACAAACACCCCCATACTAGAGACGTAGTCGAATGCCTAATCTAGCATGGAAAGGGTGTAGCCAATGAATTAATAGTCGTTTATGAAGTGTGCTATAAACCTAAGGTTAGAACAATCAAGGATATATCATGGATATTGAGAAAGGCCTCCAAAGCAAACGATCGAGTGCTCCCATAAAATGAACACGAGAGGCTCCAATCGTGAAGATCATGATCTAAAAACCACAATGCACAAACAACCACGGAACAAAGGTTGGAAGGGCACAAATCCCCTCATATTAAACTACATTAGAAAGCAATAATTGTACATGGATAAGCATGGGTCTCCCCCACGAGGCACCTTGTTTTTTATAACCGAGTCAAAAGCTCGACTCGAATCCCCATAAATGTGATCATTTAGGGATAATCATGGTGTGGTCAATTTTTGGTGGGGCTTACATGATAAACAAGGCCCAAAAGTACGTGGAGTACTTTAAAAACCCGATAAACGTATACCGGGGTCAAAGATAGCGTCCTCGTTTTCGGATGAAAGACGAAACAACGCTACTTCAACACAAACCCCAATGGGGTAGAAGAAAATAGGAGAGAAGAAATAGAAGGGTGGGACAATGGGTAAGTCTCTAAAAACATGAGCTACTCGAGGTAGACTCGCACCAATCAAATGAAAAGATTTTCCATTTATTGCATCGGTGGAAGACCGAGATTTCCCTTTATAAGCAATTCCAGGATCAAATATCTCGTCCTCGGTGGAGAAAGGGAAGGGAACATAAGGGGATTCCCCAACACTAAGTCCACACAAATCATCGTCAAAAGGAGAAGACGAGCTTGTAGTACTCAAATCACGCGGTGATGACGGAGTTAGAGTTGTAGAAAAATCTTTTAAATCCAAGTTAAAATCTTTTCCTTTTTCATCTTTTACACTCTCCTTGTGAAAACCCGATTTGATTATGTCAAAAATATTTGGTGTATCTAAAGCAATGTTAGTCACACTAAAAATTCTCACATTTTGAAATCTTTTTGGTTTAGGTGGTGGTAAGTTTTCAAATCTTTTGTCAACAAAGAAAACCTCCCCATCGGGATCAACGTATTCATCATCCGAAGATTCACTCGAGATTGGAATCGTAGGCTTAACACTCTTAACCTCCACCGGCGGAGGGGACGGAACTTCATTTTTCTCAACAACTCCTAAAACTCTATTGGAAATCTTTTTGCAAATGTTTTTGATGGGATTGACATTGTACAAAGATGTGATAGAATACACATGAGAAAGAGTGGAGTTTTGGGTTGCATTAATGACGAGTTCTTCCTCATTGAAAAGAAGAGTGATTTTTTTTGCATGCACATCGATAAGTGCTCTCGAGGTATCCAAAAAAGATCGACCTAAAATTAACGGAACTTTAGGATCGATGGGAATATCAACAACAATAAAGTCTACAGGGTAGTAGAACTTTCCAACTTTCACAAAGACGTCCTCGGCAACTCCACAAGCTAGAATCGTAGAATGATCGGCCATTTCGATTGACATTCTTGAAGGAGTGAGATTGGGAAGATTGAGCGATTTAAAAATCTCAAGAGGCATCAAATTAATACTAGCACCAAGATCGGCCAAGGCGTAGCATTCTTCCATGTCTTGGATAGCACATGGGATTAAAAACTTTCCAGGATCACCGACTTTTTGAGGTATGCGGCTTAGAAAAACCGAAGAACAACTAGACGATTTTTGCAATTTCTCTTTGTTATTCAACATACTTTTGAAGTTCGCGGCAAATCGAGGCATCATGACTAAGGCTTCGGCAAAACTTATATTAAAATGCAAGTCACGAAACATTTTCATAAAAAGTTCAAATTGATAATTATTTCGTTCTTGTGCCTTTTCCTTGTCTCGTCTTGAAGGGTAGGGTAAAGGTGGTGTGGGTTGGGGCAAAGTAGGCATAGGCATCGACCTTGGAATCTCGGGTTCCATGATTGGTGTGGGTTCAACCGTAGGTGTGGTTTGAGCGGTACTTCGTGGGCTTGTAATTTGCTCCTTTTCAACCACAACCTCGGGTTCTTTCTCTTTTTCCTTCTCCATAGAAGTACTTGGACGAGAAATGGGTTCGTTGAAAGTTTTACCACTACGAGTAGTAATAACCTTCAATTCTCCTTTCGGGTTCACGATGGTATCACTAGGAAGACCACCCGAAGAAGAGGGCTTACACATGATAGCTTCAAACATCTTAGCCATACGGTCTTCAAACTTAGATTGCCTAGCATCCGCTTTTAACAATTCTTGCTTAATCTCATGTTGACCTTGCTCCATTTTTTGTTGATTTTGTTGGAGACGTGTGACATTTCCTTCCATTTTATTAGCATGAGTTTTAAGTTCATTAGCAAGTTCGTTTTTAAGCTCGTTTTTCAACTCGGACCTTAAGCTAACCATTTCACGTTGCATGTTATCAAACTTAGCATCATTAGCCTTTGCATAATTCAAAAATTCTCCTTGAAGATTTTTGGTGTGATCATTTTGAAAACCTTGGGCATTGTTTTGAAAATCACGATTTTGGTTTTGGTTTGAAACTTGCCCATTTCCACTTTGGTAATTACCCTTGTTATAATTCCTTTGATTTCCTTGGTAATTTCCACCTTGGTTGTTGTTGCGATAGTTATTAGCATTTTGATTTGGTGGAGCTTGATTTTGGCGGGAACTGAAATTGAGTATAATGCAGTTCGTTTTTTCTCAGTTCTTGCTAATAGAAAGTCCAACCAATATCGGGTTTTTAATTGTTCTTGGTTGTTAAGCTTGCTTGGTAATCTATTGCTAATTCAACAAATGCTTGCAAAACAGAAAAATATTACCTACGTATATGTAAAACAAATTGCAAATACCACGTTTTTATTCAAGTAAAAATTTAAAATGCAAAATTTGAAACTAAAGGGACTGAAATTGTAAATTCTATGAACAATAAATGCTTGAAATGTAAACTCTAACAATTATAGGGACTAAAAGTGTAAAACAGTAAACTATAAGGATCAAAAATGCAACAACTATAACAAACTTGCCAAAAATGTAACAAATCCAACAACTATCTAACTGAATTTTAACAACTTCCAAATTCCAGGGACTAAAACAATGCAAACCCTAAAAACATGAAAGATTAGCCAAATTTTAAACGCTGACAGAACTAAAAGGACCAAAGTGCAAATAAGAAAACTATTTTAAGCAAAAACGGGACAAAGGAGAAAATAAGCTCGTTTGAGCTTATTACTCAACCAAACTTGATGAGACCAATTGCAAAACGTTCCAAATTCAAAATAAGCTACGTGTGTCCAAGGAATTTAGCTAAAGATCCAAAATAAGCAAATGAGTGCTTATTAACAAGCTCAAAATAAGCTACAGCTAAATCTAATCAACCACAACTTGATTTTTCTATTAAAACTGATTAAGCAACTGATTTAAAGAATGGGAAATCAAACCAGAACGAATTTCATCAAGTAATAAGCTCTAAATCTGAATTAAGCTAAAAAGAGCTTATGTTGACCAAGCGTTGACCAGCTTTTTTTCAAAAAGCTAATTTTCTCAAAAATCAAGTAACTCAACTACCTAAATGGATTTGTGAAGAAAAAGTGCTATGTTTATGAAGAGGAAAATGAGATACAGATTTGCAGAATCCAAGTTACAGAAACTTGAGTTAAGTCTCCATTTCTGATTTTTGCTTATTCCTAAGTGCTTATTGAATACTGTATAAAATCCTCTTGGAATCTAAAACTCTATGATATAAGCTACAAATAGAAACAAGTTTGATCCAAATTCATCCAGTTTTGAGTGAGTTCTAGCAAATTGAAAATGGTAAGTTCCTGAATGACTCAAATGCATAAAGCTGACCCAAACTTTTTAGATGCCATTTGCCTGTTTGACCTTGTCATTGACTTGTAAAAGACTTAAAACAACTTGTTATCACTTAAGGACTGTAAATGAACTCTAAAAATCCAAATCTCAATGCTTGAAAACTATTTTTAAGCTATTCCCAAACACTCCTTTACTGATTTTTACAAACTTTTACTAATGCTTATAGAGTTCTGAATTAAGCTGACTTAAAAGCTATAGCAGTCTGAATTCAATGGTCAAAATGAAAAGTAATAGAGCTCAATGCACTCAATAAACTCCACTAGAACCACAAACCAACTACAAGAACAAGAATGACTGAATTAAGGCAGTTAACTAAAATTAAATCCAAATCAAAGAACAAGCAAACAGGTTTGAACTACTAACACTCTAAAATCTAGCAAACATCAACAACAAGCAACTTTTATCAAGCAGCCATCAAGTTTATTCTAAGAAAGTAAGCATGCAGTTAACTGTTGAGTGGAACAAAAATCAAGAAGCTTAAAACCTATTGAAGAATTCCTTTGAGAATAAGAGGAGCGCTGAGCTCTCTTACCCTAGTGATAACCACCACCTTATCACTAGGAATCAATCAATCTACAATAACTGCTATCTAATCAACAAGAAACCATCATTCTGCTTGAAAACTCCATTGGAACTATGCAATGATTGAATTGTGAGAGCCCAAGATGCCTTATGTTCTAACTCAAATGGGAGGTGGCACGCTTTTCCATAGACAAGCCTATAAGGAGTACAACCAATTGGTGTTTTAAAAGCCGTCCTAAACGCCCACAAAGCATCATCAAGCTTATCCGACCAAGAAGCTCGATGTTCTCCCACCGTTCTCTCTAAAATTCTCTTTAAACCACGATTTGTGACCTCGGTTTGACCATTTGTTTAAGGGTGATACGCGGTAGAAAGTCTGATTCACTCCATATTTCTTCATAACTCTCGTGAATTGATCATTACAAAAGTGCGTACCACGATCACTTATAATGGCCCGAGGTACACCAAATCTAGAAAACAATTGTTTCAAGAACTTTACAACCACTCTAGCATCATTAGTAGGTAAGGCTTTAGCCTCCACCCACTTGGACACATAATCCACCGCCACAAGTATATACTTGTTTCCCTTAGATGATGGAAAAGGTCCCATGAAATCTATTCCCCATACGTCAAATATCTCACACTCTTGGATAAAATTTTGTGGCATCTCATCACGTTGTGTAATTTTTCCTTGTCTTTGACAAACATCACAAAATTTCACCATCTCTTGGGCATCCTTGTAAATGGAAGGCCAATAGTAACCCGAATCAAAGACTTTCTTGGCGGTGTAGTTAGGCCCAAAATGTCCACCCGTAGGTCCTTTATGACATGCCTCTAAGATCTTAAATGCCTCGGGCCCATCTACACACCGTCTAATGATTTGGTCCGCACATTGCCAAAAAAGATATGGATCATCCCAAAAGTAATACTTAACTTCCTTAAGAAACTTTTTCTTTTGTTGATAAGTAAGACCCTCAATAAGCACATTGCCCACAAGATAGTTTGCTATATCCGCAAACCAAGGTGTGGCATCCTCTTGGGAAGAGATAGACATGAGCTCCTCTAGTGGAAAGGATTCGTTGATTTCTTGATGTGGGAAATCTCCATGAAAAGGATGCTCAAGTCTACTCAAATGATCCGCCGCTAAATTCTCGGCCCCTTTCTTATCACGAATCTCTATCTTAAACTCTTGAAGCAACAAAACCCATCTCAAAAGCCTAGGCTTAGCATCTTGTTTTGTCATAAGATACTTGAGAGCGGAATGATCCGTATACACTATGGTTTTAGAAAGCACAAGATATGGTCTAAACTTCTCAAAAGCATAAACTATAGCAAGCAACTCTTTTTCCGTGGTAGTGTAATGAAGTTGTGCACCGGTCATAGTTTTACTCGCATAGTGTATAGGTTGAAAATGCTTATTAACTCTTTGTCCTAAGACGGCCCCCACCGCATAATCACTAGCGTCACACATAAGCTCAAAAGGTAATTCCCAATTTGGAGAAACCAAAACGGGAGCCTTAGTTAATTTTTCCTTAAGGGTCTCAAAAGAGTCTAAACAAGCTTGGTCAAAAATGAAAGGAGCCTCTTTCTCCAAGAGGTGAGTCATCGGTCTGGCTATCTTAGAAAAATCTTGTATAAAGCGCCTATAAAATCCCGCATGACCTAAGAAACTCCTCACACCTTTAACCGAGGTGGGTGGGGGAAGCTTAGCAATCACATCAATTTTAGCTTGATCAACTTCTAATCCCTTATTGGATATCTTGTGTCCTAAAACAATCCCCTCTTTCACCATAAAGTAACATTTCTCCCAATTAAGCACCAAACGTGTTTCCTCACAACGCTTAAGCATTCTCTCAAGATTGGTGAGACATGAGCTAAAGGAATTTCCAAATACGGAAAAGTCATCCATAAAAACCTCCATGGTTTGCTCTATCATGTCATGGAAAATCGCCATCATGCACCTTTGAAACGTCCCCGGTGCATTACATAGGCCAAAAGGCATCCTCTTGTAAGCAAATGTACCGTAGGGACAAGTGAATGTGGTCTTTTCTTGATCCTTAGGGTCAATGGGTATTTGAAAATAACCCGAAAAGCCATCAAGAAAACAATAGTACTCATTTCCCGCTAAGCGTTCAAGCATTTGATCCATAAAGGGAAGCGGGAAATGGTCTTTCCTAGTTGCCTCATTGAGTTTTCTATAATCAATGCAAACTCTCCAACCGGTCACAAGTCTCGTGGGAATAAGCTCATTGTTCTCATTAGGCACCACGGTGATTCCACCCTTCTTTGGAACACAATGAACCGGGCTAACCCATGGAGAGTCGGAAATGGGGTAAATCATACCCGCATCTAAGAGTTTAATAACTTCCTTCTTAATAACCTCATGGATTTTTGGGTTAACTCTCCTTTGGTTTTGAATGGCGGGTTTATAGTCATCCTCCATAAGGATTTTGTGAGTACAAAATTGTGGATCAATTCCCCTTATGTCGGATATTTTCCATGCTAAGGCTTTCTTGTGATTCTTAAGGACTTCAATAAGTTGCTCCTTCTCATCCTCTTTCAACTCCTTAGCAATAATCACCGGTTGGTATTTTCCTTCTAAGAAAGCATATTCTAAGTGGGATGGAAGTTCCTTAAGTTCAATGGGAGGTGGACTCTCTATGGAAGGTTTAACTATGGAAGGTTCCTCAATGGTAATCTCTTGTGGAATAGGAGAAGGAATAGGGTCCTCATTGAGCAACTTTTGGATTGTAAGAATATCTTCTTCCCAATTAATGGGAGAATCATCATCACCAAGAAAGTTAGACTCAAATTCTTCCAAGAGGAAATCACTCTCTCCAAAAGGTGTTAAAGAGGGAGCAATTGAGGCCACGGTTTCAACATGGGGAATCTCATCACTAGCACTCTTACAAGCATCATGAAAATGTTCATTACACACTTCATCTAGCACATCCACAATGTTAATAGTCTCACAAGGTCTAGACTCCTTAACCTCTTTTCTATCACAAACTTTGCCTAACTCAAACACCACTTTCTCATCTTCTACTCTCATAATTAATTCTCCTTCCGCCACATCTATCAAGGTACGACCCATTCTCAAAAACGGTCTACCAACAATCAAAGGCACTCTAGGATCCATGTCATAATCGACCACTACAAAATCGGCCGGAAAGGTAAACTTATCCACACCTACAAACACATCTTCCGCTATACCTACGGGGTGAGCTATGGTTTGGTTGGCTAGTTCAAGATTCATTCTAGTGGGAGTGAGCTCGGGAAGAGATAGTTGTTTCCAAACCGATAAAGGCATGAGATTTATGCTTGCCCCTAAATCCACCAAAGCCATGCAATTTTCAACACCGGGAAAATTACAAGGTATCAAGAAGCGCCCCGGATCTCCAAGTTTTGTTGGTAAGGTTTTAAGTAACACCGCGGAACAATTTTCATTAAGTGATGTGTTGGGCAAATCAACCAATTTCTCTTTGTTTGAGAGCAAATCCTTGAACATCTTAGCAAACTTTGGCATATAAGCAAGAGCTTCCGCAAAGGATATGTTGATATTGAGTTGCTTGAACATCCTTAAGAAATTGGAGACTTGGATGTCATCTTAACTTGTCCTTTTTCAACCTTGAAGGGTATGGAAGAGTAGGTTTTGGTGTAGGTGGAATAGGTGTTGTGGTGGAAGATTTGTCTTTGTTAGCTTCTTCATTGGGAAGTGTGGAAGGTAAAGGAGAAGTATGAGGTGGTTGAGAAGGTGTGTTTGTGTGAGTAGGAGCATTTTGAGGAGGTGGAGTAGAAGTAGAAGGCTTGTCACAAGTAGGAGCACAAGTGGATTGAACAAGAGTAGGTTTAGGAGGTGAAGGATCCTTTGTTGTTGTTCCACTCCTTGTTGTAATAGCATTGACATTGGCCCTAGGGTTTGTTTGTGTGTTAGAAGGTAAAGCCCCTTGTGGTCTTTGAGTTACCGCTACTAAAACCCTATTGATTTGTTCCTCCAATGTACGTTTCATTTGGTCATTCATTCTCTTCTCAATTTCACGCATTTTCTTGTCAACATACTCTTGAGTCTCTTGCATCCCATATCCTTGAGTTGGATTTTGAGGGTAAGCTTGATTTGGTATTGGAGCATATGCTTGAGTGGGAATAAATGTAAGTGGTTGATTAAATCCTTGTTGTGGTGGATAAAAGGTATTTGCTTGAGGTTGAAATTGATTGGGTGCCTTGTAGTTATTTCCTTGGTATGGTGGTCTTTGCCCTTGATTCCTTGCTAAAATTTGAGGAGGATTTTGTGGAATTTGGGTGGGTGGTTGGGGTGGGAAGCCGGGTGGAGTAAGGTAATTTTGGGATTTGTAAGAAAGGTTATTTGGATTGATATTAGGTTTGAAGTGTTCACGATGTTCCTCTTGGTAAGCATAGCATTCCCCTTGATACCCTTGCACCTTATCACATTGTTCATAAGAATGGGGACCTCCACAAGTAACACAAGAAATGGTGATGGCATTCACATTATTTGAGGAATTGTTCAATGAAACGGTCTTAAAAGCTTGAACTATCTCATGAGTCATTTCTTGTCCTTGTTTGACTTGTTGAAGGATCTCTTTAAGAAGTTGGGTGTCACAAGGAGTTTGAGAAGTGTTTTGGATAACATGAACCCTTTCTTCAAATTGATTGTTTGTTTGAACCGTTGCCTTAGTCTCAATAATGTCCAAAGCCTCTTGATAAGTCTTAAGAAGAATACTCCCTCCCGCGGAAGCATTGAGTGAATCTTGGTGGTGAGCTTTAAGGCCATCATAAAAGAGACTTATTTGGTGAACTTGATCCAATCCATGATTAGGGCATCGCCTCAACAACTCACTATACTCTTCCCAAGCATCACTAAAGGATTGACTAGGTTTTTGTTGAAAGCCCATAATTAAAGTCCTCAAAGCCATAGTCTTTTGTGGAGGAAAGAACTTGTTCAAAAACTTAGTGGTAAAACCATCCCATGTGGTGATACTCTCGGGTGGTTGGGTGTCTAACCAATGCTTAGCACTCCCCTCTAAAGAAAATGACACTAACATCAACCTAATGACCTCATGTGGAACCCCATTATGCTTAATGGTATTGCAAAGTGAAAGGAATCTCTTAAGGTGATCATGAGGATCCTCACTGTGTTTACCAAGGAAAGGTGATAATGCAACCATATTGATCATAGATGTATGTAGCTCAAATGTGTTAGCGGGAAAGTCGGGAATCTTAATGGCACTAGAATATCCATGAATGTTAGATTGCATACGTTCATACAAAGTACGATTATCAATAGCCATGGCTTCTTGTGATGGAGTCAAAGCACGATTCTCGTGATCGGCTTGGTGGACGGTGGTGGTCTTACTCTTTCTCTTTTTCTTCCTTTTCGGAGGAAGAGGTTGTACACCAATCGGTATTTGTGCACGCCCGCGAGTGAGCATGCAACTCAATACGAGGAATGAGAGAGAAGCTCTCGTGTGACTTTGAAGAGAAATGGATTATCCTCTTCGAGTTTCAATATTAAATATCCACAAGAAAATAACAATATATGTATTTACTACTTTGGGTGCAAGACCCTCAATGAAGCCTTCCTTCTTAGAATACTCCCAAGTGAACGGGGGGTTAGGTGGCGCGAAGCACTTAAGTACCTATTGACCCTTAGATGGCATTTTATAGCACATCGCCTTTCTATTCACTTAAATGTTCGTATTCTTCGAATTGTTGCTTATTGAGAGTATTTATCTATTCTTGCTTTATTTTGTTTGATCGATACACGTGTCAAGGACCGGAGCGCCCCTCAACACGGTGTATTGCCTCGGCAATACTTATGGAAGATATGTAGATTGATTGTTCTTATACGTATACGTAGTTACTTATAATAATATATGGAAAATATTTTTGTATTTATGAGTTTTTTAAGGGAAAATACTATATGTACATAAAAACCGAGAGAATCCAATAATATATATTTTTGGGTGCAATCTCTTAAGAAAAAGATTGCTTTTTGGATTTTTTATTTTTTTGGTCAATTCTTTAGGAAAAGAATTGTTTTGTTAATTTTTTAGTTTTTATATATTTTTATATTTTTGATTTTTTATTTGTTTTTTATTTATGATACGTAAAAATAACGTTCACAAAGTGAACGGGTCCCAAAAGCCAATGAAAACCGTCAATCGATAGTCTCTCGTGTAGTCAAAGAACCGGCAGCGGCGCCATCTGAAATTGAGTATAATGCAGTTCGTTTTTTCTCAGTTCTTGCTAATAGAAAGTCCAACCAATATCGGGTTTTTAATTGTTCTTGGTTGTTAAGCTTGCTTGGTAATCTATTGCTAATTCAACAAATGCTTGCAAAACGGAAAAATATTACCTACGTATATGTAAAACAAATTGCAAATACCACGTTTTTATTCAAGTAAAAATTTAAAATGCAAAATTTGAAACTAAAGGGACTGAAATTGTAAATTCTATGAACAATAAATGCTTGAAATGTAAACTCTAACAATTATAGGGACTAAAAGTGTAAAACAGTAAACTATAAGGATCAAAAATGCAACAACTATAACAAACTTGCCAAAAATGTAACAAATCCAACAACTATCTAACTGAATTTTAACAACTTCCAAATTCCAGGGACTAAAACAATGAAAACCCTAAAAACATGAAAGATTAGCCAAATTTTAAACGCTGACAGAACTAAAAGGACCAAAGTGCAAATAAGAAAACTATTTTAAGCAAAAACGGGACAAAGGAGAAAATAAGCTCGTTTGAGCTTATTACTCAACCAAACTTGATGAGACCAATTGCAAAACGTTCCAAATTCAAAATAAGCTACGTGTGTCCAAGGAATTTAGCTAAAGATCCAAAATAAGCAAATGAGTGCTTATTAACAAGCTCAAAATAAGCTACAGCTAAATCTAATCAACCACAACTTGATTTTTCTATTAAAACTGATTAAGCAACTGATTTAAAGAATGGGAAATCAAACCAAAACGAATTTCATCAAGTAATAAGCTCTAAATCTGAATTAAGCTAAAAAGAGCTTATGTTGACCAAGCGTTGACCAGCTTTTTTTCAAAAAGCTAATTTTCTCAAAAATCAAGTAACTCAACTACCTAAATGGATTTGTGAAGAAAAAGTGCTAAGTTTATGAAGAGGAAAATGAGATACAGATTTGCAGAATCCAAGTTACAGAAACTTGAGTTAAGTCTCCATTTCTGATTTTTGCTTATTCCTAAGTGCTTATTGAATACTGTATAAAATCCTCTTGGAATCTAAAACTCTATGATATAAGCTACAAATAGAAACAAGTTTGATCCAAATTCATCCAGTTTTGAGTGAGTTCTAGCAAATTGAAAATGGTAAGTTCCTGAATGACTCAAATGCATAAAGCTGACCCAAACTTTTTAGATGCCATTTGCCTGTTTGACCTTGTCATTGACTTGTAAAAGACTTAAAACAACTTGTTATCACTTAAGGACTGTAAATGAACTCTAAAAATCCAAATCTCAATGCTTGAAAACTATTTTTAAGCTATTCCCAAACACTCCTTTACTGATTTTTACAAACTTTTACTAATGCTTATAGAGTTCTGAATTAAGCTGACTTAAAAGCTATAGCAGTCTGAATTCAATGGTCAAAATGAAAATTAATAGAGCTCAATGCACTCAATAAACTCCACTAGAACCACAAACCAACTACAAGAACAAGAATGACTGAATTAAGGCAGTTAACTAAAATTAAATCCAAATCAAAGAACAAGCAAACAGGTTTGAACTACTAACACTCTAAAATCTAGCAAACATCAACAACAAGCAACTTTTATCAAGCAGCCATCAAGTTTATTCTAAGAAAGTAAGCATGCAGTTAACTGTTGAGTGGAACAAAAATCAAGAAGCTTAAAACCTGTTGAAGAATTCCTTTGAGAAGAAGAGGAGCGCTGAGCTCTCTTACCCTAGTGATAACCACCACCTTATCACTAGGAATCAATCAATCTATAATAACTGCTATCTAATCAACAAGAAACCATCATTCTGCTTGAAAACTCCATTGGAACTATGCAATGACTGAATTGTGATCAAACAGCTAGCAAACTTCACCAATGTCAGTTATGATCAATGATTGATCATAACAAACACTTATCAGCAACACTAGTATCCAAATGCAGCAAGAAATGAACTGGAATGATAAGAACAATTTTGGCGGGAAAAAGTAAATTTGAATTTTATTAATGGAAAACGGTTACAAAGTTGTTACAAGGGTAGTAACTAACTAACTAACTCAAGAGTTTGTCAGACTCTTGAGTAGCTAGGGTAAGATTGAGGGAAAAAGGAAAGGAAAACTAGAACTAGGTGTTTTTACAAAATTAAGCTACAATTGAAAATGAAGTCTAATCCAGCTATTTATAGACATGAAGGAAGAGTTTGTTGGGGTTGGTGACGTGTCAGAACCAATCCCAGCTTGCCACGTGGAGAATTTTGCATATTGCACTTTGAAGGTATGAACAAGGATTTGGGTTTTCTTGATTGGATGGATGAAATGTTAATTGAGTTGCACCATTATGTTCGTCTCTTCAAATTGATCAACTTTGGTGTTTAAATCTTTCCATGAAATGGCTTCTATCTCAAACGCGATTCTGGAAAATTTTTCCTTCTTGAAGATGCCACGTGTCAAATTCTGATTGGTTGAAAATCAGTCACACGGATTGCACTGTTTGGA
Organism: Glebionis coronaria; assembly: GCA_025667525.1. Taxonomy (NCBI): domain Eukaryota; kingdom Viridiplantae; phylum Streptophyta; class Magnoliopsida; order Asterales; family Asteraceae; genus Glebionis; species Glebionis coronaria. The sequence goes on along the minus strand of CM046882.1, from coordinate 270,010,098 downwards.
TTTGGTAATAAATGTGAGGCGGCTGAGTGGATATTAAGTATTTGATCCGTGTGCTTCCTTTTCCTTTCTCTCATTGGCTGAATTAGTTATCACATGGATCAATCTTGGATAACTTTCAAAAGTTGGCAGAACAAGTCCTTGTACTTGACAGATTATTGTTTTAAGCTACAATCTTCATTTTTTTGACATATTTGGTCCTTCAACTTCCATCCTTGAACAAAATGGTCCTTTGACTGAGTTGACTTGAGAGTTGACCAAGTTTGACTTGAATCTTGACTTTACATTATTTGCACTTTTAGTCCTTCAACTTTCATAACTTGTCAAGATAGGTCCTTATACTTCAAAGTCTTGTCACTTTTGATCCTCTTTTGTCTTTTTCATCCATTTGAGCTTGATTTTTCCTTGTTTGCTTGAAAATGTATCTTTTTACCTACACAAGTGCACACAAACACAAACATACCACATAACACTGTTTTTGCCAAATAAATTGGTATTTTGCTTCATGTTTTAGGGTTATTTGTTATTAAAAGGATATGAGTTTAAGCTCATATCAGGAACCTTGACCAATTTGGTTATAAGTTCCCTTGGCTACATAAGCACTCGAAGTGTTACCATCCGCGGTAATGCACTCGGAAAGATCATGAGCTCCACCACACGACAAACAACTCTTAGAAACCGCTTTAACCGAAGCGGAATTCGAAGCTTCTTGAGCTTTCCAATGGGACATAAGGTTAGCAAATCTATCAAAAAATCGATTTTCTTCATTTGCTTCATCATGTAAGGCATTGATACTACGAGACGATGATGAGCCCATTTTGGCAACACTCGGTGTGTTACGAGGGCTATAAACCTTAGACCTATTCTCAATTATGACCAAAGCTTCCTCAACCGTTTTACACAAAAAATTACCACCCGCGGCGGCATTTAAATAATCTCTTTCATGATCATTAAGTCCATTGTAAAACGTGTCAATTTGGTGCAAATCGGAAAAACCGTGATGAGGACATTCATGTAACATCTCCTTAAACCTATTCCAAGCCGTTGAAAAACTTTCATTTGATTCTTGTGAAAATTTAGAAATCTCATTTTCAAATGCGTAGTCTTAGAGGGCGGAAAAAATTGGTTCACAAACTTTGAAACGAGATCCTTCCACGTCAATATAGAATTGGGTGGCTCTTTCTCTAACCAAATTTTGGCGGGCCCCGCTAAGGAATACGGAAAAAAGCATCATCTAAATCGAGTCATTCGAGACATCCTTAAATTTGCACGTGGCGGTAAGACAATTGAATTGGCGGATATGGTTATGGGGATTGTCCTTCTCATCACCACGGAATTTGTTGTTTTGGATCATCGACAACAAACCCGTTTTCACCTCAAAATTCTCCGCAAGGATTGCGGGAATCACAATAGCTTCTCCATAACCCTCGGTGGGTGCTTGAAGTAACTCCATCATAGTTCGATTCGCCATGGTTGGTGTTTCTCGTACAATGGGTTCGTCAATAGGAGACTCCTCACTAGAATGAGTTGGAGTGGGAGTTTTGTTCTTTCGTCTACGTGCACGTTTTGCTTTAGAGCGAGTTTGCATAAACGTCACGTACAACGAGAAGGCGAGCAAAGAAGATTCTTTTTGGTATTTTGTATTTTTTCAATTTTTTTGTTGTTTTTGATTGTATTAACTTTTTGGAAATTGGTGAAATGTATTAAGTAGACAAAAATCTACAAATCTCCTCCTTAATCAAATCTCTTGATTAAAGAAGCCTCAAGGAATGAAAACGATCACGTGGAGTGAACGCCTTCGATGACTTTAGAACGATGGTGGAACACCAAATCGTTCAAGAGGGTTTAATCAATAGAAACCAATAAAATATATATGATATGTAGTAATACTTTGGGCGGCAAAACCCTCGATTCACTCTCAAAATCAAATACGCACAAGCAAGCGGAGGAAACGAGGCGGCGCGAAGCACTTAAGAGCCTTTTTCCTTTAGGTTGTGAAATACAACCGCCTTATACCCACCTTATAGTTTGTATTATCAAAATCAAGCTTCACGAAAGTATTTATCTATTTTTGCCTTTTTTCTTTTGTTTGAGATTCGAATACAATGATTGGGTAATGACCTCCCAAGTCACGGTTGTGATTGCTCACGTATTTGGAGTACTTGTGAATTTATTGTTCTACGTATACAATATAGTAATAGTATTCACACAAAAACCGAAAAACGATAATACGTATTAGTAGAGTGCTACTAATACAAATACTAATTATGGCTAATATAAAAAAAAACAATGGTTCAATCGAAACATAACACGCCTCCCCGGCAGCGGCGCCAAAATGATATAGTGTTTTTGCAATCCTTTAGGAAAAGAGAGGCAAAATAGTGGTAAGCGTTAAGTGTCGGTTTAGGAAAACCGAGCACTAATGACCCAAATGAAGTCCAAGTTCGTTTCCCAAGGAGGCACGTGTGTTGTGTAATGAATTGATTTTGATTGATGATTTTATTAAGAAGAAAAGAAATTAGAAATGAGAAATGAAAAGGAAAGACGGTTACGAAAATGAATTAAACTACGACGAAAAAGGCGTAAACGTAAAACCGTAAAACTACAAAATTTAAAATTTTAACCTAAAAATTCCTAAAAATTACTAAAAATCCCCAATAATATTCAAGAGTTTACAAAAAATCCAAACTTGCTAAAACCTTTTAATTAATTCAATAATGACTTTTTAATGTTAATTAAAGCCCTAAAAATCACTTTTAATTATTAAAAAGCCTTAAACAAGATCTAATAGTTTGTAAACCTCAAAAATATCCTAATTAAGCTAAAAACTATTTTTAAAAATTTTAAAACCTAATAAAACTATTTTTAATTACTTAAAAACTATTAAAATCTATTAAAACTTAAATTAATTCTAGAAAATAAATGAAAAGCCTAAAAACTATTTGGAAAGTGATAAAGTTCCTAATTTAATGACTACAATCTAGGAAAAATGAAAAAATTATAAAAAACCAACTTTCTATTTTTAGTAATAAAATAATATTAAAATATTCTAAAAAATAAAAAGTTTATAAATTAATTCTAAAAAATTACCAAAAATCCTAAATATACTAACTAAGATAAAAATGCAAATAAAAGTTCCTAAAACCTTTTTATTAATTTTATATTTAATTTCAAAGTTGTCTAAAAACCCTAAAATCAAATAAAATTAAAAATAAGACTTTTTGAAAACTTTTTGGCATGTAAACCTCAAGTTACTTAAATAAAAACTAAAAACTATTTTTCTGGATTTTTAAAAGAACTTTTACTATTTTTAAATTACTTTCTAAAAATTTAACTAAAAATAATCCTAATAAATAAATAAATAAAGGGAAAAATATACTTTTTAAACAGAAAAGTCTAAAACCCTAATAAGAACCTAGGAAAAATAAGCTAACCCAAATAAGCTTATTAAATAAGCTGAAACAGCCAAAATAAGCTACGGCTTATATATGAAAAGACAAAACCAAAACCCCTTAAATAACTAATGGAATGAAGCTATAACGTAAAAAGCTATCTAGATCACTGGTTAACACGTTAGTCCTTGGAAAGCAAGGTCGCGTGTTCGAGCCCAGGCAAGGTGAGCTTTTTGCAAATTTTTTTCTTTTTTTTTTTTTACTTTTTAAACTCAAATCCAGTAACCTTTAATCACCAAACACACAAACACAAACCTAAAATAACAAAGATTAAGGCTTAGGAAAGCCAAAACGTGCCCAGTTTTGCACTTTTTCTGATGAACACAAGGAAGGACTTTCTTCACTTGTGAAAACAATCAAGAGGACTTGATTGTGTGAGTTTTGATGTTGTTTTAATGGACAATGGGGCACCCTTGTACTCTGTTGAGTACAAGGAGTCAAGAAAAACACAAATCAAGCAAGAATCAAACACAAAATCAAACAAATGAGCACAAAGAGGTAGCTGATATGACTAGGTCTAGGTCTGGGGGCGTTTGCTGATACAAAGTGCACACAAGAGAGATTCAAGTCCTCAAATCCAGCATACAAACTCCCTAGATGACTTATAAGCTACATACAATCCTAAAACAACCCTATTTCTAACAACCACCAAGATTTTAAAGCACAAATTCCAACAAAATCCTACACAATAAGCAGTTTTCTGATTTTACACCATTTTTCACTTTTTGATCATGCAAATGTGTACAATAACCTATCAATCTGATTCCAATATGCACATATCATGTAACAAACAATAAAGAAGTGTAACTAAACAAGATTTAAGCAAAACTTGAAGCAATTTCACTAATTAAAATCTTAACCCAAACACTCCTTTATTTCTGAAAACCACTTTTTAACAAGCCAAATCAATTTCAAACTTATCAACACTGATTTCAAATGCTGCTAACATACATAATATCCCAAATTGAGCAATCTCCAATCAATTTAAACAACACTTAGCACCTATCAAACAAAATCACTCAAATCTCATTTTCTGAAAATGAAAACTAGAAACAAGGGATTTTTACCTTGAGGGACTTACATCCAAGTCCCTCAGTGACAGCAAGGTCACCTCCTTCAGGTTGGGGCCTGAGCTGGACCTTGGTCAACAACAGTCTCCAAAATCTGCTAAGAAAATGAAAATGAAACAAGCAAATAACAATATTCTGATTCTTTTTGAAACTTCTCAAACCTTTTCCTCAAACTTTGAAACCTTTAACACGTTTCAAAAACAAGAACAATAACACAAAATCCAAGAATATGATCCACTTTCACTTCACAAACTCTTGGATTTTCTGAAAATAGAAACACTTTTTCAAAAACCTTTTGAAAATGAAATAAACACCAAGTGTTTATTAAAGATTATATGGAACTCAGATTTTCACTCAACAAACATTACCAACTTTTAAAACAAGTAAAAAGGGATTACAATTTCAACACAAGAAAATACCAAACTTTTAATTAATTTAAAAAGGAATTACAAGTTGGAGTAAAAATCTGGAACAAAAACTTAATAGAGGTACAGGCACCTCTATTTATACTACATTATAGAAGAAACTAGAACTAAAAACCCTAGTAGCTGGAATTCCTAAAAAGCCCTTGGTCTTTGTCTTCAAAATCAGTTAAATGCGCTTCATGTGATATGAGAGTGATGGCCAACTTGCAACTTTGATCTTGGACGTTGAATTTGAACTTAGGGGCCAAGGAGTAACATGGGACGTTGGTTTGGTCGGGTTATAGGGTTTGGGGGAAAGAGACGTGTGCAGGGGAGGGGTCCACAACCACATGGGTGTGTTGTGGATGGAATCTGGGTTGTGGGTTGGGTTTGGGTGATGATTAATTAGGGATCTGGAGTGATTAAGTGAAAAGCCCTTTGTATTAAAGGTGATTAGGTCTGGGTGGATTAGGGTTTATGGGGGTGTTTAGGCAGGGGATTAATCCAAAAAAGGAAACACTTTATTTAAAAAAGTGTTTGGGTGGGAAAGTTTTGAGGGGTTGACCGGTTGACTGGGGTTTATTAATTAAACTTGGGTGGGTTGTGGGTTATGGACGGGTAGGGTATGGGTAAATGGGTTTTTGGGTGGGTTATGCTGAGGTGTCAACGTGTGAGTGGGTGTGTATGTTTGGATGTCTGGTCAGAATGCCCCCCAAGCTTCTCTCTTTCTTGCACTTTGTATAAAAAGCTTATCAACGCCCATTTTGCACTTAACAACTTTTGGCAAGTTGTCAAAAATGGCACAACAACTTCCAAAACTTTTTCCAAGGGTTTTAAATGCATTTCTTGGATTCTTCAAGGGCTGATCTTGTAATATCTTCAAACTTTAAAGACCATTCTTGTACAATTGACATTTGGAGGGTCAATTGTGACAAGTTCTTCAAAGATGAGGGACTAAAGTTACCAATCTTAAATTCTTCAAGGGCATTTTTGTAAAATCCAAACTTGGGCCCGGTTCATTGGCGACTTCGTTTCCCATGTTCGTTTTTGATTGATTCTTGTGATCTTTTGCCATTTCCTCAATATCCGTACCTAAAAATACACAAGTAACAAACACGAGCATATATTTGGTATATTTGATGATATTTTATGCATTTTAAGCTCGATTTGGACGATGAGACCATGTATAAAAGTAGTCTCATCACTGTGCGAAGATTGTTGTTGGTGGGTTTGTAGATTTTCTTGTAAGTCTTCATTATGTAAGCAATTTGTTGTTTCATCTCTCGGTTCTTTTGAGCTTGGTCTTCATCACTATCTTCTTCAGATGAGGACTCAGATGGTGGTGATGGTGCTCTTGGCGCTTTACCTCGAGAATTTGTGGACGATGAAGACTTAGATGATATGCAATATCGTGGTGAGGATGATGTATTGGAGTATGTCTTAGGAGCACGAGAGTGAGGATCTTGAACATGTTGAGTCGTAGTCAGTAAAGCAAGTGGATTAGCCGTCTTGGCAACACGTTCAGCTCGAATCTCATTTGCTTCATTCTGAAATTGCTTCAAGATGTCAAAGAGTCGATGATATTAGACCTCGTCTAACTTTTCTTGTTGTTTCACCAAAGTGACGAACCGTGTCCACTCGGGTTGAAGTTGTTGAAGAAATTGAACATTGACTTGCATGGTGGAGACTTGAAGATTATTTCTTGTCATGTCATTCATCATCTTATAAAACCTGGAGTAGTAAGAGTCAATTGATTCTCCATCCCTTGAAGTAAACTTGCCAAAATTCCAAAACAAATTTGTTTTGACATCTTGTTTGTTGAGTGATTCTCCTTGTTGCAAGCGTTCAATAGCAGTCCACATTTCATGTGCTGTCGGACATGCATCAACCGTGGAGTAAATATCATATCCAATCCCACTTAAAACCATATAGACGGCTTCCTTCTCCGCATCATGCCAAGCACAATTTTCAGGTGTGAGATCAACTCTTGTTTCATCACGTTCACTTGCAGGTATTGGATCAGTAGTATCTGTGGCTGCTCTTGGAGGAATTGAGATCTTCTTGAATATATATGGTCCATGAGTAATACATTTCCTCAAGGCATCACCATTAGGTCTTGTGTCAAGGTATCGTATGAAACGTGATTGCCATTGAGCATACTGACCAGATACAAGCATTGGTGGTCTCTCTTTGTTACCCGCCACCATTATGTTGTTGTTCGTCACACGATATTCGACAGTAGAATCCATCTCAATATTCTCTGAAATGATGAAGTGAATATGGATCTTAAGTAGATTTGTTGTGATTGTTGTTGTGGTTTAAATTCCGAAAATTGCAATTTTTCTCCAGTCCGACAATAAATTCTCCAGTCCGACAAAAACGGTAGACCAAAAAATTTTGTATCGCTAAATTTTGAAATTGAGCTAGAAATGTCCTAAAACTAGTATGGAAAAAATTTGAATTTACTTGACGGATATTCCGAAACTAGTCTAGATGGTGGCTAAGTCTAAAAAATACTCAAACAAAATTTAGCAAAACACATCATCGGAATCACTTATCGGAATCACTGATCGGAATGTCCAATCGGAATCACTTATCGGAATGTCCCCTAATCGGAATACAATCGGAATGATGTCATCGGAATGTACTAATCGGAATCCTTGTCGGAATGATCTAATCGGAATAAGCTTGTCGGAATGTGCAATCGGAATGATGATCGGAAAGCTGATCGGAATGCAAATCGGAATATTTTGTCCAATCGGAATGATAATCGGAAAGCTGGTCGGGATGTGCAAACCCTTTTCCGATGATACTGATCAGAATCCCAATCGGAATCTATAAACCCTTTTCCGATTACACCAATCGGAATAATAGTGCTGTTACGAGATTTTGGGGTAAAAAATTGAATTTTTCGACAAGAAATCCGCGATTTTAACCAACCAAATGCGACCAAATCCCTACCACAGCTATGTAGAAGATTTATATCAAGATTTAGAGCATGGAAAACACAAAAAGATCTTGAATTCGAGATGATTATAAGAGAAAATCACACGAACCAAGTAAAATGAACAACGAATCACAAAACTACCCCATGGCGATTGATACCAAATGTTAACATAAGATTCAAGCTAACGAGAGGTGATCCGGAGGTCGGGGAGGATAAAAGAGATGTTTAGACATTTTTAGAGAGAGAAAGATAAAGCTTGAATGTAGTGTGTGTATTTAGAGAGAGAAAATGAAATACACAAAGAATGAAAAGCCTCACCCCTCCATGGAAGTATGGAGGGGTATATATAGCCTTGTCACACACGAACTATTCTAACTTAACAAAACTAGTCCCTGCGTGTGTGGCTATATCAAACTAATGTAATTCCGTAAATGGCGCTCACATTTTAGGGCTAACAATCTTCCCCCAATGTGGAGACATACGGAATTACTTACAATGTTCCTAACAAGTACAAATACAACAAAATAAAGTCTTCCAAGGCGCTTCCAATGCTGAGGATGTCTTTTAAGTCTTCTTGTCTTCATAACTTGTACCTCAGCTTGAATCCTCTTTGTCTTCGCTTGTTGTGGAACAATTGTAATATGCATGATTTGGATTAACTTCCCCCAATTCATGCAGCATGTATTTAAAAAACATTCTTCATAGACTTCTTTTTGACGAAGTTTCTGAATCAGCTTCCCCCCAAACCAATATCTGTATCTTAAGCAGATTCTGACACTTTGATGTAGTTTGAACAATCTTCTAGCTCATCGGTTTAAGTGCACAACGGAAATTTGTAGAAGAACCACACCAAATAACACTGCTTCTATACTGTTTCATGTCGTTTAGGTTTTTGGTGATAATCCGTTTGGGGTAACATGCAGGAAATCAGCAACAATTCTTCTCACGCCTGCAGAATACTTCATAAAAATCATACAAAGTGAAGTAGATACCATTCCATGTGTACTACTTCCCCCTGGAAGTTGACCTGATTACTTCAAAGTACACGATCTTCCCCCATGATGATTTTGAACTCTCAGAAGCATCATTATCGTGGACGTCCATATACTCGAGAAGTTCTTAGTCTAAAGCAAATGTCTTGAAAAGTTTTGAAAGTCATTGAGAAACATTGAAATATTTTTGCTTAGACTGTGAAGTACCATTGTCGTTATGAGGCTCATAAATATCCCGTGAGAATTGATTGCTGATTCCATCTCTCTCTGTCTAACTTACCAACCTCGAATTCATTCGACTATTTGTTGTGACCACATGTGAAGTAAACCCGATATTCCAAACTTGAAACTGAAGTACAATCCCCCAAATTTGTTACTTAAGCTTGCACTTATGTCGATTGAAGAACGGTGCAGAAACAAGTCTCTTATACCTCTTGAAGTTATCCACACGAGCAACTGCGTGTGACACCCAAAAGTGATAGTAATCCATGTCGTCGACCATCCACCCCTTGACAGTGGAAACTAGATAATTCAAGTCTCAATCATAAGTTTTATCGCCCAAGCAAGTCATCAATCGATAGACTGGGTTTGAAGAAAAGGGGTAGAAAAATAGAAGGAAGGCTCGATGATGAAATAAGTAGACGCCTTCATGAAATCCCACTTGAACTTCAAATAAAGAATACCAAATCCACTTCGTGATCACTTGTCTTTGTAGAATTAAAACTAGCCTTGTCGTTAAAGTGAATCTTATATCGGATCGTTTTAGCCTTAAGTGTTTTGTTTGATTTGGTGTTGTGTTTGTGAATGTCGTTATCTAGAACAAATTATGAGATGAATTGTCATTAAGGGACAAAACTTGTCTAGACAACTTGTCATTTAAGTGAGGTCGTCGATTTTTTTTTCCGAAAATATTAGGTTTAAAACCAAAATTTTCTTTGTCGTTTAAGCACTTTTGATCGAAATATATCAAATATCCGGCATCAATAATAATGTCATCATAGCCCAAATAAATGAACCCGATCCAAGCTCTATATCTCGTCCAACTATATATAACTTTCACTCAACCCATCATATAAGAATAATGAGCCTTGGAAATATTACATTGGAACGCAGCCCAAAATCATTTCTTTAAAACCATAAAGTTCCAATGCCATATCTAAACTTAAAATGAATTTTGGCCCATAAACATTTGAGTACCACGTCGTGTAAAACAAATATCACCCCCATACCAAAGTTTTGGCAAAGCCTGATATAATTTACTAGGCCCATTACATAGAATCTAAAACCCGGTCTGTCTTGGAGTATATAAAAGAAACTTTACCCTATAGATTAGGTATCATAACCCTAATCCCATATCATATTTTACTCCGCCTCTTTTTCTTACTTATCCACCAGTCACAACAATCCCCCATCTCATATAGAAACCTCAGTCATCAATCTTTTCACCATACCGACACCAAAAATTCAATCTAGATCTCAAAGCAATTGACTACATAATCCAAATATCACAACCATAATCACAACTCATGAATCATCATGGACCGAACATTGATATTGTAAAATCCATCATTTCGAATCTATAAGTCCCATAAGAGAACCTCTTTTCAGATTCGATTCAAATTGTAGATGCATGTGAGTAATATGGCTTCAAGATCTCCTAATGGGGTCTCGGGTAGGTTGGATTTTGATGAATTTGTGTTAAATTGATTGTCTTGTGTCATAACCGAAGCACAAACAGATTATAACACACTTGTTATAAATCTTTTGTTTGTTTTGATGTTTTCAAAAATCGAAATTGAGAATGAGTTAACATCCTTGTTAAACTCTAATCTCTATTGGTTTCGTATATTAAAAGGAGGTTTGAGCCTTTTCATGATCTATGATGCATGTTGTCTAGATACGAAATCTTTAGACGTTTCTTATCTTGAACAAATCTGAGATCAGTTGTGTTTTTTGATTTTGAGTCTACATGATTAAGTGACGATGGGTTATATGTTGATTATTGGATGTGACGAAGAGTTATTGATGGAGTCGGTTTGATTGATGGTGTGTTGTTATGGTTTTTAAGTCATGGTCTTGGATTTTCTGAAAAAGAAGCATGATCGGATTGTTTTTTTTTTCACTCCATCGGAATAATTCAAACACCCCATCGGAATAACTATCTGAATAGCCATCGGAATAACCATCTGATAGCCATCTGAATAGCCATCGGAATAGGCATCATAGGAATAAGCAACATCGGAATGAGCATCATCCGAATAAGCATCATCGGAATAAGCTTCATCGGAATCCCCATCAGAATCACCATCGGAAAAGGGTTTTGACACCCGAAAATAGTGGATCTGATGATATTCCGATCTGTATTTCTTTTTCTTTTTTTTCTTTTAGATCTCAGAAACTCATCTTCATCCAAAACATATCCAGAAAGGCTTAAAAAAAACTCTGATAAGCCACAATCTAATAAGAAAACGCGTTGACCAAAGAAAAACTGACAGTTAGACCGAGGAAAAAAAATCTGACTTTTGGACTTTTTTAGATCTATTCATACCCACCAGCAAGTTTTATGTAAAGTGTGAACTTTTGGACCAAAATAAGTGACACCAAACCTCACGTGGACAGCTACTGGACTGATAATCAACACAAAAAGACACCGTGACATCTGCTGCTTATAGATAAGCAGTGAATAAGCAATGAAAATAAGCAAACAAACACAAAACACCCCCGGTTAGCTCTGATACCAATTGTTGTCCCTTATTTTTGTGATGATTAAGCAATGAATAAAGAAAGAAAATAGATGAAGAAGAGATGAATTCCTAGAGAGAGAAAGTAGTGAGAGAAAGTAGAGAGGAGATGATTAACTTGGTGAGATTAGATTAGAGAAAAGAAGTTGTTACAAATGACCATCCACCCTCCTAACATGCTAGGAGGGTAGTATATATAGTCCACCCACATGCGGGCTTTAATGGACTATATATTGGGCCGGGCTTGTCTTTTGGACTTTAATTAGTTTAAATCCAAGCCCGTGAATCACGACTAAATAACTACTTATTACAACGTTCTAATAAATATTACAATAGAAACCTATGACCGAACATTCTTGTTTGACTCAATATTTTGAGGCTAACACAAACATATAAGGGGTACAACCGATAGGTGTCTAATAAGCGGTAAGAAAGGCCCATAAAGCATCGTCGAGTTTGTCGGACCACGAAGCACAGTTTTCTGCAATAGACCTCTCCAAAATCCTCTTCAAAGCTCGGTTTGAAACCTTGACCTGCCCACTCGTTTACGGGTGATAAGCCGTAGAAAGACGATGTGTAACCCCATATTTCTTTAGAACCTTTTCGAATTGGTCATTACAAAAATTGTAAAACCGGTAAAAATAAAGTCATAATTTAATTTTTTCAATTATTTTGAAGTATTTTATAACGTTAAATATTATTATGTTTAACGGTTTAAGTTGAATCCGATGTTAAATATTATATTTTAATATTTTGACGAGTAACGAGGACTACTAGTGATCGCGATACCGACGGATGCCTAAAATTTTATATTTTATTATCGATCGTTTCGATATTTAATACTTTCAACGATATCGTTTTAATTACGTATCGAGTCGTTATATTATTATTTTTCGTGTGCGTTTAAACTTTAAAAAAAATATATATAATATTTTTTAGAAACCCGAGTCTCGTAAATATTTCAACATTTACAATTTACATTTTCTACCCTTTTAAACTGTTTTATTACATTTTGGACCAAAACTATCACAAATTGGCAAAAACTACCCTAACCTTGCACTATATATAAAATTTCCACTAGCAAAATTCATTTAAGAATCACTAAAACAAAATCAACCATTTTCTTCCTCTCTTTTCTTTCTTTAGCCATACACCCCACCCTTCCTTTTCTTCCAATTTTCTCAAATTCTAGTTTGAATCTTTTAAAATCAAGAAAAGTCCCATCCTTATAATTCAAAGGAGCACATTTTGGTACTAGTTTTAGCTACATGCATCAAGTTTTTTTTTTTTTATTTTTTTTATTGTTAGGTGGAGATTTTGATCATGCATATGTTACTAGTGATGATCAAATGATGTTATTGCAATGTTTTTGTTAAAACGTTGATTTTTAATTTTTGGGTTTTTGATTTTTATGATGATACAAGTGTTAGGATTAACATAGGATGATATTAGGGGTGTAGGATGATGAGGAAAATTGTTAGAATTGATCAAAAACATGATTTTGTGGGAGATTTTGAAAGGTGATTTTAGGAAGTAGGTTAGAGGCTGTTTTCGGGGGTCTTACTGTATGATAATCGCTTAACTAATTGGATAGGGTTGTAGAGAATTTCGTTAGCTTCGATTTTATATAAAGTAGGCCTTCTAACTCCAAACGAGGTGGAAGATACACTAGTTTGATTTTCGTGTACCGGGAGACGAGTGTCGACACAATCCGAAAATTGTTGTCGATATTTGGATCGAATCTCGGGGACTATAAAATGAGTTTCAAAATGATTCAAGGGCTGTTCTCAGGCTCCAAGTTTAGTATTTTGAGTCTATTTTTTGAATCAAGTGGCGGTTTTACAAATGGAGTTGTTTAGAATGGTCAAAATGGTTTCATAAGTCAAGGTCGCTAAACTGTCCGGATTTTGTGATTCAAAGATGAGTCGGGCAGGGAACTTTAGAAGTAAAATCTTTTAATGGGCTCTTGGGAGGACTTTCTACATATAGTAATTGAGTTCTATGAGTAGTATCATAAAAAGTTGATATGTTTAAGTATGGGAAAACGGCTTGGACATTCGGTATGTTCCGACAGATTTTTATTAAAGGCGTAGAATAATAAAATGAATATATAGGAGAGTGTAATAGTATCACTTGTATCGTTTTCTCTCGATTTTGTTGTGATTTTATGAGTTTAGTTTTATATTCTTATTTATGGGTTATTTCTCGAGTCTATTATTAATGAACGCACCTCATTTGATAGGTTGCAGTTCTCGTGTTTGAAAGGCATCATCTATCGTCGGCGATCGTCTCATTTCCACTATTGGCTAAGGTGAGTCTATAGCCTCGCTTTATACTAGTTATTAAATATTTTTAAACCCGCGAGGGGGAATACATGTTCTATAAACTTAGAACACAAGTTTTTTATGGTATGCTTTGTCCCTCTATAAATGGACCCGTGGTTGCCTTTAAATTGCATTAAGTGATTGCCTTTGTTAAAACCTCAATTATGGACCGTTAACTAGCTTATGATGGGCTAGCCGCTAGTACAATTAATAGATCTATGGGGGAAGCCTCCCCGGTTCAGTTTTTGTGGACTTGTCGTAGAAGCTTAGGCCCGACCTCCACACTGTTTGAGCATATTGTATTGAGAAGTCAGGTATACGGCAATGTACCAATAATCTAGAGGTAACCGACAATTAAAAAATCTCCTTTCTTATCAGACCTCTAAAGGGAGTGTCTAAGGGCTTGGTTCCATGAGCTTATTGCAATTTATGCTATATACAATTATTATTGTTGATGCGAATTATTATTTAATGCTTGTTGCCTTTAAGCATTCCACGAACTTATAATCTTTGCTTGTGTTCAAAAATGATTATATAAACCTATAGATTCACTCGGCATTTTTGCTGATTGTTTTACTCACATGTATTTCAGGTAATCAAGAAGTGGAAGCTTGGAGGTCACGAGAATGAAGTTGTGCACTGCTATGTTGTTCAAACTCTTTGATTTGTTTATCGTTCCATTTTTAAAACAAACTAATATGTTGTTTTAACTTATCTTTTGGTAACGATTACTTGGGACTGCGCTACTCTAACAATTGTTTTAGGAACGATAAATCTAAAACGTCTCTTTTCGAGTCGTTCTTTATAAATTATGTGTTGTTGTATCATTGTTTAGCACCCAAAGATGTATTCCGCTGCGTGTAAATTTGGGGGTGTTAAAGATTGGTACCAGAGCCATGAGTTATAGAGAACTAGGTCTTTATTTTAAAAACCTAAACTATAACTGTCAATTTTTATTTTTCAAAGAGTCATGTGCACCGGACTTCGCGTGACTTCAGGTTCAAGCTACTTCTGGGATTACCACTTTAGTATGCGTTATTACGTATACCTTATTGCCAAGTATTTATAAATAAATACTATGATCCACTTATGGATATATATTTATATCTAGGATCCCTTTATCGATATATATTTATGTCGTTAAACTTTTCGATAAAAGTTTATCATTTATTAATGATTAACTTAAATAAATACAATGAATTTCAAGATCTTTCTGTATTTATTTTTGAAGTATTTAAATTGCTTTTATTGCAAAATTTTTATATTATGACCTTACATACCTTCATCTGCGCGCGTTACTTTCTTTTTTTTAACACTTTGAGATATCTATAAATATCCAAATTGTTTTCCGGCTGTTTGTGCTTGGACGTCTTGAAGCGTAATCTCTAGACCATTGGGTAGCTCAATGTGTCCTTGGAATAGACTAATCGCTATCGTGTGAGTCACACATTTTGAAATACTTCTTATAATCGTGTTGAATAATATCAGGGTTTTTCATAATATTTTATTGATTTTTATTATCGTTTTACACGACATGCGAAGATTTAATTCGTTGACAGTTATATGTATCGACTCTGAAGTGTATTGTTCGCTTATATCTCGGTAACGTCATCGTCATTTTATAAATCATCGTCTAGATTGTGGCGCTAGATTGGAATACGATTTTACATCTATAAACTTGTATTATCCTCTTTCATTAACCTTCTTGCTCCCGGAACGCAACCCTTTAATGTTCCATTCTTTTCTTGTTATGTTTTGTGTTTTTGACAATCGTGGCACCAAGGAGATTTGCCTACTTTGTACCTTGAAACTTAAATTATGAATGTCATTCATCGTTTTGCTTCCTAAATTTCGTGTGGAATACCTTGAAGCATTTTCTGTCATTCATCATGCTATATTTTATTTGATACTCATTACGAGATTTATTTTTCGTTGTTATAAAATCCACAAGACATGTGTGTATATATGTATATATTTTAAGCCGTTAAGAAGATATGTATATATATGCAGAAACTGTAGGGGCAGTATAAACAGGTCAAAACTTAAAAGTAAAACCTGCGTTTTTAAAATTAAATAGTCAAACCTGCACAGAACTTGCAGGGGTATTTTTGTCATTTTACATTGGTTTTCAGGTCTCGGGTAAAACTAGAAAGTCGTCTGAAACATCGTTTTGCATCAAAATGCTTTAGACTCTGAGTCTTGGAGATGACGTTTATCGGGTCAATTAATCGGCTCATATTTAAAAGGTAAATCTGATAGAAAATTCAGAACATGAGTTTTGAATGTTTCGAAGCTATTTTGATTTCATTTGAGATCGTAAAATTTTAACAAATATTATTTTACAACTAACGAATACTAGTTGCATGTGAAAATATTTAAAAATAGAAACAGTACAGGATTAGCAATTACCGGATTAATGGTGTAATTTAAAAACGAATAACATACTTTCTTAAAAGCATGTTGTGTCGAGTATCTTACAAAGAATACACATGTGGATTGTTTTATTCTTTTCATATATATGACTCATTTGTCATTCGATGTTATTTTATTTTCGTTTTCTTCTAACCTTCCACTGATTTGAGTTGAGTTTTGAAGTTTTGCCTTCACATTCTTCGTTGACATTCTTATCGCGTATCTCATGACGTTTTCGTCTAAACCTTATAACCCTTTGAAAACTTAACAACTTTGTCATAATGTCACATTATTAACAAATCTGATATTGTTTTACGATTATTTTCACCAATTCTTTTTACTTTGGTCTTATAAAATACTTTTTGTAACATTAAAAGTTGCTTATTAAGTATCTCACAAATTACTTGTATCCTATAAATTTATAAACTATTTTTAAATTCCATTTTACAAATGGCATGGTTTATATAAACATAAGAAACGTAATACTTTTCGACGAAATGAAGCACTGTATTGCTAGCCCTAAATTATACATGGCCTGATCACCTATGTCTAATTTAGAAGGAGCCATGTTAGGCTGAATAGTAGTCACCTTAAAAATCTTGATAATAAGGAACTTTTTACTTGTATTCTTAATAGAATAAAATAAAATGAAATAAAATGAAAAGAAGTTTTGAAAACCCTTATATTTTATGCAAGTAGCACAATTTCTATGCATCCGCATACGTTTTCTTACCTTCTCTTGAACGAATTACGCGCTTACGAATACGTTTTACTCGACGATCGTTTTTCCACTTGTTACTTCATTTTATCTTATAACTAATTTCTTTTGACCGTTCGTCAAATTACTGACTGTTGATAAATTACTTGAAAGTCTCGATGTTTTATCCTTCCTTCTCGTCCAATGTTCTTTATGCGATTTTATAGATCTTTGGAATGTCTCCGCACGTGAATAATGAATTATCATTAGAGTGATTTCCGTATATCCGGGATGACGTCCGTCACTCTCGTTTGTCTCGAAATCCACTCTTGTGAACCGTGCTTTGACTTATCTCTTAATATCGTTCATTTGATTTGTTTTAATTACAAGTGATTATTAGGAATTTTCTTTTATTAAAGTTTTGTATGGATCTTATTTCCGATCATGTATCGACCACCGCTAAGTTAACAAACTGATATTGGTGAACCAACAACCGCACTAACAAAATTGACAACTTGTTTAATCTACTATTTCTTGTCGTCTTACCATCAACGCCTTTATTTTATTATTCTCTTTAAGAATTCATATGACATTTGCTTCGTTCTCTTTTGTACCGCTGATTTCGTACTAGTTGTTAACCATTATTTCCATTCGTATTCGTTTGTTATCTTGTCACATTTTGAAACCCGAATATATCCCATGTTTATTTTGAAGTAATAATCACCTTTATGAATTTCTACAACGTATTATAAAATTTTCATGGAACTTTTATACATTTTTCCAATGATGTTCAATTATCGAAATAACTATCATAAGAAAAAGGTCAAATTTATATATCATATTTTGTATAACTAAAACTAATGTTTAAAATGAAATTATGCTCTATCTTTTGAACTAATTGATTTATCATACTTTACTTTTAATGTAATGAAATTACCGGTTTAATTTATATTCCTAATGATGATTTAATTTGGAAATTATATTTTCTAATTGTAACCATCAATACGAGTTTAATTAATAAATTCATATCATTCTTTCAAAGTTTCTTAAGACAACCAAAATAAATTTTGAAGCTATTTAACTTCTACTATCATCTTTATCAAGAAAGTACCTCAACTGAGTTTTAAGGTAATACCAAAACCGGGATGGATAATTGTGACAAA
Source organism: Glebionis coronaria (assembly GCA_025667525.1). Taxonomy (NCBI): domain Eukaryota; kingdom Viridiplantae; phylum Streptophyta; class Magnoliopsida; order Asterales; family Asteraceae; genus Glebionis; species Glebionis coronaria. The sequence goes on along the minus strand of CM046882.1, from coordinate 269,991,899 downwards.
AGTTACTTTAATGTTAATATTTAATTCTTTCTTCGCTCTCATTTTTTCTAAGTATTGTGATTTATTATGTTTTATGGTTACGTGATTCGAGATCCCTCGTCGATCGTCAACCTTAAATCATTTTACCACATCTTGTCCGTTTATGTGTTTATTGAATTCATTTTTATCTCGTTCTGTTCCTCGTATTGAAGATTACTATTTTATTCTGAGTTTAAAATGAATCTCGGGAAGCAGCGTATAAGAAGAAACGATAAGTGTCACCAGGATTTATGCATGTACTTGTGGAATGATTGAGGACCGAACCTCTTAATGAATGGAGTAATAAATTCGTTACAACCTCGAGGAGTATGTTGAAGTCAACACCGCAAGTGGAAAGACTCTTGAGATCAAGTAGTTATTATTAAGGGTTCGTTCAAGGTTTTCTCGATGATTAACGGTGGAGATCTATACTCGATGTTTATGTTCGACCTTTTCTTTTATGTACTTATATGGGGTGTGATCTAGTCAAATGATCGTAAGTTGTGAGAACTTGAGACGGCATCATCCGATGACGTCCGATCATGTAGAACATATATTATGTAATATCTTTTTGACTTTCAACGACGATGTTTATTGAGACTTTAATGCGCGTTGGCGAAAGTAAGATGGTTTCTTTGTATTATCTTTTGAGTAGGGACCCGCGTGTGAGCACCCTCCGATGACGAAAATGTTTTTCGTGTTAATTCTTTTTGATGTGTGTCCATGGCTATCCGGCCAGTGGTTATCCTTTAAATTGCAACATTCTTTTTAACTGGACTTACCCGATAATCCTGTCACCTATTCTTGTCGTCGAATGAGCTTCGTGTGATTCATAAAATTTTCATGTGTCGAACTTGACGGGTGACTGGTGGATAAGGATTTATTTATTCCTTTTTGGTGAGATACCACTTGACGACAAGTTGCGTTTTGTAAAAGAACCAGTGGAGATCGTGGATCAAGATTCACGTAGGAACGTGAAGACTTCTTTATAAGAAATGCCCTCATCCTTCCAGGTAGTGAACAACTCGTGTATGAGGTGAGTTGAGCGCCGGGACGTCACTCCCTTAAGGTGGTGAGGATGTAAAACCCGTAAAAATAAGGTCATAATTTAATTCTATTTTTCAATTATTTTGAAGTATTTTATAACGTTAAATATTATTATGTTTAACGGTTTAAGTTGAATCCGATGTTAAATATTATATTTTAATATTTTGACGAGTAACGAGGACTACTAGTGATCGCGATACCGACGGATGCCTAAAATTTTATATTTTATTATCGACCGTTTCGATATTTAATACTTTCAACGATATCGTTTTAATTACGTATCGAGTCGTTTTATTATTATTTTTCGTGTGCGTTTAAACTTTAAAAAAAATAAATAAATAAATAAATATTTTTACGAAACCCGAGTCTCGTAAATATTTCAAAATTTACAATTTACATTTTCTACCCTTTTAAACTATTTTATTACATTTTGGACCAAAACTATCACAAATTGGCAAAAACTACCCTAAGCTTACACTATATATAAAATTTCCACTAGCAAAGTTCATTTAAAAATCACTAAAACAAAATCAACCATTTTCTTCCTCTCTTTTCTTTCTTTAGCCATACACCCCACCCTTCCTTTTCTTCCAATTTTCTCAAATTCTAGTTTGAATCTTCCAAAATCAAGCAAAGTCCCATCCTTATAATTCAAAGGAGCACATTTTGGTACTAGTTTTAGCTACATGCATCAAGTTTTTTTTTTCTTTTTATTGTTAGGTGGAGATTTTGATCATGCATATGTTACTAGTGATGATCAAATGATGTTATTGCAATGTTTTTGTTAAAAAGTTGATTTTTAATTTTTGGGTTTTTGATTTTTATGATGATACAAGTGTTAGGATTAATATAGGATGATATTAGGGGTGTAGGATGATGAGGAAAATTGTTAGAATTGATCAAAAACATGATTTTGTGGGAGATTTTGAAAGGTGATTTTGGGCAGTAGGTTAGAGGCTGTTTTCGGGGGTCTTACTGTATGATAATCGCTTAACTAATAGGATAGGGTTGTAGAGAATTTCGTTAGCTTCGATTTGATATAAAGTAGGCCTTCCAACTCCAAACGAGGTGGAAGATACACTAGTTTGATTTTCGTGTACCGGGAGACGAGTGTCGACACAATCCGAAAATTGTTGTCGATATTTGGATCGAATCTCGGTGACTATAAAATGAGTTTCAAAATGATTCAAGGGCTGTTCTCAGGCTCTAAGTTTAGTATTTTGAGTCTATTTTTAGAATCAAGTGGCGGTTTTACAAATGGAGTTGTTTAGAATGGTCAAAATGGTTTCATAAGTCAAGGTCGCTAAACTGTCCGGATTTTGTGATTCAAAGATGAGTCGGGCAGGGAACTTTAGAAGTAAAATCTTATAATGGGCTCTTGGGAGGACTTTCTAAATATAGTAAGTGAGTTCTCTGAGTCGTATCATAAAAAGTTGATATTTTTAAGTATGGGAAAACGGCTTGGACATTCGGTATGTTCCGACAGATTTTTATTAAAGGCGTAGAATAATAAAATGAATATATAGGAGAGTGTAATAGTATCACTTGTATCGTTTTCTCTCGATTTTGTTGTGATTTTATGAGTCGAGTTTTATTTTCTTATGTATGGGTTATTTCTCGAGTCTATTATTAATGAACGCACCTCATTTGATAGGTTGCGGTTCTCGTGTTTGAAAGGCATTATCTATCGTCGGCGATCGTCTCATTTCCACTATTGGCTAAGGTGAGTCTATAGCCTCGCTTTATACTAGTTATTAAATAATTTTAAACCCGCGAGGGGGAATACATGTTTTATAAACTTAGAACACAAGATTTTTATGGTATGCTTTGTCCCTCTATGAATGGATCCGTGGTTGCCTTTAAATTGCATTAAGTGATTGCCTTTGTTAAAACCTCAATTATGGACCGTTAACTAGCTTATGATGGGCTAGCCGCTAGTACAATTAATAGATCTATGGGGGAAGCCACCCCGGTTCAGTTTTTATGGACTTGTCATAGAAGCTTAGGCCCGACGTCCACACTGTTTGAGCATATTTTATTGAGAAGTCAGGTATACGGCAATGTACCAATAATCTACAGGTAACCGACAATTAATAAATCTCCTTTCTTATCAGACCTCTAAAGGGAGTGTCTAAGGGCTCGGTTCCATGAGCTTATTGTAATTTATGCTATATACAATTATTATTGTTGATGCGAATTATTATTTGATGCTTGTTGCCTTTAAGCATGCCACGAACTAATAATCTTTGCTTGTGTTCAAAAATGATTATATAAACCTATAGATTCACTCGGCATTTTTGCTGATTGTTTTACTCACATGTATTTTAGGTAATCAAGAAGTGGAAGCTTGGAGGTCACGAGAATGAAGTTGTGCACTGCTATGTTGTTCAAACTCTTTGATTTATTTATAGTTCCATTTTTAAAACAAACTAATATGTTGTTTTAACTTATCTTTTGGTAACGATTACTTGGGACTACGCTACTCTGACAATTGTTTTAGGAACGATAAATCTAAAACGTCTCTTTTTGAGTCATTCTTTATAAATTATGTGTTGTTGTATCATTGTTTAGCACTCAAAGATGTATTCCGCTGGGTGTAAATTTGGGGGTGTTAAAAAAATGGGTTCCACGATCGCTTATAATAGCACAAGGGGTTCCAAACCGAGAGAATAATTGCTTCAAGAATTTGACTACTACTCGAGCATTGTTTGTAGGTAAAGCCTTAGCTTCCACCCACTTAGATAAGTAGTCGACGGCAACGAGGATATATTTGTTTCCGTGAGACGATGGAAACGGCCCCATAAATTCAATGCCCCAAATGTAGAATATCTCACAAACTTGAATTGTGTTTCGTGGAATTTAATCCTTTAGAGAGGATTTTCCTTGTGTTTCGTGCATCACGATAGATCGTAGGCCAAAAGAATCTGACATCGAACACTTTCTTAGCAATGAGATTAGCACCATGGTGACCACCCGTGGGTCCCTCGTGATAAGCTCTATGGATATTAGATGCTTCGGTGCCAAATACACAACGTCGAACGATTTGATCCACACATACTCGAAAGAGATAAGGGTCGTCCCAAAAATAGAACTTGACGTCAGGAAAGAATTTTTGTTTTTGTTGTGTCGTCATACCCTTGATTATGAAATTGCCCGCATGGTATTTTGCGATGTCCGCCAACCATGGGGTGTCGTCTTTAGAATTCACCACACCAAGAGTCTCAAGAGGAAATATTTCGGTAATTTCCTTATTCTCGAGCTCATCTTTGTGAGGATCTTCTAAGCGAGAGAGATGATTGGCCGCTAAATTATCGGCTCCTTTTTGTCAAGTATGGTGACATCAAATTCTTGTAGGAGGAGAATCCAACGAAGCAATCTCGGCTTTGCATAAAGTTTAGAGAAGAGTTGCTTGATATTTGAATGGTCCGTATACACTATGCTTTTAGTTAAGACTAGATAAGGTTGGAATTTCTCGAAAGCATATACCACGGTAAGTAATTCTTTTTTCGTTGTAGTATATTTCATATGAGCTTCGGTCATCATCTTACTAGCATAGTGGATAGGCAAGAAGTGTTTTCAATGATGTTGCCCCAAAACAGCCCTAATAGCATAATCACTAGCATCACACATTAATTCGAAGGGGAGGTTCCAATTTGGAGCGACGAGAATGGGTGCTTCGGTAAGTTTCCTTTTGAGTGTTTCGAAAGCTTGAACACAATCTTCGTTAAAAATGAAAAGCGCATCTTTTTCGAGGAGATGTGTCATTGATCGAGATATTTTCGAAAAATCATTGATGAAACGATGATAAAAGCCCGCGTGGCCAAGGAAAATCTGAACTCCTTTGACGGTTTTGGGGTGAGGTAATTTAGCGATGACGTCAATATTAGCTTTTTCGACCTCAATCCCCGCTTTCGATATTTTATCTCCTAAGACGATTCTTTGTTTGCACATGAAGTGACATTTTTCCCAATTAAATACGAGATTGGTTTGTTCACAACATTTTAGAATTTTTTTCCAAGTTATTTAAGCATGACGTGAACGAATCACCAAATACCGAGAAATCATCCATGAACACTTTCATCGGATTCTCGACCATGTCGTGAAAAATAGCCATCATGCACCTTTGAAAGGTTCCCAGTGCATTACAAAGTCCGAATGGCATTCTACGATAAGCAAACATTCCGTATGGACACGTAAACGTAGTTTTTTCTTGATCATGATGGTCAATAGGTATTTGAAAGTAACTGAAAAAACCATCTAAAAAGTAATAGAAATCATTTCACGCAAGACGCTCCAGCGATGCATGAAGGGCAAGGGAAAATGGTCTGTTCGAGTGGCATCGTTAAGTTTTCGATAATTTGATACACACTCTCCAACCGGTCACAACACGTGTTGGAATTAACTCGTTATCATCATTGGGCACAAAGGTCATTCGTCCCTTCTTAGGGACACAACGGATTGGGCTCACCCATGGGCTATCAGATATAGCATCAATCATTCCCGCGTCAAGAAGTTTTAAAACCTCTATTTTAATGACATCGTGAATTTTGAGGTTTACCCTTCTTTGACATCAAATTCCGGGTTTGTAGTCCTCCTCCATTAAAATTTTATGAGTACAAAATTTTTGGTCGGTACCCTTAATGTCAGAAATTTTCCACGCAATTGCCCCTTTGTGAGTTTTCAAAATTTTTATAAGTGCGGTTTTTTCGTTATCGGAAAGATCTTTCGCGATAATTACCGGAAACTTATCTTCAACTTCTAAAATGCGTATTCAAGATGAGGTGGAAGGTCTTTCAAATCAAGGATTGGTGGATCCTCGATTGATGATTTCGGTTCAACCTTCATAACTTCCATCGGCGGAGAATATGGTGGAATTTTTTTGTTACTAAAAGTCACATTTTCTTCATTGTCAATAAAATCGCCTCCTTTCAAATGGAGCGGGAGAATGTGAATTATTTGCAATAATAGCATCTAAAATAGTGGGATTTCCACTAATAGAACTTTATGAAAATCCTAACACCTCTTGTGAAAATTCATCCTAAACTACGTCAATTAAATCAACGTGATTTATAGTAGCGATAGCATAAACATTTGATGGTGTCGAACTTTTGGTAGCGTTTGTAGAAACTAGAAGGGGGGGGGGTTGAATAGTTTTAGTTACTTTTCAAAACATTTCGCATAAACCCACTATGCGGGTTCTTTAAACATACCCGCGGTTCCTTATCACTAACGAACCGTGTGTCCCATTAAGGAACCGCCTACAGTGGACGATGCCATTTGTTACATGTTAAACTTTAACAATCCTTTGTATTAAATTCTTGATCAAGCTTGACTAAGTATGAGATGTGTTTGTAATAGATAATAACTATAAGTAAGGAAATACACAAACACATCAAATGAAGAGTACATCAAGCAATAGTCTAAACACTAAGCACATATGTACTAAGCATAAGATTTTCCGCAACTAGGATGTTTAGACTAAGTGATGTACACTTGACCATAATCTAAACATGAAGCACACACGTACTAAGCATTAGCTTTTCTGCAACTTAGATGTTTAGATTATGAGATGCACACAACACATAACAACAAGTATGCAACTATAAATACATCTAAAAAGGTGAAGACATAAATGTAAATGAAAGTACCGACACGATGATTTATAGTGGTTCCATCACGAAGCTCCTCTTCGCCCTACTCCACTCCTCGAGTACACCATACTCGAGAGTTACTTCACCAGTCAACACACTCCTTAAGGTGGAGAAACCATACACAACTTCGCTTATCTAATTTCCGAATCTAAACTAAAAGTCGAGTCCTAATCTTAGGTAGGAACAATCTAGACAACATCGCCCACTTCACCATTTTCCGACACAAGGCTAGATGTCGAGTCCTAATCTTAGGTAGGAACAATCTACACCCATCTACACAACTTCCAAATTGACACACCAATTTGGATCTACACAACTACACAACTCTTAACAACTACACAACTACACCACTCTTCACAACTACACAACTACACCACTCTTCACGACTACACAACTCTTCACAACTACACACCTACACAACTCTTCACCCTAGGTATGTTTTATGGCCCAACATAACAAACCTTGTGTTTTATGGTATAAACACATAAACTATATAGATCTAAAACTCACCACTTAGATCTATGACTCTAACACTATATCCAAGTATTAACAAACTTGGATCTACACAACTAACACCTAATCTGAGGATACCCATAACTTGGATATTCTACCCTTACAAACGCATCCAAGTGAACCCAACAATTGGGTCTTCTACATATACATAGTAGGAAAACAATGACTTGATCTAGAAGGAGAGATCTTTATCATGTTGTGAACCCAACACTTCATGGTAATGGAAGTGTTCTTCTCTTTGCACTTGAGAGGATGAGAGGATTGAAGGAGATAATCACATCTTAAACAAGATTAATCTAAACTAACTAATCAAGGAATTTAAAGATGTTTTTGAAGAAACTATGCAAAAAGGGTTGAAAGAAAAGCTGGAAATGATCCACTATTTATAGGACAACAATGCAACGGCTATAAAGACCCGCGGTTCCTTAAATGCCCCTGCGGTTCCTTATCAATAAGCAAGCGCAGGTTCCTTTAAGGAACCTCCGGCTTGGAGACCGTGCATTTTTGTCCTTTAGTGGGGATATGCCATCTGGGGTAGTTTATACCTTCAAAGGATATTCCTTTGGCATATTTAATATGCCAAATTCAAATTAAAGAATATTCTTTGGAATATGCCTTAGGGAATATTCTTTGGAATATTCTAAATTCAAATTTCCATTTTCTTTTTAATAAAACATTTTCTTAAAAATAAAGTTTATTAAAATCTTTTGTCACATTTGATTAAATGTGAGTTTTAAGAAAATATTAATCCTTGATCACTTAGTTAGGTTAATGACATGTTTATTCATCCGAATGCGATCTTGGAGATGTCGAGAGAAGTATACAAATGTATTCTTGAGTGATTACGAGTACCTTAACATTTTATATAATATATTGTGAATTATACGTTTGTCATCAACAAAACACAAAGAGATTATATCGTCAAAACATCGTAATGTTTGCACTAACAATCTCCCCCTTTCTAATGATGACAAACAAGTAAACCATAACACATATTAAAATGTATAAGTTACTCGTTTACACTTACCTCTCCCCCGTTTGTTGAATCAAAAAGGTAGTCAACGTCTTTGAAGAAGAGAAGAATCAACGTCGAGAGAGCACACATCCAAAGTGGTAATCATCGATAACAGTCATTTGAAGAAGATAAGAATTGATGTCACGATAGCTTGCATCCGAAAGGTAGTGTTTATTTGTAGAAGAAGAGGATCGACTTTGATAGATCATGCATCCAAAAATTTAATCATCCATTGTGGTTGTCGGTTGAGAAGCGAGAATCCAAACTATAAACCCATCATCCAAAGATATTGAGATTGCGTCATCCTAGTGAAGTCTTTAATCAACATAGGTTAACCACATCCATGCATAATAAAATGCTTATCTTCGAGATTCCAAAATCCATTACTTGCAAGAAGTTCGATGAATGTAATTTAAGTGAGTCAACAATCACAAATGTAAGGAATATAAATCTTGCAAATGCTCCCCCTTGATATGATCTCCCCCTTGCTTGAGGCACCAATAAAGCAAGGATAGTAACAAGCTACAAGAAGGGTTAGAAAAGTCCTACAAAACAAAGTTAGTGGACTAGAGAATATATGTATAGCAATGCCACCCAAGATGAATTTGCTTTAAACATCTCGAGTACAAAGAGAGGAGGGGTTGAAAAATAAGTAGGCTTTTAGATAGAAAAGAGAACCCAACTTATTTTGGTGACACCAAAAAAATATAAAAAGGACTATAGAGATAAAAGAGATGTCCAATTTATAAAAAGAGAAAATACTGTTGAGAGGACATACTCTACTTTAATATCATGGCAATAATACCAAATTAAAGAGAGTATGACATGGACAATAACACAATTCCACATAGTCAAAAAGAGGGAAAGAATGACTATGATGGAAAATGAAAATGAGGACGATAAACAAGTCGTTTGCACAAACAATGACAAGCATTGAAGAAAGAAGTATGCACGCGATGCTATCAATCCAAAAAGATTAAAAAGTCCAAGGAGAGGATTTTGACAAGATCAAATCACAATTGATGGAATAGATGTAGAGAAGAAACATCCATACCAATTGTAATGATAATATGTCAAAAGGTTAAAAGCTTAGGATTTTTAGAATCACCCAAGAAAATTCAAGATTTAACCAAGATCCTCTCAAAAGGTTAAAAGTTTAGAATTGTTGGAATCACCCAATTCAATTGTAAATTTTAACCGCAATCAATTCTCAACAACGAGAAAACCGAAAAATCTCAAACCAAAGATATCTTTGACCTTAAAAATAATTCCTTTAGAAAGATCCAAAAGCTTTAAGTCGGGAATCAAGGTACAAAAAAATAAATAGATAAAAACCAAAAGCGAGGATAAATCGATGCTTAAGAAAAATACAAGATATAAGACATTATAGGCAAGGATGCTTATGAATGTCGACACAAAAAAGATGACTCAATGATATAGAGAAAGAGATCAAATAAGCCAAAGAATAGAAAAACCAAGATGGATGGTGTTTAGCATACGATAAACTACATAATCAAAGTTTCGTAGATCTTCTCAATCATTGTGAATGTTCAAAGATCAATTACATGACGAGGAAAGGGTGAGGCTTGACTTGACTTAGTTTAGAAAGGATAGAAGAGAGAGACTCAACTTAGAGAAGCATGATTAAAATAAATTGAAAGAGACTCAAAAAAGAAGTTAATGATAACTTCACAAAATAGTTCAAGAATACTATACCTTATTAGGTGATAGTGAATTCTTGAAGAAAACGAGAGAAGAAAAGAAGGAATCTTCAAGAAAACTCGTCAAAGATAGAGATAGACCAAAACTGAACAAAGGGACTCAATGGTCGCGGTTCGTTAAATAGGTCAGCGGTTCATTATCAAAGATGAGCCGCTAGGTTATTTGAGGAACCGTGAACAATGGGTGTCCAAAAACAATTATCGGCTCAAAATAAAATCACTTGGTCAAACAATTTAACAAAAGTTTCTAAATGGCTTGAGAGTCAGTGGTTCGGATATGACTTTTAACAATTGCAATTGCAAGTTAAAATTACTTTAATATTTCAAAAGAAATATTTAAGTTGTCAATCTTACTATGAGATGAATTAGATATAAATCTAACATTCCTTGACAACCGAGTGAGAAAATAAAGATCACAAGGACAATGAGATCCAAGACCCAAATACAAATCATGTTGAAAAACATGAAAGGAAATACAAGAAAATAAAGATCATACAAAGATGTATGAAACACAAGCCTAAACCATAAGCATAAATTTAATCTTAGTTACACTAGAATTTTAAGATTTGATTAAATTAGATGTCTTATTAATAAGCAATTCACATGCTTAAATGAAAGACAAGGTGGTGGCGGAGATTTTGGTGGATAAGGCTTGGTGATAATCTTGTAATTCAATTCATCATAGATATAAGACATGACAAGATGTTGATGATGACATATAGTCCCCAGCCGGGTCATGAACCCGGCCCATGGGTACTTCTCGCATCCGACCCATCATAGATGGGTGGAATAATGTCATTTAGGCTTATGGGCTTGGATGAACAGTGACCGCACACATGTGTGCGACCCACGGCCCGGTGCGGCCGACATAGGGTTAGACAGAATCATATTCTGTCTAGGAATATCTTTATCCCAATGGAGGAGGATATTCACTACCAAAATTAGAAGATAACAATCATTCTAATTCTGATAGTTATCCTTTCCTTGGGGCCGAAGGATCAAGTGGTAGCCCACTAGGGTTCCACTGCCTATAAAAGGAACCCCCAAGGGTTCCACAAAGGTATTACGTCTTATACTCTTAACTCACATAAACCCTAAAACGATTACTTACTCTCACGCCGGAGTGTAATCGTGGGAAACACTCCCACGGTAAGCCTAACGCGTGCTGTTTAGTGTGCAGGATCCCAACCGAACGATTCACTTGGTGCAGGAGCCGGAGCCCAGCCAACCCGCATTAAGCCTAATTCCGGTCCAGCAAGGATCACCCAACTTTTGCATCAACAAGTTGGCGCCATCCGTGGGACCCATTACACAAAGCTAGAACAAAACCTCATTCTGAATCTCCAATGACAAAGGGGCATCAGCCAGCCAATCCCAGGAATACGAATCCTGGAAATCGGAAGTCCCAAGGGGAAGGGATACTCATCCCCAATCAATCACCTAGCCGCCTTGCATGCGGACCTGGTAACCGTGGCGGCTTCCAGCCCTTGGGGGTGACGAGCACGATCTCCATGACACCCCCACCTACTTCAACCCTGGACAATCCAGACCCAGGGAGTGCGCCCAACCCTCCTAACAAGGAGCCGCGCAGACCATCGGTAGAGGAAGAGGTAGAGGTCCTACCACTCCGCGAGGAGGATCTTACTCGAGTTCTCACGCAGAACTTCGATAGGATCGTCCCGGGGATCGCGTCAAGGATGAATCTGGGGAGGAACCTCCAATCCAGACTCAACTTTGGTGACGCCGGACCAATCACCTCCTCCCAAAATCAGAGGAAAAGGAGAGCTCGGCCTCAGGAGCAGAGCATCTTTGAGGAAACCCCTCGACCCAGGAATGTGTTTGAGCGCATAGGAGATCGCCTCATACAGGAACTAATGCAGTCTCGGGAAGGAGGAGATAGGTCTGATGGCTCACCCGAGCGGCCAGATCGAGAGTTGGCCAGAACCGCTCGTCGCCCGAGCGTGTGGGACAGGATGAACACTGGGAAGAAAGCTTCCGGTTCATCCAAAAAAAGTGGTCCCTACCCAAAGGATGGGGCACCACCACCGTCTCCAGACCCGTCAGGAGAGGACTCAGATGACCATCCGCCTAAGCGTCGCCGACCTAGGCGCACCCCTCCACCACCACCAAACAATGATGAGTATTATGGTGGTCCTTATTATCGAGATGCAGAAGCGGAGGATCTTTCGCGTCCATGGTGTGAACCATGGGATGACCCTAGGCTCACCCGGCCATTGGCGGATCCCAGGGAAGACCCGTTCACCCTCCGCATACGGAACTATTCTAAGGACACCAAACGTCACATGTCGGCGTGTATCAAGACTTATGATGGGTCTGGTGATCCGGTTGATCACCTTAAAATATTTTATACGCAAGCTAAAATTGAGCGATGGCCCATGCCTATATGGTGCCAAATGTTCAATTCAACTTTGATCGGAAATGCCCGTGACTGGTTTGAGGCACTCCCTCCACGGAGCATTGATAGTTTCACGGAACTACGCACTGCGTTCGAGAAGAATTATACTCAGAGGAAGAAGTATAATAGGGATCCGGTCTCATTGGCAACTGTCAAACAACGGCCGGGGGAGTCTACAGAAGCCTTCACTGAACGCTTCAATGATGAGTGCACGCGCACAAGAACAATGTCGGAGCTCCTGAAAATCTCTGACTACATGCACGCCATAACAGACAGAGAGTTGATCAGGCGCCTCAATGACAAGCGTCCAGAGAGATATGACGACCTCATGGAAAGGGTCAGAAATTTCATAGAAGGGGAAACAGCTGTTGTCGCGGCCTACCCATCCCGAGGAAATGGGTACCGGTCAAATGACTAGTCCCGGAGACAGTCGGGCGGTCAAGGCAATCAGAACAATAGCAAGGGCTCAGACTATAAGAGCCAAAGCAAAGGAGGACGGCCGGACGATAAGTTCACCCCCCTAAAGATGTCCTACCGGGAGATCTTGCTGACGGAAGGGGCGAACTTTCCAAGGCCTCCCCCAATGACCACTCCGCCGGAACGACGGCAAGGAAATCGCTTCTGCGAGTTCCATAATGACAAAGGCCACGGTACGGAGGAGTGCATCCAGCTCAAGAAGCATATTGAGTCGCTGATCAAATCAGGTAAACTCAAGCACCTAGTTATGGATTGGAAGGATGGAAAAGACAACAACAAAAAGTACGATAAGAAGGATCCCCAAAAGGACAAACCTTCGACCATATACATGATCCAATCCAGACAACGCCGCACGAGGCAGAAAGTTGGCCAAAAATTTTCACGCGGCAGGGAAATTTCGTTCCCTCCCATCACAGCAAGCAATGTGACCGATGCGCCTCTCACTATTGAGATAAGAATTGGAACACACAATGTTCGTCGCATGTATGTGGATGGAGGGTCGTCAGTAGAGGTACTGTATGAACACTGTTTTGTGCAGTTATGTCCAGAAATAAGAAGCCAATTAGTACCGGCCACGGCGCCGCTCACCGGCTTTAGTGGAGACACTATATGGCCGATAGGGCAACTACGGCTGCTTGTAACCATTGGGAATGAGGAACACTCCACTACGGCATGGATGAACTTCATGGTGATACGCTCACATTCTCCGTACAATGGGATCATAGGCAGACCAGGTATTTTGGCTATACGGGCGGTACCCTCCACGGCACACGGAATCATCAAGTTCCCTGTTGAAGGGGGGATTGTTACCATTTACAACACAATCGTACCGGCATCCGAGTGTCACACCGTGACAACACCGACTCCACCTCCCAATTGGAAGGTAGCAATTCACCCTGACTATCTGGAACAGGAGGTATCCATAGGAGGGGCGCTCTCGGATAGCGGAAAAAGGTCCATGTGCTCTCTATTAAGTGCAAACTTAGATATATTCGCATGGGAGCCAAAGCATATGACAGGAGTGCCACGAGAGATAGCATAGCATAAGCTACAGATCCGCCAAGGATACCAACCCGTCAAGCAAAAGAAGCGCGGCCAAGCGCCTGAGCGCAGCCAAGTGATATTGGAGGAAGTACGGAAACTAGTGGACGCAGGTATCATGCGCGAGGTATACTACCACGAGTGGTTATCCAATCCGGTCATGGTCAAAAAACATGACGGAAGTTGGCGCATGTGTGTGGATTTTACAGATCTGAACAAGGCCTGCCCACAGGATTGTTACCCGTTACCGGAAATCGACTGGAAGGTGGAATCCCTATGTGGTTATCCTTTTAAATGCTTCTTGGACGCATATAAAGGGTATCACCATATCCAGATGGCGGAGGAGGATGCAGAAAAAACGACGTTCCATACGAGCCAGGGCGTATATTGCTATACGAAAATGCCGTTTGGACTGAAGAACGCCGGTGCTACATATCAACGGCTGGTGGACAAAGCTTTTGAATCACAGATAGGTCGTAACTTGGAAGTCTATGTAGATGACTTGGATATAAAAAGTCACACGGAGGAGGCACTTCTCCGGGATGTCCAAGAGACATTCGACACACTGAGAAGGATTAACATGAAGTTAAATCCAAAGAAATGTACGTTGGGGCAACGGAGGGAATGTTCCTTGGGTATTTAATTGATCCAAACGGCATCAAACCCTGCCCAGAGAAGACGGACGCAGTGATACAACTGCCATCCCCCCAGACACGGAAGGAGGTGCAATCCTGAAATGGGAAACTAGCTGGGCTGAATAGGTTTTTATCTAAATCTGCAGAGAAGTCATTACCCATATTTAAGACACTCAAGAAGTGCATTAGGAAGGGAGACTTCCGGTGGATGAAGGAAGCTGAGGAAGCTTTCGGCTAACTCAAGCAGCATCTTGCATCCCTCCCTATGCTAGTAGCTCCCCTGCCAAAGGAGGAACTCATTATGTATCTCTCAGCCACTCATGGCGCAATACGCGCGGTACTTATGAAGGATAGAGATACAGTGCAAACTCCGGTCTACTTTATAAGTAGAACACTACAAGGGCCGGAGCTAAATTACTCCTCTATGGAAAAATTGGTGTTAGCACTAGTGTTTGCTACAAAGCGGCTGCGCCGGTACTTTCAGGCGCACCCAATTGTAGTCATTACGGATCAGCCAATCAAGCAGGTTATTTCTAGACCGGACGTGGCGGGGAGGCTACAGAAATGGAGCATCTTATTGGGGGAGCACAATATATCTTATAGGCCAAAGACGGCTGTGAAGGGCCAGATCTTGGCAGATTTCCTAATCGAAAAGCCGGATGAGGAAGGACCAATCGTTAAGCAAGACGAGACTCCAACAGAACCATGGGTGTTGTTCACGGACGGATCCTCGTGTACGGACGGGTCCGGAGCTGGTCTCATTCTCACAAATCCGGAAGGAATGGAATTCACGTATGCCCTCCGTTTTGAGTTCACGGCCACCAACAACGAAGCGGAATATGAAGCATTAATTGCGGGTTTGAAAATCGCCGCTAGAATGGGAGTCCGCAACCTTGAGGCCTACGGGGACTCACGGCTTGTCGCGAACCATATTCTAGGTGGATATGTGGCTTAGGAGGACAACATGGTCAGGTACTTGGAAAAAGTCAAGTCGCTAATCGCGGTTTTCAGTAAGTTTTCCATCAAGCAGGTGCCAAGGGGCGAGAACAAGAAGGCCGACGCTCTTAGTAAGATCGCATCCACAAGCTTCGCCCACTAGTCTAAACAAGTCTTGGTGGAAATAATCAAGGAGAAATCTATAACGGAAGGGGAGGTCGCTGCTATAGTTGAGGAGGATGGACCTACATGGATGACCCCGATTATCAACCATTTGACTAGTGGGACCCTTCCGGACGAGGAAAAAGCAGCACGGCGCATCAGGAGGAAGTCGCAGCATTTCGAACTTCGAGAAGGCATCCTTTACAAGCGCTCTTTCTTGCAGCCGTGGTTGCGGTGTGTTGGACCACGTCAGGCCGCATACGTAATCAGTGACATACATGAAGGATTGTGCGGCATGCATGCAGGTCCACGATCCGTGGTAGCTAGATCCTTACGGACAAGATATTATTGGCCTACCATGCACAGAGACGCGCGCGACATGATTCGCAAGTGTAGTGATTGCCAAGTGCATAGGCCAGTGCCGCGGCACCCGCAGCAGGAGCTTACACCTATCACGTCCCCATGGCTATTCTATAAGTGGGGAATCGACATTGCAGGACCATTTCCTGTAGCTGCGGGGGGAGTTAAATTCTTGATTGTTGCAATGGACTACTTCACACGATGGATAGAGGCCAAGGCAGTCAAGTCTATCACAGGCAAGCAAGTTAAGAAGTTTGTTTGGGAACATATTATGTGCCGTTTTGGTCTACCAGGAGAAATCATATCGGACAACGGCAAGCAGTTCACGGACAACCCATTCAAAGATTGTTGTGCATCATTGAACATCAAGCGCCGCTTCGCATCTGTTAAGCATCCGAAGAGAAATGGCCTTGTCGAACGGGCAAATAGAAGTTTGGGGAATGGCATCAAGGCGCGTCTGGATGAACGGAGTGGCAAATGGGTCGATGAGTTATCACATGTGCTATGGGCGCATAAAACTATGATCAAAACAGCCAACGGAGATACTCCATTTGCATTGGTTTACGGCACTGAAGCTGTTATACCAGCAGAAATAGGAATGCCTACCATCCGCACGGCGGAGGTTAATGTCGTCACGAATGATGAACAGCTGCGAATCAACCTGGATCTGTTGGAAGAAAAAAGGGAAATAGCAGCCATCAATGAGGCTAAGTCTAAGGCTAAAATGAAGGCTTATTATGATGTCAAGGTCAAGGGTGTTTCTTTTCGACCGGGAGACTACGTCTATCGTGCTAACGAAGCAAGTCGAGCGGAGAATACGGGAAAGCTGGGCCCTTAGTGGGAAGGACCGTATGAAGTCACTGAAGCCTTGGGACGAGGCGCGTACAAGTTACGTGACATGGATGGCCGCGACCTAGAGCGCACATGGAACATCTCCAATCTCAAAAGGTGCTATATTTGAAAGCTACGGCTTCCGCATGGGTACTTCGCTATATGCGGTCTTAATAAAGAACCATGCGGTCTATCTGTTTTGTTTTTCTTAGGTTTGTTTAGTTTCCTTTCTTGTTTTTTAGGACTTGTCATTATTGTTCAAACAAAAGTGTAAACGTTCTAATAAAATGTCGTGGTGCCTAGCTAGCCCCACGACTTGTTTCGTGTAAATCATTTTTTAGATTTTTTGCTAGTCGTATGAATTTTACTTATATTATAATATGCCATGTTTCATTCATATGCATTCTTTCAAATTACTGTACATGTACTATACGCCTCCAGGCGGGGTAAGAGGATTAAGTGAACCTACTAATTCAACTTGCCGCGTAAGAGGGATGCAACCCTAGCCGCACGGATCATGTATCCTTACTAGACACCTTACTCACAAGACGTTGGGGTAAGTTTCATATGCCGTAGTCACACAGTGCTCCGCATAGTAGAGACGCACGTCGCATGTCTAGTAAATTATAGACTTGTATGTATTTTCTTTCTTTGTGTGTAAGACGTGATATATTATGCAGTATTGATGTACAATATTTAAACACAGTCAAAATACACAAGTTTCCAAATAGATAACAAAATTGCCGTGGTCAATCACGGACTTACATACAAAATACAAATTGTTGTTAGCCGTGTACATGCACGGACGAATAGAAACAAAAAACATTCAGTGATTACAAACCAAAGTGTCTGAAAGGGATCATAAAGTAGGAGCATCCTACATAGGGGGGAAAAACTTACTCATTTCCACTTGTTCCTCGACCAGACACGACAGCCACTCGTCACTTTCTTTCCGCTTCTGGGCTTGAGCCGCATTCCTCTCCAGCACCACACTTAAGGGTTCTTCATCAAGCACGATCCTGGTTACGTCCTCATATATGGGGAGCGTCATGTGGCTGGGTGATGGAGTGAAGGAAGCACGGGAGTGACTCTCACCTTGGGAGGACGCACTAAGACTTAACCTTTCCATGATTTCCATATTTGATGCATCTTTGGTGGCCTCCAGCTCATCCAAGAATGGATAGTGCAGATCCCGCATCGCGGCCATGGAAGCAGTCATCTTGTTAGCGGCTTCAGGATTAAAGAAGGCATGATTGGTAAAGTTTTCCCCTTTCTTGATCAGCTCAACGGCCTCAACCATTCCCTCATGACGTCCGTGGTCAATGCCATCGGACACAAGGCTTGCAAATTGTTGCACAAATTCGGGGGCCTCTAGCACCTTCATGACGGCCAAGCGTGCTCCATGCCCTACCATCCACCTGCGGCCGGCAATAGCCGCTAGCAGTTGGGGGCATAGCACGTCGTCACGCTCAGCGGTGAGGGCATCAATCATCAAATCTTTTTGGGCAAACACCTCTTTCAGCTCTTGGGTGACAGCCCTCTCATCAGCAAGCTCCCCTTGTACCTTCTCCATGCTTTGGACAGCCAGGTGCGCGTCTTCTAGTTTCTTGTTAAGCACGTGTACCTGGCTGGAGTACGACTGGGCAGACGCTTCTGTTGCGGCTACCTATAAGAGATAAAACGTTAGAATATATTTCTTTTAGAAAATGGGTGGTGCGGCACGGATATGTACCTTGGTGGTCGCAGCATCTAGTTGTGACTCAAGGTTGGCCACTTGTTGGTCGTATTCACTCGCGCGGGCCGATTGCTTTTTTATGGTCGCCTCGGCGCTAGCCAGTTGGGATTGGAGGTCTGTGATTTGAGCTTCATTATCCACGATCATCTTCTCCCTCCGTCCAACCTTCCTCTTAAGAGATTCAACATGCCCAAGTGCGGCTTCAAACCTTACCCTCGTCGAGGTGCCCATCGCCATTTGGTGTACCAAGGCACCATTATACTCATCCGCCAAATCCGCATGGCTAAGCGCGTTCACCTCTCGCACCAAGCCTGGTGGAATGCAGTTGTTGAGGTACTCCCGGCATTCATCGGCGTCCCTCATACGTGAGGCAGTTGTAATATTCCATACAGGATTGAACGATTGAGGGGGCCGGACGCTGGGAGGTCTTGGGAAGCCGTGGGTGAACCTTCTTCAAAAACAGGGCCGGACTTTTGGGCGGCTGTGTGAAGCATGGGGTTTCTTTCCACTTCTTTTCTTTTTCCCTTATCTATTTGAGTATCAGGAGGAGGCGCGACACCAGTTTGTTCATCCCTGTGAAAACAATCATGTGGACACATATTAAGTGTTGCTTCAAAAAGGAGTTGTCATTCTTACGTGTTAGGATGGAGCCTTACATGTCATTTCTCGCTAATTCTGATGCGGTGGGGGCAATCTGAGTGACGGGATCGACATGTGCGGCCCGGATAGTCTCGGAACCCTGGGTAGTACTACCAACAAATTGGTACAAGGGGTGGTCTTCTCGATGTTTCTTGGCAGGGGCGTTGTGTTCGCCAATCTCGACTGAAGCAGTTCGCCTTGATCGTTTGTTTCTTTTACGGGTACGCCTGGCGACGGGCTGAGTTGTTGCTTCGTCAGTCTCCTCCTCGACTTCTTCTTCCACTTCTTCTTCTTCTTCTTCCAGATTGACTTGTTGTACTTCTTCATCATCATCGCCCATCATCCGGCGAAGGCTGGAGGTGGTTAGGTCAATATTATCTCCCTGCTGTTCCCTATGTGGTGAGGAGGGCCCGGCTCCTCCTTCATGCATCTGGTTATCACCACCACCATTGTATCCATGCTCTTCCTCTTCCGAGTGGGGATCTGGCACGGCTTCGAGAGAAACCGTCACGTTTCGGGTATGCTCAAGAAGGGGTCGTTCATTCTCACGAAGAGGACGGGAACCCTCCGGTACAAGCTTCGGGTCGCCCTGACGCAAGAGTCGAAAGAAGTTCATTTCTGCCCAACACAAAACAAAATATGTTAGCCATTTATAAAATGATTGAATAAGTTATTTGTGTACGGATGGTAGCCTACCTTCACCCTGCCTTCTCCAAAACACAGGATATCTGTTGGACGGGCCAAAATAATTGCGGCTAATCCCTAGCAAACATAGAAATGACTCAGGCAGACTTCTATGGAACCCGGTCTTATTCAGATTTAATTCTTGGGAATGTCGGGGGTTGTATTTACTTGTGTGCGGCTTGGGGTCGTGGGGTATCCTAGTTCTAAAGGTGTAATCGGCCGGCCATACTACTGCGTCAATGAAAAATAGTGGTCATACCAGTTTTTCAATGAATCCATTGGCTTATTGTGCGATTGGGGACTGTTAGGGGATCGTTTCTTAAAAGATACCCAACCGTTTACTATGTTGGGAACATAAAAGAGCCGGAATAATTCTACGGTTGGG
Source organism: Glebionis coronaria (assembly GCA_025667525.1). Lineage (NCBI taxonomy): Eukaryota > Viridiplantae > Streptophyta > Magnoliopsida > Asterales > Asteraceae > Glebionis > Glebionis coronaria. The sequence continues at coordinate 269,971,633 of CM046882.1, read as the reverse complement.
GGGATTCTCCTAGCACGGCAGGGGATCTCGAATTGACTAATCTTACAGGCACCTATACAGTGGAGCTGACTAATATGTACATCATAGTATCCTAACAGATCTACAAGGAAATGGGTGAAGGGAATGCGGTAATTAGCCGCATCAAAGAGGCGAGTGTACAAGCCAATCTTACCCGCTGGAGCCTCAGTTATGAGGTCTCCGGCGCCAGGAAGTGAGGGGTGTAGGTTGGTAGGAATGAAATAGTTTGTACAAAAGTGGTTTAATTGGTCTTGGGTCATTACATTCAGCACGGATCCAATGGTAGGGTTGTTTCTATGAGCCATTACTAAATAAAAGTGTAAGGGCGTGGTGTTCTAACCTGCGTGTGAAGGGATCCGTGCGTAATTGGTTCGAGCTAAGAGGAAAGCTTTAATGGCAGAAATGGAGGTTATAACTGTGTGTTTGACACAGCCGTAGGGGTGGCTTATTTATAGGGTTGCCTCGTGGGTCACGACCTGTTGGATGTGTGACACGTGTCTGCCACTATTCTTGATCGTGTGGTTAGGGGGCAAGTGGCAAGTGAAACATCAGGTGGGACCCACGGGTCACTTCTGACTCAAACGTTTGCACTGCTCAAGGTTCTGACTGTCTACACTTTTGTCAGTCAACATGTCAGGTGAACAGCTATTAATGCCGGGATATGCGGCTCTTACGTAAGACTGGACATTTAATGCTATATTTAATTTGTTTCGGTCGCCATATGCGGCTGAGATACTGATGGAATAACTTCCTAAGTCAGGTTGCTACGTGCGGCCAATACAAATTCTTGGACAACTTATCATTCCCTATTTTTTCCTTGGTACGTCCAGGGAGCATCTTGGTAACCTAGAGGTTACGCCTATGGGTGTAACAACTAGACTGGGGGGACATGATGACGTATAGTCCCCAGCCGGGTCATGAACCCGGCCCATGGGTACTACTCGCATCCGGCCCATCATAGATGGGTGGAATAATGTCATTTAGTCTTATGGGCTTGGATGAACAGTGACCGCACACATGTGTGCGGCCCACGGCCCGGTGCGGCCGACATAGGGTTAGACAGAATCATATTCTGTCTAGGAATATCTTTATCCCAATGAAGGAGGATATTCACTACCAAAATTAGAAGATAACAATCATTCTAATTCTAATATTTATCCTTTCCTTGGGGCCAAAGGATCAAGTGGTAGCCCACTAGGGTTCCACTGCCTATAAAAGGAACCCCCAAGGGTTCCACAAAGGTATTACGTCTTATACTCTTAACTCACATAAACCCTAAATCGATTACTTACTCTCACGCCAGAGTCTAATCATGGGAAACACTCCCACGGTAAGCCTAACGCGTGCTGTTTAGTGTGCAGGATCCCAACCGAACGATTCACTTGGTGCAGGAGCCGGAGCCCAGCCAACCCGAATTAAGCCTAATTCGGGTCCAGCAAGGATCACCCAACTTTTGCATCAACAGTTGATATTGACAACAATGACAATATGTTCCATGATGCATGACATAATCATGTGATGGAGTAAGAACACAAAAGGGAAGTGGTGAGAAAGAGAGTTTCCAAAATCAATTTTCTTAGAAGGAGAAAAGATTTAATTTGGTGTGTTATATGGTGAGTTTGTATTGAAAGACAATTTAGAAAATAGTGGATAATGAAGGTTTTCATTTGTGAAAAATACATTTTGCTTTGGTGTGAAAGAGATTTCAAAATGATTTGGGTTAAGAGGAGAAAACAAAAGATATTTTGGGAGTGACCAAAGGTTTGAAACAAGGATTCCAAAGGGTGATGAAACAATTGGGAAATTTTGGAAAACTCGTTTTTGGTTGCTTCTGCCCGCGGTTACTTATTTCCACTGGCGGTTCCATATCGAATATGGAGTCGCGGTTAATATTAGGATTTTGCTAGGTTAAAAAGTTCGTTTTTCTCGGTGTCTTAACGAATTGATTTCCGGTTCAAAGTGTGACTGAGTTGTTTTTGGTTAAGAAAAAGGGAAATTGATTATCTATAACTAATTAAAAAGTAAATGCGAAAAGTATTTAAAAACAAACTTAAGACAAGTACGAATAATAAAAGTAAAACAAGGTGAATATTAAAAACTAAAAATTAAAACGATATTAAAACGAATATTAAAACAAATAATAAAACGAAATTTAAAGAGAAACAATTAATAAAAATAAAACTAAAAGACGAAATTAACTATCGACTCGAAAATAAAGTTTACTAAATGAAAAAGGAGAGAACAAAACTAAAATGGTACTTTAAAGCTAAACGAGGCAAAACCTAAAGCGGGTACTAAATAAAAGATAAAACTTAAACTTTACGAAAAAAATATTAAAACTAAAAATCGACGAAAATTCAACTAAAAATACGTAACTTTCAAAAATAAAATCGGAACAACTTTCAGACAAAACTAAACAATTACGGAACAATACTATTAAATAAACAAGCTAGCAGGCTAGCTGCTGGAAGCTAGCAAGATAGCTGCTGGATTTGGCGCCAAACTGCATGCATGCATGGAGGATTCCATCGCATTCTTCTAATTTTTGATTCCATCGTACTATTGCCAAACTGCATGCATGCATACAATTCCATCGTACTATTGTAATGTTTGATTCCATCGTACTATTGGATCGTAGCCAAGGATCGTACCCACGGATCGCAATGCCCAATCGCACCCAAGATCACACTCTATGATCGTACCCACGATCGCAACAAGTTATCGTTGTGAGGATAATGGAGTGTGATCGTGGTGACGATCGTACTATGGATCGCAGTAATGGATCGCAAGTAGAAACCCTCTGGGTTTATGCGATCACACTTATTGGATCGTACTGGTAAAACCCTTAAGAATTACGATGGCATACAATAAACAAATAAGCAAATACCAAATAAGCACTTATCTAAAAATTTAACCAAACCAAATCAAATTTAAGAAAACTAAAAAGTAAATAAGCTAAATACAAAATAAGCCAATAAGATTGTCAAACTTATAGCTTAAATCGTATACAAGCCTAGATGGAAATAGAAAGATGAACTTTTTAATCAAATAAACAATAAGATTAAGCAAAATCAATTCTTAAACCGAACCATAATCAAATCAAAGATAAGAAAAGTAGGATTAGAAAGTTAAAGAAAAGCTTGTTTAAAGGTAAATAAGGATTCAACAATAAAATTAACTTACTTGGAATTAAAAGGCTTGAAATTTAAGACATGAAATTAAAGAACAAGATAGTAAATGACATGAAATTAAAATTGTGCAAGTAAAGAAAAATGGTGGAAAGACTAATTGTCACATTAGCTAACAAGTGTGAAATGAGGTGGAAGTGAACTATATATAGGGAGAAGGGAAGCATGTGTTGCTTTCTTCTTTCTATCTTTCTTTCTTTCTTTCCGTCTTTTCGTGTTCTTAATTCTTCGACTTTTTCGACGTTGTCTCGGGATTAATTAAACTCGTCTTGAAAATTCTTCATTAATAAGACTTGAGTTCTTCGGCTTTATTAAACTTCCGCCTTTAGACTTGTTCTTCGATAAATCTTTAGAATAGGTCTTGGACTTCCGTTCTTTTTGCACTCTTGATCTCTTGACTTTGTCTTTTGTCTTTTTCTTCGATAAAATCCCGTGAAAGCCCGTGTTTTCTTCCCTTTTCACATTTTGGTCCTAAATCACAACAAAAACACAAACCACGCATAATTCCGACATTTACGACATAAAATACACGTTTTGGCTTGGTTTTTATTATAATTAAGTGGTAAAAGGATTGGTGTTTTCACACCTATCAAATCCCCTACACTTGACCATTGCAATGTCCTCATGCAATGCATTAATTACAAAGCAAGATTACACTTTTCATCACAATCAGTCCACATTGGCCTTATTAAAGAGATAGCAAATAACAAACAAGTAAAGAAAACAAAGACTTACCTTAGGGTTTTGGAATGTCACTAATAATTATCATCCTCAAGTTTCACGTTCCCCATACCAAGCTTAAAAACAAGATCATTGTTATTATAAGTTAGCAAACTAACATGAACTCATGTGGGCCAATTATTTACTTAGACTCCCTTATTCCTAGGTGTATCTCATATATTTTATTATTGTCTTGAATGATCACGAGGATGCATTGTTGACTTATTTTGATAGTTATTAAGGCTGAAAATAAAGTAGGGCGATTTAATCAATAGTTAGCTAAAGGACAAAATCTTTTAAAACTGCTACTTGGGACCTCATAAAGTTCATATCTTGGCATAACTTGCTTCACGATTTGAGACCTTTCTCGGACCGATATTTGGCAGCGACTTCATACTTCGAATCTTGAGAGACGTTCATGAAATTATGGTCTTCTTTTCATATTAGGAATTTCTTCACTTGAACTTTTTGGAAGATTCTTCATATTTGGACCACGACTTCTTCATTTTTCTCCAATCTTTATTTTGGACTTTGATATACAACGATCCGCCTCCTTTTAGGACTTGGATCTATTTATCCTCATACCTTGTTAGGGTCTTTTTGGATAGACTTCTGCATGATCTTTAGCGGAGTATTTGCTTTTCGTCGTGTGTCTTGATCCTTCATATTGATTTTCGACAAATGATTCTTCACATCACTTTTGGATCTTTAGCAACAAACTGTAGCCCTCATGCCTTGTTAGGGGCCTTTTCGGACTCGCCAATCTTCGCATCCCGCTTCAATAAGTTATGCCTTGGCTATGAACTCTAATTAATACCGAGCATCTTTTAAACGATCTTGGGCTAGAATCTAAGTAACTATTCAAATCGTACAACCTTATTTATTGCAGATAAATTTATTAACAAGCGATGGGAGAATAGGCTCATAATTAACTGACATAAATTCACGAAAGAATACTAAACTTATAATTGACTCTATCATCTCTCATCCTCCACAGTTTAAAATCTCAAGGAATGAGACTCGTGGATGCTTAGCCAATTAAATCAAAGTTTTGTGTTTTCGAGTCATCTATAGGATCTTGCAAACTCTTACACTTTTTCAAGTTTAGAAATCGCATTTTAAAGTTCCCTTGATAAACGACTCTCTAGGATCAATTATAGGAACTTGCGAAAAGTTCTTGTTCTTAACCCGTGAGAGTTAAGACTTTCGCGTTTTAAAGTTCCCTATATAAAAGCCTAGCAAAACTTGACTTAAACATGTTAAGGATACTAGCTAGAGTAAACTTGGATAAGTAAACTCGGGTTGAGTCAAAATATTCACAACTTGAAAAATTAAAACTACTTTAATGAAAATTTATTCTAGCAAAGAAAGTAAATAACGCTAACAAAGAAAAATACTACTATACAACTAGGCCAAAATAGATTAAAAATTCTGAAAAATGTCGAAAAATCAAGTTTTCCGGTTAAAATGAGGACAAATACAAGGAAAAGTCCACTTAACTTCGATAGAAGTCCCCCCTACACTTGATATAAACATTGTCCTCAATGTTTAAGCATGTGGGAGTGAACTCCCCTACACTTAGGTCATTGTGCACTTTGTTTAAATCTTCCTAAAGAAGAGACAACTAAAGTGATTCCTATTTTAATATTAAAGAATATAAAATAGAGAATCGAAAAGAGTTTAGGATAGAGCCGGGAAGACGGGTACACAGAATCACGGGTCGTCAAAAGTCATCAAGAATGGATCTTTGAAAGCTCGAATCCCTGCACATGATAAGAAAGAAGACAACAAACACATACAAGGGTCCCCCCTACACTTATTATAAAACAGATAAAGATAGATAGATAATCGGGTTGCCTCTCGAGAAGCGCTTGTTTTTGTTAACCGAGTCGCGAGCCTGACTCGTCCCCGAATTAAATGGTCTATGGGGAAGCCTCGAATGTAATACCGGGATCAAAGACCTTGTCCTCGTTCTCGGAGGACATCCATGAAGGGGAGGCCGGAGGATAAGTAGTGAATGGTAGGAAAGTCCGCTCAATATAAGAAAAGTAAGTGAAGTCCAGATTGACGGGAGGTGGGGTGGGTAAAGGAATCACATTTTCATCCTCCAAAGACAATGCATGTTGATCAATTGGCAAAGCCATAAAGTTATCAATCATAGAATGGTCCATGTCACCTCCCGGGTCAAAGCATTCATCCTCATGAACGTGAATCTCTTCGATTTCTTCATAGATAGGGACTGTAGAAACTCACTTTAAAAGATCATGATCAAGTACGAAACCATCATTCATTTGTGGGGATTGTTGATAAGTTAAATCCTCACGAATATGGTAAACGTAATTCTCATTAGAGGAGTGTTGATTAGGTAACTCCTCGACAATTGGATGTTTGGGCATGTGAGTTGGTTCGTCATTATTATGAAAAATAAGACGTTCAAACTCATCAAGTTCGGCCTCGATATTGGAAAAATCGTCCTCACTCGTAGGTGGAAGTGGAGGTAAAAGAGCTAGCTCTCGGTCGATAATTTCCTCAATCTCGGGCTCGAAGACGAAATCATCATACTCACCACATGTTGAACTCTTGTTGGGAGAATCAATTAGCGCTTGTGGATTTGTGAGTATGTGATCATTGACTAGCGAAGCAAACTCATCCGTAAGCTCCGCAAAAGTCGGTACATCACACAAATTTTCAGGAACACCTGCGGGCCCACTTGGGATGACGACAAGTTCCTCGACACTGGATGATGAGATGGCATTTATACATGATCTCATTGTTCTTTTCGGGCTTTAAATACATAAAAATGTCATAAAATACCATATATATGCTTGTGTTTGTTTACTTGTGTATTTTAGGTATGGATATCGTGAAAAAGACAAAAGATCACAAGTTACAAGGAAAAACGGACACGAGAAACGAAGCCGTACAAAGAACCGGGCCCTAATCATGGAATACTCAACAAATACCCTTGAAGACTTGAAGACAAACAAGATTGATCCTCATTTATTGAAGAAATGACACTTAAAACCCTTGTATATTAATAATTACAAGTTTGGTCCCTTAAGTTTGTCAAAATTACACAAAAGGTCCTTTAACTTTGAAGAAATGACAAGTTTAGTCCCTCAACTATTCAAAATTGTCAATTATGGTCCCTCATCAAGCCAAAGATACATTGAAGACCTTTGAAGATCAAGAATGTCCAAAATCAGCCCTTGAAATATGCAAAAGTGTCAAAAATAACCCTTGAAACACTTTTTGGAAAGTTTGTGCCAAAACTGCCAAGTGGTAAAAGTTGAATAACAAAGGAACACGTTTTGTTTGCAAAATAAACTTGCTATTCACTCTTTTCCAAAACTCAAGGACCTAAACTGCCAATTCCAAACTTCAAATTCCTAAAAATGCGCCAAACACTTACTGTTTGGATTTTTACCAGGCATGAACAAGCTTTTTACCCAGGATAAAAAAGGAGCAAAACAAAGGGGAAATCAAAATTGACTCAACCCACGTGTGATTCACATCACCTCAATCACATCCCAACCTCAAAACCCTCACTCCCACTCACCAAGAGACCACACCATTCAACACGTCACCCAATCAGAATGCAACTTACCCTCCAAGTAATCCTATGTGGCAAAATAAACAGCCAAGACTCATTACTTCATTTCAAAGCTAAAATGAACATCCAGGATCAATTTGGACAGCTCAAATTCAGAAAACGTCTAGAAGGACTTAGGGCATTTAGGGAATTTCACTTCTAGGGTTTGTGAATAGTATAGCCAGGCATTTGCCTATAAAAGGAGACCTCAACATGTGAGAGTCCCTTTGTTCCAGTTTTAGGCTATTATCTTTGTAATTCCTTTTTAAGTTTAATAAAATTTGAATTTCTGAAAATTTTGAAATCTCTTTTTGATTTGATTAAAAGTTGGTGTTTGAGTAGCCTAATTCTGAGTTCCATTTGATTGTTAAGACCTACCTTAATCTTATGGTTAAGGCACGTCTTGGTTCATAAGGTTTTTAAGGTTCAAATACCTTGAAATCCTAGGTTTTGTTTTGGCTTATTTTATGTACTAACTCTTGGCCATTTGCTATAAGCTCTTACAAGCTTGTTGACACCAAACTTGTGAAGGGATTAGAGCCCTTGGTTGAGTTGTTTGCTGCTTGTATTGAAGACATAAAGTCCTTGAGGTTCTACTTTGAACCATCAACCAAGGCAGTTTGCATAATCTTCATTGAAGTACCTTGGTCTTGTTCTAGTTGTTGAACAAGGTCCAAGGAGCATAGCTGGCCTTCCTAGGATGTTGTCGAAGGCAGGTATAATCCCTTGATTAAGATTCCTCTCAAAATTTCATGTTTATGACTGTTTTTGATTTGGTGCTTTGATTTTGAGTATTTGTGTTTGAGCTGGTGATTTTTGTGTTTGATTGTGTTAGTTGCTATCTAGGAAGTGTTTTTGATCATTAAAATCAGCAGGTTATTACTTAAAATCACAAGTTCCTTTGTTAAGTGGTAGATTAAGGAGTGTTTGGGTCTACTGCATTATTTGGATTTGTGGTTTGCTAAGTGGTTGTTTTGTGTAAGCAAGTGTTGGTATCTGTTTGTTAGGTGCATTTGTTCATCTGTTTGCAGGATTTGTGGGTTTGAACACATAGATTCATATATTTGGCTATAAAATCTTAAATACTTGGTAAAATTGGCTAGGATTTTGAGGACACCTAGATCTAAGCTTAGGATAGGGCTAACAAGTGCTAAATGTGAGTTAATCACACCAGGGAAGAAGGATTTGAGGCTTGAAATTGGATCAAGTGCCAAATAGATCAGCAAAACTTGTCTGCATATTGTTCATTGTTCATCAGAAACATTTTGTGCTTTGATCTTGTTATTTACTTTGATTCAGTGTTTGATTCTTGTTGCTTTGTGTTCATTCATAGTTTATATAGCTTGTGTATGCATCTTGTTAAGTTTGGTTGGCTTATTCAGTCTAAATCTGCTTATTAAGTGCTTAACTGCTTATTTCTATATCTGGTGCATATCTGGTGACTGTTTGGCTTATTGTGGCTTATTGTGTGAACCAATTTGTGATTTTATTGTTGCTATTGACTCCTTGTGATTCACTGATCACAAGGGTGCCTTTGTTTCCAATTGAATCAAACCAGAACTCTCAAATAAGCTTGGTCAAATAGTCAAAGCAGTGGGAACTCCTTTCCCCTGTTGGTTGCCACTGCTAGTGTAAAACTGGTGTCAGCTTATCAATAAGCTCTAATAGCTTATTCCAACCAGCAACAAATTTGTTTTTGTAATAGGTGCTCATATTTTGACCCATTTGTTATCTGGTGGGTTGACTTTAGGGTTTGACTAGAAAACCAACTCCATTGACTTTTTCATAAGTTCATTTGTGCTTATTCTGGCTAATTGGTTGTGCTTATTGGATTTTTATTGATTGATTTGGCTTATTGAGTCCATTTGAAAGCTTTTGCAAGTTGAATCAAGTCCTGAGGTGCCCTAAATCTCTAAAACGACTATTTTGTCAATGCAAGTTGAAAAACTTTTAGAGTTTTTGTCAATGCTTGAATTGCATGTGACAATGCTTGGATTGCTCTTGACAATGCTTGATTCCATCAACGCCTAAATTGTACATGTCAACGCCTGAAATACTCTTGTCAATGCTTGGACAATTACCTTCATGTTTTCTTCGTTTTAGAGTTTCTGTCACATCAACTTTTTGACCCAACAATCTTCCCCTAGTTGATAGTGGAAAAACTCTATGTGTATCTCTTGTAAGTTGTACATGATCTTCAAATTGCTTCCCCTCAAGTGTAGCATGTATTTCTTCCCCTTTTTGTCACATCAACAAGGAAGTAAACAATGTATGCAAACTTTGAAGATTCTCCCAATGTAGCTCTATGTAATGATCTTGAAGAACAATTAATATAATATTTTTGATGTAGAAGAAGAATAACCCAACCTTATGTTCCATGTCTTGTACTATCCACGTGATAAAGAACTTATACCTTTAGCATTATAAGCAGACCTTGATCTCTTGTCAATATTCTCATCCTTTGTGAGACACTGAGCACGATAATGTAACTCCTTCAAGTGTTATGACAAGTCTTCATCACCATCCATGTAAAGCACGAACAAGTTATCTTTAAAGTCTATGACTGGGAGTGCACGACTTTAAGATATGATAGAACACAAACTCGCGAAAATCTTCTTCAATCATCAAACTTACCATAATAATTCTTCCCCTTAAGCTAACACCTCTTCATGACGAATCTTTATGAAATAATATATCATATGTAAAAGTTGATTTTACGGATAACTCTTTTACAAGGCTATCCCGATTACATACTTTAAATATCCATCAAATTCGCATGAATAGTTGCCAACTCGCATTAAGATCATTAATTCCTTTTAAAAATATCCGAGCCATAAATATCAACATGATATTCTATATTAAAACGGAGATTCCATGTACCTTCGTGTGTATAATCTACATTTTTGTGTGCTAAAAACGTCCAATTTTCTCAACAGCAGCAATCATTGTGTTGTCCAACATCCTCTTCTGTCCAATATCTCTATCAGTTGTATTGTCCGATATCGGACAATACCTATCAGCGCTTGGATTAGCATATATCGGACAACACTGTCAACCTATCAGCGTTGACTTATTCTGTCAGCGTCAAAACACTTCCTGTCAGCGTCAATTCCAAACTTTGTCAGTGTCTTAGCAAATCCAAAAATAAACGTGAGGGAATATAGACCATTAATCCATGCCTACAAATCAGGAACTCACAAAAGTAACCACACGTTATTAACTTTGCCACATATCTTATAATGTAGCAAGCAATAACCACATGATCAGCCAAGAATAACTCTCCCTACAAATTAGTACATTTGGGATTCCCACATCTTTTCCTTTTTCTTTTGTCAATTTTGTTCTAAAACGTAGGAAAAGATATTCCCAAAATTTTAGCAATTGTGCATATCCTCACGTCTGATAAATATCACGCATCCTTTTTATATTTCTGAAAATCAGATGCTTTAACCATGCTACGTCCAAATCACAAACAACCATACCATGTCAAATCTTTGCTCAAAATAGAACCAAATCTTCATCTCCACGTCACTCTTCATTGTGGTCGAATGATTTTGACCAATAATATTGAGAGCATTGTGTGAACACAAAGCTATGAGAACACACAAATTAATCGTGTGAATACAACTTTGCTCCACCAATTATAGAATTAGAACCGTGGGAACACAAGTATCCTTCACCAATTAAAAACGAAGGGCTTGTATCTAGATTTAGTCCCACGTGAGTAATGAAGGACGAGCAAACACTTGATCTAAGCTCAAAATACGTATATACCTTTTTCTCCTTTGGCCGTGTGAACGCAAGTTGCTTAACCAATCAGAAACATTGAATCGTGTGAACATAGAATCTGTTTGTAATAGACACGAATATTAAACCTTAATTCCTTCTACACCTTTTGTTCATCAACAGTACATCATTGATTAGGTCTAGAGTTTTGAAACCCTAAACATAATTTTAGGCATTGAAACCCTAACTTTAGGGTTTGAAAATCGATTTAGGGTTTTGTAAAACCCTGTTCTTGCTGCTAAACATTCCTCATCTCTTCTGCAAATCATCTCTTGTGTCTTCTTGAATTGATCTAGGGTTTGTAGAAAAACCCTAAAACATGATTTTATGTAAACAAGAAATCTGAAAATTACCTCATCAGCGAACTTTGACGCCTAATAACTTTTGCCTGGGGATAAAACTCGACAATCCCTCCGGTGGATGTTTAGATATATGTATGTAGAACACACATATAAAATTTCGTGACGATCCAACGGTTCAATCAAAAGTTATGACCTTCTGAATACTGCTGCGCACACAAAAACGTCCAGAAAAACCCTAGACGAATTTTTCTTCTTTTCACCATACACGAACACCTTTTTGGTCCTAGCATCACGAGCCACGAGGCTCTGATACCAATTGTGGATCCCAAACTTAGATCGATTAGCTTTGTGTATACGAGATTAGATCAAGTAATACACGTAGAGAAACCTTTGTATATGCTTTGTGAATCTAAGTGTTATGCGGAATTTAACACTTAAACAAGAACACACAATGATATAAACAAACTTTCACTTTGATTATCAATATCAAACTTGCTTACAATGAAAGATGTTTACGAATGAAAACTTATATGAAACTTATATTAAACATTAACCTAAAGGTCTTCTTTTATAGACATAAGAAGCCTTGTACAATAATCTACGTATCAACTATTCTAGGTAAAGATAAATATAGAAAATACATTGTTGTTCCTATCTTTACTAGAAGTATTCTAGAATATAATACACGCGTAGAATATATCTTCCATCAGTGCTTGTCTTCAATGTGTCAACGCTTGACTTTAACTTGTCAACGCTTGAGCTGTCAGCGCTTGTTTTGTTCTTGTCAACGCTTGTTTTGTTCTTGTCAGCGCTCAAGTGATCTGGCCTAATTTATTCCCAACATTTTAGTGAATTTTTACTTTGCTTATTTCTGGCTTATTGAGTGAGCTTTTTCAAAATTTCTTTTTACAGATCTCATAAGCATCCCAAAAGAAGGTTGTGTGTCAAATTAGAGCTTATGGCATTAGCTTATGGCTTAATGGGCTGAAAAGCCCAATAAGAATAAGCTGAGTGTTCAATAAGCTGTGATAAGCTTATTTTCAGCTTTTGGGCCTTTAAAGTTTTGTTCTTAGAATTGAATTTTGAGTCAGATAGGGCTTTTCCAAGTCAATTGGGCCAAGCTTGACTTTTTGGGCCCAAAAGCCCAATTTGGTTGACTGTTTTTGGTTTTGGCCCATTTGAGGACCCAATAGGGGTATCCTGGTAATTTCACTTTGATTTTCTGATTACTTAGGTTAAAATAAACTAGTTTGCAAGTTTTTAGAATTTTTTATAATTTTTGGATTTTTAATATTATTTTATTATTATTTTATTATTATTTTTAAAATATCACATTTTCCAACTTTTTACATTTTTCTTAGCTTTATACATTAAAATAGGAATTTAGCAACTTTTAGAATAATTTTATCTCTTTTAGATTAATTTTTATAATTATTTTAAGTTTTAATAGTTTTTAAATCATTTTAAATAGTTTTTATTAGTTTAAAATTTTCTAAAAATAGTTTTAATCTTTTTAGGTCATTTTAGAGGTACCAATTGAAAAATGTTTATTTGGGCTTTTTGATAATTTATTTGATTTTTAGGGCTTTAATTAGCATTTAAAAATTGAATATTTAATTATTTAAAAGGTTTGAAAAAGTTTTGATCATTGGTAAACTCTTAGTTTGTTTATTTTGATTTTTGGTGAATTTTTGGTAATTTTTAGAATTAATTTTTATTTTTGTGGTTTTTAAGGTTCTACGTTTTAACTTTCTAGTAGTGTTTATTTTTATTTTTACGTCTTCGTCATCTTCTTTTCTCATCCCCTTCTAAACCAAATATTAATCTCAAATCTTGTACATCTTAGTCACACACATATACCTCCTTGGGAAACGAACTTTCATAACTTCATTGGGTCATTAACACTTGATTTTTCCTAAAGTCAATTGTTCAATACTTTCCCTATTTACGCTCTTTTCCTAAAGAGTAGTAAAACACTACAATCATTTTGGCGCCGCTGCCGGGGAGGTGTGTCGTGATTAATTTGCATTGTTGTTTTTAATATTAACCATATAGTATTTGTATTAGTAGAACTCTACTATACGTATTATCGGTTTTCTTGGTTTTTCTTGTACAAATATTATTACTATATTGTATTAAGTATCACAATAAATTCACAATATCTCCAAAATTGTGAAAACACAACCTTAATTGGGATTTCATCACTCAGTTATTGTATTCGAATCTCAAACAAAAAGAAAAAGGGAAAAATAGATAAATACTTTCGTGAAGCTCGATTTTGAAAAATACAAACTATAAGGTGGGTATAAGGCGGGTATTATAAAATATACCCTAAGGAAAAAGGCTCTTAAGTGCTTCGCGCCGCCTCGTTTCCCCGCTTGCTTGTGAGTATTTTGAGATTGAAGGCTAATCGAGGGTTTTACCGCCCAAAGTATTATTACGTATACTATATTTGCTTGGTTTCTTTGTGATTAAACCCTCTTGAACAATTTGGTTTTCACCAAAGTTCTAAAGTCATTCGAAGGCGTTCACTCCACGTGATCGTTTTCATTCCTTTGAGGCTTCTTTAATCAAGAGTTTGATTCGAGGAGAGATTTTGTAGATTGTTGTCTACGAAAATACACCAAAATTCAAAAAAATTAAATATCATCAAAAACACAAAAAAATTGAAAATTCACAAAACACCCAAAAAGAATCTTCTTTGCTCACCTCCCATTCTTCGTGAAGTTTATGATCACTCGTAATCAAGCAAAACGAGCTCGTAAACGACTTCAAAAGCAAGCCAATCAAGAGACGTTGATTGTAGAAGAACCTCCAATTGTTGAACCTATTGTAGAACAAGAAGTCGTCATGGCTAATCGTACTATGATGGAGTTGCTACAAGCACCCACCGAGGGTTTTTGAGAGGCTATTGTGATTCCCGCCATCCTTGCGGAGAATTTCGAAATTAAGACGGGTTTAATCTCAATGTTGCAAGCAAATAAGTTTAGAGGTCACGAGATAGACAACCCGCATTACCACATTAGGAATTTTAACCGTCTCACTGCCACTAGCAAGTTTAAGGATGTTCCACATGACGCCATTAAGATGATGTTGTTTCCATACTCGTTAGATGGACCCACAAAAATTTGGCTCGAGAAAGAACCGTCAAATTCTATTTTGACATGGGCCGATCTCGTTTCTAAGTTTGTGAACAAGTTTTTTCCACCATCTAAAACAACACACTTGAAAAATGAGATTTCACGATTTGTGTAAAGAAATAATGAAAGTTTTTCAATGGCATGGGAACGATTTAAAGAAATGTTACATGAATGTCCACACCATGATTTTACGGAATTGCATCAAGTTGATACTTTTTATAATGGGCTTAATGATCATGAACGAGATTATTTGAATGTCGCCGCGGGTGGTAATTTTTTGTGCAAGATGACAAATGAGGCTTTACAAATCATTGAGAATAGATCTAAGGTTTATAACCCTCGTAACACACTGAGTGTTGCCAATTTGGGTTCGTCATCATCGTCACAATCGTCTCGTAGCATTAATGCCTTACATGATGAAGCTAATGAGGAAAATCGGTTTTTTGATAGATTTGCTAATCTAATGTCCCATTAGAAGGCTCAAGAAGCTTCCAATTCCTCTTCGGTTAAAGCGGTTGCTAAGAGTTGTTTGTCGTTTGGGGGAGCTCATGATCTTTCCGAGTGCATTACCGCGGATGGTAACACTTCGAGTGCTTATGTAGCAACGGGAACTTACAACCAAAACGGTCAAGGTTCCCGCCAAAATCAAGCTCCACCAAACCAAAATGTTAATATTTATCGAAACAACAACCAAGGTAATTACCAAGGCAATTCACGCAATTACAACAAAGGGAATTATCAAAATGGGAATGGACGAATTTCTAATCAAAATCAAAACCGTGATTTTCAAAACACTACACAAGGTTTTCAAAATGCTCACACTAAAAATTTGCAAGGAGAATTTTTGGATTATGCAAAAGCAAATGATGCTAAATTTGATAACATGCAACGTGAGATGATTAGCCTAAGATCCGAGTTGAAAAACGAGCTAAAAAATGAACTTGCTAATGAACTTAAAACTCATGCAAACAAAATGGAGCGAAATGTCCAACGTCTTCAACAAAACCAACAAAAGATGGAATTAGGACAACATGAGATTAAGCAAGAGTTATTAAAAGCGGATGCTAGGCAATCAAAATTTGAGGACCGAATGGCTAAGATGTTTGAAGTAATCATGTGTAAACCCTCTTCCTCGGGTGGTCTTCCTAGTGATACCATTGCAAACCCGAAGGGAGAAATGAAGGTTATTCCTACACGAAGTGGTAAAACTTTCAAGGAACCAATCTCTCGTCCAAGTACTTCTACGGAGAAGGAAATCGAGAAAAAACCCGAGGTGATGGTCGAAAAGGAGCACATTACAATCCCACGAAGTACCGCTCATACCACACCTACGGTTGAACCAATACCAATTGTGGAACCCGAGTTTCCAAGGCCGTTGCCTAATGACCAACCCACACCACCTTTACCCTACCCTTCGAGACGAAACAAAGAGAAATTGCAAGAACGTAACAAACAACAAATCGAGCTTTTTATAAAAATGTTTCAACAATTGCATTTTGATGTGAGTTTAGCCGACGCGTTGTTGTATATGCCTCGTTTCGCTTCCACTTTTAAAAGTATGATGAGCGATAAGGAAAAGCTTTCAAAGCTTGCTAATTGTTCTTCGGTTTATCTTAACCGCATACCGGAAAAAGTTGGTGACCCCGGAAAGTTTCTCATTCCTTGTGACATACAAGATATAAAAGAATGCCTCGCCTTGGCCGATCTTGGTGCGAGCATTAATTTGATGCCATTTTCCATTTGGAAATCGCTTTCGCTTCCGGCTCTCATTCCTTCGAACATGTCCATCGAGATGGCCGATCATTCTACGATTATGGCATGTGGAGTTGCCGAAGATGCTTTCGTGAAAGTGGGGAAGTTCTACTATCCCGTTGATTTTATAGTAGTTGACATCCCCGCGGATCCTCAAGTTCCTCTAATTTTAGGTCGTTCATTTTTAGACACTTCGAGATCGCTTATCGATGTTCATGCGAGAACTATCACTTTGAGATTCATCGAAGAGGAACTTGTTATAAACGCTACTCAAAACTCGAAACCTTCTCATGTTTATGCAATCGCTACCATCAATCACATTTACATCGTTGATGTGGTTTGCGATGAGTTTTCACAAGAAGTGTTAGGTTTTTCCGATAGCTCGTCAAGTGGCAATCCCACTATTTTGGATCCGATTCTTGCTAATTCCACACCAAATCTCACTCCATTCCAAGGAGGCGATCTCACTTCAAATGAAATCGATAATGAATATGAGGTGTTGATTAGTGATGATACTTCTATTCCACCATTTCTTCCGCCGATGGAAGTTATGAGTGTTGAACCAAAATCTTCAATCGAGGAACCACCTATCCTTGAATTGAAAGATCTTCCTTCTCACCTTGAATACGCATTCTTGGAAGGTGATGACAAGTTTCTGGTTATTACTGCAAAAGGTCTTGCCAATGATGAAAAAACCGAGCTCTTGAAAGTTCTTAAGGCTCATAAAGGGGCAATTGCGTGGAAAATATCTGACATTAAGGGTATTGACCCAAAATTTTGTACTCACAAGATTTTAATGGAGGAGGACTACAAACCCGCAATTCAAAGTCAAAGAAGGGTGAATCCCAAAATTCACGATGTCATTAAAAAGGAGGTCCTTAAACTCCTTGACGCGGGAATGATTTATCCTATATCCGATAGCCCATGGGTGAGCCCAATCCATTGTGTCCCTAAAAAGGGAGGAATGACCGTTGTGCCTAATGTAAACAACGAGTTAATTCTCACTCGTGTTGTGACCGGTTGGAGGGTGTGTATTGACTATCGAAAGTTAAATGACGCCACTCGTAAAGACCACTTTCCTTTGCCCTTCATGGATCAAATGTTGGAGCGACTTGCGGGAAATGAATTCTATTGCTTTTTAGATGGTTTTTCCGGTTACTTTCAAATCCTTATCGACCCTCGTGATCAAGAGAAGACTACGTTTACGTGTCCTTATGGAACGTTCGCTTATCGTAGGATGCCTTTCGGACTCTGTAATGCACCCGGTACGTTTCAATGGTGTATGATGGCGATTTTTCACGATATGATCGAGAAGTCGATGGAAGTGTTTATGGATGACTTCTCGGTGTTTGGCAATTCGTTCACGTCATGTTTATCTAATCTCGAGCAAATGTTAAAACGTTGTGAAGAAACCAATCTTGTACTTAATTGGGAAAAATGTCATTTTATGTGTAAACAAGGAATCGTCTTAGGACATAAAGTGTCTAAGGCGGGGATTGAGGTCGATAAAGCTAAGGTAGACGTCATCGCCAAGTTACCTCATCCCAAAACCGTTAAGGGAGTTAGGAGTTTCCTAGGCCACACGGGCTTTTATCGTCGTTTCATCAAGGACTTTTCGAAAATCTCTCGACCTATGACACACCTTCTCGAGAAGGATGCTCCTTTTAACTTTAATGAGGATTGTGTTAAGGCTTTCTAAACTCTCAAAAGGAAACTTACCGAAGCTCCCATTCTTGTTTCTCCTAATTGGGAATTACCCTTTGAAATCATGTGCGATGCAAGTGATTATGCTATAGGGGCCGTCTTAGGGCAACGTTATGACAAGCATTTCCGTCCTATCCACTATGCTAGTAAGACGATGACCGAGGCTCAATTAAAGTACACCACAACGGAAAAGGAATTCCTTGCTGTGGTCTATGCTTTTGAGAAATTCCGACCTTATCTCGTCTTGACTAAAAGCATCGTGTATACCGACCATTCGGCTATCAAGTATCTCTTAGCTAAGCAAGATGCTAAGCCGAGATTGCTACGTTGGATGCTCCTCCTCCAAGAATTTGATGTCACCGTGCTTGACAAAAAAGGAGCCGAGAATCTAGCGGCCGATCATCTCTCTCGTCTAGAAGATCCTCACAAAGATGTTTTCGAGAACAAGGAAATTACCGAAACATTTCCTCTTGAGACTCTCGGTGTAGTGAATTCTAAAGACACCACCCCATGGTTTGCCGACATTGCAAATTACCATGCGGGCAATTTCATAATCAAGGGTATGACGACACAACAAAAACGAAAATTCTTTCGTGACGTCAAGTTCTATTTTTGGGACGACCCTTATCTCTTTCGGGTTTGTGCGGATCAACTCGTTCGACGTTGTGTGTTTGGTGCCGAAGCTTCTAATATCCTTAGAGCTTGTCACGAGGGACCCACGGGTGGTCATCACGGTGCTAATCTCACGGCTAAGAAAGTGTTTGATGCCGGTTTCCTTTGGCCTTCTATCTATCGTGATGCACACGCACTTGTGAAGTCGTGTGATTCGTGCCAACGTCAAGGAAAATCGTCTCAACGTGATGAAATGCCGCAAAACATAATTCAAGTGTGTGAGATTTTCGACATATGGGGAATAGACTTTATGGGGCCGTTCCCATCGTCTCATGGCAACAAATATATCCTCGTCGCGGTGGACTACCTTTCTAAGTGGGTGGAAGCTAAGGCTTTGCCTACTAATGATGCTCGTGTGGTAGTGAAGTTTTTGAAGCAACTATTCTCTCGGTTCGGAACCCCTCGTGCTATTATAAGCGATCGTGGAACCCATTTTTGTAATGACCAATTCGAAAAGGTTCTAAAGAAATATGGAGTTACTCATCGTCTTTCTACGGCTTATCACCCGCAAACGAGTGGGCAAGTCGAGGTTTCGAACCGAGCTTTGAAGAGGATTTTAGAGAGGTCAATTGGAGAAAACCGTGCTTCATGGTCCGACAAACTTGATGACGCTTTATGGGCCTTTAGGATCGCTTATAAGACACCTATCGGTTGCACTCCTTATAAGTTATTCTATGGGGAGAATTGTCATTTGCCCATTGAATTGGAGCACAAGGCATATTGGGCCCTTAAGCATGCAAACTTTGACTTGAAGACCGCGGGAGATCACCGGAAAATACAATTGAATGAATTGGATGAATTAAGAGATAATGCTTATGAAAATTCATTAATTTTTAAAGAAAAGACTAAAAAGTTTCATGATTCAAAGATTAAAAACCGGGTTTTTAACGTTGGTGATCAAGTGTTGCTTTTTAACTCTCGTCTTAAGATATTTTCCGGGAAATTGAAATCTCGTTGGTCGGGTCCGTTCACCATTACACAAGTGTTTCATTATGGGACCATTGAGCTAGCTCAAGATGATGGTCCTAATTTTAAGGTGAATGGCCATAGGCTTAAGCACTACTTTTGTGGGGAAATTCCTTCAATGGTTGCCCTCGACCAAGTCACCTTCCCTAATGATAATTAGCATTGAGGGGATCGAGTCGAGCTCATGACTCGGTAATCAAAAACGAGGTGCCTCGTGGGGGAGATCCCATGCTTATCCTTTATGCTTACTATTCACTAATAAGGGGACTTGTACCCTTTCAACTCGTTGTTTCGTGGTTGTTTGTGATTGTGTTATCTAGATCATCATCTATGATTGAAGACTCTCGTGTTCGTTTACGTGAGCCTCCATCGTTCGTTTGAAGAAGTTTTTCACGATTCCATGACATATCCTTTATTGTTCTAACAATTATCTTTTAGCATACTTAATAAACGGCTTTAGATATATTGTTGATCACCCTTTCCATGCTAGATCCTAAGCATTCGACTCTTCGTCTCTAGTATGGGGGTGCTCCACCTTAAGACTCGAAACATTGAGGACAATGTTTACTTTTAGTATGGGGGGGTGAATAGGTACTTGCTTTGCTACACCCTCACGCTTTCCAATTTTCAATGTTTTGTTTTGCTAATAAGGCTAAAATGGCCAAATTTTAAAAATTTTCTTAGTTTTCATAAGTGTTTTTAAGACACGAATGTATATTTTTCGATGGGTAGAATAAGAGTTAATTTTTTACTTGATGGGCATTTGGAGCCATTTACATTCCTTAACCCGCTCAATTCAAGTTTTGCTAGACTTTTATATAGGGAGCTTTAAAACGCGAAAGTCTTAGCTCATACGGGTTAAGAACAAGAACTTTTCGCAAGTACCTATAATTGATCCTAGAAAGTCACTTATCAAGGGAACTTTAAAACGCATTCTCTATACTTGAAAAAGTCCAAGAAAGTGCAAGATCCTACAGGTGGCTTGAAAACCCAAAACTTTGCTTTGATATAGTCTTAATGAAAGCTAATCCAAATTTGGCTTAATTTTGACTTGCATGGCTAAGTATTCACGAGTCTCTTTAATTAGAGGTCTTTATATAGTGAAGAACGAGAAATGATAGAGTTAGACAAGTGATCATGCTAAACGTAGAACACGAAAGTGTTCTTTCAAAAACTCATATGTTTTTAATTGTGGCTTTTTCTTCCCATAAGATCAATGCATTAGGAATAAATCATAATTGCAATAAGTAAGGTCGTACGATTTGAAAGGTTACTTAGCCTCTAGCGCAAGATCGTTTAAAAGTTTCTCGGGGTTGAATAGAGTTCATAGCCAAGGCATAACTTATTGAAGCGGGACGCGAAGATTGGCGATCATCCAAAAAGGCCCTAACAAGGCATGAGGAGCTCTATTTTTGCTAAAGATCCAAGATGATGTGAAGTATCATTATTCCTAAATCAATATGAAGGATCGAGACACACGACGAGAAGCAATTACTCCCCTAAAGATCATGGAGAAAGTCTATCCAAAAAGACCCTAACAAGGTATGAGGATAAATATATCCAAGTCCGAAAAGGAGGCGGATCGTTGTATATCAAAATCCAAAGTAAAGATTGAAGAAAAATGATGAAGTCGTGGTCCAATATGAAGAATCTCTCAAAAACATCAAGTGAAGAAATTCCAAATATATGAAGAGAAGACCATAATTTCAAGAACGTCTTCCCAAGATTTGAAGTATGAAGTACATGCCAAATATCGGTCCGAGAAAGGTCTCAAATCGTGAAACGAGTTATGCCAAGATATGAACTTAAGGAGATACACGAGAAGCCGTTTTAAAAGATTTTGTCCTTTGGCTAACTATTGATCAAATCGTGCTACTTTGCTTTTGGACTAATAACTACTCAAATAAGTCAATATGAATCACTTGTGATCCATGACAAATAGATAAAAAATGCTAGTAACCCATTTCCTTTTATAATAACTAGGATTGCGGGGAGAAAAAGTATTACACAATTTGGACGTATGAGTAGTGTTAGCATTGTGACTTGTACCAACAATGATCTCGTTTTTGCACTTAGCATGGAATGTATGACAATCAAGGATGACGAAGTTTACTCTAAGGGACATTTACTTGTTTCTATTCTTTGACCCTAAAAGTCACTTTATGTGATGAAAATCATACATTATGTCTTTACACATCTTCGTAGCATGTTGCAAGTCTTTTACTCTTCAATAAAGTTTAATAAATGTGAACTTTGGTGATGCTTAGATACTTTATTCTAGCATTGCGTGAGGGCACGGCAATGGCTTAGTATGGGGGAGTGATGAGATGGCTTTTATACATGATCTCATCGTTCTTTTCGGGCTTTAAATACATAAAAATGTCATAAAATACCATATATATGCTTGTGTTTGTTTAATTGTGTATTTTAGGTATGGATATCGTGAAAAAGACAAAAGATCACAAGTTACAAGGAAAAACGGACACGAGAAACGAAGCCGTACAAAGAACCGGGCCCTAATCATGGAATACTCAACAAATACCCTTGAAGACTTGAAGACAAACAAGATTGATCCTCATTTATTGAAGAAATGACACTTAAAACCCTTGTATATTAATAATTACAAGTTTGGTCCCTTAAGTTTGTCAAAATTACACAAAAGGTCCTTTAACTTTGAAGAAATGACAAGTTTAGTCCCTCAACTATTCAAAATTGTCAATTATGGTCCCTCATCAAGCCAAGAATACATTGAAGACCTTTGAAGATCAAGAATGTCCAAAATCAGCCCTTAAAATATGCAAAAGTGTCAAAAATAACCCTTGAAACACTTTTTGGAAAGTTTGTGCCAAAACTGCCAAGTGGTAAAAGTTGAATAACAAAGGAACACGTTTTGTTTGCAAAATAAACTTGCTATTCACTCTTTTCCAAAACTCAAGGACCTAAACTGCCAATTCCAAACTTCAAATTCCTAAAAATGCGCCAAACACTTACTGTTTGGATTTTTACCAGGCATGAACAAGCTTTTTACCCAGGATCAAAAAGGAGCAAAACAAAGGGGAAAACCAAAATTGACTCAACCCACGTGTGATTCACATCACCTCAATCACATCCCAACCTCAAAACCCTCACTCCCACTCACCAAGAGACCCCACCATTAAACACGTCACCCAATCAGAATGCAACTTACCCTCCAAGTAATCCTATGTGGCAAAATCAACAGCCAAGACTCATTACTTTATTTCAAAGCTAAAATGAACATCCAGGATCAATTTGGACAGCTCAAATTCAGAAAACGTCTAGAAGGACTTTTTGGCATTTAGGGAATTTCACTTCTAGGGTTTGTGAATAGTGTAACCAGGCATTTGCCTATAAAAGGAGACCTCAACATGTGAGAGTCCCTTTGTTCCAGTTTTAGGCTATTATCTTTGTAATTCCTTTTTAAGTTTAATAAAATTTGAATTTCTGAAAATTTTGAAATCTCTTTTTGATTTGATTAAAAGTTGGTGTTTGAGTAGCCTAATTCTGAGTTCCATTTGATTGTTAAGACCTACCTTAATCTTGTGGTTAAGGCACGTCTTGGTTCATAAGGTTTTTAAGGTTCAAATACCTTGAAATCCTAGGTTCTGTTTTGGCTTATTTTGTGTACTAACCCTTGGCCATTTGCTATAAGCTCTTACAAGCTTGTTGACACCAAGCTTGTGAAGGGATTAGAGCCCTTGGTTGAGTTGTTTGCTGCTTGTGTTGAAGACATAAAGTCCTTGAGGTTCTACTTTGAACCATCAACCAAGGCAGTTTGCATCATCTTCATTGAAGTACCTTGGTCTTGTTCTAGTTGTTGAACAAGGTCCAAGGAGCATAGCTGGCCTTCCTAGGATGTTGTCGAAGGCAGGTATAATCCCTTGATTAAGATTCCTCTCAAAATTTCATGTTTATGACTGTTTTTGATTTCGTGCTTTGATTTTGAGTATTTGTGTTTGAGCTGTTTATTTTTGTGTTTGATTGTGTTAGTTGCTATCTAGGAAGTGTTTTTGATCATTAAAATCAGCAGGTTATTACTTAAAATCACAAGTTCCTTTGTTAAGTGGTAGATTAAGGAGTGTTTGGGTCTACTGCATTATTTGGATTTGTGGTTTGCTAAGTGGTTGTTTTGTGTAAGCAAGTGTTGGTATCTGTTTGTTAGGTGCATTTGTTCATCTGTTTGCAGGATTTGTGGGTTTGAACACATAGATTCATATATTTGGCTATAAAATCTTAAATACTTGGTAAAATTGGCTAGGATTTTGAGGACACCTAGATCTAAGCTTAGGATAGGGCTAACAAGTGATAAATCTGAGTTAATCACACCAGGGAAGAAGGATTTGAGGCTTGAAATTGGATCAAGTGCCAAATAGATCAGCAAAACTTGTCTGCATATTGTTCATTGTTCATCAGAAACATTTTGTTCTTTGATCTTGTTATTTACTTTGATTCAGTGTTTGATTCTTGTTGCTTTTTGTTCGTTCATAGTTTATATAGCTTGTGTATGCATCTTGTTAAGTTTGGTTGGCTTATTCAGTCTAAATCTGCTTATTAAGTGCTTAACTGCTTATTTCCATATCTGGTGCATATCTGGTTACTGTTTGGCTTATTGTGTGAACCAATTTGTGATTTTATTGTTGCTATTGACTCCTTGTGATTCACTGATCACAAGGGTGCCTTTGTTTCCAATTGAATCAAACCAGAACTCTCAAATAAGCTTGGTCAAATAGTCAAAGCAGTGGGAACTCCTTTCCCCTGCTGGTTGCCAATGCTAGTGTAAAACTGGTGTCAGCTTATCAATAAGCTCTAATAGCTTATTCCAACCAGCAACAACTTTGTTTTTGTAATAGGTGCTCATATTTTGACCCATTTGTTCATACTGGAGCATTTGGTGGGTTGACTTTAGGGTTTGACTAGAAAACCAACTCCATTGACTTTTTCATAAGTTCATTTGTGCATATTCTGGCTTATTGGTTGTGCTTATTGGATTTTTATTGATTGATTTGTATTATTGAGTCCATTTGAAAGCTTTTGCAAGTTGAATCAAGTCCTGAGGTGCCATAAATCTCTAAAACGACTATTTTGTCTTTTAGTGAATTTTTACTTTGCTTATTTCTGGCTTATTGAGTGAGCTTTTTCAAAATTTCTTTTTACAGATCTCATAAGCATCCCAAAAAAAGGTTGTGTGTCAAATTAGAGCTTATGGCATTAGCTTATGGCTTAATGGGCTGAAAAGCCCAATAAGAATAAGCTGAGTGTTCAATAAGCTGTGATAAGCTCATTGTCAGCTTTTGGGCCTTTAGAGTTTTGTTCTTAGAATTGAATTTTGAGTCAGATAGGGCTTTTCCAAGTCAATTGGGCCAAGTTTGACTTTTTGGGCCCAAAAGCCCAATTTGGTTGACTGTTTTTGGTTTTGGCCCATTTGAGGGCCCAATAGGGGTATTCTGGTAATTTCACTTTAATTTTCTGATTATTTAGGTTAAAATAAACTAGTTTGCAAGTTTTTAGAATTTTTTATTATTTTTGGATTTTTAATATTATTTTAATATTATTTTATTATTATTTTTAAAATTTCACATTTTCCAACTTTTTACATTTTTCTTAGCTTTAATACATTAAAATAGGAATTTAGCAACTTTTAGAATAATTTTACCTCTTTTAGATTAATTTTTATAATTATTTTAAGTTTTAATAGTTTTTAAATCATTTTAAATAGTTTTTATTAGTTTAAAAATTTCTAAAAATAGTTTTTAATCTTTTTAGGTCATTTTAGAGGTACCAATTGAAAAATCTTTATTTGGGCTTTTTGATAATTTATTTGATTTTTAGGGCTTTAATTAGCATTTAAAAATTGAATATTTAATTATTTAAAAGGTTTGAAAAAGTTTTGATCATTGGTAAACTCTTAGTTTATTTATTTGATTTTTGGTGAATTTTTGGTAATTTTTAGAATTAATTTTTATTTTTGTGGTTTTTAAGGTTCTACATTTTAACTTTCTAGTAGTGTTTATTTTTATTTTTACGTCTTCGTCATCTTCTTTTCTCATCCCCTTCTAAACCAAATATTAATCTCAAATCTTGTACATCTTAGTCACACACATATACCTCCTTGGGAAACGAACTTTCATAACTTCATTGGGTCATTAACACTTGATTTTTCCTAAAGTCAATTGTTCAATACTTTCCCTATTTACGTTCTTTTCCTAAAGAGTAGTAAAACACTACAATCACTGGACTTTAGGAATTTGTCCGATTCTGTTGCCGAAATAATGTCAAGATGCTCATCCTCCATTATGAGAGAGCCAACGGGCTTCTCGGGTGTGATAGCAATAGAAAAAGTAGGAATGGGAGAAGTCTTACGTTGCTTTAGAAATTCCTCCTCGTCGAAAATAACCTCAATATCGTCATCGCTCTCCTCATTACCTAAAGGGACAATAATAAGCTCAGGGATATGAGTACTCGTCTGATCTCGCTGCTTTAAAAATGACTCCATACAAGTTTGCAGCGTGTGTAAAATCTCTTTCGTTTGTTCTTGAACAACTGTAGAAAGATCGTCAATTGGTTCTTGGTAACTCATCCCGTGACGAGGCTGATGATCAATTGGGTATTGCAGGGGTTGGTCAAAACTGGAAGGGTTATAATTATTGTAATTTTGATCCCCCGTTGGATAGTGAAAACTTTCGTGAGGACCCCCACACTTATAGCACCACGGGGATGGAGAAAAATACGGTTCATTTTGAGGATAAGGATCGTCATACACGGGAGA
This sequence comes from Glebionis coronaria, assembly GCA_025667525.1. NCBI lineage: Eukaryota > Viridiplantae > Streptophyta > Magnoliopsida > Asterales > Asteraceae > Glebionis > Glebionis coronaria. The sequence continues at coordinate 269,945,009 of CM046882.1, read as the reverse complement.
GGGTGAGAAAGTATTGTAAGAGGAGAAGTACGAATTTTTTGAATTGCAAAATAGACAAAATCCAAATTGTGTATTGGCGATATCAGAGCCGCACCGCTCACAAGTACACCATTGACATGTTTGATAACCATGCCATGGTCTCCCACACCGTACGCAAGACGAATCCATGAAGAATTATAAATAAGAGGGGTAGAGAAAAGAATTAAACACAGTAGAGGATAAAGAGGAATATTTTTGGTTGCAAAAAACTTTGAAAAAGAAATGCTTTTTATGATTTTTCAAATGTTTTTGGATTTTTGAAATTTTTTGACACGAAAAATAACGTTCACGAGTGAACGGATCCCAAAATCCAACGCGTCTCTCACAAAAAACCGTTAATCTTCACGAACAGAGCCGGCAGCGGCGCCATTTAATATTAGGATTTTGCTAGGTTAAAAAGTTCGTTTTTCTCGGTGTCTTAACGAATTGATTTCCAGTTCAAAGTGCGAAAAGGGAAATTGATTATCTATAACTAATTAAAAAGTAAATGTGAAAAGTATTTAAAAACAAACTAAAGACAAGTACGAATAATAAAAGTAAAACAAGGTGAATATTAAAAACTAAAAATTAAAACGATATTAAAACGAATATTAAAAAAAATAATAAAACGAAATTTAAAGCGAAACAATTAATAAAAATAAAACTAAAAGACGAAATTAACTATCGAATCGAAAATAAAGTTTACTAAATGAAAAGGAGAGAACAAAACTAAAATGGTACTTTAAAGCTAAACTAGGCAAAACCTAAAGCGGGTACTAAATAAAATATAAAACTTAAACTTTACGAAAAAATATTAAAACTAAAAATCGACGAAAAATTCAACTAAAAATACGTAACATTCAAAAATAAAATCGGAACAACTTTCAGACAAAACTAAACAATTACGGAACAATACTATTAAATAAATAAGCTAGCAAGCTAGCTGCTGGAAGCTAGCTGCTCGAAGCTAACAAGCTAGCTGCTGGATTTGGCGCCAAACTACATGCATGCATGGAGGATTCCATCGCATTCTTGTAATTTTTGATTCCATCGTACTATTGCCAAACTACATGCATGCATACAATTCCATCGTACTATTGTAATGTTTGATTCCATCGTACTATTGGATCGTAGCCAAGGATCGTACCCACGGATCGCAATGGCCAATCGCACCCTAGATCGCACTCTATGATCGTACCCACTATCGCAACAAGTGATCGTGGTGAGGATTATGGAGTGCGATCGTGGTGACGATCGTACTATGGATCGCAGTAATTGATCGCAAGTACAAACCCTCTGTGTTTATGCGATAACACTTACTGGATCATACTGGTAAAACCCTTAAGCATTACGATGGCATACAATAAACAAATAAGCAAATACCAAATAAGCACTTATCTTAAAATTTAACCAAATCAAATTTAAGAAAAAGCTAATAGACCAAAATTGAAAAACTTTTAAAAATACTAAATAATAATAATAAATATTTAAAAACAACTTTTTATAAAAATTAACTAAAAAGCACTTAATAAAAAATAAGAAAAATAACACAATAAGCACTAAAACACTTTAAGCTATAAAAATCAAACATTAAAATATCAATAAGCATAAATTTGAAAACTTTAGAATACGAAATAAGCAAACTTTAAAAAGACTAAACTTTTTAAGAAAACTAAATAAGCTAAATACAAAATAAGCCAATAAGATTGTCAAACTTATAGCTTAAATCGTATACAAGCCTAGATGGAAATAGAAAGATGAACTTTTTAATCAAATAAACAATAAGATTAAGCAAAATCAATGCTTAATCCGAACCACAGTCAAATCAAAGACAAGGAAAGTAGGATGAGAAAGATAAAGAAAAGATTGATTAAAGGTAAATAAGGATTCAACAATAAAATTAACTTACTTGGAATTAAAAGGCTTGAAATTTAAGACATGAAATTAAAGAACAAGATAGTAAATGACCTGAAATTAAAATTGTGCAAGTAAAGAAAAATGGTGGAAAGACTAATTGTCACATTAGCTAACATGTGACAATCCGTCAATTTATGGTTGATATTTAATTCTCAAATATAATTCAAAAACATTATTTTAATGTTATAATATGAACTCACTTATTTTTGGGAAGTAATTTGGATTTACATCTCGAAGTAGCGTCGACTACGTCTAAACCGGAGGATTCAACGTTACGTGCTTACGTTTACATACACCGTCTTTGGTGACAGTCCGACATTTCAGAAAATAAATTTATCCGTGAATATTATTTTGGAGTTTTAAATTTGTGTTGGTTCATAAACTCATAAATTTACGAGAAGAGATTAAGACTTACGATTTTAATTTAACGTCCTTTACGACTAAACCGGAAACCTTAGGATTACGTATTTACGTTTTTGAACTCCGTTTTTGATGAGACAAATTTTATTGGATTCGTTTTGTGTCGTTGATTCATAGTTTATAAAAACGTTTTTCGTAAAACGACCCGAGGGCACGTAAATCGAGAAAACTAGAATCGAGGAGTACCCGTAAATTAGTGAGGTGGGACAAAATACATTATCCCACCCCACTAACTCACATGGGATGGCACACATGACACCACATCTAAGGATGTGGCATCATGTTAGCTTACAACTTACAAGTGTAAGTTAAAGCTTACACTTTAAGCTTTCACTTGCTAAAACCATCAACCATTTCTCATTACCACCATTCCACTCATGCAAACAACCTCAATTCTCTCTCAAAACACCACACTTTCCGTCCACTATTGAAGAACAAACACCCCTTCTTGATCTTTTCTAGCCACAAAATACTTGTTATCTAGCTCTATCATGGAGTTACCTTGAAGCCTTGATCATTTGGTGCCCATTTTAACAACAAAGGAGGTGATTTGCTTGTGTCCTAGGGCTGATTTCTCAACTTATGTTCTTGGTGTTTGATGATCTTGGAGTTGCTCTTGGTGTTCATCAAGTTCTTGTCTTCCAAAAACAAGATATACTTTTGGTTGGTAAAGAAGATTATCCTCTCCATTTTCTCTTGTTATTTTTGTAAAGATAAAATGTATTTTCTTTCTTGTTGTATATGTATATGATGAATATATGATGATAAAAATGTTGTGTGGGGATCAAGTGTTGATAAACATGCTTAAAAAGATGAAAATTATAAGAAACAAGGTTAAAATCTTGCTTAATTTAGATGGCTGTATAAAACAGTAAAGAATCATATGGTAAACTTTAAAATGACTTGAATAGATTGATATACAGTAAGCTATGGATCTTGTACACATGTGAGAGTTGGCCATGCAATGGAATCATTGTAATGAGTGAGATATGATCAAAACAAGTTTAAAGTACAAATCTGAGTTCACTGTTTTGGACGATTTTTAGAAAATACTTAGAGGCTGATTCAACAGTAGCTATAGAAGAGTTAAATGGAGCACATATCATGTAGTTTATGTCAGAAAAATTTGAGCTTATATATCCATATAGAACTCTAGATATGGCAGTTCTGGTGAAAATTAAAATAAAAATCAGATTTTGGAAATTAAAGAATAATAGTATTATATAAGCACTCAAATAAAAATAGTATAAAATGTAAATTAAAACCCACTAACTTATATAATACATTTATATAAATATGTATAAGGATAAATAAATGATTCATTTTATAAAAATGGTAATTTGATAAGTTTTATAACTTATAAAACTATAAACATGATTTTTACGACTTTTTCGGCTATTACCGTAAAAATTAACGTTTTTGTTAAATAAAACTTAGATGGTTGGACCCGTCTAATATGAACTTTATAAAACTCATATACTGATATATAAACATATATAACAAGTAAAACCGATAAAACCCGAACTATATAACAAACGGACATTAACAGACTAAGTTAACGTTATTGGACTAATAATACAACAAAAATGTACTAAAACACTTATAAACTTATTTATTGGGCTTAACCCATTTAGGCCCAACATATAAAGTATAAATACTGATAATAAAAGTATAATTGGACTAATGAATAGTATTGGGCTTGTAATAGGCCCATTGGGCTTCAAAATATAAACAAGATTGAACTAGTATAACTAGTCTTGAAAAATTCCCAACACATAACACTAGAATAAGTAAATGAGAATATGTAAACCCACTTGATCATCATATATATAAAATCATCATATGTATACATAATTGTTATTTTCATAAAGTCATTGGACAAGAGTCTAAGACGAGTATTATTTGTCTAGGTTTCCGTGATTGAAGCACGTACCGTACGTCCGAATTGTCGATAACCCGCCTTCCCACATCAACGTGAGTTCATAGCCTCGCAATCTTTTAAATGTTTTTATGAAATGTTTTATAAACCCGCAAGGGAGATAACATGTTAGTTTTTATAAAATAGGACACCATTTGTCCCGATTGTTTGTTTATTGATTTTGACCCGAATGATTGAATGACCCGATTGTATGACCCGATAAATGATTAAAGGACCCGATAGATGAAATTAAATGGATTATTAAAGTTAGGTTATGTCACTAAAAGTCCCATTAGCATGAATTGTGAACTACCGGGATTTGGTAGACGCTTATGTATATAATAGTCATATTTGGGGACGATCACCCCAGTTCGCGCCTTGACGGTTGATCCTTGTCGTGCCACATTGATTGGTAAACGAATTTATGTATGAGAAGATTTCCATAGCGTGACCTTTGTGATGACACGCTAATTTAGATGGGAAAATTGAGTATCGGGTTAGCTACCCGTTGTTTGGTTTAGTAAGGTAACAATGTCATGCGGCTTATAATAATCCAATTAACGAAATACTACTAGACGCACCGAATTACGATGTATTGCCTGACTAGCAATACAGGGTCATACTATTGATATTATGTTCGTGTTTTGGTTTTCATAACCATATTCATATAACGGTTTTTATTTAACTTTATACAACGTCGTAAGACGTATTGTATGATGTTTTTACGACATTGGCTCGTATAATGATTTTTAAGGCAAATGCCTATATTATGATTTTCGGCAAGGATTTGTATAAAATGACTTTGGCTATTTTATGGCCTATTACAAAGATTTGTACAAAATGATTTTCAGTAGTAATTTTATACTGATATTATATTGATGGATTTTATTAAACTCTATGAATTCACTCGGCGTTATCGCTGACCTTTTCTTTTAACATGTTTTATCTCAGGTACTTGAAGGTAATTCTCGGGAAGACAACAAGAATTCATGGCCCGCACCTAACTAATAATTTCCATTCAAATTCTCTGTAAAACTTGTATGAAATATTATGACTTGGGACCTATGTAACTTTGATATTTATGAATGGAAATGCTTTATTAATAAGCGACGCGATTTTTATGCGTTGTCTATGATGTGAGTAATGTGCTATCCCGTAACACCAACTAGTCTTCCGCTGTATTAAGTTGTATAAATTTGGGGGTGTTACAGTTTGGTACCAGAGCTCTCGTTATAGAGAAAGAAAGATTTTTAAAACCAAGGTTTTGAATAAAACATTTCAAAATCTTTTAACTATAAACATTTTTCTAAAAATGTATAAAAATCTTTTGACTATAACGGTGCCGAAGAATTCCCGATTTACCGACAAGGCCAGACTGAGAAGTGTTATTTTAATATATATATACTTGGATTATATATATATGATGTAATTTGATACACGGTTGTTTGATGATTATTTTGATTTTTATACAAGGTATTTATACGACGGAGATTGTCACAAGTAACCCTAAATCCCCTAGTAAATTAATCGAAGCTATTCTCGTAGGAATTCTAGCGATCCTAGATCTAAACCAAGTTGTGGATATTTATGATCCCAACAAAATGGTTGATATTCGTAGGAATGTTGTTATTAGTTGATTGTGATACTGAAAAAGAATTGGCAAGATTTAACAGATATCGATGTTATGACGATCTTTTCTTATAGAGTGGAGTTTGACAAAACGTTACCACCTAGAAAGATGTCATCTGGTTCGTTGTCATCCAATTCTTAAATTGAAATCGAAAGGGTGAATGTTGCACTTGAGGCTGTCATTGGAACCATTACCCAAAAACCTCATGCCACTAGTACCTTTCCGAGAAATCTGATTGAATGTGTAAGTCATCTCATGCTAGTGACTCATTTGATAATTGTTGTTGTAAGAGCTATAGGATTGGAATTAAGTGTTGATCATATCGAGCTTTTATTGCCCTATTAAGGTTTATAAATAAGGTTGAAAGTATTGGAAGATGAGATAGGATATTGCCTTGAGTATAAATTGGTTAAAACTTGAATAAAGTAAAATTTAACTTGTATGGAATATGAAATTGTTAAGAGGAAGTCGCTAAGTTCTGTGATTGAATTATAAGGTTTTAATTGATTGTTGATTCGTGTTAAGTGTTGTTCCTAGTTCATTGTTGATAGGTGTGTAAACACCCATCCTTTTACCACTTAATTCGGGCTAAAACGAGACCAAAACACGTATTTAATATCATTTGTTTGGTATTATGCGTGGTTTTTATGTTTATTGTGTTTTCAGAGCCAACCGGATGAATATTGAAGAAAACATGGGATCGCACGGGTTTTACTAAAGAAAAAGACTCAAGATAAAGTCTATTGTCCAAAAGATGCAAAAGATTTGAAGTCACTGGGCCTATTCGAAGATTTATCGAAGAAAAGGACCAAAGATGGAAGATTTATATAAGTCGAAGAAACTCAAGTCTATTAAACGAAGAAATTAAAAGACGAGTTGAATTTAATCGACGACAAATCCCGAATCAGAATCGAAAACGGAAACTTTTCTGAAAAGACGAAAAGACAAGAAGAACGGGAGAAAGCCCACTCACCAACCAAAGGACAAGGCTATAAATAGCCTTCCCCTCACACATTTTAGACTAGTTTTTATTTTTCTTTCTTCCTCCCCACTTTTCTTCCTGGTTCGTAGCTACACCATCACCACTAGGGTGATTGGTGATTTTCATCTTTAATTCTTTAAGCTTGTAATTTTAATCTTTGTTTTATCTTGTCAAAACATTAATCAATCAATACAAGTTCTTGTTTAATCATTTCATTTCATCTTGTTCATCATCATCTTTATCTTCAAGTTCTTAAGTTTTTAGTTTCTTGATTTGATCTTCAAAAGTTGTTTGGACTTGTGTTTTTATTAGTGGGATTCGTTGCTTATAGTGTCTAAATGATTTGTGTTTAATTTGGTAAATCCTTTTTAAGTATTAGGTTCGATTTTGATTAAAGTTTGTGTTCCGTGTTCTTCGTTATTCTGCTACTGTATCTGATCTCCAGAACTTCCGAATCAAAGAAAAAGTTCCGAATGAGGCCTTCATTCGGAAACTTCCGAACCAAGCATTAAGTTCCGAATCTGTGACTTCCGGACCAGTAAGTTCCGAATCTAGCATAAGTTCCGAATCAAGAGAAAACACCCTTCATCCGGAAAGTTCCGAACCAGTCTTTCATTCGGAAGATTCAAAACTTCCGAATCAACAGCCTTCATCCGGAAGGTTCCGAATCAGCCTTCATCCGGAAGGTTCCGAATCAGTAAGTTCCGCATGAGGATGTTCCGGATGAGTTGTCTTTGAAAAGTTCCGAACCAAGGTTAAAAGTTCCGGATTAATTTTCCTTTTAAGTTACTGTTTATCTGTTTCACTGTTTCTTAATGTTATTGAACTTTAATTTCAAATTTTAATTTTAATCCTAATTTTAATCTTAAGTTTAATACAAGTCTTTGTTAATCATAATTAAAGTAATTGTCTTTGATTTAAATTTTCATTTCCACTTCCTATTAGAATAGAAAACCAAACCCCTTTATTTAGTAACCAAGAACAATCATTCCACTTAAGACCTAGATCAATTCGAGAGGATATCGAGAGAAAATTGAACCATAGCAAAACCAATGTATCAAATGGCGCCGCTGCCGGCTCTTCTCGTTAAGATCAAAAGTTTTTTGTGAGAACTTGGATTTTGGGATCCGTTCCCCGTGAACGTTACTTTTTCAAAAATTTTCAAAAAAAAAAAAAAAAAAAAAAAATATATATATATATATATAAAATTTTCAAAAATCCTAAAAATTAAAAAACAATAAAAACCAAAAATATTTTTGCTTTGTTTTTCTTTGTTCGTGTATGCGCACTCGATCCACGTCTTATCAAGAGCCCGAGCCTCTCGATAACTTAGACATGGCTGGTGTACAAAACAACAATAACATACCACCTCCGAACAACAATAATAACAACAACAACCCGCCTTTCAACAACATGAATAACAACAACAATGAGCCCCTTCCGGATAACCGCCCAATGATTGAATTGCTGCAAGCTCATGTCGATGGCAACATGGATCCAATTGTTATTCCACCAATTGCCGCCAACAATTTCGAGCTAAAGTCAGGCTTTATCCAGATGGTCTCAGCTCAACCATTCTTTGGACGAACCATTGATGATCCACATGACCATATCAAGAGATTTCTACAACTCACGAACACGGTCAAGTTCAATGGCGTTCCACAAGAAGTGATAAGGTTACAACTTTTTCCCTTTTCTTTAGAGGGACAAGCCCGGCATTGGCTTGCTAAGGAACCGCCACAGAGTATTCTCTCGTGGACGGATTTGGAAACAAAGTTTATCAACTACTTTTTTCCACCCTCTCGTACTACCGCTTTGCGGAATGAGATTATAACCTTTGAACAAAAGTACGACGAGTCATTCAGTGAATCTTGGGATCGCTTTAAAGATCTTTTAAGAAAATGCCCACAACATGATTTTACCAAAGTTCATCAAATAAATACTTTTTACAATGGTTTAAGCATGAATGACCAAGATTCACTGAATAGTGCCTCGGGGGGTAATTTATTGGCTAAGACTTCCAATGCTGCTTGGGACATCATTGAGAACAAATCTCGTGTTCAAACCAAGAGTGTTAGGACCAATGTTGCTAGTGCTAGCACTAATGACAGCGACAAGCGATTAGACAAAATCACCACGCTTCTTGAATCGCTTGTCACCCACACCGTCAGCAACAACAACAGCAACAACGCCAAAAATGCACAAGTGAACGCTGTCAGCCAACCTTGTGAGATATGCGGTGGTCCCCACTCTTACACAACTTGTACCGCCACCCAAGATTACCCTGCTGAGAATGTGAATGCGGCATATGGCACCTACCAACAACCTGCTTATCAAGCTAAACCTCAAGGTGACCGTAACTTGCTTAGCTACCGCAGCAACAACTATCTTTCACCACCTGGTTTCCCTCCTACCAACCCAAACCAACAACAAAACCTTAACCGCTCTCCTCAACAACAACAACAACCTCGACAACCATACATCCCACCTCACAAGCAACAACAACCACCTCCATGTAACAATCAAGTCTACCAACAACCTGCTTACCAACCACCTGCATACAATGCTCCTCCCAACCAAGCCACCCCTGCATTACACCAAGAGGTTGCAACCTACATGAGAACCAATGATGTGATAGTGGGAAATCTCCAAGAGGAAGTACGCAATTTGAAGGCTGATTTGGTAAAGCAAGGAAATGATTTAAGAGCTGATATGAGAAATACGTTGGATACCCAAACTAATGATCTGAGGAACATGATGGCTAGTTTCTTCAATGGTAATCAACCCTCTTCTTCGGGTACTCTTCCGAGTAACACCGTTGCGAACCCAAGAGGGGAGATGAAAGCAATCACCACTCGAAGTGGTAAAGGTACCAAGGAACCCGAGCTTCCTATACCTCCACCGGTGGTTGTGACTAAGGAGAACGAGTCACCTGCTCCTATTCCTCATCCTTCTCCTTCCCTAATTTCTCCACCTCTTCTTTCTACCCCTCCTCCACCCGTGGTTGTGAGTGATCCTATTCCTCTAAAGCCTTCCTCTTCTTCCAATATACCTTATCCTTCAAGGTTGAGGAAAGAGAAGCAAAACAGCAAGGATGATATTCAAGTTTCAAATTTCCTTAAAATGTTCAAAAAACTGAATTTCAATATCTCCTTCGCTGAGGCTCTCGCTCACATGCCCAAGTATGCCAAAATGTTTAAAGATCTTCTGAGCGACAAGGAAAAGCTCCTCGATATTGCCAACACCCAACTTAATGAGAACTGCTCTGCAGTACTCTTAAGGAAATTGCCAATCAAGCTTGGTGATCCGGGTCGTTTTCTTATCCCTTGCAATTTCCCGGGAGTAGAGAATTGCATGGCCCTAGCTGATCTAGGTGCCAGTATTAATCTCATGCCTCTAAGTGTTTGGAAGCAATTATCTCTCCCAGAGCTAGTCCCCACTAAAATGACTTTGGAATTAGCCAACCGTACGGTTGCTTATCCAGTGGGGATAGCCGAAGACGTCATTGTAGGAGTCGACAAATTCACCTTCCCTGCTGATTTTGTTGTCGTCAACTACGAGATGGACCCACGTGTGCCACTCATTGTTGGTCGTCCATTCTTGAGGACCGGTCGCACTCTCATTGATGTTGAAGCCGGTGAGCTTATCATGAGAGTGGGTGACGATAAAGTAGTCTTCAACATGGGAAAGTTATCTAAACAGCCTTCTTCTTACGAGAATGTTAATTGTATTGACGTTCTTGATGAGGCTTGTGAAGAACACTTCAAGGATGCTTGTAAAAACATTCCTACCTCTCTTCCCAATGTTGAGACCGTTTCCTCTATCGACTCATCACTATCTCTATTTGGAGAAAGTGATTTCCTTTGGAAAGATTTGGAAGCCACCTTGGAAGATGTGAAGCAAACCCAATGATGATTCTACTGCCACTTGGGATGAAGACCTCAGTTTCATTGCAAACCTCCTCAAAGAAGACAATCCTTCCCCTCCATCTCCCACTATTATTGCTATCGAGACTCCGACTTCGAATACGCCTCCCGTCGAAAATCCCCCGGATTTGGAACTTAAGGAGTTGCCACCCCATCTTGAGTATGTATTCCTCGAAGAAGAGAAGAAGTCGCCAGTCATCATTGCTAAGGATTTGAAGGATGAAGAGAAAGCCCGACTTGTCGCTGTATTGAAGGATCATAAGAAAGCTATCGCTTGGAAGATTTCGGATATTCGTGGAATTGATCCTCACTTCTGCACACACAAAATTCTCATGGAGGACGACTTCAAGCCCACTATTCAAAGCCAACGAAGGGTGAATCCAAAAATACATGAAGTCATCAAAACAGAGGTTATCAAACTCCTTGATGCGGGTATGATTTACCCTATTTCGGATTCACCGTGGGTTAGTCCAATCCATTGTGTGCCCAAGAAGGGCGGAATAACCGTTGTTCCCAATGAACACAACGAGTTGATTCCCACTCGTCTCGTTACTGGGTGGAGAGTTTGTATAGACTACCACAAACTCAATGATGCCACGAGAAAGGATCATTTCCCTCTACCTTTCATGGACCAAATGCTTGAACGATTAGCCGGTAATGAATATTACTGCTTTCTTGATGGTTTCTCGGGTTATTTTCAAATACCCATCGATCCCCAGGATCAAGAGAAGACTACATTCACTTGTCCCTATGGTACTTTCGCTTACAAAAGAATGCCTTTTGGCTTATGTAATGCGCCCGGGACTTTCCAAAGGTGTATGTTAGCTATCTTCCATGACATGGTTGAACAAACCATGGAAGTCTTCATGGATGATTTCTCGGTCTTCGGGGATTCCTTCTCTGCTTGCCTTGCCAATTTAGAAGGTATGCTAAAGCGGTGCGAAGACACTCTCCTTGTTCTAAATTGGGAAAAATGCCATTTTATGGTAAAAGAAGGCATCGTGCTTGGACATAAGATTTCGAAAGCCGGTCTTGAAGTAGACCGTGCTAAAGTTGATGTTATAGCAAAGTTGCCTCCACCTTCCACTGTGAAGGGTGTGAGAAGTTTCTTGGGTCATGCGGGCTTCTACCGTCGATTCATCAAAGATTTTTCTCAAATCGCTCGCCCGATGACCCACCTCTTGGAAAAAGATACTCCTTTTATCTTCTCCAAAGAGTGCCTTGAAGCCTTCAACTCACTTAAGGATAAGCTAACTAAGGCACCCGTCTTGGTTACCCCTAATTGGGAGCTTCCTTTTGAGTTGATGTGCGATGCTAGTGATTTTGCTATTGGAGCGGTTCTTGGACAAAGAGTGAACAAACACTTCCAACCGATCCATTACGCTAGCAAGACAATGACTGGGGCACAATTGCATTATACGACAACCGAAAAAGAGCTTTTAGCTGTTGTCTATGCTTTTGAAAAATTCCGCCCCTATCTTGTCCTTTCCACCACCATCGTGTATACCGATCATTCCGCGTTGAAGTACTTGTTGACAAAGCAAGATTCCAAACCAAGACTTCTTCGCTGGGTTTTGCTGCTCCAGGAATTTAAAATCGACATCCGCGATAAAAAAGGAGCAGAAAACCTAGCCGTGGACCATCTTAGTAGACTTGAGGATCCTTACCAAGGGGATCATCCGACCAAAGAAATCAATGATTCTTTTCCCTTGGAGACCTTAATGTCTATAAACTCGAAGCCAAATGAAACCCCGTGGTTTGCGGACTTTGCAAACTACTTGGCGGGTGGAATTCTCAAGGAAGGGTTGACGTCCCAGCAAAAGAAGAAGTTCTTTACTGACATCAAGACTTACTTTTGGGACGACCCTTACCTATTCAAACAATGTGCTGATTTGATAATTCGCCGATGTGTTGATGGACCGGCAGCGTCGGACATCCTTGATGCTTGCCACAAAGGACCCACCGGTGGTCACTTTGGTCCCAACTACACCGCTAAAAAAGTGTTTGATTCGGGATTTTATTGGCCCTCCATATACCGTGACGCTCACGATATGGTCAAGCGATGTGATGTTTGCCAAAAGCAAGGCAAAATCACACATAAAGACGAGATGCCTCAGAATTTTATTCAAGAGTGTGAAATTTTTGATGTTTGGGGTATCGACTTTATGGGGCCATTCCCTTCGTCTAAAGGAAACAAATACATCCTTGTAGCCGTTGACTACGTTTCAAAGTGGGTTGAAGCCAAAGCCTTGCCTACTAATGACGCAAGGGTGGTTTGTAACTTTTTGAAAGCTCTTTTCGCTAGATTCGGTGTGCCTCGCGCCATTATTAGTGATCGTGGGACTCATTTCTGCAATGACCAATTTGCTCGAGTCATGGCTAAGTACGGTGTAAATCATCGTCTTTCCACAGCCTACCACCCACAAACTAATGGCCAGGCTGAAATATCAAACCGAGGGCTGAAGCGAATTCTTGAAAGGACCGTGGGAGAGCATCGTGCCTCATGGGCTGATAAATTGGATGATGCTTTGTGGGCTTTCCGTACTGCTTACAAGACCCCAATCGGCTGTACGCCTTATCGTCTTGTGTACGGGAAAGCGTGCCACCTCCCCATTGAGTTGGAGCACAAGGCTTATTGGGCCTTGAAGTGGGCTAATTTTGATATAAACAAAGCCGGTGACCTACGCAAGATCCTACTCAATGAGCTGAATGAACTCCGTAATGAGGCTTATGAAAATTCTTTGATCTATAAGGAAAGAACTAAGCTCATTCACGATTCTAAGATTAAAAACCGAGAGTTCCATGTTGGAGACAAAGTCTTACTTTTTAACTCTCGGTTGAAAATCTTTTCGGGCAAGCTCAAATCTCGTTGGTCCGGCCCATTCACCATTGCCCAAATTTTTCCATATGGTACTCTCGAGCTCGCTCAACCTGATGGACCAAATTTTAAGGTGAATGGCCAACGAGTGAAGTTGTACTTTGGTGAGGACACCTCTAAGGAGGTGATTCCATCCCTCACCACGTTCCCCATGAACTAATTTTGGGTCGAGTCAGGCTCGTGACTCGGTTATCAAAAACAAGCGCTCCTCGGGAGGCAGCCCGAGTATCTATCCTTGTATGTTTTAATCCCCTAAGTGTAGGGGGGGACTTCTATATGTGTTTGCCTTTGTGTGATGATGTAATTACAGGGATAAGTGCACTCTTGGAATCTTTGAAGAACCGTGCTCCCGTGTTTATCCGAAATCCGGTTCTATCTCTCAACTATCGTGATTCAATTTTCTTCATACTCACATTTGAAATTGATCACTTTAGTCGTCTCTTCCTTAACTTGAGTTAACCAACGTGCACAATGTCATAAGTGTAGGGGAACCTTTTCCCACATGCTTAAACATTGAGGACAATGTTTATCTTAAGTGTAGGGGGGACTTCTATCGAAGTTTTAAGTGGACTTTTCCATGAAAATGCCTTCAAATAACCGGAAAATCCTATTTTTCAACATTTTTCAAATTTTTTTATTAACTTTGGCCATTTAGTTGTAATTTTTAAATTTTTATCGTTGCTTTCATATGTATATATTCCGCAATAAAGTCAAAAATATTAATAAAGTGGTGTAGCTAGTTTAGAAGTCTTTGACATATTAGGCCCGTTGCGTTTATTTTGACTCAACCCGAATAGACTTAACCAAGTTTATTCTAGCTAGTATCCTTAACCATGTAGACCTTAATTGGTTTATTAGGCTAAGTATCCACGAGTCTCATTACTTGAGATTTTAAATTGTGGAGGACGAGAAATGATAGAGTCAATTATAAGTCGGTATTCTCGCGCAAGCTCACTTGGTGTAATTATTTGCCTATTCTCCCATCACTTGCTAATAATTTATCTGCAATAAGTAAGGTCGTACGATTTGAAAAGTTACTTAGCTTCTAGCCCAAGATCGTTTAAAAGTTGCTCGGTAATGATAAGAGTTCATAGCCAAGGCATAACTTATGAAGCGGGGCGCGAAGATTGGCGAGTCCGAAAAGGCCCTAACAAGGCATGAGGATTCAATTTTATTGCTGAAGATCCAAAGTGATGTGAAAAGCATTATTCCTAAAATCAATATGAAGGATCAAGACTCACGACGAAAAGCAATCAACTCCCATAAAGATCATGGAGAAGTCTATCCGAAAAGACCCTAACAAGGTATGAGGATAAATAAATCCAAGTCCGAAAAGGAGGCGGATCGTTGTATCTCAAAATCCCAATTAGAGATTGAAGAAATAATCATGAAGTCGTGGTCAACAAAGATGGAGTACCCCTCAAAAGTCTCCAAGTGAAGAAACTCTATTATGATGAGAAGACCATTATCTCAAGAACGTCTCTCGAAGATATGAAGTATGAAGTACATGCCAAATATCGGCCCGAGAAAGGTCTCAAATCGTGAACCAAGTTATGCCAAGATATGAACTTTTTGATATCCCGAGAAGCAGTTTTAAGAGATTTTGTCCTTTAGCTAACTATTGATCAAATCGTCCTACTTTGCTTTCAGCCCTAATAAACTATCGAAATAAGTCCAAAAATGCATCTTCATGATCATTCTAAGACAAAAATAAAATATAAGAGATACACCTAGGAATAAGGGAGTTTAAGCATTTAATTAAGCCATGTGTGTAAGTGTTTGAATTGCTAACTTATAATGACAATGATCTCGTTTTTAAGCTTAGTTTGGGGAACGTGAAACTTGAGGGTGATAAATCTTCACAGCACCAAAGCCCTAATGTAAGTCATCGATTTCTTTACAAGTTATTTCCATATAGCTATTTTCAAGTGAAAATGGTTTTCTATCCTTTTGTTTCCTTCAAAGTCTTAATTCCCTTTAGTACTTTAATTTTTGTTTAATAGTATTTTAAATAAGGCCAAGGTTGATTAATTATGAGAAAAGTGTAAGCTTGCTTTATCACTAAGCATTGCATGAGGGCATGGCAATGGTTAAGTGTAGGGGATTTGATGGGTGTGTAAACACCCATCCTTTTACCACTTAATTCGGGCTAAAACGAGACCAAAACACGTATTTAATATCATTTGTTTGGAATTATGCGTGGTTTTTGTGTTTATTGTGTTTTCAGAGCCAACCGGATGAATATTGAAGAAAACATGGGATCGCACGGGTTTTACTAAAGAAAAAGACTCAAGATAAAGTCTATTGTCCAAGAGATGCAAAAGATTTGAAGTCACTGGGCCTATTCGAAGATTTATCGAAGAAAAGGACCAAAGATGGAAGATTTATATAAGTCGAAGAAACTCAAGTCTATTAAACGAAGAAATTAAAAGACGAGTTGAATTTAATCGACGACAAATCCCGAATCAGAATCGAAAACGGAAACTTTTCTGAAAAGACGAAAAGACAAGAAGAACGGGAGAAAGCCCACTCACCAACCAAAGGACAAGGCTATAAATAGCCTTCCCCTCACACATTTTAGACTAGTTTTTATTTTTCTTTCTTCCTCCCCACTTTTCTTCCTGGTTCGTAGCTACACCATCACCACTAGGGTGATTGGTGATTTTCATCTTTAATTCTTTAAGCTTGTAATTTTAATCTTTGTTTTATCTTGTCAAAACATTAATCAATCAATACAAGTTCTTGTTTAATCATTTCATTTCATCTTGTTCATCATCATCTTTATCTTCAAGTTCTTAAGTTTTTAGTTTCTTGATTTGATCTTCAAAAGTTGTTTGGACTTGTGTTTTTATTAGTGGGATTCGTTGCTTATAGTGTCTAAATGATTTGTGTTTAATTTGGTAAATCCTTTTTAAGTATTAGGTTCGATTTTGATTAAAGTTTGTGTTCCGTGTTCTTCGTTATTCTGCTACTGTATCTGATCTCCAGAACTTCCGAATCAAAGAAAAAGTTCCGAATGAGGCCTTCATTCGGAAACTTCCGAACCAAGCATTAAGTTCCGAATCTGTGACTTCCGGACCAGTAAGTTCCGAATCTAGCATAAGTTCCGAATCAAGAGAAAACACCCTTCATCCGGAAAGTTCCGAACCAGTCTTTCATTCGGAAGATTCAAAACTTCCGAATCAACAGCCTTCATCCGGAAGGTTCCGAATCAGCCTTCATCCGGAAGGTTCCGAATCAGTAAGTTCCGCATGAGGATGTTCCGGATGAGTTGTCTTTGAAAAGTTCCGAACCAAGGTTAAAAGTTCCGGATTAATTTTCCTTTTAAGTTACTGTTTATCTGTTTCACTGTTTCTTAATGTTATTGAACTTTAATTTCAAATTTTAATTTTAATCCTAATTTTAATCTTAAGTTTAATACAAGTCTTTGTTAATCATAATTAAAGTAATTGTCTTTGATTTAAATTTTCATTTCCACTTCCTATTAGAATAGAAAACCAAACCCCTTTATTTAGTAACCAAGAACAATCATTCCACTTAAGACCTAGATCAATTCGAGAGGATATCGAGAGAAAATTGAACCATAGCAAAACCAATGTATCAATTGTCCACTAACGAGGATGCCCAGTGTCCAAGAAATAAATTGAAGAAATCTTCTTCTGAATTGAGACCGATGGATCTTCTGGGACATGTGGAACACCTAATGACTCTTGTAGATTAGTATTCATTGTGGTATCTTTTAAAAATAATCCCTAACTTAACTGAGATATCAGTTGGTAGGATGAGTTCTGAGAATTGTATGACATAGTGACACGTAATGTGTTACGGTACAATTTGACTTGTTTGTGATTAATGAAAAAGACTACCATTGATTGCTAAATTCTACATGTATCGATGTTATCTATCTTTTATTGCTTCATCCTAATGTTCGCATTAGTGATGCAACCATTGAACAAGTACTCATCTTGAATTGAGTTACGTTGTGGATTATTCTTTTGAGTGCCATCGAGATCATGAACCTCATGATTATTTGGCTAAGCTCATTTCCTATCATATCGTAGTTAGTTCTTGGTGAACAAATTTTCATCACTCCTTTGCAGATCACTAATTGTTTTTATAAGTTAAAACAGTATCCCTTGATAAAGATTGAATTTTCATCACTGAAAGGATTATTCAAAGTATGATTTATAAGTGATCATTATTGAAATAAAGTTAATTATGAAATACCTTGGAAAACATAATTGTTTCCATAACAAAGAAAACCCTTGTAAACTTATTTTTGATTCTTATTTAAGAATTAAGCATGAAAATGTTTTTAATATAAACATGATGATAAAATTTTGACGAACTGAGTATTGCATTGTTAATCTTGAAATTGTATATAGTTGCGCGCCTACATACAATTTGGAATGGACCATGCAAGGCTGATTAGTAGTCACCATAAAACTAATGAATAAGCACTAAATTTTCTTTGAAGATTGTGAAAGAATAAATTTTATGAGATCTGCATGAAGTGAAAAATAAGGACATAGTGTTAGGGACACATACATATGTGCCTGTAGCATCTATTCTTTTGAGTCGAATTTACTCATCTGTGGAAATTGTCTTACTTGACAATTGACAATTCTTTCTTGTCCAATTCTCCCGTAGTGAGATTCTTAGGAAAATTATCTGATTACCGAGTGTTGATACCCGACTGGATGTATTGACGTTCTTATCATTTCTTTTGATTTGATTTCATTTGAATGACCTGGGTAACGATCCGAGGAGCTTTCGAATGCGTACTCAAATTATGAAAACATGGGATATATTCATATTCATTAAATGTTTTCATCTGTATCTGATTTGAAATTCTCTCGCATAGATTATGCGTTGACCTTACTCTTTACATGATAGTTGTGTCTCCAGATATCCTTGAATTTGTGAAGGATTATGAGTTATTATTAGTCTTTTGAGAATATCACATCTTATCAACGGCAATGAAACTGGAAAGTTGATAGTGCCAGTATAATGGATTAATTGATTATGACATGACGACATTGTCTTAATTGATGGGAACTCGAGTAGAAATCCCCTAAAAGATAAGATGTTGATTATCAAAAGTGATCTAAATAATTCTTGATGGATGACTTGAAATTATACCATGAATGGTTATGAATTAGTCATAGATATTATAATCTAGAAAGAACTTAAAATAAATATATTAAAAGATGTTTATATTATCTGAAACTTTAGGAGGTATTTATTGGTAAATTTCCTAGACTTTTGCTATTAAGGCAAGTTGAAATTGGTATTGATTATATTCTCGGTGCTGCACCTGTGGCATGTGTACTGTACGTCAGCACCATCTGAATTAAAGGAATTACCGTACAACTGAGAGAGTTGTCGGAGAAAGATTTTATTCTACCGAGCTCGTTATCATGAAGAGCTATGGTGTTATCATTCCTTATATTTATAGACTACTGTGAACTGAGTAAATGGACAATCTAAAACGATATCCATAACTCGAAATGGAAGATTTGTTCGATCATTTACCAGGTTCTAGCAATTGGATCCATGGCATAGTTATCATCAACTTCGCATTTGCGAAAAAGATTATCTATTCCAATCACTACATCTGGTACTTGTAATGAACATTATGAGTTTCATGTGATGTCGTTTGGATTGATCGATGCACATGTAGCATTCATAATTTGGTGAATCACGTGTGTAGGCTGTAATTTGTTAAATTCATGCTTGAGATCATTAAGGACTATATGTTTGTTTATAAGAATAAGAATGAGTTAATAATTATTTATAGATTGCCCTCAATTGACCGAACAATAAAAACCTGTACCTAGAATAATTAACATGTGATTTAAGACTTAATCCTTTACATAAAGTGACCGTTTGATTAATGATGGTAAGATATATATATATATATATATATATATATATATATATATATATATATATATATATATATATATATATATATATATATATATATATATATATATATATATATATATATATAATATATATATATGGGGCTAAGTTTGACATAGGAAAATAAAAGGCGCCACCTCATATCCTATGTGGCATTATTTTATTGGTTAGCTATATTTTATTTATTTTGGAAAGTGTATAACTAGCTACGAGATAATTACTAATTTTGTAATTTGTTCCTAAAAGGGCTAAGTTTGACATAGGAAAATAAAAGGCGCCACCTCATATCCTATGTGGCATTATTTTATTGGTTAGCTATATTTTATTTATTTTGGAAAGTGTATAACTAGCTACGAGATAATTACTAATTTTGCAATTTGTTCCTAAATTAAGATATATTATACGTTTAAAAATATACTAGTATTATATATAAAAAAAATAATCTTAATTAAACATTCGGATGAAAAATTAAGAAACAAATCTATTCCTTAAATGTAGCTTCTATCAAACACACGACTATAACTACGATCTCATTATACAGCAACCCTAACCCTAACTACTCATCTTCATAATCATAATATTTTTATGGTATTTTCTTTTGCTTCTCATTCAGTTAATTGAGCATGGAAGATCGTTTATCAAATTCCTAGAAGAGAAACTAGATCATATAGTCACACAGTCAGGTAAGACTACTATCTTGGAAAGAGCTCAAACATGCTTTTCTATCATAAATTAGAACTGATTTTGGATCAACTTTACACGTATGTACAATATTAGTTAAATATGTCTATGAACCAAACATCTTTGGTATATATCTATGATTAGCAGAACACGAAAGTGGTTCACTCACTAGCGCTTCTTTGAGTTGGCAGCTAGCAAGTTCTCGAGTAAAGAGACCTCTTTGTCTTTACTTTTGGCTTGGTTCGGGCCGTCCTTACAAGATGTATTCGAGGAACCCTACACCACCATTCAGGTCTGAGGTACGTATCTTCAAAAACTTGGTATTGCTATGCATTAGTTTGTATCTTTTCTTTAATTGTGGATATGTACATACAGCTTCTTATTGAAACCATTGATCTTATAGCTTATGGAGTTATACCCGAGCTCATTGGACGCTCTATTTTTTCTTATGGAGATATTATACATGTAAAGATTAGTTCAAAGTGGATCATAATGTAAGTGAGCTCTTAATACAGATGTTATCAATCCGACAAGTTCGAACAGCCTCCAATATAACATGAGATCAAGCTTAAAACCAACCATAATCAGAAACCATCATTGATATCAAGTAAATATAAGAATAATTATCAAAAAATTAACACAGTTTAATTAGGGTTTGAGAAAAAAATATACCTTTAAAACAAAACAAAGAAGATGACTAACCTGTAAAAGCAACAACATATGAATACCCAATCCATAACATATAACATAGTTGATCATTAGGGTATTGAGGAAAGGAGTCGTACCTTTTATTAATATGATAAGAGCTTGAATGATCATTCAGGATTAGTAACAGATAACAACTTTATGAGCAGAGGCATATAGAAGCATAATAGAACCAGATGGAGCAGCAGTTAAAAAAAAGGATGCATGCTTTTTTATTTGTGAATGAAGATGGAATTTATTAGGTTTTGTATAAGCACAGGTAATCAATCCTAATACCAGGTATATGAGCACAGACATGTAGAAGCACAATTGAGCCAGATGGAGCAGCTGTTAGAAAAAAGGACGTATGCTTTTTTATCTGTGAATATATGTGAATGAGTTTACGTTTACATGTAGAGAAGAAGAATAATATGACAATTGTCTTCTGCAAATCTAGTGAAAATTACTAACAATGGGTGTCAAGACACAAATAAAAGAGAACATGTGTTATTAAAACACAATTTATTAAGTTTGACATAGGAAAATAAAATCCGCCATGTCATATCTTATGTGACGTTTTGTTATTGGCTATTAGGTTATATCTAATTTATTTTGGAAACTGTATCTTTTTAATCGGCAGATTTATTTTTTGCTAAAATATTCGAATAATATTTTTTCTAAAAATATAGCATTGTGTATCCGATCAAAATAATCGGATGATACTATTTACCTAATCAAAAACACGTATCTCCAATTATTTTCCAATAATCGGTGAGCCTCTTGGAATGAACTGCAGAATGATGATTTTAAATCTGATGCATACGTGTACGAGAGAACCTGTTTTTGTACAAACCCTAAATTCTATATATCAGGAGAATTGTATTGGTAGTAACTGGCGAGTGGATCAACATGTTATTTTTGTGTCTTCGTGTGTGCGACACATCTCCCTGTTCTTGATTTTTTGCTGATCTAATTTGTATAATTTGAAAGGAACTGTTATATGATTGCTGTGACCTCATCCAGGATGTAATGAACTATCACGGAACCAGATACTTGGCAACTCAGAAGCGAAAGTACCCCTCTGTGCCTGAAAGTCCGAATGGTGTGATTGATTCCTATATTTAGCAGCGACAACTCTTGTGATTCATGGGCAACTACATCATAGGCCCACCCGAACCAGTGCCAGTTACTTTTATTTCCCAGTTCAGGTAAATCGGATCAATAACCCTCATCTCCCAAAGGACTGGGAGCTAAGAAACATAAATTCAATCTAATAGGTCGGCATATGCCATTATGATTAGAGCATCTTATGCTTTATTTTTCATATGAAATTTCATTTGATGCCTCTTTGTGCTGACTGTGAATGGATGTGTGTGTAGTATGTGCAGGTTGAGCATTGCAAATACCTTGATAGTCAGATGATTCGAGCAGTTATTCTACTTATAGTACGTTAATCCGAACTTTATCTAATAATCATCTTCAAGACTGTTTGATCCAGTTATATTCGCAGCTTAACTTCATAGGATTCATTATTTTGTACCAGAAAACTATTGTTGCATCAAAAGAAGAAAAAACAGATGATATGAAAGTAATAATAGTTCACAAATGAAACTAGGTGTCGATGTTAAGAGGGCCGGTCTGATCTTGGTATCTTATTGACATGAGTTTCAGTTATATGATTAAAAGGATTATTCTTTCTGTAATTTTGATTTTATTCATATTTACCTCAACTTAGATCAGATAAAAAATGTGGAAATAGAAACAAGTTGCATTAATATTGCTAGATTTTACTTGCTTTCCATTATCCATTTAGATGACCTTCTTTTTATTTAGTTGATTGCTTTGCACTCCACATTTGTTATGTATTAATTACTAACTTTTTGTTAATTGAAGGTGTTTGTGGCTGTGTTTTTTGAATAAGCCTCAAGTGTGTAAATCTAAATTATGCCTGCTTCAAGGACGCCAAGCTGAGTATCACTATTTTGATAAACTCTTAGATAATTAACCTTGAACATCAAATGGTATTTCCTCCGCCCGCTATCCATCTTCCTTTTATTTGAATTTCTTGGAATACCATATATCTCTATCCTGTTCGTCACCTATTGAAAACAATTATCCGCCATGGGCATGGTTTGACCACTTTTTACCCATCAGTCCAATTTGTTTAGCTAAATAAAAGAAATTTCAGAGCACACACATGTTGAGTAAGTAACAAAAAAGAAAAGCTGAACCTTGCATAATATGTTTAACACATCACAAGGCTACTCATACTTTGATATTCACTCATCAATACGACAGGTATAGGGACAAGTACAAATGGAACCTGCCACTACAAGTATTCCAATACCAGTTTGACGACCCGAAGAAAGAAAAGTTATGGAAAAGATATGCATTGAAAACCCCCTTTAACAAAACCCCTACAATTTTCAAGTAAGATTTCCAACAACGTATTTTTCCTATCTTGCTGTTTAGTGCAAAGTCGTTTAGACATGCAGAATTTTTAGAAACCATGTGGAAACTGTTGATGATATCTTAAAATATTTCAAAATTATACTAAATACACATACAGTTAACTACAGTAGTTATCCTCATACTAAATCTGCAAGATCTAACAGCGTACCTAAACGATTTCAAGACAGGCTCACGTGTAAGGCGCCTATCACCAACGTTGACTGGCCCCAGGATTGGCACTATGTATCATGCATCGAGTGTAACCAAAAAACATTACAATTAAGTAAAAAAAGTCAGTATAATCTCATGCTCAGACATGGTTAAAATACAAAAGGCACCTGACGTTTAGCAAACACCAAAAGAAATATGGGCAGTAGAAGGCGACACACGTATTTCCCAACTTTAATTTAATTCTGAATGATATCTAAAGCAATAGAGCTGAAGGAACAAGCCAACCACAAGAAGCTATCGAAAAATCTATCACAGGTAATACTTTCATACCAAAGAATCCTAAAATCCATATTTTTTATCCAAAACTTTGTTACATACATACACACTTTGCACCAAACAGACATACATAATTAGCATTTTCGAAACATAAATATACATAATTATGTTGGCCATACACATAGAGTAAAAGAACTAAGATCCAAGTATGGATGATGAAGATGAGGATTTCCAAATCTCTGTATACGTCTCAACTAATTATTGAACATATCTTTGGTTTGTTTTGTTAGGATTTATGTCGATTAGGTTGGCTATTGAAATCTGCTTTGATGTTTTCAATTAAATTTTCCTTCCTAGGCTATAAATTATGGTCAGTACAACTTTCCTTCTTCCTCATGTGATCTAACCTACACTGTGTTTTCTTGCTCATGCGATCTAAACTTTCCTTTTATAATTGCTTTATCTGCAAGGTAGGTGTTTCTAGCAAAGAAGGTGAAACAGAGTCGCAGAAACTTTCTGTTGCCTTGAACCTGGTTGGAAACATTGGTGGTAAATCCGCTACGGTATATTTATAAGTATATCATAAGGTTTTAAATATAGAAGAAAGGTTATAGTTTATCGGTTAATGTTCATTAGAATCATAACCTGGAATGGCTTTATATCACAGTGATTGAAGATGTTGACTTACAACAAGCTAGGTGTGAGGAGAAACCACTACTTTTGCTAGGTTGATTTTGGTTTGGTTTCACTACGTTAACTTTGGTTCGGTTCTCGAATTTTGTTTTCCTCAAAATCAGTTTTCAGTTCGGATCAGGTTTTGTCAGTTTGATTTGGTTTGACCTATTGCTCAAAATCAACTTTCACTTCAGGTCTGCTTTCATTGCTTCAGATTTGATCCGTTGCTCAGCCATGTACGATTGCATTCATAAACAATAATACATTTGTTAGATAGGATGCATATTTGTTTAATCGAGATTCTCAGGGAGTCAGCTGATCATATTGACAAGTCAATGACAGGGTTCATAGACACATGGTAATTTTTCTTTGTTTTCTATATGATTATGGCCTTTTTATATAATGAAATCGCCATTATATTTTAGGCAGCAAGCATTATATTTCTTGATCAACCTGCTGGGACATGATTCTCCTATTCAAATACTTCTGAAGCTTACATAACGAATGATATATCATCAACAATACATACTTACAATTTTCTGGCGAAGGTATGGGTGTTTTCCTGATAAAGGCCTCCATTTCTCTTTTTTTAGTATTTGTCAATATTTGATGCAATTGATTCATCTCATGTCGTTTGATCATGATGAGTAGATTCAAAATTAGTTTTTTAAAATGCAAATCAGTATAAATGTTTGGTTGACATGTCTTCCGTTAAAGTGGCTTGTGGAACATCTCAAATTCATCCACACTCCATCGTATCTTAGTGTCGATTCCTATCCTGGCATAGTGGCGCCGATGAATTACTCAGGAAATATATAATGGTACTAATGGATGCTTTCTGTGCTTGGCATATGGAGCTAATCCCAAAACAAATTAAATACAAGTTTGTTTCATAGAACGTTCCATTCATCTTATGTCCATATTGTTGTTTCTTTCTTTTAGGTAATGAAGTTGGAGAAGGGTTGCATATAAATAGCAAAGTATGAATTTGTCAATGATTTGGATCAATTTGAGCTTCTTATTTTAATAATGTACTATATCATTCCATTCCTTGAAAATGATCTACCTAATATTTTCATGGATTAGTAAATTTAATATTATTCTTCTACCTTAGGGGTACGTGCTTGGTAATCCATTGACAGATAGAAGTATGGACTATAATTCAAGAATACCATATGCTCATAATATGGCACTCTATCAGATGCTATCATAAGCTAATCAAGTGTATTAGCTATGAGTATATGTGCACAATTTAAATGAGTTGCATATTTTTAAAGTAAACTAAAGAAAATTGACACCAAGAGTACTTGAATGTAAATCCCAACAACAGTTTATAAGTACCTGAACTTGATGTGGTAGGCAAGGTACACGAGCCATCGCTCAACTTGATTTATCAGCATTTTATTCTGAATCAGTATTCACTTTAATGCCTTTTGTTTTCTACCTGTATTGCCTTGGAAGTATTCGCAAGCCCCATATTTTAGAGCCTGATTGTGAGACTACAATTACCTTAACATCTGATCTCCACAGAAGGGGCTTAGGAGATTTGGACGAGGCATCTGTGGATATTTGGTCTTTAGTACCACAAGTTCAGAGTCAATGGTGTCGAGTATTACTCTTTCTCTTTCTCTATCTCTCTCTTTGTGTGTGGGTGAATTATATTCTTACCCTACCATCTGTCCACTTCTCTTTACAATGGAAATATGCAATATTTTCAATTATGATCTTTTCTTAGAAGTGGCAAGAAATATAGTTCTTATATTTGCACAGTGATATGAAACATATTCAGATTGTAAATGAAACACTTTCATATGATATGATTGATCAGGTGAGAAGATTGAGTATCGAGGCTGCAACTATTTCATCTAATGTATCAGGCCTGTCAAAACCTAATGTGTTTATGTAGAGATGATATGACAAAAAATTTTAATATGCCAGATTATGAATTAGCATGAGTATACTTCCTCTACTATCATGTTGTGTTTGGAAGTGTGGTACTTTCAAATATTGGCTTTGGTTACGGGTTTGCTTGGAAATTCAGAAATAGCATTGGATTCATTGGTGGTGTGTGCAACTATTCTTGGATGGGTGATGATTATTTCACCCGGGTTTAATGCAGCCACCAGGTTTGTTTTTCAATCCCATGTTATAGCTCTCAGTCATAAATTGACAGAAAATAAGATAATCTTTACAAAGTAAAATGCTTAATGTTCGTATGATTTATCATGTTCTGTGACTAAAAATTGTATATATCATATTCTAAGAGTCCTATAAAAATTTCACTTTAAAACATATTGTGAGCTGAAAATGAGTGTCATTTGGTTCATCAAAAGCGAAATAAATTGGATAAATTTTAATGCATCTGTTCACATTTTTTTGTAAGAACTGGTGACAGAAATTATTTTGATTCTCTTCCATCATTGTCTCACAACGAATAAGCATTTCTTTATAAAGAAGCGAAAATTTTTCTTTATGGTTTAATGGAATCCCGATCATTATGACTGTCTTTAACCCACTCAAATTGTGTTAATCAACAGTGATGACAAGTATATAAATTAGTCTTACCAAAGAGCATGAATGTCCGCCCAATGATGGAAGTAGTCAAAGGTGCAACCTTCGGTATTTTGCAGGTTATATTATCTGTTTTATATTTGAACTCTACACAAGATCAAAGGGTGATACAACATAGCTACTTCTAATGTACCTAAACCATAAAAGAAAAAAATGGGTGTCTGCTATAATTTATGTATTGAAATCAAAATGTCTAATATGTTTAGGCTGGTGGTGGTTGGATTTATATAGCGGTACATGATCTGTTTGAGGTTTTGGTCAGTGGTTAGATTATATAGCGGTATATGATCTGTTGGCATAGAGGCTATCAATAGAGGATGCTCTGAGGTACTTTCTCTTATTTTTCATTAATTGTTTTTATAAGTTTCTAAATATGATTAACGTGGCATAGTGCTTACTAATTCTGTTATAGTGTCTTTTACATGAGTAAGTGTGGATATCAGATGTTGA
This sequence comes from Glebionis coronaria, assembly GCA_025667525.1. Lineage (NCBI taxonomy): Eukaryota > Viridiplantae > Streptophyta > Magnoliopsida > Asterales > Asteraceae > Glebionis > Glebionis coronaria. The sequence goes on along the minus strand of CM046882.1, from coordinate 269,917,433 downwards.
CGTATCACATATTTCATGAACACTTTCTTGATTCTTTTTTTGGGTGATATACACATCCAACAGTGATAACTGATAAGTATTGGTGGAGTGTTTTTAGATGTCCCATAAGCTTTGCTGAAGCAAATGATATTGCAACCACCAGGTTTTAACTTAAAAAATTCAACGTGTTTGTGTGTGATTACACATTAGCTTTTGTTAGGAAACCATTCTAATGTTATTATTCAAACACTATTCTTAATTCAGATACAAATGCAAAAAGCTAAGCCTCTCAACTGACAACATGATATGTCCATGACAAACTAAGTTAATTTTGATCTGACCCACGAGATTTTAGATAGTTATTTAACCCATAGCTAACTGTTCTAACACATATCGACATATAAGTGTTTGAACGGCCTTGAGTTCTATTGGCACATATTAGTGGAAGGCAGTCACCATCCTATTCTTGATACAAAAAAAATTTGAATTTGAGTGCTTGAAAAATGCAAATGGTATATGGAGGCAGTTCTAGAATACAAGCACTGACAATCAGTATGAAAGACCCCTACGTCTTCGGTAGATGTTGTGTTGATAACGAAAGCACGGATTTGAAAGGGTACAATAGCCTGTCATCGAAAGGGAAAGAACTTCCAATTGTTCCAAGGGTCCAAGGGTGGCAAGAACGAGTCCTGTGATAGTGAAGCTCTCATGCCTCTTTGCATCTGTTAAGTATCCAGTTCCTCGAGTTCCGTCAGTTTGAAACTAACAAAGGAGCTTTGTTTTTTGTACGTGGTGTTTTGGCTTTTCAGAGTTTGAGATCAGTGAGTAGATAAGATAGGGCCCATAGCGGTATTTATTTCGCGTTTTCGCTTTTCAATTAGGAAAAGTGGAAAAAGATTTTAACTTTACTATTCTTCTTATTTCACTGGAATTCTTCAATTGTGATGATAAAATAATGATACATGAGATTATGAGATTCATATTTGATCTCTTCTCCTATTAACTTAATCATTGATATATGGTGTTATAGACATGTTTAATTGCCGGTGACCGGTTGATAGAGTATCATGGAGATAGTTTGTTAGAAAACGAACTATTCTATGCTTCCATTAATGTCCATGTTTTTTGGTCAAAGACCGAAGATGATAAATAATGATGGATGAAAGAAGAAAAACTTGTGTATATATTTGTTTAAGTTTCTTTTTAGTTAGTTAAACTTATCTTTAGTTAAACTTATCGTTTTGTTAAAGTATATAATAATAATCATTTTGTGTAGTAACCATATATAGTTGTATACAAGAGGCAAATGTTGTTTTACGCATCAAAGATGTACGTAGGTACGTTGGATTTTAATCTCTAAAATTCTATTGAAAATGATCAGGTGTATTTGAATAAGGAGCTGTAAATACTTCCATTGAAAATGAGTCTTACATGAAATAGAATTGTCTTTCATGATTCACAGAACTATTATTATTTTACTATGTCTCTAATCTCATACTTTTGGTTTCATTAGCCTCCTTATTAGAAGAGTTTTCATGAAGATGCCATGAATGGCCAATTATACGGTGATAAATCAAATATAAGTGTATAACCATATTTTTATTCATAGAAGTAAAAATGGTTTAGCTTTTTTGCGTTGCTCTACTTAAAAGTAATGGTAAACTCGGTTTTTAAATCGACCCGATTGAGTTATCGAGTTCAGATCAACCCGGATTGATCCGGGTTAACCTGGTTCAACCGAATTTTAAAAAAATATAAAAAAAAAATTATATTTGTAATAATTAACTAAATTATATAAAAAACTCATGAAATCATCCGTATATTGAACATATAAACTATCTACAAACTAATATTGTATATAAAAAGAAAAATAAGTCACAAATACGCAAAATTTACATGTTTTTTTAAAACAAAAAAATCAAAAACCGACCACGTCTCGAGAACCGGGTTAACTCGGATCACCTTAAACCCGACGGTTCTAGCTGAGTTTCGAAACTGTGGAACCTAGAAACGAACTATTCTATGCTTCGACAAACTTTGTTAAATGTATATTTTTTATATTTGTATGGTAAGAGTACTGATAGTTAGCATGATAAAAAAGAGTTTTGGTTTACATTTAAAACTAATTATGCACTATTAAATAATGGGAATATATACATGTCTAATAATTTTCTCAATCAGCCTCCATTTTCATCAGATTATCAACATGTGTTTACATTGTTCTATGAATCTTTGATATCAGAGCTGTATCTAGGATCATATGATCCTTCTCAACATGACTGAATTAGAAGAACCATAGCTCTGTAGATGAAAATAAAACTGAAGTTAAGCACAGCAATCATAGTTACAAGCTTCCTCAACCAACGAAAATAATCTCGCGTGAATTAAAGATTCTCTGGTCAGTCAAACACGGAAACCGTTAGATATGAATGAAAAACGTCCCATTGATTTCTGTACGTCCGAAGATTAACATGGGACCGAACCCTTCCGTTGGGTGAACCAAGACCTAACACTATCAAAAGTTAGTGTCCTTTTAATAAAAACGGTTTTATCACACAGACAACTAAATGTACCATCGCCAACCATTAGAACAGAGTGATAAACGTTGTTCAAAAAAAGATTAAAGAAACGAACCCGCCCGTTGGGCGGGTTCCGAAACTCGTATATATATATATATATATATATATATATATATATATATATATATATATATATATATATATATATATATATATATATATATATATATATATATATATATATATATATATATATATATATATATATATATATATATATATATATATATATATATATATATATATATATATATATATATATATATATATATTGACTCTTCAAAAATTAAGAGCCCTTTTAAGACTTTGGATTATTACTAAAAAGAAAGTGCAAATATCTTTTGACAAATATTTTAACAAAGGATTTTTAAGGCATTATTCCCTTATACCCAGAACATTTAACTAAACTCCTGTTTAGGGGTAAATGTTCGTGTATACCTCAAGACAACCTAAGCGGAATTGAGGAAAACATTTAAACCATGACTTAAAAATTGAAACGACAATTTTTGCTTTTCAACTAAGAAAATTTTGACCAAAATATAAACAAAGGTTTTTCGAACATTTGCGGATCTTAGTAAATATTTTCGATAAATCAACAAAAATCTTGTTAATTAAATTCAAATTTATTTTTGAACATTTTATATAATTGGCCGAACTAAGAAATTTAAAATCTTTACGTTTACATTTCATAAAAATTGAATATTTAATATTTAATTAGTTGTAATAATTATCGACGCTTTAGACGTCGGATTGAGTAAAACTGATAAAAATGATAGCTGAAACGAAATTGAAACTTAGAAAATATGAAGAAATAAATTTTGAATAAATACGGACATGATAATTATATCATCAGGAAAGGATAAAGAATCAATTACGATGTATTTCTTAATAATGAATTGCCGAACAATTTAAATATAGCCGATGCTTATAAAAAGGGTAATATAGATAATAAAAAGGGATTCGCGGCTTATGTGAACCATTAAAAATTGAGAAGCCAATAGCGTTGAATGTATAAAAGACCACTTGTGATTGTCTAAATATAGAGGATTGTGAGATATAGTTATGTTGGAATCTGTAAGTATAAGTATTCTATTTATGTCATTTCTGACTAAAAGTATCTTTGTCTGAAGAAGTTGTACTGATGGCAATTATGAAGGCAGACATCGCCTCATACATTAGTAGACGTCTAGCTATTGCAAAGGTCATCATCTAAATTTGATTCGATTTGGGTCATCGTCGACAGACTGACCAAATCTGCTAATATCATTCCCGTTAATGATAAATGCAAAAGAGTTATGTAAACATAGTGTGCCTGTATCAAACATCTTTATCAAGATCCTCGCTTCGCAATGAATTTCTAGAGATTTGCTCAGAAATCATTGAGAACGAACCTTGATGAGAGTACTATGTACCACCCCAATTGAAGGGACGAGATAAAGTAACGATACAAAGTAATATAAGTGCTATTTTATGTTTGAATGAATGACCTTTGGTAATAAATCGTATAATCGCTTTCCCTTGGAAGGATTACCATTGATAATCATCGTATTAGGATTGAGATCGAATCTTGTTAGGATCTAAATATTAGAGCATCTGTAAGTAGGAGTTGAGATAAAGACACCCGACATACACCCATTGTGAGTTGGACATGTCTTTTAGGTTTAAGGTTTCCTATGATGGCGAACTTAACCTTCCAAAAATACTCGACCCGCGAGACCTGAGATGATTGTTGAAATTAGGATCTAATTATTGACTGCCGGTAGTGGGCAAGAGGTTATGTGAATATGAAATGTAGATCTTGAAGTGCCAAATGGGTAGCGAAGTTATGCCAAAAATTTTAACCTTGGAAAAATGAATTAATGATCTGACAAATCATGGGATATAAGTCCCCGTTGTATGGGACCATTGAGATGATGTAAAAGATTTGGTTTGAAAGGCATATAAGCTGGATCTACCCTAGGACTTCAAGGACTGCGTGAATTATGTTTCGTAAATCGAACTTGATAAATATCTATCAAGTTAAAATCTGAATTCTTCTTAGTAAAGTTTAGATCGGTGAAAAGTTGCATTCATCAGAAACCCGTGAACATCATGGATAGAGAAAGTAAGTCAACATTTAGCCTGATCTTATTCCCGTAGTTATGTTGAATGAAACTCGCGTATTGTAATGAATTACACTTGTGAGAAAAGACCGAATGTGGAGGAAGTACCCACATGGCTTTAACTCAATAAGAAGCGAGTAGTAAGATGATCTTTGAGGAAAAAGATCCTGTTTAGGGGTAAATGCTGTGACAATCTGTCAATTTATGGTTGATATTTTATTCTCAAATATTATTCAAAAACATTATTTTAATGTTATAATATGAACTCACTTATTTTTGGGAAGTAATTTGGATTTACGTCTCGAAGTAGCGTCGACCACGTCTAAACCGGAGGATTCAACTTTACGTGCTTATGTTTACATACACCGTCTTTGGTGACAGTCCGACATTTCAGAAAATAAATTTATCCGTGAATATTATTTTGGAGTTTTAAATTTGTGTTGGTTCATAAACTCATAAATTTACGAGAAGAGATTAGGACTTACGATTTTAATTTAACGTCCTTTACGACTAAACCGAAAACCTTAGGATTACGTATTTACGTTTTTGAACTCCGTTTTTGATGAGACAATTTTTATTGGATTCGTTTTGTGTCGGATTCATAATTTATAAAAACGTTTTTCGTAAAACGGCCCGAGGGCACGCAAATCGAGAAAACTAGAATCGAGGAGTACCCGTAAATTAGTGAGGTGGGACAAAATACATTATCCCACCCCACTAACTCACATGGGATGGCACACATGACACCACATCTAAGGATGTGGCATCATGTTAGCTTACAACTTACAAGTGTAAGTTAAAGCTTACACTTTAAGCTTTCACTTGCTAAAACCATCAACCATTTCTCATTACCACCATTCCACTCATGCAAACAACCTCAATTCTCTCTCAAAACACCACCCTTGCCATCCACTATTGAAGAACAAACACCCCTTCTTGATCTTTTCTAGCCACAAAATACTTGTTATCTAGCTCTATCATGGAGTTACCTTGAAGCCTTGATCATTTGGTGACCATTTTAACAACAAAGGAGGTGATTTTCTTGTGTCCTAGGGCTGATTTCTCAACTTATGTTCTTGGTGTTTGATGATCTTAGAGTTGCTCTTGGTGTTCATCAAGTTCTTGTCTTCCAAAAACAAGATATACTTTTGGTTGGTAAAGAAGATCATCCTCTCCATTTTCTCTTGTTATTTTTGTAAAGATCAAATGTATTTTATTTCTTGTTTTATATTTATATGATGAATATATGATGATAAAAATGGTGTGTGGGGATCAAGTGTTGATAAACATGCTTAAAAAAATGAAAACTATAAGAAACAAGGTTAAAATCTTGCTTAATTTAAATGGCTGTATAAAACAGTAAAGAATCATATGGTAAACTTTAAAATGACTTGAATAGATTGATATACAGTAAGCTATGGATCTTGTACACATGTGAGAGTTGGCCATGCAACGGAATCATTGTAATGAGTGAGATATGATCAAAACAAGTTTAAAGTACAAATCTGAGTTCACTGTTTTGGACGATTTTTTAGAAAATACTTAGATGCTCATTCAACAGTAGCTATAGAAGAGTTAAATGGAGCACATATCATGTAGTTTATGTCACAAAAATTTGAGATTCTATCTCCATATAGAACTCTAGATATGGCAGTTTTGGTGAAAATGAAAATAAAAATCAGATTTTGGAAATTAAAGAATAATAGTATTATATAAGCACTCAAATAAAAATAGTATAAAATGTAAATTAAAACCCACTAACTTATATAATACATTTATATAAATATGTATAAGGATAAATAAATGATACATTTTATAAAAATGGTAATTTGATAAGTTTTATAAGTTATAAAACTATAAACATGATTTTTACGACTTTTTCGGCTATTACCGTAAAAATTAACGTTTTTGTTAAATAAAACTTAGACGGTTGGACCCGTCTAATATGAACTTTATAAAACTCATATACTGATATATAAACATATATAACAAGTAAAATCGATAAAACCCGAACTATATAACATACGGACATTAACGGACTAAGTTAACGTTATTGGACTAATAATACAACAAAAATGTACTAAAACACTTATAAACTTATTTATTGGGCTTAACCCATTTAGGCCCAACATATAAAGTATAAATATTGATAATAAAAGTATAATTGGACTAATGAATAGTATTGGGCTTGTAATAGGCCCATTGGGCTTCAAAATATAAACAATATTGAACTAGTATAACTAGTCTTGAAAAATTCCCAACACATAACACTAGAATAAGTAAATGAGAATATGTAAACCCAATTGATCATCATATATATAAAATCATCATATGTATACATAATTGTTATTTTTATAAAGTCATTGGACAAGAGTCTAAGACGAGTATTATTTGTCTAGGTTTCCGTGATTGAAGCACGTACCGTACGTCCGAATTGCCGATAACCCGCCTTTCCACATCAACGTGAGTTCATAGCCTCGCACTCTTTTAAATGTTTTTATGAAATGTTTTATTAACCCGCGAGGGAGATAACATGTTACTTTTTATAAAATAGGACACCATTTGTCCCGATTGTTTGTTTATTGATTTGGACCCGAATGATTGAATGACCCGATTGTATGACCTGATAAATGATTAAAGGACCCGATAGATGAAATTAAATGGATTATTAAAGTTAGGTTATGTCACTAAAAGTCCCATTAGCATGAATTGTGAACTACCGGGATTTGGTAGACGCTTATGCATATAATAGTACTATTTGGGGACGATCACCCCAGTTCGCGCCTTGACGGTTGAACCCCGTCGTGCCACATTGATTGGTATGTGAATTTATGTATGAGAAGATTTCCATAGCGTGACCTTTGCGATGACACGCTAATTTAGATGGGCAAATTGAGTATCGGGTTAGCTACCCGTTGTTTGGTTTAGTAAGGTAACAATGTCATGCGGCTTATAATAATCCAATTAACGAAATACTACTAGACGCACCGAATTACGATGTATTGCCTGACTAGTAATACAGGGTCATACTATTGATATTATGTTCGTGTTTTGGTTTTCATAACCATATTCATATAACGGTTTTTATTTAACTTTATACAACGTCGTAAGACGTATTGTATGATGTTTTTACGACATTGGCTCGTATAATGATTTTTAAGGCAAATGCCTATATTATGATTTTCGGCAAGGATTTGTACAAAATGACTTTGGCTATTTTATGGCCTATTACAAAGATTTGTACAAAATGATTTTCAGTAGTAATTTTATACTGATATTATATTGATGGATTTTATTAAACTCTATGAATTCACTCGGCGTTATCGCTGACCTTTTCTTTTAACATGTTTTATCTCAGGTACTTGAAGGTAATTCTCGGGAAGACAACAAGAATTCATGGCCCGCACCTAAATAATAATTTCCATTCAAATTCTTTGTAAAACCTGTATGAAATATTATGACTTGGGACCTATGTAACTTTGATATTTATGATTGGAAATGCTTTATTAATAAACGACGCGATTTTTATGCGTTGTCTATGATGTGAGTAATGTGCTATCCCCTAACACCAACTAGTCTTCCGCTGTATTAAGTTGTATAAATTTGGGGGTGTTACATAACAAGTGTGAAATGAGGTGGAAGTGAACTATATATAGGGAGAAAGGAAGCATGTGTTGCTTCCTTCTTTCTATCTTTCTTTCTTTCTTTCCGTCTTTTCGTCTTCTTAATTCTTCGACTTTTTCGACGTTGTCTCGGGATTAATTAAACTCGTCTTGAAAATTCTTCATTAATAAGACTTGAGTTCTTCGGCTTTATTAAACTTCCGTCTTTAGACTTGTTCTTCGATAAATCTTCAGAATAGGTCTTGGACTTCCGTTCTTTTTGCACTCTTGATCTCTTGACTTCGTCTTTTGTCTTTTTCTTCGATAAAAGCCCGTGAAAGCCCGTGTTTTCTTCCCTTTTCACATTTTGGTCCTAAATCACAACAAAAACACAAACCACGCATAATTCCGACATTTACGACATAAAATACACGTTTTGGCTTGGTTTTTATTATAATTAAGTGGTAAAAGGATGGGTGTTTTCACACCTATCAGCGGTCTCTATAAAGAACCGCCCACAGAGGGTGTGTGTAGGAGTATAAGGAAATTTTTCCAATTTGGCAAATCCTAATGTTCTAGTCTAACTAATCATAAAGCCATGCTTAAGAGCAATGAAAACTAGAACACACACAGAGGAAAAAACACATAGGTTCAATTAGCACGTAGGAAGAAGGCTAAGAAAAACCTAATGGATAGAAAAGAAAAAGACTACTAATGACATACAAAGTTCATCAAAGTAAACTATCATTAGTCATATTTAGGAAGAGCCATTTAATCAATTTAGAGAATGAGTATGAGACTATCACTAGAGGTGCTCAATTAAGGCTAAGCACGACCGTTTTTACGAGTTATATAATAACCCATCTTCCCACATGGAAGGAATTCAACCGTTAGGTCAAATTAAGATTCTAGTGCATAAATTTTCTAGTAGTCATTCTCAAGTTAGACGAAATGTAATTCCTACATTTGTCTAATATAGTGTAGCAAGGATGAAAAGTGTATGACGACACAATGCACAACCTAATGAGGGTAAAGAATGCACCATTACATATCTTGTCAAATAAGTCTAGTTATGGTTATTTATCTTAATAGAACTTGAGGCCAATAACTTTGAAGTGTATAAACAACGTTTACATAAAACAAAGGAACACTCTTCATTGGTCTTTAGGAAATGACACAATTACAAATTGCATTGCAATGTAAATTACTTGAGTATTTCGGATGAAACATCCAAGTTATCAAACCGACTCCATTGTGCATTATAAGCAATTATTAAACAAATATGTCTAATAATTTGAACAAGTAGATTCAATATACCATCATCAACACAAGTGTGAGTTATTAGTCGATGTATATTATTAATAAACCACGTTTATGTCTACACTTAAAAACATGTCAATTAGATTCGATAATGATACCAATCATAGTTTGAATAATGAATTAATATTTAATTGAAATCTTTCTTGATTCCCATAAACACTCCTTTAAGAGAAAATAGAAATGATTTTCAAAGGGTGTTTCATGTTTTATAGTGAGACATTAATCTACTTTAACTAATAACACAATGATCGAGTAAGACGACCCACACCAATAGATTTGACAAGCTCCACCTAATAGTGTTAAAGAACAAGTCGAGTGTACAAGATGTTTATATAACATTTGTAAACCAAGAGATGTTAATCCTATATGCAATGCACACATAAATAGACAACTAAGTAACACTAATACCAATAGTAATGAGCACTTAAGAATGTACAAAGACAAAATAAAAAGCACAAAAGCATTTGTCTATGTTTTGAGTGTTAGATACACCAAAGTATGCATAGCTTGATTTTATTTGAAAATAGCTTTCGACCCAATTAAAAATTGATTAAGTTAAACACTTTATAAATATATAAATTTTCAAAGATATATCAACAAGAGATGTCCAACTTAATAGAAAAGAGTAAAACATAAGTTTTACGACAAACCAACGCTCATTACTTTGGACAAAGTATGGAACTTAGAAAACATCCAAATTTTAAAGTTTGGATAAAGGTTTAAAATAATTTTTAATAGAAAGTAAATTCAATTACGCTCGGAATGACGGGTGGAACGACTTCTACGGACTTACGGTTGATTTTATATGATTTTTCAAAGTTTGCAAAAATCTCTGTCGGACTGACTGCGATTCCTTATTGATAAGGAACCGCGGGGAACAGATAAAGAACGGCTTTCAGTAGGCAAAAATTGAGTTTTGTCAAAAATCATTTGGTAACATTTTGGAAGGACGTGGGACACTAAAAAATCATTTTTGACACATAGAACTCGTATTTTAGAGTTAATTATGACAAAAAAGATTTTTATACTTCCAAACATGAAAAGATTTAATTCAGGCTATTATACAACGTTTATTTAACACCAAAACTTGTACGAATAAAACAACAAAACACATTTCATAAGTAATCACTCTTCGTGAACAATTTGATACAAAGATCGTCTCTATTTTTAAAAACCGTTTTCATTTAAAAAAACATTTGTTTTAAAAAAGAGAGCAAAGATCGATCCAAGCTTTAAAGTACAAAATACTTCAAATATCTTGAATAACCACGCTCTAATACCAATTGTAGAAACTAGAAGGGGGGTTGAATAGTTTCTAGTTACTTTTTAAAACATTTCGCATAAACCCACTGTGCGCGGTTCTTTAAACATACCCGCGGCTCCTTATCACTAATGAACCGCGTGTCCCTTTAAGGAACCACCTACATTGGACGATGCCATTTGTTACATGTTAAACTTTAACAATCCTTTGTATCAAATTCTTGATCAAGCTTGACTAAGTATGAGATGTGTTTGTAATAGATAATAACTATAAGTAAGGAAACACACAAACACATCGAATCAATAGTACATCAAGCAATAGTCTAAACACTAAGCACACACGTACTATGTAACACTCCATTTTGGTAAATGGAATGTCACACGTGATTATGGCGTGTCATCAAAGAATACAAGGATAAATGTATTAAACATTACATGACCATAAAGGAAATACCAGAAACAAACATCGGTACCCCAAAGTAAAGCTCATCAGACATAAACATAAGTACTATAAATGAGAAGGACTAAACAATGTCCATGGAAATAAGTAGCAAAAGTATGATGATAAGCATAAAGTAATGAAGGCTAGAAAGCTTCCAATCCATATGCACGTACGCTTAAAGTCTACGAGCGTCCCTGAGTACCTGCCGTTTTGGGAACATGAAAGGAAAACGACTGAGCATAACGCTCAGTGTACGAATATACAAGCATAGAATGAATAACATAAGCATATACAACATATAGAAGCGGAATTGATCAAGTTCTGGAAAACCTGACGTAACTTAGTAAAACTGGTTTTATAGTTTGAAAATCCTTATGTCTATCTTATAAGAACTGTTTAACATGTTTACCATTAGCTAATATAGGTCATGAAATATCAACATGCATGAATACTTGGAGGGGTGACCTCGTCATGCAATTAGAGGGGCTGCCTCTAATTCATATAAGTTTGGGTAGGAGGGATCAGCTCCTTGTGAAGGATGCAAGACACACACCACATTCACCTGAATAATCTAAAAAACATGTAACCTAGAATGCACCCATACGTCCTACATGATAATATAATAGGCCAAAAGCTGAAAGTGACGCCACGAGCTATCACTCCGCCGTGGTGAAGTCATAAAACTGGTGCCTCCAGTGTTATGGTTATGGTACCTCCATAACTAGGTGAAACTGGTCATGCATGTATATGGCTTAGGCATTTAATTAAACATAATCAAATCAAAACATATAAAACATATAGTAGGAAAACAGTTGGCTACATACGGGGAAATCCTAATAAGAAAAGAATGTCCATACTAAAAGGACGGAGAATCCGTACCTTGTGTCTAGTGAACGAAGAAGACGAACGGAAGAGAGTCCTACTTCGATATCACTAATGCTACATAGATAATATACGTGTATAAGTATTCTGGTCACTTAGTACGTAACTGGTCCTATATCATGTTTTAGCTTGTTTTAAATGTCCATGTCTTGTTTTACTGATTTTATTGTTATGCTATATTTATCATATATTCTGTCTATACTGATTAAGTATTACTTTTATTTATTGCATTATTATACTTGTTCTCTAATAATAAGTAACTTTCTAAAAATTGCAAGTTTCAAAAAATAGAAAGTTTAAGTTTCCAAAAATAAAAAGTTTCCAAAAATAGAAAGTTTCCAAAAAAAGAAAGTTTCCAAAAATAGAAATAAGCTAGATTATTAAGCTAATAATATAAGCTTATGTTTTACTGATTAATATTCCAAGTCATTTGATTTATAGTATAGTTTATTAATTAATACATGTAAATTAAATAAACTATAGGTTATAAGATTTAATTAAATATAGCATGATCTAATTAAATTAAAGTGCATATAATACTTAGGTTAAAACATGTATTAACACTTATTATTAATATAACCTAAGTCATGGAAATTAATTAATTATATGCCATGTTTTAATAATTAATTAACTATTTTAGTCTAAATTAAATCATAGAATACTTAGGTTAAAACATGTATTATTAATAATAATAATTAACCTAAGTCATGTCTAAATTAAATTAATTATATAGAATGTTAAATTAATATAATTTAATCTGTACATAATTAAACTTGTAAAAATAATCAACTTGTAAAATTAAGTCGTGAACCAAACCCGTGTTTTAAATCTAGACATGTCATGAACCGGACCGTGTTTACCCCTGAACCGGATCAACAACCAACTCCTTAATGGTGAACCGGCTTGGCCAGTTGCCATGGTTATTGTCAAGCCGTCACCGACTTAAGCCGGTGTTGCCCTTGTTGTTTTCAGCCGAGACCCCCAAACCACAAGGCCAACCCCGACATGCGTCGGGGTCCCTTGTTTTGCTTGCTGCCGAGCCACAAAGCCAACACTGAGACCCGTAGGTCTCGGTTGTGGTCACACGAGACACACCGAGAGCTTCGGCTCTCGTTTTGTGTGCGCCGACCGAACAAAAACACCCCTTAAACCCCATGTTTTTAACCCCATGATTATATCTACATGTTTTATTAATAGTTTCTAATAACCCTTGATTTCATGTGTTCTAGATCTAATAAATAATTAAAAAGAAAAAAGGTTTAAGGAATTACCGATGCGTGAACAAAAGGAAAATAATAACACGAACGATCTTGCAAGAATTGGATCACCAAAAATCAACAAACACACCCTTCTTGTGTGTTTAAAACCGGCAGCCAAAGGGAGAGAAAGGAGCAAGGGTTTTGTGTTTTTTTCTAATCTTCTTTAAAGTGAAAACATGTTCTCCCTTCTTTTCTATTTAGTTAACAAATACAAAGTGGGCTTGTCCCCTTTGCTTTGTTCTTGTCGTGGCTAGGTGGGGCCCACAAAGGGAAACTTGATGTTTTTCGTGTTCTAATTTTTTACGTGTTCTCGTGTCGTGTTTACGTGATTTATTTATTAATCGTTCGTGTCATAATATAATTTATACATAATCGTAATAAATCTTACGTAATTACATAATAATAGGTTCGTGATTATTTACGTTCATGATTTCATGTTCGTGAATATAATTATTGTTGATAATAGTTATCGTGTCTTAATACGTATTAAATACTTATCGTGTAATCACACGTACGTAAAACTTAAAATTTCTAATCGTGAAACATAAACGTGCTATAAAAGGAAAGTTTTAATCATGTACGTACGATTATATATCTAGTGTTTATGGTAAAAGCATGCGGGGTTTTCAACTCTCCCCCCCCCCCCCCCCCCGAAAAAGAATAATTCGTTCCCGAATTATAGATAACGTAAACTGGAAAATAAGAACATACCCAAATTCAAAATATGAAATAAGGGTAAGAAGACCGAATAGACTTCTGTGTCTCCCAAGTGGCTTCCCGCTCTGTATGATTCCTCCAAAGGATTTTGACGAATGGAATCGTGTTCCTCCTCATGACTCGTTCTTGTCTGTCAAGAACTCGTTCTGGTTCTTCTATGAAGGTAAGATCTTCACGAATCTGTTCCAATGGATACTGAACCATGTGAAGGGGATGATACTTGTTCCCTCTGAGTAAGGACACATGTAAAACATCGTGAACATGAGAAAGCTGCAGAGGTAACGCTAAACAATAAGATACTTCACCGACTCGCTCAATGACATCACACGGTCCGATAAATCGAGGACTGAGTTTCCCTTTGATTCCAAAACATCTAACACAAGGTGCCGGCGATACCTTAAGAAAGACGTGATCTCCTACGTTAAAGTGTAAGTCCCAACGATGCTTGTTTGCATAACTCTTCTGACGTGACCGTGCTTCTTGCAATTTCTGCTTAGCTACTGCGACCTTCTCATTAGTCAACTCTATCATTTCTGGTCCTTTAAGTGTTCACTCACCAACCTGATCCCAACAGATTGGGGCGCGACACTTCATGCCATACAACATCTCGAATGGATCACACTTGATACTTGCGTGCCAACTATTGTTGTATGCAAACTCTACCAAACAGATGTAATCGTCCCAATCTCTCGTACATTCCAACGCACATGACCTTAACATGTCTTCTAATGTCTGAATCGTTCGCTCCGATTGCCCGTCTGTTTGAGGATGAAAATCCGTGCTAAGCTTAAGTTTTGTACCCCAAGCTTTCTATAGACTCCTCCAAAATCGCGAAGTGAAACAAGGATCTCTGTCTGAGACGATGCTGAATGGAGCACCATGAAGTCTCATGATCTCCTTCTTGTAAGTATCGACAAGTTTACTGATAGAATCTTCCTTGCGGATCGGTAAGAAATGAGCTGACTTAGTAAGTCGATCAACGATAACCCAAATCACATCGTGCTTCCTCTTTGTCTGCGGAAGACCGGTAACAAAATCCATGGTGATCTTGTCCCACTTCCACTCTGGAATATCTAACGGTTGTAGAAGATCGCCAGATCGCTGATGCTCGATCTTAACCTGCTGACAGGTAAAACATTTGGAGACGTAAGTCGCAACATCCTGTTTCATACCACTCCACCAAAAATATTTCTTGATGTCATGGTACATCTTGGTCGAACCAGGATGAATAGAGAATGGGGAGCTATGAGCCTCAGCTAACAATGCTTCCCGGAGTTCTTTATCATCAGGAACACAATGTCTCGTGCCCTGCCATAAGATACCGTCTACGTCTACTCGAAATTTTGTCTGCTTCTCCAAATTCTAAATTATCGCCCATATTTCACCATCATCCTTCTAAGCTTCCTTGATCCGAGAGAGTAACTCAGGTTCCACTCTAAGATTAGCCCAGTAAGCGTGTTGTCCACGTACCATGATCTCAATGTCTAGTCGCTCCAAGTCTCTTATAATTTCCTTCTCAATTTTAATGCCGTTTATCATTCCGGACTTCCTACTAAGTGCATCTGCCACTACATTTGCCTTGTCAGGATGATACTGCAGATTAATGTCATAATCCTTCAACAGCTCTAACCATCTCCTCTATCTCATGTTCAATTCATGTTGAGTGAAGATGTACTTCAAGCTCTTATGGTCCGTGAAAATGTCACACGATTCTCCATACAAGTAGTGCCTCCATATCTTCAATGCAAACACGACTGCTGCAAGTTCCAAGTCATGCGTAGGGTAATTTTCCTCAAAAGGCTTAAGCTGTCGTGAAGCATACGCGATCACTTTCCCATGTGGCATGAGAACACAACCAAGTCCCTTCCCCGATGCATCACTGTAGATCTGAAATCCACCTGTACCAGATGGGAGAGTAAGAATCGGTGCAGATACTAACTTCTGCTTTAGGTCTTCAAAGCTCTTCTCTCTTTCTTCAGTCCAGACGAAATTCTCCCCTTTCCGCATCAGTTTGGTCAATGGTAGTGCTAAACGGGAAAAGTTCTCCACGAACCTACGGTAGTAACCAACTAAGCCTAGGAAACTACAAACTACGGTTGCTTATGTCGGTCTTGGCCACTTGGTAATAGCCTCAACCTTTGCTGGATCCATAGTGATTCCTTCTGCTGATACAATGTGACCTAAGAATGCCACCTTGTATAACCAGAACTCACACTTGGAGAATTTAGCATACAGCTGCTTTTGGCGAAGAATCTGCAATACTGTACGAAGATGGTCTTCGTGTTTCTCCTTAGACTTAGAGAATATCAGGATGTCGTCAATGAAGACAATGATGAACTTGTCCAGAAATTCATGAAAGATTCTTGATTGTAGTGTTTTACTACTCTTTAGGAAAAGAGCGTAAATAGCGGAAAGTATCGAACAAATGACTTTAAGAAAAATCAAGTGTTAATGACCCTTAATCAAATAAAATGAGAGAAAGTTCGTTTCCCAAGGAGGTATATGTGTGTGAATTAACTTGTAGTTATTTGAGATTAATATTGAGAAGAATGGGGATGAGAAGATGAAAGACGGTTACGTTAAAATTAAACTACGACGTAAAAGACGTAAAGTCGTGAAAAACTACCCAAATTTTAAAAAAATTTAATACTAAGACCAAAAACAAAATCAATAATTAAAAAGACTAAAAAGAAGTCTAAAATAATATAAATAAAGACAAAAATCCAACAAAGATATTTTAAAACCTTTTATTAATTAAATATTTAATTTTAAATGCTAATTAAAGCCCTAAAATTAAATATAACTAATTCAAATGTCTAAAATATGATTTTATTGAATAATTACTTAACTTATATTATTAGAAGACTAAAAAGTAATTTTCTAAAAATTAAAAGCTATTAAAACTATTTTTAAAACTCTAAAAATGATTAAAAATGGTTAAAACCTAATTAAACTTAAAATAATTATAAAAATAAATCTAAGAGCTATAAAATTATTCTAAAAATGGAAATAGTCCTAATTAATGATAAAGAACCTAGGAAAAATGGAAAAGAAATAAAAATAAAACTTTGATTTTTTTATAATAAAATAATATTAAAATAATGCTAAAAATAAAAAGTTAATAAAATTAATTCTAAAAAATTTCTAAAATCTTAAAATAATCTAACTAAGAGAAAAACACAAATCTAAGCTCCTAAACCCTCTTTAATAATTTTATAAAAATGTTTAAAGTTTATGAAAAACCTTAAAATATTATAAAATTAAAAATTAAAGTTTATAAAACCAAAACTTAATGTAAACCTCAAAATATTTATTAAAAAGCTAAAAACTATTTTTCCTGAAAATTAAAACTATTTTTGCTATTTTTTAATGAATTAATAAAAAACGGGTATTAAATAAATGCTAGAAAATAATAAAATAAAGGGAAAATTATAAAACTAGGCTAGAAAAATCACAAATCTAATAAAGATCCTAGGAAAAATGAAAATAAGCAAAAACACAAAGCAAATAAGCTGAAAAGAGGAAAATAAGCCACGGCTTATATTAATAAGCTTAGAAGGAAAACGTGGTAAATAGAAATGGAAAACAACCTCTAACGAAAAAAGGCTATCTAGATTAACGGTAGAACTCCTACTCCTCCAACGAGAGGTCTGGGGTTCGAGTCCAGTTACGGGTATGCCTTTTTGTAATTTTTTTTTTTTATTTTTTCTTTGCCAATCCAATAGTGACCTCTAATAAGCTTGTAAACTTAATCCAGTTACACTTTTTATGAAGATTTATCTAAGATTAAAGATCAAAAACGTGACAGATTAGGCTTGAACACTTAGCAGCTTTGGCTTATTGTTCTTGCTTGAGGATTTAGCCAAGAGGGGCCTGGCTTGGCTTTTTTGTGGATGATATTGGAACAAGGGGGCACCCTTGTGCTTATTGAAGCACAAGGAGTCAACAAAATGGCAATTATCAATCACTTAGCACACACAAATGATCAAACAAAGCACACAAGGGCCATGTCAAGTTTCTGATGCAAACTATGCAGGTCTGGGGACTTAGTGACAGATTACTAGCACCCTAGCCAACTTCAAATGCACAAATTTGGCACAAACACTCACCAAATGGTATTTAATCAATCTGCAAACCTAATATAATCTAAACCCTAACAGTATGCTAGATTCAAGCTTCCAAAACCATGAAAATCAAGCACAAATAGACTTATGCAGATTTTAAACACACTTTTCCTTTTTAACTCCACAAACTTGTTTCAAATCTTGTTCTAATGTATCCTAATGCTAACATGCAACCTATCTTAACCTTTTAAAGCCTTGCTAACACCTTATGAAAGCACAATTCAAAAATCCACCCTGCTAAAATGCTAATCCAAACACCCTGTTAAAATCTGAAAACCAACTTTTACAAATCAAAACACCTTAAAACCTATTCAAACTGATCCTAATGGTATCTAACATGCATATAAACTTAAAAGAACACAATCCAATCAGTCTTAACACACTTAAGCATCAAATCAAACAAGATCATATGAAACTACACTTTTCTGAAAATTTCCAAAGGTAAAAGAACTTTTACCTTAGGGCTTTACATCCAAAGCCCTAGTGGATGAATATCCACCTCCTTATGCACCCGGGTGCATGCAGATCAATATCAACAACCTTGCAACCTGTTAATGACAAAACAAAGAAGAACACACAAGTATAGAATCCAATATAACTTTCTGTTTACTTTTTCTTACTTTCTAAAACTCTTCCAAAAACTTTTAAAACCTCTTAACACGTTTTAATAACCTCTAAATCACCAATAACATGAACTAAAAACAACAAAACCTTTTGAGCAGATTACACCAAAAATTTCCAAATTTCAGAAACCTTCAAACAACTTTGAAAATCAAAGTTACTTAACCAAATAAAGAATGGAACTCAGAATCAAGCTTCACACAATACACAACTTTTAAAAACAATAAAAAGGCATTACACTTGATTAAATCAAAAACCAAACTTTTATTTTCTTAAAAAGGGATTACAAGTGAGAGCTTGAAAACTGGAACAAGGGACATCCACAGACTGGAGTCTCCTTTTATACTAAGCTATAGAAGAACCTAGAAGTCTAAAAACAAAACCCTAATCAGTAGAAATTCCCAAATTTGCCCTTGACGATTTTGAGGTATGAGTTGTCCAAATTTGATCTAAGCCGTTCCTTTTGGCGTTGTGATGAAGCAAAATATCATGTTTGTTGATTTGGGACACGTCACTAAACTTGGAGGACAAGGTGTGATGTGATTGGTTAAGAGGGGAATTGGGGGTAGGGTCCACAATGAGTGGGATGAGGGTTTTGTGCGTGGGTTTTGTTTCTGCATGTGTGAATCACACATGTGCAAGGTGAATTGGTTTTTAACCCATTTTTAAGTGAGGTGAAAACTGGGAGTGTACAAGATGCACAGTAACTTGTTTAATCCGATTTTGGGGGAAACTAAAGTGTTTGGCTTACTTTGTGGTTTGAATGTTTCAGAGTGACAACATTAGTCCTTAACCTTCCTTTCTTTTGTCTTTTCTCTTTTAAAACCTATCAGCGCCCCATTAAGCTTATATCAACTTCTATCATTTGGCAATTTTGGCACCAAACTTTTAAAAAAGGCTTTTCAAGGGTTCATTTTGCCATTTTTGAGTATTGCAAGGGCTGATTTTGAACATTGTTGATCTTCAAAGGTCTTCAATGTGTCTTTCACTTCATGAGGGACCATAATTGACAAATTGATTTTGTTGAGGGACCAATCTTGTCATTTCTTCAAAGTTGAAGGACCTTTTTGCAATTTTGACAAACTTAAGGGACCAAACTTGTAATTATTAATATACAAGGGTTTTAAGTGTCATTTCTTCATTCTTGGAGGATCAATCTTGTTTTGTATTCAAGTCTTCAAGGGTATTTGATGAAAATTCCATGATTAGGGCCTGGTTCATTGTACGGCTTCGTTTCTCGTGTCCGTTTTTCCTTGTATATTGTGATCTTTTGTCTTTTTCACGATATCCATACCTAAAATACACAAGTAAACAAACACAAGCATATATATGGTATTTTATGACATTTTAGTGCATTAAAAGCCCGAAAAGAACGATGAGATCATGTATAAATGCCATCTCATCACTCCCCCATACTAAGCCATTGCCGTGCCCTCACGCAATGCTAGAATAAAGTATCTAAGCATCACCAAAGTTCAATTTTATTAACCTTTATTGAAGAGTAAAAGACTTGCAACATACTACGAGAATGTGAAAAGACATAATGTATGATTTTCATCACCAAAATGTGACTTTTAGGGTCAAAGAATAGAAACAAGTTAATGTCCCTTAGAGTAAACTTCGTCATCCTTGATTGTCATACATTCCATGCTAAGTGCAAAAACAAGATCATTGTTGGTACAAGTCACAATGCTAACACTACTCATACGTTCAAATTGTGTAATACTTTTTCTCCCCGCAATCCTAGTTATTATAAAAGGAAATGGGTTACTAGCATTTTTTATCTATTTGTCATGGATCACAAGTGATTCATATTGACTTATTTGAGTAGTTATTAGTCCGAAAGCAAAGTAGCACGATTTGATCAATAGTTAGCCGAAGGACAAAATCTTTTAAAACGGCTTCTCGTGTATCTCCTTAAGTTCATATCTTGGCATAACTCGTTTCACGATTTGAGACCTTTCTCGGACCGATATTTGGCATGTACTTCATACTTCAAATCTTGGGAAGACGTTCTTGAAATTATGGTCTTCTCTTCATATTTTGGAATTTCTTCACTTGACGTTTTTGAGAGATTCTTCATATAGGACCACGACTTCATCATTTTTCTTCAATCTTTACTTTGGATTTTGATATACAACGATCCACCTCCTTTTCGGACTTGGATATATTTATCCTCATACCTTGTTAGGGTCTTTTTGGATAGACTTTCTCCATTCTTTAGGGGAGTAATAGCTTCTCGTCGTGTGTCTCGATCCTTCATATTGATTTAGGAATAATGGTACTTCACATCATCTTTGGATCTTTAGCAAAAATAGAGCTCCTCATGCCTTGTTAGGGCCTTTTTGGATGATCGCCAATCTTCGCGTCCCGCTTCAATAAGTTATGCCTTGGCTATGAACTCTATTCAACCCCGAGCAACTTTTAAACGATCTTGTGCTAGAGGCTAAGTAACCTTTCAAATCGTACGACCTTACTTATTGCAATTATGTTTTATTCCTAATGCATTGATCTTATGGGAAGAAAAAGCCACAATTAAAGACATATGAGTTTTTGAAAGAATACTTTCATGTTCTACGTTTAGCATGATCACTTGTCTAACTCTATCTTTCTCGTTCTTCACTATATAAAGACCTCTAATTAAAGAGACTCGTGAATACTTAGCCATGCAAGTCAAAATTAAGCCAAATTTGGATTAGCTTTCATTAAGACTATATCAAATCAAAGTTTTGGGTTTTCAAGCCACCTATAGGATCTTGCACTTTCTTGGACTTTTTCAAGTTTAGAGAATGCATTTTATAGTTCCCTTGATAAGTGACTTTCTAGAATCAATTATAGGAACTTGCGAAAAGTTCTTGTTCTTAACCCGTATGAATTAAGACTTTCGCGTTTTAAAGCTCCCTATATAAAAGTCTAGCAAAACTTGAATTGAGCGGGTTAAGGAATGTAAATGGCTCCAAATTCCCATCAAGTCAAAAATTAACTCTTATTCTACCCATCGGAAAATATACATTCGTGTCTTAAAAACACTTATGAAAACTAAAAAATTTTAAAATTTGGCCATTTTTAGCCTTATTAGCAAAACAAAACATTGAAAGTTGGAAAACGTGAGGGCGTAGCAAAGCAAGTATCTATTCACCCCCCCATACTAAAAGTAAACATTGTCCTCAATGTTTCGAGTCTAAAGGTGGAGCACCCCCATACTAGAGACAAAGAGTCGAATGCTTAGGATCTAGCATGGAAAGGGTGATCAACAATATATCTAAAGCCGTTTATTAATTATTCTAAAAGATAATTGTTAGAACAATAAAGGATATGTCATGGAATCGTGAAAAACTTCTTCAAACGAACGATGGAGGCTCACGTAAAGGAACAAGAGAGTCTTCAATCGTAGATGATGATGATGATCTAGATAACACAATCACAAACAATCACGAGACAACGAGTTGGAAGGGTACAAGTCCCCTTATTAGTGAATAATAAGCATAAAGATAAGCATGGGATCTCCCCCACGAGGCACCTCGTTTTTGATTACCGAGTCATGAGCTCGACTCGATCCCCTTAAAATGTGAACATTTAGGGAAATTCATGGTATGGTCAATTTTTGATGGGGCTTACATGATAAACAAGGCCCAAAAAGCAACCGGTATAAAGGACTAAGTCCTTAAATGATGCAAAATACCG
Organism: Glebionis coronaria; assembly: GCA_025667525.1. Classification (NCBI taxonomy): domain Eukaryota; kingdom Viridiplantae; phylum Streptophyta; class Magnoliopsida; order Asterales; family Asteraceae; genus Glebionis; species Glebionis coronaria. The sequence goes on along the minus strand of CM046882.1, from coordinate 269,894,862 downwards.
GGGTCGAAGATGGCGTTCTCGTTTTCATGGAAAAAACAAATTGACGCCACTTCAACATGTGCCATAAACTCAAAGAGTTTGAAGAAAATAGATGAGAAGTAGAAGGGTGAGACAATTGGTAAGACAAACGTTTGAGCTACTCGAGGTAGACTCGCACCAAGCAAATAGAAAGATTTTCCATTTATTGCATCGGTGGAAGACCGAGATTTCCCTATAAAAGCAATTCCAGGATCAAATATCTCGTCCTCGGTGGAGAAAGGGGAGGGAACATAAGGGGCTTCCCCCACACTAAGTCCACACAAAACATCGTCAAAAGGGGAAGACGAGCTTGTAGTACTCAAAACACGTGGTGATGACGGAGTTAGATTTGTAGAAAAATCAATTAAATCACATTTAAGATCTTTTCCTTTGTTATCTTTTAAACTCTCCTTATGAAAACCCTTTTTGATAATGTCGAAAATATTCGGTGTTTCTAAGACGATGTTAGTCACACTAAAATTTCTCATATTTTGAAACCGTTTTGGTTTTGGTGGTGGCAAGTTCTCAAAACGTTTATCGACGAAGAAAACCTCCCCATTGGGGTCTATATATTCATCATCCGAAAGATCTTTCGTAGAAACCGGCAACTTATCAACACTTTTCAAGAATGAATGTTCGATGTGAGGCGAAGGATTTTTCGATTCAAGTATTGATGGTTTCTTCTTTGTAGGCTTAGCACTCATAACCTCCACCGGCGGAGGAAATGGTAAATTGTTTTTGGAGACATTCCCTAAAACTCTTGGTGAAAATTCTTTGCAAATGACATTGGTTGAGTCACCATGGTTTAAAGTTGCAATAGAATAAACATGAGAAAGATTGGAGTTTTGTGTTGCATTGATGACAAGTTCTTCTTCATTGAAACGAAGGGTGATTTTTCGAGCATGAACATCGATAAGTGCTCTTGATGTATCCAAAAATGAACGACCCAAAATGAGAGGAACTTTTCGATCAATAGGAATGTCTACAACGATAAAGTCAACGGGATAGTAAAACTTTCCGACTTTAACGAAAACGTCCTCGGCTACTTCACATGCCATGATCGTAGAATGATCGTCCATCTCGATAGACATGTTCGAAGGAGTAAGAGCCGGAAGTGAAAGCGATTTGAAAATCTCGAGAGGCATTAAATTAATACTAGCGCCAAGATCGGCCAAGGCGTAGCATTCCTCCATATCTTGTATAGCACACGGAATCAAAAATTTACCGGGATCACCGACTTTTTGTGGTATGCGGCTTAGAAAAACCGATGAACAACTAGACGATTGTTGTAACTTCTCTTTGTTGTTTAGCATACTTTTGAAGTTTGCGGCGAATCGAGGCATCATGATTAAAGCATCGGCAAAACTTATGTTAAAGTGCAAATCACGAAACATTTTCATAAATAGCTCAAATTGATAATTGTTCCGTTCTTGTGCTTTCTCTTTGTTACGTCTCGAAGGGTAAGGTAAAGGTGGTGTGGGTTAGTCATTAGGCAACGGCCTTGGAAACTCGGGTTCCACAATTGGTATTGGTGTAACCGTAGGTGTGGTGTGAGCGGTACTTCGTGGGATTGCAATGTGCTCCTTTTCTACCATCACCTCGGGTTCTTTCTCGATTTCCTTCTCCTTAGAAGTACTTGGACGAGAGATTGGTTCCTTGAAAGTTTTACCACTTCGTGTAGCAACAACCTTCAATTCTCCCCTTGGGTTGTTAATGGTATCACTAGGAAGACCACCCGAAGAAGAGGGCTTACACATGATTGCTTCAAACATTTTAGCCATTCGGTCCTCAAATTTTGATTGCCTAGCATCCGCTTTCAATAACTCTTGCTTAATCTCATGTTGTCCTAATTCCATCTTTTGTTGGTTTTGTTGAAGACGTTGGACATTTCCTTCCATTTTGTTTGCATGAGTTTTAAGTTCATTAGCAAGTTCATTTTTAAGCTCGTTTTTCAACTCGGATCTTAAGCTAATCATCTCACGTTGCATATTATCAAATTTAGCATCATTTGCTTTTGCATAATCCAAAAATTCTCCTTGCAAATTTTTCGTGTGAGCATTTTGAAAACCTTGTGTAGTGTTTTGAAAATCACGGTTTTGATTTTGATTAGAGATTTGTCCATTCCCACTTTGATAATTCCCTTTGTTGTAATTGCGTGTGTTGCCTTGGTAATTACCTTGGTTGTTGTTTCGATAATTATTAACATTTTGATTTGGTGGAGCTTGATTTTGGCGGGAACCTTGGCCGTTTTGGTTATAAGTTCCCGTTGCTACATAAGCACTCGAAGTGTTACCATCCGCGGTAATGCACTCGGAAAGATCATGAGCTCCCCCACAAGATAAACAACTCTTAGCAACCGCTTTAACCGAAGCGGAATTGGAAGCTTCTTGAGCCTTCCAATGGGACATTAGATTAGCAAATCTATCAAAAAACCGATTTTCCTCATTAGCTTCATCATGTAAGGCGTTAATGCTACGAGACGATTGTGACGAAGATGACGAACCCATATTGGCAACACTCGGTGTGTTACGAGGGCTATAAACCTTAGATCGATTTTCAATGATTTGTAAAGCCTCATTTGTCGTCTTGCACAAAAAATTACCACCCGCTGCGGCATTCAAATAATCTCGTTCATGATCATTAAGCCCATTATAAAAAGTATCAATTTGATGTAATTCCGAAAAATCATGGTGAGGACATTCATGTAACATCTCTTTAAATCGTTCCCATGCCATTGAAAAACTTTCATTGTTTCGTTGCACAAATCGTGAAATCTCATTTTTTAAGTGTGTTGTTTTAGATGGTGGAAAAAACTTGTTCACAAACTTAGAAACGAGATCGGCCCATGTCAAAATCGAATTTGGCGGTTCTTTCTCGAGCCAAATTTTTGCGGGACCATCCAACGAGTATGGAAACAACATCATCTTAATGGCGTCATGTGGAACATCCTTAAATTTGCTAGTGGCGGTGAGACGGTTGAAATTCCTAATGTGGTAATGCGGGTTGTCTTTCTCGTGACCTCGAAACTTGTTTGCTTGCAACATCGACATTAAACCCGTCTTAATCTCGAAATTCTCCGCAAGGATGGCGGGAATAACAATGGCTTCTCCAAAACCCTCGGTGGGTGCTTGTAGCAACTCCATCATAGTACGATTAGCCATTACGACTTCTTGTTCTACAATAGGTTCAACAATTGGAGGTTCTTCAACAATCAACGATCCTTGATTTGCTTGCTTTTGAAGACGTTTACGAGCTCGTTTAGCTTGGTTACGAGTGATCATAAACTTCACGAAGAATGGGAGGTGAGCAAAGAAGATTCTTTTTGGTTGTTTTGTGAATTTTCAATTTTTTTGTGTTTTTGATGATATTTAATTTTTTTGGATTTTGGTGTATCTTCGTAGACAACAATCTACAAAATCTCTCCTCGAATCAATCTCTTGATTAAAGAAGCCTCAAAGGAATGAAAACGATCACGTGGAGTGAACGCCTTCGAATGACTTTAGAACTTTGGTGAAAACCAAATTGTTCACGAGGGTTTAATCACAAAGAAAACCAAACAAATATAGTATACGTAATAATACTTTGGGAGGCAAAACCCTCGATTAGCCTTCAATCTCAAAATACTCACAAGCAAGCGGGGAAACGAGGCGGCGCGAAGCACTTAAGAGCCTTTTTCCTTAGGGTATATTTTATAATACCCGCCTTATACCCACCTTATAGTTTGTGTTTTTCAAAATCGAGCTTCACGAAAGTATTTATCTATTTTTGCCTTTTTCTTTTTGTTTGAGATTCGAATACAATAATTAGGAGATCAAATCCCAATTAAGGTTGTGTTTTCACACTTTTGGAGATATTGTATATTGATTGTGATACTTAATACAATATATTAATAATATTTGTACAAGAAAAAACCAAGAAAACCGATAATACGTGTTAAGGGAGTTCCACTTAACACAAATACTTATTATGGATAATATCAAAAACAAAAGTTTCCAAATTAAAGCACAACACACCTCCCCGGCAGCGGCGCCAAAAATGATTGTAGTGTTTTACTACTCTTTAGGAAAAGAGCGTAAATAGCGGAAAGTATCGAACAAATGACTTTAAGAAAAATCAAGTGTTAATGACCCTTAATCAAATAAAATGAGAGAAAGTTCGTTTCCCAAGGAGGTATATGTGTGTGAATTAACTTGTAGTTATTTGAGATTAATATTGAGAAGAATGGGGATGAGAAGATGAAAGACGGTTACGTTAAAATTAAACTACGACGTAAAAGACGTAAAGTCGTGAAAAACTACCCAAATTTTAAAAAAATTTAATACTAAGACCAAAAAAAAAATCAATAATTAAAAAGACTAAAAAGAAGTCTAAGATAATATAAATAAAGACAAAAATCCAACAAAGATATTTTAAAACCTTTTATTAATTAAATATTTAATTTTAAATGCTAATTAAAGCCCTAAAATTAAATATAACTAATTCAAATGTCTAAAATATGATTTTATTGAATAATTACTTAACTTATATTATTAGAAGACTAAAAAGTAATTTTCTAAAAATTAAAAGCTATTAAAACTATTTTTAAAACTCTAAAAATGATTAAAAATGATTAAAACCTAATTAAACTTAAAATAATTATAAAAATAAATCTAAGAGCTATAAAATTATTCTAAAAATGGAAATAGTCCTAATTAATGATAAAGAACCTAGGAAAAATGGAAAAGAAATAAAAATAAAACTTTGATTTTTTTATAATAAAATAATATTAAAATAATGCTAAAAATAAAAAGTTAATAAAATTAATTCTAAAAAATTTCTAAAATCTTAAAATAATCTAACTAAGAGAAAAACACAAATCTAAGCTCCTAAACCCTTTTTAATAATTTTATAAAAATGTTTAAAGTTTATGAAAAACCCTAAAATATTATAAAATTAAAAATTAAAGTTTATAAAACCAAAACTTAATGTAAACCTCAAAATATTTATTAAAAAGCTAAAAACTATTTTTCCTGAAAATTAAAACTATTTTTGCTATTTTTTAATGAATTAATAAAAAACGGGTATTAAATAAATGCTAGAAAATAATAAAATAAAGGGAAAATTATAAAAATAGGCTAGAAAAATCACAAATCTAATAAAGATCCTAGGAAAAATGAAAATAAGCAAAAACACAAAGCAAATAAGCTGAAAAGAGGAAAATAAGCCACGGCTTATATTAATAAGCTTAGAAGGAAAACGTGGTTAATAGAAATGGAAAACAAACTCTAACGAAAAAAGGCTATCTAGATTAACGGTAGAACTCCTACTCCTCCAACGAGAGGTCTGGGGTTCGAGTCCAGTTACGGGTATGCCTTTTTGTAATTTTTTTTTTTTATTTTTTTCTTTGCCAATCCAATAGTGACCTCTAATAAGCTTGTAAACTTAATCCAGTTACACTTTTTATGAAGATTTATCTAAGATTAAAGATCAAAAACGTGACAGATTAGGCTTGAACACTCAACAGCTTTGGCTTATTGTTCTTGCTTGAGGATTTAGCCAAGAGGGGCCTGGCTTGGCTTTTTTGTGGATGATATTGGAACAAGGGGGCACCCTTGTGCTTATTGAAGCACAAGGAGTCAACAAAATGGCAATTATCAATCACTTAGCACACACAAATGATCAAACAAAGCACACAAGGGCCATGTCAAGTTTCTGATGCAAACTATGCAGGTCTGGGGACTTAGTGACAGATTACTAGCACCCTAGCCAACTTCAAATGCACAAATTTGGCACAAACACTCACCAAATGGTATTTAATCAATCTGCAAACCTAATATAATCTAAACCCTAACAGTATGCTAGATTCAAGCTTCCAAAACCATGAAAATCAAGCACAAATAGACTTATGCAGATTTTAAACACACTTTTCCTTTTTAACTCCACAAACTTGTTTCAAATCTTGTTCTAATGTATCCTAATGCTAACATGCAACCTATCTTAACCTTTTAAAGCCTTGCTAACACCTTATGAAAGCACAATTCAAAAATCTACCCTGCTAAAATGCTAATCCAAACACCCTGTTAAAATCTGAAAACCAACTTTTACAAATCAAAACACCTTAAAACCTATTCAAACTGATCCTAATGGTATCTAACATGCATATAAACTTAAAAGAACACAATCCAATCAGTCTTAACACACTTAAGCATCAAATCAAACAAGATCATATGAAACTACACTTTTCTGAAAATTTCCAAAGGTAAAAGAACTTTTACCTTAGGGCTTTACATCCAAAGCCCTAGTGGATGAATATCCACCTCCTTATGCACCCGGGTGCATGCAGATCAATATCAACAACCTTGCAACCTGTTAATGACAAAACAAAGAAGAACACACAAGTATAGAATCCAATATAACTTTCTGTTTACTTTTTCTTACTTTCTAAAACTCTTCCAAAAACTTTTAAAACCTCTTAACACGTTTTAATAACCTCTAAATCACCAATAACATGAACTAAAAACACCAAAACCTTTTGAGCAGATTACACCAAAAATTTCCAAATTTCAGAAACCTTCAAACAACTTTGAAAATCAAAGTTACTTAACCAAATAAAGAATGGAACTCAGAATCAAGCTTCACACAATACACAACTTTTAAAAACAATAAAAAGGCATTACACTTGATTAAATCAAAAACCAAACTTTTATTTTCTTAAAAAGGGATTACAAGTGAGAGCTTGAAAACTGGAACAAGGGACATCCACAGACTGGAGTCTCCTTTTATACTAAGCTGTAGAAGAACCTAGAAGTCTAAAAACAAAACCCTAATCAGTAGAAATTCCCAAATTTGCCCTTGACGATTTTGAGGTATGAGTTGTCCAAATTTGATCTAAGCCGTTCCTTTTGGCGTTGTGATGAAGCAAAAGATCATGGTTGTTGATTTGGGACACGTCACTAAACTTGGAGGACAAGGTGTGATGTGATTGGTTAAGAGGGGAATTGGGGGTAGGGTCCACAATGAGTGGGATGAGGGTTTTGTGCGTGGGTTTTGTTTCTGCATGTGTGAATCACACATGTGCAAGGTGAATTGGTTTTTAACCCATTTTTAAGTGAGGTGAAAACTGGGAGTGTAAAAGATGCACAGTAACTTGTTTAATCCGATTTTGGGGGAAACTAAAGTGTTTGGCGCACTTTGTGGTTTGAATGTTTCAGAGTGACAACATTAGTCCTTAACCTTCCTTTCTTTTGTCTTTTCTCTTTTAAAACCTATCAGCGCCCCATTAAGCTTATATCAACTTCTATCATTTGGCAATTTTGGCACCAAACTTTTAAAAAAGGGTTTTCAAGGGTTCATTTTGCCATTTTTGAGTATTGGAAGGGCTGATTTTGAACATTGTTGATCTTCAAAGGTCTTCAATATGTCTTTCACTTCATGAGGGACCATAATTGACAAATTGATTTTGTTGAGGGACCAATCTTGTCATTTCTTCAAAGTTGAAGGACCTTTTTGCAATTTTGACAAACTTAAGGGACCAAACTTGTAATTATTAATATACAAGGGTTTTAAGTGTCATTTCTTCATTCTTGGAGGATCAATCTTGTTTTGTCTTCAAGTCTTCAAGGGTATTTGATGAAAATTCCATGATTAGGGCCTGGTTCATTGTACGGCTTCGTTTCTCGTGTCCGTTTTTCCTTGTATCTTGTGATCTTTTGTCTTTTTCACGATATCCATACCTAAAATACACAAGTAAACAAACACAAGCATATATATGGTATTTTATGACATTTTAGTGCATTAAAAGCCCGAAAAGAACGATGAGATCATGTATAAATGCCATCTCATCACTCCCCCATACTAAGCCATTGACGTGCCCTCACGCAATGCTAGAATAAAGTATCTAAGCATCACCAAAGTTCAATTTTATTAACCTTTATTGAAGAGTAAAAGACTTGCAACATACTACGAGAATGTGTAAAGACATAATGTATGATTTTCATCACCAAAATGTGACTTTTAGGGTCAAAGAATAGAAACAAGTTAATGTCCCTTAGAGTAAACTTCTTCATCCTTGATTGTCATACATTCCATGCTAAGTGCAAAAACAAGATCATTGTTGGTACAAGTCACAATGCTAACACTACTCATACGTTCAAATTGTGTAATACTTTTTCTCCCCGCAATCCTAGTTATTATAAAAGGAAATGGGTTACTAGCATTTTTTATCTATTTGTCATGGATCACAAGTGATTCATATTGACTTATTTGAGTAGTTATTAGTCCGAAAGCAAAGTAGCACGATTTGATCAATAGTTAGCCGAAGGACAAAATCTTTTAAAACGGCTTCTCGTGTATCTCCTTAAGTTCATATCTTGGCATAACTCGTTTCACGATTTGAGACCTTTCTCGGACCGATATTTGGCATGTACTTCATACTTCAAATCTTGGGAAGACGTTCTTGAAATTATGGTCTTCTCTTCATATTTTGGAATTTCTTCACTTGACGTTTTTGAGAGATTCTTCATATAGGACCACGACTTCATCATTTTTCTTCAATCTTTACTTTTGATTTTGATATACAACGATCCGCCTCCTTTTCGGACTTGGATATATTTATCCTCATACCTTGTTAGGGTCTTTTTGGATAGACTTTCTCCATTCTTTAGGGGAGTAATAGCTTCTCGTCGTGTGTCTCGATCCTTCATATTGATTTAGGAATAATGGTACTTCACATCATCTTTGGATCTTTAGCAAAAATAGAGCTCCTCATGCCTTGTTAGGGCCTTTTTGGATGATCGCCAATCTTCGCGTCCCGCTTCAATAAGTTATGCCTTGGCTATGAACTCTATTCAACCCCGAGCAACTTTTAAACGATCTTGTGCTAGAGGCTAAGTAACCTTTCAAATCGTACGACCTTACTTATTGCAATTATGTTTTATTCCTAATGCATTGATCTTATGGGAAGAAAAAGCCACAATTAAAGACATATGAGTTTTTGAAAGAATACTTTCATGTTCTACGTTTAGCATGATCACTTGTCTAACTCTATCTTTCTCGTTCTTCACTATATAAAGACCTCTAATTAAAGAGACTCGTGAATACTTAGCCATGCAAGTCAAAATTAAGCCAAATTTGGATTAGCTTTCATTAAGACTATATCAAATCAAAGTTTTGGGTTTTCAAGCCACCTATAGGATCTTGCACTTTCTTGGACTTTTTCAAGTTTAGAGAATGCATTTTATAGTTCCCTTGATAAGTGACTTTCTAGAATCAATTATAGGAACTTGCGAAAAGTTCTTGTTCTTAACCCGTATGAATTAAGACTTTCGCGTTTTAAAGCTCCCTATATAAAAGTCTAGCAAAACTTGAATTGAGCGGGTTAAGGAATGTAAATGGCTCCAAATTCCCATCAAGTCAAAAATTAACTCTTATTCTACCCATCGGAAAATATACATTCGTGTCTTAAAAACACTTATGAAAACTAAAAAATTTTAAAATTTGGCCATTTTTAGCCTTATTAGCAAAACAAAACATTGAAAGTTGGAAAACGTGAGGGCGTAGCAAAGCAAGTATCTATTCACCTTACCTTAGGGCTTTACATCCAAAGCCCTAGTGGATGAATATCCACCTCCTTATGCACCCGGGTGCATGCAGATCAATATCAACAACCTTGCAACCTGTTAATGACAAAACAAAGAAGAACACACAAGTATAGAATCCAATATAACTTTCTGTTTACTTTTTCTTACTTTCTAAAACTCTTCCAAAAACTTTTAAAACCTCTTAACACGTTTTAATAACCTTTAAATCACCAATAACATGAACTAAAAACACCAAAACCTTTTGAGCAGATTACACCAAAAATTTCCAAATTTCAGAAACCTTCAAACAACTTTGAAAATCAAAGTTACTTAACCAAATAAAGAATGGAACTCAGAATCAAGCTTCACACAATACACAACTTTTAAAAACAATAAAAAGGCATTACACTTGATTAAATCAAAAACCAAACTTTTATTTTCTTAAAAAGGGATTACAAGTGAGAGCTTGAAAACTGGAACAAGGGACATCCACAAACTGGAGTCTCCTTTTATACTAAGCTATAGAAGAACCTAGAAGTCTAAAAACAAAACCCTAATCAGTAGAAATTCCCAAATTTGCCCTTGACGATTTTGAGGTATGAGTTGTCCAAATTTGATCTAAGCCGTTCCTTTTGGCGTTGTGATGAAGCAAAAGATCATGGTTGTTGATTTGGGACACGTCACTAAACTTGGAGGACAAGGTGTGATGTGATTGGTTAAGAGGGGAATTGGGGGTAGGGTCCACAATGAGTGGGATGAGGGTTTTGTGCGTGGGTTTTGTTTCTGCATGTGTGAATCACACATGTGCAAGGTGAATTGGTTTTTAACCCATTTTTAAGTGAGGTGAAAACTGGGAGTGTAAAAGATGCACAGTAACTTGTTTAATCCGATTTTGGGGGAAACTAAAGTGTTTGGCGCACTTTGTGGTTTGAATGTTTCAGAGTGACAACATTAGTCCTTAACCTTCCTTTCTTTTGTCTTTTCTCTTTTAAAACCTATCAGCGCCCCATTAAGCTTATATCAACTTCTATCATTTGGCAATTTTGGCACTAAACTTTTAAAAAAGGGTTTTCAAGGGTTCATTTTGCCATTTTTGAGTATTGCAAGGGCTGATTTTGAACATTGTTGATCTTCAAAGGTCTTCAATGTGTCTTTCACTTCATGAGGGACCATAATTGACAAATTGATTTTGTTGAGGGACCAATCTTGTCATTTCTTCAAAGTTGAAGGACCTTTTTGCAATTTTGACAAACTTAAGGGACCAAACTTGTAATTATTAATATACAAGGGTTTTAAGTGTCATTTCTTCATTCTTGGAGGATCAATCTTGTTTTGTCTTCAAGTCTTCAAGGGTATTTGATGAAAATTCCATGATTAGGGCCTGGTTCATTGTACGGCTTCGTTTCTCGTGTCCGTTTTTCCTTGTATCTTGTGATCTTTTGTCTTTTTCACGATATCCATACCTAAAATAAACAAGTAAACAAACACAAGCATATATATGGTATTTTATGACATTTTAGTGCATTAAAAGCCCGAAAAGAACGATGAGATCATGTATAAATGCCATCTCATCAATTCTGTTCATCAAATCCATGAACACTACTGGAGCATTGGTAAGGCCAAATGGCATGACTACTAATTCGTAGTGCCCATAGCGTGTACGGAAAGCAGTCTTGGCGATGTCCTGCTTTTTAACCCTTAGATGATGATATCCCTACCTCAGATCAATTTTGGAGAAATGTTTGGCCCCTTGGAGTTGGTCAAACAAATCGCCAATACGTGGTAGAGGATACCTATTCCTGATGGTGATCTTGTTGAGCTCGCGATAATCTATGCAAAGACTCATACTGTCGTCCTTCTTCTTAACGAATAAGACCTGTGTGCCCCATGGGATCTATACGATAAGGAGCCTTGGAAATCGGCTCAGCTCCTGGGATGAGCTCGATATTAAATTCTACTTCACGTGCAGGTGGTATGCCCAGAAGTTCTTCTGGAAATACGTTTGTAAATTCTGACACTATTGGCTGATTCTGAATTGATGGAGATTCAGCATCCATGTCATGAACAGTAGCTAGATAGCCCTCACAACCATATGGAAATAATGCACGTGCTTGTAGGGTTGATATGATTTGTACAGACCTTCCGGGTACGAACCCGTTGTGAATGTACTTGGTAGCATGATGCTTGTATAGCTAGTCCATGCACAATATCATGTCAAGATCATTCATGTCTAGCGGAAGTGTGTCAACAGGACGAATCTTGTCTTCAAACTCTAGGGGAATGTTCTTGTACACATGGGTTATGCGTACAGAGTCTCTTAAATGCGTGGAAATGTTTAGTACATTCTCTAAGGGCATAGGGGATATCCTAACATTCTTAGCATAAGCAGTAGAAATGAACGAATGATTAGCACCCGTGTCAAATAGAACACATGCAGCTTGACCATACATATACAAGATTCCAGTGATGGTAAATGTAGACTTGTTGTCCTAATCGCTAGAAGTCGTGAACGCGTCCACTAGTAGGAGGCGGCTTAGTATTAGCATGTCTCGATGTGCCCTCCATCTCGCCCTTGCGGCAGTCCTTCATGCGATGAACAATAAGGCCACACTTTTAGCATGCGTCGCTGTCGTGACGACATGGCCCTGGGTGCCTACGGTTGCAGGTAGTGCAAAGAGGATAAGTATATCCTCCAGCAGGTGTCCTTGCTAGCTGAGAGCCTCATAAGAACAATATACATGAGACATGATAATAGGTACAAGGACAATGCATAAAATTCGTAAGGTGGAATACCAGTGATAGTTGGACGGTTAGGCTGTGAACCTCTTTTGTTCTGGTCCCTCCCGTTACCATGATTCCTAGTAGAAGATTCTCTAATGTGTCAGAATTATGAACTATTTCATGTAATCATAAGAAAATGAGTAGGTGTAAGGACCTGTTGCCATTGGAGTTTCCTGCGTTGTTACGGTAATTACCATTACCGCCAAGCCTATTCGTAGCAGAACGGTCGTGAGTCTGACCGTTTCCCTTGGGTTGAGTAGGATGTTGCTGAGTAGCCGGCTGAGACCGGTCCCCAGTCTTCTGCCCGGAAGGTACAGTTTAAAAGAGATGTAAATATTGACATATGCTGTGTAACACCCCCAAATTTATACAACTCAATACAGCGGAAGACTAGTTGGTGTTACGGGATAGCACATTACTCACATCATAGACAACGCATAAAAATCGCGTCTTTTAATAATAAAGCATTTCCATTCATAAATCTCAAATTTACATAGGTCCCAAGTCATAATCATTTCATACAATTTTACAAAAGATTTGAATGGAAATTGTTATTTAAGTGTGGGCCATGAATTCTTTGTCGTCTTCCCGAGAATTACCTTCAAGTACCTGAGACAAAACATGTTAAAAGAAAAGGTCAGCGATAACGCCGAGTGAATTCATAGAGTTTAATAAATTCCATCAATATAATATCAGTATAAAAATATTACTGAAAATCATTTTGTACAAATCTTTGTAATAGACCATGAAATAGGCCAAAAACATTTTATACAAATCCTTGTCAAAATCACAATATAGGCTTTCGCCTTCAAAACCATTATACGAACCAATGTCGTAAAAATATTATACAATACGTTTTATAACGTTGTATAAAGTTAAATAAAATCCGTTATATGAATATGGTTATGAAAAACCAAAACACGAACATAATATCAATGGTATTACCCAGTATTGCTAGTCAGGATATACATCGTAAATCGGTGCGTCTAGTAGTATTTCGTTAATCGGATTATTATAAGCCGCATGACATTGTTACCTTACTATTACAACAATGGGTAGCTAACCCGATACTCAATTTGCCCATCTAAGTTAGCGTGTCGTCACAAAGGTCACGCTATGGAAATCTTCTCATACATAAATTCGCTTACCAATCAATGTCGCATGACGGGTATCAACCGTCAAGGCGCGAACTTGGGTGATCGTCCCCAAATAGTACTATTATATGCATAAGCGTCTACCAAATCCCGGTAGTTCACAATTCATGCTAATGGGACTTTTAGTGACATAACTAACTTTAATAATCCATTTTATTTCATCTGTCGGGTCCTTTATTCATCTATCGGGTCATACAATCATTCGGGTCCAAATCAATAAACAAACAATCGGGACAAATGGTGTCCTATTTTATAAAAAATAACATATTATATCCCTCGCGGGTTTATAAAACATTTCATAAAAACATTTAAAAGAGTGCGAGGCTATGAACTCACGTTGATGTGGGAAGGCGGGTTATCGGCAATTCGGACGTACGGTACGTGCTTCAATCACGGAAACCTAGACAAAATAGTAATCGTCTTAGACTTTTTTCCAATGATTTTATAAAAATAACAATTATGTATACATATGATGATTATATATATGATGATCAAGTGGGTTTACATATTCCCTTTTACTCATTTTTGTGTTTACGTATTGGTATCTTCTTACTAGTTTACTAGTTTTACCTATTTACGTGTTTTAAGTCCAATAAACTTATTATAAGTTCTTTGACTTGTATTAATCCATGTTATACTTATATTATCAGTATCTACACTTTACAAGTTGTGCCTAAATGGGTTAAGCCCAATAAATAAGTTTATAAGTGTTTTAGTCCATTTTGTTGTATTATTAGTCCAATAACGTTAACGTAGCCCGTTAATGTCCGTATGTTATATAGTTCGGGTTTTATCGGTTTTTACTTGTTATATATGTTTATATATCAGTATATGAGTTTTATAAAGTTTACATTAGATGGGTTTGATCGTCTAAGTTTTAATTGGCGAAAAACATTAATTTTACGGTAATAGCCGAAAAGGTCGTAAAAATCAAGTTTATAGTTTTTATTACTTATAAGTATTATTCCACTACCATTTTTATAACTTATCTATTTAATTAACCTTTTACATATTTATATAAATAAAATTCATAAGTTAGTGGGTTTTAATTTTATATTTTATAGAATATAATTTTGAGTGCTTATATAATAGTAATAAACATTAATTCTCAAAATCTGGTTTTTATTTTCATCTTCACCATTTTTATCATATCTAGAGTTCTATAATGAATTAGAAGCTCATTTTTGGATGGCATGATCTTCATATTATGTGATACATTTAACTTAGTTATATCTACTGCTCATTTTAAGTTTATCTAGGCTTAACAGTCCCTACAAAACAGCTTATTCAGATTAGCACACTCATCTTGTTTTGATCATATCTCACTCATTATAATGATTCCATTGCATGGCCAACTCTCACATGTGTATAACATCTTGTACTTACTGTAAATGGATTCTACCATGCAAGTTTATCAGTTCAAGTTTTAGTTACATACTGTTTTTATACAGCCAACTAAATAAGAATGATTTTAGCCTTATTTCTCATGGTTATTAACCTTTTTAAGCATATTTATCAACACTTGATCCCCACACAACATTTTTATCATCATATATTCATCATATACATATACAAAAAGAAAGAAAATACATTTGTTCTTTACAAAAATAACAAGAGAAAATGG
The DNA here is from genome assembly GCA_025667525.1 of Glebionis coronaria. NCBI lineage: Eukaryota > Viridiplantae > Streptophyta > Magnoliopsida > Asterales > Asteraceae > Glebionis > Glebionis coronaria. The sequence continues at coordinate 269,879,728 of CM046882.1, read as the reverse complement.
AGAGGATGATCTTCTTTACCAACCAAGAGTATATCTTGTTTTTGGAAGACAAGAACTTGATGAACACCAAAAGTAACTCCAAGATCATCAAACACCAAGAACATAAGTTGAGAAATCAGCCCTAGGACACAAGCAAATCACCTCCTTTGTTGTTAAAATGGCCACCAAATGATCAAGGCTTCAAGGTAACTCCATGATAGAGCTAGATAACAAGTATTTTGTGGCTAGAAAAGATCAAGAAGGGGTGTTTGTTCTTCAATAGTGGACGGCAAGGGTGCTGTTTTGAGAGAGAATTGAGGTTGTTTGCATGAGTGGAATGGTGGTAATGAGAAATGGTTGATGGTTTTAGCAAGTGAAAGCTTAAAGTGTAAGATTTAACTTACACTTGTAAGTTGTAAGCTAACATGATGCCACATCCTTGATGTGGTGTCATGTGTGCCGTCCCATGTGAGTTAGTGGGGTGGGATAATGTATTTTGTCCCACCTCACTAATTTACGGGTATTCCTCGATTCTAGTTTCCTCGATTTGCGTGCCCTCGGTTCGTTTTACGAAAAACGTTTTTATAAATTATGAATCAACGACACAAAACGAATCTAGTAAAAGTTGTCTCATCAAAAATGGAGTTTGAAAACGTAAATACGTAATCCTAGGGTTTCCGGTTTAGTCGTAAAGGACGTTAAATTAAAATCGTAAGTCCTAACCTCTTCTCGTAAATTTGTGAGTTTATGAACCAACACAAATTTAAAATTCCAAAATAATTTTCACGGATAAATTTATTTTCTGAAATGTCGGACTGTCACCAAAACGGTGTATGTAAACGTAAGCACGTAACGTTGAATCCTCCGGTTTAGACGTAGTCGATGCTACTTCAAGACGTAAATCCATATTTCTTCCCAAAAATAAGTGAGTTCATATTATAACATTAAAATAATGTTTTCAAATAAATATTGAGAATAAAATATCGACCATAAATTGACGGATTGTCACAGCATTTACCCCTAAACAGGATCTTTGTCCCCAAAGATCATCTTACTACTCGCTTCTTATAGAGTTTAAGCCATGTGGGTATTTCCTCCACATTCGGTCTTTTCTCATAAGTGTAATTCATTACAGTACGCGAGTTTCATCAAACATAACTACGGGAATAAGATCAGGCTAAATGTTGACTTACTTTCTCTATCCATGATGTTCACGGGTTTTTGATGAATGCAACTTTTCGCCGATCTAAGCTTTATTAAGAAGAATTCAGATTTTCACTTGATAGATATTCCATCAAGTTCGATATACGAAACATATTTCACGCAGCTCTTGAAGTCCTAGGGTAGATCCAGCTTACATGCCTTTCAAACCAACTTTTACATCATCTCAATGGTCCCATACAACGGGGACTTATATCCCATGATTTGTCAGATCATTAATTCATTTCTCCAAGGTTAAAATTTTGACATAACTTCGCTACCCATCTGGCACTTCAAGATCTACATTTCATATTCACATAACCTCTTGCCCACTATCGATAGTCAACAATCAAATCCTAATTTCAACAATCATTTTAGGTCTCGCGGGTCGAATATTTTGTAAGGTTAGGTTCGCCATTATAGGAAACCTTAAACTTAAAAGACATGTCCAACTCACAATGGGTGTATGTCGGGTGTCTTCATCTCAACTCCTGCTTACAGATGCTCTAATATTTAGATCCTAACAAGATTAGATCTCAATCCTAATACGATGATTATCAATGATAATCCTTCCAAAGGAAAACGATTATACGGTCCATTACCAAAGGTCAATCGTTCAAACACAAAACAACACTTATATTACTTTGTATCGTTACTTTACCTCGTCCCTTCGATTGGGGTGGTACATAGTACTCTCATCAAGGTTCGTTCTCAATGATTTCTGAGCAAATCTCTAGAAATTCGATGCGAATCGAGGATCTTGATAAAGATGTTCGATACAGGCACACTATGTTTACATAACTCTTTTGCATTTATCATTAACAGGAATGATATTAGCAGATTTGGTCAGTCTGTCGACGATGACCCAAATCGAATCAAATTCAGATGATGACCTTTGCAATAGCTAGACGTTTACTAATGTATGAGGCGATGTATGCCTTCATAATTGCTATCAGTACAACTTCTTCTGACAAAGATACTTTTAGTCATAAATGACATAAATAAAATACTTATACTTACAAATTCCAACATAACTATATCTCACAATCCTCCATATTTAGACAATCGCAAGTGACCTTTAAAACATTTAACGCTATCGGCTTCTCTATTTTAATGGTTCACATTAGCCGCGAACCTCTTTTATAATCTATATTATTCCTTTTTACAAACATTGTTTATTTTTATATCGTTCGGCAATTTATTTTGCACCTTCATTATTAAGGAACATGTCCTAACTGGTTCTTTATCTTTTCTACATAATGCGTCGGTATCTATATTCACTTCTCATGATGATATAATTATCATGTCCATAATTCACTCAGATATTCTTTCTATATTATGCGTCAGTAATTACGTTCACCTTTCTTCATATTTTCTAAGTTTCAGTTTCGTCTCATCTATCATTTTTATCAGTTTTTCTCAATCCAGCGTTTAAAGCGTCGATAATTATTACAACTAATTAAATAATAAATATTCAATTTTTATAAAATGTAAACATAAAGATTTTAAATTTCTTAGTCCGTCCAATTATATGAAAATGTACAAAATAATTTGAATTTAATTAACAAGATTTTTGTTGATTTACTGAAAATAATTAGTGAGATTCGTAAATGTTCGAAAAATCTTTATTTATACTTTGGTCACAATTTTCTTAGTTGAAAAGTAAAAATTTTCGTTTCAAATTTCAAGTTATGGTTTAAATGTTTTCCTCAATTCTTCTTAGGTTGTCTAGAAGTATACACAAACATTTACCCCTAAACAGAAGTTTAGTTAAATGGTTTGTGTATAAGGTAATAATCCCTTAAAATCCTTTGTTAAAACATTTGTCAAAATATATTTGCACTTTCTTTTTAGTATAACTCAAAGTTTTAAATGACTTCTAAATTTTGAAGAGTCAATATATATATATATATATATATATATATATATATATATATATATATATATATATATATATATATATATATATATATATATATATATATATATATATATATATATATATATATATATATATATATATATATATATATATATATATATATATATATATATATATATATATATATATATATATATATATATATATATATATATATATATATATATATATATATATATATATATATATATATATATATATATATATATATATATATATATATATATATATATATATATATATGTATGTATATATATATATATATATATATCTTACCATCATTAATCAAACGGTCACTTAATATAAAAGGATTAAGTCTTAAATCACATGTTAATTATTCAAGGTACATGTTTTTATTGTTCGGCCAATTCAGGGCAGTTTATAAATAATTATTAACTCATTCTTATTCTTATAAACAAACATATAGTTCTTAATGATCACGAGTATGAATTTATCAAATTACAGCCTACACACGTGATTCACCAAATTTATGAATGCTACATGTGTATTAGTCAATCCAAACGTCACCATGTGAAACTCATAATGTTCATTACAAGTACAAGATGTAGTGATTGGAATACATAATCCTTTTTCACAGATACGAAGTTGATGATAACTATGCCATGGATCAAAAACTTTGTAAATGATCGAACAAATCTTCCATTTCGAATTATGGATATCGTTTTCAATTGTCAATTTACTCAGTTCACGATAATTCAACAAATAAGGAATAATAACACCATAGCTCTTCATGATGACGAGCTCGGTATAATAAAATCTTTCTCCGACAACTCTCTCAGTTGTACGGTAACTCCTTTAATTTAGATGGTGCTGACGTATAGTGCACATGTCACAGGTACAGCACCGGGAATATAATCAATACCAATTTCAACTCTCCTTAATGACAAAAGTCTTGGTAATTCATCAACAAATACTTCCTAAAGTTTCAGATAACAGAATCATCTTTAAATAAATTCATATTAGGTTCTTTCTAGATTATAATATCTATGACTAATTCACAACCATTCACGTTATAATTTCAAGTCTAAATGCAGGATATAATCATCCATCAAGAATTATTTAGATCACTTTTGATAATCAACATCTTATCTTTTAGGGTAATTCTACTCGAGTTCCCATCAATTAAGACAATGTCGTCATGTCATAGTTAATCAATCCATTCTACTGGCACTATCAACTTTCTAGTTTCATTGCCGTCGATAAGATGTGAACTTCTCAAAAGACTAATAATAATTCATAATCCTTCACAATTTCAAGGATATCTGGAGACATAACTAACCTTAAAAGAGTAAGGTCAACGCATAATCTATGCGAGAGAATTTCAAATCAGATACAAACGAAAACATTTAACGAATATGAATATATCCCATGTTTTCATGATTCGAGTATGCATTCGAAAGCTCCTAGGATCGTTACCCAGGTCATTCAAATGAAATCAAATCAAAAGAAATGATAGGAACGTCGATACATCCAGTCGGGTATCAACACTCGGTAATCAGATACTTTTCCCAAGAATCTCACTACGGGAGAATTGGACAAGAAAGAATTGTCAATTGTCAAATAAGACAATTTCCACTGATGAGTAAATTAGACTAAGAAGAATAGATGCTACAGGCACATATGTAGGTGTCCCTAACACTATGTCCCTATTTTTCACTTCTTGCAGATCTCATAAATTTTTAATCTTTCACAATCTTCAAAGAAAGTTTAGTGTTTATTAATCAGTTTTATGGTGACTACTAATCAGCCTTGCATGGTCCATTCCAAATTGTATGTAGGCGCGCAACTATATACAATTTTAAGATTAACGATGCAATACTCAGTTCGTCAAAATTTTATCATCATGTTTATAATAAAAACATTTTCATGCTTAATTCTTAAATAAGAATCAAAAATAAATTTACAAAGATTTTCTTTGTTATAAAAACAATTAAATTTTCCAAGGTGTTTTATAAACAACTTCATTTTGATAACAATCACTTATAAATCTCACTTTAAATAATCCGTATAGTGATGAAAATCCAATTATTCTCAAAGAATACCGTCTTAACTTATAAAACAACGAGTGATCTGCAAAAGAGTGATGAAAAGTTGTTTACCAAGAACTAACTACAATATAATAGGAGATGAGCTTAGCCAAATAATCATGAGGTTCATGACCTTGATGGCGCTCAAAAGATTAATCTACAACGTAACTCAAACAGAGATGAGTACTTGCTCAATGGTTGCATCACTAATGCGAACATTAGGATGAACAATAAAAGATAGATAACATCGATACATGTAGAATTTAGCAATCAAAGGTAGTCTTTTCATTAATCACAAACAAGTCTAAATTGTACCGTAACACATTACGTGTCACTATGTCATACAATTCCAAGAACTCATCCTACCAACCGATGTCTCAGTTAAGTTAGGGATTATTTTAAAAGATACCACAATTAATACTAATCTACAAGAGTCATTAGGTGTCCCACCTGTCCCGGAATATCCATCGGTCCCAATTCAGAAGAAGACTTCTTCAATTTATTTATTGGACACTGGGCATCCTCATCATTGGACAATGGCCTAGGAACAACACTTAACACGAACTAACAATCATTTAAAACCTTATAATTCAATCACAGAACTTAACGACTTCCTCTCAACAATTTCATATTCCAATACGAGTTAAATTTTACTTCATTCAAATTTCAACCACTTTTATACTCAATTTGATATCCTACCTCATTTTCCATTACTTTCAACCTTATTCTTAGATTTTAAAAGGGCAATAAAAGTTCGATATGATCAACACTTAATTCCAATCCTATAGCTCTTACAACAACAATTATCAAATGAGTCACTAGTATGAGATGACTCATACATTCAATTAGACTTCTCGGAAAGGTACTAGTGGCAAGAGGCTTTTGGGTAATGGTTCCAATGACAGCCTCAAGTGCAACATTCACCCTTTCGATTTCAATTTAAGAATTGGATGACAACAAATCAGATGACACCTTTCCAGGTGGTAACGTTTTGTCAAACTCCACTCTATAAGGAAAGATCGTCATGACATAGATATCAGATTTAATCTCGCCAATTCTTCTTCAATATCACAATCAACTAATATCTACATTTCTACGAATATCAACCATTTGTTGGGATCATAAATATCCCCAACTTGGTTTAGATCTAGGATAGCTAGAATTCCTACGAGAATAGCTTCGATTAATTTACTAGGGGATTTAGGGTTCCTTGTGCCAATCTACGTCGTATAAATACCTCGTATAAATATCAAAATAATCATCAAACAATCATGTAATAAAATTACATCAAATATATATATAATCCAAGTTATATATATATATATTAAAATAACACTTCTTAGTCTGGCCTTGTCGGTAACTCGGGAATTCTTCGGCACCGTTATAGTTAAAAGATTTTGAAATGTTTTATTCAAAACCTTAGTTTTTAAAAATCTTTCGTTCTCTATAATGAGAGCTCTGATACCAAACTGTAACACCCCCAAATTTATACAACTCAATACAGCGGAAGACTAGTTGGTGTTACGGGATAGCACATTACTCACATCATAGACAACGTATAAAAATCGCGTCGTTTAATAATGAAGCATTTCCATTCATAAATATCAAATTTACATAGGTCCCAAGTCATAATCATTTCATACAATTTTACAAAAGATTTGAATGGAAATTGTTATTTAAGTGTGGGCCATGAATTCTTTGTCGTCTTCCCAAGAATTACCTTCAAGTACCTGAGACAAAACATGTTAAAAGAAAAGGTCAGCGATAACGCCGAGTGAATTCATAGAGTTTAATAAATTCCATCAATATAATATCAGTATAAAAATATTACTGAAAATCATTTTGTACAAATCTTTGTAATAGACCATGAAATAGGCCAAAAACATTTTATACAAATCCTTGTCAAAATCACAATATAGGTTTTCGCCTTCAAAACCATTATACAAACCAATGTCGTAAAAATATTATACAATACGTTTTATAACGTTGTATAAAGTTAAATAAAATCCGTTATATGAATATGGTTATGAAAAACCAAAACACGAACATAATATCAATGGTATGACCCTGTATTGCTAGTCAGGCAATACATCGTAAATCGGTGCGTCTAGTAGTATTTCGTTAATCGGATTATTATAAGCCGCATGACATTGTTACCTTACTATTACAACAATGGGTAGCTAACCCGATACTCAATTTGCCCATCTAAGTTAGCGTGACGTTGGAAATCTTCTCATACATAAATTCCTTACCAATCAATGTGGCACGACGGGGATCAACCGTCAAGACGCGAACTGGGGTGATCGTCCCCAAATAGTACTATTATATGCATAAGCGTCTACCAAATCCCGGTAGTTCACAATTCATGCTAATGGGACTTTTAGTGACATAACCTAACTTTAATAATCCATTTTATTTCATCTGTCGGGTCCTTTAATCATCTATTGGGTCATACAATCATTCGGGTCCAAATCAATAAACAAACAATCGGGACAAATGGTGTCCTATTTTATAAAAACTAACATATTATCTCCCTCGCGATTTTATAAAACATTTCATAAAAACATTTAAAAGAGTGCGAGGCTATGAACTCACGTTGATGTGGGAAGGCGGGTTATCGATAATTCGGACGTACGGTACGTGCTTCAATCACGGAAACCTAGACAAAATAGTACTCGTCTTAGACTTTTGTCCAATGATTTCATAAAAATAACAATTATGTATACATATGATGATCAAGTGGGTTTACATATTCCCTTTTACTCATTTTTGTGTTTACGTATTGGTATCTTCTTATTAGTTTACTAGTTTTACCTATTTACGTGTTTTAAGTCCAATAAACTTATTATAAGTTCTTTGACTTGTATTAATCCAGGTTATACTTATATTATCAGTATCTACACTTTACAAGTTGGTCCTAAATGGGTTAAGCCCAATAAATAAGTTTATAAGTCTTTTAGTCCATTTTGTTGTATTATTAGTCCAATAACGTTAACGTAGCCCGTTAATGTACGTATGTTATATAGTTCGGGTTTTATCGGTTTTTACTTGTTATATATGTTTATATATCAGTATATGAGTTTTATAAAGTTTACATTAGACGGGTTTGATCGTCTAAGTTTTAATTGGCGAAAAACGTTAATTTTACGGTAATAGCCGAAAAAGTCGTAAAAATCAAGTTTATAGTTTTTATTACTTATAAGTATTATTCCACTACCATTTTTATAATTTATCCATTTAATTAAACTTTTACATATTTATATAAATAAAATTCATAAGTTAGTGGGTTTTAATTTTACATTTTATACAATATAATTTTGAGTGCTTATATAATAGTAATAAACATTAATTCTCAAAATCTGGTTTTTATTTTCATCTTCACCATTTTTATCATATCTAAAGTTCTATAATGAATTAGAAGCTCATTTTTGGATGGCATGATCTTCATATTATGTGCTACATTTAACTTAGTTATAGCTACTGCTCATTTTAAGTTTATCTATGCTTAACAGTCCCTACAAAACAGCTTATTCAGATTAGCACACTCATCTTTTTTTGATCATATCTCACTCATTATAATGATTCCATTGCATGGCCAACTCTCACATGTGTTTAACATCTTGTACTTACTGTAAATGGATTCTACCATGCAAGTTTATCAGTTCAAGTTTTAGTTACATACTGTTTTTATACAGCCAACTAAATAAGCATGATTTTAGCCTTATTTCTCATGGTTATTAACCTTTTTAAGCATATTTATCAACACTTGATCCCCACACAACATTTTTATCATCATATATTCATCATATACATATACAACAAGAAAGAAAATACATTTGTTCTTTACAAAAATAACAAGAGAAAATGGAGAGGATGATCTTCTTTACCAACCAAGAGTATATCTTGTTTTTGGAAGACAAGAACTTGATGAACACCAAAAGTAACTCCAAGATCATCAAACACCAAGAACATAAGTTGAGAAATCAGCCCTAGGACACAAGCAAATCACCTCCTTTGTTGTTAAAATGGCCACCAAATGATCAAGACTTCAAGGTAACTCCATGATAGAGCTAGATAACAAGTATTTTGTGGCTAGAAAAGATCAAGAAGGCGTGTTTGTTCTTCAATAGTGGAAGGCAAGGGTGGTGTTTTGAGAGAGAATTGAGGTTGTTTGCATTAGTGGAATGGTGGTAATGATAAATGGTTGATGGTTTTAGCAAGTGAAAGCTTAAAGTGTAAGCTTTAACTTACACTTGTAAGTTGTAAGCTAACATGATGCCACATCCTTGATGTGGTGTCATGTGTGCCGTCCCATGTGAGTTAGTGGGGTGGGATAATGTATTTTGTCCCACCTCACTAATTTACGGGTATTCCTCGATTCTAGTTTCCTCGATTTGCGTGCCCTCGGGTCGTTTTACGAAAAACGTTTTTATAAATTATGAATCAACGGCACAAAACGAATCTAGTAAAAATTGTCTCAACAAAAATGGAGTTCAAAAACGTAAATACGTAATCATAGGGTTTCCGGTTTAGTCGTAAAGGACGTTAAATTAAAATCGTAATTCCTAATCTCTTCTCGTAAATTTGTGAGTTTATGAACCAACACAAATTTAAACTTCCAAAATAATTTTCACGGATAAATTTATTTTCTGAAATGTCGGACTGTCACCAAAACGGTGTATGTAAACGTAAGCACGTAACGTTGAATCCTCCGGTTTAGACGTAGTTGATGCTACTTCAAGACGTAAATCCAAATTTCTTCCCAAAAATAAGTGAGTTCATATTATAACATTAAAATAATGTTTTTAACATTAAAATAATGTTTTCAAATAAATATTGAGAATAAAATATCGACCATAAATTGACGGATTGTCACAGCTGAAAGAATACGGTTTGGTTATCGCTGAATAACGAACGGTTACCTTTTTTCGGGTCTCTCTACTTCCCCGAAATATTTTCTTTCTTGTAGCATCTCCAGCTTACGTGTTGCATCGGCCACTTGTGCCACCGTGTTGAAGGTAGTGCCCTCCAAGTTATTGGCATTCATTGGACAAAGGGCCCAACGAAAATGGTGGGCCTGCTCTTCAGCAGTGTCTGCTGCTGCTCTTAGGACACCATCGAACCAAAGGAAAACACTGCATGAAATCATTGTATTTTCCTCAACTCGCTGCCTGACGGCGTACTATTCTCTCATGAGCCTATTCCTTCCCTCCGTGGGAAATATATGAGGTGGGGGAGGATAGTCGTTGTTTTGGTGAAGGATGTCCTGCAAATCTGCATTGGCAGCTGCAACCATCTCCCGGATATTTTGTGTGTTTACCATCTGACAGTATAACATAAAAATACATGATTAAACTGATCAAAACATAAAATATATACATGAGAAAAATTTATACCAAAAAATCATGAGAAAAAATTTATGAAGGAAAACTAGTACATGAATGCATGATGGAGTTTTATGAAAACTTTTATATGAGCGAGAGTGAACGCCTATGGTCAGTTCACTCAAAACAAAAGACATGGAGAGGGGACACCAATGGGTCGGTCCCAAAGTTAAAAGTTTCGATAAAACACATGCGACTAAATAGGGCCAGTCCTGTACCAACCATTACTTAGTCATAAACCTGCGACAATGACATATATATGTATGCATGAAAACAATGAATGCATGAAAACCGACTGTCAGTTCTAGAAAAACCATAGTGACTACCCACTAATCACAGCTCGTGTTTTGAGAGCCTACAAGTTGAAGCCTTGGCTCTAATTCCATAATTGTAACACCCCATTTTGGTAAAAGGAATGTCACACTTGATTATGGCGTGTTATCAAAGCATACAAGGATAAATGTATTACACATTACACGACCATAAAGGAAATACCAGAAAAAAACATCGGTACCCCAAAGTAAAGCTCATCACACACAAACATTAGTACTGTAAATGAGAAGGACTAAAAAATGTCCATGGAAATAAGTAGCAAAAGTATGATGATAAGCATAAAGTACTGAAGGCTAGAAAGCTTCCAATCCATATGCACGTACGCTTAAAGTCTACGAGCGTCCCTGAGTACCTGTCGTTTTGGGAACATGAAAGGAAAACGGCTCAGCATAATGCTCAGTGCACGGATATACAAGCATATAATGAATAACATAAGCATATACAACATATAGAAGCGGAATTGATTAAGTTCTAGAAAACCTGACGTAACTTAGTAAAACTGGTTTTATAGTTTGAAAAGCCTTATGTCTATCTTATAAAAACTATTTAACATGTTTACCATTAGCCAATATATGTCATGAAATATCAACGTGCATGAATACTTGGAGGGGTGACCTCGTCATGGAATTAGAGGGGCTGCCTCTAATTAATATAAGTTTGGGTAGGAGGGATCAACTCCTTGTGAAGGATGCAAGGCACACACCTCATTCACCTGAATAGTCAGAAAAATATGTAACCTAGGATGCACCCATACGCCCCACATGATAATATAATAATATGGCCAAAAGCTGAAAGGGACGCCACGAGCTATCACTCCGTCGTTGTGAAGTCATAACACTGGTGCCGCTAGTGTTATGGTTATGGTATCTCCATAACTAGGTGAAACTGGTCATGCATGTATATGGCTTAGGCATTTAATTAAACATAATCAAATCAAAACATATAAAACATATACTGGGAAAACAGTTGGCGGCATACTGGGAAATCCTAATAAGGAAAGAATGTCCATACTAAAAGGACGGAGAATCCGTACCTTGTGTCCAGTGAACGAAGAAGACGAACGAAAGAGAGTCCTACTTCGATATCACTAATGCTACATAGATAATATACGTGTATAAGTATTATGGTCACTGAGTACGTAACTGGTCCTATATCATGTTTTAGCTTGTTTTATATGTTCATGTCTTGTTTTACTAATTTTATCGTTATGCTGTGTTTATCATATATCCTATCTATTATGATTAAGTATTACTTGTATTTCATTCATTATTATACTTGTTGTGTAATAATAAGTAACTTTCAAAAAAAGAAAGTTTCCTAAAATAGAAATTTTCCAAAAATAGTATGTTTTCAAAAATAGAAAGTTTCCTAAAACAGAAAGTTTCCAAAAATAGAAATAAGCTGGATTATTAAGCTAATAATATAAGCTTAAGTTTTACTAATTAATATTCTAAGTCATGTGATTTATTTTATAGTTTATTAATCAATACATGTAAATTAAATAAACGATAGGTTATAAGATTTAATTAAATATAGCATGATTTAATTAAATTAAAGTGGATATAATACTTAGGTTAAAACATGATATAACCTAAGTCATGGAAATTAATTAATTATATGCCATGTTTTAATAATTAATTAATTACTTTAGTCTAAATTAAATCATAGAATACTTAGGTTAAAGCATGTATTATTAATAATAATAATTAACCTAAGTCATGTCTAAATTAAATTAATTATATAGCATGTTAAATTAATTTAATTTAATTTTGTACATAATTAAACTTGTAAAAATAATTAACTTGTAAAATTAAGTCGTCAACCGAACCCGGGTTTTAAATCTAGACATGTCAAGAACCGGACCGTGTTTACCCCTAAACCGGATCAACAACCAACCCCTTAATGTTGAACCGGCTTGGCCGGTTGCCATAGTTATTGTCAAGCCGTGATAGGTGTGAAAACACCCATCCTTTTACCACTTATTTCTGGATAAAACGAGACCAAAACACGTATTTAATATCATTTGTTTGGAATTATGTGTGGTTTTTGTGTTTATTGTGTTTTCAGAGTCAACCGGATGAATATTGAAGAAAACATGGGATTGCACGGGTTTTATCGAAGAAAAAGACTCAAGACGAAGTCTATTGTCCAAGAGATGCAAAAGATTTGAAGTCATTGTGCCTATTTGAAGATTTATCGAAGAATAGGGTCAAAGATGGAAGATTCATATATGTCGAAAAACTCGAGTCTATTAAACAAATGATTATAGGACGAGTTGGAATCATTCACCGACACTTCTCAAAATCCAAAGTCGGAAACGTTTAATTAAAGAAACGTAAAGACTAAAGAAGAAAGAAGAAGAGAAGCCCATGAACAAAGCCCATTCACAAGCCCACAAAGCAAACGCCTATAAATAGGCCTACACTTCACAACTTGGGGAGCTAGTTAGTTAGTTTTTCATTTTTTTCATTTTCTCTAGTTTTAGAGAGAGAAAGTTCCCAACTTTCTCTCACTAAGTTTTTCTTTGTTTTTATCTTTTAAATCTAAGCTTTCTTTAATCTTTGCATTTGGATTCCATTAATCAAATTCAAGTTTAAGTTTAAGCTTTGTGTTCTCTAATCTCGTTCTATATTTCTTGGTTTGTTTTATCTTGATCCGAATTACATACTTCATTCATGTGATTTGATGATTTCGTGATTGAAGGATTAAACTTCTTAGTTTATACATAAGCTCTTACACGTATAAGCTATAATTTCTCCATGCCTATTGGCTTATTTCTTGTTTTAGCTTTCTGGTTTTCGGATTTGATCAAGGTTTTAGTCACTCAAAAGTTTCGTTTATAAAGTTTATGATTTTATGTTCTCGAAAGTTGACAAATTTAAGCTTTTTGAAGTGTTTAAGTTGCGGGTAAAATAGCTTATTGATTGTGCTTATTGAGTTCTAAGGTTGCCACGATTAAGTAGAGCTTCCATCGCAATCCTGGGGATTCTCCACATTCCGACGGGTTACTGGTTTTGATCGCAATAACCCTTAAGGGTTTTACTTTGCGATCGGTTGGTCATTCCCCCTTATTCCGATCTGGATTGCGATCGCTCATTGCGATCGCATATTCCGACGGGACTAAGGTCTTGGTTAAGACGAAACTCTGCCCATTTTTAGACAGCAATATTCCGATAGATGCACATTGCGACAGAGCCATATTCCGATAGAATTGACTTTAACATTCCGAAAGCTTTACATTTATGTATTCTGATGGTTGTGATTTTGGTTCATTCCGATGGACATGATTTGCAATATTCCGATGGTCTAAGTTTATTTTAAGTTTTTAAGTTTTGTAAAGTTCTTTCTAAATAGCTTTTAGTTTAATATTTAAACGCTTTAATTTCGCTCAACGACAATTTCATACTTGCTTTTAATTTAAAATTGATAATCAAACCAACCCCTTTTTAGTAACCAACAACAACCATTCCACTTTGAACCGTGATCAATTCGAGAAGATTCCGAGAATTAAATCTAAACCCAATGAAAACACGTGTATCAAATGGCGCCGCTGCCGGCTCTTCTCGTTAAGATTAACAGTTTTTTGTGAGAACTTGGATTTTGGGATCCGTTCGCCGTGAACGTTACTTTTTCATAAAAAATTTAAAAAATCCTAAAAATATAAAATTTTCAAAAAAAAAATAAAAAAATAATACAAAAAAATTAAAAAACCCTAAAAACCAAAAATATTTATTGTTTGCTTTGTTAGTTCTTTTGCAGGTGCATGCTTACACGATCAACATCTTATCAAGAGCCCGAGCCTCTCGAAGACTTAGACATGGCCGGTGTACACAACAACAACAATAACCCACCTCAAAACAACAATAATAACAACAACAATAAAAATCCACCTCTCAACAACAATAACAACAACAATAATGAACCTCTACCGGATAATCGCCCGATGATTGAACTTTTGCAAGCACATGTAGACGGCAACAATGATCCACTTGTCATACCCGCGATTGCAGCCAACAACTTTGAGCTCAAATCCGGCTTTATCCAGATGGTCTCTGCTCAACCATTCTTGGGGCGTACCATTGATGATCCACATGACCACATCAAAAGGTTCTTGCAACTCACAAATACGGTCAAATTCAATGGTGTTCCACAAGAGGTAATCCGTTTACAACTTTTTCCTTTCTCCTTAGAGGGACAAGCCCGACATTGGTTTGCAAAGGAACCACCACAAAGTATTCTGACGTGGACGGATTTGGAGACCAAGTTCATAAACTACTTTTTCCCACCCTCTCGTACTACCGCTTTGCGGAATGAAATTATCAATTTTGAACAAAAGTACGATGAGTCTTTTAGTGAATCTTGGGACCGTTTTAAAGATCTTTTAAGAAAGTGCCCACAACATGGTTTTACCAAAGTGCACCAAATTAATACTTTTTATAATGGTTTAAGCATGAATGACCAAGATTCACTAAATAGTGCCTCGGGGGGTAATATTTTGGTTAAGACTTCTAATGCCGCTTGGGATATTATTGAAAATAAGTCTCGTGTGCAAACCAAGAGTGTTCGGACCAATGCCGCTAGTGCTAGTACTAGTGACAACGACAAGCGACTTGACAAAATTACTACGCTTCTTGAATCGCTTGTTACCCACACCGCTAACAATACCAACAGCATCAATGCTAAAAACGCTCACGACGCTCAAGTCAATGCTGTAAGCCAACCATGTGAAATATGCGGGGGTCCTCCCTCTTACACCACTTGTACCGCCAGCCAAGACTATCCTTCTGAGAATTTTAATGCAGCATACGGTACCTATCCTCCGGCCGCTTATCAAGCTCGTCCTCAAGGAGACCGCAACTTGCTTAGCTACCGCTCAAACAACTTTCTCTCACCGCCTGGTTTTCCTCCTAACAACCCAAACCAACAACAAAACCTCAATCGCCCTCCTCAACAACAACCTCGTGCACCATACCAACCACCTCACAAACAACCATATCCACCTCAAAGAAACAACCAAGTTTACCAACAACCTGCTTATCAACCACCCGCCTACAATGCTCCTCCCAACCAACCCACCGCATTACACCAAGATATTGGAACCTACATGAGGACTAATGATGTGATCGTGGACAATCTCCAGCGGGAAGTGCTCAACTTGAAAGCAGACATGGTGAAACAAGGGAACGATCTGAGAGCTGATATGAGAAACACTTTGGCAAGTCAAACAAATGACTTAAGGAACATGATGGCTAGTTTCTTCCAAGGTAATCAACCCTCTTCTTCGGGTACTCTTCCGAGTAACATCGTTGCGAATCCAAGAGGGGAGATGAAAGCAATCACCACTCGCAGTGGCAAAGGTACCAAGGAACCCGAGCTTCCTATACCTCCACCGGTGATTGTGACTAAGGAAAACGAGTCACTTGCTCATATTCCTCATCCTTCTACTTTCCCAATTTCTCCACCTCTTACTTCTACCCCTCCTCCACCCAAGGATGTGATTGATCCTATTATCCCAAAGCCTTCCTCTTCTTCCGATATACCTTATCCATCAAGGTTGAGGAAAGAGAAGCTCAAAAGCAAGGATGATATTCAAGTTTCGAACTTTCTCAAAATGTTTAAACAATTGAATTTCAACATCTCCTTTGCTGAGGCTCTCGTTCACATGCCTAAATACGCGAAAATGTTCAAAGATCTTCTTAGCGACAAGTAGAAGCTTCTTGATATCGCTAACACCCAACTTAATGAGAATTTCTCTGCAGTGCTCTTAAGGAAATTGCCAACCGAGCTTGGTGATTCGGGTCGTTTCTTAATCCCTTGCAACTTCCCGGGAGTAGAGAATTGCATGTCCCTAGCCGATCTAGGTGCCAATATTAACTTAATTCCCTTAAGCGTTTGGAAGCAATTATCTCTCCCTGAGCTAGTCCCCACCAAAATGACTTTGGAGTTGGCTAACCGTACGGTTGCTTATCCAGTGGGGATAGCCGAAGACGTCTTTGTAGGAGTCGACAAATTCACTTTTCCTGCCGATTTCGTCGTCGTCGACTACGAGATGGACCCTCGTGTGCCATTAATTGTTGGTTTTCCATTCCTGAGGACCGGTCGCACTCTCATCGATGTTGAAGCCGGTGAGCTTATCATGAGAGTTGGTGACGATAAAATCGTCTTCAACATGGGAAAGCATTCTAAACAGCCTTATTCATACGAGAGTGTTAATTATATTGACGTTCTTGATGAGGCTTGTGAAGAACACTTCAAAGATGCTTGTAAAAGTATTCCTACCTCTCTTCCCAATGTTGAGACCGTTTCCTCTATTGATTCATCACTATCTCTATTTGGAGAAAGTGATTTCCTTTGGAAAGATTTGGAAGCCACCATGGGAGATGTGAACTTAGAACATGACGATTCTCCCACCGATTGGGATGAAGATCTTCGCCTCATTGAGAACATTCTTAAAGAAGACAATATTTCTCCACCATCTCCCAAGGATATTGCTATCGATGAACCGACTTTGAATACGCCTCCCATCGAAAATCCTCCGGATTTAGAACTTAAGGAGTTGCCGCCCCATCTCGAGTACGTGTTCCTTGAAGAAAAGAAGATGTCGCCCGTCATCATTGCTAAGGACTTGAAAGAAGAGAAATCTCGCCTCATCGCCGTGCTTAAAGATCATAAGAAGGCAATTGCTTGGAAAATTTCTGATATCCGCGGAATTGATCCAAACTTTTGTACTCACAAGATTCTCATGGAAGATGACTTTAAACACGCAATCTAGAGCCAAAGAAGGGTTAATACTCGAATTCATGACGTCATCAAACAAGAAGTTATCAAACTTCTAGATGCCGACTTGATTTACCCTATTTTAGATTTGCCATGGGTAAGTCCCGTCGATTGTGTGCCCAAGAAGGGCGGAATAACCGTTGTTCCCAATGAAAACAACGAGTTGATTCCCACTCGTCTCGTTACTGGGTGGAGAGTTTGTATCGATTATCGCAAGCTCAATGATGCCACGAGAAAAGATCACTTTCCTCTTCCTTTCATGGATCAAATGCTCGAGCGTCTAGCTGGTAATGACTATTACTGCTTTTTAGACGGTTTCTCTGGGTATTTTCAAATTCCCATCGATCCCAAAGACCAAGAAAAGACCACATTCACTTGTCCTTACGGAACATTTGCTTACAAACGCATGCCTTTCGGTTTATGCAATGCTCCTAGGACGTTCCAAAGGTTTATGATGGCTATCTTCCATGACATGGTTGAAGAAACTATGGAAGTATTCATGGATGATTTCTCGGTTTATGGCGATTCTTTCTCTGCTTGCCTTGCCAATTTAGAACGTATGCTTAAGCGGTGTGAAGACACTCGCCTTGTTCTTAATTGGGAAAAATGCCATTACATGGTAAAAGAGGGCATCGTGCTAGGACACAAGATCTCCAAAGCCGGTCTTGAAGTGGACCGTGCAAAAGTCAATGTTATCGCTAAATTGCCTCCACCTTCAACCGTGAAGGGTGTGAGAAGTTTCCTCGGTCATGCGGGCTTCTACCGTCGCTTTATCAAAGATTTTTCTAAAATCGCTCGCCCGATGACCCACCTCTTGGAAAAAGATACTCCTTTTATCTTTTCTAACGAGTGTATTGAAGCCTTCAACCTTCTTAAGGATAAGCTTACTAAGGCACCGGTCTTGGTTACCCCTAATTGGGAGCTGCCTTTTGAGTTGATGTGCGATGCTAGCGACTTTGCTATTGGAGCGGTTTTTGGCCAAAGAGTGAACAAACACTTCCAACCGATCCATTACGCTAGCAAGACAATGACGGGGGCTCAATTGCATTACACGACAACCGAAAAAGAGCTT
Source organism: Glebionis coronaria (assembly GCA_025667525.1). NCBI lineage: Eukaryota > Viridiplantae > Streptophyta > Magnoliopsida > Asterales > Asteraceae > Glebionis > Glebionis coronaria. The sequence goes on along the minus strand of CM046882.1, from coordinate 269,860,993 downwards.
TTAGCTGTTGTCTATGCTTTTGAAAAATTTCGCCCCTATCTTGTCCTTTCTACCACAATCGTTTATATCGATCATTCAGCGTTGAAGTACTTGTTAACTAAACAAGATTCCAAACCAAGACTTCTTCGCTGGGTTTTACTATGTAGAAAAGCTAAATGCTATCCGGTGGTCTAATGTGGTGGTAAGTGGTGGTGGAAGCCATTGTTGGCTTAGAGAGAGAGAAAGAGAGGTTGAGAGTAAAATGTGTGTATTCCCAAATGAATAAAATAACAATCAACACCCCTCCTTGGAAGCTAAGGAGGGGTATATATAGTCACGCACTTTACAACGAGCCTAGTCTAGACTAAATGTGCGTGACTATGATAACTAACGGGAATTCTTAAATGTCGTCACATAAAGTGAGTTTCCAACAATCTTCCCCCATGGGACGACGTGTAGAATTCCTTACAATATTCTACCTATCAAGTACAAAATAATTAAGAACAAGAGCTTTCTTGAAGCATCCAATGCTGATGAAGTCTTCTGAGGCCTTCGTCTTCAAAACGACTCATCTTTAAAGTAACTTGTAGTAGAAATACTGTAACGGCACAAGCTAAGTAACCCATACACTTCTGGTTAAGGAGAAGCTTCTGAATTAGCTTCCCCCTAATTCATGCCACGTAAACTTGATGTAGAAGCATTTTAAATAGCTTCCCCCAAGTAGATCAACAACTTTTCATCTCACGCTTGAATAATTCTTCTGAATTTTTCTTCCCCCTGAGAGTTCAAGTTATGCATACCAGAAAGAATCAAGACACTTCTTCCCCCACATAGTTGAAGAAGGTAAACCAATCCCAATTATGAAGCTCAAATACTGAAGTGGACACTTTATCCAATACATGAAGTTGACATCGTAACACCAGAGTCAATCAAGTCCCGGAAATGCACACGTCTTCTTCTGGAGATGAACCAGAGTCAATTAAGTCCCGGGAATGCATATAGGATAATGATGATGTTTAATTGCAACAATCAAACAATTAAACCTCGAATCAGTAGTGTACCGTTTGGAGATTGATTGATAACGACACGAGTTAAAACACTGATTTTCTCTGCGGCTATGACAAATGTCATCCCGGAATATCTTCAAATCAAAAGAAGGTATGAAGTTCATCACGTGTACTCGTTGTGCGTTCAATGTGTCTTCTTCTTCCCCCTTGATGGTTTCGAAAGTCGGAACCATCAATAAATTGTACGCACGTGAACCTGAAATCTCGTGAGAATAATAAATAAGCTGAATTATATTCTTTTGTGAGAATCAGCTGTTGATCGAAAATCTCTTCTCATAAACTCTCCATGGCCACCTTTACCATCCCACGTGAAAGCAATTTGAAGTGACCACTGAAAGAATGAACCAGATACATCAAACGTGAAGCTGAATAAAAATCCTTCGATCTTGTGACTTAAGCTTGCACTATTGTTGAATGAAGAACGGTGGAGAAATCTCGAAGTACTCAATGCATCACTGAAGAAGTCTATAAGCACAACACCTCTTGAAATTATCCACGTCGACTAAGCGCGTGACACTGAGTACAACAATGTAACCCCTTTAAGTGATAGTTATCCGAGTCATCAACCATCCACCCCGAACCCGGAAACCAGATAACCAAGTCTTCATTCTAGGATTAAGCACGAGCAAGTTATCTAGTAAAAGATAAAATAAATACACGCCTTCGAAAAAATCCGTCTTCAACGTCACGTAATTAATACCCGATCAAACAAAATCTGTAGCCACTAAAAAATCGCCCATTCTTTCTTGGTCTCGTCAAAATAGATTCTTGTCACATTTGTCACTTCAATTTTTCGCGTCACATTTCTCGTCACCCAAACAGTGTCAAGAAAAAATTAAAGAATCACAAATGCGACAAAAAAACTACAAATTCAAAAAAGGAATTTGCTTGTTTGAGCATCTATTCTCCTTAACAATGTCTCGACACATTTTGTCCCGACCGGATGTCACAATGAATTAAAACGTAATACACAACAAATTTATTTTTTTTTATTAAAAATTTGTGTGTAAGTGTTATAAAAACACACGGTTTAAAATCATATAAACTTAGCCAATGGGTTAACCAAAATTGAGTCCCATGGCCCATATTAAGTAAATGAGTTCCATGGCCCAACACCCATTGACAAAATAATTCGTGGCCCATCACCCATCTGAAACCCGGTCCATCACCAAATGAGTTAAATAACTCCATCCCTAATTTCACTCTCAGATTACACCTAATCCTTTCACCTTGTCTTGGAAAATCCGCCTCTCACCTAAATATGCTCTCACCCCTCGTTTTCTCCGTCCCCAAAATCAACAGTCACCAAAACTATCAAACCAACACTCCATCCCCATCTCACCATATCCTAATCTCATCAATCATCTCTTCACACCCGTAGGTAATATAACCCACGAATCACACCAACTCTTATATCAAACACAATAATCAACCGATTTAAACAAATAAATTAATGCTCTAGTAAATAAATGGATGCCATCTATATTTGTCCATGCGAATCAGTCAACCAAATGAAGCTTCAAGATCCATGGTAGGGTCTCGGGTAGGTAAATATCAGTGCATGTTGGTTTCTTTAAATGTTAAATCGAAAAGAAGATTGATGATAACATTTTTGTTATTAATCATTCTTTATATTCGAATATCAAACATGGATCGGTGATGATTGAGTTAGTTTCGTGTAAATGATCTTGCTTGTGCAAACACGAAAACTGATGATTCTGAGATCTAGATAAATTGTTTGTTTTGTGTCGAGTCTAGAACGGGATTAGGAGACGAAGGGTTAGGTTAGATTATCAGTTGGATTTGAGGTGATAAAAGGTTGGAGGTGAGTCGACTCAGTGAGTTTATCTGAGTCAACTCGGTAATGACCGAGTTGACTCGGTTGAGATGGGTTCAGTCCTGGTCAAGTTACGTTCGGTTTGGTCACATAACCCATCGCAGTCATGGTCATAGTATTGGTCTCGGGTCAAGTATTAAACGAGTCAAGCTGCAAAACATTGTATCGCAATAAATCTTTTTGTAAAAAAAATTCATCGCAATATCTTTTATAAAATCCATCGCAATGTTGAGAACAAATGGACAGCATGACGTCGTATCTTATGCCATTGCGACAGGTCAGCCACCCATCGCAATGTGACTCATCGGAATGAGTCCCATCGCAATGGGTATGGCGAACCCATCGGAATGTGAGAGAAACACCCCATCGCAATAATGCGATTGTACCATGACGAGAAATCCAAAAGTGGTCCTTGTTCCGTTTTTTCAGGGAGCTTGTTTCTGGGCAGATTTTCTGGCAAATCTGAGTTTATCTCCTTCATCTTCAAAAAAAATTACCAGGAAAAAATCCAGACAAATGATGTTAAAAAGAAACAGATAAATACTCAATTCCACCAACTTTGACCAGTGAAACCGACTTTGACCATATACGCATTCCATAAAAAAATGAAACCGTGGAAAGATGGAGACTGTTATGAACAACTTTGACCAGTGAAATATATTTGGAAATGGACCAGACAAAAGTGATATTAAATGCTAACACAATGTAACCATGAAATGATGAAACCAAGAAAAACATGTAACAGATTGGATAAAATAATAAACATGACGTGACAAAAAAATTTGTGATAATGGACAAAAATTAATATAAACCGAGACACAAAGAATGATTAGACCACCAAAATCGAAAATGTAAACACGATCCAAGGATGGAACCGTGGCTCTGATACCAAATGTAGAAAAGCTAAATGCTATCCGGTGGTCTAATGTGGTGGTAAGTGGTGGTGGAAGCCATTGTTGGCTTAGAGAGAGAGAAAGAGAGGTTGAGAGTAAAATGTGTGTATTCCCAAATGAATAAAATAACAATCAACACCCCTCCTTGGAAGCTAAGGAGGGGTATATATAGTCACGCACTTTACAACGAGCCTAGTCTAGACTAAATGTGCGTGACTATGATAACTAACGGGAATTCTTAAATGTCGTCACATAAAGTGAGTTTCCAACAATCTTCCCCCATGGGACGACGTGTAGAATTCCTTACAATATTCTACCTATCAAGTACAAAATAATTAAGAACAAGAGCTTTCTTGAAGCATCCAATGCTGATGAAGTCTTCTGAGGCCTTCGTCTTCAAAACGACTCATCTTTAAAGTAACTTGTAGTAGAAATACTGTAACGGCACAAGCTAAGTAACCCATACACTTCTGGTTAAGGAGAAGCTTCTGAATTAGCTTCCCCCTAATTCATGCCACGTAAACTTGATGTAGAAGCGTTTTAAATAGCTTCCCCAAGTAGATCAACAACTTTTCATCTCACGCTTGAATAATTCTTCTGAATTTTTCTTCCCCCTGAGAGTTCAAGTTATGCATACCAGAAAGAATCAAGACACTTCTTCCCCCACATAGTTGAAGAAGGTGAACCAATCCCAATTATGAAGCTCAAATACTAAAGTGGACACTTTATCCAATACATGAAGTTGACATCGTAACACCAGAGTCAATCAAGTCCCGGAAATGCACACGTCTTCTTCTGGAGATGCACCAGAGTCAATTAAGTCCCGGGAATGCATATAGGATAATGATGATGTTTAATTGCAACAATCAAACAATTAAACCTCGAATCAGTAGTGTACCGTTTGGAGATTGATTGATAACGACAAGAGTTAAAACACTGATTTTCTCTGCGGCTATGACAAATGTCATCCCGGAATATCTTCAAATCAAAAGAAGGTATGAAGTTCATCACGTGTACTCGTTGTGCGTTCAATGTGTCTTCTTCTTCCCCCTTGATGGTTTCGAAAGTCGGAACCATCAATAAATTGTACGCACGTGAACCTGAAATCTCGTGAGAATAATAAATAAGCTGAATTATATTCTTTTGTGAGAATCAGCTGTTGATCGAAAATCTCTTCTCATAAACTCTCCATGGCCACCTTTACCATCCCACGTGAAAGCAATTTGAAGTGACCACTGAAAGAATGAACCAGATACATCAAACGTGAAGCTGAATAAAAATCCTTCGATCTTGTGACTTAAGCTTGCACTATTGTTGAATGAAGAACGGTGGAGAAATCTCGAAGTACTCAATGCATCACTGAAGAAGTCTATAAGCACAACACCTCTTGAAATTATCCACGTCGACTAAGCGCGTGACACTGAGTACAACAATGTAACCCCTTTAAGTGATAGTTATCCGAGTCATCAACCATCCACCCCGAACCCGGAAACCAGATAACCAAGTCTTCATTCTAGGATTAAGCACGAGCAAGTTATCTAGTAAAAGATAAAATAAATACATGCCTTCGAAAAAATCCGTCTTCAACGTCACGTAATTAATACCCGATCAAACAAAATCTGTAGCCACTAAAAAATCGCCCATTCTTTCTTGGTCTCGTCAAAATAGATTCTTGTCACATTTGTCACTTCAATTTTTCGCGTCACATTTCTCGTCACCCAAACAGTGTCAAGAAAAAATTAAAGAATCACAAATGCGACAAAAAAACTACAAATTCAAAAAAGGAATTTGCTTGTTTGAGCATCTATTCTCCTTAACAATGTCTCGACACATTTTGTCCCGACCGGATGTCACAATGAATTAAAACGTAATACACAACAAATTTATTTATTTTTTTTAAAAATTTGTGTGTAAGTGTTATAAAAACACACGGTTTAAAATCATATAAACTTAGCCAATGGGTTAACCAAAATTGAGTCCCATGGCCCATATTAAGTAAATGAGTTCCATGGCCCAACACCCATTGACAAAATAATTCGTAGCCCATCACCCATCTGAAACCCGGTCCATCACCAAATGAGTTAAATAACTCCATCCCTAATTTCACTCTCAGATTACACCTAATCCTTTCACCTTGTCTTGGAAAATCCGCCTCTCACCTAAATATGCTCTCACCCCTCGTTTTCTCCGTCCCCAAAATCAACAGTCACCAAAACTATCAAACCAACACTCCATCCCCATCTCACCATATCTTAATCTCATCAATCATCTCTTCACACCCGTAGGTAATATAACCCACGAATCACACCAACTCTTATATCAAACACAATAATCAACCGATTTAAACAAATAAATTAATGCTCCAGTAAATAAATGGATGCCATCTATATTTGTCCATGCGAATCAGTCAACCAAATGAAGCTTCAAGATCCATGGTAGGGTCTCGGGTAGGTAAATATCAGTGCATGTTGGTTTCTTTAAATGTTAAATCGAAAAGAAGATTGATGATAACATTTTTGTTATTAATCATTCTTTATATTCGAATATCAAACATGGATCGGTGATGATTGAGTTAGTTTCGTGTAAATGATCTTGCTTGTGCAAACACGAAAACTGATGATTCTGAGATCTAGATAAATTGTTTGTTTTGTGTCGAGTCTAGAACGGGATTAGGAGACGAAGGGTTAGGTTAGATTATCAGTTGGATTTGAGGTGATAAAAGGTTGGAGGTGAGTCGACTCAGTGAGTTTATCTGAGTCAACTCGGTAATGACCGAGTTGACTCGGTTGAGATGGGTTCAGTCCTGGTCAAGTTACGTTCGGTTTGGTCACATAACCCATCGCAGTCATGGTCATAGTATTGGTCTCGGGTCAAGTATTAAACGAGTCAAGCTGCAAAACATTGTATCGCAATAAATCTTTTTGTAAAAAAAATTCATCGCAATATCTTTTATAAAATCCATCGCAATGTTGAGAACAAATGGATAGCATGACGTCGTATCTTATGCCATTGCGACAGGTCAGCCACCCATCGCAATGTGACTCATCGGAATGAGTCCCATCGCAATGGGTATGGCGAACCCATCGGAATGTGAGAGAAACACCCCATCGCAATAATGCGATTGTACCATGACGAGAAATCCAAAAGTGGTCCTTGTTCCGTTTTTTCAGGGAGCTTGTTTCTGGGCAGATTTTCTGGCAAATCTGAGTTTATCTCCTTCATCTTCAAAAAAAATTACCAGGAAAAAATCCAGACAAATGATGTTAAAAAGAAACAGATAAATACTCAATTCCACCAACTTTGACCAGTGAAACCGACTTTGACCATATACGCATTCCATAAAAAATGAAACCGTGGAAAGATGGAGACTGTTATGAACAACTTTGACCAGTGAAATATATTTGGAAATGGACCAGACAAAAGTGATATTAAATGCTAACACAATGTAACCATGAAATGATGAAACCAAGAAAAACATGTAACAGATTGGATAAAATAATAAACATGACGTGACAAAAAATTTTGTGATAATGGACAAAAATTAATATAAACCGAGACACAAAGAATGATTAGACCACCAAAATCGAAAATGTAAACACGATCCAAGGATGGAACCGTGGCTCTGATACCAAATGTAGAAAAGCTAAATGCTATCCGGTGGTCTAATGTGGTGGTAAGTGGTGGTGGAAGCCATTGTTGGCTTAGAGAGAGAGAAAGAGAGGTTGAGAGTAAAATGTGTGTATTCCCAAATGAATAAAATAACAATCAACACCCCTCCTTGGAAGCTAAGGAGGGGTATATATAGTCACGCACTTTACAACGAGCCTAGTCTAGACTAAATGTGCGTGACTATGATAACTAACGGGAATTCTTAAATGTCGTCACATAAAGGGAGTTTCCAACATACTACTCCAAGAATTTAAAATCGAAATTCGCGATAAGAAAGGAGCTGAAAACCTAGCCGCGGATCATCTCAGTAGACTTGAGGATCCTTATCAAGGGGATCATCCGAACAAAGAGATCAATTACTCTTTTCCCCTGGAGACCTTAATGTCTATCAACTCGACTTCTGATGAAACCCCGTGGTTTGCGGACATCGCAAACTACTTGGCGGGTGGAATTCTCATTGACGGGCTAACATCCCAACAAAAGAAGAAGTTCTTTAAATGTAAAACCCGCAAAATAAGGTCATTACTTAATTCTTACTTTTCAAATATTTTTGAAGTATTTTATAATCTTAAATATTATTACGTTTAACGGTTTAAGTTGAAATCGATATTAAATATTTTATTTTAATATTTTGACGAGCAACGAGGACTACTAGTGATCGCGATACCGACGGATGCCCATAATTTTATATTTCATTATCGATCGTTTCGATATTTAATATTTTCGACGATATCGTTTTAATTACGTATCGAGTCGTTATATTATTATTTTTCGTGTGCGTTTAAACTTTTAAGTATTTTTACGAAACCCGAACCCCGTAAATATTTTCAAAATTTTACTAGTGACAATTTCCCACCTTTTTGCTAATTAATTGCATTTTAAGCCAAACTTATGCCCAAATTGCACATAAGTCCTCACCCCACTAACTAAATAAAATTTAAAAAAAACACACACACACACACACACTTTTTCACATCCAAAATTTTTCTTTCTCTCTCCTTTTCTCTTGCTTTTGCCGAAACTCAACCCACACACCCAAATCCATACATTTTTCCAATTATCTCAAGTTTGAGGTTGAATCTAGCTAAACCAAGCATAGACCCATCTCTATTTTTGATCAAGGATCACAAAGGTATAAAAATTTCACACATGCAAGCACTTTTTATTTTTATGATGTTGGTAGGTGGAAGCCATGGTTATGCATGGTGTTTTTAGCATGATCTATGGTGGTTGTTGCTAGAAATCTTGTTAAAAACTATATTTTGATCCAAAGGTTTTTATTTTTGTTATGATTTTGATGTTATGGTGGATGTATGATGATGTTAGAGTATAGAAATGACCATTTCTATGGTTGGTTGTGGTCAAAAAGTTGATTTTGTACAAGATTTTGGTACCCATTTTATAGCAGTAAGTAAACTGAAAAATCCGAATTTTTATGTTTTGAAAATGACTTAACTTATAGCCTAGGGTTGTAGATAATTTCCTTAGCTTCGATTTGATATAAGGTAGAGCTTCTAACTCATAACGAGCGCGAAGTTATGATGTTTTGAACGATTGTGTACCGGGAGACGAGTATCGACACTACATATAGTTGTTGTCGATATTTGGATCAAATCTCGGGGACTCTAAATGGATGTTTTTAAAATGTGTAACCTACTGATAATGAGGTATTTATTTATTAGGTTGAGTTTACTTTAAAACCCGAGTGTCGGTTTCGTTAACGGAGTCGTTTAAATAAGTTAAAACGGTTGTATGAAAAATTACGTAAATCTGTCCGGATTTTGTGGTTTGAAAATGAGTCGAGTAAAGGACTTTAAAAGTAATTTCATTTGATAAACTTGTAGGAGTACTTTCTATATATAGTAAGTTAGCTTATCGAGTCGTTTCATAAACGGTTGACAAGTTTAAAAGGGGTAAATAAGCTAGTACATGTAGTATGTACCGGCGGATTTTATTAAAAGTATAAAATGGTAAAGTAAATGAGTAGTAAAGTATAATGAAGTTATTTATATCGTTTACTTTCGAGTGTATTGTGGTTTTATGAGTTCAAGTTTTATTTTATTAAGTATCATTTATTTCTCGAGTCTATTATTAAAGTACGCACCTTATTTGCTAGGTTGCGGTTATCGTGATTATCGGGCATCTACTATCGTCGGCGATTGTCTTCAACTACTATAAGTACTAAGGTGAGTCTATAGCCTCGTTTGAGCTCATTCAAATATTTTAAAACCCGCGAGGGGGAATACATGTTTTGTAAACTTAGAACACAAGATTTTTATGGTATGCTTGTCCCTTTATGAATGGACCCGTGGTTGCCTTTAAATTGCATTAAGTGATTGCCTTAGTTAAAGCCTCAATTATGGACCGTTAATTAACCTATGATGGGTTAACCGCTAGTAAAACTAATAGATCTATGGGGGAAGCCGCCCCGGTTCAGTTTTTGTGGACTTGTCATAGAAGCTTAGGCCCGACCTCCACACTGTTTGAGCATATTGTATTGAGAAGTCAGGTATACGGCAATGTACCAAAAATCTGGAGGTAACCGAAAATTAATAAATCTCTCGTCTTATTAGACTGATATGGGAGTGTCTAAGGGCTCGGTTCCATGAGCTTATTGCAATTGATGCTAAATACAATTATTATTGTTGATGCAAATTATTAGATGCTTGTTGCCTTTAAGCATGCCACAAACTTATAATCGTTGCTTGTGTTCAAAATGATTATATAAACCGATAGATTCACTCGGCATTTTTGCTGATGATTTTCTCACATGTATTTCAGGTAATCAGGAAGGCTGAAGCTTGGAAGCCACGGGAATGAATGTTGTGCACTACTTTGTATATAAACTCTTTGAATATTTGTCGTTCCTTTTGTTCAAAACAATTTAAATCTTTTGTTTTGGTTGTACTTTGGTTACGATGTCTTGGGACTACGCTACTATGACAAATGTTTTAGGAACGATAAATCTAAAACGTCTCTTTTCGAGTCGTTCTTTATAAATTATGTGTTGTTGTATCATTGTTTAGCACCCAAAGATGTATTCCGCTGCGTGTAAATTTGGGGGTATTCAAGATTGGTACCAGAGCCATGAGTTATAGAGAACTAGGTCTTTTTTCTAAAAACCTAAACTATAACTGTCGGTTTTTATTTTTCAAAGAGTCAGTGCACATGATTTCGCGTGACTTCAGGTTCAAGCTACTTCTGGGATTACAATTTTAGTATACATTATTATGTATGCCTTATTGCTAAGTATTTATAAATAAATACTATAATCTTTTATCGATATATATATTGATATCGTTAAACTTTTCGATAAGAGTTATCATTTATTAATGATTTACTTAAATAAATTTCTGGAAATTTTTCCTGTATTTATTTTGAAAGATTTTCTATATTTATTTAAAAATTTGGAAATTATCCTATTTCATTTTATTATGACCTTATACCTATTTTGTGAAATTTACCACCGTCAAATTACGTCTTCGATAAGGAGGAAGCAGGTTTCACTGCTGCAAGCGAGACACAGTCAACTAAGCCATGTGGATCCCCACGTGACTAGTGTTTATTATTTTGTGTCATTGTACTCTATTTGTCTTTAAGATCATATCTTGTTGATCGATGATAATAGTTTCCTTTGATCCTTATAATGATTGTGAATCCTTGTATTGATAATGTGTATGCATTTGATGATTGATTTTCTACATGATATCACTATACCATGAATACAATTAACTCATTCATTTTATCTTCTATTTGTGATGTGACAGAATCATGTCACCTAGGAGAATGACAAATGATGCCATTGCAAGGCTAGTTGCTGAAGAGGTTGCGAAAGCATTAGCTGCGGATAGAGCTACGCGTGTTAACACTGAAGGAGCAGGTGGCTCTGGAGGTGCGGGTGCTGGAGGTGAAGGTGAACCTGCTGGACCTGAAGCAGCTGCTGGAGGAGCAGGTGCAGCTGAGAATCCTGCAGATAAGGTTTCTCAGGCTGCTGCTGCGGTTAAAGAGTGTACTTTTGCTGGATACATTAAGTGTGGACCTACTACATTTCAAGGAACTGGTGGAGCACTGGAATTATTCAGGTGGATTGAGAAAACGGAAACAACATTTGAGATTAGTGATTGCTCAGAAAGGAACAAGGTTAAGTTCGCAGTTGCTACTTTTAAGGACCGAGCTTTAAGCTGGTGGAAGACTCAAGTTGCTACAGTTGGTTTAGAAGCTGCAAATAGGAATCCTTGGGATGAAATTAAAAGGTTGTTGAAAGAAGAGTTCTGTCCAGAAGAAGAGTTATCTGCTTTGGAGGATGAGTTGAGGCACCTGAAGTTGAAGGATAATAACATTGATGCATACACTAGCTGATTCAATGAGTTTGTTTTGTTGTGTCCAGATGCTTTTGCTATTGAGAAGAAAAAGATGGATCAATACATCAAAGGGCTGCCTGGGTACATTAAAGGTGAGACGACTTCATCTCGACCCAAGAACTTTGTTGAGACTGTAAGAATGGCTCATACACTCATGGGGCAGAAGGTTCAAGATAGGGCTGAGAGAGCTGCTGAAGGTAGTAAAAGGAAATGGGAGAATTCTTAGAGTGGTAATCAAGGTAGTAACCACCATAAATAGTACAATCAGAAGAGAAATGATGGGGCTAGAGCTGCGACTAACAAGAATGGTAATGCTGACTATGGGGGACCAGCCCAGAAATGTAAGAGTTGTGGTGCTTGTCACTTTGGTAATTGTCCACCAAGGTGCACTAAATGTGGAAAGGTTGGGCATGCTGCGGAGAAGTGCAAGCCATGGATCCCTGCCACTGGAGCAAATGCTATTCCGATCAGGACTTTCTTTGAATGTGGAGAACATGATCATGTTCGTCCCAAATGCCCGAAGTTGAAGAACAAGAAGGCCGGTGAAGCTGCTGGGGCAGTTTATGTTGTTAAGGATGCTGATCAGGCACAAGGTCCAAATGTGGTGACGGGTATGTTCTTACTCAACCATCGTTATGCTAGTGTGTTGTTTGACTCAGGATCTGATAGGAGCTTTATAAGCACTTCCTTTAGTCGTTTAATTGATGTTGAGCCAACAAGCCTAAATACTAGATATGAGGTCGAGTTAGCTGATGGACAATTAGTTAGTACTACCACTATATTTAAGAAGTGTCCTTTGAAATTAGCAAATCATTTGTTTGAAATTGATTTGATACCGATAGAGTTGGGTTCATTTGATGTGATTGTTGGTATGGATTGGTTGGTTGCTCATGATGCGGTAATTGTATGTGGGGAGAAAGTTGTTCACATATCGGTTAAGGGTAAGGTGTTAGTAGTTAAAGGTGATATCGGTAGATCTCGTCTGACGGTGATATCTTGTATCAAGGCGAGGAAATATGTAGAAAGGGGTTGTCATTTGTTCTTGGCTCAAGTAGTGGAGAAAGAACTACCGGCTAGGCGTGTGGAGAATGTTCCGGTTATTCGTGATTTTCCTGAAGTATTTCCCGATGACTTGCCAGGGCTTCCGCCTCAGCGAGAAGTCGAATTCAAGATTGATCTAGTGCCGGGAGCTGCACCGGTGGCGCGTGCACCTTATCGTTTGGCACCGTCTGAGTTGAAGGAGTTGGTAGATCAGTTGAAGGAGTTAATGGAGAAGGGGTTCATTAGACCAAGTTCTTCACCTTGGGGAGCTCCAGTGTTGTTCGTGAAGAAGAAGGACGGATCGTTCAGAATGTGCATAGACTACCGAGAGTTGAACAAGTTAACTATTAAAAATCGTTATCCACTTCCTAGGATCGATGATTTGTTCGATCAACTTCAAGGTTCGTGTGTGTACTCGAAGATCGACTTGAGGTGGGGTTATCATCAACTTCGTGTTAAAGAGGAGGATATACCTATTACAGCTTTTCGGACGCGTTATGGACACTTTGAATTTCAAGTGATGCCGTTTGGGTTAACTAACGCACCTGCGGTATTCATGGACTTAATGAATCGTGTGTGTAAACCATACCTTGACAAGTTTGTGATTGTATTTATCGACGATATCCTGATTTATTCCAAAAGTCGGGAGGAGCATGAAGGTCATTTGAAGATTATTTTGGAGTTGTTGAAGAAGGAGAAGTTGTATGCGAAATTCTCCAAGTGTGATTTTTGGTTGGATTCAGTCCAATTCCTTGGGCACGTGATCGATAGTAGCGGTGTTCATGTTGATCCTTCCAAAATTGAAGCTATTAGAGATTGGGATAGGCCTAACCCGACTGAAGTTAGACAATTCTTGGGATTAGCTGGATACTACCGGCGGTTCATAGAAGGATTCTCTTTAATTTCTAAACCTCTTACTAGACTTACCGAGAAAAACAAGAAGTATGAATGGGGTTCAGAAGAAGAAGAAGCATTCCAAACTTTGAAGCGGAAGCTGTGTTCTGCACCAGTTTTGGCTTTGCCCGACGGAGCTGAAGACTTTGTGGTATATTGTGACGCATCACGTAAGGGTTTTGGTGCTGTGTTGATGCAAAGGGAGAAAGTGATCGCGTATGCATCTCGTCAATTGAGGAAGCATGAGTAGAATTATACTACACATGATTTGGAATTAGGAGTTGTTGTCTTTGCTCTTAGACTTTGGAGACACTATCTCTACGGTACAAAGAGTGTGGTATATACCGATCATAAAAGCCTGCAACATATTTTGGATAAGAAGGAGCTCAATATGAGGCAAAGAAGATGGGTAGAATTGTTGAGTGATTACGACATTCAAATTTTCTACCATCCCGGTAAGGCGAATGTAGTTGCCGATGCACTTAGTAGGAAGGATAGAGAAATAACCAAAAGGGTTAGAGCTTTAGCTATGAAAACTTATTCTGATTTATCTAATCGAATACTTAAAGCTCAAACCACGGCGATGGAGGAAGAGAATGTGAGAGATGAAGACTTGGGTAGAAGGATGACACCTATATTCGAAATTCGTGATGACGGAATTCGGTATTTCGAGAATCGTGTGTGGTTACCGATGTATGGAGGTCTGAGAGATCTAATTATGCACGAATCTCATAAGTCTAAATATTCGATTCACCCAGGATCGGATAAAATGTACCAAGACTTGAAGAAATGCTACTGGTGGCCGAATATGAAGGCTAACATTGCTACTTATGTTAGTAAATGCTTGACGTGTGCTAAGGTGAAGTTTGAGCACAAGAGACCTTCGGGTTTACTGCAACAACCTGAAATTCCAGAATGGAAATGGGAGAAGATCACTATGGACTTTGTTTCGGGACTTCCGAGAACTTCTAGTGGTTATGATACGATTTGGGTGACTGTTGATCGGTTGACTAAGTCGGCTCATTTCTTGCCGATAAAGAAAACTGATGACTTAGACAAACTCACTCGGTTGTATTTGAAGGAAGTTGTTTGTAGACATGGAATTCCTTTGTCAATTATTTCTGATCGAGATAGTCGGTTCACATATGAGTTTTGGAGATCGCTTCAGCGAGCTTTGGGGACTCAGTTGGATATGAGCACTGCGTATCATCCGGAAACGGACGGACAAAGTGAAAGGACTATTCAGACCTTGGAGGATATGTTACGAGCGTGTGTAATAGATTTTGGAGGTAGTTGGGATCGACACTTACCTTTGGTGGAGTTCTCATACAACAACAGTTATCATGGAAGTATTAAGGCTGTGCCATTTGAAGCACTTTACGGGCGAAAGTGTAGATCACCAGTTGGTTGGTGTGAAGTTGGAGAAAGTCAGTTGACGGGTCCTGAATTGATTAGAGAAACGATTGAGAAGATCGTACAAATCAAGAATCGTTTATTAACAGCTCGTAGTAGGCAGAAGAGTTATGCGGATAAGAGGAGAAAACCATTGGAGTTCGATATTGGCGATATGGTTATGTTGAAAGTATCACCTTGGAAAGGAGTAATTCGATTTGGCAAGAGAGGAAAGCTTAGTCCACGTTATATTGGTCCATTCAAGATTATTGATCGAGTTGGTCCTGTGGCATATAAGTTGGAATTGCCAGAGAAGTTAAGTGCTATTCACAATACTTTTCACGTTTCTAATCTTAAGAGGTGTTTGGCGGACGAGAATTTCATAATTCCACTTGAGGAGATTCAACTGGACGACAAGCTGCATTTTATTGAAGAACCGGTGGAGATTATGGATCGAGAGGTGAAACGGCTTAAGCAAAGTCGGATCCCGATAGTGAAAGTGCGATGGAATTCCCGACCTGGACCCGAATACACTTGGGAGCGAGAGGACTACTTCAAGAGGAAGTATCCGCATTTATTCGTAGACGGACCTAAGGAGAAGTAAGCCCCGGGACGGTGCTCTCCTAAGGTGGTGAGGATGTAAAACCCGCAAAATAAGGTCATTACTTAATTCTTACTTTTCAAATATTTTTGAAGTATTTTATAATCTTAAATATTATTACGTTTAACGGTTTAAGTTGAAATCGATATTAAATATTTTATTTTAATATTTTGACGAGCAACGAGGACTACTAGTGATCGCGATACCGACAGATGGCCATAATTTTATATTTCATTATCGATCGTTTCGATATTTAATATTTTCGACGATATCGTTTTAATTACGTATCGAGTCGTTATATTATTATTTTTCGTGTGCGTTTAAACTTTTAAGTATTTTTACGAAACCCGAACCCCGTAAATATTTTCAAAATTTTACTAGTGACAATTTCTCACCTTTTTGCTAATTAATTGCATTTTAAGCCAAACTTATGCCCAAATTGCACATAAGTCCTCACCCCACTAACTAAATAAAATTTAAAAAAAATAAACACATACACACACACACTTTTTCACTTCCAAAATTTTTCTTTCTCTCTCCTTTTCTCTTGCTTTTGCCGAAACTCAACCCACACACCCAAATCCATACATTTTTCCAATTATCTCAAGTTTGAGGTTGAATCTAGCTAAACCAAGCATAGACCCATCTCTATTTTTGATCAAGGATCACAAAGGTATAAAAATTTTACATATGCAAGCACTTTTTATTTTTATGATGTTGGTAGGTGGAAGCCATGGTTATGCATGGTATTTTTAGCATGATCTATGGTGGTTCTTGCTAGAAATCTTGTTAAAAACTATATTTTGATCCAAAGATTTTTATTTTTGTTATGATTTTGATGTTATGGTGGATGTATGATGATGTTAGAGTATAGGAATGACCATTTCTATGGTTGGTTGTGGTCAAAAAGTTGATTTTGTACAAGATTTTGGTACCCATTTTATAGCAGTAAGTAAACTGAAAAATCCGAATTTTTATGTTTTGAAAATGACTTAACTTATAGCCTAGGGTGGTAGATAATTTCCTTAGCTTCGATTTGATATAAGGTAGAGCTTCTAACTCAAAACGAGCGCGAAGTTATGATGTTTTGAATGATCGTGTACCGGGAGACGAGTATCGACACTACATGTAGTTGTTGTCGATATTTGGATCGAATCTCGGGGACTCTAAATGGATGTTTTTAAAATGTGTAACCTATTTATAATGAGGTATTTATTTATTAGGTTGAGTTTACTTTAAAACCCGAGTGTCGGTTTCGTTAACGGAGTCGTTTAAATAAGTTAAAACGGTTGTATGAAAAATTACGTAAATCTGTCCGGATTTTGTGGTTTGAAAATGAGTCGAGTAAAGGACTTTAAAAGTAATTTCATTTGATAAACTTGTAGGAGTACTTTCTATATATAGTAAGTTAGCTTATCGAGTCGTTTCATAAACGGTTGACAAGTATAAAAGGGGTAAATAAGCTAGTACATGTAGTATGTACCGGCGGATTTTGTTAAAAGTATAAAATGGTAAAGTAAATGAGTAGTAAAGTATAATGAAGTTATTTATATCGTTTACTTTCGAGTGTATTGTGGTTTTATGAGTTCGAGTTTGATTTTATTAAGTATCATTTATTTCTCGAGTCTATTATTAAAGTACGCACCTTATTTGCTAGGTTGCGGTTATCGTGATTATCGGGCATCTACTATCGTCGGCGATTGTCTTCAACTACTATAAGTACTAAGGTGAGTCTATAGCCTCCTTTGAGCTCATTCAAATATTTTAAAACCCGCGAGGGGGAATACATGTTTTATAAACTTAGAACACAAGATTTTTATGGTATGCTTGTCCCTTTATGAATGGACCCGTGGTTGTCTTTAAATTGCATTAAGTGATTGCCTTAGTTAAAGCCTCAATTATGGACCGTTAATTAACCTATGATGGGTTAACCGCTAGTACAATTAATAGATCTATGGGGGAAGCCGCCCCAATTCAGTTTTTGTGGACTAGTCATAGAAGCTTAGGCCCGACCTCCACACTGTTTGAGCATATTGTATTGAGAAGTCAGGTATACGGCAATGTATCAAAAATCTGGAGGTAACCGGCAATTAATAAATCTCTCGTCTTATTAGACTGATATGGGAGTGTCTAAGGGCTCGGTTCTATGAGCTTATTGCAATTTATGCTAAATACAATTATTATTGTTGATGTAAATTATTAGATGCTTGTTGCCTTTAAGCATGCCACAAACTTATAATCGTTGCTTGTGTTCAAAATGATTATATAAACCTATAGATTCACTCGCCATTTTCGCTGATAATTTTCTCACATGTATTTCAGGTAATCAGGAAGGCTGAAGCTTGGAAGCCACGGGAATGAATGTTGTGCACTACTTTGTATATAAACTCTTTGAATATTTGTCGTTCCTTTTGTTCAAAACAATTTAAATCTTTTGTTTTGGTTGTACTTTGGTTACGATGTCTTGGGACTACGCTACTCTGACAAATGTTTTAGGAACGATAAATCTAAAACGTCTCTTTTCGAGTCGTTCTTTATAAATTATGTGTTGTTGTATCATTGTTTAGCACCCAAAGATGTATTCCGCTGCGTGTAAATTTGGGGGTGTTAAATTAAAGATATTAGGACTTACTTTTGGGATGACCCATATCTATTCAAACAATGTGCTGATTTAATTATTCGCCGATGTGTTGATGGACCGGCAGCTTTAGAAATCCTTGACGCTTGCCACAAAGGACCCACCGGTGGTCACTTTGGTCCCAACTACACCGTCAAAAAAGTGTTTGACTCGGGATTTTATTGGCCCACCATTTATCGTGATGCTCACGAGATGGTTAAACATTGTGATGCTTGCCAAAAACAAGGCAAGATCACACATAAAGACGAGATGCCTCAGAATTTCATTCAAGAATGAGAAATATTTGACGTTTGGGGTATCGACTTTATGGGGCCATTCCCTTCCTCTAAAGGAAACAAATACATCCTTGTAGCCGTTGACTAGGTCTTCAAATTGGTTGAAGCCAAAGCTTTACCCACTAATGACGCAAGGGTGGTTTGTAACTTTTTGAAATCGCTATTCGCTAGATTCGGTGTGCCTCGTGCCATTATTAGTGATCGCGGGACTCATTTTTGCAATGACCAATTCGCAAGAGTCATGGCTAATTATGGTGTAAATCATCGTCTTTCCACCGCCTACCACCCACAAACTAATGGCCAGGCTGAAATCTCTAACCAAGGATTAAAGCGAATTCTTGAAAGAACCGTGGGAGAGCATCATGCCTCATGGGCCGATAAACTTGATGATGCTCTGTGGGCTTTTCGTACTACTTACAAGACTCCGATTGGTTGTACACCATATCGTCTCGTGTACGGGAAAGCGTGCCACCTCCCCATTGAGTTGGAGCACAAGGCTTACTGGGCCTTGAAGTGGGCTAACTTCGATATCAACAAAGCCGGTGATTTACGCAAGATCCAACTCAATGAGCTCAATGAACTCCGTAATGAGGCTTATGAAAATTCTTTGATCTATAAGGAAAAGACTAAGCTCATTCATGACTCTAAGATTAAAAACCGAGAGTTCCAAGTTGGAGACAAAGTTTTGCTCTTTAACTCTCGGTTGAAAATCTTTTCGGGCAAGCTAAAATCTCGTTGGTCCGGCCCATTCACCATTGCCCAAATTTTTCCATATGGTACTCTCGAGCTCGCTCAACCTAATGGACCTAATTTTAAGGTGAATAGCCAACGAATGAAGTTGTACTTTGGTGAGGACATCTCTCATGAGATGATACCATCCCTCACCACATTTACCATGAACTAATTTTGGGTCGAGTCAGGCTCGTGACTCGGTTATCAAAAACAAGCGCTCCTCGGGAGGCAACTCGAGTATCTATCCTTTTACGTTTTAACCTCCTAAGTGTAGGGGGACCTCTATAGGTTCTTTGTGTTTGTGTGGTGATGTGATTACAGTGATTAATGCACTCTTGGAACCTTTGAAGGACCGTGCTCTCGTGTCATCCGAAATCCGGTTCTATCTCTCAACTATCGTGATTCAATTTTCTTCATACTCATATTTGAAATTGATCACGTTAGTCGTCCCTTCCTTAACTTGATTTAACCAACGTGCACAATGTCATAAGTGTAGGGGAGACTTTTCTCACATGCTTAAACATTGAGTACAATGTTTATATTAAGTGTAGGGGGGACTTCTATCGAAGTTTTAAGTGGACTTTTCTATGAAAATGCCTTCATTTAACCGGAAAATCATCTTTTTCAGCATTTTTCAAATTTTTAATTAACTTTGGCCATTTAGTCGTAATTTTTAAATTTTTATCGTTGCTTTCATATGTATATATCCCGCAATAAAGTCAAAAATATTAATAAAGTGTCGTAGCTAGTTTTGAAATCTTTGACATATTAGGCCCGTTGCGATTATTTTGACTCAACCCGAATAGACTTATCCAAGTTTATTCTAGCTAGTATCCTTAACCATGTAGACCTTAATTGGTTTATTAGGCTAAGTATCCACGAGTCTCATTACTTGAGATTTTAAATTGTGGAGAACGAGAAATGATAGAGTCAATTATAAGTCGGTATTCTTGCACAAGCTCACTTGGTGTAATTATTTGCCTATTCTCCCATCACTTGCTAATAAATTAACTGCAATAAGTAAGGTCGTACGATTTGAAAAGTTACTTAGCTTCTAGCCCAAGATCGTTTAAAAGTTGCTCGGTAATGATAAGAGTTCATAGCCAAGGCATAACTTATGAAGCGTGGCGCGAAGATTGGCGAGTCCGAAAAGGCCCTAACAAGGCATGAGGATTCAACTTTATTGCTGAAGATCCAAAGTGATGTGTAAAGCATTATTCCCAAAATCAATATGAAGGATCAAGACTCACGACGAAGAGCAATCAACTCCCGTAAAGATCATGGAGAAGTCTATCCGAAAAGACCCTAACAAGGTATGGGGATAAATAGATCCAAGTCCGAAAAGGAGGCGGATCGTTGTATCTCAAAATCCCAATTAGAGATTGAAGAATAATCATGAAGTCGTGGTCAACAAAGTTGGAGTACCCCTCAAAAGTTCCGAGTGAAGAAACTCTATTAACGATGAGAAGACCATCATCTCAAGAACGTCTCTCAAGATATGAAGTATGAAGTACATGCCAAATATCGGCCCGAGAAAGGTCTCAAATCGTGAACCGAGTTATGCCAAGATATGAACTTTTTGATATCCCGAGAAGCAGTTTTAAGAGATTTTGTCCTTTAGCTAACTATTGATCAAATCGTCCTACTTTGCTTTCAGCCTAAATACACTATCGAAATAAGTCCAAAAATGCATCTTCATGATCATTCTAAGACAAAAATAAAATATAAGAGATACACCTAGGAATAAGGGAGTTTAAGCATATAATTAAGCCATGTGTGTAAGTGTTTGATTTACTAACTTATAATAACAATGATATCGTTTTTAAGCTTAGTTTGGGGAACGTGAAACTTGAGGGTGATAAATCTTCGCAGCACCAAAGCCCTAATGTAAGTCCTTGATCTCTTTGCAAGTTATTTCCATATAGCTATTTTCAAGTGAAAATGGTTTTCTATCCTTTTATTTACTTTAAAGTTTTCAATTTCTCTTAGTACTTTAATTTTTGTTTAGTAATATTTTAACAAGGCCAAGGTTGATTGATTATGAGAAAAGTGTAAATTTGCTTTATCACTGCGCATTGCAAGAGGGCATGGCAATGGTTAAGTGTAGGGGATTTGATAGGTGTGAAAACACCCATCCTTTTACCACTTATTTTTGGCTAAAACGAGACCAAAACACGTATTTAATATCATTTGTTTGGAATTATGCGTAGTTTTTGTGTTTATTGTGTTTTCAGAGTCAACCAGATGAATATTAAAGAAAACATGGGATTGCACGGGTTTTATCGAAGAAAAAGACTTAAGATGAAGTCTATTGTCCAAGAGATGCAAAAGATTTGAAGTCATTGTGCCTATTGAAGATTTATCGAAGAATAGGGCCAAAGATGGAAGATTCATATATGTCGAAAAACTCGAGTCTATTAAACAAATGATTATAGGACGAGTTGGAATCATTCACCGACACTTCTCAAAATCCAAAGTCGGAAACGTTTAATTAAAGAAACGTAAAGACTAAAGAAGAAAGAAGAAGAGAAGCCCATGAACAAATCCCATTCACAAGCCCACAAAGCAAACGCCTATAAACAGGCCTACACTTCACAACTTGGGGAGCTAGTTAGTTAGTTTTTCATTTTTTTCATTTTCTCTAGTTTTAGAGAGAGAAAGTTCCCAACTTTCTCTCACTAAGTTTTTCTTTGTTTTCATCTTTTAAATTTAAGCTTTCTTTAATCTTTGCATTTGGATTCCATTAATCAAATTCAAGTTTAAGTTTAAGCTTTGTGTTCTTTAATCTCGTTCTATATTTCTTGGTTTGTTTTATCTTTGATCTGAATTACATACTTCATTCATGTGATTTGATGATTTCGTGATTGAAGGATTGAACTTCTTAGTTTATACATAAGCTCTTACACGTGTAAGCTATAATCTCTCTATGCCTATTGGCTTATTTCTTGTTTTAGCTTATTGGTTTTCGGATTTCATCAAGGCTTTAGTCACTCAAAAGTTTCGTTTATAAAGTTTATGATTTTATGTTCTCGAAAGTTGACAAATCTAAGCTTTTTGAAGTGTTTAAGTTGCGGGTAAAATAGCTTATTGATTGTGCTTATTGAGTTCTAAGGTTGCCACCATTTTCGGATTAAGTAGAGCTTCCATCGCAATCCTGGGGATTCTCCACATTCCGACGGGTTACTGGTTTTGATTACACTAACCCTTAAGGGTTTTACTTTGCGATTGGTTGGTCATTCCCCCTTATTCCGATCTGGATTGCGATCGCTCATTGCGATCGCATATTCCGACGGGACTAAGGTCTTGGTTAAGACGAAACTCTGCCCATTTTTAGACATCAATATTTTGATAGGTGCACATTGCGACAGAGCCATATTCCGATAGAATTGACTTTAACATTCCGACAACTTTACATTTATGTATTCCGATGGTTGTGATTTTGGTTCATTCCGATGGACATGATTTGCAATATTCCGATGGACTAAGTTTTTTTTAAGTTTTTAAGTTTTATAAAGTTCTTTCTAAATAGCTTTTAGTTTAATATTTAAACGCTTTAATTTCGCTCCACGACAATTTCATACATGCTTTTAATTTAAAATAGATAATCAAATCAACCCCTTTTTAGTAACCAAGAACAACCATTCCACTTTGAACCGTGATCAATTCGAGAAGATTCCGAGAATTAAATCCAAACCCAATGAAAACCCGTGTATCAAGCCGCCACCGGCTTAAGCCGGTGGTGCCCTCGTTGTTTTCAGCCGAGACCCCCAAACCACAAGTTGGGGTCCCTTGTTTTGCTTGCTGCCGAGCCACAATATTTATTTATACGTAATCGTAATAAATATTACGTAAATACATAATAATGGGTTCGTGATTATTTACGTTCATGATTTCATGTTCGTGATTATAGTTATTGTTGATAATAGTTATCGTGTCTTAATACGTATTAAATACTTATCATGTAATAACACGTACGTAAAAATTGAAATTCCTAATCGTGAAACATAAAAGTGCTATAAAAGGAAAGTTTTAATCATGTACGTACGATTATATATGTATTGTTCATGGTAAAAGCATGCGGGTTTTACATACTAAGCATAAGCTTTTCTACAACTAGGATGTTTAGACTAAGTGATGTATACTTGACCATAATCTAAACATGAAGCACACACGTACTAAGCCTTAGCTTTTCCGCAACATAGATGTTTAAATTATGAGATGCACACAACACACAACAACAAGTATGCAACTATAAATACATCTAAAAAGGTAAAGACATAAATGTAAATGAAAGTACCGACACGATGATTTATGGTGGTTCGGTAACGAAGCTCCTCTTCGCCCTACTCCACTCCTCGAGTACACCTTACTCGAGAGTTACTTCACTAGTCAACAATCTCCTTAAGGTGGAGAAACCATACACAACTTCGCTTATCCAATTTCCGACTCTAAGCTAAAAGTCGAGTCCTAATCTTAGGTAGGACCAATCTACACAACGTCGCCCACATCACCATTTTCCGACGCAAGGCTAGATGTCGAGTCCTAATCTTAGGTAGGAACAATCCTACACCCATCTACACAACTTCCAAATTGACACACCAATTTGGATTTACACAACTACACAACTCTTCACAACTACACAACTACACCACTCTTCACAACTACACAACTACACCATGTGACGCCCCCAAATTGAGTCAAATGCAGCGGAAATAATATTTGGGTGTCACGTAGGTGGATCAACAGCAGACAGATTATAGAGCGACAGATAAAAGATTATCCTTACATTTATTACATGATTAAAAGTGCAAATGTTCTTAAAACAAGTCTTAAACAATATTCAGTAGTTTGAATTATTCCCCGGTTTATAAAACCCCAGATGAGCTCGATAAATGCAGCCTATCATGATGCTTGACTCCATGCACACCAATACCTGCTTTAGTTTCCTGAGAAAACATGCTTAGAAAGTCAACATAAAGTTGGTGAATTCACAGGTGTAATTAAAATAAGTTTGGACATATAAACATTCACTGAAGTAGTAATGCACAAAGCATTAATACTTAAAAGTAATTACATTTCCATATTGCCCGAAACTGAAGCTTGACAGTTAAGCCCTTAACAAATAAGGGCCCTTCGCCTTATCATTATCAAAGCACCCATAAATAATAATGTACTGACATGTGAAACATCTGTTGTCCTGGCCTAGGCACAGTGAGCATGACTCACCCAGATGGGGACGGTCAATCCCAAATAGATCTATTTATAACATTCAGGCAATTCAAAAATTCTAACAGTTTCGGATGCACGGGTCATGCGGGTTCATCTACAATAGGCATTGTAATCAAAGGTTTTGCAGTTCAGTTTACGTCCATAAAATAAAATATGTTGCATGTTTTCTTCCCCATAAAAGAGTTTAAAAGTTTGTCAATATATAAAAGTGGGGCCATGAACTCACCTCAATCGTACGGCAATAAGTCAATAGATAAGTCTGATAGGGATGCTCACGATACAGTCAATGACCTAAATAATTATAAGGTCTCAGTAAATGCATAATATAAATGCATAAAAGTTCCAGAATAAATCTGTACATGTTTAAACGGGTTTAAGTATTTAATAATAATACTTGAAATTTGTTCGTCGAAGTACAAGTTATAATAGTATTTATTTTAGGTGTAAAACAAATAATAAGGTTTAATTTATTAATTCGCTTAATTAATATTTTGTACTTACGTTATTATAAAACACTTTAAATATTCATATAGGATGGCTTTATATATATTTAAAGAGATAGGAAAATAAATATAATTAACATATTTATTTTATAAGTTAACCATTTACAATTTATATTTAATATATAAATAAGGTTTATAATTGTATGACATTTATTTAAAATCCATATTTACGTAAGATTTACATTTATTAAATTATAGGTTTGAAAATAACAATTGTTACATTTATTCAAGTTTTACGTTTAAATAAATGACTTAAAATATATAAGGTTTTTAAGGTTCGTAATAATTGTATAAAAGTACGTTTTAGTCCTTTTAATAAACGGATACTCGCGATTAAATTACTTTTATACCCCTAGGGTTTCTAAATCTTTCAAGTATTTACAGTTTTGGTCCCTCCTAGTTACACGTGCAACTAGGGTTTCTTAAAGTTTCATAAAATGTCCATTTTGGTCCTTATAGTATACGGCATATTCTAGGGCTTATAAGAGTTTCACTTAATGGCAGTTTTAGTCCTTGAAGTTTCGGCTAGTATTAGGGTTTATTATAAGTTACAATTATGCCCCCTAGGGCTTGATTATGTTTCGGCTTTAGGCAAGATTAGTCCCTAGGGTTGCTTAGTGTTGTATTAAGTTTAGTAACTTGACACTATTAGTCCCTAATGTTTATTTTAGGTCACGGCTTGTGTCCAAAGTGGTCCTTAGACTTTCCAAAATTTACACAACTCACCCTAGTAATTTAGTAATCACTTTTTAGTCCTTTTTAACTTTACAAAGTTTCGGATATGTGCAAAACACACCCCTAGACTCTCGGCATGTTTTTAAAAGTGGTTTAATGTTTATGTTTTTGAAATATCAAGTTCTATACTTATTCATTTAGCTCCCTTATACTTTATAAATTTACAATTTAGTCCAAAAGTATCATATAAGCTATTTTTAATCCGAAAATTTATGTATATATTATTTTAGTTTCAAAACTTCTTAGATCTATTATTTAAATCCAAAATGATTATAGATCTATATTTCTTTTTAGTATGTAACTTTATAAAATCATAACTTTGACACTAAGAGTTTTATAAAACATTTATTTAATAAAGGTGATTATTTATCTAGGAAAAGTATTATAGTGCTTAAACTAATCCTATAAGGCCTAATAGTGATCTTAATATTTTAAGGCACCTAATAAAATGAAGCTAATATTTCTAGTTGTATCTAAATATTATAAGGTCACTAAAAATCATCATATGAGCTTTAAAGCTCACGTCCCATTTTATTTGCATGGTTAGGTTTTCATGATTTTACAAGTTAAACAAGATTATGTTAATGTGTTCTTCCAAGTTGACAAGTTTTTACATCAAGTCTTACTATATATAAAAATTAGCCGTGGGTTTTATCTTGGTTTTTAGGGTTTCCATGTTTGTTTAAATGTTAACTTTACCATAATAAACATGTACACATAAATATATATGAATGTAATGTATTGAAAAAGATAGGTTTTGACTTGGACTTACTTGTTTAGTTAGGTTTAGGAATGATATGAGAATAGGTAGAAACAAGTGACAAGCTTTCAACAATGGAGGTCTAGGAATACAAATGCATGCTGTGGGCTTCAAGTGAGGCGTCTAGGGCTTCTTTGTGGCTTCAAGGATTAAGGTTTCTTGTAGGTTGATCTTAGGATTAGCCTTTAGGTTGTAGAAGACATAGTATGGATGTAGTAGTAAACTTTGGAGGTTTAAAAATGGTGGTGAAGGTATAGTAACCGTGAGTTGAGAGAGAGATGGAGTGAGATTTAGGAAATGTTTTGTGTTGTGTGAAGTGTGTGTGTTTCGGCCTATAAACAAGAGAGAGAGAGATCAAATGTAATCTTAGTACCTAGTACTAAAGATATCAAAGGATTTTGGTTGGATTTGAAATATCTTCCAAGTATTTTGACACATGCCTAAACTAGAAAGTCCACTTTCTTCCCTTTTGGTGTTTTAGCCGTGTGTTTACAAGTCAAAGTGGGGGACAAAAACTTACAAGTATAGTAGGTTGCATGGTGGTTGAGTGTGTAAGTGCCTAAGAGTGCTTTGGTGTAAGTAAAGCATGGTTAGGTGTAAGTAAGACATGGTTTATGCATGTGTTAGTATAGGGTATTAGTGGAGTGCATGATTACATAGGTTACTTGTAGCTAGTTGAATCAAATGATGGCATTGTATGCATGCATGCACATACACGTCTAACATATGCTTGGGGAAGGGTTTTGGGTAAATTTTGCCAAGTGTTGTATGATAATAATAGCCTTTGTATATTATTATAGGTACTTGTGGTGTTGTAGGTATTTTTGTGGAAGCTCTTAGATAATTTAATTAAAGTGTATAAAATATATCCTTGTAAGTATTTACTTGAAGAAAATAAATAAATGACACTTGTTAAAATAATGTACATTATATTTAGAGTGTTAGGTGTTTATTCCTTTTAAGTATTATATGTAAATATATACATATAAAAAATAATTCAAGTACTTAATAAATAAATTAAGTAAGGTTACTTATCTTAAAATATTTACTGAGGTGATGAGTTCATTAATAAGTCAGGTGGCCAGTCAGTTGCCAGGGTAGTCAATACATGACTAAAGGTCCACATTAATATAAAATAAATGGGATAAATAATATGCCAAAAGGTATATGCTTAATAATAAAACATAGAAAGGTGAAATTATATAAATTTCATAAATAAGTAGTACAACAGTTGACAAAGTCAATAGGATAAAATCAGGGATTTTACAGCACAATCCCGTTATTTTAGCTTTGTCCTCAAAGCTTAAGATGAAGTCATTGGTCAGGTGAACAAGTGTGGGTACTTGGTTTTGAACGAGTCTTCTCGTTCCCAAGTGAACTCTGGGCCTCTCCTAGAGTTCCAACGTACCTTGACCAACGGGATACGACTACGTTTCAATTTCTTAACTGTTCTCTCCATGATTTCTACTGGTTCCTCTGTGAACTGGAGTTTGTCGTCAAACTGAACTCCTTCTAATGGCATAGCCAATGGTTCTTCAGCATAGCACTTCTTCAAGTTAGACACATGAAAGGTAGAGTGTACCCGACTCAATTGTTGGGGCAACTCTAAACGGTAAGCTACTTCCCCGATCCTGGCTATCACTTTGAAAGGGCCAACATAACGTGGATTCAGCTTTCCACGTTTGCCAAAACGTACCACACCCTTCCAAGGAGATACCTTGAGCATAACACGGTCACCTACTTCAAATTGCATAGGTTTTCGCTTCAGGTCCGCGTAGCTCTTTTGTCGATCGCGGGCAGCTTGAATTCTCTGTTTAATGAGGACAATCTTATCTGAAGTCTCTTGGATTAATTCTGGTCCGGTGAGTCGAAACTCTCCTACTTCTACCCAACACACAGGTGAACGGCATTTGCGACCGTACAGTGCCTCAAAAGGGGCAGCCTTGATACTGGCATGATAACTGTTGTTGTAGGAGAATTCCACTAAAGGGATGTGGTCAACCCACCCACTTCCAAAGTCAATTACACATGCTCGCAGCATGTCCTCTAGAGTCTGAATGGTTCGCTCACTTTGTCCATCAGTTTGTGGATGATAAGCTGTGCTCATATCCAATTTGGTACCTAAGGCTCGTTGAAAGGCTTTCCAGAAATTTGAAGTGAACCTACCATCTCTATCACAAATTATTGAGACTGGTATTCCATGCTTGGTCACGATCTCCTTCAGGTACGTTTTTGCCAGTTTGGCCAGGGAATCGTTCTCCCTAATCGGCAGAAAACGGGCGGACTTAGTGAGTCGGTCGACAATCACCCAGATAGTATCGTAACCGTGAGATGACCTTGGGAGTTTGGTGACAAAGTCCATAGTGATGTTGTCCCACTTCCATTCCGGTATCTTGGGTTGTACAAGCAAGCCCGATGGTCTCTGGTGTTCAGCTTTGACACGTGCACATGTCAAACATTTCTGAACGTAGGTGGCAATGTTGGCTTTCATATTCGGCCACCAATACAACTTCTTCATATCCTGATACATCTTCTCAGATCCGGGATGTATAGAATATTTAGACTTATGAGACTCGTGCATGATCACGTTCCTCAAGTCTCCATAACAAGGTAACCAACTTCGTCCGTGCAGGCATAGGGTTCCATCTGTCCTTGGTTCTAGCTTCTCCTTAGTAAGGTCGGTCCTGAGCATTCCTCCAACATCTTCTTTCACAAGGTTTTCAGGTAATTGGGCTTGAGTCTGAGCTTCCAAAATCTGTTTGGGTAAGTCCAAACTGATCGTCATAACTAATGCCCGAACTCTCATAGGAGGGTCCGTATCCTTACGACTTAGAGCATCTGCAACCACGTTTGCTTTACCGGGGTGGTATTTGATCTCGCAGTCGTAGTCACTCAACAACTCAATCCAACGACGTTGTCTCATGTTCAGCTCCTTCTGGTCCAATATGTGTTGCAAGCTTTTGTGGTCAGTATGCACTGTACATTTTGTTCCGTATAGGTAATGCCTCCAGATTTTGAGAGCAAAGACCACGGATCCGAGTTCCAGATCATGAGTGGTATAGTTCTTCTCGTGCTTCTTCAGTTGTCTTGAAGCATAGGCGATCACCTTCATTCTCTGCATCAATACTGCACCTAAGCCTTTGTGTGAGGCATCGCAGTACACAACGAAATCATCGTTGCCCTCGGGCAAGGCCAGAATAGGTGCACTACACAACTTCTGCTTAATCAGTTGAAATGCTGCTTCTTCTTTCTCTCCCCAATCAAACTTCAATCCCTTCTGTGTGAGCTTGGTCATTGGCTTGGCTATTTTGGAGAAACCTTCAATAAATCTACGATAGTACCCGGCAAGGCCTAGAAATTGGCGGATCTCCGTCGGTGATTTAGGAGATGCCCAATCTTTGACAGAATCGACCTTTGCTGGATCTACGTGTATGCCGTCACAATCAATGACATGACCAAGGAAGTGCACTTTGGGAATCCAAAATTCACATTTGGAGAATTTGGCATAGAGCTGTTCCTCCTTGAGTACCTTCAGTACTTGTGCAAGATGTTCCCCGTGTTCTTGTTCGTTCTTAGAATAAATGAGTATATCGTCAATGAAGACTATCACGAATTTATCCAAACAAGGTCTGCATACGCGGTTCATAAGGTCCATGAAAATAGCGGGTGCATTGGTCAGCCCGAAAGGCATAACCTGAAATTCATAATGACCGTAACGGGTTCTGAAAGCTGTCTTTGGAATGTCTTCCTCCCTGACTCTCAGCTGATGGTATCCAGATCTCAGATCGATCTTGGAATACACGCTTGACCCTTGCAGTTGGTCAAACAAGTCGTCAATGCGAGGTAGCGGATAACGATTTTTCACTGTTAACTTGTTAAGTTCTCTGTAGTCAATACACATACGGAAAGAACCATCCTTCTTTTTGACAAATAGGACAGGAGCTCCCCACGGAGAGGAACTGGGTCGGATGAATCCTTTGTCAGATAATTCTTGGAGTTGTTCAGCTAATTCCTTCATCTCTGATGGTGCCAACCGGTATGGAGCTTTAGCTACAGGTGCTGCTCCGGGAATCAAATCAATTTGAAATTCCACTTGTCGAGTCGGTGGTAAACCTGGCAACTCATCAGGAAAGACTTCTGGAAAATCTCGGACAATGGGTACGTCCTTGATTTGCTTCTTCTCGGGTTTTTCTTCTTCATCTGTTCGAGAAATATGGGCCAAGAAGATAGGACATCCTCTCAACAAATATTTCTGAGCTTTGGTACAAGAGACAACACTAAGTCTGGTGTCAGTGAGGTCAGTGTTACCGTCTCCTCTAATGATTAAGATCTCGTTTCCCCAAGGAATACGAACTAGTTTTTCATCACAAACAATGACTGCGTGGTATTTTGCTAACCAGTCCATGCCGATAATTACATCAAAACTACCAAGGTGTACTGGGATAAGGTCAATATTGAACGGATGTTTCGAAAGGTTTAAGGTACAACCTCTAACGATGGTGTTAGTGACTACAGTTTTACCGTCAGCTAGTTCTACCGAATAATGGTGATCTAAAATCGATGGGACGACTTCTAACACATTGCTAAATTCAGTGGATATAAAGCTTCGGTCTGCTCCAGTATCAAACAAATCAGATGCATAACGATTGTTTAGTAGGAACGTACCAGTAACGACATTTGCATCGGGGTTGGCTTTTGCATTGCCGACCACGTACACTCTGGATGAAGCTCCTCCACTGTTCTTGTTCTGGTTGGCCCGCTTAGGGCAACTTGGTCTTACGTGTCCCGGTGCTCCACACTCATAGCACACCACTCCTTTCTTGGGTCCGTTTCCATTTCCTCCGATAACATTACGGTTTCCTTGCTGTCCATTCCCGTTCCCACGAGCATTATACCCGCTCCTGTTGTTGTAGTTCCCAGTGTTCTGATTGGGTCGGGCCTGAGTGACAGCATTAACTCGACAGGTCTTAGCAAAATGACCTACTTGTCCACATTTGTAGCAGGTCTGGCATGGGCTATCAGTAGTGTGATGATATTTGCACTTTGAGCATAAAGGTTTGGCGCCCACGTACGAGTTAGCTCCTGCAGAAGTAGCACTGTAAACCTGTCCAGCATGTTGTTTCTTAGGCTGCTGCTGGTGCTGACTGCGGAAATACTCGTCTGCCTTTCGTTTGTTGTCAGTGTGCCTCTCAGATATGGTACGGACTCTTTTGTTTATCAACTCAGTAGCAAACTCAATAGCATTCTCGACGGTAGTAGGTCGAGATGCGAGTACACTGTCGTGAATGGTGTCTGGGAGTCCTCCCACATACTTCTCAATCCTATCATCCTCTTCCACAAACATCCTGGTGCACATTAGGGTCAACTCTTGGAACCTCTGGTTGTACGCAGTGATGTCATTGTTTCTGCATCTGAGATCCCACAATTCGATCTCCAGTTTCTTCATTTCTCCCCTTGGACAATATTTCTCCGTCATCCTTTCCTTCAGCTCGGTCCAGCTGAGAGTATAGGCAGCATCGTGTCCAAGGGTAGCAACTACAGAGTTCCACCAAGTCAGAGCACTCTCAAGTAAGGTGCAGGTGGAAAACTTCACTTTGTTCTCTTCTGTACAGTCGCTGATGCGGAACACAGTCTCCAATCTCTCAAACCACTGCATTAGTTCCACTACTCCTTCTTTTCCTTTGTAGTAGGAAGGCTTGCATTTCAGAAAGTCGGGGTAAGAGCAACCTCTGGTGGCTTGGTTGTTCCTGCGAGCGTTGGAGTTTTGACTGTCATCTACGTTCCTGCTGGCAGCCATCGCAGATGCGATGCCTTGGTCAATCAATTCCCTTAATTGGGCAGCAGTGACATTTTGGGCAGTCTCGGCATTGACGGGGTTCGTTCTAGTGTTTACCATTTTTCTATAATTTATAAAAAAAATGAAATCATTAGTTCAAGGTGTTAGCACAGTTTTATATAATTACACGAAAAGGAATTTCATGCATACACTTTGCAACAAATTGGATAACCTGTTTAAAGTTCACAATATAATACAGTACAGATTTAACAAAAGTTAAGGAGTACATGCCATAAGTCTAGAATAAGAATATAGTACAAAATGCACAACCTGATCCAAGACAGAGCACAGCCCGCCTGTCTGGGATGGTGGTACATATAATCTAAGGTACATCATCTACAATCTAAAAGTACAGTACAAGGATACAACTGATGAAAGGAAAGTACAAATACAAAAGATCCTAAATCATGCGAGCCGGGATGCAACCCTAATAGCTTGTCATGATATACAGAAATCTAGTATAACTACTCTAACCACGTCTAACAGACTCCTCGGAAACTGCGGGTGCCGCTGGTGGTGGTGAGGCAACTGGTGCCCTCCTAGCATCCTGCATCTCTGTCAGCGCAGTCCTGGTCTCCTTGAGCAGTCGGATTGCCTCAAGAAACTGGTCTCTGAAAGTCTGCTGAGCTCCTCTGAGATGAGCGGTCTCTGACGTCAATCCCTGATGTCGGACATCCTGGAGGTCAAAGAAGATAGCAAGAGTCTGCTCCATGGACGATAGAGAGATCTGGGTCTCTGTCTGCAGGCTCTGGAGCGAGTAGATCTGCTCACGTAGGAACTCATTCTCATCCAGCAGCCACTGGATGGAATGATAAGTAGTAGACCACGCTCCTCGGGCGGCGTGCGCCTCCGAACTCATAGTCCAAGATAGAAGGTCCTGACGCTGCTGTAGAACAGCGCGTCCCGCCTGTCCAGCCGATAGCAGAGCATGAATGTCTGCTACATCCTGTGCCTGGCGTGCGGCCAGTGCAGCAATCTGGGCCTGGACGGGGTCTGCCTGTCTAGCCCGGGAACCCTCTCCGATCTCATAGGTGGAGTCGAGAGGTGCCTCGTATCTCCTCTTACGAGGGGGTAGAGACTCCGGAGCATAGCCCTGAAGGGTAGAGGCTGGTGGTAAGGGTAGCAAGGCAAAAGTAGGTGAGACCTCTTCCCCAGCGGGGGAAACAGGTGAGATAGGCGGAGTGGAGATAAGCGCCTCCAATGATGCAGCATCGACTGAAGTGTGGCTGTCGTCTGCGTCACTAGCAGATAGCCATCCGCATAAGACGGTAGTCGGCGATACGGCAGCAGGAGTGTCGGTAGGTGATGTCATGATAATCTGAAAGTAATATAGTTTTAATTGACATAAGTATAAACTTACTCAAATTAAAAGTTTTGGGAAATAATAATTTAATTTATATGATAGTGCTGTCAGTATGGCGATATAGAAGGTTACGTTAATACTTAATAGATTAATCAACCGGGTGTTAATAATCAATGCACAGTCAATCACACAATCGATGTATGCTCTAAAATCTATATGCTTAACTATTCTAGTCCCGAAAATCCCAAAAGATTTTTAAAAGCAGTTATAGTCCAGATTATATAAAAATTTTATTTTTATATTTATTTTAATTTGGCTCTGATTCTCTATAACTATCGCTCTGATACCATTTCTGTGACGCCCCCAAATTGAGTCAAATGCAGCGGAAATAATATTTGGGTGTCACGTAGGTGGATCAACAGCAGACAGATTATAGAGCGACAGATAAAAGATTATCCTTACATTTATTACATGATTAAAAGTGCAAATGTTCTTAAAACAAGTCTTAAACAATATTCAGTAGTTTGAATTATTCCCCGGTTTATAAAACCCCAGATGAGCTCGATAAATGCAGCCTATCATGATGCTTGACTCCATGCACACCAATACCTGCTTTAGTTTCCTGAGAAAACATGCTTAGAATGTCAACATAAAGTTGGTGAATTCACAGGTGTAATTAAAATAAGTTTGGACATATAAACATTCACTGAAGTAGTAATGCACAAAGCATTAATACTTAAAAGTAATTACATTTCCATATTGCCCGAAACTGAAGCTTGACAGTTAAGCCCTTAACAAATAAGGGCCCTTCGCCTTATCATTATCAAAGCACCCATAAATAATAATGTACTGACATGTGAAACATCTGTTGTCCTGGCCTAGGCACAGTGAGCATGACTCACCCAGATGGGGACGGTCAATCCCAAATAGATCTATTTATAACATTCAGGCAATTCAAAAATTCTAACAGTTTCGGATGCACGGGTCATGCGGGTTCATCTACAATAGGCATTGTAATCAAAGGTTTTGCAGTTCAGTTTACGTCCATAAAATAAAATATGTTGCATGTTTTCTTCCCCATAAAAGAGTTTAAAAGTTTGTCAATATATAAAAGTGGGGCCATGAACTCACCTCAATCGTACGGCAATAAGTCAATAGATAAGTCTGATAGGGATGCTCACGATACAGTCAATGACCTAAATAATTATAAGGTCTCAGTAAATGCATAATATAAATGCATAAAAGTTCCAGAATAAATCTGTACATGTTTAAACGGGTTTAAGTATTTAATAATAATACTTGAAATTTGTTCGTCGAAGTACAAGTTATAATAGTATTTATTTTAGGTGTAAAACAAATAATAAGGTTTAATTTATTAATTCGCTTAATTAATATTTTGTACTTACGTTATTATAAAACACTTTAAATATTCATATAGGATGGCTTTATATATATTTAAAGCGATAGGAAAATAAATATAATTAACATATTTATTTTATAAGTTAACCATTTACAATTTATATTTAATATATAAATAAGGTTTATAATTGTATGACATTTATTTAAAATCCATATTTACGTAAGATTTACATTTATTAAATTATAGGTTTGAAAATAACAATTGTTACATTTATTCAAGTTTTACGTCTAAATAAATGACTTAAAATATATAAGGTTTTTAAGGTTCGTAATAATTGTATAAAAGTACGTTTTAGTCCTTTTAATAAACGGATACTCGCGATTAAATTACTTTTATACCCCTAGGGTTTCTAAATCTTTCAAGTATTTACAGTTTTGGTCCCTCCTAGTTACACGTGCAACTAGGGTTTCTTAAAGTTTCATAAAATGTCCATTTTGGTCCTTATAGTATACGGCATATTCTAGGGCTTATAAGAGTTTCACTTAATGGCAGTTTTAGTCCTTGAAGTTTCGGCTAGTATTAGGGTTTATTATAAGTTACAATTATGCCCCCTAGGGCTTGATTATGTTTCGGCTTTAGGCAAGATTAGTCCCTAGGGTTGCTTAGTGTTGTATTAAGTTTAGTAACTTGACACTATTAGTCCCTAATGTTTATTTTAGGTCACGGCTTGTGTCCAAAGTGGTCCTTAGACTTTCCAAAATTTACACAACTCACCCTAGTAATTTAGTAATCACTTTTTAGTCCTTTTTAACTTTACAAAGTTTCGGATATGTGCAAAACACACCCCTAGACTCTCGGCATGTTTTTAAAAGTGGTTTAATGTTTATGTTTTTGAAATATCAAGTTCTATACTTATTCATTTAGCTCCCTTATACTTTATAAATTTACAATTTAGTCCAAAAGTATCATATAAGCTATTTTTAATCCGAAAATTTATGTATATATTATTTTAGTTTCAAAACTTCTTAGATCTATTATTTAAATCCAAAATGATTATAGATCTATATTTCTTTTTAGTATGTAACTTTATAAAATCATAACTTTGACACTAAGAGTTTTATAAAACATTTATTTAATAAAGGTGATTATTTATCTAGGAAAAGTATTATAGTGCTTAAACTAATCCTATAAGGCCTAATAGTGATCTTAATATTTTAAGGCACCTAATAAAATGAAGCTAATATTTCTAGTTGTATCTAAATATTATAAGGTCACTAAAAATCATCATATGAGCTTTAAAGCTCACGTCCCATTTTATTTGCATGGTTAGGTTTTCATGATTTTACAAGTTAAACAAGATTATGTTAATGTGTTCTTCCAAGTTGACAAGTTTTTACATCAAGTCTTACTATATATAAAAATTAGCCGTGGGTTTTATCTTGGTTTTTAGGGTTTCCATGTTTGTTTAAATGTTAACTTTACCATAATAAACATGTACACATAAATATATATGAATGTAATGTATTGAAAAAGATAGGTTTTGACTTGGACTTACTTGTTTAGTTAGGTTTAGGAATGATATGAGAATAGGTAGAAACAAGTGACAAGCTTTCAACAATGGAGGTCTAGGAATACAAATGCATGCCGTGGGCTTCAAGTGAGGCGTCTAGGGCTTCTTTGTGGCTTCAAGGATTAAGGTTTCTTGTAGGTTGATCTTAGGATTAGCCTTTAGGTTGTAGAAGACATAGTATGGATGTAGTAGTAAACTTTGGAGGTTTAAAAATGGTGGTGAAGGTATAGTAACCGTGAGTTGAGAGAGAGATGGAGTGAGATTTAGGAAATGTTTTGTGTTGTGTGAAGTGTGTGTGTTTCGGCCTATAAACAAGAGAGAGAGAGATCAAATGTAATCTTAGTACCTAGTACTAAAGATATCAAAGGATTTTGGTTGGATTTGAAATATCTTCCAAGTATTTTGACACATGCCTAAACTAGAAAGTCCACTTTCTTCCCTTTTGGTGTTTTAGCCGTGTGTTTACAAGTCAAAGTGGGGGACAAAAACTTACAAGTATAGTAGGTTGCATGGTGGTTGAGTGTGTAAGTGCCTAAGAGTGCTTTGGTGTAAGTAAAGCATGGTTAGGTGTAAGTAAGACATGGTTTATGCATGTGTTAGTATAGGGTATTAGTGGAGTGCATGATTACATAGGTTACTTGTAGCTAGTTGAATCAAATGATGGCATTGTATGCATGCATGCACATACACGTCTAACATATGCTTGGGGAAGGGTTTTGGGTAAATTTTGCCAAGTGTTGTATGATAATAATAGCCTTTGTATATTATTATAGGTACTTGTGGTGTTGTAGGTATTTTTGTGGAAGCTCTTAGATAATTTAATGAAAGTGTATAAAATATATCCTTGTAAGTATTTACTTGAAGAAAATAAATAAATGACACTTGTTAAAATAGTGTACATTATATTTAGAGTGTTAGGTGTTTATTCCTTTTAAGTATTATATGTAAATATATACATATAAAAAATAATTCAAGTACTTAATAAATAAATTAAGTAAGGTTACTTATCTTAAAATATGTACTGAGGTGATGAGTTCATTAATAAGTCAGGTGGCCAGTCAGTTGCCAGGGTAGTCAATACATGACTAAAGGTCCACATTAATATAAAATAAATGGGATAAATAATATGACAAAAGGTATATGCTTAATAATAAAACATAGAAAGGTGAAATTATATAAATTTCATAAATAAGTAGTACAACAGTTGACAAAGTCAATAGGATAAAATCAGGGATTTTACACACCACTATTCACAACTACACAACTCTTCACAACTACACACCTACACAACTCTTCACCCTAGTTATGTTTTATGGCCCAACATAACAAACCTTGTGTTTTATGGCATAAACACATAAACCATATAGATCTAAGTACTCACCACTTAGATCTATGACACTAACACTATATCCAAGTATTAACAAACTTGGATCTACACAACTAACACCTAATCCAAGGATACCCATCACTTGGATATTCTACCCTTACAAACACATCCAAGTGAACCCAACACTTGGATCTTCTAAATATACATAGTAGGAAAACAATGACTTGATCTAGAAGGAGAGATCTTCATCATGTTGTGAACCCAACACTTCATGGTAATGAAAGTGTTCTTCTCTTTGCACTTGAGAGGATGAGAGGATTGAAGGAAAGAATCACATCTTAAACAAGATTAATCTAAACTAACTAATCAAGAAGTTCAAAGATTTTTTTGAAGAAACTATGCAAAAAGGGTTGAAAGAAAACCTGGAAATGATCCACTATTTATAGGACAACAATGCAACGGCTATAAAGACCCGCGGTTCCTTAAATGCCCCCGCGGTTCCTTATCAATACGGAACCGCGGGTTCCTTTAAGGAACCTCCGGATTGGAGACCGTGTATTTTTGTCCTTTAGTGGGGATATGCCATCTAGGGTAGTTTATACCTTCAAAGGATATTCCTTTGGCATATGGAATATGCCAAATTCAAATTAAAGAATATTCTTTGGAATATGCCTTAGGGAATCTTCTTTGGAATATTCCAAATTCAAATTTCCATTTTCTTTTTAATAAAACATTTTCTTACAAATAAAATTTATTAAAATCTTTTGTCACATTTGATTAAATGTGAGTTTTAAGAAAATATTAATCCTTAATCACTTAGTTAGGTTAATGACATGTTTATTCATACCTTGAGTAATTCATGCCGAATGCGATCTTGGTGATGTCGAGAGAAGTATACAAATGTATTCTTGAGTGATTACGAGCACCTTAACATTTTATATAATGTATTGTGAATTATACGTTTGTCATCAACAAAACACAAAGAGATTATATCGTCAAAACATCGTAATGTTTGCACTAACAGCGTTTATAACAAGTTACTCCTCATTGAATCGCAAAGTAATTTTTCTAGCATGAACGTCGATAATCGATCTCGAGGTGTCTAAAAATAGACTGCCCAAAATTAGAGGAACTTGAGGATCCATGGGAATATCTACTACGATAAAATCGACAGGGAAGTATAATTTCTCAACCTTAAAAAAACGTCTTCGGCCACTCTACATGCGAGAATCGTAGAATGATCGGTCATTTCGATGGACATTTTTGAAGGAGTATGATCCAGAAGTGATAACGGATTCTACATGGAAAAAGGCATTAAATTAATGCTTGCGCCAAGATCGGCCAAGGCGAGGCATCCTTCCATATTTTGAATATTGTACGGAATAAGGAATTTGCCATGATCACCAACTTTTTCCAGTATTCTGTTAAGATAAACCGAAGAACAATTAGATAGCTTTGGAAGCTTTTCCTTATCGTTCATCATACTTTTAAAAGTGGAGGAAAAACGAGGCATGTATAACAACGCATACGCTATACTTAAATTAAAGTGAACTTGTTGAAACATTTTAATAAAAAGCTCAATTTGTTGATTGTTACGCTCATGCAATTTCTCCTTGTTACGTCTCGATGGGTATGGTAAGGGTGGTGTGGGTTGGGGTGTAGGCAACGGCCTTGAAATCTCGGGTTCCAAAATTGGTATAGGCTCGACCGTAGGTGTTGATTGAGCGGTACTTCATGGGCTTGAGATATGCTCCTTTTTTACCACCACCTCGGGTTCTTTCTCGATTTCCTTCTCCGTAGAAGTACTTGGACGAGAAATGGGCTCTTTGAAAGCTTTACCACTACGTGTAGTAATAACCTTCATTTCTCCTCTTGGGTTTGCAATGGTATCACTAGGAAGACCACCCGAGGAAGAGGGTTTACACATTATGGCTTCGATCATACTCGCCATTCTATCTTCAAATTTAAATTGCCTTTTATCCGCCTTAAGTAACTCTTGCTTAATTTCATGTTGGCCTTGTTCCATCTTTTGTTGATTTTGTTGAAGCCTTTGAACATTTCCTTCCATTTTATTAGCGTGAGTCTTAAGTTCATTTGCAAGTTCGTTTTTAAACTCGTTTTTCAAATCGGATCTTAGGCTAATCATTTCCCTTTGCATGTTATCAAACTTAGCCTCGTTTGCCTTTTCATAATCTAAAAATTCATTTGGAAGATTTTTAGTGTGAGCATTTTGAAAACCTTGATTCGTATATTGAAAATCACGATTTTGACTTTGATATTACACTTGCCCATTATTCCCACTATTGTTTTTGTTGTGATTACCCTTGTTGTAGTTACGTGAATTCCCTTGATAACCATTTCCTTGATTATTATTTTGATATTTGTTAGAATTTTGTTTTTGGGGAGCTTGATTTGGGCGGGCCTTGGCCATTTTGGTTATAAGTTTTAGTTGCTACATAAGCACTCGAAGTGTTAGCACCGACGGTATTGCACTCGGAAAAATCATGAGCTCCACC
Organism: Glebionis coronaria; assembly: GCA_025667525.1. Classification (NCBI taxonomy): domain Eukaryota; kingdom Viridiplantae; phylum Streptophyta; class Magnoliopsida; order Asterales; family Asteraceae; genus Glebionis; species Glebionis coronaria. The sequence goes on along the minus strand of CM046882.1, from coordinate 269,820,475 downwards.
ACAAGATATACAACTTTTCTCAACCGCTTTAACCGATGCGGAACTCAAAGCATCTTGTGCTTTTCAATGAGTCATAAGCGATAAAAATCTATCGAAAAACCGATTCTACTCATTTGCTTCATCTTGTAAGACATTCATGTTACGAGACGATGACGACGAACCCATAGTGGCAACACTCGGTCTGTTACGAGGGTTATAAACCTTATACCTATCTCGATGATCGTTAAAGCTTCATTTTTCGTTTTGCACAAAAAATTACCACCCGTGACGGCATTCAAATAATCACGTTCATGATCGTTAATCCCATTATAAAACGTATCAATTTGATGCAATTCGGAAAAATCATGGTGTGGACATTCATTTAACATCTCCTTAAATGGTTCTAATGCCATAGAAAAACTTTCATTAGATCTTTGCGTAAACCTTGAAATCTCGTTCTTTAAATGCGTAGTCTTAGATGGCGGAAAAAATTGATTCACGAATTTAGACACGAGGTCTCCCCACGTCAATATGGAATTTGGTGGTTCTTTCTCGAGCCAAATTTTGGCGGGCCCATCTAAAGAGTACGTAAAAAGCATCATCTTAATGGCGTTGTGCGGAACATCCTTAAACTTGCTAGTCGCGTTGAGACGATTAAAATTCCGAATATGATATTGAGGGTTGTCTTTTTCATGTCTGCGGAACTTGTTAGCTTGTAGCATCGACATTAAACCCGTCTTTATCTCAAAATTCTCCGCAAGGATAGTGGGGATCACAATCGCTTCTCCAAAATCCTCGGTGGGTGCTTGAAGCAACTCCATCATAGTACGATTAGCCATGGTGACAATTGGTTCTAAAACAGGTTCAAGAATTTGAGTTTCTTCTTCAATTGGAAGATCTTGGTTTCCTTCCTTTTGACGGCGTTTACGAGCACGTTTCGCTTGCGAGCGAGTTAGCATAAACGTAATGTAGAATGTGGAGGTGAGCAAAGAATATTCTTTTGGGTGTTTTTAAGTTTTTCAATTTTATTTTATTTTTGTGTTTTTTATTGTTTTTGCTAGTTTTTGTTTTTTGATTTTCTTATGTGTTCCGTAGTCGATAATCTATAAAATCTCTCCTTGAATTAAACCTTATGATTAGAGAAGCCTCAAGGAATAGAAAACGATCCCGTGAAGTGAAAGCTTTCGATGACTTTGAAACGTTGGTGGAACACCAAAACATTTAGGAGGCTTCAGTAATTCAAAACCAAGCAAATATATATGATACATAGATAATACTTTGGTTTACAAACCCTTAATTAGCATTCACTTTCTAAGTACGCACAAGCAAGCGGAGGAAACAAGGCGGCGCGAAGCACTTAAGATCCTTTCTCTTTTAGGTCGTGAAATACAACAGCCTTATACCCATCTTATAGTTTGCACTTATTAAGATTAATCTTCTTAAAAGTATTTATCTATTTTGCCTTTTTCTTTTTTTGAATTCGATACACTCACTAATGACTGGAACGCCTGCTAATGAGGTGTGATTTCTCCCGTATTTGGAGATACTTTGAATTTATTGAGATACTTAATACAATATAGTAATAATATTTACAAAAAGAAAACGAACAATCGATAATACGTATGATTAGAGTGCTAACCACACAAATACTAATTATGGCTAATATTAAAAACAAAATTTTACAAATTTAAACACAACACGCCTCACCGGAAGCGGCGCCAAAATGATTTTGGTAAACTTATGTGGAAACCTTGGTTTCCTTGATCTTTTAGCTACTAGGAATGACCATTGTTCATATGATTAGATAATCATAGCGAAATAGAACAATAATCATTAAACAAGGTGTTTGGGCACAATAACACACGAATTAATCAAAGGGTTGCTAATTATATTAATAACCAACAACCACTAGACATGTATACATTAATCCCACGTCTAGTGCAACGCACGCTTTAGGTTTACATTATGAATGAAAGTTATGAAAAACCTAAGAACCCTTGGTTCCTTTTATAGTGTAAGGATTAGGGTTTTATAAGAGATAAGTATGAATGACATGTATATCTTCTATTTAGATAACTATATACTAAATATATCAATCTTAATATATTCAATATATCCTCTAAATAGAAGATTCTATCAGCCCCGTAGACGTCCATCAGCGCTTGACATTCTGTCAGCGTCTAAATTACATGTGTTAGCGTCTAGCTTTCACATCTCAGTGTTAGATAACAAACGTCTTGATATTTCTTCATTTTGAGTTTCTGCCACATCAAATTTTTGACCCACCAATCTTCCCCTAGTTGATGTCGGCAAAACTCTTTGTGAATCTCTTGTAAGTGCTACATCATCTTCAAATTACTTCCCCTCAAGTGTAGCGTGTATGTCTTCCCCTTTTTGTCACATCAATAGGGAAGGAAAAAAAGTATGCAATCGAAGATTCTCCAAATGTAGGCTCTGTGTAATGATCTTGAAGAAAAATAACTATAATATTCTTGATGTAGAAGTAGAGTAACCCAAACCTATGTTCCATATCTTGTACTATCCACGTGATAAAGAACTTATACTCATGGCACAAAGTATAAGTAGACCTCGATCCCATTGTCAAAATCCTCATCCTTTGTGAGACACTGAGCACGATAATGTAACTCCTTCAAGTGATAGCAATCCTATTTTGCTAGATATGACAAGTCTTCGTCACCATTCATGTAAGCACGAACAAGTTACCTTAAAAGTCAGTGACAGGGAGTTCACGACTTTAAGATATGATAGAACACAAACTCGCGAAAATCTTGTTCGAACATCTAACTTACCATAAGAATTATTCCCCTTAAGCCAACTCCTCTTCATTACGAATCTAAATGAAACAATATCTTCATCATATGTAAAAGGCTTATAACGGATAAATGTTTCACAAGGCTACCCCGATTACATAATCAAACCAACCATCAATCAAATTCTTCATTAATTGTTGCTAACTTATATAAAATCATTGATCCCTATAAAAATATCCGAGCCATAAATATAAAATTGATATTCTGTATAAAAACGGAGATCCCATGTACCTTCGTGTGTAAATGCCTCTTTTTGTGTGCCAAAATCTAACCAATTTCCAAACAACAACATTTCCTTTGTCGTCCAATAACCTTCTTTATCGAAGATATCATCACTGTGTGTTGTCCAATATCCGACAACACTTGTCAGCGTTTGAAAATTAATATCTCGGACGACACATGATATTTCTGTCAGCGCCTACATACTACTATGTCAGCGCCAATTTATACGTGTCAGCGCCTGGCCATCAGCGTCTCATCCATGCCTTGTCAGCGTCAATGACATCCACTGACACCAAAATCTATCAGCGTCTACATAACACATGTCAGCGGCTAATCGATCTAGGGTTTTACAAACCCTAAATCATGATTTTATGTGAAAACCATAAACTGTAGTAAACTTCGACATCGAATATCTTCTTCATGAAAGCTCAGATCGGAGATCCCTTGTGTCAAATCCTAGACACAAGTGCCAAGAACCTACATCGCCAATTTCACGATGATCCAACGGTTAACGAAGGAGAAATCGCGTTTTTACTATTACTGTTCACAGAAAACAGCATATGACCACTGCTGACTTTGACGCTTAATAACTTTTTTTTGGGGATGGATCTCGACCATCCCTCCGGTGAATATCTAGGTATATGTGTGTAGAACACACAAAAAAAATTTCGTAGCGATCCAACGGTTCAATATAAACTTATGGCCTTCTGAATACTGTTGCGCACACAAAATCACACAGAAAAACCCTAGACGTATTTTTCTTTTCTTCTCAAAACACGAACACCTTGTTCGTCCTAGCATCATGAGCCACGAGGCTCTGATACCAGTTGTGGAAACCTTAGTTTCCTTGATCTTTTAGCTACTAGGAATGACCATTGTTCATATGATTAGATAATCAAAGCGAAATAGAACAATAATCATTAAACAAGGTGTTTGGGCACAATAACACATGAATTAATCAAAGGGTTGCTAATTATATTAATAATCAAGAACCACTAGACGTGTATACATAAATCCCACGTCTAGTGCAACATACGCTTTAGGTTTACATTGTAAATGAAAGTTATGAAAAACCTAATAACCCTTGGTTCCTTTTATAGTGTAAGGATTAGGGTTTTACAAGAGATAAGTATGAATAACATGTATATCTTCTATTTAGATAACTATATACAAAATATATCAATCTTAATATATTCAATATATCCTCTAAATAGAAGATTCTATCAGCCCCGTAGACGTCCATCAGCGCTTGACATTCTGTCAGCGTCTAAATTACATGTGTCAACGTCTAGCTTTCACAAGTCAGTGTTGGATAACAAAATTCTTGACATTTCTTCATTTTAAGTTTCTGCCACATCAACCTTTTGACCCAACAACTTACACCTTTTTGGAAAAAGGCGTAAGCGGTATGTATTAAGTGAATTGATTAAGGAAAACCAATCACTAATGACCCAAAATATAAAATTTTGTTTCCCAAGGAGGACTATTGTGTGTGTTAAAACTTGTATGTTTTAAATTAATATTGATTATGAAGAAAAGGGAAGAAAATGAAACGAGGGATATGATCAAATTAAACTACGACGTAAAAACGTAAAACCGTAAAAAGAGGCAAAATGAAACTTACTCTAACAATTCCCAAAAAATTACTAAAAATCCCTAAAAATACAACTAAGGTTTACAAATAATCGAAGCTTCTTGAAACTTTTTAAATTAATTAATAATATAATATTTAGATGCTAATTAAAGCCCTAAAAAACAAATAAATTAACAAAAAGTCTAAACAAAAATTTTTCAACTTGTAAACCTCAAAAATATTTTACTAAAGCTACAAAGTATTTTTCCAAATTTTTAAACCTATTAAAACTAACTAAAAAGAATTTTAAACAAAAAATTGCAAACCAAATTATTTTAACCTGAATAAAACATAAATGAACTTAAAATTACCAAAATAACCCTATTGGGCCCCAAATTGGCTAAAAAAAAACATTCCAAAAGTAATGGGCTTTTTGACCCAAAAACCAAAAAGTCAACCAAATAAGCTAGAAAATCACAGTCTGACTCAAAATTCAATTTTAAGCACAAAAGTTTAAAAGACCCAAAATCTGAAAGTGAGCTTATCACATCTTAAATGTCAATAAGCTTATCTTGTTAGGCCATTGAGCCCATTAAGCAATACGCTGATGCCATAAGCTCTGTTTAAAGACACAACCTTCTTATAGGTATTTAAGCTTATCTTCAAAAAGAAATTCTAAAAAATACCAAGGAATAAGCTCAAAACTTGAAAAGAACTTTTTTACTAAAAGACAAAATAGTCGACTTAGAGTTTTAGGGGGTTTCAGAAGCTGGTTCTTTTTGAAAAAGCTCACAAATAGCTTAGCTAAGAATAATCAACAATGAAATTCCAAAAAAAGCCAAGTGGAATAAGTTGTATGAACCAATAAGCACTTATGAAAAATACCAAAAGCTAATTTTCTAGTGAAAAGCTTAAATGAAGAGCTACAAAGCTCCAGATCTACTAATAAGCTATAATAATGGAAGAAAAGTACAAAAAGAAAGTTGTTGCAAGTCCCAATAAGCTGGAAATAAGCAATAAGTACTTGATGACTGATCAGTGGGAAAACTGGATGACAGCAGTGGGAAAAACCCTTGCCACTGCTTGTTACGGTGACTGAAAAGAGCTTATATCTTGCTCAAAACATAATGATATTCCAAACCAAAAGCACTCCCACAACCCGTGAGATGTGGGGAACAAGTTTAAACACTAAAAACACCAGGTTGTTAAGGTAGATTAACACAAAATGAATTAGGCATTGTAATAAGGGCATAAGGCCACAAGGCCTTTTGATCCCAAATTTCCCAAACATCCTTTCAAACCACTTTCAAATGACCTTTGTATTTTTGCACCAAACCAATGAATTTTATGCTTCTAATACCTTTCCTAGATACTATATGAAAGATTCAAACCAAAAACTAAACACCACAAACACAAGATCACAAAATCACATAGCAACTTGCATATGACATATTTTTTACCAAAGAGTAAAAAGAGAAAGGGAAGAAGGGGTGAACCTCTCTCCCTTTGCTTCCTAGGGAGAGTCAGCAATGCTCCTTGGACCTTGTTCAACAACTAGAACAAGACCATGGTTCTTGAACCAAGGGTGAACACAAGGGCTCTTGTTGATGGTTCAATAGCTGAACCAAGAGCCTTGTATCTTCAACACAAAGCAACAAACAATCCAACCAAAGGTTAAAAATCCTTATCAACCTTGTTGTGAACAAGCTTGTAAGAGCTTATATCTTTTGTTATGGGGTTAGTACATGTAAAATCGCAAAACAGTAAGCCTTTTAAAAACTTTTTCAAAACATCAAAACTCAACCAAATCAAAACGTATTGCAACCAAACTTTGAAAATAAGTAAACAAGATGATGGAACACAAGATTCAACTTCTATTATACCAACTTCAATTAAATAAAAAGGAATTATTATTGCCAATGCAAAATACCAAAAATTTATTTCACTTGAAAGGAATTATAAAGTACAAAGCAAAAAATTGGAACAAAGGCCTCACCACAGGTTAGGGTCCTTTTATAATACTAATGAGAAGAAACTAGAAGCTAAAAACTAGAAACCCTAGCTCTAAATTCCCAGAAATGACCTTGATGTCTTCTAGATGCTTTTGGTGTATTTGAGCTGTCCAAATGTGATCTAAACCCTTTATCTTGAACGTAGGGAGCAAGTAGTTGCTTTGGGACGTGGATTTGTCCATGTAGGATTACTTGGGGGCTATGCCGTGTTTTTATTGGTGGAAAGGAAGATGGGATGTGGTCCATGGTGATGGGGTTAACATTTTGTGTCTGTGGAATGAAGCGTGGGAGTGTCAATTACACGTGGGAAGTCTTAATTGGAATTTACCCTTTGGTGAGTGAAAGTAGTTTCTGGGTGGGGAATGTGGGTAAATAGTTGAGTTTGATCCGAAATTAGGGGAAGGGAGCTGTTTGGCGCTTGTTTCTTTGTTTGAATATTTGAAGTATGAAAAAACACCGCCTAGACATTGGCATAATGTGTTTTATATGTTTTCCAGCCATTAAACTTGATTCCTTTTGTTATTAAACTTTCGCTTTTCACACTTTTGCCACAAATATTTTTCCAAAGTATTTTCAAGGGTATATTTTGCAATTTATTGATTCTTGAAGGGATAAACTTGGTATCTCTTCATTGAAGGTCCTTTCTTGTATGATTGACATTAAGGAGGACTAAAAGTGACAAGTCTATATATTTGAGGGACTAAAGTTGCCAATTCTTCAAACTTCAAGGTCCTTTTTGTAATTTTGACAATCTTTTGGGACCAAACTTGTAATTATGAGTTTCACAAGGGTATAAAGTGTCATTTCTTCAAAGTTGAAGGACCTTTCTTGTACATCTTCAAATCTTCAAGGACTTTTCTTTGGAAATTCATAACTTGGGCCCGGTTAATTGTGCGGCTTTGTTTCTCGTGTTCTTTTTTGCTTGTTTCTTATGATCTTTTGTCTTTTTCACGATATCCGTACCTAAAACACACAAACAAGAAACACAAGTATATTTCACTGTATTTTACGACATTATTTTGCAGCTAAAGCAAAAAAAAGAACGATGAGACCATGCATATTTGCAGTCTCATCACCCACCTAAAAATATCAATAGACAAATACGATGTATCAGAATCTAGTTATTCCTTTTCGTTAGCAGGTACATATATAATTACCTTAGATTTGCTACCATAAGCTTTCCTAGATATCCAAATTTTCTTCCTAGTTTTTTTGCTTAAAGGTAAATTTTATTATGCACAAGAAGAAAAAGTAACAAAAAAGCACAAGGACTAAAACAAATTAGGACAAACCCCTAATTCATTAGTCTTGACAGCAAAAAACAAATGGCAATGGCAATGGACAAAACCCCATGCTCATTACCTCACTAGTCTAATATAAAGAAACTACAAATCCAATGAAGATCTAGCTGCAATCCTAAACCACTTGATCCAAATTGGCAAAGATCAAGATTCTGCACATCAATAGCACTACCAAAATGACATAACTTAACCCAAGCAAAAGCCCACTTCTGAATCCATGAAATGCAAAAAATTCAGACCACAAAGGGAAAGAACCAGGAACACCCCAATCCGTCACAATGGAAACTCTTACCTGAGTTAAAACTATGAACATCAGTCAAAAGCACCCGCTATAAAACGCTATCTGAAAATGCAGAAATATACATAGAGGTGCCAGTGTAGCAGTTTACATTGTTTTGCCTCCTCAAAACCCCCACCAAGTAAAACCCAGTGGGAAACCTTGGAGGGGGAAAGAGTACAACAACAACATAAACCCTCTCTAATGATGCAAAACATACCATAATATCCATCAACACAACATTAAACAAATATTAGGTAATGTGAAGATAAACGGGAGGACTAAGCATCAACACAGGCTTGGAAACTATAAATTGTATATATAGACAAGTTAAAAGGAAAGAACCACACAAAGCAAAGACGACACTCCTAACCGCACGCTCCAGCTTGCGTAGCACTCTCACCCTAACCAAATCTATACGTCCACTAATAGCACATCAAGCCACCAACCATATATCCAAAACAGTCCCCCACACACCTCCCTACCAAATAGGGAGAAAATAACATAAAGGAACATACTTTCCTTATAAACCTGCATTTCTTTAGAATCAACAGGAATTAAGCTCAAATAGACCCAACTCCTATTACATTCCCAAAAACCAGTCCCTTCATGAGACCAGCGAAACCAAACAGCAAGATTATGGTTCTTCATCAGTAATCATAGGGTCTTCAGGGTACTCTTTATCTATACTACTAATTTCATTCATAGATTTCATAGGAAAGCCCCAAATCCTAGCAGCTAACAAAGAGTCAGGGGTAATCCTAATGTTCAAACTCATAACCCTATACTTAACAGAGTTAACAATGATCCTAAAGACTTCCTCTTCAGTTCTAAAGGTTTTCTCAAAAAACCTAATATTTCGTTCTTGCCATATAAAATAAACAATAGCACTCCACAAAAGTGTTTGAATCACACTTCATATGGTATTCCTAGCCGACATATTAATCATGAAAGAAATAATTTGAGGCCAAGAGTTGGAGATACCTTCGAGCTTTGCCATCATCTTTAACCGTTCCCAAAGCCTTCTAGGAAACTCACAATCAAAAAATAAGTGAAGATGAGAGTCCTTACAGTTATTGCAAAAAGGGCAGCGCATAATTACAATGTTGAGCCACCTGGACATCCTATCATGTGTCTTCAATCTTCCCTTAACAGCCAGCCAAAGAATAAAAGCATGCCTCGGGACACACTTGAAAACCAAACATGATCATACCAAATAACTTTATGCGACTCAACGTTAATACACTTCCACGCTTCATTGATAGTAAAACTTCTTTGCTGACCCCTATTATCAACCCAAACTACTTTGTCCTCAATAGATTGGTCAATAGTAGGCACAGGGCAATTAATCACATTTCTATACTTAGGAAACCACCCCCTTGGCCATTTCCAGCATCCATTGCTAATAATATCAACAACTCTGGTTTGTCTAGCAACAGAATCCCGCATAAGAGAATTTTGGTCTACAAGATCACATTATAACTGCCCATTATATCATTTGTCATATCAAAAATAACACAACTTGCCATTGCCTATTTTCATATGTATAAATCTTTTAGTCGCGTCCCTTAATAAAAGAAGTTGTTTCCAACACCACGAAATGTGCTGTATACACCTAACTGCCCAGAAGTTATCACCTTTAAGCCAATTAACTCTTACCCATTTAACCCATATGGAATCCTTGTAATTCACAATATTCCATATATGTTTAATCATAAGAGCTTTATTCCATTCATGCAATGACTTAAGACCCAAACCACCCTCATCTTTCTGTTTACAAATCTCCTTCCACGACACACTATGCATATACCCTTTCTTACCCTCAGCACCCCATAAAAAGCATTTCATTACTTTGTCAATCTCATTACACACCCCAATAGGAATAACAAAAATAGAAGCCCAATAAGCCGTAAGAGAACTAAGGACTAAGACAATAAGTTGGAGTCTTCCCGCAAAAGAAAGATTCTTATTTCTCCAATCATGAACTCTCTTCTTGACCTTATCTAAAAGAACCCCACAATCGCTCCTAGAAATCTGTCTAGCATCAAGTGGAATCCCTAAATATCTGACAGGCAGAGAACCTTCTTGGAATGGCATAACAAGTTTAATTTCCTCCTTAACATTATCAGTCACATTACCAAAGTAGCATGTGCTCTTAATCATGCTAGGTCTAAGACCCGACGATAAACAGAATTCATCTAACGCTCTCCTAAGAACAGAAGCTGAAATTAAATCACCATGAGAAAACATCATCAGATCGTCAGCAAAGCAAAGATTGACAATGCTTAATTTCCTACAACCTCAATGGTACTTAAAATTCTTTTCCTTCAAAATTTGTCGTTTAAGCATAAGGGTAAATACCTCCATAACCATAGTAAAATGGTAAGGTGAAATAGGATCCCCCTGCTTAAGTCCTCTCTTGGCTTTGAAAAACCCATGGGATTCACCATTAACATAGACAGAAAACGATGCTGATTTTAAACATACCATAATCCATCCTATCATAGTTCTATGTAACCCAAATTCTATTAAGCAAAATTCCAAAAAGTCCCATGACACCGTGTCATAGGCTTTCTGGATATCTACTTTAAAACTGAATCTAGCGGTCTTCTTAATCGCATTATAACCACACATCAGTTCCTGAGCAAGCATAATGTTATCACAAATTTGCCTACCCTCAATAAACGCACTCTGATTAGGGTCAATAAGGCCATTGAGGACCGTCTTAAGCCTATTTGTAATTACTTTACTTATGCATTTATAGACCACATTGCATCAAGCAATGGGTCTATAATCAGTAACTTTAGTAGGAATAGCACATTTAGGAATTAGAGAAATCAGAGTGGTATTTAATTCCCCAAGCATCTTACCAGACACAAAAAAATCTTTAACAGCCGCGCATAATCATTTCCCACAACGTTCCAAGCAGCTTTAAAGAAGTTTGATGTAAAACCATCCGGTCCAGGGGCTTTGACATCCGTAATGTCAAACAATGCAATCTTAATTTCTTCATTAGAAACACCCTAATCAAATGTAAAGCAATATCATCGCTGATCTTGGATTTGAATAAACTTTCAGGCAACTCCACTGGGAAAACTTCATCACATGAACCAAGGAAATCCTAGAAGTGCTTCACAAACTGTTCCGCAACAGCATCATTCTCATACTCGTTACCCACTTCATCTCTAATACATATAATTCTACTTCTTTTCAATCTGCCTTTAAGTATGTTATGAAAATAAGCCGTGTTCTCGTTACCCTCCCTAAGCCATTCAATCTTCGCCTTTGTCTAAGAACTCTTTCTTGATCAAGGACAGCCTCTCGATAAGCCGAATTGAAAACCATTTCCATTTATTTTAACTCCATGTTAAGAGGATCTTTATCCAACTCACTTTGGACCAACTTCAACTCCTGCCTCAACATTTTCGCCTTCTCAAACACATTCCCATTTTGTCTATTTAGCTTTCTCATGTGATGTTTCATCCCTTTAAGTATTTTAGCGAAAGTATACATAACATATCCTTTCACTGGAATGCTCCAATTATTTTTAACAGAATTATGAAACTCATCTTTATAAGTAAGATAGTTCATAAACCTAAACGATCTCTTCCTTTTAATCACCACATCAGACATTACAAGTAAAGCCGGACAGTGATCAGATGTAACATACGGTAGAAAACAGGCATAACAGGAGTTGAATAAATCAGCAAACCCAGATTTACCCATAATTCTATCCAATTTCTTCATTATTCCACTTCTTGGATCATATCTTTTTTGAACCCATGTGAAGAAGAATCCTGACATAGCTAAATCACCCATATCAAGTTGCTCAACACATTCTCTAAAATCCTTAGTGGCATGATACTTATTCGAATCTCCTAAAGAATGCTCCTCCGATTTAAGAATAACGTTGAAGTCACCAAGCATGACCCATGGCTCCTATTTAACAATGGCCATGTGATCATTCAAGTTATCCCAAAACCTTATTCTATCCTTCGGATTAACCTCTCCATATATAAATGAAACAAAAAACTTTCTCCTATCATGAATCAAACTAACTTCAAAGTGAATAGCTTGATCAGAAATAGACAAAACAATAGCAAGAATAGAATCCGCATCCCATCCAACCACAATTCTACAACCTTTCTTACTATCACTAGAATCTGAAATCCAATCCCATTTATCAAACACCTTATCACATACAGGCTTAACATTCTTTTTATGAAGCTGTGTTTCAATGACAGCCCACATCTTCAAATTATTTTCAGAAATAAGGAGCTTAACCTCATCCTGTTTAGGGGTATCACTTATACCCCTAATATTCCATGATGCAATTTCTATTCTCATTGGAGAGATGAGGATGAATAACCACCACCATTCCCTGATACATTAGCCATCTCAGCATCAATAGGTCCAGAAACGACATTTTGAACCATAAAATCTGCATGAGCCGACTTATCATTGCTTACTTCTTCAATCTCTTTATCAAAAACATCCGAGACATCCTTAGCCTTACCCTCAGCAATTTTAGTCTTATAATATGATCTCATTCCATCAGACCATTTGTTATCATCACCAAACGAATGCACTAAACCAGTCAAAAGGAACAAGTCAACTTCATAACAATCTTTTTTACACTTCATTTTGTGAATTTCCTCTTTCTCATCCATCATTGCTTCACTAAAGGCAACATCATTTGCCTTCTTAATGGACTGACCTTATCTAGTCCTAGGCGGACCATTCTTACCCACAATCTTACTGACCGTCTCTTTAGCAGCATTCTTCCTAATATTAATATCATGATTAAGCTTACTAATTTTATTATTCACAAACTGAATTTTCATTGTCTTGTCTAAACTCTCCCATCTATTCTTATAATAACCTTGGACTTCTACAGGATAATTCTTCAAGATATCATCATCAACTAACAACCCACTCTCAAAAGCAACATCAATGTTCATCTCTAACTGCTCCACATCTGTCTTCAAATTTTCCATACTTTCTCCACCATCAATATCAGCTAAAGCAGCAAACCTATTAGCCGAAGCAATGTTTTTAGCTATCTGTTTAACTACACCAACTTTAGGCTTCTTTGGAATATTCTCAGCATCAATTTTGACCCTATTATTAGCACTAGTCACCGGAGCACTATGACTAGTACTACTACCAGCAACATCGCTGTTCAAATTCCCTTGTCCACCTCTTCCCATATTCATACCACCTCTACCATACTGATTACCCCTACCCCTAATATTTCCTCCCCCTCTATTCATAGCATAATAACCTCTATTACTAGAAAAACCACCTCTAGCAGCATTACCATAACCCATATTACCCTGAGCAGTCACTGGTTGGGGTGGCTCAGAGGTCTTAGTCATGGTTTTCTTTGAAGCAACAGTCTTCCAATCACTCTTCTCTTCAGCACTCTTATCTTCTTTGGCAACCTTCTGAGTACCATTACTTCCCACACCACCACTAGCATCATTAACTTTAGCCAAAACCTTACAAGTCCTAGTATCATGACCAAATACTTTGCAATGACTACAACAGGGAGGTTGCCAAGCATACTCAACCCTAAGCATCATACTTCTATCCAACTCTTCATACCAAATTTCCACCTTATCAATTAAACCGTCCACATCATCAACATCAACAAGGACTCTTGCAAAACTAGCCCTCCCAAATCCTTTTTCACACATAGAAGTGGTGACCTTATCCATAATGATAGGGGTACCCACCCTACTAGCAATACGACTAATTCCATCTCTATTCCATGCTTCCAATGGAATATTGAAAATTTTCACCCACAACGGCACCCTAGACGGCTCATTCTTATCTAGACATATTCCCGGAGCCCATTTATAAACAAATAGCGGCTTTTGATCAACCAACCATGGTCCATTCTCAATAATAGTTTGCAATCTATCCTCTGATTTATATTTGAAAAAGTAAAGACCCTCATTAAAAATCACTTCAGTTAGTTGATAGGGTCTCCACATCCTTCTAAGGTGACCCACAATCTCTCTATAGCTCATCTTAAATCCCACAGAATACCCCACCAAGTTAAATCCCATTTTTTTCTCCCTTCAGCAATAACCGGGTCCATTTTGACAACCTTCCTACCCTCTCTGTCTACACAAGGCACCTTAATAAGAGTCTTATCATAGCTATCACCATTCCCTTGTACAGCATTACTAAACGATACTGATTTCTTAAACTTACTATCTACTTCTTTCTTTGCCTCAACCTGTATATCCATTGGCTTAACACCATTAGCACCACCATCACTATTTGCACTACCCTTACCATCATTTTGTAAGCTAGTATTACTCTTAACATTCATCTCCAATAGCACACTCTTCATACTATCAACCTTAGCATCCTTACTAACATCAACATTAATACCAACACCATTAACTAAAATACTATCATCAACTACCTTAGTTTTCAAAACACTAGTGCTAAGTTCAGGAAATATAGAATTAAAATTATTAGAATATATATTCATATCATCCTTACCAGTGTTATCTCCTTTGACAGCATCACCCTGCTTAGCCTTATCACCTAACACATCACTCAACACCTCAGCAGCAACAACCCCTTCCGTCTTCTCTTCAGAACAGTTCTGGGAGATACCTTCCTTCACATTAATTTGGTTAACTGATTCACCTAATAAATCCGCCGTAGCATACTTCATGGTGACCCTCGGGTCAGGATTCATCGTTCTAGTAGTTTGCCTAGTTTTGACAGACTTCGTATTGGATTTCTTCATAGTAGGATTATCTACCGGAGGCGGTAATACAATACACGGATCAATCATAGTGTTTTGGGTTGGATTAGACATGGTACATGGTGGGAGGGACAAGGATTAACGATAAGAGGTAACGGATTAAGAAAAAAGGTTGAGAGGGAAAAGGGGTCCGATGAACAGGAACCCATAAATTTTCTTCCTAGTTATCAGCTTAGATTGTAGTGGTTTAAGATCCTAAGGTATTTCAACACTAATTGGCACTATAGTAGGGGCGGGCCTAGTGAAAGGAAGATGTTTCCTTACTTTAGTGTCGCTGGTTCTGACTATAGTGGAAGTGATTCTAGTTAAAGGGCACTGATTTCCAACTATAGTGAAGGTCCTACCAGTGGGACGTCATTGCCATCCAACTTGGGTAAAGGTTTTCCCAGTTGGCCTCCAATCGGTTGTTCTTAATGTCATACATTTCGTTCACATAGTCAACAAGGGGCAAATCATGACGCTAAAAAAACATACATTCATTACAATTCCAACATCTTAAATTAGAATTCATTTTACACTTAGGTTGTTGTACAACCGTTGGACCTTTAGGTTTAGCTACATGATTCTTTCTATTGAAATAAAAAATAACGTTCATAAGGTGGATTTCTACTTTCTTCTTCATAGTGCTACTAGTGGAAGGCTTGATCCTATCTTTCTTGACTTTTGATCCTTTAGCCCTAGTATATACAATTACTCCTGTAGAAGGCAGACATAAACATTAGTGTCAGATTTGGATGTTGCCGTATTGGTTGAACCTAATGTTTTAGATAGTTTGGGCACTTTGGTAGGGCTAAATGGAGTAACGGCAATTGGCGTGGGGTTTGTGGGAGTTTCAGAACCCAGTGGAGTTATATAGTCTAAATACGCCAAGGAGTCTTGAACTAGATTTACATAAACGCAAAAGCTCGTAAAGGTCACTAATTAAGGGATCTGAGGCATGTAATTCATCAAGAATTTCCCTAGCAAGATCCGCATGGTCTAAGGCCTTTCGCATGTAGTCGAAAAATCTAGCAGGATTATTCTTAAATAGTGGGTTTTGATATAGCACATGTGGGTGGGGTATGGGGGTACTAGAGGATGTTGTAGAGATGGTAGCTGCGTTATCGACAACTTCTTTTCCTTTGTGTCAAAGTGTTTCCTTCAACTTAGGAAGAACCATGTCTTTGTCATGAAGTAGAACGTTTAAATCAAAGATTTCTGCAGACTTTTGATTAAGTTGGTCAACAAGTGACTTATGATGTGTTGGGAATTATTTGTTAAGTGTCAAGTACAGTTAGTGTTATTGAAGTACTATTAGTATCTTTCAAGTACCGTTAGTGTTAACGCGGTACCTAGTAAGTACTGCTACTTATAAAGTAAGTACTGCTATATTGATTATGATGAATATATCTTTGTATAAGATATGTCAAAGTTATAGTTAGAGTATATCTTATGTGATATACTTAAATAGTTAGAATATTGAATAATATATTGTCTGTGATATAGTTATCTTTATAGAATATCTAGGGTTCCTTACTCTATAAAAGGAACATAGGTACAATGTCATTCATGTACCTCAGTCAAGTCGATTAATAAGAGAATCAAATAGTTAAACGTAATTCTGTTCTTTTGTGCTTTATTAGTTAGATTCCGCATAACTTATTTAGCTTGAATAAGAGTTCTTAAAGTGTTTTAGTTTGATTACAAACTACTATACTAGTTCTTAATAGAATATAGATCTAATCAAAGGGATCAACAAGTGGTATCAGAGCTTGTTGAGAAACTCTGAAAAAGAAGAATACAACCCCAAACACACCACTCACACTAAAACTCAATGTCTCAACATGGTGATGACACTCACTTGGATGATGTTCAAAATCCTGATCCAGTACCATAGGGAAACCCTCAAGTTGTGCATCTTGCACCAACACAAGGTGTTCAAGCCGTGAATGTTGTAGTTACCTCTACAACTACAACACCTTCTCATACTCTTTCTGCTGTTAAACTCATAGTGCTCAAAGGTAACAACTATAAGACATGGGTTATGCCGATGTGTAACACCCCCACATTTATACAACTCAATACAACGAAAGACTAGTTGGTGTTACGCGATAGCACATTACTCACATCATAGACAACGCTTAAAATTCGCGTCGTTTAATAATAAAACATTTCCATTCATAAATATCAAAGTTACATAGGTCCCAAGTCATTGTATTTTATACACGTTTTACAAAGTATTTGAATGGAAAATATTATTTAGGTGCGGGCCATGAATTCTTGTTGTCTTCCAGAGAATTACCTTCAAGTACCTGAGATAAAACATGTTAAAAGAAAAGGTCAGCGATAACGCCCATAGAGTTTAATAAAATCCATCAATATAACATCGGTATAAAATTATTACCGAAAATCATTTTGTATAAATCCATGTAGTAGGCCATAAAATAGCCAAAATCATATTATACAAATCCTTGTCAAAATCATAATATAGGCTTTCGCATTCAAAATCATTATACGAACCAATGTCGTAAAAATATCATACAATACGTTTTATAACGTTGTATGGAGTTAAATAAGAACCGTTATATGATTATGGTTATGAAAACCAAAACACGAACATAATATCAATAGTAAGACCCCGTATTGCTAGTCAGGCAATATATCGTAATTTAATGCTTAAAGCAGTATTTCGTTAATTGGATTATTATAAGCCGCATGACATTGTTACCTTACTACAACAAACAACGGGTAGCTAGCCCGAAACTCATTTGCCCATCTAAATTAGCGTGTCGTCACAAAGGTCACGCTATGTAAATCTTCTCATACATAAATTCGCTTACCAATCAATGTGGCACGACGGGATCAACCGTCAAGGCGCGAACTGGGGTGATCGTCCCTAAATAATACTATTATATGCATAAGCGTCTACCGAATCCCGGTAGTTCATAATTCATGCTAATGGGACTTTTAGTGACATAACCTAACTTTAATAATCCATTTTATCTCATTATCGGGTCATATAATCATTCATCGGGTCATACAATCATTCGGGTCCAAATCAATAAACAAACCATCAGGACAAATGGTGTCCTATTTTATAAAAACTAACATGTTATCTCCCCCGCGGGTTTATAAAACATTTCATAAAAACATTTAAAAGAGTGCGAGGCTATGAACTCACGTTGATGTGGGAAGGCGGTTATCGGCGATTCAGATGTACGGTACGTGCTTCAATCACGGAAACCTAGACAAATAATACTCAGACTTTTGTCCAATGACTTTATAAAAATAACAATTATGTATACTTATGATGATTATATATATATGATGATCAAGTAGGATTACATATTATCTTTTACTCATTTTAGTGTTTATGTTTTGGTAACTTCTTACTAGTTTACTAGTTTTACCTATTTACGTGTTTTAGGTCCAGTAAGCCTATTATAAGTTCATTAACTTGTATTAATCCATTTCATACTTGTATTATCAGTATTTATACTTTACATGTTGGGCCTAAATGGGTTAAGTCCAATAAATAAGTTTATAAGTGTTTTAGCCCATTTTGTTGTATTATTAGTCCAATAACGTTAACTTAGGCCGTTAATGTCCGTATGTTTTATAGTTCGGGTTTTATCGGTTTTTACTTGTTATATATATTTATATATCAGTATATGAGTTTATAAAAGTTTACATTAGACGGGTCCAACCGTCTAAGTTTTATTTAACAAAAACGTTAATTTTACGGTAATAGCCGAAAAAGTCGTAAAAATCATGTTTATAGTTTTATAACTTATAAAACTTATCAAACTACCATTTTTATAAAATGTCCATTTATTTATCCTTATACATATTTATATAAATGTATTATATGAGTTAGTGAGTTTTAATTCACATTTTATACTATTTTTATTTGAGTGCTTATATAATACTATTATACTTTAATTTCCAAAATCTGATTTTTATTTTCATGTTCATCAAAACTGCCATATCTAGAGTTCTATATGGAGATAGAAGCTCAAATTTTTATGACATAAACTACATGATATGTGCTCCATTTAACTCTACTATAGATACTGTTGAATCAGCCTCTAAGTATTTTCTAAAAATCGTCCAAAACAGTGAACTCAGATTTGCATTCTAAACTTGTTTCGATCATATCTCACTCATCCTAATGATTCTATTGCATGGCCAACTCTCACATGTGTACAAGACGATAGCTTACTGTATATTAATCTATTCAAGCCATTTTATCAGTTCATCACGTGGTTCTTTACTGTTTTATACAGCCATCATTTTAAGCATGATTTTAACCTTTTTACATATAGTTTTTCATCTTTTTACCCATGATTATCAACACCAAATCCCCACACAATATTTTTATCATCATATATTCATCATATACATATACAATAGGAAATAAAATACATGCTAACATAGTCAAAATAAAAAGAAGAATGGGGAGGACAATCTTTATACCACCATGATGATGTAGGTTATGATCAAGACATGGATTTTGATGGAGAAACTTGTGATAAATCAAGACCATCTTCAAGTCAACCAATCTTCATGAACTCCTTGTGGAAAATCAGCCCCAAGACTCCATAGAAACTCCTCCTTGGATGTTATAATCACCACCAATCAATAGGGCTTCAAAAGAGCTTCATCATATGTAGAGATAACATACGATTTCATGGTTAATTTTGATCAAAATGGGTGTTTAGGGGGAGAGAGTGGACGAATTTTTAGAGAGAGAGGGAGGAGAGTTGTGTGGTTTGCATGTTGGATTATGAGATGAATGGATTGGTGTGAGTGGTTTTGAGGTTAGTTGCTAGTTTGCAAAAGTAAGTAAGACATGTGTCTTGCTTACTTTGTAAGCTTGACAACACATGGGGTATGTGGCTAAGTCTACCTGTCCCATATTGAGGGTGGGGCAAAACTTGTTTTGTCTCATCCCCAATTATTTACGGGTACTCCTCGATTCTAGTTTCCTCGGTTTGCGTGCCCTCGGGTCGTTTTACGAAAAACGTTTTTATAAATTATGAATCAACGGCACAAAACGAATCTAATAAAAATTGTCTCATCAAAAACGGAGTTAAAAAACGTAAATACGTAATCCTAAGGTTTCCGGTTTAGTCGTAAAGGACGTTAAAATAAAATCGCAAGTCCTAGTCTCTTCTCGTAAATTTGTGACTTTATGAACCAACACAAATTTAAAACTCCAAAATAATATTCACGGATAAATTTATTTTCTGATATGTCGGACTGTCACCAAAGACGGTGTATGTAAACGTAAGCACGTAACGTTGAATCCTCCGGTTTAGACATAGTCGATGCTACTTCAAGACGTAAATCCAAATTTCTTCCCAAAAATTAAGTGAGTTCATAATGTAACATTAAAATAATGTTTTTAAATAATATTCGAAAATAAAATATCAACCATAAATTGACGGATTGTCACAAGATGGAACATTACTTGAATCACACAAATCATACTGTGTGGCAAGTTATCAAATGGTGATGACTTGGGTTATGCAGATGGAACATTACTTAAATCACACAGATCACACTATGTGGCAAGTTATCAAGAATAAAAATACACCTAAGAAGCTATACTGGTTGCCTGATGGTACATGTTATGCTCTACCTGCTGTGACTGCTGAAGAGGTACAAGCATAGATCAGAGAGAGAAAGGCCAGAACTGCTTTAGCTATGGCTCTTTTAGAAGACATCTTACCTAGCTTTCATCATTATAAGGATGTAAAGGCTATGTGGGAGGCTATAAAACTTAGATCTGGAGGTAATGACAAATCTAAGAAAATAAAGAAGATTGTTCTGAAGCAAGAATTCAATAACTTCTCGATATCTAGTATAGAAGGGTTCCATGGTGGCTTTGGAAGGTTCAGTGTGCTGCTTATTCAATTGGCAATTTATGGACAGATTATTACCGATGAAGAAGCTAATCTAAAGTTCTTAAAGAGTGTTCCACAAGAGTGGAAGGCAACGGCTATGCACTTCATTACTAGAGATGATCTGGATGATATTCCTTTTGATCATCTCTACAACAATCTTAGAGCATACGAGATTGATGTAAACGGAATTGAGGTGACTAAAGCAGCAGCTACAACAAAGTCTAACTTGGCTTTTGTGTTAGAAGGTAATAGCGGTACTTATTTTCATAATACTGCTAATGGATCAAGCAACGATACATACTTTACAAATACCGATAGGGGACTTAAAAGCGGCACTTACCCACAAAGTACCGAAGGCAGCCCTATGGTATCTCAAAATCCACAAGGAAGATCTTCACCATTGTTTAGTGACAATGATGCCTTCTCATTCTTTGCTGGACAAGACAACAAGCCAAGACTAACACTCAATGACTTGTTCCAAATGGATGATGCTGATGTTGAAGAGATGGATCTCAAATGGCAAGCTGCTATGGTGTCAGTAAGATCTAACATGTTCTTCAAGAAGACTGGAAGAAAGATGATTGTTGGTCCTAATGAGTCATTAGGATATGACAAGTCCAGAGTTGAATGCTATAACTTTGGAAGGAATGGACACTTTGCAAGGGAATGCACTAGAGACAAAGCTGAGAGTAGCAGTCAAAAGTCCAAGAACAGCTATAGAACAAGTCCAAGAATTATTGAAAGCTTTCCTAAAGGAAACAACAGGAATCCCAAAGGAACCAAAGCATTGGTTATTGTAGATGGAGTGGTGAACTGAACTAAAGATGAAAAAGAAGAAGAGCTTAGTTTAATTGATCTCTCACATGAAGATACTGAGGTACATCCTTCTTCTAAAGACTATGTTCTTAAATTTAATAGCTTAAAAGTAGAACTAGATGAACAGTATCGAAAAGTCAACACAAGCACTGTAGAACTAAATGCTTTTAAACAAGGTGTTGCTAAGTTAGAAGAAAATATAGTTTTGTATAAAAAGGGTGAACAAACTATGAAGAGAAAATAAGAATTTTAACTCTTCTAATAAGGGAAAAAAATGTGGAAATTAAATCTTTTGAAAGACAACTTTTGAAAGTGTCAGTAGAAAATTAAGCTTTAAAAGCCAGTCTTAAGAATGAAAGGGAAGTGATTAATCATTGGCAAAAGTCCTCTAAAGGACTGGGAAAACTGATTAACTCACAAATGGGGTATTATGATAAGTCATGCCTAGGATATATTGAGGACCAACCTGGGATAACTTTAACTGACAAGGACTTGTCAAAGGGGATTTTTGATAGTTCTGGTGAGTCAGATAGTACACCTGAAAATGATAGATATGCTGAAGGAATGAAGGCAGTTCCTCCACCATTATCAGGAAGTTTTATGCCCCCTAGTAATGATACAAGTATAGAGTTAGAACAACCAAAGGTTATTAATACCTAAAACTCTAGTACTTTATCCCAAGATAAGACTGTTGTGATCAAGAACATTGTTTATCCACCTCTAATGAACAATTTTGTTTCTAAAGAGTCTAAAACTAGTTCTGCTCCCAAGCAGGTAAAAACTCCTTGCAAGATAATGATAATGATGTAAAACATAATACAACCAAGAGGGGTGGGATAGGTTTTGAGAAAGTCTGGTCAAAACAACCTTTTGGGTCTTCTTTGAGAAGAAAATGATGTTATGTTTGTGGTAGACTAAGTCATTTTATCAAAAATTATACTCTACATGAAGATAAAATTGTGAAACAAAAGGCTGCACAAAAGGTCATGAGAAACGACAATGGGAAAAATGCACAGGTTAATAGGAAATAGAAACTTAAAAATGACAAACCTAAGTTTGATCATTCGAAAGGGTTAGCTAAACAGGTTAAAAATAACTCTACCAAACCTTTTGTTCCTAGAGCAGTACTTATGAAACAAGGTCTAGTACCTTTGAAGTCTGGTAAACCAAGTACCGGCAAGTCTAGAACTGCAAGTACTGCTAGACAAAACTCAAGTACTGTTGGTTCAAAGTTTTTTAAACCAAAGTTCCCCAAGACTTCTAAGAATGTTGTTGAGAAAGTCAAAACATCTAGAAGTAAGCCTAATAACAAAACAGTGGAAATGTGGGTTCCTAAAAGAGAAAAACCATGTGTTAAAGCAAGTACTGCTAAAGCAGTACTTAAGGCAAAGAAGTCTGAGCACATAGAGTCACCCTATGTCTTTGACTACATAACTAAAACCATGAAGTATAAGAGCAAAAGCAGCATTACTGGGAATGCTTCTAGACAGACTCTTAAGTGTGTAGGTCCCACAAGATCCGAGCCAAATGTGGCTTGGGTCCCTGTTAAAACTAATAAGTTTTGTTTATGTGCAGGGGCATCTAATTGATGAATTGAAAGATAAAGGTATAGTAGACAGTGGATTTTCAAGACACATGACAGGGAACAAGGATTTCCTTGCTAAATTTGAATAATTCAGAGGAGAACCAGCAGCCTTTAGAGGTAGCAAAGGTAGAATTACTGGCAAAGGGAAAATCAATACAGGGAAGTTGGAATTTGAAGATGTGTTCTTTATGAAAGAATTGAATGAATTGAATCTCTTTTCTGTGTCATAAATGTGTGATAAGAAGAACAAGGTGTTGTTCACAGACACAGATACTTGGTGTTGTCTAAAGACTTTGAGATGCTAAAAGAATCTCAAGTACTGCTTAAAGTACCCAGGCAAGAAAATATGTACACCTTTAATCTTCATATTATTACTCCAATAGGTGGTATTACATGTTTGCTAGCTAAGGCTTCTTATGACGAGTCTAATTTATGGCATAGAAGGTTAGGACATGTGAATTTCAAGAATCTTAACAGATTAGTGAATAGGAATTTGGTTAGAGGGTTACCTAACAAATCTTTTCAAAATGATTTCACATGTGCTGCTTGTCAAAAAGGTAAACAACATAGAGCCTGTTGTAAGACCAAGACTGTCAATACTATGACAAAACCTTTGCAACTTTTGCATATGGATTTGTTTGGTCTAGTTTCTGTAAGAAGCATTAGTCATAAGACCTATTGTCTATTCATAACTGATGATTATAGTAGATTTAGTTGGGTTTTCTTTTTAGCTCTTAAGAGTGAAACCAATGAATTACTTAAGGATTTTATCACTATAGTTGAAAAGCAGTTCACTAAACAAGTCTTAATTATTAGGACAAATAATGGAACAGAATTCAAAAATGTTGATTTTGATGAATTTTTTAGGTCTAAAGGCATTATTAGACAATTTAGTAATCCTAGGACTCCACAACAAAATGGAGTAGCGGAAAAGGAAGAATAGGACACTAATTGAGGCTGCTAGAACTATGCTTGCTGATTCTCTTTTGCCAAATACATTTTGGGCAGAAACAAGCCTCGACGCAAAACACCTTATGAACTTTTGACTGGTATTAAACCAACCATAAGTCATTTAATACCTTTTGGGTGTCATGTGTCTATACTAAATACTCTTGACCATCTGGGAAAGTTTGATGGAAAATCTGTTTTGGGAATAAAATGTAGCCAATACACTTGGACGCTGACAAGAGCAATCTGGACGTTGTTAAGAAGAAATCAAGCGTTGACAGGACAAGTGTTGATAGTAACAATTCAAGCGTTGATAAGAAGAAGTCAAGCACTGATAGAAGACTTAGTCTACACGTATTATGTTTCTATTATGTTTCTAGTAAAGATATGTTCAACAATGTATTTTATATGTTTATCTTTACCAAGAATAGCTGATACGTAGACTCTTGTACGTTCCTTGATCTATAAAAGGAGGCCTTTAGGTTTTGTTAAATATAAGTTTTTACACGTTTAACACTTTCATTGTACGCAAGTTCGATTTATCAATCAAAGTGAAAGTTTGGTTTACATTGTTTGTGTGTTCTTGTTTAAGTATTAATTCCGCATAATACTTGAATTGTTACATATACAACAAAGTTTATCTACGTGTTTAACTTGATTTAATCTCATTTACATAAGCTAAATCGATCTATGTTTGGGATCAACAAGTGGTATCAGAGCTTGTTGAGAAACTTTGATCTAAAGAACACAAAAACCTTAAATCGTCAAAAACCCTAATTTTCAAGAAACCCTAAAACTCAAACCACATGTCTACTCCAGATTTAACCTCATCCTCCTCCTCAACCCCTAACATTAAGATTCCCATGCTAGACCCAGAAAACTTTGAGCTGTGGAAGTTTAACTTTGAACAGTATCTTCAAATTCATGACCACACCCTATGGGAAATTATTGAATACGGAAACACATTCAATAAGGCTGTTAAAATTGCAGCTGCAATCTTGGTAAGATCAACTCCAGGCTCTACAGAAGAGGATCGAAAAGAAAAGCCTGAAGATGGAAGAGTTGTCTCAGTTGAGGACGTTGGAAAGAGAAGGAATGAGATGAAAACCCTAAGCATCTTTAAACTCTCTTTGGGACAAGCCAATCATCACAACTATAGAGGATATGATTCTACAAAAAATCTATGGGCAACGCTTATGGTGGTAACGCTGATACTGTACAAGAGAGAAAGAAGCAACTCTTGCATGAGTATGCTGTCTTTAAAGCTCAACCCAATGAAAAGCTAAGTGGAGTGAGAAGAAGACTTCTTGACATTACAAGCAAGTTGTCCTTTATGGGAATAGTGCTTGGTGATGTGATATCATCACCACTTTTCTTAAAAGTCTTGGTGATGCATGGAAGATTGAAGCAAGGTCTATGATTGCTAATAATACTCACAAAAACTCCACTTTTGATGATGTTTACAATAAACTGAGGCTTGTAGATAATGAAATTCTTTTGGATCAATGAAGCAAGTCTACCAATGGACACATGGCCTTCTTCTCACACAGTGAAGGTCAATTTGCTCAAAGGGAGTCATACATGCACCCGTTACTGGATCATCTTGTGTCAGCGCTGGATCAAGCTTTGTCAGTGCCTCTCATTCAAACGCTGACACATACAATATTGACTCACCAAGAGTTAAGCCTGCTGGTATTGATCTAGATACTGTGTGTGCATACATTGCTTCATTGCCCAACGGTTTAGTGATTACATATGAGGACCTTGAGCAAATTAGTGATGAGAATTTGGAGGAGATGGACATAAAGTGGAATATGGCTCTTGCAAGTATAAGAGAAAATAAATGGAATTGAAGATTTAAGAAGAAGATGACTTTTAATGTAAGGACACTGTTTGATTTGATAAATCAAAGGTTGAGTGTTATAATTGTCATCGAATGGGACACTTTATGAGAGAATGCAGATCTCCAAGAAGATCTGATGCTGGAAAACCCTCAAGCTAAATCATCAAGGCTCAGGATTCCAAAGCTATGGTTGCTATGCAAGACATTGATGGTGTTGGCTGGGATTGGAGCTATTTGGCCAAGGATGAGGAAGAAAACAAAGATTTGGTTACAGAAAAGGAAGAAGAGGAGCATGTTCACTATGCTCTCATGGCACACTCTTCATCTTCATCAGACAATGAGGTATATGATGATGCATTTTGTAGCAAGGGTTGTCATCTAAACACTAAAAAACTTAACATAGAAGTTTTAAAATTGACAAGAGATGTGGTTAATGAAAGATGCAAGTTATCTAACTATCAACTTGCTCTTACTCAAACTAAAAAGACTGTAGCTGAGTATAAGAAAATGGAGTTTGACCTAAAAGATCAAATCAATATTTTAACTCATGATTTAAATGCTAGTGTTGAGGTTAGAAACATCATGGAGAGAGCCAATGGCGCTTTACAGGCTAACTTAGATGAGGCTATCAAAAACAAAGATAATGTAGATCTTAAAATTCAGAGATTTGATAAAGCTTCACAAACCCTAGAAAAACGTGTTAGTGAACAAAGGGATTCTAGGGATATGACTGGAATTTGGATGAAAGAGTATGCTGGTGTTCCACCACCTGTTGGGAACTTCTATGGTGTCCTTAGAAAGTACTTATCTTGTACTGGTATACCAGGACTCCAAGAAGAGGAATTCATTCCTCGACCAAGAGTTCTAACCCCAGTAGAGGAATACAAGCAAAAGTTGACTGATTTGGACCGATGGAAGAAAGCCAACCCTACCTTGTTTGTTAAGGGTGGCATGCTTAATGACAACCTAAAAGAGTCTACACCCATAAAAGTGACCAATCCTACTACTGGCAAGACTGTTGACCTTGGCTTAAACGTTGATAGAAAACCTAGTATTAAATATGCAGAAATGTATAGAAAACCTAGGTCACCAAAAAGCCAAATTAGTGATAATGGAACAGGTTTCTTTTCTTCTAGACCTAGAGTTATGTCTAGAAAAGCCTGTTATTTTTGTGGAAGTTTTTGACATTTAGCTTATAAGTGTGTCAATGCTTCAAAGGTCAACGCTGATAGAAAGTCAAACACTGTCAAACCCAAACCTTTTGTCCAGCAAAGTCCACAAGTTGTTTGACCAACCCCATTCTTTACTAAAGCGTCTAATACTTATGGACAAAGACCTTTTCAGAGGACCAATACGTGGTCTAACAGACAATGGGTTCCTGTAGCAAACCATAGGTTCAACGCTGATAAGGGTAATTTCAGCGTTGACAAGAACAAACTAAACGCTGACAGGAACGTTGCCAGACCAAGTAATGGAAAATATTTGCAACCAAAGGTAAAGGGGTCTAAAGCTTCTTTTATCTTGACATGGAGACCTAAGCAAGACTAAAACCCTAATTCAGATAGGATTTATATGACCTGTAACAGATTTCATTATATTTCAAAGGTCATAACAAAATCAATTGGGGTGAACTGGGTGTTTAATCCAAAAAGGGATGAACAAAGGGTTGTCATAAGGACTAAGTCTGTTCTTGTTGAACGACCAAATGAATCCAAGTCTGCTCAGGATTGGGTTTCCAAAGAAAACTAATTAGTTTCCTTTATGTGCAGGGCATTGAAAAGCAGGTTAATTATTATAGCTATTGGGATAGTGGATGCTCTAGGCACATGACGGGGAAGGAAGATTATCTGACAAATTTTATCCCCATTAAAGATGGTGACAAAGTGTACTTTGGAGGTGGATATGGGACTATCACTGGCAAAGGCACTCTTCTCACCAACAATTTGCGTTTTGAAAACGTGTTTCTGGTAAAAGAACTTGACTATAATTTGTTTAGTGTATCACAAGTGTGTGATAACAAAAATAAGGTTCTTTTCACTGATACTGAATGCTTGGTGTTGAGCAAAGATATTAAAATACCAGATGAGAAATTCATTGATTATAGAACACCTAGGCATAAGGACATTTATAATGTGAATCTTAATGGAATTAGGATGAATAATAATTTGTCGTGTCTATATGCTAAGGCTTCAGTTGATGAGAGTAATCTTTGGCACAGAAGATTAGGGCACATTATTTTTAGGAATATAAATAGACTTGTGAGACATGGTTTAGTTGATGGTTTGCCTGAAAAGGCTTTCCACAATGATCATTCTTGTGTTATATGCCTCAAAGGCAAATAACACAAGGTCTCATTTAATTCTAAATCTATGCATTTTAGTTCTAAACCTCTGCACTTACTGCATATGGACTTGTTTGGTCCAACTAATATAGAAAGCTTAAATGGTAAATCCTACTGTTTTGTCATCACTGATGTTTTTTCTAGATTTACTTGGACTTTCTTTTTAGCTTTGAAAAGTGACACTGCTGATACTTTGATTAACTTTATTACCCAAATTGAAAAGAAGTCTGGTAATGAGGTTAAGATGCTTAGAAGTTACAATGGTGGTGAGTTTAGAAATAAGTTATTAGATGACTTTTGTGCCAAGAAAGGGATTACTAGACAGTTTAGTGTAGCTAGAACCCCACAACAAAATGGGGTAGCTGAGAGGAAGAACAGAACCGTCATAGAAGCAGCAAGGACTATGTTGGTTGATGCTCACTTTCCCATTTCTTTTTGGGCTGAGGCTGTGAATACAGTTTGTTATGTTCAGAATAGGGCATTAGTCAACAACATTCATAACAAAACACCTTATGAGTTACTTTGGGGCAGGAAACCTAATATTGGTTTTCTTAAACCTTTTGGATGTCATGTAGTTGTGTTGGACACTAGTGATGCCTTAGGTAAGTTTAGTGCTAAAGGTGATGAAGGCTACTTCATGGGTTATTCTGTGTAGAGTAGAGGATATAGAGTTTACCTTAAGAAAGAAAAACGTATACTTGAAAAAGTACATGTTAGGTTTTTAGAGAGTAAACCTAGTGATTCTGAAAGTGGTCCAAATTGGTTATTTGACTTGGAACCTCTATCTAGGACATTGAATTATATGCCTGTTACTAATCCAAACATTGTGAAGGTGACTTCAAATGTTGTGGAAGAACCAGTTGATATTTCAGGTAAACAGGTTGATAAAGAGGTTGGATCACAAGCAGACAAATTAGCACCCATACTTGAGTATGTTACCATTCCCATATGGACAGATGCATTTGCTGCTGCTTCTGCTGCTGGAAAGGAAAAAGGTGGTCCTCAAGTATCACCGGTTGAAAACATGCATGATCCTTCAAGCGCTGACAAAGGCAATTCTGGCGCTGACAAGAAAAATTCAGGCGTTGATGGCTCAGACGTTGACAGCTTTAGTTCAAGCGTTGACAGATCTTTTGACCATCTTTTCTCTTCCAATAATTTTGAACAAGGTGAACCTTCAAACAGCCATGGAGGTGTTCATTCAGATGATGATGGAAGAGAGTCTAAAGAGGATCTTGGTAACTTGGAAGATGAGATTGAGGACAACACAATTATTGAAGGAGGAATGCTTACTTCTACAATCAAAAATCAACCTCCTTCTCTAATTATTGGTAATGTGATGACTCCTATGCAAACTAGAAGGTCTCATCAGAATCATGGAGGATTTATTGCCAATATTCACAAGAAGGTTGATACCCCTCTTGTACAAGCATGTTTGTTTGCCTTTTTTCTATCACAACAGGAACCCAAGAAGATTTTTGATGCTCTCAAAGAACCAAGTTGGGTGGAAGCAATGTAGGATGACCTTCACAAATTTGCTATTCTGGATGTTTAGGAGTTGGTTGATTGTCCTAGACATGTCAGACCTATTAGGACAAGATGGGTTCTTAGGAACAAAAAGGATGAGAGAGGCATTGTGGTCAGAAACAAGGCACATTTAGTGGCACAAGGATATACACAAGAAGATGGAATAGACTATGAGGAGGTCTTTGCACATGTTGCAAGGATTAAGGCTATAAGAATTTTTCTAGCCTATGCTGTTAGCCCTATATTTTATATAGTCGAAAAAGAATGTAATAGGTCATCTTAGTCGTTAAAGGTCTTGTATTGTAATAGGTTAGTCGGGAAAACCGGGCTTGGACTTTAAGCTAATATTGTATAAGTTAGGGGCGTAAGCCCAAAACAAAGCCAAGCCCGACCCATGTTAATTAAACCCACGGCCCAACAAGCCAAGGGCATATATACCCTCTTCCATGTGTGGAAGAGGGTGTTGGTTACCATTTTATTTCTCTCTCTAAAAGTGTTTAACCTTCCAAATTCTCTCTTGTTTCTCTCTCTACTTTCTTCTCTTTCTCTCTCTAAATATCTCTTCTAAATCTTGTGTTATGGATAGAATGGGATTAAAATTTGGTATCAGAGCCTATAGTGGAAAGGTGATTGAAGATTCGTGTGTTGTGTTCTTGATTTTTTTGTGCCTATTTTGATCCAAAAACTCACGTACCAAATATTTTCTTGTGTTTTTATGGTTTGTTCTTGATACAAATCATCTACATACTATTGGTAGTGATTTGGTATTGTTCTTTTGGTTAAAAACACAAAAATGTTTGGGTGCTTGACTCATTTTTAGGCTAAAAATCACGAATTTGGTGTGTTCAAGTACTATCCGAGAAAAGGGGTAATTTTGATTCCTTGGTACGATCTGACTTTGTGTTTGCATAAACCCTGGGGGTTTCTACTTGCGATCCATAGTAACGATCTAACTGTGATCATTAGTATGATCCAAGTTACGATCTGTGACTTCGATAGCTCTCTAAGATCCAAAGTACGATCCAGACTACGATTGCTTAGTACGATTCCTAAGTACGATCTAGGATACGATCAGGGTACGATCGCTTCACTACGATAGCTCAGTACGATCGTTGGATACGATCACCAATACGATCAAGTGAGTACGATCCAAGAGTACGATCACTCGTTACGATCTACTACTGCGATCAGACTACGATAAGTGAGTACGATCAGAGTACGATCCGACTGCGATCTAGGAGTACGATAAAAGTGCGATCAGACCACGATCATAGAGTAAGATCAGAGTGCGATCAGAGTGCAATCTAAGAGTGCGATGGGTCACATTTCGATGGACAGATAAATTTTGTTTGAGCAATTTTTAGACATAGCCACTATCTAGACTAGTCTCGGAACATAGTTTACACGAAGATTAAAATATTTAGGTCAAGTAAATTCAAATTTTTTCCCTACTAGTTTTTGGCTATTTCTAACTCAATTTCAAAGTTTGGCGATACAAAATTTTTCGGCTTACCGTTTTGTCGGACTGAGGAATTTATTGTCGGACTGAAGATTCTCGGAACTCTACGAAATTTCAACCACACCTCATCACAACAAATCCAATAAGATCTGCAATTCATTCACAATTATTCACCATGTCTAACAACAACATCAACATCGCAACTGCTAATCAAATTCGTTTGGAACAAGGTGGCAACGCTAATCCACCTTTGCTCACTGCCGGTTGTTACGTTTAATGGAGATCTCGTTTTCTCAGATTTCTCGACGGAAAAGAAAACCGAACTGCTCTTCGTCACTGCCTTGAGAATCCACCTCCAGTTTTTGAATTCAGACCAATTACCACACAGGCAGAGGATGGTACTTCATCAACTCTACGAGCTATGGAGGATTTTGACACATGTTCTGCTGAGAAAAAGAAACTCCTTCAAGCTGAAGCTGATACTGTAAACTTCATACTCACTGGAATTAATAACGATATCTATTCCATAGTTGATGCATGTCCTAATGCTATGGAAATGTGGAATGCAATTCATCGATTGAAGCAAGGTGAGTCGATCAATGTTAAAGATCTCGAGACTAATCTACTTTGGGAGTTTGGAAAATTCATATCTGAAGATGGTGAATCCATTGACTCATTATCTCGAGATTCTACAAAATGATGAATGAGCTTGTCAGAAATCAGTGCACCATCTCCAATCATCATGCCAGTGTTCAGTTTCTACTTCAACTCAAACCGGAATGGCAAAGGTTTGTGACATTGGTTAAACAAAGGGAAGATATCAAGACCATCTCCTATCACAAACTTTATGATATCTTGAAACAACATCAGAATGAAGTGAATGAACTAAGGGCTGAAAAGGCAGAACGGTCTGCAAATTCTATTGCTTTTGTGGATGCTACTTCAACAAAACCCGTTCCCCGTCAACAAACACCTATTCATTCCTCAAAGTCATCAAGCTCATCCACCAAACCTCTAGCTGCTGCTAAACACAAAGCAAAAGCAATTGTCCCCACTTCACCTCCAAAGTATGACACCGAGTCAGATGGAGACAGTGATGATGAACAAACTTCAAGGGACAAGAAGATTGAAGAACTCGTGTCTTTACTCACCACAACTTATAAGAAGGTCTACAAACCTACCAACAACAACCTCAGATCATCATCCAATGCTAGATATAAGGAAGTTGATCATGCACCTAGGTATGATCGTGATGCTAGGTATGATAATCAAAGGATGCTAAATCAAGTTGGGGCTAGAGATACTGTAGGCACTCTGGTTGTGCAGAAGACTGGGATTCAATGCTTCAACTGCAAGGGATTTGGGCACATGGCTAGGGAATGCAAGAAGCCAAAACGGGTTAAGGACTCAGGGTATCACAAGGAAAAGATGCTGCTGTGTAAGAAAGAAGAAGCAGGAATTCCACTCACAGCAGATGAAGTTGACTGGCGTGATGACACTGATGATGAAGCCGATCATCAAGAGTTAGAGGCACATTATGTGTACATGGCAAAGATTCAAGAAGTGATCCCAGAGACTGATGATACTTCTGGACCCATCTATGATTCTGAGCCACTTGAAAAGCTCGTCGAAATCATCCTATTCATAATGGACTCCGGGTGCACAAAGCACATTGATTGTGGTAAAATTAGATAACTTGCTTTAGGAAAAACAAGCAACTAAATATGAGCGGTAAGTATTAAGTACGACGGTTTAGGAAAACCGTGCACTAATGACCCAATCACTTAAAAGAGAAGAGAAAGATTCGTTTCCCAAGGAGGTATGGTGTTGTGAATTAACTTGTATTTCTTTGAGATTAATATTGAGAAGATGGAATGACGGTTTCTTGGAAATTACACTATGACGTAAAAAACGAAAACGTAAAGCCGTAGAAAAACCACAAAAATTAAAAATTATTAAAACCAAAAACAAAATATCAAAAAGGCTAAAAACAAGTCTAAAATAATATAAATAAAGTTAAAAATCCAACAAAGATATTTTAAAACCTTTTATTAATTAAATAATTAATTTTAAATGCTAATTAAAGCCCTAAAATTAAATTTAATTAATTCAAATGTCAAAAATATGATTTTATTGAATTATCACTTAACTTATATTATTAGAAGACTAAAAAGTAATTTTCTAAAAATTAAAACCTAATAAAACTATTTTTAAAACTCTAAAAATGATTTAAACTAATTAAAAACTAATTAAACTTAAAATAATTATAAAAATAAATCTAAAAGCTTAAAAATTATTCTAAAAATGGAAATGATCCTAATTAATGCTAAGGAATTTAAGAAAAATGAAAAATAAAGAAAAAGAAAATTTTGAAAATTTAATATTAAAATAATATTAAAATAATCCTAAAAATAAAAAGTTTCTAAAATTTAAAATAAAAAATTTATAAAAATCCTAAATAATATAATTAAGAGAAAAACACAAATTATAGCTCCTAAACCTTTTTTAATAATTTTATAAAAATCTTTAAAGTTTATAAAAAACCTTAAAATATTATAAAATTAAAAATAAAAGTTTTTGAAACCAAAACTTGATGTAAACCTCAAAAATATATTTTAAAAACTAAAAACTATTTTTCCTATAAATAAAAACTCTTTTTGGTATTTTTTAATGATGTATTAAAAACGTATATTAAATAAATCCTAATAAATAATCTATTAATGGGAAAAATATTAAAACTGGCTAGAAAAATCACTAATCTAAATAAGACTCTAGGAAAAATGAAATAAGCAAAAACCACTAAGAAAATAAGCTGGAAAAGAGAAAATAAGCCACGGCTTATATAAAATAAACAAAAAGAAAACGTGGTTAAGTGTAAAACAAAACCACACCCTAGTAGTCAAAGACCCTAGGGCGCAGTGGTGAGTGTGGTGTGGTGTGAACGTGGTGACCAGGGTTCGAATCCTTAAACCCCCACTTTTTATCACTTAGTTGCGCCGCAACGCTTTTGTCTTGCGCCGGAACTAGTGAAACGGGAGTACCTTGATCTGTAGCTCCTTTAGTTGCGCCGCAACTAGGTAGGTCTTGCGGCGCAAATTGTATAACGTGCCTGGTTTTTTTTTTTGCTTGTGTTCAAGCTTTCACAGATTTCAAAAGGACCAAGAGGTGCTTGGTCCTATGCCTTATTTGGAGGATGCTTATTGGACAATAATGGCACTCTTGTGATCCTTTGATCACAAGAAGTCAATGACAACAAGGAAACAAACACCTAGCACTCAAATTCAAGAAATCAAATGCACCATAAGCTAAGCCAAGTTGCTGTGATGTTCAGCAGGTCTGGTGGTCTTATATGGCTATTTTCTAGCAACCTAATGAACCTAAAGCTACCAAATCATGCACACAAACTCATAAGATGGCATTCAATCCAGAACAAACCTTAAAACAACCTAATCTTCAACAATAATCCAAGATTAAGCATCAAAATGAAGCAAAACAAGCAGATTTCACCCTTATGCAGATTTCTAGCAACCTTAATCCTTTTTTACCACTCCAATTAACTTCTAACTTAATCAAAATTGATTTACCAACTTACTAACACCTAACTTAACCTTAATCAAGTTGTCTAACACCTTTTAAGATCAAAATCTAAGCACTTTGCCCTGCTAATCCGTATTGCCAAACACCACTTTAAAAACTTGTAAACCAAAATTATCAAACCAAAATGCTTACAAAAGCTACCAAATTGATTCCAAGTGCATCCAACATGTAAACATACACACTAGAACACAAATCATGCAATATAAACACACTTAATCACCAAATCACTTAAGATCATACCAACTAGCTATTTTTCTGAAATTTAAACAAGGAAAAAGGTTTGTACCTTAGGGCTTTACATCCAAAGCCCTAGAGGGTGTATAACCCTCCTCCAATCCAACCCGGGTTGGAGCTGAACCAAATCAACAAGCCTTCAACCTGTTGCAATCACAAAACAAGAGAACAACAAAATAATATAACAATATATATTTTTTTTATTTCCTTTTTCTTCTTTCCAAAATACTTTCAAAATCTTTCCAACCTTCTAAATACGTTTTCTAAAACCCTATATCACCAATAACATTAACCATAAACACCAAAATACCTTTGAGCAGATTTTACTAAAATCTCTCAAAATTTCAAAACCTTGAAAAATTTTGAAACACAAACTTACTTTACCAAAATTAAACTTGGAACTCAGAATTAAGCTTAACACAACACTCAACTTTTAAAAACAATAAAAAAGGAATTACACTTGAATATTTCAAAAACCAAACTTTTTATTTCTTTAAAAAGGTATTACATGTGCAAGCTTAAAAACTGGAACAAGGGCTTCACACAGGTTGTGAGCTCCTTTTATAGAGTCCTAAGAACAATCTAGAATAGAAAAAACTAAACCCTAATCACTAGAAAAATTCCTATAATGCCCTTGAATGGTTTTGAGTGCATTTTGTCCTTTCTTGATCTTGGCCGTTCATATTTGCTTTGAGAGTAAGCTAATAACCTTGGACGTTGATTTGGGACACGTCATGATGCTTGGGGGTTAAGGAATGATGTGATTGGTGGATTGGGGAATTGGGGGTTTGGTGCACATGAGTGGGATGCAGGTTTTTAGGAGTGGGAAAGGTTTATGAGTGTGTGAATTAAGTGTGTGTGGGATTAATTGAAAATTACCCAAGTAATGAGTAAAATAGAACCTGGGGTAAAAGATGAACAGTAAAAGCTCATTTGATCCGAAAATAGGGGAACAGTAAGTGTTAGGCGCCAGTTTAGAGTTTAAATCTTTGACTTGTCAACTTTGGTCCTTATTATTTCAGATTTTTGGCATTTAAGGTTTCCTGCCCTAAAATCAGCTTTCCTTTGTTTTTTAACTTTCCCACTTTTACAATTTTGGCACAAAACTTTTGGAAAAAGGTTTCAAGGATGATTTTTGCCATTTGGTGATTCTTCAAGGGCTGATATTGGACAATTTTGATCTTCAAAGGTCTTCCTTGCATCTTAATCTTCATGAGGGACCATTTTTGGCAATTTGAATTTGTTGAGGGACTAATCTTGCCATTTCTTCAAAGTTGAAGGACCTTTTTGCAATTTTGACAAACTTAAGGGACCAAACTTGTAATTATCAATATACAAGGGTTTTAAGTGTCATTTCTTCATTCTTGGAGGATCAATCTTGTATTGTCTTCAAGTCTTCAAGGGTTTTTGATGAAAATTCCATGATTAGGGCCCGGTTCTTTGTACGGCTTCGTTTCTCGTGTCCGTTTTTCCTTGTATCTTGTGATCTTTTGTCTTTTTCACGATATCCATACCTAAAACACACAAGTAAACAAACACAAGCATATATATGGTATTTTATGACATTTTTATGCATTTAAAGCTCGAAAAGAACGATGAGATCATGTATAAATGCCATCTCATCACTCCCCCATACTAAGCCATTGCCGTGCCCTCACGCAATGCTAGAATAAAGTATCTAAGCATCACCAAAGTTCAATTTTATTAACCTTTATTGAAGAGTAAAAGACTTGCAACATACTACGATGATGTGTAAAGACATAATGTATGATTTTCATCACCAAAATGTAACTTTTAGGGTCAAAGAATAGAAACAAGTCAATGTCCCTTAGAGTAAACTTCGTCATCCTTGATTGTCATACATTCCATGCTAAGTGCAAAAACAAGATCATTGTTGGTACAAGTCACAATGCTAACACTACTCATACGTCCAAATTGTGTAATACTTTTTCTCCCCGCAATCCTAGTTATTATAAAAGGAAATGGGTTACTAGCATTTTTTATCTATTTGTCATGGATCACAAGTGATTCATATTGACTTATTTGAGTAGTTATTAGTCCGAAAGCAAAGTAGCACGATTTGATCAATAGTTAGCCGAAGGACAAAATCTTTTAAAACGGCTTCTCGTGTATCTCCTTAAGTTCATATCTTGGCATAACTCGTTTCACGATTTGAGACCTTTCTCGGACCGATATTTGGCATGTACTTCATACTTCAAATCTTGGGAAGACGTTCTTGAAATAATGGTCTTCTCTTAATATATTTGGAATTTCTTCACTTGACGTTTTTGAGAGATTCTTCATATAGGACCACGACTTCATCATTTTTCTTAAATCTTTATTTTGGATTTTGATATACAACGATCCGCCTCCTTTTCGGACTTGGATATATTCATCCTCATACCTTGTTAGGGTCTTTTTGGATAGACTTTCTCCATTCTTTAGGGGAGTAATAGCTTCTCGTCGTGTGTCTCGATCCTTCATATTGATTTTGGAACAATGATACTTCACATCATCTTTGGATCTTTAGCAAAAATAGAGCTCCTCATGCCTTGTTAGGGCCTTTTTGGATGATCGCCAATCTTCGCGTCCCGTTTCAATAAGTTATGCCTTGGCTATGAACTCTATTCAACCCCGAGCAACTTTTAAACGATCTTGCGCTAGAGGCTAAGTAACTTTTCAAATCGTACGACCTTACTTATTGCAATTATGTTTTATTCCTAATGCATTGATCTTATGGGAAGAAAAAGCCACAATTAAAAACATATGAGTTTTTGAAAGAACACTTTCATGTTCTACGTTTAGCATGATCACTTGTCTAACTCTATCATTTCTCGTTCTTCACTATTTAAAGACCTCTAATTAAAGAGACTCGTGAATACTTAGCCATGCAAGTCAAAATTAAGCCAAATTTGGATTAGCTTTCATTAAGACTATATCAAATCAAAGTTTTGGGTTTTCAAGCCACCTATAGGATCTTGCACTTTCTTGGACTTTTTCAAGTTTAGAGAATGCATTTTATAGTTCCCTTGATAAGTGACTTTCTAGAATCAATTATAGGAACTTGCGAAAAGTTCTTGTTCTTAACTCGAATGAATTAAGACTTTCGCGTTTTAAAGCTCCCTATATAAAAGTCTAGCAAAACTTGAATTGAGCGGGTTAAGGAATGTAAATGGCTCCAAATGCCCATCAAGTCAAAAATTAACTCTTATTCTACCCATCGGAAAATATACATTCGTGTCTTAAAAACACTTATGAAAACTAAAAATTTTAAAATTTGGCCATTTTTAGCCTTATTAGCAAAACAAAACATTGAAAGTTGGAAAACGTGAGGGCGAAGCAAAGCAAGTACCTATTCACCCCCCCCATACTAAAAGTAAACATTGTCCTCAATGTTTCGAGTCTAAAGGTGGAGCACCCCCATACTAGAGACGAAGAATCGAATGCTTAGGATCTAGCATGGAAAGGGTGATCAACAATATATCTAAAGCCGTTTATTAATTATGCTAAAAGATAATTGTTAGAACAATAAAGGATATGTCATGGAATCGTGAAAAACTTCTTCAAACGAACGATGGAGGCTCACGTAAACGAACACGAGAGTCTTCAATCGTAGATGATGATGATGATCTAGATAACACAATCACAAACAACCACGAGACAACGAGTTGGAAGGGTACAAGTCCCCTTATTAGTGAACATAAAGCATAAAGATAAGCATGGGATCTCCCCCACGAGGCACCTCGTTTTTGATTACCGAGTCATGAGCTCGACTCGATCCCCTTAAAATGTGAACATTTAGGGAAAATCATGGTGTGGTCAATTTTTGATGGGGCTTACATGATAAACAAGGCCCGAAAAGCAACCGGTATAAAGGACTAAGTCCTTAGATGACGCAAAATACCGGGGTCGAAGATGGCGTTCTCGTTTTCATGAAAAAAACAATTCAACACCACTTGAACATGTGCCATAAACTCAAAGAGTTTGAAGAAAATAGATGAGAAGTAGAAGGGTGAGACAATTGGTAAGACAAACGTTTGAGCTACTCGAGGTAGACTCGCACCAAGCAAATAGATATAGTTTCCATTTATTGCATCGGTGGAAGACCGAGATTTCCCTTTACATGAAATTCCGGGATCGAATATCTCGTCCTCGGTGGACAAGGATGAGGGAAAATAAGGGGCTTCCCCCATACTAGGACCACACAAAACATCGTCAAAAGGAGTAGACGAGTTTGTAGTACTCAAATCACGTGGTGATGACGGAGTTAGATTTGTAGAAAAATCAATTAAATCATATTTAAGATCTTTTCCTTTTTTATCTTTTGAACTCTCCTTATGAAAACCCTTTTTAATTATGTCGAAAATATTTGGTGTTTCTAAGACGATGTTAGTCACACTAAAAATTCTCACATTTTGAAACCGTTTTGGTTTTGGTGGTGGCAAGTTCTCAAAACGTTTATCGACGAAGAAAACCTCCCCATCGGGGCCAACATATTCATCATCCGAAAGATCTTCCGTAGAAACCGGCAACTTATCAACACTTTTCAAGAACGAATGTGAAGGATTTTTTGATTCAAGTATTGATGGTTTCTTCTTTGTAGGCTTAGCACTCATAACCTCCACCGGCGGAGGAAATGGTAAATTGTTTTTGGAGACATTCCCTAAAACTCTTGGTAAAAATTCTTTGCAAACGACATTGGTCGAGTCACCATGGTTTAAAGTTGCAATAGAATATACATGAGAAAGATTGGAGTTTTGTGTTGCATTGATGACAAGTTCTTCTTCATTGAAACGAAGGGTGATTTTGCGAGCATGAACATCGATAAGTGCTCTCGAGGTATCCAAAAAAGATCGACCTAAAATTAACGGAACTTTTCGATCGATGGGAATGTCTACAACGATAAAGTCAACGGGATAGTAAAACTTTCCGACTTTAACGAAAACGTCCTCGGCTACTCCACATGCCATGATCG
The DNA here is from genome assembly GCA_025667525.1 of Glebionis coronaria. Taxonomy (NCBI): domain Eukaryota; kingdom Viridiplantae; phylum Streptophyta; class Magnoliopsida; order Asterales; family Asteraceae; genus Glebionis; species Glebionis coronaria. Next base: position 269,780,277 of record CM046882.1, on the reverse strand, counting down.
TAGAATGATCGGCCATCTCGATGGACATGTTCGAAGGAGTGAGAGCCGGAAGCGAAAGCGATTTGAAAATCTCGAGAGGCATCAAATTAATACTAGCGCCAAGATCGGCCAAGGCGTAGCATTCCTCCATATCTTGAATAGCACACGGAATCAAAAATTTACCGGGATCACCGACTTTTTGTGGTATGCGGCTTAGAAAAACCGATGAACAACTAGACGATTGTTGTAACTTTTCTTTGTTGTTTAGCATACTTTTGAAGTTTGCGGCGAATCGAGGCATCATGATTAAAGCATCGGCAAAACTTATGTTAAAATGTAGATCACGAAAAATTTTCATAAATAGCTCAAATTGATAATTGTTCCGTTCTTGTGCCTTTTGCTTGTCACGTCTCGAAGGGTAAGGTAAAGGTGGTGTGGGTTGGTCATTAGGCAACGGCCTTGGAATTTCGGGTTCCACAATTGGTATTGGTGTAACCGTAGGTGTGGTTTGAGCGGTACTTCGTGGGATTGTAATGTGCTCCTTTTCGACCATCACCTCGGGTTCTTTCTCGATTTCCTTCTCCGTAGAAGTACTCGGACGAGAGATTGGTTCCTTGAAAGTTTTACCACTTCGTGTAGTAATGACTTTCATTTCTCCCCTCGGGTTGTTAATGGTATCACTAGGAAGACCACCCGAAGAAGAGGGCTTACACATGATAGCTTCAAACATCTTAGCCATTCGGTCCTCAAATTTTGATTGCCTAGCATCCGCTTTCAATAACTCTTGCTTAATCTCATGTTGTCCTAATTCCATCTTTTGTTGGTTTTGTTGAAGACGTTGGACATTTCCTTCCATTTTATTTGCATGAGTTTTAAGTTCATTAGCAAGTTCATTTTTAAGCTCGTTTTTCAACTCGGATCTTAAGCTAATCATCTCACGTTGCATATTATCAAATTTAGCATCATTTGCTTTAGCATAATCCAAAAATTCTCCTTGCAAATTTTTCGTGTGAGCATTTTGAAAACCTTGTGTAGTGTTTTGAAAATCACGGTTTTGGTTTTGATTTGAGACTTGTCCATTCCCACTTTGATAATTCCCTTTGTTGTAATTGCGTGTGTTGCCTTGGTAATTACCTTGGTTGTTGTTTCGATAATTGTTAGCATTTTGGTTTGGTGGAGCTTGATTTTGGCGGGAACCTTGGCCGTTTTGGTTGTAAGTCCCCGTTGCTACATAAGCACTCGAAGTGTTACCATCCGCGGTAATGCACTCGGATAAATCATGAGCTCCTCCACACGATAAACAACTCTTAGCAACCGCTTTAACCGAAGCGGAATTGGAAGCTTCTTGAGCCTTCCAATGGGACATTAGATTAGCAAATCTATCAAAAAACCGATTTTCCTCATTAGCTTCATCATGTAAGGCGTTAATGCTACGAGATGATTGTGACGAAGATGACGAACCCATATTGGCAACACTCGGTGTGTTACGAGGGTTATAAACCTTAGATCGATTTTCAATGATTTGTAAAGCCTCATTGGTCGTCTTGCACAAAAAATTACCACCCGCGGCGGCATTCAAATAATCTCGTTCATGATCATTAAGCCCATTATAAAAAGTATCTATTTGATGCAATTCCGAAAAATCATGATGAGGACATTCATGTAACATCTCCTTAAATCGTTCCCATGCCATAGAAAAACTTTCATTGTTTCTTTGCACAAATCGTGAAATCTCATTTTTTAAGTGTGTTGTTTTCGATGGTGGAAAAAACTTGTTCACAAACTTAGAAACGAGATCGGCCCATGTCAAAATCGAATTTGGCGGTTCTTTCTCGAGCCAAATTTTTGCGGGTCCATCCAACGAATATGGAAACAACATCATCTTAATGGCGTCATGCGGAACATCTTTGAATTTGCTAGTGGCGGTGAGACGGTTGAAATTCCTAATATGGTAATGCGGGTTGTCTTTCTCGTGACCTCGAAATTTGTTTGCTTGTAGCATCGACATTAAACCCGTCTTAATCTCAAAATTCTCCGCAAGGATGGCGGGAATAACAATTGCCTCTCCAAAACCCTCGGTGGGTGCTTGTAGCAACTCCATCATAGTACGATTAGCCATTACGACTTCTTGTTCTATAATAGGTTCAACAATTGGAGGTTCTTCAACAATCAACGATTCTTGATTTGCTTGCTTTTGTAGTCGTTTACGAGCTCGTTTAGCTTGGTTACGAGTGATCATAAACTTCACGAAGAATGGGAGGTGAGCAAAGAAGATTCTTTTTGGTCGTTTTGTGGATTTTCAAAATTTTTTTTGTGTTTTTGATGATATTTAATTTTTTTGGATTTTGGTGTATCTTCGTAGACAACAATCTACAAAATCTCTCCTCGAATCAAACTCTTGATTAAAGAAGCCTCAAAGGAATGAAAACGATCACGTGGAGTGAACGCCTTCGAATGACTTTAGAACTTTGGTGAAAACCAAATTGTTCACGAGGGTTTAATCACAAAGAAAACCAAGCAAATATAGTATACGTATTAATACTTTGGGCGGCAAAACCCTCGATTAGCCTTCAATCTCAAAATACTCACAAGCAAGCGGGGAAACGAGGCGGCGCGAAGCACTTAAGAGCCTTTTTCCTTAGGGTATATTTTATAATACCCGCCTTATACCCACCTTATAGTTCGTATCTTTCAAAATCGAGCTTCACGAAAGTATTTATCTATTTTTGCCTTTTCTTTTTGTTTGAGATTCGAATACAATGATCGAGTGATGAAATCCCGAATCAAGGTTGTGTTTTCACACTTTTGGAGATATTGTATTTTGGTTGTGATACTTAATACAATATATTAATAATATTCACAAAGAAAAACCGAGAAAACCGATAATACGTGTTAAGGGAGTTCCACTTAACACAAATACTATTATGGATAATATCAAAAACAAAATTTTCCAAATTAAATCACGACACACCTCCCCGGCAGCGGCGCCAAAATATGATTGTGGTAAAATTAGATAACTTGCTTTAGGAAAAACAAGCAACTAAATATGAGCGGTAAGTATTAAGTACGACGGTTTAGGAAAACCGTGCACTAATGACCCAATCACTTAAAAGAGAAGAGAAAGATTCGTTTCCCAAGGAGGTATGGTGTTGTGAATTAACTTGTATTTCTTTGAGATTAATATTGAGAAGATGGAATGACGGTTTCTTGGAAATTACACTATGACGTAAAAAACGAAAACGTAAAGCCGTAGAAAAACCACAAAAATTAAAAATTATTAAAACCAAAAACAAAATATCAAAAAGGCTAAAAACAAGTCTAAAATAATATAAATAAAGTTAAAAATCCAACAAAGATATTTTAAAACCTTTTATTAATTAAATAATTAATTTTAAATGCTAATTAAAGCCCTAAAATTAAATTTAATTAATTCAAATGTCAAAAATATGATTTTATTGAATTATCACTTAACTTATATTATTAGAAGACTAAAAAGTAATTTTCTAAAAATTAAAACCTAATAAAACTATTTTTAAAACTCTAAAAATGATTTAAACTAATTAAAAACTAATTAAACTTAAAATAATTATAAAAATAAATCTAAAAGCTTAAAAATTATTCTAAAAATGGAAATGATCCTAATTAATGCTAAGGAATTTAAGAAAAATGAAAAATAAAGAAAAAGAAAATTTTGAAAATTTAATATTAAAATAATATTAAAATAATCCTAAAAATAAAAAGTTTCTAAAATTTAAAATAAAAAATTTATAAAAATCCTAAATAATATAATTAAGAGAAAAACACAAATTATAGCTCCTAAACCTTTTTTAATAATTTTATAAAAATCTTTAAAGTTTATAAAAAACCTTAAAATATTATAAAATTAAAAATAAAAGTTTTTGAAACCAAAACTTGATGTAAACCTCAAAAATATATTTTAAAAACTAAAAACTATTTTTCCTATAAATAAAAACTCTTTTTGGTATTTTTTAATGATTTATTAAAAACGTATATTAAATAAATCCTAATAAATAATCTATTAATGGGAAAAATATTAAAACTGGCTAGAAAAATCACTAATCTAAATAAGACTCTAGGAAAAATGAAATAAGCAAAAATCACTAAGAAAATAAGCTGGAAAAGAGAAAATAAGCCACGGCTTATATAAAATAAACAAAAAGAAAACATGGTTAAGTGTAAAACAAAACCACACCCTAGTAGTCAAAGACCCTAGGGCGCAGTGGTGAGTGTGGTGTGGTGTGAACGTGGTGACCAGGGTTCGAATCCTTAAACCCCCACTTTTTATCACTTAGTTGTGCCGCAACGCTTTTGTCTTGCGCCGCAACTAGTGAAACGGGAGTACCTTGATCTGTAGCTCCTTTAGTTGCGCCGCAACTAGGTAGGTCTTGCGGCGCAAATTGTATAACGTGCCTGGTTTTTTTTTTTGCTTGTGTTCAAGCTTTCACAGATTTCAAAAGGACCAAGAGGTGCTTGGTCCTATGCCTTATTTGGAGGATGCTTATTGGACAATAATGGCACTCTTGTGATCCTTTGATCACAAGAAGTCAATGACAACAAGGAAACAAACACCTAGCACTCAAATTCAAGAAATCAAATGCACCATAAGCTAAGCCAAGTTGCTGTGATGTTCAGCAGGTCTGGTGGTCTTATATGGCTATTTTCTAGCAACCTAATGAACCTAAAGCTACCAAATCATGCACACAAACTCATAAGATGGCATTCAATCCAGAACAAACCTTAAAACAACCTAATCTTCAACAATAATCCAAGATTAAGCATCAAAATGAAGCAAAACAAGCAGATTTCACCCTTATGCAGATTTCTAGCAACCTTAATCCTTTTTTACCACTCCAATTAACTTCTAACTTAATCAAAATTGATTTACCAACTTACTAACACCTAACTTAACCTTAATCAAGTTGTCTAACACCTTTTAAGATCAAAATCTAAGCACTTTGCCCTGCTAATCCGTATTGCCAAACACCACTTTAAAAACTTGTAAACCAAAATTATCAAACCAAAATGCTTACAAAAGCTACCAAATTGATTCCAAGTGCATCCAACATGTAAACATACACACTAGAACACAAATCATGCAATATAAACACACTTAATCACCAAATCACTTAAGATCATACCAACTAGCTATTTTTCTGAAATTTAAACAAGGAAAAAGGTTTGTACCTTAGGGCTTTACATCCAAAGCCCTAGAGGGTGTATAACCCTCCTCCAATCCAACCCGGGTTGGAGCTGAACCAAATCAACAAGCCTTCAACCTGTTGCAATCACAAAACAAGAGAACAACAAAATAATATAACAATATATATTTTTTTTATTTCCTTTTTCTTCTTTCCAAAATACTTTCAAAATCTTTCCAACCTTCTAAATACGTTTTCTAAAACCCTATATCACCAATAACATTAACCATAAACACCAAAATACCTTTGAGCAGATTTTACTAAAATCTCTCAAAATTTCAAAACCTTGAAAAATTTTGAAACACAAACTTACTTTACCAAAATTAAACTTGGAACTCAGAATTAAGCTTAACACAACACTCAACTTTTAAAAACAATAAAAAAGGAATTACACTTGAATATTTCAAAAACCAAACTTTTTATTTCTTTAAAAAGGTATTACATGTGCAAGCTTAAAAACTGGAACAAGGGCTTCACACAGGTTGTGAGCTCCTTTTATAGAGTCCTAAGAACAATCTAGAATAGAAAAAACTAAACCCTAATCACTAGAAAAATTCCTATAATGCCCTTGAATGGTTTTGAGTGCATTTTGTCCTTTCTTGATCTTGGCCGTTCATATTTGCTTTGAGAGTAAGCTAATAACCTTGGACGTTGATTTGGGACACGTCATGATGCTTGGGGGTTAAGGAATGATGTGATTGGTGGATTGGGGAATTGGGGGTTTGGTGCACATGAGTGGGATGCAGGTTTTTAGGAGTGGGAAAGGTTTATGAGTGTGTGAATTAAGTGTGTGTGGGATTAATTGAAAATTACCCAAGTAATGAGTAAAATAGAACCTGGGGTAAAAGATGAACAGTAAAAGCTCATTTGATCCGAAAATAGGGGAACAGTAAGTGTTAGGCGCCAGTTTAGAGTTTAAATCTTTGACTTGTCAACTTTGGTCCTTATTATTTCAGATTTTTGGCATTTAAGGTTTCCTGCCCTAAAATCAGCTTTCCTTTGTTTTTTAACTTTCCCACTTTTACAATTTTGGCACAAAACTTTTGGAAAAAGGTTTCAAGGATGATTTTTGCCATTTGGTGATTCTTCAAGGGCTGATATTGGACAATTTTGATCTTCAAAGGTCTTCCTTGCATCTTAATCTTCATGAGGGACCATTTTTGGCAATTTGAATTTGTTGAGGGACTAATCTTGCCATTTCTTCAAAGTTGAAGGACCTTTTTGCAATTTTGACAAACTTAAGGGACCAAACTTGTAATTATCAATATACAAGGGTTTTAAGTGTCATTTCTTCATTCTTGGAGGATCAATCTTGTATTGTCTTCAAGTCTTCAAGGGTTTTTGATGAAAATTCCATGATTAGGGCCCGGTTCTTTGTACGGCTTCGTTTCTCGTGTCCGTTTTTCCTTGTATCTTGTGATCTTTTGTCTTTTTCACGATATCCATACCTAAAACACACAAGTAAACAAACACAAGCATATATATGGTATTTTATGACATTTTTATGCATTTAAAGCCCGAAAAGAACGATGAGATCATGTATAAATGCCATCTCATCACACATGACGGGCAATCTCAAGCTTCTCATTAACTTCGTGGAGAAGTTTCTGGGTACGGTACGGTTTGGAAATGATTAATTTTCACCGATACTCGGATATGGAGACTTGGTTCAAGGGAATATCACTATAAAACGGGTTTATTACGTCGAGGGACTGAATCACAATTTATTCTCGGTTGGTCAATTTTGTGATGCGGATTTGGAAGTGGCTTTTCGGAAATCTACCTGCTATGTTAGAGACTACAATGGGAATGACCTTCTTACAGGTTCTCGTGGTTCTGATCTCTACACAGTAACTCTTCAAGACACATCGTCAACAAATCAAATTTGCTTAATGGATAAAGCTTCATCATCTCAAGCATGGTTATGGCATCAACGATTGTCACATCTCAACTTTGACACCATCAACTTGCTTTCGAAGAATGATATTGTGACCGGTCTTCCTAAGGTGAAATTCGTCAAAGACCATCTTTGTTCTTCTTGTGAGTTGGGGAAAGCAAAATGGAAGTCTTTCAAAACAAATACTACCCCAAGCTCAAAAGGACGATTGGAACTTCTACACATGGATTTATGTGGTCCCATGCGTGTAGAGAGTATTAACGGGAAAAAGTATATTCTCGTGATTGTTCATGATTACTCTAGATACACATGGACTTTCTTCTTAAGGTCCAAAGATGAAACACCAGAGGTTCTCAAAAACTTTCTCAAGTTGATACAACGCAATCTTCAAGCTCAAGTCTTAACCGTAAGAACGGATAGGGGTACTGAATTTTTGAACAAGAACTTGCAATCTTACTTTCCAGAAGAAGGGATCGAACATCAAACGTCTATTGCTCGAACTCCTGAACAAAACGGCGTTGTCGAAAGACGGAACCGTACTTTGGTTGAGGCTGCTCGAACAATGCTTTCTGCTTCAAAATTACCGCTATTCTTCTGGGCTGAAGCAATTGCAACTGCCTGTTATACTCAGAATCGTTCTCTCGTCATCCCTAGACATGAAAAGACACCTTACCACATCATCAATGGCAGGAAACCTACTGTCAAATTCTTTCACGTATTTGGATCTTTATGCTACATCCTTAAAGACGGTGAGAATCTCGACAAGATGAAAGAAAAAGGTGATGCATGTATTTTTGTGGGGTATGTTACATTGTCGAAAGGATATCGAGTATATAACAAAAGAACAAAGATTATTGTCGAAACAATTCATGTGAACTTTGACGAATTGCCACAAATGGTACTTGATCACAACAACTGAAGTCCCGCACCTCATTGTCCAGCCATGGCACCTACACAAAACAGTGTACGTCCCGTGCAAGAATGTCAACAAAGTACTCCTACAGCAGACTCGATGGATACTACACATATGAATAAGTTGGTTGATTTATATGATCCAATGTTTGATGAATATTACTATGGAAACAATCAAGTTGTGTCAAAGCCTTCCGCTGTCACCACTACTGATGCACCCGAACAAAATAAAAAAGACACAACTGCATCTACTTCAGCAACCGTTGCTCAAGAGACAATTCCATTGGATACTCAACAAACTCAAGAAACAGTCTTATCACCAACATCACCAACCGTCAATGCTGAAGGAGGAAACAACAATCAAGCAGTCGATGCACAACCTCACGATGAAGAATTTATCAATCCGTTTGGTACACCGGTACACGAAGTCGGAGAGTCTTCTACTCAACATGTTGATCCGTCCAACATGTATACATTCTACCAACCATATCCATCCACTCACCATTGGACACGTGATCATCCATTGGAGCAAGTCATTGGAAATCCTTCACAACCAGTTCGAACACGCATACAACTCGAAACTGATGGCGATGTGTGTATGTATGCACTCACCATGAGTTCAACTGTACCTACAAACATCAAACAAGCCATGACTGATCATGCGTGGATTGAATCAATGCAAGACGAAATCATCAGTTTGAATGCCTAAATGTTTGGGAACTTGTTGACCGACCCTATGGAATGTCAATTTTAGATTTCAAATGGATCTGGAAAAACAAACTGGATGAAGAACAAACCATCATCAAAAACAAATCTCGTCTTGTGGTTAAGGGATACCGTCAACAAGAAGGCATAGAATACGATGAATCATTCGCTCCAGTCGCTCGTTTGGAAGCAGTCAGGATATGCCTTGCTTATGTTGCACATAAGGGCTTCACTCCCGCACCAAGCACATCGATGTCAGATATCACTTCATCAAGGAACAAGTGGAACGCGACATAGTGGAATTATACTTTGTCAGAACTGAGTACCAGCTGGCAGACTTGTATACAAAAGCTCTATCGAAAGATAGGTTTGCGTATCTCGTTGGCCGTCTTGGTATGAAGTATATGACTCCAGAAGACTTGGAGGTTCTGGCAAATGAAGCTGCTTGATATTCTCTCATAACGACTTCTAAGCGAATCACAGCTTAGGACTCGGACCTCAACTAAGGAAAGTCTATCTCGGACAATAACTTATCCTTCTCAACGAGAAATTCATACTTCTCGGTCATGAGCTTCTCATAAAACATTCAAAGTTTTTAAGTTCATGAAAAACGATTTCTAAGTAAATGTCAGCTTAGAACTCGAACTTCAACTTAAGGAAAGTTTATCACGGATGATAACTTATCCTTCACAACGGGAAATCTATTTTTCTCGGTCATGAGCTAATCACAAAACAATCAAAGTTTTGAGCTCATGAAAAACGGACCCGAAAGGGGAGTGTACGTTTCAGTGCGCTCTCCCTAATCAATAGAAGAGAAGTCTTCTATCCTGATTATTTTAAAACCGTTGAACACAATTTTTCAAGAATTTCTCAAAAGGTTTTTCTAAATCTTTCAAAATTGTGTGTTCAACACTCCCTTTCTCATAAGTGGTTTTTATATCTCAAAATTGTCATATGTTATTTTGATCAATTTTTGAGGGGGAGCTTTTTAAAATCAAGCCTTTTAATGTTGTTGGGTACATCTATAAAATTGACCTATTTTATGTATCCAACACATTCCGAAAATGATATGAAATTGTCAAATGTAATATATTATATCGGAAAAGGCATCTCAACTCCGTACCTCAACATATTTTGTTGGTGTCTTTTTTCTAAAATTTTTTCAAATTTTGTCTCAAGACACACATATATTGTTGAGGGGGAGCGACCCGACTGAAAATGTTCCATGATTCATGAGTGCACACATGTTTCTCTCCCGTCGAGTTTTCGGAAAATGTCAAATTTTAATCAATTGGTATCTCGAACATTATATTTTTATATTAGCGATAGGGGGAGAAAATGTGATTAAAATGTAATATATCGCAACATGTGATCTTAAAGACTCAAGTGCAACTCTTTCCTTCACATGCCAAACTATTTCGTATATCGATGCATGTGTGTAGGGGGAGCTTTTCGGAAATGTAAATCTTTCAAGTGTTAAAAGTTTTGATTTTTATCAAACACTTTGAATGGTTTTCAATGGTTTATGGTTACGATCTATACCCAAAACAACCTACTATCCACGACGGAACGATGGAGTCAAAAGGTGGTTTAGGATAGGAAACTAAGTCCTGTGATCCAACCAGAACCAGAGGGATCTACCCAAGGACATTCCATAGCTAGAAATAGTTGTCTTTAGGAAAGATGGAGTGGAATGAAGCTGAATGCGGACCAAGTACTTAAGTTAGCACTAGAACAATCACAACAAGGTGCTAATGATGACGTATTGGTAAGCATTGAAGGAGTTGAATATTCTATGGAACTTAGGCAGAAACCGGGTCAATACATCTATTGAAGACAAGTCATCATGGACCCAGTGATGCAATGCACAAACCTTCCCAGCCATTCGAGTTTCTCTCAAAAGAAACTTGTCTCATTGTCACGGAGATCAGCACGTATCTATTGACTTTCTCACTCCGAGTCAGTTAATATTGAAAAGGTGGCAGTCTGATCCAGCCTCCGATTACCAAAATGCACTTATTGAGTCTAGAGCCAAACGAGATCAATCTATCATCTCATTAGGACACAATCGAGTCCTACGCATTATCCTTGTGATATTGCCAGAACATCTGAGTGATACGATTCACAATGAAGATGGAAATCCTGCTTGAGCCAGCATTAAAAAAGCTCATGGTAGGTAACTTGTGCGATTCTACACGAATCAAACTTGTGAGAACTGGAAAGCAACTAAGTTTCGATTCTTAGTTGATTCAAACTTAATTCCAGGTTTCTTCGCAAAATCCGTGTGATCTTGCCAGAACATTCAGAGTGACACTCTTTAGTGTTCACAGTGACGAATGGAAATCCTTCCAGTGTCAACATCAAACAGCACTGCGGTAGGTAACATGCAAGATTCTTATGAATCGAGCTTGTGGCAAACTGGAAAGCAACAATGGTGCGATTCTTATAGAATCAAACTTGTTCTAGGAATTCTAAATTGACGACTCTAATCAAATGGATAACAGTATCCTTTTTTATTCACTCTTTACGTTCGCAGTCTCCTTTGAGACGGTCGATAAAGAGAACTTGCTACTACCGCCGGGAAACCCTGTCAAGGAGATTCTTAATCGAATCTACCCGATCACAGGTACGATATCTAATACCGTCTAAACGGTCTTCACCGACCGGAGGTAAAACGCTACCGACTTAGGATGAAATGTTCAAAGCCATTTTATCCGTGTCTATATATGTTGTTGCATATCTAGAAGGTGGCGTAGCTGTGCAACCGATGTCGATTCAGAAGTCACAAGAGCACAAGATGGCGATAATCAAGATACCTAAGAATGTAAGAATGTAATAGGTCATCTTAGTTACAAGGAGCACAGATGAAGATCTCAAGCACTAAAAGTCAAATGACAAAGGCTCAAGATAAAGATCACAAAGCATGAAGGAACAAAGCTGTTACAAACTAGATCAAGACCAAGATACAAGACCAAAGCAGGAAGATTTCCTCTACAAGAACGTACTCACTCAATCATCTTATGTATTTTTTAAGCTTTTTAAGATGACCGATACATTGGGGGAGATTGTTAGCCCTATATTTTATATAGTCGAACAAGAATGTAATAGGTCATCTTAGTCGTTAAAGGTCATGTATTGTAATAGGTTAGTCGGGAAAATCGGGCTAGGACTTTAAGCTAATATTGTATAAGTTAGGGGCGTAAGCCCAAAACAAAGCCAAGCGCGGCCCAAGTTAATTAAACCCACGGCCCAACAAGACAAGGGTATATATAACCTCTTCCATGTGTGGAAGAGGGTGTTGGTTACCATTTTATTTCTCTCTCTAAAAGTGTTTAACCTTCCAAATTCTCTCTTGTTTCTCTCTCTACTTTCTTCTCTTTCTCTCTCTAAATATCTCTTCTAAATCTTGTGTTATGGATTGAATGGGATTAACATATGCTTCCTGCATGGGATTTACAGTCTATCAAATGGATGTGAAGAGTGCTTTTCTTTATGGCACAATTGCAAAGGAGGTTTATGTAATGCAGCCTCCTGGTTTTGAAGATTCAGAACATCCAGACAAGGTGTATAGAGTGAAGAAAGCTATGTATGGAATTCTTCAAGCCCCAAGAGCATGGTATGGCACATTTTCCACCTATCTGGTGGAAAATGGATTCAAAAGGGGCACAATAGACCAGACCTTGTTTACAAAGAAGACTGGTAAGGATTTCTTACTAGTACAGGTCTATGTGGATGATATCATCTTTGGCTCTTCTAGTCCAAAGATGAGTGAAGACTTTTCCAAACTCATGACAGACAAGTTCATGATGAGTGCAATGGGGGAGATGAACTTCTTTCTAGGGTTACAAGTACAGCAGAAAGAAGATGGTATCTTCATCTCTCAAGACAAATATGTGGCAGAAATCTTGAAGAAGTTTGGCTTTTCTCCACATGAGAAATGGGCTAGCATACCTATGGATAGGGAACACCCTTGGGGAAAACTTGGAGATGGAAAAGAGGTGGATGTCAGGCATTATAGGTCAATGATTGGTTCATTGATGTATATCACAGCTTCAAGAACTGACATTATGTTTGTTGTGTGTGCATGTGCACTCCATCAAGTGACTCCCAAAGAGTGTCATCTTCATGTTGTCAAGAGGATTTTTAGATACCTTAGGTGTTATCCAAACTTGGGATTATGGAATCCAAAAGATTCCCCATTGGAGCTTATTGCATATTCTGACAGTGATTATGGTGGTGACAAATTTGATAGAAAATCCACAACTGGTGGATGCCAATTTCTTGGGAGTAGATTGATATCTTGGCAATGCAAGAAACAAACAGTGGTGGCTAATTCTACAACTGAAGCAGAGTATGTTGCTGCAACTGCTTGTTGTGGACAAGTCTTATGGATTCAGAACCAGCTATTGGATTATGGGTATAATTTCATGCATACCAAGATTTTTGTAGACAATAACAGTACTTTATGCATAATTAAAAATCCTGTACATCACTCTAAAACAAAACATATAGAAATTAGACATCATTTTGTAAGAGATTGTTTTGAAAAAGGTTTAATACAACCAGATAGGGTTGACACAAAAGAAAGTGTGTCTGATTTATTAACTAAACCTTTTGATACTGGAAGATTTCAATATTTCGTAACAAGTATTGGGATGATCAATCTCACTTAATATATGTTTTGGGATCTTATTGTAAAAGTACCTACAGAATATGCATTTGTTATTGGTCTTTATACAAAATTAGATTTTCCACTTTATTTGTCTAACACTGACAAAGGTTATTTTAACGCTGATAAGTGTTAACTTGACGTTGTCAGCAACATGTTAGTTTTGTGGTTTTTGATCTAATTATGCAGGCGTTGTTAGCATTGTACCATTGGATACAGAGTTGCTTATGGATTCTTGGAGACATAAATTTTTATTATATGCATATTATTTGACAACTTATGTATCATAGTTTAAGGGAAGGTTTAGGAACCTTTTAGGACTTTTTGGGTATTCTTATAATACTCTTATCACAATCCTAGATTGTGTCCACTGGTGAGTATGAATTAGTTTACTAACTCATGAGGCACTGTAGCATGCAAAGTTGATATACTATGCACGCTGCCAAGACTTTTTGGCCTAGAATTTAGAGTGGTCTGTTGGGAGACTTGGGTATGATTTACATTGGGCTTACCTGGGAAGTTACAAAGGATTTTATGAGATAACTTCACTATTAAGAACTTTGGTTAGCAAGGGACACTAGAGGACTGTTATGTCTATCTTGCATAAGCAAGTGTGCATGATTGGACAGTGCTTGCCACCCTATGGTAATTTTCAGTTTATAGGTTATCTTCACTAGGATAAATCACTTTGTTAAGGTCCTTTTTCTTTTTTATTATTTTTATTTTTGGACGTTGATAGATTTATTTCCAAACGTTGTTATGACCAATTTAGACGTTGACATGGCTTTTTCTAACGTTGACAAGAATATAACCGTTGGGCGTTGATGGGTTATTTTTGACCGTTGACACTCATTGGGTCCTACCTAGTTGTTATTTTTGACAAAAATTGTGGCCGTAATTTTAGGAGTTGGTAACTTTTAATTAATGAACAAGATAAGTTATTTTCTTTTCAAGATTTTCATCATTATATTTTGGAAGTTACTGCCTCATTTTTGACCAATCACATGTGCCTACCTCTCCTATATATTTGGCTCCTTATATTTAAACAGGGTTATTTAATATTATTGTCTAACAAGTTTTTTCTCCTATAATTCATCTTTCATAACCTTTTACACAGCTTTCTACATCAATGGTGCCTAAGTTTGAACCGAGTGACATGGTATTGGGATTCAGAAGTCAGCATAACATGGTTGCCTATTTGGAGGCTGATGATGTTCTGTTTCCTCAATATACTTAGATGGTGGCGTATTTGAATACATCCCCATTACGGTATGCACAATCTCATGCTCCTCTTATCCCTGTCACTCATATTAAATAGTTTTGGAACACTGTTAGTTCCTTAACGCTTAATTATGTGACTACATTAACTGCTATTGTCCATGGGCTTCCATGGGTGGTTACTGAAGCCTTGGTTCGCCGGACTTTGCATCTTAATGATGCAGATGGTATAACCACTCTACCCATTGGTGAGATAGAACAGGGACTTCAAGATTTGGGGTATCCTTTCCCTGAAGAGGGTACTTTAAATAAATATAATAAACATGAATTTCCCCTAGCTTGGAAGTACTTAATACATGTCATCCATCAATGTTTAAGTCCCAAATGTACTGCACATAATGAAAATAACAAGTCTATTGGTAGTGACATTGTGTGTATTACAAATGGGCAAAAGTATAATTTTTCAAAACTGATTTTTGATGGCATGTGTAAAAACAAGGGTAGCAAGATGACTCTGGCTTACCCAAGATTTTTACAAATGATTTTTGATGAACAAAGGTACTACACCAGGGATCATGATGATTTTTATACGATCCCTGTGCAAAAGAAAGCTATTTTTAGTAAGATGAATTCACCCCCTCACAGAGACTTACCCCTTACCCAAGCCATGCTTGCTGTTATTGTAGCAGCACAACCTCAACCTGACCCACAACCACAACTTGACCCATTACCTGAACCATCACCTTCACCTCAACATATGGAACTTGACCCAGATCCCTTCAACGCTGACACGTTAAATGTTGGCGTTGATAATTCAAATCCAAACGTTGACACCTTTATACAACAGACCCAAACACCCCTTAACCTACAAACTTCTATCCAATCCACATCATCTTCTTCACCCCCAGACTTTAGGATGGAAAAACGCCAAAGGACCATTGGAGTGTTCTCCTCTGGTGGTCCTAGCCATGTTGCAGAGAGAACCACCACCACAAGTGTGGTTGGTGATATGGGTGAGGCTAGGACTATTGGTTCTCAGTTAGATGCAGGCCAAGCCAGTCCTAACATCATTAAGACCTCATCCATACCCCATGAATCTATTTTGGGAGGTCAAATCCCCACTCTATAGGAGGACAGATTGGAACCATATACAATGTTGGAATTGACGGCTGTCTACATTAGCTTGCAAAAGCAAAATGCAGACCTGGTACATACTGTCACTACACAAGGCCTTGAACTCAAGAAATTGAGGGAGAGGATTGTTCTTTTAGAAGGTCCTAACAATAGGCGTGGTCTGGAGGATTCTTCCAAAGAGGAGGATGAGCAGATACATGTGAGTGACAAAGGCTCACATGCTGGAGAATCTTTGGGTGTGGCTGAAGCTCTTACAGATTTGAAGAAGCAACCAGGTTTTGATGTCTCTTTGGTTACTCCTACAAATTTGAATTTGTCCTTTACAGAAATGATGGAGCAGTTCACAAGAAGCGCTGACAAGAGTAAGATGAGCGTTGACAAGCAGATTTTTTGACACTGACAAGCCAAGCGCTGACAAGAGTAAGTTGGGCGTTAACACACAGGTTTTGAACATTGATAGACCTGGAGATATGGTTGATGTATTCCAGTCATCAGCTATCATCAACGAAGTGTCTTCACAGGTACCATCATCATCTTTATCCATCATTGATACATTAGATAGGGGTAAAGGAATGATGGTAGAAACAGAGGTTCCCAAGGATGCAACCCAAGTAAAATTTGATTCAATGTTGGATGCACAACTTATGGAACAAGAAAAGCAGAAGGATGTTGAGTCACCATTTGTGGTTACTTCTGAGGAACAAGAAGGAAGTAATGATAAGAGCACATATTCAAGTGTCATAATTATTGAAGAACTAGAAAGACTTGAATATGGTGATGTGTTGGCAAGGGAGAAACTTGTAGAATTAAAGATTAAGGTGGATTATGATATGCCAGAAGTTGCCCAGATGTACTTTGCTTGGGAGAATAAGATCATGGAGAATCCAGATATGTCTTTATCAGATCAGATTTGGGGATTGGAGATTCTTCTTAGGATTGAAAGGGATTTCCAGGTAATCCTAAAGTATAAGGCCAGCAAAGTTTTCTCATAGTCTAAGAGAGAAAGAAGGGAGCTTTATTATATGTTGCTTAGATGTCATCAAGGAGGTTAGACTTTTCAGAAGTTGTAGGAATTGTCCTTTGATGAATTGGAATATAAGGCTTATCCTATTTGGGCAAGAGTGCAAGAGATGAACACTATCAGACTTCTTTCAGATGAAAGGAAAGAAGAACTTGCAGAGGAGATGGAGATTCAAAGGGCTATGATTATTCCAAGACCATTGAAGAAGGGAGTTCCACTTGAGTTTCCTTCAAATTTGAATAGAGTGAATCCTAGTGAAGTTGTTATTAGAAAGAGTATTAAGCTCTCACAATTGGAAGCTTCACATATGGTAAAAGTATTACCTCTTGATTCCAAAAACCCTATAATTAGTTATGAAGAAGATGTGATAAGTGTGAAAACACTCATCCTTTTACCACTTAAATCGGGCTAAAACGAGACCAAAACACGTATTTAATATCATTTGTTTGGAATTATGCGTGGTTTTTGTGTTTATTGTGTTTTCAGAGTCAACCGGATGAATAATGAAGAAAACATGGGATTACACGGGTTTTATCGAGGAAAAAGACTCAAGACGAAGTCTATTGTCCAAGAGATGCAAAGATTTGAAGTCATTGTGCCTATTTGAAGATTTATCGAAGAATAGAGCCAAAGATGGAAGATTCATATATGTCGAAGAACTCGAGTCTATAAAACAATAGATTAAAAGACGAGTTGGAATAATTCACCGACACTTCTCAAATCCAAGTCGGCAACGTTTATTTAAAAGACGCATGAAGACTTAAGAATAAAGAAGAAAAAGAAGCCCAATCAAAAGCCCATCACCACCATGTACACGCCTATATAAAGGCCCTTACTTCACAAAAATTCACACTTAGTCTTTAGTTTTTAGTTTTTCTCTCTAATTTTAGAGAGAGAAAGTTTAGAACTTTCTCTCACTAGATTTCATCTTTTTCTCTTTCAAATTCAAACTTTGTATTACTTTTTCATTAATCAAGTTCAAGTTTTTAAGATTTAATCTTTAATCTCATCCTTCCTTTCTTTTGTTTTTATTGATTTTGGTACAAATCTCGTATGATCCGTGTTGTTCATCTATGATTTGTGCTTAAAAAGTTGTTAACTTTTTATGTTTCCTTAAGTTTTTACATAAATAAGCTTTGAGATCCTTGTTCTTATTGGCTTATTTGATGATTTAGCTTATTTACTTTTTGAGGTTTTTATGAAAAGTTCATCTTTTTATTGATTTGATTTAAAAAGTTGCTTAATTTCGGTTTGATAAGTTGATTCTAGTACTTATTCGATCCGGTTTAGGTGTTGATTCGGGTTAGTTTTGTGATAAGCTCTTAAATATAGCTTATTCACTTGCTTAACCGAATTCCACAATTTTAGGAAGAGGTGCAAACACCCTTTCCGATTGCCCCATTCCGAGCAGGCTTCACATTCCGATTGACCAATCGGAAAAGGGTTTCCCCTTTTCCGATCTGCACCCTTGAGTATTCCGACGGTAAGCATCTCTACATTCCGATTGATGCAAGTTACACTATATTCCGATTTGCCCAATTGTCCAGTATTCCGATTGAGTCAGTTTCGAGCATTCCGATTGGGAAGTTTTGCACATATTCCGATTGTACAAGTTTTCAAGCATTCCGATTGTGACCCACTTTGGTTATTCCGATTGTTCTTAGACTCGCATTCCGATCACCACCAATCGGAATACATTCCGATTGGTGCACTTTTTCCCATTATTCCGATTAAGTTGTTTTACTTTGCTCCGTTCTTACTTTCTTTTATTCTTTTCCAATCAAGTCCATATTTTTACAAAGTTTTCCAAGTGTTAGTTTTTATTGAATGTTTCTTTATTTTCCTAATATAAACTTTAAGTTTTCCAGCATTTATTTTTAAACTTGTCTTTTCACTTTAATCATTTAAGTCTTTAATTTTACTCTTCGACACTTAATTTCTTGTCATTAGTTTAAAATAGATAAACAAACCAACCACTTTTTATCAACCAAGAACAAATCATTCCACTTAAGACCGAGATCAATTCGAGAGGATATCGAGAGAACTGAAATTAGAACCCATTGCAAAACCATGTATCAAATGGCGCCGCTGCCGGCTCTTCTCGTTAAGATCAAAAGTTTTTTGTGAGAACTTGGATTTTGGGATCCGTTCCCCGTGAACGTTACTTTTTCCTAAAAATTTTCAAAAACACAAAAAAATATAAAATTTTCAAAAATCCTAAAAAGTAAAAAACATAAAAACCAAAAAAAATTTTGCTTTGTTTTTCTTTGTTCGTTCTTTTGCAGGTGTATGCGCACTCGATCCACGTCTTATCAAGAGCCCGAGCCTCTCGATAACTTAGACATGGCTGGTGTCCAAAACAACAATAACATACCACCTCCGAACAACAATAATAACAACAACAACCCACCTTTCAACAACATGAATAACAACAACAATGAGCCACTTCCGGATAACCGCCCCATGATTGAATTGCTCCAAGCTCATGTAGATGGCAACACGGATCCAGTTGTCATCCCTCCAATTGCCGCCAACAATTTCGAGCTCAAGTCAGGCTTTATCCAGATGGTCTCAGCTCAACCATTCTTGGGACGAACCATTGATGACCCACATGACCATATCAAGAGATTTCTACAACTCACCAACACGGTCAAGTTCAATGGAGTTCCACAAGAAGTGATAAGGTTACAACTTTTTCCCTTTTCTTTAGAGGGACAAGCCCGGCATTGGCTTGCTAAGGAACCGCCACAGAGTATTCTCTCGTGGACGGATTTGGAAACAAAGTTTATCAATTACTTTTTTCCACCCTCTCGTACTACCGCTTTGCGGAATGAGATTATAAACTTTGAACAAAAGTACGATGAGTCATTCAGTGAATCTTGGGATCGTTTTAAAGATCTTTTAAGAAAATGCCCACAACATGGTTTTACCAAAGTACATCAAATTAATACTTTTTACAATGGTTTAAGCATGAGTGACCAAGATTCACTAAACAGTGCCTCAGGGGGTAATTTATTGGCTAAGACTTCCAATGCTGCTTGGGACATCATTGAGAATAAATCTCGTGTGCAAACCAAGAGCGTTAGGACCAATGTTGCTAGTGCTAGCACTAATGACAGCGACAAGCGACTTGACAAAATCACCACGCTTCTTGAATCGCTTGTCACACACACCGTCAGCAACAACAACAGCAACAACGCCAAAAACGCACAAGTGAACGCTGTCAGCCAACCTTGTGAGATATGCGGTGGTCCCCACTCTTATACAATTTGTACCGCCACCCAAGATTACCCTGCTGAGAATGTGAATGCGGCATATGGCACCTACCAACAACATGCTTATCAAGCCCGACCTCAAGGTGACCGTAACTTGCTTAGCTATCGCTCAAACAACTATCTTTCACCACCTGGCTTTCCTCCAACCAACCCAAACCAACAACAAAACCTTAACCGCCCTCCTCAACAACAACAACAGCCTCGACAACCATACATCCCACCTCACAAGCAACAACAACCGCCTCAACGTAACAATCAAGTATACCAACAACCTGCTTACCAACCACCTGCATACAATGCTCCTCCCAACCAAGCCACCACTGCATTACACCAAGAGGTTGCTACCTACATGAGGACCAATGATGTGATTGTGGGAAATCTCCAAGAGGAAGTGCGCAATTTGAAGGCAGACTTGGTCAAGCAAGGAAATGATTTGAGAGCTGACATGAGAAACACGTTGGATAGCCAGACTAATGATCTGAGGAACATGATGGCTAGTTTCTTCCAAAGTAGTCAACCCTCTTCTTCGGGTACTCTTCCGAGTAACACCGTTGCAAACCCAAGAGGGGAGATGAAAGCAATCACTACTCGAAGTGGTAAAGGTACCAAGGAACCCGAGCTTCCTATACCTCCACCGGTGGTTGTGACTAAGGAGAACGAGTCGCCTGCTCCTATTCCTCCTCCTTCTCCTTCCCCAATTTCTCCACCTCTTCCTTCTACCCCTCCTCCACCCGTGGTTGTGAGTGATCCTATTCCCCTTAAGACTTCATCTTCTTCCAATATACCTTATCCTTCAAGGTTGAGGAAAGAGAAGCAAAAGAGCAAGGATGATATTCAGGTTTCTAACTTTCTTAAAATGTTTAAACAACTGAATTTTAATATCTCCTTCGCTGAGGCTCTCGCTCACATGCCCAAATACGCCAAAATGTTTAAAGACCTTCTGAGCGACAAGGAAAAGCTCCTCGACATTGCCAACACCCAACTTAATGAGAACTGCTCTGTAGTGCTCTTAAGGAAATTGCCAATCAAGCTTGGTGATCCGGGTCGTTTTCTTATCCCTTGCAATTTCCCGGGAGTAGAGAATTGCATGGACCTAGCCGATCTAGGTGCCAGTATTAATCTCATGCCTCTAAGTGTTTGGAAGCAATTATCTCTCCCAGAGCTAGTCCCCACCAAAATGACTTTGGAGTTGGCCAACCGTACGGTTGCTTATCCAGTGGGGATAGCCGAAGACGTTATTGTAGGAGTCGACAAATTCACCTTTCCTGCTGATTTTGTTGTCGTCGACTACGAGATGGACCCCCGTGTGCCACTTATTGTTGGTCGTCCATTCTTAAGGACCGGTCGCACTCTTATTGATGTTGAAGCCGGAGAGCTTATCATGAGAGTGGGTGACGACAAAGTAGTCTTCAACATGGGAAAGTTGTCTAAACAGCCTTATTCATATGAGAGCGTTAATTGTATTGACGTTCTCGATGAGGCTTGTGAAGAACACTTTAATGATGCTTGCAAAAGTATTCCTACCTCTCTTCCCAATGTTGAGACCGTGTCCTCTATTGATTCATCGTTGTCTCTAGTTGGAGATAGTGATTTATTCTGGACCAATCTTGAAGCTACCATGGGAGATGCGAATTTAGCTACTAATGATTCTCCCACCGAGGGGGATGAAGACATGAATTTCTTTGACAATCTTCACACTGAAGACAAACCTTCACCTCCATCTCCCACGGTCATTGCTATCGATGCCACGACTTTGCAAACGCCTCCCGTCGAAAATCCTCCGGATTTGGAACTTAAGGAGTTGCCGCCACATCTCGAGTACGTATTCCTTGACGACAACAAAAAGTCGCCCGTCATTATTGCGAAGGATTTGAAAGATGAAGAGAAGACTCGCCTCGTCGCCGTGCTGAAAGATCATAAGAAGGCTATTGCTTGGAAGATTTCGGATATTCGTGGAATTGATCCTCACTTCTGCACACACAAAATTCTCATGGAGGACGACTTCAAGCCCACTATTCAAAGCCAACGAAGGGTGAATCCAAAAATACATGAAGTCATCAAAACAGAGGTTCTTAAACTTCTTGATGCGGGTATGATATACCCTATTTCGGATTCACCGTGGGTTAGTCCAATCCATTGTGTGCCCAAGAAGGGCGGAATAACCGTTGTTCCCAATGAACACAACGAGTTGATTCCCACTCGTCTCGTTACTGGGTGGAGAGTTTGTATAGACTACCGCAAACTCAATGATGCCACGAGAAAGGATCATTTCCCTCTACCTTTCATGGACCAAATGCTTGAACGATTAGCCGGTAATGAATATTACTGCTTTCTCGATGGTTTCTCGGGTTATTTCCAAATACCCATCGATCCCCAAGATCAAGAGAAGACTACATTCACTTGTCCCTATGGCACTTTCGCTTACAAAAGAATGCCTTTTGGCTTATGTAATGCGCCCGGGACTTTCCAAAGGTGTATGTTAGCTATCTTCCATGACATGGTTGAACAAACCATGGAAGTCTTCATGGATGATTTCTCGGTCTTCGGGGATTCCTTCTCTGCGTGCCTTGCCAATTTGGAACGTATGCTCAAGCGGTGCGAAGACACTCGCCTAGTTCTGAATTGGGAAAAATGCCATTTTATGGTAAAAGAAGGCATCGTCCTAGGACACAAGATCTCGAAAGCCGGTCTTGAAGTAGACCGTGCTAAAGTCGATGTTATCGCTAAGTTGCCTCCACCTTCAACCGTGAAGGGTGTGAGAAGTTTCCTGGGTCATGCGGGCTTCTACCGTCGATTCATCAAAGATTTTTCTCAAATCGCTCGCCCGATGACCCACCTCTTGGAAAAAGATACTCCTTTTATCTTTTCCAAAGAGTGTCTTGACGCCTTCAACTCGCTTAAGGATAAGCTAACTAAGGCACCCGTCTTGGTTACCCCTAATTGGGAGCTTCCCTTTGAGTTGATGTGCGATGCTAGTGATTTTGCTATTGGAGCGGTTCTTGGACAAAGAGTGAACAAACACTTCCAACCAATCCACTACGCTAGCAAGACAATGACTGGGGCACAATTGCATTACACGACAACAGAAAAAGAGCTTTTAGCTGTTGTCTATGCTTTTGAAAAGTTTCGCCCCTATCTTATCCTTTCCACCACCATTGTGTATACCGATCATTCCGCGCTGAAGTACTTGTTGACAAAGCAAGATTCCAAACCAAGACTTCTTCGCTGGGTTTTGCTGCTCCAGGAATTTAAAATCGAAATTCGCGATAAAAAAGGAGCAGAAAACCTAGCCGCGGATCATCTCAGTAGACTTGAGGATCCTTACCAGGGGGCTCATCCGAACAAAGAAATCAATGATTCTTTTCCCCTGGAGACCTTAATGTCTATAAACTCGAAGCCGAATGAAACCCCGTGGTTTGCGGACTTTGCAAACTACTTGGCGGGAGGAATTCTCAAGGAAGGGTTGACGTCCCAGCAAAAGAAGAAGTTCTTTACCGACATCAAGACTTACTTTTGGGACGACCCTTACCTATTCAAACAATGTGCTGACCTGATTATTCGCCGATGTGTTGATGGACCGGCAGCGTCTGACATCCTTGATGCTTGCCACAAAGGACCCACCGGTGGTCACTTTGGTCCCAACTACACCGCTAAAAAAGTGTTTGATTCGGGATTTTATTGGCCCTCCATATACCGTGACGCTCACGATATGGTCAAACGATGTGATGTTTGCCAAACGCAAGGCAAAATCACACATAAAGACGAGATGCCTCAGAATTTCATTCAAGAGTGTGAAATATTTGATGTTTGGGGTATCGACTTTATGGGGCCATTCTCTTCATCTAAAGGAAACAAATACATCCTTGTAGCCGTTGACTACGTTTCTAAGTGGGTTGAAGCCAAAGCTTTGCCTACTAATGACGCAAGGGTGGTTTGTAACTTTTTGAAAGCTCTTTTCGCTAGATTCGGTGTGCCTCGCGCCATTATTAGTGATCGTGGGACTCATTTCTGCAATGACCAATTTGCTCGAGTCATGGCTAAGTACGGTGTAAATCATCGTCTTTCCACAGCCTACCACCCACAAACTAATGGCCAGGCTGAAATATCCAACCGAGGACTTAAGCGAATTCTTGAAAGAACCGTGGGAGAGCATCGTGCCGCATGGGCTGATAAACTCGATGATGCTTTGTGGGCTTTCCGTACTGCTTACAAGACCCCGATCGGCTGTACGCCTTATCGTCTTGTGTACGGGAAAGCGTGCCACCTCCACATTGAGTTGGAGCACAAGGCTTATTGGGCCTTGAAGTGGGCTAATTTTGATATAAACAAAGCCGGTGACCTACGCAAGATCCAACTCAATGAGCTGAATGAACTTCGGAATGAGGCTTATGAAAATTCGTTGATCTATAAGGAAAGAACTAAGCTCATTCACGACTCCAAGATCAAAAACCGAGAGTTCCATGTTGGAGACAAAGTCTTACTTTTTAACTCTCGGTTGAAACTCTTTTCGGGCAAGCTCAAATCTCGTTGGTCCGGCCCATTCACCATTGCCCAAATTTTTCCATATGGTACTCTCGAGCTCGCTCAACCTAATGGACCTAATTTTAAGGTGAATGGCCAACGAGTGAAGTTGTACTTTGGTGAGGACACCTCTCAGGAGGTGATTCCATCCCTCACCACGTTCCCCATGAACTGAATTTGGGTCGAGTCAGGCTCGTGACTCGGTTATCAAAAACAAGCGCTCCTCGGGAGGCAGCCCGAGTATCTATCCCTTTAACCCCCTAAGTGTAGGGGAGGACCTATTTTGGTCATTTGTGTTTGTGTGGTGATGTGATTACAGGGATAACTGCAATCTTGGAAATCTTCGAAGAACCGTGCTCCCGTGTTATCCGAAATCCGGTTCTATCTCTCAACTATCGTGATTCAATTTTCTTCATACTCACATTTGAAATTGATCACTTTAGTCGTCTCTTCCTTAACTCGAGTTAACCAACGTGCACAATGTCATAAGTGTAGGGGAGACTTTTCCCACATGCTTAAACATTGAGGACAATGTTTATCTTAAGTGTAGGGGAGACTTCTATCGAAGTTTTAAGTGGACTTTTCCATGAAAATGCCTTCATTTAACCGGAAAATCCTATTTTTCAGCATTTTTCAAATTTTTTATTAACTTTGGCCATTTAGTCGTAATTTTAAATTTTTATCATTGCTTTCATATGTATATATCCCGCAATAAAGTCAAAAATATTAATAAAGTGGTGTAGCTAGTTTAGAAGTCTTTGATATATTAGGCCCGTTGCGTTTATTTTGACTCAACCCGAATAGACTTATCCAAGTTTATTCTAGCTAGTATCCTTAACCATGTAGACCTTAATCGGTTTATTAGGCTAAGTGTCCACGAGTCTCATTACTTGAGATTTTAAATTGTGGAGGACGAGAAATGATAGAGTCAATTATAAGTCGGTATTCTTGCACAAGCTCACTTGGTGTAATTATTTGCCTATTCTCCCATCACTTGCTAATAATTTATCTGCAATAAGTAAGGTCTTACGATTTGAAATGTTACTTAGCTTCTAGACCAAGATCGTTTAAAAGTTGGCGGTAATGATAAGAGTTCATAGCCAAGGCATAACTTATGAAGCGGGGCGCGAAGATTGGCGAGTCCGAAAAGGCCCTAACAAGGCATGAGGATTCAATTTTATTGCTGAAGATCCAAAGTGATGTGAAAAGCATTATTCCTAAAGTCAATATGAAGGATCAAGACTCACGACGAAAAGCAATCAACTCCCATAAAGATCATGGAGAAGTCTATCCGAAAAGACCCTAACAAGGTATGAGGATAAATAGATCCAAGTCCGAAAAGGAGGCGGATCGTTGTATCTCAAAGTCCCAATTAGAGACTGAAGAAATAATCATGAAGTCGTGGTCAACAAAGTTGGAGTACCCCTCAAAAGTCTCCAAGTGAAGAAACTCTATTATGATGAGAAGACCATTATCTCAAGAACGTCTCTCGAAGATATGAAGTATGAAGTACATGCCAAATATCGGCCCGAGAAAGGTCTCAAATCGTGAACCAAGTTATGCCAAGATATGAAATTTTTGATATCCCGAGAAGCAGTTTTAAAAGATTTTGTCCTTTAGCTAACTATTGATCAAATCGTCCTACTTTGCTTTCAGCCCTAAATAACTATCGAAATAAGTCCAAAAATGCATCTTCATGATCATTCTAAGACAAAAATAAAATATAAGAGATACACCTAGGAATAAGGGAGTCTAAGCATTTAATTAAGCCATGTGTGTAAGTGTTTGAATTGCTAACTTATAATAACAATGATCTCGTTTTTAAGCTTAGTTTGGGGAACGTGAAACTTGAGGGTGATAAATCTTCGCAGCACCGAAGCCCTAATGTAAGTCCTCGATCTCTTTGCAAGTTATTTCCATCCTTTTGTTTGCTTTAAAGTTTTGAATTTCTCCTAGTATTTTTATTTTCGTTTAGTAGTATATTAATAAGGCCAAGGTTGATTGATAATAAGAAAAGTGTAAATGTGCTTTGTCACTAAGCATTGCATGAGGGCATGGCAATGGTTAAGTGTAGGGAATTTGATAAGTGTGAAAACACTCATCCTTTTACCACTTAAATCGGGCTAAAACGAGACCAAAACACGTATTTAATATCATTTGTTTGGTATTATGCGTGGTTTTTGTGTTTATTGTGTTTTCAGAGTCAACCGGATGAATAATGAAGAAAACATGGGATTACACGGGTTTTATCGAGGAAAAAGACTCAAGACGAAGTCTATTGTCCAAGAGATGCAAAGATTTGAAGTCATTGTGCCTATTTGAAGATTTATCGAAGAATAGAGCCAAAGATGGAAGATTCATATATGTCGAAGAACTCGAGTCTATAAAACAATAGATTAAAAGACGAGTTGGAATAATTCACCGACACTTCTCAAATCCAAGTCGGCAACGTTTATTTAAAAGACGCATGAAGACTTAAGAAGAAAGAAGAAAAAGAAGCCCAATCAAAAGCCCATCACCACCATGTACACGCCTATATAAAGGCCCTTACTTCACAAAAATTCACACTTAGTCTTTAGTTTTTAGTTTTTCTCTCTAATTTTAGAGAGAGAAAGTTTAGAACTTTCTCTCACTAGATTTCATCTTTTTCTCTTTCAAATTCAAACTTTGTATTACTTTTTCATTAATCAAGTTCAAGTTTTTAAGATTTAATCTTTAATCTCATCCTTCCTTTCTTTTGTTTTTATTGTTTTTGGTACAAATCTCGTATGATCCGTGTTGTTCATCTATGATTTGTGCTTAAAAAGTTGTTAACTTTTTATGTTTCCTTAAGTTATTACATAAATAAGCTTTGAGATCCTTGTTCTTATTGGCTTATTTGATGATTTAGCTTATTTACTTTTTGAGGTTTTTATGAAAAGTTCATCTTTTTATTGATTTGATTTAAAAAGTTGCTTAATTTCGGTTTGATAAGTTGATTCTAGTACTTATTCGATCCGGTTTAGGTGTTGATTCGGGTTAGTTTTGTGATAAGATCTTAAATATAGCTTATTTACTTGCTTAACCGAATTCCACAATTTTAGGAAGAGGTGCAAACACCCTTTCCGATTGCCCCATTCCGAGCAGGCTTCACATTCCGATTGACCAATCAGAAAAGGGTTTCCCCTTTTCCGATCTGCACCCTTGAGTATTCCGACGGTAAGCATCTCTACATTCCGATTGATGCAAGTTACACTATATTCCGATTTGCCCAATTCTCCAGTATTCCGATTGAGTCAGTTTCGAGCATTCCGATTGGGAAGTTTTGCACATATTCCGATTGTACAAGTTTTCAAGCATTCCGATTGTGACCCGCTTTGGTTATTCTGATTGTTCTTAGACTCGCATTCCGATCACCACCAATCGGAATACATTCCGATTGTTGCACTTTTTCCCATTATTCCGATTAAGTTTTTTTACTTTGCTCCGTTCTTACTTTCTTTTAGTCTTTTCCAATCAAGTCCATATTTTTACAAAGTTTTCCAAGTGTTAGTTTTTATTGAATGTTTCTTTATTTTCCTAATATAAACTTTAAGTTTTCCAGCATTTATTTTTAAACTTGTCTTTTCACTTTAATCATTTAAGTCTTTAATTTTACTCTTCGACACTTAATTTCTTGTCATTAGTTTAAAATAGATAAACAAACCAACCACTTTTTATCAACCAAGAACAAATCATTCCACTTAAGACCGAGATCAATTCGAGAGGATATCGAGAGAACTGAAATTAGAACCCATTGCAAAACCATGTATCAAGATGCATGTGGGTTTTGGATGATTGGCAGATATGCGAAAGAGGTACATACTTTTACTACTCTTATGTCTTTGTTTGCAAGTTTGGATAGGAAAGACTTGGCAGACCTTTGGAGGTTACTGCTGGTAAAGTATGAGACTAAAGTACCTACTTCAGTCAATTGAATAAAGCTTTGGTCAACATTCAAGAGAATGTGTGCACTAGAAGAAGAAGATCCAGTTTGGAAGGATCTTAAGGATGATATAAGTGGACTTAAATGGCGTCTATATTCAGTAGCTGGTGTGTATCATTTGAGTTCTACAAAATTTTCTGAGTATCTTCTTGTGGATGCTAAGTATCCTATGTCCAAAGAAGTTTTGGAAAAGATGAAGACAACACAGCTGGAAATTAACTATTCAAGTGACGTGGCCAAAGATTTGATTAGATATGTTTATTTCCAATTTGATAAGATTTGTAAGAATCCTCCCAGTTCTTAGTTTCTATTCAGAAACTTGATTATTAGAGTAGATATCAAGTTTAGGGAAGGATTGTTGGAATAAAATGTAGCCAATACACTTGGACGCTGACAAGAGCAATCTGGACGTTGTTAAGAAGAAATCAAGCGTTGACAGGACAAGTGTTGACAGGAATAAGTTAAGCGTTGATAAGAAGAAGTCAAGCAGTGATAGAAGACTTAGTCTACACGTATTATGTTTCTAGTATGTTTCTAGTAAAGATATGTTGAACAATGTATTTTCTATGTTTATCTTTACCAAGAATAGCTGATACGTAGACTCTTGTACAAGGTTCCTTCATCTATAAAAGGAGGGCCTTTAGGTTTTGTTAAATATAAGTTTTCACACGTTTAACACTTACATTTTACGCAAGTTCGATTTATCAATCAAAGTGAAACTTTGCTTTAAATTGTTTGTGTGTTCTTGTTTAAGTATTAATTCCGCATAATACTTGACTTGTTACATATACAACAAAGTTTCTCTACGTGTTTAACTTGATTTAATCTCGTTTACACAAGCTAAATATATCTAAGTTTGGGATCAACAATCTGATCCAGGATATCTTGTAGGATATTCATTGCAAAGTAAAGCATATAGAGTTTACAATTTGGCATCTAAAAAGGTTGAAGAAAATGGCCATGTTAATTTCTTAGAAAATAAACCCAATGTCCCAGGAATAGGCTATGCTTGGATGTTTCATTTAGATTATCTAACTAATTCCACGGATTACTATTCTGTGCAAAAGGATTGTCAAACTAACAATGCAGGTGAGGAGTTGATATGAATGATTTTACTCATATCATTTGTATCTAAAAATAATCAATTAATGCATAAAATGAATATATGCGTTTTTGTTGTTTAATGTGTGTAGGTACGAAAGTTCACGAAAACCGGCAAAAATGACACGGGTTTTGAAGAAAAGATCAAGGAAGCCAAAATCGAGTTCATTTTTAGTGGATTTAAATTAATGAAGGTTAATTGGGCCTTGTGGGACCCACATTTGGTTAATGGGCCCAAAAGCCCATTTGAGAAGATATAAAATTAACTTTTTAACCACAAGCCCAAATAACTAAAACTATGGACGGATGGAATTACTTGAGCCCAAGCCCAAGTTTAATCTACAAACGAGTATTGTATGAATTGGTGGAGTTTTGTGCTTTAAAACCCACTAGGTCACGGTACAAAACCAAGGGACGGTTACTTGTTTATAAGTAAATTCATTATTTACTTTTTGGTCAAACTAACACGTACACAACTTATTTACTTTCGATAAAACCTAAGTCACTCTCATCTCTCTCACCTAAATAACCAGATACATCCCTTTTCACCCAAACCCTAAAATTAACCAAAATTGGGGCTTTCTGATTCACAGCGCGTGTTAATACACGCACCCTAAATAATTCCCAACTTTACCGGAATAAGAAGATGCCCTCATTCAATCTACGTGGCTCCCATTCTCTCATCATCCTTTCATGTGATAGGATGATACACTTCACACCTCACTACTCCTCCAATCAAAACTTTCCACCTCATAATTGAACTTGGACAACTAGCACAAGGGATTGCCACGTTGGCAATCCGTGTGCTAATGTGCGTATTACAGCCACAAGATCAAGAAAATAAAGAGAAAATGAAGAATGGATGGTTGAGATGAAGTCTTCTTCTTAACAAACTTCACCATCAAGCCTTGGGGGTTGGCCTATAAAAACCCCCAAATACTCTGTAATTGATTATCCCATTTTTTTACTTTTAAAGTTACTATGCAAAAATTCTTTTAGGATTAATTGTAATTTCTTTTTACTAGTATTGTAATCAATTTTTGTTACTAATAAAAAATTTATTTGGATTTTATTACATTCGTGTTTTAATTTCTGTTAAAATTAATATTGCCATTTATTCTTTAATCTATTTTGGTTATAATAATGTTAATATTATTCGATTAAGCTAAATAATAGCTTAAATTGGATAATTAAAGTAAATTTGGGGAAACTTTACCCACTGGAAAGTTTGATATAAAAATCAAATGGTTCGAGTTTGTGGTTCAAAGAAGTTCGAGTAATGGTGGTGGTTCATATGGTGACGAATGGTGAATGGTGGTGTTGATTCAGTTAATTAGGTCAGCTCAACCCTGCACTTCTTCTCAAAGGTTTTCTTCAAAAAGGTTTAGCATTATTTTACTTTTATAAACTTAATTTCTGAATTTCTTGCTGAGTAGTTTATGTGTTATTGAATCTGTTTGAATTATTGTTATTGTTGATTGTTAGTTGTATTTGCCTTAGTGAGTTGTATACGTTTGCTTAAGCTGTTATAAATCTGATTGGGTAATAATCTATTCATAAATCATAGTCTGTGGGTTATCTTTGCTGATATAGAAGTTTTTAGTCTGCTGGGTTATGTTTTAATCTAAGTTTATATGTTAGTTGTGTACCTGAAAATGAGTTTCATTAGACTGATATAGTCATATGATAGGATCTTGAATCATAGTCTGTTGATTGTTATTGGCCATGCTTGTTTTATTGAGATTTGTTTAGATGTCTGTTTTTACAAACATTACGCCTGAATTTTTACCTTAAATTTGATAGTGGTTGTAATCTGCTCTAAACCTGATTTTTAGTATTTGAAATCTGATATTGAGCTGATTATTTCAGTTGTGAGATATAGTTTATTGCATTTGAATTGATTTGAGTTTGCTGGATTTGTGTCTAAGCTGTATATCTGTGTATTGGTCTGTTATATTTTTACACTAGTGCTGCTTGTTATCTGTTGAACATTCATCAATTACCCATACGCATTGTGGGAATTGATTTTGCTTACTGATATAGCTTCATCAGTCCAAAATATTCATCATAAGTCATTCCTGTGACATGTTCTTTCTTTTTAATTGTCTAAAAATTACTAACAAAAAAGTGTCCATAATGGGACTCGAACCCATGACCTCCTGGTCATGGGCCAAAGGTGTTAACCATTTCATCTAGCACCTTATTTATGTTTAGATACAACTTTTTTAATTAATATAGTGTTTTTAATTCTGACTGTCGTTTTTAAAATTGTTTTACATAAAAAGTTTTCATTGTATTTAAATTTAAGTCATTTTTTACTTTTATTAAGTTTCAATAAAAATAATAAATAAATAAAAACAAAATAAAATATATTTTATTAATTTTAGAAATTTAAATTGTTATTAAAATAAGTTTTTAAATAAATTAGTTTTTAAATAATATAAAACTGTAATGAATTTAGTTTTAAATAAAAATAGTTTTAAATAGATTTTGTTATTTAAATTAAAAGTTAATTTTTAAATAAATTAAATTAGTTTATAACTTTCAAATAGTTTTAAAAATTTCTGAAAAAGATTTTTAATAGTGTAAAAGTATTTTTAATTAAATAGATTATATTTTAAATAGTTTAAAAGTTTTAAATTTTGAATAATTGTCTATTAGAAATTTAATTGGGGTACGATTCATTCACTTAGGTTTTAAAATTGGTAGAATTAATTTTAGGTTTAAAACAGAAAACCAAATTCAAATCAATTGTCCAAATTAAAACAAACGTCTCAAATTCACAAGATCCTCGTGTACAAAGAACTTGGATCATTCGCGTTTTTAATTGAATTCGTCTTTGGCTTATTTATGGCTTATTACCTTTTTCTAAGAGTAATTTCCTTAATTCGCCCTATGACGTATCTAATTAAAATACACCGACATTCCACAACACATCAAAAAATTTGGCGTCGCTTCCGGGGATCTTATGTACGATTCGTTTCGTGGAGATTTGTTGATCGTTGATTTGAAGACCCTTTCCGTCCTCGGGAACTTTTGTTATTTTTCTATTATATATAGTATGTATCGTTTTTCGTGTTTTTTGTGATTACTATATTATATTACGTAGAACAATAAAATTACCTACTTCCAAAGAAGACCTTAGTTGGGATTTCATCACCTAGCTATTGTATTCGAATCTAAAACGAAAAATAAAAGGCAAAATAGATAAATACTAATAAAAAGTTTGAACTTGATTTATACAAACTATAAGGTGGGTATAAGGCGACGAGCTATAAAAGGCCGTCTAAGGAAAAAGGTTTTTAAGTGCTGTGTGACATCTCGTTTCCCCGCTTGCTTGTGCGTATATTGAGAGGGACGACCGATTATTGGTTTGCCGACTCAAGTAGTATTAAGTCTTATTTTTGTAGTTTACTTATTGAACCTTGAGACGTTTAGGTTTTCACCTACGTTTCAAAGTCGACCGAGGGTAGATTAGATTAATTCCATAGTAATTATCCTTATTCCTTGTTTTTATCAATCTTTTTGATTGAGCAATACCAAATAAAAATACCAAAAAAATATTCTTCTTATCTAATTTCTTTTCTTCAACCCTCTAAAATTCTCGTCACGTTGGTTTATGCAATTACGATCTACTCGATTTTTTATTAATCACGATAGGCTTGAAAACATTCCTCGTAGAAATACAAATCGTCAACAACGAATAGTGGAACCCAATTTTCCACCTATTGTTGTAGAGATGGCTGATAACCGAACAATGTAGTAATTGCTCAGTGCACCCACCAAAGGGTATAGGGAAGCAATCGTTGTGCCGGCTATTTTGGCAGATCATTATGAGATTAAGACTGGCCTTTTATCACTCATTCGTGCCGACCAATTTCGTGGCAATGAGACCGACAATCCGCACTCTCACATTCGTAATTTTCTTCATATTACCTCGACTCTCAAGTTTATAGATGTGCTGAATGACGCAATTAAGCTCATGATTTTTCTGTACTCGATCGAGGGGAACGCTAAGCTTTGGTATGAAAAAGAACCACCAGGTTCAATTTTGACATGGGATGATTTAGTATCTAAGTTCATGAATTACTTCTTTCCACCATCTAAAACAACCCACTTTAAGAATGAGATCAACAGATTTGAACAAAAAGTGCATGAATCGTTTGGAGTTGCTTGGGAAAGGTTTAAAGATTTGTTGAGACAATGTCCACACCACGGTTTCTCGGAGTTACACCAAATCAATACTTTTTATAATGGACTCATTATGGTTGAACAAGATTCTTTCAATGCCACAGCGGGTGGTAATCTTTTAAGAAAAACTCTTAGAGACACGTGGGGTATAATTGAGAATAAGTCTAGAGTGAAATATTCACCAAACACACCAGTTGTTTCCAACGTGAATTCATCTAATACCGAGATTGCTAGATTGGACTCTAAGATTGACACGATTTTGAATGAGATTAGGAAGAATCCTCATGGAACGATTAATATGGTTGAGAATTTTTGTGTATCATGTGGTGTAGCACATCTGAATTATGCTTGTTCAACCACGGGGTTTGATCAAGCTAGTGCTGTTACCGCGACGGGAACTTATGGCCCTAACGGTCAAGCTCCTCGTCAAAATCATGTTGCTCCACCGGGTTTTCCACCGGTTCAAAATAGGTACAACAATGGAAATAATGGGAACAATTTTAACCGGGGTAACCAAGGGAATTTGAGTCAAGGAAATGGATTTCATGCTAATCAAAACAATCAAGGTTTTCACAATAATCAAAATGATTTGTCAAGCTATATCAAAACAAATGAGGCAAATTTGAAAGCTTTTCAAAACAATTTTCAAGGGAAAATTAATACTTCGAAAAATGAATTTCAAAACACGATCAAAGGGCAAAATAACAAGATTGAGCTTAA
This sequence comes from Glebionis coronaria, assembly GCA_025667525.1. Taxonomy (NCBI): domain Eukaryota; kingdom Viridiplantae; phylum Streptophyta; class Magnoliopsida; order Asterales; family Asteraceae; genus Glebionis; species Glebionis coronaria. Next base: position 269,745,751 of record CM046882.1, on the reverse strand, counting down.
CCAAAACCGAATGCAACAATGTTTGGAGCAAAGTCAAAACCGTATGGAGGTAGATCTAGCAAAGTTTGAGAACAAATTGCTTTCGATGTTTGAGGGATTTATGTCGAAACCTTCCTCTTCTTCGGGTTGCTTACCTATTAACACCATACCAAACCTGATGGGAGAGATTAAGGCCATCACCGTTTATGATGATTATGATATTTAGAAGATGTGATCGAGTTTAATCCTCCACCTAAAGAGACCTTTCTTGATGTTACCAAGGCTACTATAAATATGATTAGTTCCTCGGTTTTCTTTGATTTCTATCCCGAGAAATATGGAGATCCGGGCCAATTCTTGATACCTTGTGTTTTCAGTGAGCTTGGGGAATGCAAAGATCTATCCGATCTAGGAGCTAGCACCAACTTAATGCCCTTGTCCATTTGGAAGACTCTTGACTATCTCTGACTTAGTCCCACTTGAATGATCACTGAGCTTGCTAATGGAACCACCGCCCATCCGGTTGGTATAGCGGAAAATGTCATTGTTAAAGTGGGGAAGTTCTTGTACCTAGCCGATTTTGAAACTGTTGATTATGAGACCAATCCTCGTGTGCCTTTAATTTTAGGATGACCATTTTTGTGTACGGCTCAAGTTCAAGTTGATTTGAGGAAAGAAGAGATAAAATTATTATATGGGGATAAAAATATTGTTTTCAAACCAGAAAAAAATCCAAAATTTGTTTCTAAAAAAGTGGAAAGTGCAAAACTTGTTAAAACTATTGAAAGTAACACAAACAAGAAAACTCTCTTTTACAAGGGTGTTTGGCCAATTATGGAACCCTCATTTCGTGAAGAAGAAAAGTTAATTTCAAAGCGAGATGCTTGTTTCGTTGAAACGTGTTGTAATATTACCTCATCTCCACTCATTCCACTCGAGGATGATGATAGTTCTAAGATCGATAAAGAAATTGATGATTACCTTAGTGCACCATTTGATGCTAGTGAGTTTGATTGTGAGAATTTTGATCCCGAGAGAGATATTGCTTTAATTGAACAATCTTTGAAAATGGATCATTTGATTCCTAACTTCACACCGAGTGAGCTTAGTGAATATTCGTTGGTTGAGTTCGTCGGTGAACTTGTTGCTCTTATTGATCCAATTCCATGGGGAAGTGAAGACGTTTTCGATCTCAAGATCGAGCGTGATCCTAATGTTTTACCTACCATTCTCGAGGAGTTCTCTGATGAACTACCTTCTAATGAGAATGATTATCTTGTATCCGAGTGTGACACACTTGATACTTTGTCAGATATTTCTTGTGATGACAATATTGATGACACTTTTGTGACCTACTCAAATCCTCTCTTTGAAGTTTCAATGAACGATAATCCATTGTTTCAAGAGGATTTTGAGAGCATCATACCTCCTACATCTTACAACCTTTGTGATAATGAGCTCTTCTTTAAGGAGTTTGATGAGTTTCTTTACATAGACATTCCTTCGGAATTTGAGGAAGAGTCTAATGACGGTGTTGAAAATCCTTGGTTTGATCATCCGATTTATGATGATGAAAATGTTGATCTAGAGGGAGAAATTACCTTTACTCCTAATCACCTTCCCGCTCGCTTTGATCTTAATGTGCGGGTTTTTCATGCGACTCATTTTGAGTACCATGACCCACTTGTTCACATTCATAAGAGTGATAAGATCAACAAAGTCATGCAAGTTGATACCACTATTGTTGAGACTTGTATCCCACCATTACCATGTGCTTTCTATGATTTTGGATTAGCATGGGGGGACGACACCGTGTTGTCTATTCCGTTCTCTCCCGAGGATGAGGTATTCGACCTCGGAATTGTTGATTTAGGGAAATCTCGGCCTTTCACCGATGTAATAATTGAAAGATTTTTCGATCATCTTGGTACGAGTTTATCTCGGGGAGCATACTATATCTATTTCATGATTCCTGACATTGACCGCCATCTCTTTTTGTAGATTTATGTTGGAGTTTTATCCTTTTGTTTGTCATCCGACAACGAGAATGTAATCTTTGACCTTGGCATCGTGCTTTATATTGGAATTTATTCCATTATGCCGGTTTTTACCACTTTCCCTAAGGACCAATGAATATGGGGATCAAGTCGAGCTCATGACTCGGTTAACAAAAACGAGGTGCCTTGTGGGGGAGTCCCATACATTCTATCTTCTATCTATTTTCTAACACTATAAAGTCATGATCTTTCAAGCTCGTGCTCGTGTTTTGTGTTGTGAATCTTAGGTATGACCCTAATCACTGAAGACTCTCGTGTTCGGTTTTTTCCGGTCCACTTGATCTTCCATACTTTGATTGTCTAAAGGGGCACACTCTCTATCCTTTGATTTTTATCGACTAACGTTTTATCTTGAAGCATAATTAATAAATGGCTTATAGATTTGCGTGCTCTTTCCATGTTATATTTTGCATTAGACTCTTCGTGTTTTAGCAAGGGTGTGCTACTCTTGAGCTAAGAAACATTGAGGACAATGTTTGGTTTTAGCATGGGGGAGTCAATCGATATAATCGCTTGCAAATTGCTTTTGTCGTGTTCTAAACGTAATCGTTTTTCTCATTTTTCATAAAAAAATTAAAATTCTAGTGTTATTTTAAAGTTTTAATAAAGAAAATAATTGCTTTTGACACAAATGTAGGCTTTCCGTTGGTGAAAATAAACATAGTTTTTGACTCGACTCGGTTTTTACCTTAGCTTTTTCCTTAACGTGTTTGAATCAAATTTTGCTAGGCATTTATATAGGGAACTTTAAAACGCGAAAGTCTTAACTCATACGGGTTTAAGAACGAGAACTTTTCGCAAGTTCCTATAATTGATCCTAGAAAGTCATTTATCAAGGGGACTTTATAAAGCAAATTCCAAAACTTGAAAAAGTATAAGAAGATGCAAGATCCTATAGATGACTTGAAAACCCAAATCTTTGATTTAATAGGCTAAGTATCCATTGGTTTCTCAATTTTTGAAATTTTACAACATGGAGATCAAGAAATGATAAAGTTTAATCATAAGTTTCTAAGGTTAATTCTTCCTTTTGTAAGTATTTTTGTGTTTGATTTAATCTCCTCGTATTTATTTTCCACGCTTGAATAATTAATTGCTTAATAAATGAAGTTTTTAGCGGTTTAGGCATAATATCTTAACTCGTAACTCCTTCTTTTTCTTCCCTTGAAATTTAAGTGAGAACACATTAAGGGAGTCAACGTCATGGACTTTTGGTCATGGGATTGCGGAAATTTGGCTTACTATAAATATCATAATAATAAGAATAATAAATAAAAACATGTTCTCTATGAGCCTTCGGGTGGGAGTCATGTAGCACTAACCTTGTCATTAGAGCCTTAGGGTGTATGGCACGGGGACGTGTTTAATAAAAATTGCTTCATCATCATGAGCCATAAGGTGGGATGGTGAATGTCAATTCCCTTATTTTTTTGTCCAAGGAGCCTTCGGGTGTGGGTTATAAATAAGGAGCACGATTACATCTTAAAGAGCCACAAGGTGATATGATATAATTGTTGCTAACTCCATTAATAAAGTCAAAATTGACTTTGGAGGATTTATATTTGCTTTAAGTAGACCTATTAGCCAAATTTCGGGTCTGGGGATTTATCCCTCAAATCGTGTTAAGTTATCCTTGATGTGGGCTTTCTTTAGTGAAAACGGTTTTTGAAGTCGAGGTTAGGTTTTGAGTGTTGAGTTTACACCGTTTACCTTCATTTTTGGATTAATAATTATCAAATAAGTCAAATGAGCCTTTGGGTGAATGACAATAATTTAAAATCTAGAGATACAATTAGGAATAAAAGGAGATTGGGTTTAACACAAATTACTTGTATGAGTTGTTTTAATTTTGGAGCTTATGATTGACAATGATCTTGTTTTTAAACTTGGCATGGAAAAGTGAAAAGTCGAGGACGATGAATCTATTTGAGTTTTATGATCCTAAAAGTTATTTTTCAAATAATGAAAGCATTACATTATGTCTTTGCAAAATAAAGTTTCAAAAGTTGAATAAAAGTGTAGTAAGTAGTTTTATTTTGTCATTGCGCGAGGACACAGAAATTGCTTAGCAAGGGGAATTTTGATATGAGTGTTTTACTCATATCAATTGTATCTAAAAACAATCAATAAATGCATAAAATGAATAAAAATGGTATTGTATATGTGGTTTTGTTATTTAATGTGTGTAGGTACCGAAGTTCACGAAAACCAGCAAAAACGACACGGGTTTTGAAGAAAAGATCAAGGAAGCCAAAATCGAGTTCGTTTTTAGTGGATTTAAACTAATGAAGGTTATTTGGGCCTTGTGGGACCCACATTTGGTTAATGGGCCCAAAAGCCCATTTGAGAAGATAGAGAATTATCTTTTTAACCACAAGCCCAAAACAAAAGGCCAAATAACTAAAACTATGGACGGATAGAATTAATTGGGCCCAAGCCCAAGTTTAATATACAAACGAGTATTGGGGCTTTCTGATTCACAGCGCGTGTTAATACACGCACCCTAAATAATTCCCAACTTTACCGGAATAAGAAGATGTCCTCATTCAATCTACGTGGCTCCCCTTCTCTCATCATTCTTTCATGTGATTGGATGATACACTTCACACCTCACTACTCCTCCAATCAAAACTTGCCACCTCATACTTGAACTAGCACAACTAGCACAAGGGATTGCCACGTTGGCAATCCATGTGCTAGTGTGCGTATTATAGCCACAAGATCATGAAAATAAAAAGAAAATGAAGAATGGATGGCTGAGATGAAGTCTTCTTCTCAACAAACTTCACCAGCAAGCCTTGGGGGTTGGCCTATAAAAACCCCCAAATATTATGTAATTGATTACCCCATTTTTTTTTACTTTTAAAGTTATTATGAAAAAATAGTTTTAGGAAGAATTGTAATTTATTTTTACTAGTATTGGAATCAAATTTGGTTATTAATAAAAAGTTTATTTGGATTTGATTACATTCGTGTTTTACTTTCTATTAAAATTAATATGGCAATTTATTCTTTAATCTATTTTGGTTATAATAATGTTAATATTATTCGATTAAGCTAAATAATAGCTTAAATTGGATAATTAAAGTAAATTTGGGGAAAACTTTCCGCACTAGAAAGTTTGATATAAAAATCAAATGGTTCGAGTTTGTGGTTCAAAGAAGTTCGAGTAATGGTGGTGGTTCATATGGTGACGAATGGTGAATGGTGGTGTTGATTCGGTTAATTAGGTCAGCTCAGCGCTGCACCTCTTCTCAAAGGTTTTCTTCAAAAAGGTTTTGATGTAGGTTTTTCGTACACGTTTTAGGAAAAACGCGTATGAGTGGCAAGTATTAAGTAATACGCTTTAGGAAAAACGTAAAACCGAATAAATGCGGGTTCGTTCTCGAAGGAGGTGTGTATTATGTGTGCCAATTATGTAAAATAACAATGTTTGGATTAGTGACGTTTTTGGTGTAAAGAGAGAAAAATAAAAGACGAGCTACGATTACGATTACACTACGACGTAATGACGTAAAACGCGAACGTAAATACGTAAAACGTGACGAAATTAAAAAAACAAACCTAAAAATTAATTAAAAGATTAAACTAAGTCTTAAATAATATAAATAAGAATAAAAATCCAACAAATATATTTTAAACCTTTTATTAATTAAATATTCAATTTTTAATGCTAATTAAAGCCCAAAAATTAAATATAATTAACAAAATGCCCAAAATATTAATTTATTGAACTAATAAGTCACTTATATTATTTAATGACTAAAAACTATTTTTCTTAAATTTTTAAAACTATTTTTCAATTTTTTAATTACTAAAAACTATTTTTAAATTAAAATAATCCTAGAAAATAATAAAATAATGACAAAATTAATCTAACAATTTTAAAAATCCTAAATTACCCTAGTGAACAGTAGAAAAATAAAAGAGTTTGAAAAATGTAAAATTTTTCACTAAAAGACAAAACAGTTTATAAAATAAACCCTAATTAAACTAAATTAATTATAAAAAATAATTAAAAAATGAACAGTGACTAATTTTTATACTAAAAATCTTAAAATAATATTCTAAATATAAGAAAAATTTTAAAACTGAAAAATATAAACTTTTTACACTAAATGACAAAAACAGTAATATTAAAAAGTAATTAAAATAGCACTTAAACCTAAAAAATACTAAATGAACAGTAACTGGAAATTAAATTATACTAAAAAATCAGAAATTAAAAATGAAAAATAATGGAAAAAGATTCAGGTCCTAATTCCTAAATAAGGTCACAAAAGACAAAATTTTAAGAATATGAAAGTGACATGTGATCACTTTCTGTCTTTTTGTGTAGCAGTGGCTACAACAACCTTATCAGTGGGAAAGGAGTTCCCACTGATAGTGTTAAAAACAGGTCTGTGGATTTAGGAGCTTGGATTTTGCTTGTTTCTTGGAGATTTATGGAAACAAAGGCACCCCTAAACTCAGTGGAGTGTAGGGAGTCAATACAATCAAGAAAATGAGCAAGCTTAACACAAAAATCACACACACAAGCTCAATAAAGTTACTGTAAATGGGCCTAGGGGGCTGTGGTGTTGGTTGCTGGTGCAATTGGCACCTAAGGTGAGATTTGGCTTACCAAATCTTCACAAATGGTCAACCCAATCACAACAAACTGATCTATAACCCTATGCTATACTGATTCCTAGCTATGAGCAAAATGGTGGGCAAAAATCAAGCTAAAATTAGACAGAAAAGTGCATTAACTGATTTTGAGCTATGGGAGCCAAATTTTAAGCATGCATTTGTTTTAAAAGTCTGCCAAACTAGAAAGTAAATAGCAACCACTACTGAATATCACATATAGAGCATGTTTAAGCAGGTTTTAACCAAAAAAATGTCATCAATTCTCAGTTTATACCTAGTCCCAAACACCCCTCTATTTCTGAAACTTGATTTTAACAAACCTAAATTAATCAAAAGCAACCTAAACTGATCCTATGTTGTTCTAACATGCCTATAAACCATAAAGCAGCAATATCATACAATAATAAACAACAATAAGCAGGCAACACTAAAAATCACATAAAATCTCTAAAAAGTGCAAAAATTGCAAAAGGGGGTTCAAGCCTCTTGTACCTTGGCTGATGCCTTCCCAAGTGATTTTTGAGCTTTCTGAAACATATGAAATAGTAGAGAAAGCCTGTTGATGGAATCTTATAAAAGACCCAAGGCTATAAAATATCTTCAAAAAAAAGGAATGAAAAGTGAAATGAAATGGATGATGGTTGATCTTTGGTGGATTCTTGATCAACAAACCTGTTAAGAAGCAAAGCAAACCAACAATAGTGACCTGTTACAAGCCAATAAGCTATAAAGCAAGCTTATTACTTAAGCTGCTTATAGCTTATTGCCAAAATAATGAAAATCAGATTTTTCTTCCTTAAAAAATCTTTTGGAACCAACCTAAACTTAATGGACTTGATAAAAACTTGTTCAAGAGAGAGATACGTGTTAAACCTCCACTTTCACTTTGGTTTAACACGGATTTCAAATCTTTGGAAAGCTTTTTTTTTTCAAGAATTTCTAAAAGAACTCAAACTTTTCTGAAAATAACTCTTAAAGATTAACACTCTTTTTCCTTAAAAACTTTTAACTAAACTTTCAGAATAGAAAATCACTTAAACTAAAACAGTAAAAGGGAACTCAATATCATAAAAACTTAATACTTTCATTTTCATTAATAATATAAAGTTTTTACAAAAATTGGAACAAAGCTTAATGTACATACTACTATGCCTTATATATGGCTTACAAGAAGATACTAGAAGCAAAGATAAACCCTAGCCCTAATTTATGAATTTCCAGAAAAGCCCTTGGAGAGATTCGGATCTTTTTGGCATATTTTGACTTCAAACTTGGTCTTTGGCAGTCCCATGTGATGATAGCTGTCATGTGATGATCCTGAACGTTGGTTAGTCGCCTTTGGGACCAAGTTTTGGCCTTGGTCGTTGATTCTTCTGAAAAATGCTGTTTTTGCCCAAAATGGAGAAACAGGGGACATTGGGGGGTCCACTTTGGGTGGAGGGAAATTAGTTTTGTGAGGTGGGTTTGATTTGGGTTAAGGGGAATTAAAGTTCTGGAGGCTTATGCTTAATAACCCTTTGATTAGGGTTAGATTAGGATTAGGGTTCTTTGGGATGGATTAGGGTGGTTTTAGGGGTGCTAAGTGAACAGGAGTGGTTTGGAGGGAATTTCAGTTTAAATAAACTCGTTTAAACGAGTTTAATATCTTAAACCGGTTTTGGATGAGTGGAAAAGTGAGGTGGCGTAGGGGTGCAAGGCTATTGGTGGAGGGTTTTAAGGTAGATGAGGTGTCGGCTTATGAGTGGTGGAAAGGATTAGGTTGTCGGGTGGTGTTGACTGGGCTTGGGTTTGGGCTTGGTCGGGTATAAAGGTGGATATGGGTGGGTAAAAACGGGTATGGTTGGGTTAAATGTGGATCTGGGTTTAGTTTTAACAAGTTTGGCCCCCAATGTTCCTTCTTCTTTTCATTTCCTTCCTTAATCAGCCAAATATGGTTTCCTTTGTTAAATGTTTAGACAGCTTGTCAATTTTGGCCCAAAAACTTTGTAATCTTGTTTCAAGGACTTCTAATGCAATATTTGCATTCTTCAAGGGTTTCTTTTGACAAGTCTTGATACTTGAGGGATCTTTCTTGTATAACTTCATTTTTGGAGGGCTAAATGATGACAATTTTCCAAAGATGAGGGACCATTCTTGCCAAATCTTCAAACTTCAAGGACTTGATAGGAAAATCATGATTCGGGTCCGGTTCTTTGTGCGGCTTCGTTTCCCGTGTTCGTTTTTGCTTGATTCCTTTGATCTTTTGGTGAATTCACGATATCCATACCTAAAATACACAATGAACAAACATAGGCACATATATGGGTATTTTGACGATATTTTAAGCGTTTTAAGCCCATTTTGGACGATGAGACTATGTATAAATACAGTCTCATCAGGTTTTCTTCAAAAAGGTTTTCTTCAAAAAGGTTTAGCATTATTTTACTTTTATAAACATAATTTCTGAATTTCTTGCTGAGTAGTTTATGTGTTATTGAATATGTTTGAATTATTGTTATTGTTGATTGTTAGTTGAATCTACCTTAGTGAGTTGTATACGTTTGCTTAAGCTGTTATAAATCTGATTGGGTAATAATATGTTCATAAATCATAGCCTATGGGTTATCTTTGATGATATAGAAGTTTTTAGTCTGTTGGGTTGTGTTTTAATCTATGTATATGTATTAGTTGTGTACCTGAAAATGAGTTTCATTAGACTGATATAGTCATATGATATGATCTTGAATCATAGTATTTTGATTGTTGTTGGCCATGCTTGTTTTATTGAGATTTGATTAGATGTCTGTTTTTACAAACATTAGGCCTGCATTTTTACCTTAAATCTGATAGTGGTTGTAATATGCTCTAAATCTGATTTTTAGTATTTGAAATCTGGATTTGTGTCTAAGCTGCATATATGTGTATTGGTCTGTTATATTTTTACACTAGTGATGCTTGTTATCTGTTAAACATTCATCCATTTCCCATACGCATTGTGGGAATTGATTTTGCTTACTAATATAACTTCACCAGTCCAAAATATTCATCATACGTCATTCATGTGACTTGTTCATTCTTTTTAATTGTCTAAAAATTACTAACCAAAAAGTGTCCATAATGGGACTCGAACCCATGACCTCCTGGTCATGGGCCAAAGGTGTTAACCATCTCATCTAGCACTTTATTTATGTTTAATTAATATAGTGTTTTTAATTCTGACTGTCGTTTTTAAAATAGTTTTACATAAAAAGTTTTCATTGTATTTAAATTAAAGTCTTTTTTTTACTTTTATGAAATTTGAAAATAAATAATAAATAAATAAAAACAAAATAAAATATATTTTATTAATTTTAGAAATTTAAATCGTTATTAAAATTAGTTTCTAAATAAATTAGTTTTTAAATAATATAAATCTTTAATTAACTTAGTTTTAAATAAAAATAGTTTTAAATAGATTTTGTTATTTAAAGTAAAAGTTAATTTTTAAATAAATTAAATTAGTTTATAATTTTCAAATAGTTTTTAAAATTTCTTAAAAAGATTTTTAATTGTGTAAAAGTATTTTTAATTAAATAGATTGTATTTTAAATAGTTTAAAAGTTTTAAATTTTGAATAATTGTCTATTAGAAAATTAATTGGGGTACGATTCATGCACTTAGGTTTTAAAATTGGTAGAATTAATTTTAGATTTAAAACCGAAAACCAAATTCAAATTGATTGTCCAAATTAAAACAAACGTCTCAAATTCACAATCTCCTCGTGTACAACGAACATGGATCATTCACGTGTTTAATTGAATTCGTCTTTGGCTTATGTGTGGCTTATTACCTTTTCCTAAGGGTAATTTCCTAAATTCGTCCTATAACTTATCTAATTAAAATACACCGACATTCCACAACACATCAGGAGTCTAGTGTAACTAATGTAGGTACTCAAGGAGAAGCTTCTTCATCAGATGATGATGTTCACATCTATGCCCTATGTTACTCCCATGTTTGCTACTCCCAAGAAGCAAACCATGCCATCAACACTCAGCAGTACATACTACACCTAGCGGTACCTCATCTGCAAGTACTACTAAGTCAAAATCTGCAAACTCTGCTGATTCACTAGAAGATATTTTACAACTATGGACGATGAAGACGTGTATGTTAGTCTTGCTGAAGGAATCTTCTCCAAAGCTTCCTATGATGAGTAGGGTGCAGTAACTGACTTCAACAATTTGGAAACTGAAATTCCAGTCAGTTCTATTCCCACTCATAGAGTCAACAACAACCATCCTACTACAAAGATTACTGGAAATCCCAAGTCTGCTGTGCAAACCAGAAGATAACTTCAAACCAATATTGAAACTCATGCCCTTGTGAGTTATGTCAAACAACAGCAGAGAAATAATCATAAGGATACTCAACATTGTTTGTTTTCCTGTTTCTTATCACAACTAGAGCCCAAAAACATTTCTCAGACTCTTGATGAAGAAAGTTGGGTAGATGCCATGTAAGAAGAATTAACATAATTTGAGCTATAAAAGTGTTGGAAATATGTTTTACGTATAAAGAAAGTCTTGGTCACTCCAACTATATAGTTATAGGCTCGTAGTAGTGTTTTAGTAACATTTATTAAATAGCCCGACCCATGAGCATGTTCATGGGCCGAAGGCCCAAGTCCATTAAGGACTTGGGTATATAAGCCTCTTTCCACCATGGAAAGAGGTGTTGGTTGTTTTTCATTTCTCATTTTAATATCACATAGTTTCTTTCATTTCTCTCTCTAAGTTTATCTCTCTAGAAAACATCAACCCTCTTGATTCATAAAGATTATCATTGTTCTACAATTGGTATCAAGAGCATGGGATGAAATATAGGTTGGTTTTAGTGTTGTGTATGCTTTCTTAAGCATTTCGTAGCTTTTGAGTTCTTTTTTGCAGAAACATCAAATTTTTTTGTGTTTGATTGTGATTTCAAGTTGTATAACTTATTTAATCGTGTTGTAGTGTTTTTGGTATCTTGGTTTTGGTTAAAACTCAACCTTTCTTGGATCAAATGTTCAAAACTATCCTGTTTTCTTCATTCCGAAATTCAAGCTAGTATCACCATCGGAAAGTACAAGTGAGAGGGATTTGATCGCAATAACCAACTGGTTCTACTTTGTGATCACAGGGTTACGATACCTTATTCCGATCTGGACATTCCAATCGTTCTTTGCGATCTGGGATTCCGACGGTTTTAAGGAAGTTTGAGTCGTTATTCTGCCTAATCTGTTTCAGCTATATTCCGATCTGAACGTTCCGACGGCACATTGCGATCTAAGTATTCCGACAGGTTTACATTGCGATCTAAGCATTCAGATAGTGTGACATTCTGATTTAGACATTCTGATACCAGCAACATTCCGACAGGTTTACATTGCGATCTAAGCATTCAGATAGTGTAACATTCCGATCTAGACATTCCGATCTAGGTATTCCGACAGAAAGCAACATTCTGATAGAACTTGTTTTTGGATACTTAGCGGATTTTTTCTATCTTGCATTAAATTTGGTAATTTGGTAAATTTCAAAAGCAAACACAACAAAAAGATAACAGCATCTTTCATTTAAAAGCACAAAAACACATAACTTTATTTCATTGTTCGATCATTTTTTATAATCTTTTTTCAAGGGATCATAAAATGAATTCACATTCATATATGCCGACAATGACTTCGCTTACCGATATCTCAATCATTTCGGGTACCAATACTCGCCCACCTTTGCTCATCAAAGATTTACTTGAAGCATGGCAAGGTCGCATGAAAACGTACATCATGGGCAAACCCAGTGGTCGACTTATGCTTCAATCAATTGAAAAAGGTCCTTTATATTGGGGAGCGGTTACAGTCAACAATGTGACAAGGTCAAGGGAGTATCATGAGTTAACCGATGCTAACAAAATCATTGCAGATGCAGATGAAAGGGTTGTTCAGACAATTCTTCAAGCCCTTCCACCCGATATCTTTAGAATGGTAAGTGAACATAAAGTGGCAAAGGATCTTTGGGATCGACTAGCTGTTTTGTTACAAGGGACATCTCTAACTAAGCAAGAACGAGAGTGTCAATTGTATGACTTGTTTGATAGGTTTACATACATTCCAGGGGAGACTCTTCACGACTACTACTGGCATTTCACCAATTTGATGAATGACATGAACGTGTATAGTCTAAGGATTGAACAGTTTCAACTAAACACAAAGTTCTTGAACACGTTACCCCAAGAATGGAGTCAATATGTCACTGATGTAAAGATGATTCGCGATTTGCACAGGTCCAATTTAGATCAACTCTATGCTTTCTTACAACAACACGAGAAGCATGTGATCCAAAAACGTCTCTCTCAGGGATCTTATCATGAACCATTGGCATTAATGGCAAACCATCCTACACTGTCATACCACAACTCTCAGCTTGTTTTGGGACACCAATCTTCATATCAACCTTTTTATCAAACACCAAGCTTCCCATAGTACTCGATCTTGCCACAACCACCTACATCTTATCACCAACAATTCAAGCAAACAACAACATCATTATGACAATCCGTCAATTTATGGTTGATATTTTATTCTCAAGTATTATTTAAAACATTATTTTAATGTTATATTATGAACTCACCCATTTCTGGGAAGAAATTTGGATTTACGTCTTGAAGTAGCATCGACTACGTCTAAACCAGAGGATTCTACGTTAGTTGCTCACGTTTACATACACCGTTTTGGTGACAGTCCGACATTTCAGAAAATAAATTTATCCGTGAATATTATATTGGGATTTTAAATTTGTGTTGTTTCATAAACTCACAAACTTACAGAAGAAATTAGGACTTACGATTATAATTTAACGTCCTTTACGACTAAACCGGAAACCTTAGGATTGCGTATTTACGTTTTCGAACTCCGTTTTTGATGAGCCAATTTTTATTAGATTCGTTTTGTGCCGTTGATTCATAATTTATAGAAACATTTTTCGTAAAATGACCCGAGGGCACGTAAATCGAGGAAACTAGAATCGACAAGTTTTGCCCCACCCCCACACATTGGACTGTTTAAAACTAGCTACAACAACACATCTCATGTGTCAAGCTTACAAAGTAAGCTAGGACACATGTCCTACTTACTTTACCAAACTAGCAACCTAACAAAACCATTCAAGACTAAACCACTAACTTCATTTCCTCCATGCAAATCTCACACAACTCTCCTCCCTCTCTCTCTAAATTCGTCCTACTCTCACAACTAAACCCCTCATTTGATCAATTTTAACCATGAAATTATGTGTTATTCACACATATGATGAAGCCCTTTTGAAGCTCTATAGATTGGTGGTGATTTTAACATCCAAAGAGAAGTTTGCAAGATGAAGTAGGACTGATTTTCAAAGACCAACATCTCCCTTGGTGATCTTGAAGATTTCATACAAGAGTTCATAAGATTTGGTGACCCAAAACCAAGTCTTGATCCTTTAAACTACTTAATCTTGGTGGTATAAAGATTGTTCTTCATATCCTCTTGTTATTTTGATTATGTAATCATGTATTTTCTTTCTTATTGTATATGTATATGATGAATATATGATGATAAAAATGTTGTGTGGGGATCAAGTGTTGATAAATATGATTAAAAAGATGAAAACCCATAAGAAACAAGGCTAAAATCTTGCTTAAATTGTTGGCTGTATAAAAACAGTAAGTAACCAAGTTATGAACTGATAAAATTGCATGGTGGAATCCATTTAAAGTAAGTGTTAGATGTCATACACATGTGAGAGTTGGACATATAATGGAATCATCAAAATGAGTGAGATATGATCAAAACAAGATTAGTGTATCAATCTGAATAGTCTGTTTTGTAGGGACTGTTAAGGATAGTTAGACATGGAATGAGCAGTAGCTATCAGAAATAAAATGAAGCACATATCATGTAGTTTCTGTGATAAAAATTTGGGGTTCTATCTCCATTTAGAACCCTAGATATGATCATTTTAGTAAACTAGATCTTTAGGACTGATTTTGTGAAATTAAAGTTTAATATTATTATATAACCACTCAAATAAATATAGTATAAAATATGAATTAAAACCCACTAACTTATATATTTCATTTATAGAAAATTGCATAAGGATAAATAAATGGAAATTATTTAAAAATGGTAGTTTGGTAAGTTTTTATAAGTTATAAAAATTATATACTAAGTTTTACGTCTCTTTGGCTAAAACCGAAAGATTAACGTTTTTGTTAAATAAAACTTAGACGGTTGGACCCATATAATGTAAAATTTTATAAACTCACATACTAATATATAAACATATATAACAAGTAAAAACCGATAAAACCCGAGCTTTACAACATATAGACATTAACGGGCCAAAGTAGCCTTAATGGACAATAAACCCGACTAATTTGGTAAAACACTTATAAACTTATTTATTGGGCATAACCCATTTGGGCCCAACATATAAAGTATAATACTGATAATAAAAGTATAATTGGGCTAATGAATAGTATTGGGCTTGTAATAGGCCCATTGGGCTTCAAAATGTAAACAAGATTGAACTAGTGTAACTAGTCTTGAAAATTTCCAACACATAAACACTATAATGAATGAGTAAAGATGTATAAACCCACTTGATCCTCATCATATGTATAAAATCATCATATGTATACATAATTGTTATTTTTATAAAGTCATTGGAAAAAAGTCTAAGACGAGTATTATTTGTCTAGGTTTCCGTGATTGAAGCACGTACCGTACATCCGAATTGCCGATAACCCGCTTTCCCACATCAACGTGAGTTCATAGCCTCGCACTCTTTTAAATGTTTTTATGAAATGATTTATAAACCCGCGAGGGAGATAACATGTTAGTTTTGATAAAATAGGACACCATTTGTCCCGATTGCTTATTTATTGATTTGGACCCGAATGATTGTATGACCCGATGAATGATATTATGACCCGATAAATGAAATGAAATGGATTATTAAAGTTAGGTTATGTCACTAAAAGTCCCATTAGCATGAATTGTGAACTACCGGGATTTGGTAGACACTTATGCATATAATAGTACTATTTGGGGACGATCACCCCAGTTCGCGCCTTGACGGTTGATCCCCGTCGTGCCACATTGATTGGTAAGCGAATTTATGTATGAGAAGATTTACACAAGCGTGATTATTGTGACGACACGCTAATTTAGATGGGCAAATGATTGTCGGGTTAGTTACCCGTTGTTTATTGTAGTGAGGTAAAAATGTCATGTGGCTTATAATAATCCAAAAATAACGAAATACTGCTATACGCACTAAATTACGATATATTGCCTGACTAGCAATACGGGGTCTTACTATTGATATTATGTTCGTGTTTTGATTTTTCATAACCATATTCATATAATGGTTTTTATTTAACTATATACAACGTTATAAAATGTATTGTATGATGTTTTTACGACATTGGTTCGTATAATGGTTTTGAAGGCGAAAGCCTATATTGTGATTTTGACAAGGATTTGTACAAAAATGATTTTCGGTAATAATTATATACCGATGATACATTGATGGTTTCATTAAACTCTATGAATTCACTCGGCGTTATCGCTGACCTTTTCTTTTAACATGTTTTATCTCAGGTACTTGAAGGTATTTCTCGGGAAGACGACAAGAATTCATGGCCCACACTTAAATAACTATTTCCATTCAAATGCTTTGTAAAACCTGTATGAAATACAATGACTTGGGACCTATGTAACTTTGATATTTATGAATGGAAATGCTTTATTATTAAACGACGCGATTTTTAAGCGTTGTCTATGATGTGAGTAATGTGCTATCCCGTAACACCAACGAGTCTTCCGCTGTATTGAATTGTGTAAATTTAGGGGTGTTACAGTTTGGTACCAGAGCTCTCGTTATAGAGAACGAAAGATTTTTAAAACCAAGGTTTTGAATAAAACATTTCAAAATCTTTTCACTATAAACATTTTTCTCAAAATGTCTAAAAATCTTTTGACTATAACGGTGCTGAAGAATTCCCGAGTTACCGACAAGGCCAGACTGAGAAGTGTTATTTTAATATATATATAACTTGGATTATAAATATATATATATATATATATATATATATATATATATATATATATATATATATATATATATATATATATATATATATATATATATATATATATATATATATATATATATATATATATATATATATATATATATACATATACATATAATATATATATATATATATATATATATATATATATATATATATATATATATATATATATATATATATATATATATATATATATATATATATATATATATATATATATATATATATATATATATATATATATATATATATGATGTAATTTAATTACATGATTGTTTGATGATTATTTTGATATTTATACAAGGTATTTATATGACGTAGATTGTCACAAGGAACCCTAAATCTCCTAGTAAATCAATCGAAGCTATTCCCGTAGGAAATTCTAGCTGTTCCAGATCTAAACCAAGTTGTGGATAATTATGATCCCAACAAAATGGTTGATATTCGTAGGAATGTTGATATTAGTTGATTGTGATATTAAAGAAGAATTGGCGAGATTAAATCTTATATCGATGACATGACGATCTTTCCTTATAGAGTGGAGTTTGACAAAATGTTACCACCTAGAAAGATGTTATCTGATTCTTTGTCACCCAATTCTTAAATTTGGAAATCGAAAGGGTGAATGTTGCACTTGAGGCTGTCATTGGAACCTTTACCCAAAAGCCTCATGCTACTATTACCTTTCCGAGAAATATTGAATGTATGAGTCATCTCATGCTAGTGACTCATTTGATAACTATTGATGAATGAGCTATAGGATTGGAAATTAAGTGTTGCTTATATCGAGCCTTTATTGCCCTATTAAGGTCTAAGAATAGAGATTGAAAGTATTGGAAAATGAGGTAGGATATCGAATTGAGTATAAGTTGATTGAAACTTGAATAAAGTAAAATTTAACTCGTATGGAATATGAGATTGTAAGAGGAAGTCGTTAAGTTATGTGATTGAATTATAAGGTTTTAATTGATTGTTGATCCGTGTTAAGTGTTGTCCCTAGGTCATTGTCCAATGACGAGGATATCCAGTGTCCAAGAAATAAATTGAAGAAATCTTCTTCTGAATTGGGACAGATGGATCTTCCGGGACATGTGGAACACCTAATGCCTCTTGTAGATTAGTATTCATTGTGGTATCTTTTAAAAATCCCCAACTTAACTGAGATATCAGTTGGTAGGATGAGTTCTTGGAATTGTATGACATAGTGACACGTAATGTGTTATGGTACAATTTTGACTTGTTTGTGATTAATGAAAAGACTACCTTTGAT
The DNA here is from genome assembly GCA_025667525.1 of Glebionis coronaria. Classification (NCBI taxonomy): domain Eukaryota; kingdom Viridiplantae; phylum Streptophyta; class Magnoliopsida; order Asterales; family Asteraceae; genus Glebionis; species Glebionis coronaria. The sequence goes on along the minus strand of CM046882.1, from coordinate 269,727,676 downwards.
TGCTAAATCCTACATGTATCAATGTTATATATCTTTTCTTGCTTGTTCCTAATGTTCGCATTAGTGATGCAACCATTGAAGAAGTACTCATCTCGAATTGAGTTACGTTGTGGATTATTCCTTTTGAGTGCCATCGAGGTCATGAACCTCATGATTATTTGGCTAAGCTTATTTCCTATTATATTTTAGTTAGTTATTGGTGAAGAACTCTTCATCACTCTTTTGCAGATCACTCATAATTTTTATAAAGTTAAAAAAGTATCCTTTGAGAAAATTTAATTTTCATCACTATAAGGATTATTCAAAGTGAGATTATAAGTGATTGTTATCGAAATGAAGTTGTTTATGAAACACGTTGGAGAATTTAATTGTTTTCATAACCAAGAAAATCTTTGTAAATTTATTTTTGATTCGTATTTAAGAATTAAGCATGAAAATGTTTTTATTATAAACATGATGACAAAATTTTGACGAACTGAGTATTGCATCATTAATCTTGAAATTGTATATAGTTACGCGCCTACATACAATTTGGAATGGACCATGAAGGATGATTAGTAGTCACCATAAAACTAATGAATAAACACTACATTTTCTTTGAAGATTGTGAAAGATTAAATTTTATGAGATCTGCAAGAAGTGAAAAATAGGGACATATTGATAGGGACACCTACATATGTGCCCGTACCATTTATTCTTCTGAGTCAAATTTACTCATCTGTAGATATTGACTTATTTGACAACTGATATTCCCTTCTTGTCCAATTCTCCCGTAGTGAGAATCTTAGGAAAAGTATCTGATTACCGAGTGTTGATACCCGACTGGATGTATCGACGTTCCTATCATTTCTTTTGATTAGATTTCATTCGAATGACATGGGTAACGATCCGAGGAGCTTTCGAATGCGTACTCAATTCATGAAAACATAGAATATATTCATATTCATTAAATGTTTTCGTCTGTATCTGATTTGAAATTATCCCGCGTAGATTATGCGTTGACCATACTCTTTTGACGGTAGTTGTGTCTCCATATATCCTTGAATTTGCGAAGGATTATGAGTTATTATTAGTCTTTTGAGATGTTCACATCTTATCGACGGCAATAAAACTAAAAAGTTGATAGTGCCAGTAGAATGGATTGATTGATTATGACATGACGACATTGTCTTAATTGATGGGAACTCGAGTAGAAATCCCCTAAAAGATAAGATGTTTATTATCAAAAGTGATCTAAATAATTCTTGATGGATGACCATATCTTGCATTTAGACTTGAAATTATATTGTGAATGGTTGTGAATTAGTCATAGATATTATAATCTAGAAAGAACCTAATATGAATTTATTAAAAGATTTTTCTGTTATCTAAAGCTTTAGGAAGTATTTGTTGATGAATTACCTAGACTTTCGCCATTAAGGCAAGTTGAAATTGGTATTGATTATATTCTCGGTGCTGCACCTGTGGCATGTGCACATTACGTCAGCACCATCTAAATTAAAAGAATTAACGTACAACTGAGAGAGTTGTCAGAGAAAGCTTTTATTCTACCAAGCTCGTCATTATGAAGAGCTATGGTGTTATCATTCCTTATATTTATTGATTACCGTGAACTAGGTAAAATTGACGATTAAAAATCTATATCCACTACCCAAGATGATAGATTGTTCGATCATTTACAAGGTTCTAGCGTATGTTCTAAAGATTTGATTCACGGCATGGTTATCATCAACTTCGCGTCCACGAAAAAAAAAGATTATCTATTCCAATCACTACATCCAGAACTCGTAATGAACATTATGAGTTTCCCGTGATGTTGTTTGGATTAACTAATACACATGTAGCATTCATAAATTTGGTGAATCACGTATGTGGGCTGTAATTTGATAAATTCATGCTTGTGATCATTAAGGACCATTTGTTTATTTATAAGATTAAGAATGAGTTAATAATTATTTATAAACTGCCCTGAATTGGCAGAACAATGAAAACCTGTACCTTGAATATTTAACATGTGATTTAAGGCTTAATCCTTTACCTTAAATGACCGTGTAATTAATAGATAATGGAATATATTGAGTCTTCAAAAATTAGAGCAATTAAGGCTTAGGGTTATACCAAAAAGAAAGTGCAAATATGTTTTGACAAATGTTTTATCAAAAGAATTTTTAAGGAATCATTCCCTTAAACCCAGAACATTTAACTAAACTCCTGTTTAGGGGTAAATGTTTGTGTGTACCTCAAGACAACTTAAGAGGGATTGAGGAAACCATTTAAACCATCACTTGAAATTTGAAACGACAATTTTTGCTTTTCAACTAAGAAAATTTTGACCAAAGTATAACCAAAATTTTTTGAACATTTACGAATCTTATTAATTATTTTCGATAAATCAGCAAAAATTGTGTTAATTAAATTCAAATTTGTTTTGAACATTTTATTATAATTGGTCTAACTAAGAAATTTCAACTTTTAACGTTTACGTTTCATAAAAACTTAATATTTATTGTTAATTTACGTGTAATAATTATCGACGCTTTAAAACGTCGGAACAAGCAAACTGATAAAAACAACGGTTGAGATAGAACTAAGACTTAGAAAATGTGAAGAAAGAATTTTCGAATAAATACGGTCATGTTATTTATTCCATCTAGGAAAGTGAATGTAGATACTGACACATTATATAGAAAGGATAATATAGATAATAAAAGTGGTTCGCGGCTAATGTGAACCATTAGTAATAAGAGCCGATGGAGTTAAATGATTAAAAGGCCATTTGTGATTATTTAAATATGGAGGATTTTGAGATTTAGTTATGTTGGAATCTCATAGGTTTAATTAATCTATTCATATTAATTCTAAATTAATGTATCTCTGTCTGAAGAAGTCGTACTAATGGCAAACTATGAAGGCAGACATCGCCTCATACATTAGTAAACGTCTAACTATTGCAAAGGTCATCATCTGAATTTGATTTGATTTGGGTCATCGTCGACAGACTGACCAAATCTGCTAATATCATTCTTGTTAATGATAGATTCTTGATGAAGAAATTGACTCTTTTGTATTTAAAGGAGTTGTGTAAACATGGTGTGCTTTTATCGATCATCTCTATCAAGATCCTCGCTTCGCATCGAATTTCTAGAGATTTGCCCAGAAGTTATTGAGAACGAATCTTGATGAGAGTACTATGTACCACCCCAATCGAATGGACGAGGTAAAGTAACGATACAAAATACTAGAAGTGCTGTTTTATGCTTGAATGGTTGACCTTTGGTAATAAATCGTATAATCGTTTTCATTTGGAGAGATTATCATTGAAAACTATCGTATTAGGATAGAGATCGAATCTTGTGAGGATATATATTAGAGCATCTGTAAGCAGGAGTTGGAAGGAAGACACCCGACATACACCCATTATGAGTTGGACATGTCTTTTAGGTTTAAGGTTTCCTATGATGGCAAACCTAACCTTGCAAAATACCCAACCCGCGAGACCTGAAGTGATTGTGTAAATTAGGATTTGATTATTGACTGCCAGTAGTGGGCAGGAGGTTATATAAATATGAAATGTAGATCTTGAAGTGCAGGATGGGTAGCGAAGTTATGCCAAAGATTTTAACCATGGAAAAATGAATTGATGATCTGAAAGATCATGGGATATAAGTCCCCGTTGTATGGGATAATTGAGATAATGTAAAAGATTGGTTTGAAAGGCATATAAGCTGGATCTACCCTATGACTTCAAGGGCTGCGTGAATTATGTTTTATAAACCAAACTTGATAAATATCTATCGAGTGAAAATCTGAATTCTTCTTGATAAAGTTTAGATCAGCGAAAAGTTGCATTCATCAAAAACCCGTGAACATCATGGATAGAGAAAGTAAGTCAACATTAAGCCTGATCTTATTCCCGTAGTTATGTTCGATGGAACTCGCGTATTGTAATAAATTACACTTGTGAGAAAAGACCGAATGTGGAGGAAATACCCACATGGCTTTAACTCTATAAGAAGCGAGTAGTAAGATAAGATGATCTTTGAGGACAAAGATCCTGTTTGGGGGTAAATGCTGTGACAATCCGTCAATTTATGGTTGATATTTTATTCTCAAGTATTATTTAAAAACATTATTTTAATGTTATATTATGAACTCACCCATTTCAGGGAAGAAATTTGGATTTACGTCTTGAAGTAGAATCGACTACGTCTAAACCGGAGGATTCTACGTTACGTGATCACGTTTACATACACCGTTTTGGTGACAGTCCGACATTTCAGAAAATAAATTTATCCGTGAATATTATTTTGGGATTTTAAATTTTTGTTGTTTCATAAACTCACAAATTTACAAAAGAAATTAGGACTTACGATTATAATTTAACGTCCTTTACAACTAAACCGGAAACCTTAGGATTGCGTATTTACGTTTTCGAAATCCGTTTTTTATGAGACAATTTTTATTAGATTCGTTTTATGTCGTTGATTCATAATTTATAAAAACGTTTTTCGTAAAACGACCCGAGGGCACGTAAATCGAGGAAACTAGAATCGAGGAGTACCCGTAAATAATTGGGGATGTGACAAAAATAATTTTTTCCCAACCCCCACACATGGGACGGTTTAAAACTAGCTACAACAATACATCTCATTTGTCAAGCTTACAAAGTAAGCTAGGACACATGTCCTACTTACTTTACCAAACTAGCAACCTAACAAAACCATTCAAGACTAAACCACTAACTTCATTTCCTCCATACAAATCTCACACAAATCTCCTCCCTCTCTCTCTAAATTCGTCCCACTCTCACAACTAAACCCCTCATTTGACCAATTTTAACAATGAAATCATGTGTTATTCACACATATGATGAAGCCCTTTTGAAGCTCTATAGATTGGTGGTGATTTTAACATCCTAAGAAAAGTTTTCAAGATGAAGTAGGGCTGGTTTTCAAAGACCAAAATCTCCCTTGGTGATCTTGAAGATTTCATACAAGAGTTCATAAGATTTGGTGACCCAAAACCAAGTCTTGATCCTTCAAACTACTTAATCTTGGTGGTATAAAGATTGTTCTTCCTATCCTCTTGTTATTTTGATTATGTAATCATGTATTTTCTTTCTTATTGTATATGTATATGATGAATATATGATGATAAAAATGTTGTGTGCGGATCAAGTGTTGATAAATATGATTAAAAAGATGAAAAACCATAAGAAACAAGGCTGAAATCTTGCTTAAATTGTTGGCTGTATAGAAACAGTAAGTAACCAAGTTATGAACTGATAAAATTGCATGGTGGAATCCATTTACAGTAAGTGTTAGATGTCATACACATGTGAGAGTTGGCCATGCAATGGAATCATCAAAATGAGTGAGATATGATCAACACAAGATTAGTGTATCAATCTGAATAGTCTGTTTTGTAGGGACTGTTAAGGATAGTTAGACATAGAATAAGCAGTAGCTATAAGGAATAAAGTGAAGCACATATCATGTAGTTTCTGTGATAAAAATTTGGGGTTCTATCTCCATGTAGAACTCTAGATATGATCATTTTAGTAAACTATATTTTTAGGACTGATTTTGTGAAATTAAAGTTTAATATTATTATATAAGCACTCAAATAAATATAGTATAAAATGTGAATTAAAACCCACTAACTTATATATTTTACGTCTTTTTGGCTAAAACTGAAAGATTAACGTTTTTGTTAAATAAAACTTAGATGGTTGGACGCGTCTAATGTAAACTTTTATAAACTCACATACTAATATATAAACATATATAACAAGTAAAAACCGATAAAACCCGAGCTTTACAACATATAGACATTAACGGGCGAAAGTAGCCTTAATGGACAATAAACCCGACTAATATGGTAAAACACTTATAAGCTTATTTATTGGGCTTAACCCATTTGGGCCCAACATATAAAGTATAATACTGATAATAAAAGTATAATTGGGCTAATGAATAATATTGGGCTTGTAATAGACCCATTGGGCTTCAAAATGTAAACAAGATTGAACTAGTGTAACTAGTCTTGAAAATTTCCAACACATAAACACTATAATGAATGAGTAAAGATGTATAAACCCACTTGATCATCATCATATGTATAAAATCATCATATTTATACATAACTGTTATTTTTATAAAGTCATTGGACAAAAGTCTAAGAAGAGTATTATTTGTCTAGGTTTCCGTGATTGAAGCACGTACCGTTTAACACCCCCAAATTTACACGCAGCGGAATACATCTTTGGGTGCTAAACAATGATACAACAACACATAATTTATAAAGAACGACTCGAAAAGAGACATTTTAGATTTATCGTTCCTAAAACATTTGTCAGAGTAGCGTAGTCCCAAGTAATCGTTACCAAAAGATAAGTTAAAACAACATATTGGTTTGTTTTAAAAATGGAACGATAAATAAATCAAAGAGTTTGAACAACAAAAGCAGTGCACAACTTCATTCCCCGTGACCTCCAAGCTTCCACTTCTTGATTACCTGAAATACATGTGAGTAAAAAAATCAGCAAAAATCCCGAGTGAATCTATAGGTTTATGAAATCAATTTGAACACAAGCAAAGATTATAAGTTTGTGGCATGCTTATAAGCATCAAATAATAATTCGCATCAACAATAATAATTGTATATAGCATAAATTGCAATAAGCTCATGGAACCGAGCCCTTAGACACTCCCATATCAGTCTAATAAGACGAGAGATTTATTAATTGTCGGTTACCTCTAGATTTTTGGTACATTGCCGTATACCTGACTTCTCAATACAATATGTCCAAACAGTGCGGAGGTCGGGCCTAAGCTTCTATGACAAGTCCACACAAACTGAACCGGGGCGGCTTCCCCCATAGATCTATTAATTGTACTAGCGGCTAGCCCATCATAAGCTAGTTAACGGTCCATAATTGAGGCTTTAATAAAGGCAATCACTTAATGCAATTTAAAGGCAACCACGGGTCCATTCATAGAGGGACAAAGCATACCATAAAAATCTTGTGTTCTAAGTTTATAAAAACATGTATTCCCCCTCGCGGGTTTAAAATCATTTAATAACTAGTATAAAGCGAGGCTATAGACTCACGTTGATAATGAAAGGCAGATTATCGGCTATGGGCGTGCTTCGGTCACGGAAACCTATATAAATAATAATCGGTCTTAGACTCTTGTCTAGTGACTTTTATCAAAATAACAATATACATATGATGATTTTGTACATATGATGATGATCAAGTGGGTTTATATATCCTTGTTTACTCATTTTAGTGTTTACGTTTTGGTAACTTTTTACTAGTTTACTAGTTTTACCTACTTACCTATTTTAAGTCCAATAAGCTTAGTATAAGTTCTTTAACTTGTTTTAATCCATTTTATACCTATATTATCAGTATCTATACTTTCCATGTTGGGCCCAAATAGGTTAAGCCCAATAAGTCATTTTTATAAGTGTTTAACTTATTTAGTCCAATTATTAGTCCAATATGCTTAGTTAGCTCGTTAATGTCCGTATGTCCTATAGTTCGGGTTTTATCGGTTTTTACTTGTATTAGTTACTTATATATCAGTATATGACTTTTAAAAACTTTACATTAGACGGGTTTGATCGTCTAAGTTTTAATTGGCGAAAAATGTTAATTTTACTTATAAGTATTTATTACTTATAAGTATTATTCCACTACCATTTATATAATTTATCGATTTAATTAACCTTTTACATATTTATATAAATAAGTTTCATAAGTTAGTGGGTTTTCATTTTACATTTTATACAATAAAATTTGAGTGCTTATATAATAATAATAAACATTAATTCTCAAAATTTGATTTTTATTTTTATGTTCACCATTTTTATCATATCTAGAGTTCTACAATGAATTAGAAGCTCATTTTTGGGTGGCATGATCTTCATATTATGTGCCACATTTAACTTAGTTATAGCTACTGCTCATTTTAAGTTTATCTATGCTTAACAGTCCCTACAAAACAGCTTATTCAGATTAGCACACCTATTTTGTTTTGATCATATCTCACTCATTATAATGATTCCATTGCATGGCCAACTCTCACATGTGTATAACATCTTGTACTTACTGTAAATGGATCATACCATGCAAGTTTATCAGTTCAAGTTTTAGTTATATACTGTTTTTATACAGCCAACTTAATAATCATGATTTTAGCCTTATTTCTAATGGTTATTAACATTTTTAATCATATTTATCAACACTTGATCCCCACACAACATTTTTATCATCATATATACATCATATACATATACAAAATAAAGAAAATACATTTGTTCTTTACAAAAATAACAAGAGAAAATGGAGAGGATGATCTTCTTTACCAACCAAGTGTATTTCTTGTTTTTGGAATACAAGAACTTGATGAACACCACAAGTAACTCCAAGATCATCAAACACCAAGAACAATAGTTGAGAAATCAGCCCTAGGACACAAGCAAATCACCTCCTATGTTGTTAATATGGCCACCAAATGATCAAGGCTTCAAGATAACTCCATGATAGAGCTAGATAACATGTATTTCATGGCTAGAAAAGATTAAAAGGGGTGTTTGTAGCTTCAATATGGATGGCAAGGGGTGGTGGTTTTGAGAGGATTTGAAGTAGTTTGCATGTATGGAAAGATGGAAATGAGAAGTGGTTAATGGTTTTTGTTAGGAAGTGGAAAGTTGTAAGCTTAAGTTGTAAGCTTACTTACACTTGTAAGTTTGTAGCTAACATGATGCCACATATGGTTGTGGTGTCATGTTGTGCCATCCCATGCTAGCTAGTGGGGTGGGATAATGTATTTTGTCCCACCTCACTAATTTACGGGTATCCCTCGATTCTAGTTTTCTCGATTTGCGTGCCCTCGGGTCGTTTCACGAAAAACGTTTTTATAAATTATAAATCAACGTCACAAAACGAATCCAATAAAAATTGTCTTATAAAAAACGGAGTTCAAAAACGTAAATACGTAATCGTAAGGTTTCCGGTTTAGTCGTAAAGGACGCTAAATTATGCACGTAAGCCCAAATTTAAATCCGTAAATTGTGAGTTCGTCAACCAACACAAAAATAAGTTTCAAAATATTATAAGAGAAAATATTTCACTACCTGAAAATGTTAAATTGTACTTTTTAAAAGTTTAAACGCACACGAAAAATAATAATATAACGACTCGATACGTAATTGAAACGATATCGTCGAAAGTATTAAATATCGATAATAAAATATAAAAATTTTGGCATCCGTCGGTATCGCGATCACTAGTAGTCCTCGTTGCTCGTCAAAATATTAAAATATAATATTTAATATCGGTTTCAACTTAAACCGTTAAACATAATAATATTTAACGTTATAAAATACTTCAAAATAATTGAAAATAGAATTAAATTATGACCTTATTTTTACGGGTTTTACATCCTCACCACCTTAAGGGAGCGACGTCCCGGCGCTCAACTCGCCTCATACACGAGTTGTTCACTACCCGGAAGTATGACGACATTCCTTAATAAGAAGTCCTTACGTTCCCACGTGAATCTCGATCCACGATCTCCACTGGTTCTTTTACAAAACCCAACTTGTCGTCAAGTTGTATCTCACCATAAAGGAATAAATAAATCCTTATCCACCAGTCACCCGTCAAGCTCGACACATGAAAATTTTATGAATCACACGAAGCTCATTCGACGACAAGAATAGGTGACAGGATTTTTGGGTAAGTCCAGTTAAAAAGAATGTTGCAATTTAAAGGATAGCCACTGGCCGGATAGCCATGGACACACATCAAAAAGAATTAACAAGAAAAACATTTTCGTCATCGGAGGGTTCTCACACGCGGGTCCTCACTCAAAAGATAATACAAAGACACCATCTCACTTTCGCCAACGCGCATTAAAGTCTCAATAAACATCGTCGTTGAAAGTCAAAAAGATATTACATAATATGTGTTCTACATGATCGGACGTCATCGGATGATGCCGTCTCAAGTTCTCACAACTTAAGATCATTTGACTAGATCACACACCATATAAGTACATAAAAGAAAAGGTCGAACATAAACATCGAGTATAGATCTCCACCGTTAATCATCGAGAAGACCTTGAAAGAACCCTTGATAATAACCACTTGATCTCAAGAGTCTTTCCACTTACGGTGTCGGCTTCAACATACTCCTCGAGGTTGTAACGAATTTATTAACTCCATTCATTAAGAGATTCAGTCCTCAATCATTTCACAAGTAAACGCATAAATCCTGGTGACACTTATCGTTTCTTCTTATACACTGCTTTCCGAGATTCATTTTAAACTCAGAATAAAATAGTGATCTTCAATACGAGGAACAGAACAATATAAAAATAAACTCAATAAACGCATAAACGAACAAGATGTGTAAAAATGATTTAAGGTTGACGATCGACGAGGGATCTCGACTCACGTAACCGTAAAACATAATAAATCACAATGCTAGAAAAATGAGAGCGAAGAATAAATTATACATTATCATTAAAATAACATTTGTCACAGTTATCCGTCCCGGATTTGGTATTACCTTAAAACTCAGTTGAGGTACTTTCTTAATAAAGATGATACATCAAAAATAGAAGTAAAATAGTTTCAAAATTTATTTGGTCGTCTTAAGAAACTTTGAAAGAATGACGTAAAATTATTAATTATACTCATATTGATGGTTACGATTTAGAAAATATAATTTCCAAATTAAATCATTGTTAGGAATATAAATTAAACCGGTAATTTTATTACATTAAAAGTAAAGTATGATAAGTCAATTACTTCAAAGATAGAGATAATTTCATTTTAAACATTAGTTTTAGTTATACAAAATATAATGTATAAATTTGACCTTTTACTTGTAATGGTTATTTAGATAATTGAAAATCATTTGAAAATGTATAAAAGTTCCATAAAAATTTTATAATACGTTGTAGAAATACATAAAGGTGTTTATTATTTCAAGATAACATGGGATATATTCGGGTTTCAAAGTGTGACAAGATAACAAACGAATACGAATGGAAATAATGGTCAACAATTAGCACAAAATCAGCGGTACGAAAGAAAACGAAGCAAATGTCATATGAATTCTTAAAGAGAATAATAAAATAAAGGCGTCGATGGTAAGACGATAAGAAATAATAGATTAAACAAGTTGTCAAATTTGGTTAGTGCGGTCTATGATTCACCAATATCAGCTCGTTAACTTTGCGGTGGTCGTTACACGATCGGAAATAAGATCCATTCAAAAATTTTAAAAAAAGGAAATTCCTAATAATCACTTGTAATTAAAATAAATCAAATGAACGGTGTTAGTGTTTAAAGAGAGAAGTCAAAGCACGGTTCACAAAAGTAGATTTCGAGACAAACGAGAGTGACGGACGTCATCCCGGATATACGGAAATCACTCTAATGATAATTCATTATTCACGTGCGGAGACATTCCAAAGATCTATAGAATCGCATAAAGAACATTGGACGAGAAGGAAGGATAAAACATCGAGACTTTCAAGTCATTTATCAACAGTCAGTAATTAGACGAACGGTCAAAAGAAATCAGTTATAAGATAAAATTAAGTAACAAGTGGAAAAACGATTGTCGAGTAAAAACGTATTCGTAAGTGCGTAATTCGTTCAAGAAAAGGTAAGAAAACATATGCGGATGCATAGAAATTTCGCTACTTGCATGAAATATAAAGGTTTTTAAAACTACTTTTCATTTTATTTCATTTTATTTATCTTTATCATAAATACAAGTAAAAAGTTGGTTATTATCAAGATTTTTAAGTGGACTACTATTCAGCCTAGCATGGCTCCATCTAAATTAGACATAGGTGATCAGGCCATGTATAATTTAGGAATAGCAATGCAGTGCTCAGTTTCGTCGAAAAGTATTACGTTTCTTATGTTTATATATAAACCATGCCATTTGTAAAATGGAATTTAAAAATAGTTTATAAATTTATAGGATACAAGTAATTTGTGAGATACTTAATGAGCAACTTTTAATGTTACGAAAAGTATTTTATAAGATCAAAGTAAAAACAATTGGTGAAAATAATCGTAAAACAATATCAGATTTATTAATAAGGTGACAGTATGACAACGTATAAAGTAGCCAAATGTTTCCAAAAAGTGGCAAATAGTAGCTCATAAAACAACCAATGAAATGGTTACAAGTTGTTAAGGTTTCAAAAGGTTATAAGGTTTAGACGGAACGCCATGAGACACGCGATAAAAATATCGACGAAGAATATGAAGACAAAACTTCAAAACTCAACCCAAATCAGTGGAAGGTTAAAAGAAAATAAAAATAAAATAACATCGAATGACAAATGAGTCATATATATATATAAAAAGAATAAATCAATCCATATGTGTATTCTATGTAAGATACTAGACACAACATCTTTTAAGAAAACATATTATTCATTTTCAAATTACACCATTAATCCGGTAATTGCTAATCCTAAAATATTTCTATTTTTAAACATTTTCACATGCGACTAGTATTAGTTAGTTGTAAAATAATATTCGTTAAAATTTTATGATCTTAAATGAACTCAAAACTGCTTAGAAACGTTTAAAACCCATGTTTCGAATTTTCTATCAGATTTGACTTTTAAATATGAGCCGATTAATTGACCCGATAAACGACATTTTCAAGACTCGGAGTCTAAAGCATTTTGATGCAAAACGACGTTTCAGACGACTTTCTAGTTTTACTCGAGACCTGAAAACCAATGTAAAATGACCAAAATACCCCTGCAAGTTCTGTGCAGGTTTGACTATTTTATTTTAAAAACGCAGGTTTTACTTTTAAGTTTTGACCTGTTTATACTGCCCCTACAGTTTCTGCATAAAGTGTATTTTTCGACACTTCTTAACGGCTCAAAATATATACATATATACACACATGTCTTGTGGATTTTACAACAACGAAAAAAAATAAATCTCGTAATGAGCATCAAATAAAATATAGTATAATGAATGACATAAGATGCTTCAAGGTATTCAACACGAAATTTAGGAAGCAAAACGGTGAAAGATGTTCGTAATTTAGATTTCAAAATGCAATGTAGGCAAATCTCCTTGGTGCCACGATTGTCAAAAACACAAAACATAACAAGAAAAGAATGGAACATTAACATGCTACACTCCGGGAGCGAGAAGGTTAATGAAAAACAAATGATACAATTTTATATAAGTAAAATCGTATTCCAATTCTAGCGCCATAATCTAGACGATGATTTATAAAATGACGATGACGTTACCGAGATATAAGTGAACAATACACTTCGGAGTCGATACATATAAATGGCCAACGAATTAAATCTTCGCATGTCGTGTAAAACGGTGATAATAATCAACAAAATATTATGAAAAACCATGATATTATTCAACACGATTATAAGAAGTGTTTCAAAATGTGTGACTCACACAATAGCGGTTAGTCTATTCCAAGGACACATTGCTACACAATGGTCTAGAGATTATGTTTCAAGACGTCCAAGCACAAACAGCCGGAAAGCGATTTGGATATCTATATAGATATCACAAAGGGTTAAATAATGAAAGTAACGCGCGCAGATGAAGGTATGTAAGGTCATAATATAAAATTTTTGCAATAAAATCAATTTAAATACTTCAAAAATATATACAGGAAGATCTTGAAAATTCATTGTATTTATTTAAGTTAATCATTAATAAATGATAAACTTTTATCGAAAAGTTTAACGACATAAATATATGTCGATAAAGGATTATAGTATTTATTTAGAAATACTTAGCAATAAGGCATACATAATAATGTATACAAAAGTTGTAATCCCAGAAGTAGCTTGAACCTGAAGTCACGCGAAATCATGTGCACCGACTCTTTGTAAAAATAAAACCGACAGTTATAGTTTAGGTTTTTAGAAAAAGACCTAGTTCTCTATAACTCATGGCTCTGGTACCAATCTTTAACACCCCCAAATTTACACGCAGCGGAATACATCTTTGGGTGCTAAACAATGATACAACAACACATAATTTATAAAGAACGACTCGAAAAGAGACATTTTAGATTTATCGTTCCTAAAACATTTGTCAGAGTAGCGTAGTCCCAAGTAATCGTTACCAAAAGATAAGTTAAAACAACATATTGGTTTGTTTTAAAAATGGAACGATTAATAAATCAAAGAGTTTGAACAACAAAAGCAGTGCACAACTTCATTCCCCGTGACCTCCAAGCTTCCACTTCTTTATTACCTGAAATACATGTGAGTAAAACAATCAGCAAAAATGCCGAGTGAATCTATAGGTTTATGAAATCAATTTGAACACAAGCAAAGATTATAAGTTTGTGGCATGCTTATAAGCATCAAATAATAATTCGCATCAACAATAATAATTGTATATAGCATAAATTGCAATAAGCTCATGGAACCGAGCCCTTAGACACTCCCATATCAGTCTAATAAGACGAGAGATTTATTAATTGTCGGTTACCTCTAGATTTTTGGTACATTGCCGTATACCTGACTTCTCAATACAATATGTCCAAACAGTGCGGAGGTCGGGCCTAAGCTTCTATGACAAGTCCACACAAACTGAACCGGGGCGGCTTCCCCCATAGATCTATTAATTGTACTAGCGGCTAGCCCATCATAAGCTAGTTAACGGTCCATAATTGAGGCTTTAATAAAGGCAATCACTTAATGCAATTTAAAGGCAACCACGGGTCCATTCATAGATGGACAAAGCATACCATAAAAATCTTGTGTTCTAAGTTTATAAAAACATGTATTCCCCCTCGCGGGTTTAAAATCATTTAATAACTAGTATAAAGCGAGGCTATAGACTCACGTTGATAATGAAAGGCGGATTATCGGCTATGGGCGTGCTCCGGTCACGGAAACCTATATAAATAATAATCGGTCTTAGACTCTTGTCTAATGACTTTTATCAAAATAACAATATACATATGATGATTTTGTACATATGATGATGATCAAGTGGGTTTATATATCCTTGTTTACTCATTTTAGTGTTTACGTTTTGGTAACTTTTTACTAGTTTACTAGTTTTACCTACTTACCTATTTTAAGTCCAATAAGCTTAGTATAAGTTCTTTAACTTGTTTTAATCCATTTTATACCTATATTATCAGTATCTATACTTTCCATGTTGGGCCCAAATAGGTTAAGCCCAATAAGTCATTTTTATAAGTGTTTAACTTATTTAGTCCAATTATTAGTCCAATATGCTTAGTTAGCTCGTTAATGTCCGTATGTCCTATAATTCGGGTTTTATCGGTTTTTACTTGTATTAATTACTTATATATCAGTATATGACTTTTAAAAACTTTACATTAGACGGGTTTGATCGTCTAAGTTTTAATTGGCGAAAAATGTTAATTTTACTTATAAGTATTTATTACTTATAAGTATTATTCCACTACCATTTATATAATTTATCGATTTAATTAACCTTTTACATATTTATATAAATAAGTTTCATAAGTTAGTGGGTTTTCATTTTACATTTTATACAATAAAATTTGAGTGCTTATATAATAATAATAAACATTAATTCTCAAAATTTGATTTTTATTTTTATGTTCACCATTTTTATCATATCTAGAGTTCTACAATGAATTAGAAGCTCATTTTTGGGTGGCATGATCTTCATATTATGTGCTACATTTAACTTAGTTATAGCTACTGCTCATTTTAAGTTTATCTATGCTTAACAGTCCCTACAAAACAGCTTATTCAGATTAGCACACCTATTTTGTTTTGATCATATCTCACTCATTATAATGATTCCATTTCATGGCCAACTCTCACATGTGTATAACATCTTGTACTTACTGTAAATGGATCATACCATGCAAGTTTATCAGTTCAAGTTTTAGTTATATACTGTTTTTATACAGCCAACTTAATAATCATGATTTTAGCCTTATTTCTCATGGTTATTAACATTTTTAAGCATATTTATCAACACTTGATCCCCACACAACATTTTTATCATCATATATACATCATATACATATACAAAATAAAGAAAATACATTTGTTCTTTACAAAAATAACAAGAGAAAATGGAGAGGATGATCTTCTTTACCAACCAAGTGTATTTCTTGTTTTTGGAATACAAGAACTTGATGAACACCACAAGTAACTCCAAGATCATCAAACACCAAGAACAATAGTTGAGAAATCAGCCCTAGGACACAAGCAAATCACCTCCTATGTTGTTAATATGGCCACCAAATGATCAAGGCTTCAAGATAACTCCATGATAGAGCTAGATAGCATGTATTTCATGGCTAGAAAAGATTAAAAGGGGTGTTTGTAGCTTCAATATGGATGGCAAGGGGTGGTGGTTTTGAGAGGATTTGAAATAGTTTGCATGTATGGAAAGATGGAAATGAGAAGTGGTTAATGGTTTTTGTTAGGAAGTGGAAAGTTGTAAGCTTAAGTTGTAAGCTTACTTACACTTGTAAGTTTGTAGCTAACATGATGCCACATATGGTTGTGGTGTCATGTTGTGCCATCCCATGCTAGCTAGTGGGGTGGGATAATGTGTTTTGTCCCACCTCACTAATTTACGGGTATCCCTCGATTCTAGTTTTCTCGATTTGCGTGCCCTCGGGTCGTTTCACGAAAAATGTTTTTATAAATTATGTATCAACGTCACAAAACGAATCCAATAAAAATTGTCTTATAAAAAACGGAGTTCAAAAACGTAAATATGTAATCGTAAGGTTTCCGGTTTAGTCGTAAAGGACTCTAAATTATGCACGTAAGCCCAAATTTAAATCCGTAAATTGTGAGTTCGTCAACCAACACAAAAATAAGTTTCAAAATATTATAAGAGAAAATATTTCACTACCTGAAAATGTTAAATTGTACTTTTTAAAAGTTTAAACGCACACGAAAAATAATAATATAACGACTCGATACGTAATTGAAACGATATCGTCGAAAGTATTAAATATCGAAACTATCGATAATAAAATATAAAATTTTTGGCATCCGTCGGTATCGCGATCACTAGTAGTCCTCGTTGCTCGTCAAAATATTAAAATATAATATTTAATATCGGTTTCAACTTAAACCGTTAAACATAATAATATTTAACGTTATAAAATACTTCAAAATAATTGAAAATAGAATTAAATTATGACCTTATTTTTACGGGTTTTACATACCGTACATCCGAATTGCCGATAACCCGCTTTCCCACATCAACGTGAGTTCATAGCCTCGCACTCTTTTAAATGTTTCTATGAAATGATTTATAAACCCGCGAGGGAGATAACATGTTAGTTTTGATAAAAACGGACACCATTTGTCCCGATTGCTTATTTATTGATTTAGACCCGAATGATTGTATGACCCGATGAATGATATTATGAACAGGTAAATGAATGAAATGGATTATTAAAGTTAGGTTATGTCACTAAAAGTCCCATTAGCATGAATTGTGAACTACCGGGATTTGGTAGACGCTTATGCATATAATAGTACTATTTGGGGACGATCACCCCAGTTCGCGCCTTGAAGGTTGATCCCCGTCGTGCCACATTGATTGGTAAGCGAATTTATGTATGAGAAGATTTACACAAGCGTGATTATTGTGACGACACACTAATTTAGAAGGGCAAATGATTGTCGGGTTAGCCACCCGTTGTTTATTGTAGTAAGGTAACAATGTCATGCGGCTGATAATAATCCAAAAATAACGAAATACTGCTATACGCACTAAATTACGATATATTGCCTGACTAGCAATACGGGGTCTTACTATTGATATTATGTTCGTGTTTTGTTTTTTCATAACCATATTCTTATAACGGTTTTTATTTAACTATATATTATATGATGTTTTTACGACATTGGTTCGTATAATGGTTTTGAGGGCGAAAGCCTATATTGTGATTTTGAAATGGATTTGTATAAAAATGTTTTTGGCCTATTTCATGGTCTACTATAAAGATTTGTACAAAAATGATTTTCAGTAATAATTATATACCGATGATACATTGATAGTTTCATTAAACTCTATGAATTCACTCGGCGTTATCGCTGACCTTTTCTTTTAACATGTTTTATCTTAGGTACTTAAAGGTAATTCTCGGGAAGACGACAAGAATTCATGGCCCGCACTTAAATAACTATTTCCATTCAAATGCTTTGTAAAACCTGTATGAAATACAATGACTTGGGACCTATGTAACTTTGATATTTATGAATGGAAATGCTTTATTATTAAACGACGCGATTTTTAAGCGTTGTTTATGATGTGAGTAATGTGCTATCCCGTAACACCAACGAGTCTTCCGCTGTATTGAATTGTGTAAATTTGGGGGTGTTACAATCATCACCAGGTGATTCACATCCGTTACCTTATGCTTCACACCAGTACTCACCTTATCAACCTCCAACAAACCCTGCTGTTACCTATCAACAACTTGAGGCTCCTCAAACCTATTACTTACAACAAGTTAGTGCTCCATCAAATCAACTTGTAGCTCAGTCTGCACCAGCATTCTACTGTGATGATGAGATCCCTGTTCCTAAGTTTAGTCAAGGGGACAGTCCTACTGATATACTTGCTCAAATGTCTGCTTATCTCACTCAAACATTGAACAAACAAGGTTACAGAGGTCCAACAACAACTAACAATCAGTTAAGGAACTCTTCTAACTCTCGACAACAGGCTATAATTCAGGATGGCAGAGTGATGGTGCAACCACTTCAGGGGAGAACCAATTCATCTTCTTCTGGTGCACGTTCATCTAACATTACTGCTATAAGAGGTAATAACACTGTTAAAATGAAGGTGTTTATATGCAACAACTGCAAAGGGGAAGGGCACATGGCCCGAGAGTGCGATCAGCCTAAGAGGAAAAGGGACGGCACATGGTTTCAGGAGAAGATCTATTTGGCGAATGCTCAAGCCCAAGGACGTGAGCTCGATGAAGAAGAGTTGGCATTTCTCGCAGATCCGGGAGTAGCGGACACTGTCGGTCTCACAACAGCCATCACAAACAATGCCGCATATCAATTTGATGATTTGGATGCATATGACTATGACAGTGATGATCTCAACACCGCCAAAGCAGCTCTCATGGAAAATCTTTCACTTTATGGAGCTGATACAATTTCTGAGGTACCAAATACTGCTACAGATACTAGTATTGTACCTTATCAAGTTGAGCAAGTGTCTGAGTATTCGGAACAGCCTCCGGTGGTTATTAACTCAATCGAGGAGACAAACAATGATAGCAATATCAATGAAAGTCCCTAGACTTTGAGTGAACTACAACCGGGAGCTATTACGACTACAAATTCGTCTGCTCAACCTGATTTGGTTATGGTATCAGCATCTTTGCTTAGCCAAATGAATAATGCGGTCCTTGAAACCCTCAATGTTAATCAGACTCTATCTGTCGAGCTTGCTTTGCATAAGGAAAAGGTTAAAACCTTGGAATTGACTCCAGTGTCCACTACCTTAACCAATCTTGAATTTGATAGGTTTAGGAAAGTTCAAATGGACAATCTGCTAGAATTTGAGAGTTTAAGAGCAAATCTTTCGAAAAAACTAGAGCCAGTCGTTAATAATTTTCAAAAACTACAAACGGATTTCGAAATACTCGAGTCTACAAGAGTTGAAACAGAAATTAAGGCATCTGAGAGAGTTAAAAAGACTGAATTTTTTCTTTTAAAATTATACTCTGCTTCGCATTTAGTACACTTGTTTCATTCTTCATTTCAAGAGTTCAATCTATCGCGTCTAATAGACCTACCACCTAACCCGGGGTATGCAAAGCAAGCATTTCACCACAACCCACGACTTTATGATGCAACTAAGTTAGGATTGGTATCAGATCCGATTGTGTTTGTGAATAAATCTGAGAGCATGACACCATATGACGAGAATCGGTTAAAATTACTTACTACATATCCTGAATATGACTATGCTCAAATGAATGCAACAAATGCTACGATAGATCTTAGAACTCGATTTAATATGAAAAAGAGAACTAACCAAACATCCACTTTCATGCCTACTAGAGAATGCCTTAGTATAATTCCTACACTCGTTAACTCGGACGAACCAAAGGAAATTCCTAAGAATCTTCCACCGGTAAGTACGGTAAAGCTCAGCTTGGAAGAGATTGAGCGATACCTTACCGAGTTTGACAAGGTCATCCTGGAATGTATGAATTCAATTTCTCTAACCGCTGGAGAATGGGCTTTCGATCATATGAAAACGGTGTTTGAGAAAGGGATCGTTCCGTTTGTAAACCATATTAAAAATGGAGTCTATAATCTATCGGGAAATCTAAATTTTGAAATTGGTGAAGTTCAAAAAGTTTTCTATGAAATGGATGATTCTTATGAACAACATTTAATTGAAAAACAAAAGATTTTATCCGAATATGACCGATTCTTAGAACATATATTGTCTCTCGAAGTGATGCAAGTTGTTACTCTTAAATGTGCTCATGAGATTTCATCTACTACTGTGAATATATGTGATGATGTGCATGATATGTCTGTGAATATTGTTGAGCCTATGATTAATGTAGATAATCATTCTCGTCATGAATCAAACGCTGAATTTTTAAAGCTTCAAGATTCTTATGACACACTTTTAAAACGTTTTAATGAGCTTCAACAACATTGTATATCTCTTGAAATTGAGAATCAATCAAAAAATGAAACTCTTTCAAAAACAAATGATTGTGAAAACTCCGTTGAGACAAGTGACAAGATGATTCAGGTTGTTCAGGCTCTAGAGGAAGAAATTATGAGACTTAAGAGAGAATCAGTAGCAGAGAAATTGGAACTAGAGGCTGCAGAGATTAAGAATCATGCCCTAGAAGATAGAATTAATTCTATGATAAGGGAGCTTGATAAAGTAAATCAGGGCTTCTCAGATATTTATTATTCATTAGAAGAACGCTTCGCTTTTAACGCGGCAGAGCAAAATTCACTCGTTGACCAATTGAACCGTAAGTGCGAGGAGGTCTCTGACTTAAATATTCAACTCATAGACAAAAACATGGTTTTGGCTGAATTAAAGGAGATACTTCAACTCAAAGGACAAGACGTTGTGGATAATCATGCCACCATCTCTGCCTCGACCTCTAGTGCTCCCAAACCCAACCCACGTGTGCTATACCGGGATCCAAAATTTAAGAATATTTCAACTAAGTTTGCCACATACATGAAAAATGCCTTAGAACATGCTGATCTTGCTAGAGAGATCGTTGATGAAATGCGTGAACTAGATCCCACAAGTCACCTTCTATATGAGCTTTTCTTATATGTGGATCGCGTTCAGGATTGTTTAGCAAACTTACAATACATTGGGCAACCGATATCTGTACCCCCGAAACAGCAAACCCCCATCATTGCGATTACTCCATTCAATAAGAATCCAGGATCTAAGCCTATTTTAAACACACCCATCAAGGCTACATCAAAAGCTGTCACTAATGTTCCCATGGCTTCTACAGGAGTAATTATGTCTACTAAGGCTAAAGGATCTCAAGACAAGAAACATAGGATCAAGCCTTCCAGTAGTAGGACTGCCAAGAAGAAAGTAGAAGTTCACCCTAGGAATGTTATTTCAGTTTCAAATAAAAAGAATCATGTATCTAAGACAAAAGGATCTGCTTCTTTGCAGAAGCCTAAGAAAAATGTGAATTCGAATTTATGATGTTGGAATTGTAACGAATGCATGTTTTCTCAGCGTCATGATTTATGCCTTGTTGATCACGTGAATGAAATGTATGGTATTAAGAACAACCTTGAATGGATTCCAACGGGGAATAAATTCACCCAAGTTGGTTGGCAATGGAAACCCACTGGTAGGACCTTTACTGCTAATGGAACTAAGTGCCCTTTAACTAGGATCATATCCACGGAAGTTGGGTCTCAGTGTCCTTCAAATAGGAACACTAGCACTAAGAAATGGAAAAAGCGCCCTTTAACTAGGTCTGCCCCCACTATTGTGCCTACCAGTGAAGAAGTACCGTAGGATCTTAGACAACTAGACTCTAAGCCGGCATTTAGGAAGAAAGTTTGGAAGCCTAAGAATTCTTCTATTAGCAAATCTAAGATAATTATATCTGCACCTGCTAACACAGAGGAACTACTAGATTCCGATACATCGTCCTTGTCTGGTGATATTTTCAGGTGGTCCAAATCATCCTCTGGTACTTGGACTCTAGATGCTCAAAGCATATGATCGGAGATTGCTCGATGCTCAAAAATTTCGTCAGCAAGTTTCTAGGAACGGTTAAATTCGCCAACGACCATATTGCGAAGATCATGGGTTATGGTGAATACCAAATTGGGAATGTTACGATTTCAAGGGTTTATTATGTTGAGGGACTTGGTCACAATCTATTTTCAGTGGGACAATTTTGCGATTCAAACCTTGAGGTGGCCTTTCGACAACATACTTGCTTTATTCGCGATCTTGCAGGAAATGATTTGTTAAAGGGTTCTCGAGGGGATAATCTCTACACAGTGTCCATTCAAAACATGATGGACGCCTCTCCTGTATGCCTTCTTTGCAAAGCATCTAAGACCAAGTCATGGTTGTGGCATCGTCGGTTATCTCATCTCAACTTTGATGCTATAAACCATTTGGCTAAAAACGAACTTGTTCGTGGTCTTCCAAAACTTAAGTTCGACAAGGATCATTTATGTTCCGCGTGTTCTTTGGGAAAAAGCACCAAGAAATCATACAAACCTAAAGCTGAAGACACCAACCAAGAACCACTGTATCTTTTGCACATGGATCTTTGCGGGCCAATGCGTACGGCTAGTGTGAGTGGTAGAAAATACATCCTAGTCATGGTGGATGATTTCTCAAGGTTTACATGGGTAAAAATTTTAGCATCCAAGGATCAAGCACCAGAGTATATTATTACTTTCTTAAAGATGATCCAAGTACGTCTTAATGCTACTGTTCGCCGCATTCGCACTGATAATGGAACTGAGTTCGTTAATCAGACTCTACGAGAATATTATGAAAAGGTAGGTATTTCACATGAAACTTCTGTTGCCCGCACTCCACAACAAAACGGTGTCGTGGAAAGACGTAAGCGTATAGTTATGGAAGCTGCTCGAACTATGTTGATTTATGCGAATGCTCCTTTATTCTTATGGGCTGAAGGAGTGGCAACCGCAAGTTATACCCAAAACCGCTCCATCATCCGTAAAAGCCATGGTAAAACTCCATATGAGCTACTTCATGGACACAAACCCGATATTTCATTTCTTCATGTGTTTGGTGCATTGTGTTATCCAAATACAAATAGTGAGAATCTGGGAAAACTTCAACCGAAGGCTGATATTGGAATTTTCATTGGTTACTCGCCTACAACGAAATCTTACCGAATTTATAACCGTCGTCTTGGCAAGATAGTAGAAACCTTGGATGCCGATTTTGATGAGCTGACAACGATGGCTTCTGAGCAACACAGCTCTGAACCCGCATTACATGAGATGGGAACTGGTACAATCAGTTCCAGATTAACTCCCAACAATCCTACTTCTCCATCATTTATACCACCTACAAGGTCCGAGTGGGATGAGTTATTTCAACCTATGTTTGATGAATTATTTGATCCACCGAGTAATGATTCTCCAGCACCTGCAACAGTAGCTCCGATTCCCGAAGTTGCTGCTCAAGATAATGGAAATCAGTCCGAGACATCTACTGTTACTCTTGAACCAGATATCCCATCCCCCACTAACTCACAAACTACACTTGAATCATCACCCCCACTCGTTCCCAATGATGTTGAAGAGGATCCCTATGATCTTGATTTAGAAATTGCTCATTTACAAGAGCTTCCGTTCTTTGGTTCACAAATACCCGAAAACCCTAATGGTGCGTCTACCTCAGAGGAAGCTCCTGCCATCGTTCACTCCCGACCACACGGATTGAAACTCACAACACAAAATGGACAAAGGATCACCCAATCCGCAATATTATTTGTGACATCGATCGACCAGTCTTAACACGTCACCAACTCCAAGAACATGCATTATATTGCTATTTTGATGAATTTCTTTCAGACACAGAACCTAAAAACTGGCAACAAGCCATGACCAAATCATCTTGGATTGAAGCCATGCAAGAGGAACTTAATGAATTCCAACGTCTTGAAGAGTGGGAATTAGTTCCTTTACCCAGCAACGTTGAAATCCTGACATTGTTATGGGTATGTAAGGTTAAACTCGATGAGTTAGGTGGAGTGTTGAAGAACAAAGCTAGATTGGTTTCTACTGGTTACAAACAAGCTTTGGGTATTGACTTTGAAGAATCCTTTGCTCTTGTTGCACGATTGGAGGCAATTAGACTATTACTTGATTATGCTGCTCACATGAATATGATCGTCTACCAAATGGATGTTAAGACGGCATTTCTCAATGGTGAATTAAGGGAAGATGTCTATGTAAGCTAGCCGAATGGATTAGTCAACACGGAGTATCCTAATCACGTGTAAAAGCTCAAGAAGGCTATTTACGGGTTGAAACAAGCTCCACGCGCGTGGTACGATCTCTTATCGTCGTATCTCATCTCGAAAGGCTTCTCCAAAGTCAAAGTGGACCCAACTTTATTCATTCTCAAGGAGGACAACGACATGATATTGGTACAAATTTTTGTTGATGATATAATATTTGCTGCTACTAATCAACGATTGTCTGACCATTTTGAGAAAATTATTTCCACACGTTTTAAGATGTCGATGATGGGAAAAAATTCATTTTTCTTAGGGTTGCAAATTTCTCAGAATCCTAGAGGCATCTTCATTAATCAATCCAAATTTGCTCTTGAATCATTAAAGAAATATCATTTTGAAAACTGTGACCCCGTGGATACTATAATGGTGGAGAGATCCAAGTTAGATGAAGATAAGGAAGGGATAGCTGTCGATCCTAAACTTTACCGTGGAATGATCGGCACCCTTCTCTATCTGACTGCTAGCAGGCCTGATTTGCAATTTGCTATATGCATGTGTGCCCGGTATCAGGTTCGGCCTACCAAAAAGAACTTACATGTTGTGAAAAGGATCTTTCGGTATCTTAAAGGAACACTTAATCGTGGTCTGTGGTATCCTAAGGATTATTCTATTGCACTAATTTCATATGCAAATGCGGATTATGCTGGGTCTCAAGATACTAGACGTAGCACTTCTGGCAGTGTGCAACTTCTTGGAGATATACTTGTTAGTTGTGCATCAAAAAGGCAGAAAAGCGTTGCGATATCAAGTACAGAGGCTGAATACATTGCTATGTCTGGTTGTTGTGCTCAAGTTCTTTGGATGAGATCACAATTAACTGACTACGGTCTTGGATTCAACAAAATCCCGATGTACTGTGATAACAAAAGTGCAATTGCTCTGTGCTGCAACTACGTTCAACATTCTCGAGCAAAGCACATTTACATCCGCTACCACTTCATCAAAGAGCAAGTGGAAAATGAAGTGATCGAACTGTACTTCGTCAACACTGAGTATTAGCTGGCAGATATATTCACAAAGGCCTTAGATCGAGGACGTATCGAGTCTTTGATCGAAAAGCTAGGCATGAAATCATTCTCACCAGCGACACTTAAGGAGTTGGCAGAAGAATCTGAAGAATAGTGGTGGTAAACTATTCTCGAATATCTTTGATCGTGATCTTGTATATTATCGTATATATTTAAACCACCAAAAGAAAAATACAAAAATATAAAACATAGAAAAACCATAAAAATTATAAAACATACAAAATCCATAAAAAAATAAAAAAAAAATATATATATATATATATATATATATATATATATATATATATATATATATATATATATATATATATATATATATATATATATATATATATATATATATAAAATCAAGAAAATCCAAAAATATTTTTCAATTTTTAAAAATCGGGCATGTCTTTTAGTACGATAATATTTACGGCCTTAGAAATGTCGATTAAAATTGACATGTCGCCATAAATAGAGTTCGTATAAAAGTTGTACAAGTTTTTAAAACATGCCCATGATGGCTTGTAGTTATTTCAGACTACAACCCGTTTTTCGCATTAATGTCACGTTTTCTTATGAAAACGTTGGCTCTCAACGGGAATTAATTTTCTCGGGCAAGGTTTACTTTAAAACCTTGTAAGGGACTAAGTTTACTTTATAATTTGGTCTAACACAAATTTATGTACGTATCAGTGCACTTATTTTGTAAAAATAAGAGAAATCTTATTGCCTCCAGAATCGTTCCAACCAATCACTTAACCAGAAAATGTCCTCATGAATATTTGCGTCCTTAAAATCATTGACTACAGCTCTTTAAATAGAAAATGGGTCCGTGTTTAAGGGGGAGCAAATATTAAATCTTCTTGGAATCAAAATTGGTCTTCAAAAAGGATTTTCAGAAAATATAAACTATTCCTCATCATCATTTTTATGCTAAGTGTGCCTTGTGTCAAATAGAAATTCATATATAGGTTATTTGAATTTTGGCGTTAAGTATTTGTAGTCGTGTTTGTGAACGGGTTGGTATCTCGTTAAGTCGATTTGGTTAAATCTAATCACTTTAAAACAAATACTATTAACAAGGGGGACCATTTTTGCAAATATTGCAAAATGGGGTGTTAATGTGAAAACTTGGCAAAAATTTGACCAAGTCGAATCATTACACCCCCCCTTTCCTGTTCTTTCTTCACCATCAAAAACACACACAAACACTTGCTAAATCCGCCATTGTTGGACCTTGCAACAACCTTCGATTCTTGAGTTTTTGAATCCTTGTTATCTGTTCATCATCTAGGTATTGTTTCATGCTATCAATATGATTTTATTTATTGTCTTTATTCTCACTCAAACAAACCGAGATCAAATTTAATCCAAAATTAGGGTTTCTATGTTTTTGCGATGAAAATGGAAATTAAGTTGTGGGATTTGTTTAAAATGACTAGATGCACAATGGTTTTGCCCAGAATTGTTTAAAACATTGCCTAGCTCCTAGAATTGAGAAGTCAAAGTTTAGATCGGATCCCTGTCACGGATTCCGATGATCATTGCGACATCAGCATTACGATGCCTTGTCATTGCGATGAGTCATTCCGATGACTCATAGCGATGGGCTAATGCGATGAGTCATTCCGATGGCTCATTGCGATGGCTCATTGCGATGGCTCATTGTGATGGGCTATTGTGATGGGTCATTCTGATGGCTCATTGCGATGCTCATTGCGATGGGTCATTCTGATGGCATATTGTGATGGCATATTGCGATGACGCATTCCGATGCGTTATTACGATGGCATTGTAATGGTATTGCGATGGGACATATTGCGATGGTTTGTCAAACATTCCGATGGAATTGCACTTATTGCGATGGACTTAGATATTGCGATAGAACTTGATTTTAATAGGATTGCGCTGCTTTCATCATTGCGATGGCTTGGTTAGGATTCCGATGGATTGATAGATTGCGATGGACTTAGGACTATTAGTATTCTGATACCTTGTAACTTTGCTATGGACTTTTAGAATTATGCACTTGCCTTAGACTATCTAATGAGTTCAGCCTAGAATGCATTCTTTCCTTATTAGGATTTTAGTAAATTAGGGCCACTAACACGAAACCAAGTTTTATTCAAATTAATTAATTTTATCTCATAATAATACTTGAAAGGTTTCTTATTACAAAAGTTCATCTAATAAAATAAGTTGACTCCTCTGTAAACAAAAGAGATACAAATTACTTATTCAATGTCTTGTGTTTTGTTTCCAAGCCATGGAAGACAAAGTTCATCGTTGCCTTGCCCTTTGTTCAAGCCTACTGAAATTTGGGTTGAGGATAATCCTACAATTCCTGACGTAGTGGTTGAAACTAAACCAAATCCCACTGAAGTTTTGAGTGAAATTAAACCAAGACGTACTGAGGTGTTAGTAGAAATTAAACGTAGACCTACTGAGTTTCTGGTTATGACAACCAAGAAATCCAAATATTTTAAGAACTAATGCTAGGTCGTTATCTCTTTAGAATAAAATGTCTTTGGCAAATCTGTCATTATTCTAAGTGTGTTGTTGAATGTAAGGACCTATTCCATCTGAACCATGTTTGTATGTTGTTTCTCAATAATATGTGGTAATAATTGATTATGAGTTATTCCCTATGCTTCAACTTGGCATAGACTTAAGATATATATTTTGTGTATATCATTTGTGTTTATGTCATCAAAGTAGGAAAATGTCAATCACAGAAGAACAACAACAACAACGTGATCTCGAACTTGTTTCGCTCAGCGACAGGCTTCCATATGCTGAGAACAACTCTCGATTACAAGAGTATTTTGATCCGTCTTTACCAGCATTCAAAATCGCCTCGGATATCTTAGACATCTCACCCATCAGAGATACACTCAGATGTACTGCCTCTGTTCCCGAAGTCTACATACACGAGTTCTGGAACACTGCATCTTTCTCCAAAAAGACTATCTCTTTCCAACTGAACAAAACACCAAGGGTACTTAACTTGAGCATCTTTCGGAAATTGTTTAAACTTCCTAGGTTGGCACAAGGAGAACAATTTGTGGCTAACCCAAAGAACGATGAAGTGCTTCGAATCATTCGTGCCATGAATTATGAAGGTGAAATCCACAACCTATCCCAGTTCAACACATCTCACATAGGGCAACCCTGGAAAGCACTTATCGCCATCATTGTCAAGTGTCTTACTGGAAAGACTAGGGGCACCGATGCAATGAGACCACCTCGGGCTCACTTATTTTGGGGATTGTACACTGCGTCTAAAGTAGACTATGCACTTCTTCTCTGGCAAGAATTTTGTTATCAGTTTACTGGAACAAAGAAGAAATCCATGCATCTTCCATTTCCAAGATTCAACAAGCTCATTATCAACCACTTTATGAAGAATGACCTAACCATTGACACTCGCGGGAATTTCTTCTACCACACCAAAGATGATGACTATGTGATTCTCACAATGAATGCAGACACTAATTCCACAAAGTATGCATTACGTCCTGCCCTAGTACCTGACACAATGGTAAATGACGGAATCAAAGAAAGTGATAAATATCAAGAGATGCTTAATGATATTGACGCACAGTTTCAACGTGCAAATTCACTTCCCTCAGAGAAGCAAAAAGGTAAACGCAAGAAAAGAGTTTCAAAGCGCCAATCAACTGCTTCTTCTAAAGATAAAGGCACAGGGAAAATGCAAATAGTTGATGAAGAGGATGATGAGACGATCAATACTGATGAAGAACAGGAAGAAGTACCACTCCGAAGGCCTAAGAAAGCAAAGCAGACTAAAGGTAAAGAAGCAAGTGTTGCTTCAGATGAACCTGCTCCACAACAAATTTCTGAAGCCAAACCACTGGGTATCGTTCTTCAACAAAGCCGACAGGAAGCTTTTGCAACTTCCACAGGATCAGCCTCAAGAATGTTTGAAGACTTAGCCGATTTTAGTAATCCTGATGCTGACATGGCATTTTATGAAGATCCTATTGATGAAGATGCTTATGAATATGCTTATGAAGATGCTGATAACTTTCATTTTGAAAGTCGTGAGCAGAGTGAAGAGGGTCGTAGCAGTGCTAACACAGATACAAGTTTGATGTATCGTGACGCCAATATCACCACATCCTTACCAGAAGCAACTCACACAGTGGTACACGATGATGCTCATGCAACTTTCATACCAGAAACGCAACTTCAAACTAAGTCTACTTCCAACTCTGACGATGTTATGAAATATCTTAATTTGGAAGGGGAGGGTGTCGAGGTTACAAATACGGACCCATCGACAAATGAAGACATGGTGGATGTTCCCATAACTACTGTTACATCAACCACAACTCCACCATTATCCACCCCGATCATCACTGAAGTCATAACAACAGCTATCACACCAACACTTGTTGAACAACCGGTATCAACCACCATCCTAACCAACACCTATCCTTGAACAACCATTATCATCCACCACGACCTTAACAGTGATGGTTACACCTCCACCAGCAGAACAACAAGTATCATCCACCTCCATCCCATTCCTCACAGTCAATGATTCACTGATCCAGTCTCTTCAACAATAGCTGGAGGCTCAAGCTAAACAAATAGCTACTATGACTAAAAGGATCACCACTCCTCTCAAGGAACCGCAATCTGATGAGCCCACACTTCAAAAAATATCTGACAGAGTGTCTAAACTTAAAGCTCAACAAAAATCATTTCTTGGAGAGAAGAAAACTCGTGACAAAGAAAATGCTGCTTTTCTTGGGTCAGTTGATGAGAAGATGACCAAGATCATTCGACGAGAAGTCAAGTCATACGTTGATCAGCAGCTACCTACTTTTGTCGGTAATGGCTTATTTACACTTCAACTAATGACATTGTTACAGACACGTCTGCTAAATATGAGGGCTCATAAATTGAAGAATAAATGAAAAGGTCTGCAATATCTCAACAAAGCAATTATTGACGATACACCAGTAGATACTACCGACTCTGAGTCTGACAATGAAGACGAACTAGAGGAGGAAGATAATGAGGGTAACCGTGAGGAGGATGATGGTGACAATGATCAAAATGAGGATGAGGATAAGGAAGGAGATGAGGAGGAAGAAGAGGATGAGGAAGAAAAGGATAAGGATGAAGATGAAGATGAGGAAGAGGATACATATGACGATGAGGATGACGATGATGATAATGACGATGGTAATGAAACCAACAAGGGTGATAAGAATGACGACAAGGGTACTAATGCCGAAGAGTCTAATATGGATGACAATGATAAGGCTACTGAGAAAGGTTTAGAGGAAGCTGCAGAAAACATTGCTGAAACCGCAGAAAAGACGCTGGAGTCAACTCTACCAGAAACTCAACATGTTGACACAGGTATATATACTACACCAGTTTTTACTACTGATTCTCACAATGAATCTGTAGAATATATGAAAGCAGAAGAACCAACAGGGTCAATGCTAGAAGAAGAACCTCGCGATGATATACCGGTGACGCAAGATCAACCTTCAACACCATCTGAAGATCTGCATAACATTGATATGGAAGTTGAAGATTTAAATGTTCCAGAGCCAACGTTTGTTGAATCTCTTATCATCGATGACACGGTACAAGAGCAAATCTGGCTCACAAATGCAGCACCACAACATCCTTTTGACACTGCAGCTGATATGGAGCTGACTCAATTCCTCAACAACCCTATCGATTTCTCGGCCTTTCTAATGTATTCTCATGGGAAACCGACAATGACTCCGGATCTGATCAAAATGTGGACTTCTTCGATACTTTGAAGATCAGCCATAATGAAGCAGAATATCACTTGAATGAGCTTACCAAGGCAATGAGAGCGACGACTACAGGAATTCAGACTCCTGTGTTACGACCTCTTACACCCACGGTCATTGCCGGTTCTGCAACAATCCTAATAGAACACTTTGTTTCTCACGATCTTGAATACCTTGAAAATGGAGCAAAGAAATATGCCACGTCACTCACTATGGTCAAGGCTATTAATTTGGAGAATGTTCCATGGATAGAGGATAAAGTACCTGATGCAATATGGAGAAAGAAATTGCTCAAGTTTTATTACACTTATGCATCACTTGGCATCTCTCACTAGAATCCAAAGAAAATGTTAGCTTACAATCATTTCCATCGTCCTAAGAGAGGTTCTTCTATTGTCTCACCTCACAGAATCAAAAGCATCCAAGGAGCAACCACTCAGACCGTCTTCGGTTATGATTACTTGAATGTAATCGTGTTCAAACGTATCGATGAGAAAGAATACCGTATTGACGAAAGTGATCTCCAGTACCTTCAACTTGAAGACATCTAAGATCTTTTGTTGCTATTGGCTCAAGAAAAAGTTGACCATCTACCACCTGAGATTGTCATTGCAATGAGCTCCAACTTTCGTCAATATGCAAGAAAAATCGTCATTCAAAACCGGGTGGAAGACTTTCAACTTGGCGTAGAGAGCTATCAGAAGCAGTTAAACTTGGAACGTCCCCATACAACTCTACTCAGTAATTTCCATAATAACAAGAAGGTTTACATGGGGACCACAACACCGGAAGCAGGGATCTTTTATCCAAATGAGACCGGCGTCATGCAGTACATGCGATTCTCCGAACTGCAAAAATTCAGCGATGGTACGCTCAAGCATGTTCGAGATGATCTGACGGTTCTCAATGCCAACCTACTGCTTCCAGCAGTCAAGTACACCTGGACAAGCCAACGCAAAAGAGGAACAAAGTACGCGATCAAGAAGATCAAGGAACTTCTAAGGAAGCGCCGGTTGCTACGAAGTGTGGAACGATTCGTCAGTGGACGACCATATGGAACTCACCATAGGTTCACGGAACGAGCCATTTAATTATGGTTCTTCTTATAACAGGTCAACTCCATATGTCTATAATTGTGAATATATTAATTTTTGTATAATCAGCTTTTGTGGCTTGTTGTAGTGTAAAAGTATGATATTTTCCAAGAATTTCTCTCGAGATTCTAAATCTTTCAAACATATCATACTCAAGCACTACAACTAACCCTCATTAATTTGAGGGGGAGCATTCATTGTTCTTTGGCCAACATCTAATTTCGTTTTATTACCCAAAGACTGGTTAATCTATTAATATCCAAAATATTGATGGTTAACATTTTGGAAAGGGTGAAAATGGGATTAAGGAGACTTAATGATATTTGGCTAAACAATAAAAAGGCTTAAAAGATAAACCAACCTAACATGTGTAATGCACAAGTTAAGGTGTAGCGTTTTTTATGATCAAAACCACTTAAGGCACTAAAACTTTGAATACAAGATCACAAGTGCTTTAAGTGATTTTTCAAGGATTTTTCATGGTGAAAATACTTACCCAAAACACACTTAATTCACGACGGATGTGGTGACAAAAGGGTGGTAGGTATAGGTATTAGTCCAATGATTCATCAGAACCGATGGAATCTTCCCAAGGACAATTCCCTAGAAAGAATTAGAAGTCCTAGGAAAGATGGAGAATGATTGTGAACGTAGCTGAATGCAGACCAAGTACTTAAGCTAGCACTGGAACAATCACAACAAGGTGCTAGTGATGACGTATTGGTAAGAACTGAAGGGGTTGAAGAATGAAAAAGAATTGTAAAGATAAAGGGTGTAAAGAAAGAAGCCCTCCTTACAACTTTAGGCAGAAACTGGGTCAATAAATATGCTATTGAGATCATTTGTTAATGATTCTCGATATTGAAGAAAGACATCATGAACCCGGTGATGCAATGCACAACCCTCCCCAGCTAACTCAAATATCTCTCAAAAGGTATTTGTTTTAATCACACGGAGATCAACACGTTATCTATTGGTTTATTCACTCCGAATAGACTGATATTGAATAGGTGGCACTCCTCTCCAGCCATCGCTCACTAAATCAAAACGCACTATTGAGTCTAGAGCCACGAGATCATCAAAAGTCTCATTAGGACACTTTCCATTTATTCCTTGCTTCTTCACACACTGTGAAAAGTAAGAGATCTTTATGAGTCCTGTGTAGTATTCTTGTAATATTGCCAGAACATCCGAGTGATACGCAAGTATTACAATGAAGATGGAAATCCTGCTTGAGCCAACATCAAACAAGCTCATGGTAGGTGACACGTGCGGTTCTTTAAGAACCAATCTTGTGAAAACTGGAAAGATACAGTAGTTTAATTCTTAATTGAACTTAAACTCGTTCCAGGCCTCTACGCATTATCGTATGATCTTGCTAGAAAACTCAGAGTGACACTCTTTAGTGTTCACAGTGACGAGTGGAAATCCTTCTAGTGTTAACATCAAACAACACTTGGTAGGTGACAAGCAAGATTCTATTTGAATTAAGTTTGTGACAACTGGAAAGCAATGATGGTGAATATCTTAATTGAAATTCACTTGTTCCAGGTTTCATGAATTGACGGCTTCAATCATAAGGATTTTTAATCCAAATGACTCAGTCTTTATGTTCGCAGTCAGCTTTGGACGGTCGAATAAAGAGAACGGTTTTACCCGCGAAATCCTGTCAGGAAGTTACTTAATTGAAACTATCTGTTACGGGTACGATATTTAAAATCGTCCAACGGTCTTCACCGACCGGAGGTAAAATGCTACATAATTAGAATAAAATGTCAAAGCCATTTTATTCGTGTCTTATTATGTTCCTGCATTCGAAGACGGTGGCGTTGCGGTGTACCTGTTGAAGACGGTGGCGTTGCGGTGTACATGTTGAAGACGTCCTCACATGCTTATTCCTTCTGCATCAAATACTTCTGCAAATTCAAGAACGTATGACCTAAAAGTCTTCCGCTGTATCGACTCTAAAACTTTCAAGAATTCAACAAAGGATAAGTGTGTGGGACATGAAGTCACGAAGAGGCGAACATCACAAGAAGATAAAGACTGCACGTGAAAGGCCAAAAGAACGTGTTCCAATCAAAAGGCTCATATTATTCAACACATATTCACAAAAGGAAGAAAAAGAAAGAAGGAAAAGAGAAAGTGGACTACGAACTCAAGAACAAGATCTAACATGCTAGATTAGGACTTTGTAAATTTGGAGTGACCTCCCTTTGGGGGAGATTGTTGGAAATACGTTTTACGTATAAAGAAAGTCTCGGTCACTCCAACTATATAGTTATAGGCTCGTAGTAGTGTTTTAGTAACATTTATTAAATAGCCCGACCCATGAGCATGTTCATGGGCCGGAGGCCCAAGTCCATTAAGGACTTGGGTATATAAGCCTCTTTCCACCATGGAAAGAGGTGTTGGTTGTTTTTCATTTCTCACTTTAATATCACATAGTTTCATTCATTTCTCTCTCTAAGTTTCTCTCTCTAGTAAACATCAACCCTCTTGATTCATAAAGATTATCATTGTTCTACAAAAAGGGTTGGATTCTTGTGGATCTTCCTTTAAGTAAGAGAGTAATTTGTACTAGATGGGTTTTCAGGAAAAAGAAGGATGAGAGAGGAGTTGTTGTGAGAAACAAGGCAAGGCTTGTTGCATAAGGCTATAGACAGGAAGAAGGGATAGACTATGATGAGGTTTTTGCACCAGTGGAAAGGATAAAAGCCATTAGGTTATTTTTGGCCTTTGCATCATATATGGGTTTTATAGTGTATCAGATGGATGTGAAAAGTGCCTTTCTTTATGGTACCATTTCAGAGGAGGTATATGTCTCACAACCTCCACGTTTTGTAGATGCTAAGTTCCCCAACAGAGTCTACAAGGTTAACAAAGCACTTTATGGTGTGCATCAAGCTCCAAGGTCTTGGTATGCCACTTTATCCAATTTTCTGTTAGAGCATGGATATAAGAGAGGGACCATTGACAAAAATCTGTTCATAATGAAGAATGCTAAGGATATTATTCTTGTACAAGTCTATGTTGATGAAATCCTTTTTGGTTCTACCAAGAAATCATGGTGTGAAGAGTTTGAGGCTTTGATGAAAGGAAGATTTCAGATGAGTTCTATAGGAGAACTTACTTTCTTTTTGGGACTACAGGTCAAACAAAGGAAATATGGAATATTTATCAGCCAAGATAAGTATGTTATTGAAATTTTCATGTATGGATACAAGGAGTACAAGCACACCTTTTGAAGCTAAGAAGTTTTTATCAAAAGATGAACATGGTGAAAATGTTGATATTCATCTATACAGGCCAATGATTGGTTCATTGATGTATCTTACTACTTTAAGGCCATATATTATGTTTGTTGTGTGTGCCTGTTCAAGGTTCCAAGTTAATACAAAAGTGTCACATCTACATGTTGTGAAAAGGATTTTTAAGTATCTTAAAAGTCAACCCAATTTAGGATTATGGTATCCTAGAGATTCAACCTTTAAATTGGAAGCTTACTCAGATAGTGATTATGATTTAGCTAATCATGATAGGAAATCCACAATAGGAGGCTGTCAATTCCTAGGCAGAAGACTCATATCATGGCAGTGTAAGAAGCAAACCATTTTTGCTACTTCTACAACTGAAGCTGAATATTTAGCTGCTGCTCATTGTTGTGGACAAGTACTTTTGATTCAGAATCAGTTGTTAGATTATGGTTTAACTTTATGAACACCAAGATTTTCATTGATAATGAATGTACTATATGCATTGTCAAGAATCCAGTATTTCACTCCAAGACCAAGCATATTGAAATAAGACATCACTTCATAAGAGATGCCTATGACAAGAAGCTTATTCAAGTTTTGCAGATTCATACAGACAACAATGTAGCTGATTTGTTGACCAAGGCATTTGATGCTAAGAGATTTGAATTCTTGGTCCACATATTGGTATGCTCAACTAATAGACTGCTGCATATGTTGAGGGGAGGTAACAGCTGTACAATTTTTATGCTAATTTTTATTGTATAGTCTATGTTTTTTTGTGTTTTTGATGTGATTGCAGGTTGATAGAAAAAATAAAAGATGTTATTATGACAGTGGAATGCATGAACTGGTCAAAATTGTGAGGTACCATTATACTCCAAGTACCTCTAGCACAAGTATAAGTACCGAGTATGTTTTATGTACCGCTACATGTCCATTGTACCGTTAAGGGTCTCTTTTGTAAATTTGGCGGTTTCTTCGCGCTTGGGTTTGTTATTTACTTAAATACTTACTCCAATTACACAATTGATTCACCTAATATTTTATTTTTATCTCTTGATTCTATAACCTTCTCTCTAATTTTTCGTTCATCAAAAATACTAATGGCTGCTTTACAAGTGATCTCTAAGCATAATTTGGTTGCGAATCTTGCTCTGAATGATGACTCTCTTGGATTCCATGAGATTCTTGCATTCTTATCTCAAAGTCATGTTCGTTTCGCACTCACTATAAGTCCCATTGTCTCTGTTCTAATTGTTGAACAATTTTGGAACGCTGCTGTGTTAGGTACTCGGTTTGATCAACCTTGCATTAAGGCTAGGGTAAATCATAGAAATATATATGTCACTAATGTACTGAAAAGGGATAGTTTGAGATTAAATGATGAAAATGGAATTAGTATGCTTAATAATACATAGATACATGATGGCCTTGCAGCCATAGGTTATGGAGGTGGTAGGAAAAGTCTTACTTTCTTTAATGCTTTATTTTCACCTCAATGGAAATTGCTTTTTCATGCTATTATTCACTATTTAAGCTCTACAAGTACATTTTTTGATCAAATTCCTGCTGCACTGGCATCAGCTGATATTTGTCTAGCAAATACCAGGGTTTTTTTTTTCAAGATTAATTTTTGAAGGCATGACTAGGAATTTGGAAGGATCTATGAAGTTTTTGATGTATCCTAGATTCATTCAGACTTTAGTTAGTGACCAAATCCCCAACCTACCAGAGTTGACTAATACATGGGATGTTCCTACATTCACAAAGAGAACTTTCTCTTTCTTTACCAAACAAGGCAATGCCTTTACAGGAACTGTTACACCATT
Source organism: Glebionis coronaria (assembly GCA_025667525.1). Classification (NCBI taxonomy): domain Eukaryota; kingdom Viridiplantae; phylum Streptophyta; class Magnoliopsida; order Asterales; family Asteraceae; genus Glebionis; species Glebionis coronaria. Next base: position 269,690,078 of record CM046882.1, on the reverse strand, counting down.
GTTTGCTAACATGTTAGCCCAACCTGCCAACCAAGAAGGTGAGGAACCTAGCAATGCTAGTGCTTCTCAACAAACTCCTTTTAACCAGAGTTCCCATTCCTTAGAAGATTCTCAATCTTCTTCTTACAATATTAGTGCTCCACCAAATACTGATGAGATGATCCATACACCTGCTGCTTCTATTGCTGCTAGTGGTTCACCACCAGCACAAGCACCAAAGGTGGTGGATGTTGCAAATTTAACTACTTTGTGTACTAGTCTGTCCCAACATGTACATGTGTTGCAAGAGGAAAAACTTGTTCAAGACAAGAAAACTGTTGCATTGGAAGCTTGGCTAATCAAGTTGAGGAACAAAGTATCACCTTGGATGAGGCAACATAGGTCTATTCAGAAGGCTGCACTTAAAGAGCAAAGATTCAGGAACAACATGAAAAGGCAACTGAATGCAACCAAACAGGGGAGAAATTATGAAGAACAACCACCTTCTTTTGATAATCAGACAAGGATCTCTAGAAATCATATCAATTTTGAGCTGGATGAAGATGTCATTGGGACTTATAAAGATGGAACTGGGTTAGAGACTAGTGTGGATGAACCTACAAACATGGAGTTTCAACAGGATGAACCACAACCTACTCATGAGGAGCCACAAGTTGAAGAAGTGATGGTAACTCAGCTAGTACCAACACCTCAATCACCACAACTTCAAGTGAATTGGAGTAATTTCTATGAGAAGTTGGAGGAAATTAATATTCAGTTTCCTATATCTTCAACTCCACCACCACAGAAACAAATCTGGTTTCACAAGAAACAGTCTTTACAAGTACCGTTCAGATCAAGAATGAGCAATGGATCAGACAAGACTGAAGAGGTGCAAGTTGAAAGGATAGCTTCAGTGGAAGAAACGGTATTTGTAGATACACAAGTGATTGAAGAAACATGTGTGTCTAATATTGGTGAAGTCAACATTGTTGAAGATCCAAGTACTACTATGCCAACTAAGCTGACTACAAGTACCGCTGACATTGTTGAAGACCCAAATACTGCTAAGCCAACTAAGCCGATTGCAAGTACCGCTGGTGATCATCCTTCACTAGAAATTCCAACTCCTTTTGGAGAGGATGAGACTTTAGCTCAAATACTGCTTGACTTAAGAGAGAAGAATTTAGCTGAGAAAGCAAAACAAGCAGAGGTAGAGAAGAAGACACAACAAGAAGTTCTTGCCAAAAGAGATTAAACTAAAGGTAAGAAAGTTCAAGCTTCACACCCTACTAAAGGTATAGTTATTCAACAGCAAGCTGATGAGGAAAGACCTTCCAAGCTGAAGAAGAAGCTACCTAAAATTAATCCAAAGGATAAGGGGAAGAAGCAAATACTATCTAAATTTGAAGATGAAAGTGATTCAGATGAAGATATTAGCAAATCATGTATAGATTTAATTAATTGGACCATGATGAGGAATATGCTCTTAGGATGCAAGCTCAGATTCGTGAAGAAGACTTACAAGAAGAACTTGAAGCTAAGCAGCATTTGCTAGAAGCTAAGAGGATACAGCAAGAATGGAACATACACGAGTAAGATATGATTCAAGTTGAATTACATGCAAGTGAGCTTCTTGCAGACTCATTGATAGCTAAAGAGAGAGATGCTTATGATGAAAAAGAGAAATCAAAACTGATTGATGATCTGGTAAGGGAGCAACATAGATTCTTTGCTGAAAAGAGAAGAAGAGAAAAGATTAAGCCTCCAACTACCATGCAGATTAGGAATCAAATGATGAATTTTATCAAGAAAGTAAGGGTTTCACTCATGCTCAACTGGTCAAGAAGAATTTTGAAGAAATCAGGACTTTGTATGAACAACATAAAAGGACTTAACTGAATTTTGTTGAGATTAGATCTGAAGCAGATAAGATAGCTGTTGAAAAAGCTAGAAGACATCTGCAACAACAAAGGAAATTTGGAAGTGCTCCTAGAATTGAGCCAAGTATTGCTGAACCTACAACTACATCTCCACCTATCAAGAGCAATTATGTGAGGAAGAATAGAAAGGAAAAGGTATGTTAAAAAGAGGAAAATACTGCTCAAATAATGAATGAAGGAGATAAAGCTCAAGATATTGACAAGACTGAAAATGTACAAGTAGTACATACACAGTCAACAGTACATACAGAAGAAACGGTACATACAAACTTGGAAGAAGGTTCAATAGAATTTGAAGGCACCTCCAAGGGTGTTAAGAGGAAAATATCAACAAAGAGGAAGCAGAAAAGCCAAGAAGGCTAAATCAACAACAGAAGATATGATGATGATGAGAGCTTGAAAAAGTACTTGAATATAGTAAATTTTGAAGATCACTATATTGATACATAGATTTTTGGAAAGAGATCATCTATTGCTAGATTGATATACTCTATGGATCAAGGAACGGAAGCTCATGAAATTCAAAGAACTGATGGCACAACAAGAATATTCAGACTTTTGGAAGATATTCTTCATATTCTTGACAGACAAGATATTCAGGATCTTTTCAGGTTAGTTCAAGAAGCCAGTACAGGTAAAACTAAAGTATCTCTATTATATAGGGAATTGCTCTTCATGTATGAACCGTACAACTGTGATCAAGAAATGTTGAAGGAATTAGAGAATCATGTTCCTATTTATTGGAGATATTATAGGTCATGTGGACTGCATATTTTGGATATAGATGATGTTACTTAATATATGCTACAAGAGAAGAGTTCCATTCAAAAGAAGATTGTTGGAAAGAATGTTGGAACAACAATTGGAAGTTACAGAAGAATCTGTTGATGATTTGGAGTTGATTAGAATGGTTAAACAACAAGTCAAGGATTTGAAAGATGAGGAAGAAGCTGAGAAAGAGCCTTAAGTGTTTGACTTTCAGGCACACTTCACAAATGGTTCTCAGTTCACCATGTTTAACACACATAAGAACTGGCTAGTCCATAAGCAAACGGTTTGTGGTAAAGACTTCTCAAATCCGTTGAAAGCTGGTAGTTTGCTAAAAACTATATGGTTCTGACTCACCTTGTTTTGAGAAAAAGAGTTGGCTAGTCCTAGACCAATGGTACTAGGTAAAGACTTCATCAAATCCGTTGATGGTTGACAATTTACCAAAAATTATAGGGTTATCAGTACACCTTATTCTTTATGAATAAAGTATTGGCTATTCCAAAGTGTACGACTAACTGGTAAAGAATATATCAAATCCGTTGATAGCTGGTGATTTGCTAAAAATCATGAAGCCAATACAAATTGGTTTTTGTTGTTAACTGTTTTATTTCATGTATGAAGATTGCAAGCAAAGAAGTATTCAAGAAGAAAATACTTAGAAGGTTTTGTCTCATTAAATCAAGACTGAAGTTTATGATTCAGAGTTCATTACTGTTGCTGCAAAGAGAATTGAATGTTTACAAGACACAAGAAGATCATAAGTTGAAGACAAAGATGATGTTCATGATGTTTGAAGATTATCTTATCATAAGAAGATCTACATTGACGTGTTTGGCTACATTCAGTTGGATACAAATACAAATTACCAAGTTCAATCCAAGGATGAAGGAAAGACTGAAGACATGTATTCTAAATACATCCAGTACAAAGAGAAACAAGAAGACAAGAAGTCATCATTCTTTTTTAGGGGAGGATTGTTGGGAATTATTAGTTAAGTGTCAAGTACCGTTAGTGTTATTGAAGTGCTGTTAGTTTCTTTCAAGTACCGTTAGTGTTAACGTGGTACATAGTAAGTATTGCTAGTTATAAAGTAAGTACTGCTATATTGATTAGGACGAATATATCTTTGTATAAGATATGTCATAGTTATAGTTAGAGTATATCTTATGTGATATACTTAAATAGTTAGAATATTGATAATATATCGTCTATGATATAGTTATCTTTATAGAATATTCTAAGGTTTCTAGGGTTCCTTACTCTATAAAAGGAACATAAGTACAATGTAATTCATGTACCTCATTCAAGTCGATTAATAAGAGAATCAAATAGTTAAACGTAATTATGTTCTTTTGTGCTTTATAAGGTAGATTCTGCATAACTTCTTTAGCTTGAGTAAGAGTTCTCAAAGTGTTTTAGTTTGATTACAGACTACTATACTAGTTCTTAACAGAATATAGATCTAATCAAATGGATCAACATGACGTGCTTCATTAGAAGCGAATATTTGCTCTATTGAATCATAAAGTTTTGTACATCCCTGTTTCGCTAGTTCAAACTCCCCTAGAAGATAGATGATTCTATTTTCCAAGGCATGGTTTTTCATCTCTACGGTCTCTAGTTCCAATTTCACAGATTCAATCGATGACTCTCTCTTAAGTCTCATAATCTCTTCCTCTAATTCTTGAATCACCTTGTCAGGTTTCTTATTTTTATTTCACAATCATTGTTTAATACAAGAACTTCACGTTTAGATTGATGTTCTATTTCAACAGAAATACAATGCTTTTGGAGTTCATCAAAATGTTTTGAAAGTGAGTTTAAAGAATCTTGAAGCTTTAAAAAATCATCCTCAAATTTGTGACAAGGATAATTATCTACCACAACATTTACAATATCATCAATATTTACAAAGGAAGCATGCACATCATCACAATTATTCATAAATAGGTGCAATACATCATAAGACATCACTACTTCCAAGAGTCGGTCATATTGTTTCAAAACTTTTTCTCTCTCAATTAAATTTTGCTCATAAGCGTCGTTCATTCCATAGAAACTCTTTGAAGTTCTTTAATTTATGAGGTTAAGTTTTCTTCCATAGATTTAAATCCCGCTTTAAGATTTTTCACAAACATAACGATACGAAAGGCGGATTTTGTGTGTTCGAATTTCCATTCTCTTTTGGTTTGTGCCGTTGGAGTCATACGTTCCTTAATGACCTTGTCAAACTTGGCAAAATGTTGTCTTAGCTCTGGCAAGCAAGTAAACACCATACTCACCGGTGGAATCACCTTTGGAATTTCCTTGGGTAATTCCGGTTCAAAAAGTGTAGGAAACGTATTAGGAATTTCATTGCTCAAAGTGCTTGAAGACACTTTAGCTGGTTCATAATTAACTTCCTTTTGTATTTTAGAGCGAGTTTTAAAACTAGATTGATCTTTATTATGATTTTCATAATCAAAAGGTTTAATATTTTTGGAAAGCATTTTCAATTGACTCTCTTCCAGAAATGATATTGTCTGAGCATCATTACGAACATCCGAAGGATCCAACACCTTTCCAAGTTTGATTGCATCATAAAGTCTAGGATTATCTAGAAGATCGTGCCTTGCATAACCCGGGTTAGGTGGTAGGTCTTTTTGACGTTTTAAATTACATTCTTTGGAAGATGATGTTAACAAATGTATCATAAGAGTGGTCGTATATTGTTTTAAGAGCAAATGATCTATCTCTTTGAGTTTATTAGTCGCATTAATTTCTGCTTCAACCTTTTTAGACTCGAGTGTTTCGAATCCGTTTTATATTTTAGAAAATCATGGACCACAGACTCTTTTTCTTTAACCTTTTTTGAAAAATTTTCTCTCAAAATTTCTATTTCGTTTAAGTGATCAATTTTTACCTTTCAAAATTAATCAAATTCTGGTTTGGTTAGAGTTGTTGTTTGAGGAGTCAATTCCAAAGTTTGAACTTTTTCCTTGTACAAAGCAAGCTCGTTAGTAATTATTTGATTAACACTTAGGTTCTCTAGGACAGCAATATTCATTTGACCAAGCAAATAAGAAGGAACCATTACCGAATCTTGTTGAGCAAAAGGGTCCATATGCGTAACATTTTCCGGTTGTATTTCACTCAAATTATGAGGACTTGCACTAATATTGCTATCATTGTTCGTCTCCTCGTTTGAGTTACTCACCATCAAATTCTCTTCCGGATACGTAGGCTCTTGATGTGGTGTAATACTAGTATCATTGGTAGTTATTGGTACCTCTTAAACTTTTTCTGGACCATAGACCGAAAGATTTGCAATCAGAGCTACTTTAGCGGTGTTGAAATCATCACAGTCTAAATCGTATGCATCAAGATCATGTGCTTGATAAGTTGTATTATGATTAAGAGCTACTTGAATTACATCATTATTCGTAATTCCTGGATCAGCAAGAAACGCTAACTCCTCTTCATCTAACTCACGACCACTTACTTGAGCATTTACCAATAACACCTTTTCGTTAAACCTTGAAGCATCCTTTTTCCTTTTCGGTTGTTTGCATTCCCTGTCCATGTAACCCTCCCCCTTGCAGTTGTAACATGTAATCATTTTTAGGTTTCCAGTAGCGCCTGCCTTAGCAGTGGTGTTGTATGTTCTTGCTCCCGTGTTAAACGAACTCGATCTCCCCTGAAATGGTTGAACAGTGACTCTGCCTTCTTGAATTGTCACTTGTTGACGATAGTTTGAAGAGGTTCTCAATTGAGTGTTAGTCGCAGGAGTTCCTCTAAATGCTCTCTTGTTCAATGTTTGAGTTATGTAGGCAGACATCACGGATAATACTGTAGTAGGATTGTCACCATGTTTGAATATTCAATTCACTAAGCAAAGTAGCAAATCACCTATAAAAGTCATCAAGTGTTCCCCCTAGGGTGTAAGTGAACCAATCAACTAGATCATAAAGTTGACACTCACGTTCTTGTTTGGTCAACGAAGTATCTTGCATCAACACAATAAGTCGTTCCCATAGTTCCTTTGCTTTATCATGATTACTGTAAAACCCGCATGCTTTTACCATGAATAGTACCCTTATGATCGTACGTAGTAGATTAAAACTTTCCTTTTATAGTATGTGTACGTTCACGTGTTAGAATTTTAAGTATTACGTACGTGTTAGAACACGATAAGTATTTATTACGTATGAACACACAATAATTATTCAAACAATAATTAATCACGAACATGCGATCATGAAATCATGAACGTAAATTAATCACGAGCTAATATTAATTACGTATATATATTAATTATGAACACAAATAAATATATTAAGTCACGGTTAATAATTAACGAGAACACATAAAATACGAACACGATAAAACACGAACAAACACTAAAATAATTAGACTCGGGAAAAGGTACGGGTACCCCATGTGGGGCCCCGTACCCGCGGATACACCAAGGGGATGGGCCAAGCCCATCAAACTTTTACTAACAAGGGGTTATGGTAAAAACATTTAGTCATTTTTCACTTAATAGTAAAATAACAAAAACCCTAAAAAGATTTTCTCCTTCTCCTTGCTCTCTTTTTGGCCGCCGGATATAACAACACACAAGGGGGTGTTCGTTTGATTTTGGATATTGAATTTTGTGCAAGCATTCGTGTGTGTTCATCCTCGTTTCATCCACGCATTCGGTATACCTTTTTAATCCTTTTCTGTATGTTTTGATTTAATAAATTAAATAAGATCATGATGTTTTTAAAAAGCTAATTAAAAACATTAATTAAACATGTAAATGGTAATGGGGTAAATCAAAACAAGGGATTTAGGGGTGTTTGATGTGGCCGACGCCTAAACCGAACCCCCAAGGGGTCTCGGTTTGGCTTGTGAACCACCACCGAGACCTCATGGTCTCGGTTTGGTGGTGTGGGTCCCACGACAGCAGCAAACAGGGGGAAACCCCGAAGTGGTTCAGGGTATGGTGTTGATTACGGGTCCGGTTCATGGTTTCTAGTCACGATCCGGTTCATTGTTTATGTTAAGGTTTATGATTTTAATAGTTTTATGTCAAAGATTAAATTAATAAAACATGACATAATTAATTTAATAAACATGACTTAGGTCATAATTTAATTATTTGATCATGGATTTTTAACCTAAGTGTTTATATTTTCTAGACTTTATAATTAATTAATTATTAAAAACCATGGTTATAATTAATTAATTAACATGACTTAGGTTATATTATTAATAGTTAATAATATATGTTTTAACCTAAGTATTTAACTTTATTTAATTAAAAACATGATATATTTAATTAAATACTTTTAACCTATAGTTTATTTAAATTACATGTAATAATTAATAAACTATACCTTATATCAATATGACTTAGAAAAATAATCAGAAAACACTTAAGCTTATATAATTAGCATATTTAACCAGCTTATATCTAATTATGGAAACTTTCTATTTTTAGAAACTTATTTAATTAAGGCAGATAATCTATTTATGGAAACTTTCTAATTTTAGAAACTTATCTATTTTAAGCAGTAATTCTATTTTTGGAAACTTTCTATTTTTGGAAACTTTCTATTTTTAGAAACATTCTATTTTTGGAAACTTTCTATTTTTGGAAACATTCTATTTTTGGAAACTTTCTATTTTTGGAAACTTTCTATTTTTGGTAACTTTCTATTTTGGAAACTTTCTATTTTAGGAAACCTGCTATTTTTAGAAAGTTACTTATTATTACACAGTAAGTAAAATAATACATGAAATACAAGTAATACTTGATCAGAATAGACAGAATATAAGATAAACACAGTTTAAAGCTTAAAACAGTAAAACATGACATGAACGTATAAACTAAGCTAAGACATGACATAAAACCAGTTACGTATTTAGTAATCAGATACTTATACACGTATTTATTTATGTAGCATTAGTGATACCGAAGTAGGACTCCCTTCAGTTCTTCTTCTTCGTTCACTGGTCATAAGGTATGCATTCCCGTCCTTTCAGTATGGACATTCTTTCCTTATTAGGATTTTCCCGTATGCAGCCAACTGTTTTCCTGTAGTATAAGTTTATATGTTTGATTTTCTTATGTTTAATTTAGAATACCTATAGCCATATAAATGCATGACCAGTTTCACCTAGTTATGGAGGTACCATAACCATAACACTAGAGGCACTGGTGTTATGACTTCCCCACGGCGGAGTGGTTGCTCGTGGCGTCCCTTCACAAGGAGCTGATCCCTCCTACCCAAACCAGTATATTAAATTAGAGGCAGCCCCTCTAATTTGCATGATGAGGTCACCCCTCCAAGTATTCATGCACGGTGGATTTTCATGACCTATATTGGCTAATGGTAGAATATGTTAAACAGTTTTTATAAGATAAACATAAGGCTTTTCAAACTATAAAACCAGTTTTACCAAGACTTAACCAGGTTATTCGGGACTTAGTTTCTTCCGCTGTTATATGCTTATATGCTTATATTGTTCATGCTTTATTGTACATCCGTGCACTGAGCGTATTGCTCAGCCGTTTTCCTTTTCTATGTTCCCAAAACGGCAGGTACTCAGGGATGCTCGTAGACTTTAAGCGTACGTGCATATGGACTGGAAGCTTTCTAGCCTTTCTTTACTTTATGCATTATCTTTACTTTAATCCTCTTTCCATGGACATTGTTTAGTCCTTTCATTTATAGTACTTATGTTTGTGTGTGATGAGCTTTACTTTTGGACTACTGATGTTTGATTCCGGTATTTTCCTTTTATGGTCATGTAATGTTTAGACATTTATCCTTGTATGCTTTGACGACACGCCATAATTACGCGTGATATTCCATTATCAAAATGGGGTGTTACAATTATGGTATCAGAGCCAGGTTCTCGACCGGTAGGCTCTCAAATTATGACCTGTGATTAGTGGGTAGTCACTATGGTCTTCCTAGAACTGACAATCGTTTTCATGAATTCATCATTTTATGCATACATATATATGTCATTGTCGCAGGTTTATGACTAAGTAATGGTTGGTACAGGAATGGCCGTATTTAGTCGCATGTGTTTTATCGAAACTTTTAAATTTGGGACCGACCCATAGGCGTCACCTCACCATGTCTTTTATTTTGGGTGAACTGACCATAGGCGTTCACTCTCGAGCATACAACAGTTTTCATAAAATTGCATCATGCATTCATACACAAATTTTCTTGCATAAAATTTTTCTCTGGATTATTTGGTATAATTTTTTTTTCTTGTATATATATATATTTTATGTTTTGATCTGTTTAATCATATGTTTTATGTCATACTGTCAGATGGTTCTGACAGTCGAACAGGAACAACTCAATGCAGCAATCCAAGCTGCAATGCAAGCTTTGCTTCCTCAACTGAGGAATGACATCAGGGCTGAGGTTCAAGCCGCCAACAATCAGCAGCATAACCAAGCACCTCCTCCTCCAGTGACATTGGCAGTATGGCTGGAGAGATTCAACAAGCTCCGTCCTCGAGCTTTCGAGAAAACAGATAGCCCTAGTTACGCTGAAAGCTGGTTGGCTCACATTTAGAAGATTTTCAATGCTATGGGTTGTGACCCCGTGTTCAAGGCGAGGTTGGCATGCTACCGGTTCGAATGAGATGTGTTAAATTGGTGGTTAGCATTGATGCAGTCTGAGGGAGGTGGCGATTGGGTGGCTGGTTTGACATGGGCTCAGTTCAAAGATAGGGTGATGGAGCAGTTCTTTCCCAAGGCTGAGCAACACAAGCTCAAGAGGGAGTACAATGGGATCCGACAGAGAGTTGGGGAGAATAACAATGAGTTTATGCAGCGCTTTCTTTGCTTAGCTGGTTTCCTTGGTGCAGCAGCAGGTACTCCTGAAGAGCAGGCACACCACTTTAGGTGGGCTCTTTGCACATCGGTCGCAAACAATCTGGTGTGTGCTACGTTCAACACTATAGCACAAGTGGCCGATGCGGCACGTAAGCTAGAGATGCTGCATGAGAGAGATGAGTTCGGGGAAGCTGAAAAACCCGACAAGAGGTAAAAATTCATATTCAAGCGGTGAACAATCCGTATTATGTCAATTATTCATCTCTTTAAATTGTATCTTCCAAGCAGAAAACTGGGGACCGGTCTCAGCCGGCTACTCAGCAGCAGCCTCATCAGCCCAAGGGAAACGGTCAGACTAACGACCGTTCTGCTATGGATAGGCGTGGCGGTAATGATAATTACCGTAACAATGCTGGACACTCCAATGGCAGAAGGTCCTAATACTTACGCATTTTCTTATGATTTCATGTTATAACTCATATTCTGACACTCTAGCAAATCTTCTACCAGGAACCATGGAAACGGTAGGGACCAGAACCAGAGAGGTTCACAACCTAGCCGTCCAGCTATCACTGGTATTCAATCTTATGATTATTCGCATTTTCCTTTGTACCCTATTATTATGTCTCATGTAAAATGTTTTATCAGGTCCTCAGCCAGCCAAAGCACCTGCTGGAGTATATACTCATCTTCTTTGCTCTACTTGCCACCGTAGGCACCCAGGGCCATGTCGTCGTAACACTGACGCATGCTTCAAGTGTGGTCTTCCTGGCCATATCATGAAGGATTGCCGTAAGGGTGAGATGGAGGGCGCATCGGGACATGCTGATACCAAGCCGCCTCCTACCACTGGACGTGTCTACACGACATCTCGAGACCAGGCCAACAAGTCTACAGGTACCATCATGTATGGCCAAGCTGTGTGTGTTCTTTTCAATACGGGTGCTACTCACTCGGTCATTTCTACTGCCTATGCTAAGAACATTAGGATGCTCCCCATGCCACTAGAAAATAGACTTACTATTTCCACGCCTTTGAGGGACTCTGTATTAATCACCCATGTATACAAGAGTCTTCCCCTTGAATTTGACGATAAGGTTCGTCCTGTTGACGCACTTCCGCTGGACATGAATGACTTTGACATGATTTTGGGCATGGATTGGCTTATCAAGCATCATGCTACCATAGACTGCCATTCATATCGAGTTATCTTCGGTGATGTTAATGCACCAGAGTACATTCATAACGGGTTCGTACCCGGACGGTCTGTACAAATCATATCTACCCTGCAAGCGCGTGCACTACTATCACATGGCTGTGAGGGTTATCTAGCTACGGTTCACGACATGGATGTTGAATCTCCATCAATTCAGGATCAACCAATAGTATCGGAATTCCAAGATGTATTTCCAGCAGAACTTCCGGGCATACCACCTGCACGAGAAGTGGAATTCAATATCGATCTTATTCCAGGAGCTGAACCAATCTCCAAAGCTCCTTATCGCATGGCTCCCATTGAGTTAAAGGAGCTGAAGGATCAACTACAAGAACTTCTAGAACGAGGTTTCATTCGACCGAGCGCATCTCCATTGGGCGCACCGGTCTTATTTGTTAAGAAGAAGGACGACAGTATGCCTCTTTGCATAGACTATCGCGAGCTCAACAAGATTTCTATCCGGAATAGGTATTCACTGCCGCGTATAAATGATCTGTTTGACCAACTCCAAGGGGCCAAACACTTCTCCAAGATTGATCTTAGTTCAAGCTATCATCAGTTACGGGTTAAGGAGCAGGACATTGCGAAGACTGCTTTTCGTACCCACTATGGCCACTACAAATTTGTAGTTATGCCATTCGGCCTGACCAATGCTCCAGCAGTGTTCATGGACTTGATGAACAGAATCTTCCATGAATTTCTGGACAAGTTCGTCATTGTCTTCATCGATGACATCCTGATTTTCTCAAAGTCCAAGGAGGAACATGAAGACCATCTTCGTACAGTACTATAGATTCTTCGCCAGAAGCAGTTGTATGCTAAATTCTCCAAATGTGAGTTCTGGTTAGACAAGGTGGCATTCTTAGGTCACATTGTATCAGCAGAAGGAATCACTATGGATCCAGCGAAGGTTGAGACCATTACTAAGTGGCCGAGGCCGAAATCAGCAACGGAAGTCCGCAGTTTCTTAGGCTTAGCTGGCTATTACCGTAGGTTCGTGGAGAACTTTTACCGCTTAGCACTACCATTGACCAAATTGATGCGGAAAGGGGAGAAATTCGTCTGGACTGAAGAACGAGAGAAGAGCTTTGAAGACCTGAAGCAGAAGCTAGTATTTGCACCTATTCTTACTCTCCCATCTGGTACGGGTGGATTTCAAATCTACAGTGGTGCATCGGGGAAGGGACTTGGCTGTGTTCTCATGCAACATGGGAAAGTGATCGCGTACGCTTCACGTCAGCTTAAGCCTTATGAAGAAAATTACCCCACGCATGACTTGGAACTTGCTGCAGTCGTGTTTGCATTGAAGATATGGAGGCACTACTTATATGGAGAATCATGTGACATTTTCACGGACCACAAGAGCTTGAAGTATATCTTCACTCAACGTGAATTGAACATGAGGCAGAGGAGATGGTTAGAGCTGTTGAAGGATTATGAAATTAATCTAAAGTATCATCCCAGAAAGGCAAATGTAGTAGCAGATGCTCTTAGCAGGAAGTCCGGAATGATCAACAACATTAAAATTGAGGAGGAAATCATAAGAGACTTAGAGCGAATAGACATCAAGATCATGGTATGTGGACAACACAGTTACTGGGCTAACCTTAGAGTAGAACCCGAGTTACTCTCTAAGATCAAGGAAGCTCAGAAATATGATGGAGAACTCTGGGCGATAGTTCAGAATTTAGAGAAACAGGCGGAATTCAGAGTAGATGCAGATGGTATCGTATGGTAGGGCACGAGACTTTGTGTTCCTGATGACCAAGAACTCCGGGAAGCCTTGTTAGCTGAAGCTCATAGCTCCCCATTCTCTATACATCCTGGTTCGACTAAGATGTACCATGACATCAAGCAGTACTTTTGGTGCAGTGGTATGAAACAGGATGTGGCCACTTACGTCTCCAAATGTCTTACCTACCAGCAGGTTAAGATCGAGCATCAGCGATCTGGCGGTCTCATTCAACCGTTAGATATTCCAGAGTGGAAGTGGGACAAAATCACCATGGATTTTGTTACTGGTCTTCCGCCTACCAAGAGGAAGCACGATGCAATTTGGGTTATCTTAGATCGACTTACCAAATCAGCTCATTTCTTACCGATCCGCAAGGAAGATCCGGTAAGTAAACTCGCCGATACGTATAGAAGAGAGATCATGAGACTCCACGGTGCTTCATCCAGCATCGTCTCAGACAGTGATCCTCGTTTCACTTCGTGATTCTGGAAGAGTCTGCAGAAAGCTTGGGGTACACAACTTAAGCTTAGCACGGCTTTTCATCCTCAAACAGACGGACAGTCAAAACGAACGATTCAGACATTGGAAGACATGTTGAGGTCATGTGCGTTGGAATGGACGGGTGATTGGGACGATTATATCTGTTTGGTGGAGTTTGCTTACAACAACAGTTGGCACGCAAGTATCAAGTGTGCTCCTTTCGAGATGTTGTATGGCAGAAAGTGTCGCGCCACAATCTGCTGGGATCAGGTTGGTGAGAGAACACTTGAAGGACCAGAAATCATAGAGATGACCAATGAGAGGATCGTAGTAGCTAAACAGAAACTTCAGGAAGCACGGTCACGTCAGAAGAGTTACGCCGATAAGAATCATAGGGACATACATTTTAACGTAGGAGATCACGTCTCCCTTAAGGTTTCGCCGGCACGTGGTGTTAGACGCTTCGGGATTAAAGGGAAGCTTAGTCCTCGTTTCATCAGACCGTTTGATATCATTGAACGAGTCGTTGAAGTATCTTACCGGTTAGCGTTACCTCCGCAGCTTTCGCATGTACACAATGTGTTTCATCTGTCCTTACTCAGAGGGTACCAGTATCATCCCCTTCACATGGTTCAATATCCACTAGAACAGATACGTGAAGATCTCACTTTCATAGAAGAACCCGAACGAGTTCTTGACTGACAAGAACGAGTCATGAGAAGGAAGACAATTCCATTCGTCAATATCCTTTGGAGGGATCATACCGAGCGGGAAGCCACTTGGGATACAGAGGAGTCTATCCGGGCTTCTTACCCTCATTTCATATTTTGAATTCGGGTATGTTCTTCTTCTTCATTTTACTTTATCTATAATTCAGGGACGAATTATTCTTTTTAGGGGGGAAGAGTTGTAAAACCCGCATGCTTTTACCATGAATAGTACCCTTATGATCGTACGCACTAGATTAAAACTTTCCTTTTATAGTATGTTTACGTTCACGTGTTAGAATTTTAAGTATTACGTACGTGTTAGAACACGATAAGTATTTATTACGTATGAACACACAATAATTATTCAAACAATAATTAATCACGAACATGCGATCATGAAATCATGAACGTAAATAAATCACGAGCTAATATTAATTATATATATATATTTATTATGAACACGAATAAATATATTAAGTCACGGTTAATAATTAACGAGAACACATAAAACACGAACACGATAAAACACGAAGAAACACTAAAATAATTAGACTCGGGAAAAGGTACGGGTACCCCATGTGGGGCCCCTACCCACGGCTACACCAAGGGGATGGGCCATGCCCATCAAACTTTTACTAACAAGGGGTTATGGTAAAAACCTTTAGTCATTTTTCACTTTACAATAAAATAACAAAAACCCTAAAAAGATTTTCTCCTTCTCCTTGCTCTCTCTTTGGCCGCCGGATATAACAACACACAAGGGGTTGTTCGTTTGATTTTTGATCTTGAATTTTGTGCAAGCATTCGTGTGTGTTCATCCTCGTTTGATCCACGTATTCGGTATACCTTTTTAATCCTTTTCTTTATGTTTTTATTTAATAAATTAAATTAGATCATGATGTTTTTAAAAATCTAATTAAAAACAATAATTAAACATATAAATGGTTATGGGGTAAATCAAAACAAGGGATTTAGGGGTGTTTGATGTGGTCGGCGCCTAAACCGAACCCCAAGGGGTCTCGGTTTGGATTGTGAACCACCACCGAGACCTCATGGTCTCGGTTTGGTGGTGTGGGTCGCACGGCAGCAGCAAACAGGGGGAAACCCCGAAGTGGTTCGGGGTATGGTGTTGATTACGGGTCCGGTTCATGGTTTCTAGTCACGATCCGGTTCATTGTTTATGTTAAGGTTTATGATTTTGATAGTATTATGTTAAAGATTGAATTAGTAAAACATTACATAATTAATTTAATAAACATGACTTAGGTTATAATTTAATTATTAGATCATGTATTTTTAACCTAAGTATTTATATTTTCTAGAATTTATAATTAATTAGTTATTAAAAACCATGGTTATAATTAATTAATTAACATGACTTAGGTTATATTATTAATAGTAAATAATACATGTTTTAACCTGAGTATTTAACTTTATTTAATTAAAAACATGATATATTTAATTAAATACTTTTAACCTATAGTTTATTTAAATTACATGTAATAATTAATAAACTATACCTTATATCAATATGACTTAGAAAAATAATCAGAAAACACTTAAGCTTATATAATTAGCTTATTTAACCAGCTTATATCTTATTATGGAAACTTTCTATTTTTAGAAACTTATTTAATTAAGGCAGCTAATCTATTTATGGAAACTTTCTATTTTTAGAAACTTATCTATTTTAGGCGGTAATTCTATTTTTGGAAACTTTCTACTTTTGGAAACTTTCTATTTTTGGAAACTTTCTATTTTTGGAAACTTTCTATTTTTGGAAACTTTCTATTTTTGGAAACTTTCTATTTTTGGAAACTTTCTATTTTTAGTAACTTTCTATTTTTGGAAACTTTCTATTTTAGGAAACCTGCTATTTTTAGAAAGTTACTTATTATTTCAAAGTAAGTATAATAATACATGAAATACAAGTAATACTTAATCAGAATAGACAAAATATAAGATAAACACAGTTTAAAGATAAAAACAGTAAAACATGACATGAACGTATAAAATAAGCTAAGACATGACATAAAACCAATTACGTATTTAGTTATCAGATACTTATACACATATGTATATATGTAGCATTAGTGATACCGAAGTAGGACTCCCTTCAGTTCGTCTTCTTCGTTCACTGGACATAAGGTACGGATTCCCGTCCTTTCAGTATGGACATTCTTTCCTTATTAGGATTTCCCCGTATGCAGCCAACTGTTTTCCCGTAGTATAAGTTTATATGTTTGATTTGCTTATGTTTAATTTAGAATACCTATAGCCATATACATGCATGACCAGTTTCACCTAGTTACGGAGGTACCATAACCATAACACTAGAGGCACTGGTGTTATGACTTCCCCACGGCGGAGTGATTGCTCGTGGCGTCCCTTCAAGCTTTTGGCCATATCATTATATTTATCATGTGGGGCGTATGGGTGTATCCTAGTTACATGTTTTCAAGCAGATTACTCAGTGTGAATGTGGTGTATACCTTGCATCCTTCACAAGGAGCTGATCCCTCCTACCCAAACCAGTATATTAAATTAGAGGCAGTCCCACTAATTTGCCTGATGAGGTCACCCCTCCAAGTATTCATGCACGGTGGATTTTCATGACCTATATTGGCTAATGGTAGAATATGTTAAACAGTTTTTATAAGATAAACATAAGGGTTTTCAAACTATAAAACCAGTTTTACCAAGACTTAACCAAGTTATTCAGGACTTAGTTTCTTCCGCTGTTATATGCTTATATGCTTATATTGTTCATGCTTTATTGTACATCCGTGCACTGAGCGTATTGTGTAGCAATTCTTTATTTTCAGATTAATATTTATAACCCGACTTTTATTTATCATGTTTGTCTTTATAAAAAAAAAATATTGAATTCTCGATTAACTTAAATGAATGGAGCTTTAAAGTATCAAATACATGCCAATTATTATTTAACGACGAGGTATAAATCTGTCATCGACGGTAAATATCCTCGATATGACATAGAAATATTTTTCTTGTCATTATTTTAATTGTTCATTTTATGGACATTCTTCGTAAACTTATGATAAACCTTTAAGTGTCATTCACTTATATGACGCATTAACGCTTATTAAATAATAAGCCCTCATTTATATATAAAAATTTAAATGTCCTCCGAATGTCGACGTTTTTATTTTATATTGAGCGTTTATTTTTCGTGTTTACCGCTTATCTTTTAAATCGCATAACTTTTAAAATATTGAGTATCAATAATACCCGTGTTTACAAAGTTTGAAGTAAGATTAATATTAATCTCACCTCATTTACTCCATAATCACGCACTAAAGTTTTATTACCTAAAAGTATATACTTCTTTTACATTTGTTGGTTTAACCTATGCATGAAACTATAATAGTGATGTACATAAATTCATTCATTAAATAAGTAAATAATGTACTAGCACATATCATCCTAACGTTGGATTATATTGCTTGTCTTGTGTGCTTAGTTAATTCTCGTCTATCTTTGTACACACGTATCATATGCTTACATTTCCACGTCTGTTTCAACATGCAAATATCATTGCAAAAATTGACACGTAATACGTCCATATCATTCAAGTATCATAACACAAAATTATAGTTATAGGATCATGCGAAATATTTTAGTTCCTACTCGAGCAAAGATGTGTACTGTTCCTATACTCACTTCGACTTTCCATCGGTTAACGGTTTAAAGATATGGGTTCGTTCACCGGAGACTTGAGTTATTGTTTTGTGTTCACGATGATGATGCAAGTTGTTAGAATTTTGTGTGGGTTGGATTTCGGTCTACATAAAACTTGGTTTCCGATGAGCCGGAGTTGATAACATATCGATTAAGTGATTGTGATCGTGATCGTCTTTGCAATCATATCTGATTCGAGTTTAGTCGTTGTTGTTCTTTTGAAGTTCGTTGTTAGAAGCTTGCGGCTTTTCATCATGCTATTTTTCATTGATCTTTATCTCCTCGCTTCAAGGTGAGTTCATAGCCTCGCTTTTACTACTTTAATTGTTTTATTAAATCTGTGAGGGGGATACATGCTACTTTTTACGAATGGACGCAAGTACTTGAACTGTATGCTTATTTTATCCCTCTTAGTCATGAACCGTTAATTACTTGGACCGACTGTACTGGTCGAGTAAACGCGAATGCTGTGAATAGATCTATTGGGATTGACCTCTCCGTCCGGGTTTAACGGAAAACCGACTGGACGCATTGTATTTGAAACTTGAACGGAATAACGGATGTTAATGTTCGGTTTCATGAGCTAAATGCGATAACTGATGCTATCTGACTTTTGTAAACTGAATACTTGAAATCTTGTGGTCCACTGTTTTTACTTATAAACCTATGAATTCACTCAACCATTGTGTTGACGTTTTAGCATGTATTTCTCAGGTACTCGGATTTAAAAGCAGCTGGAGCACGGAGTCGCACTGGATATTTTAAAGGCAATAAAATACCGATTACCATTCGATAAACATTTTGAAACTAATTATATATACATTATAGTTGGGACCTGCTGTAAACTCTGATGTTTTATTAATCGAATGGATTAAACTTTTTAAACGCCTCTTTTTTGAGTCGTTTTCTGTAACTTGTGTGTTGTGCTATGAAGTAATACTCCCAATGACCCTTCCGCTGCTATCCAAAATTGGGCGTGTTACAGATTGGTATCAGAGCACTTGTTATAGAGAACTGGGTCATTTTTATGAAACCTGGACTATAACAGCCTTTGGATAAAACGATTTTATTGCCAAGAAAATCATCCGTGCGCTCGTGCTACCCGAAAGCTCGTGAAATATGTATATTGGTATAGATATTTGTTTTCTTTAGTATGTTTATATGAATGGATTATTTATATAAACACCGAGCTCTTTCAAGACATTGGGAGTGAAGCAATGGTCTTGGTAAAGTTTTGATAACTTCTATGATAACTATTTTATATAAGCGTGAACTCACCGCCAACTGCTGATTCCGCTAGTTATTTACCTTCTGCTTCCGAGTTTGAATACTCTTCTTGTGATTTTGAATCGTAAATGTTGTTTCATAGACCGTCTTTGTAAAGTCTTCCAGTTGATTAGAGTGTGACTTTGAATTGTCACCTCGTCATATGCCAACTTGGGGCATTTATTTCTTTTGAAACATTATCGTGTTCCTTGAATTTCTTACCACTCCGGATGATTTGAAGAATCATGCCGCAAATGAGATTATTTCTTTTATAGAACATTTTGTTTGGCTTCGATCTCGTGCTTTTTGCAACGATGCTTGGGTAGGCTAATTTATAATAATCTTGTTGAAACGACCTCGTCACTCGCTTGAACAAGAAAACTATAAATTACTGAACCATTAGTTTTTAAATCTTAATTAGATGGACCTGACGAACCCATGTAATTAATGATTTCTAAACGAGTGGGCATAAGCATGTGGCATTCGCATAAACTGTTTCATTCGACTCCTAATCGATTGTGTCGATTCATCCGTTGTTAATTGCAATTGAAATTCATATCGTTATTATCTTGTAAGAATGACTCTTAACATTTTTTTTAAATTTTGACACATTTTTATGGATTATTTTGAGCGTCTATCGACTCTTTTGAACTTAAATGTACCCTCACCTTTTCTCTAACGTATCATGAACATGTAAAACAACTGAACTCTGGGACAGAGTTCTTTTAAGGTGGATAGACTGTAGCAATTCTTTATTTTCAGATTAATATTTATAACCCGACTTTTATTTATCATGTTTGTCTTTATAAAAAAAAAAATATTGAATTCTCGATTAACTTAAATGAATGGAGCTTTAAAGTATCAAATACATGCCAATTATTATTTAACGACGAGGTATAAATCTGTCATCGACGGTAAATATCCTCAATATGACATAGAAATATTTTTCTTGTCATTATTTTAATTGTTCATTTTATGGACATTCTTCGTAAACTTATGATAAACCTTTAAGTGTCATTCACTTATATGACGCATTAACGCTTATTAAATAATAAGCCCTCATTTATATATAAAAATTTAAATGTCCTCCGAATGTCGACGTTTTTATTTTATATTGAGCGTTTATTTTTCGTGTTTACCGCTTATCTTTTAAATCGCATAACTTTTAAAATATTGAGTATCAATAATACCCGTGTTTACAAAGTTTGAAGTAAGATTAATATTAATCTCACCTCATTTACTCCATAATCACGCACTAAAGTTTTATTACCTAAAAGTATATACTTCTTTTACATTTGTTGGTTTAACCTATGCATGAAACTATAATAGTGATGTACATAAATTCATTCATTAAATAAGTAAATAATGTACTAGCACATATCATCCTAACGTTGGATTATATTGCTTGTCTTGTGTGCTTAGTTAGTTCTCGTCTATCTTTGTACACACGTATCATATGCTTACATTTCCACGTCTGTTTCAACATGCAAATATCATTGCAAAAATTGACACGTAATACGTCCATATCATTCAAGTATCATAACACAAAATTATAGTTATAGGATCATGCGAAATATTTTAGTTCCTACTCGAGCAAAGATGTGTACTGTTCCTATACTCACTTCGACTTTCCATCGGTTAACGGTTTAAAGATATGGGTTCGTTCACCGGAGACTTGAGTTATTGTTTTGTGTTCACGATGATGATGCAAGTTGTTAGAATTTTGTGTGGGTTGGATTTCGGTCCACATAAAACTTGGTTTCCGATGAGCCGGAGTTGATAACATATCGATTAAGTGATTGTGATCGTGATCGTCTTTGCAATCATATCTGATTCGGGTTTAGTCGTTGTTGTTCTTTTGAAGTTCGTTGTTAGAAGCTTGCGGCTTTTCATCATGCTATTTTTCATTGATCTTTATCTCCTCGCTTCAAGGTGAGTTCATAGCCTCGCTTTTACTACTTTAATTGTTTTATTAAATCTGTGAGGGGGATACATGCTACTTTTTACGAATGGACGCAAGTACTTGAACTGTATGCTTATTTTATCCCTCTTAGTCATGAACCGTTAATTACTTGGACCGACTGTACTGGTCGAGTAAACGCGAATGCTGTGAATAGATCTATTGGGATTGACCTCTCCGTCCGGGTTTAACGGAAAACCGACTGGACGCATTGTATTTGAAACTTGAACGGAATAACGGATGTTAATGTTCGGTTTCATGAGCTAAATGCGATAACTGATGCTATCTGACTTTTGTAAACTGAATACTTGAAATCTTGTGGTCCACTGTTTTTACTTATAAACCTATGAATTCACTCAACCATTGTGTTGACGTTTTAGCATGTATTTCTCAGGTACTCGGATTTAAAAGCAGCTGGAGCACGGAGTCGCACTGGATATTTTAAAGGAAATAAAATACCGATTACCATTCGATAAACATTTTGAAACTGATTATATATACATTATAGTTGGGACCTGCTGTAAACTCTGATGTTTTATTAATCGAATGGATTAAACTTTTTAAACGCCTCTTTTTTGAGTCGTTTTCTGTAACTTTTGTGTTGTGCTATGAAGTAATACTCCCAATGACCCTTCCGCTGCTATCCAAAATTGGGCGTGTTACATATTGCTCAGCCATTTTCCTTTTCTATGTTCCAAAAACGACAGGTACTCAGGGATGCTCGTATACTTTAAGCGTACGTGCATATGGACTGGAATCTTTCTAGCCTTTCTTTACTTTATGCATTATCATTACTTTAATCCTCTTGCCATGGACATTGTTTAGTCCTTTCATTTATAGTACTTATGTTTGTGTGTGATGAGCTTTACTTTTGGACTACCGATGTTCGATTCCGGTATTTTCCTTTTATGGTCATGTAATGTTTAGACATTTATCCTTGTATGCTTTGATGACACGCCATAATTACGCGTGACATTCCATTATCAAAATGGGGTGTTACAGTTACTCACTAGCTTATGAATATTGGGTGGAAGATCTTGAAGAATTGTGTGGGTAGCTGATGAGACTTCTTTTATACATGGTCTCATCGTCCTTTTTGGGCATTAAAATGCTAATATATGTCATAAAAATACCATAAAATATGCTCGCATTCGTTTGTTGTTTGTTTTAGGTATGGATATCGAGAAAAAGACAAAAAGATCACAAGAACAAAGCAAAAACGAACACGGGAAACGAAGCCGCACAATGAACCGGACTCGGCGAATGAATTTTGCAAAATGCCTTTGAAGTTTGAAGATTTGTCATATTTGGTCCCTCAAGTTTGATGAAATTACAAGTTTGGTCCCTCAAAAATTGAAGATTGTCACTTTATACCGCTAAAGATATTCAACAATGCAAAGGAGTCCCTAAAGTTTCAAGACTTGTCAAAGAATAGTCCTCCAATTATGAAGAAAATACACGTTAAGCCCTTTTCATGTGTTTGTTAACCAAAAGGACTGACGATGCAATGCCAAAAGGATTAACAGTGAAATGGCCAAGGACTATATGTGCAAAACTGCTAAAAGAAATATTGTTAAGTAAGGGGTCATTTATGCCAAAAACCAAATATACATCCATTAAACATAAACCCACCCACTAACTAACCTAAACCCATTTACCCACCATATTACCCAAACCCAAAACACCATAACCCAAGTCCAAATGGTCAACTAATAAACTACGGGAGAAACTTATTGTCATCATCATCCCCTAATCCTCTCCTAATCTCTCGTAAAAACCCTAGTTTACCCAGATTCATAAACGGTGAAAACAAAGGGGTTTTGAGAATTAACTATACCAAAAGTTGATTCAACCCCACAACATCCAAACCCCATATGCAAATTATGTCCAGCTCATCACCACAAGGCTAGAAGACAAAGTTCAATCACGAGTTTCACCACGGACAGTGATATGAAGACCAATCCAAGGGTATAGATTGATTACTTGGTGCCCACAACAAAACGAACATCTTAGATTTCGTCTAGCTCTGCTGGCATCACATGGGATTATCAAGAACCATCTAAAATGAAATTCAAAATTTGGCATCAAGAAGAATATCCATTGGCATCTTAGAGGGGTAATTTTGTAAGATCATTCGGGTAGGGTTTGAACAATTAGGGTTCTTCTAATTGTATATATAGATACGTAGTGTAGTCATGTACCTTGTTCCAATTTTTATTCATAGTTTTGTAAGAGACAAATTATTGAATATAATTGAGTTCCAGTTTTAAATTTCATTGCAAATTTATTTTTCTGCATTTTTAAATATCAATTATTTAAAATCTTGCAAAAGTCTGGGTTTTTAAGTTTGTATGACAGATTTGAGTATTGAAGTTGAATTTTCAAGATCATTTGTTTGAGTTAAACAAGAAGTTTTTGAGTTTTGTTTAAGGTTACGAAAGGAAGGTGTTGGAGATTTCCGTGGGATTGAAGAAATTCCAAGTGATTTTATAATATTGATGTTTTGAAGAAATTTTGTTACGAGTTCTTGGTTTTGATTTGGTAAGCTGACTGCCAAGCATCAACTTTAGGGCGGTCTTTGTTTAACGAATGAAGAAGTTCTAAGGCTGTTGGGAGTCTCATAGCGTAAATGTTTTGGTTGATTGACGATTTTGAGAAAGAATTGTTGATATAATTTGGGTCATAAGTTGTGAGAAAAAAAAGAGCTCGTGTGGTTTCTAGTTGAAGAAGGTGTAAGAAATCTAGTTGAGGTGCTTTTTGGTAGTGTGTTAAAAGTATAAGAGCTTTGGACCCTCAGTAAGTGATCTCCTCATTTTACATTTTAATCGTTCTTAAATCTGCCTAGCTTAATCTTTTTTTCTTATGTGCTTATGTGTTATTTTTAGTTACTGGTATATTGTTCTATCCTTATTATTACTGCTTGCTTTGAATTTGGTTTCATTGTTTTGTAGTTGATTTACTGTCTCTTGCTTTAAATTAGATTTTCATGAGCAAATTCATTTTCTGTTAGTTAAGTAGTGTTTGGTATGTTTTGTTCTAAGTCGTTGGTATTGATTTTAGTTTAAGGTTTCTTCTATTAGTTGTGTTAGGATTAGTTACGCTTATTTAGATAGTCAAATATCCATAAATCGGAAAAAGAAAAAAAAAGTAGTCATAGGTTTAACTTGAAAACCCACTGTTTGAATAGCTTAGGATTTATGATTTTCGTTCTTGGTGGTTTTTATTGTTATTATTAGACTTAAAATTAGTTGGTTAATGATACTTATAGGTTACAAGTCCAAATAATAGTGTAAAACATCATAGTACGAACACAGTAGGTACTTTATGATTTTTCGGCAAAATTTTCATATATTCTTTGAATCACTGTGTAGGATTTAAAAATAGGTTTTAGATGCTCTTTTAGCTACTGCCCGTTTGTGCTTTGTGTGCCTACGCCTGCGGAAACCAACAACAAACAACCAAAACAGGTGAAACGAAGATAAAGGTGTGCCTGCTCATGTTTGTTAATCTAACTGTATGCTTTAGAACACATAGGCTGTGCAAATTTTGATCTTCAAAGAGTGGACTGATTTACTAGATTTAAGATACCAGTAGTTGTAAAGGTCAAGTTAATCTGTTTTGAGGTTCGAATAAATTTGCACTTGAATGGCAGCCTAGAAGTAAGCTTAATTATGCCCTCATGAGTTCATCTATATCGCAAGTGCAAGTTACTAATATTGTTCATGAGTATATTTTTTTTGCTACTTTTCATTATTGAGTGCTAAATGGATTTTGAGTGTTGTTTGTTGCTTCCATTTTGCTGAGTATATATTGAGTATAACTCAATAGTAACCAACTGCTATTGAGGGCTTAATTGTGGTTAACTCCAAAAAGTTGAGAAGCAAAAGTTGTCTAAAAAAAATATCACAGAAAGTAGCAATGAGGCTTGAACTCAGGACCAGCACACAACAGCAGACATAACTCCACCTTATTTAACCATTTGCTCTATTAATAGTTTATGTTAAGTGTCCCTTCCTTTTTGTTTTATACAGTTTTTTTATTCAGCTGATAATAAAAGAAATAAAATAGAAAATGGGCAGCAGTGGGGGTCGAACCTGAGACCTGTTGCTCAACAGCCTCAACTAGTGACCATCTGCTTTGTGTTGATTTTTTGTTAGTTATTCCTTCTTTAATTCTTTTATATTGTCTTTTTGTTTGGTATATATTAAGCTTATAACCCATACAGCTTATTTCGTAGCTTATTTTAGCTCTTTTTTCCCTTTTTTTATTTTTCCTAGGTTTTAAAAAGTGTTAAGAACATTTTATAAATTTTTGGATTTTTTAGAAATTTATTTAATACTTTTAATCATTTAATTAGTTTTAAATTTAATTAATTCATAATAAAAAATTTAAAAGTCAAAAAAATATAATTCTTTTTTTCAAAATTTTATTTTGTCAGTTATAATGTAGGAAAAATAAATTTGTCTTCATAATGTTTAAAATTTTATATTTAGCTTTAATATCGGGTTTTTTTCGTACTATTTTCGTTCAAATTCGTACATTTGTTTTTTTTAGGCAATTTGTATTTTTAATTATTCGTTTTTCCTTTTATGTTTAATTAGTTCATTTTAAGTTAAGTTTTATTTAATTTTATTTTTAAATTTAATTTTGTCGGATTTTACGTTACGTTTCACGTTTTCGCGTTTTACGTCGTACGTTGGTTTTAGCGTAGTCCGTCTTCCGTTTTCTTTTTTATTTCTTTCCAAAAACGTAATCACTCGATTATATACGTCTATATATTTTGGCTAAACACCATACCTCCACCGAGAACGAACTCGACGACGAGTATTCGCGTTTTTCACAAAACGTGATACTTAATACTTACCCGCATTATTAGTGCTTGTTTTTCCTAAAGCAAGTGTCTAATTTTACTACATCACTAAATGGCGCCGCTGCCGGGGGGGTTTGTTTAGTCATACTTATTTATCGTGTTTATTTTAGTGTTTACGTTTTTTATCGTAAATACTTCTTTTTATTTTTCTATACTATTATCCATACAAATAAATACGTGTTAAATAGAACTCTATTAACATAAAATCGTTTTCTCGTTTTTGTTGTGCATAATATCTTGTATTTACGTAGAACAATTAACACAAAATAATTATCCAAATACGCGAGAAATCGCACCTCGATAGTGGGCGTTCTGGTCATTATCGAGTGTATCGAATTCAAACGAAATCAAAGGCAATATAGATAAATATTCTTAATTGGTTTAATCTCGATAAATACAAACTATAAGGTGGGTATAAAGCGGTTGTATTTCACGACCTAAGGAAAAAAGGCTCTTAAGTGCTTCGTGTCGCCTCGTTTTCTCCGCTCGCTTGTGCGTATTTTGAAAGTGACAATTAATTAGGGGTTTGCCAACTCAAGTATTATTAATCTATTTTTGTGAGTTTTAATTATTGAACCTCGAAACGTTTTGGCGTTCCGCCAACGTTTCAAAGTCGACGAGGGTTTTTACTTCACGTAATTTCCTTCAATCCTCTTGGATTCATTAATCGAGACCTTTGATTAGTGGATAATTTTTGTAGATTAATTTCTACGTAATACACCAAAATTCCAAAAAAATTAAAAAACCAAAAACAACAAAACGATTCTTCGATTTTTCCCTCCATTTTCATAATTCTCTTCTTTAACGCTCTAATTGTTTAATTCTCGATTACGATTTCCGAGTTGCATCATGTCGAATGATGGTTACTATTCGTGTCCATATTGTAGAGGACAACCCGATGGTGGTAATTGTTATAATTGCGAGATTTTAGGAGGAAGGGAGGGTTATATTTACAACTCTCCTCAAAACAATCATGGTGACGGATTTCAATCCTACGACCAAGGTCACCAATCGTCTTCGTTTTATTCGTCGAATGATTCGTCTTATTATTGTGATAATAATCAAGATGATGAAACGAATCAAAACGCCTATGGTTACGAATTCCAATCATATGACCATACTCCACAACCGCCCTCGTCTTATTCATGTGATTTTTGTGGTTTGGAGCATGATTTCAGATTTAGTTGTACGAATGATTTTAATAACCACGAACGAGATCCTAATTTCTATGACCAATCTTCACAATACCCACCATCATATTCATGTGAGAATTGTGGAAACGAACTGCATTATGGATATGATTGTCAACCGATGAACCACAATACGTCTTCGACAATCAATTCAACGGATTTGACGAATCACCTCCACATGATATGAATTACAATTGTGACGATGGGAATTTTTATCCACACAACGAACCGGATTTTTCTCAAAATCCGTGTTGCGACAATTGTGGGGGGCCTCACGATACTTATTCTTGCCAACCAATGCATTATGATGAACCCAATTCATATGATAATTCTGGTTTTGATCATTTTGAGGCCCCACCATACGATTTCGAACACCAAAATTCTCATGAGTCAAGTAACGAGAGACAAAATTCCTTTGCCGCTTTCATACAAGACCATGAAGAAGAATTCTTGCAAGGTATGATGGGCATTTTTAGAAGTATAAGCGGAGAGATTGAAATGGAAAAGCAACGAGTGCAAGCGTTAAATATTGATACTTATGCCTCTGCGTCTCTTGAGATTCCATATGATTACCAATACGACGATGATGATAGCGATGTTTTCAATCTCGACCCTTATCATGGAAAAACTACTCCTATACCCACTTTGGAAACCGATACCTCTCTAAGCATGGGGAGACGAATCTTAGCACTAATCCTAGTGTCGAGATCCCTATTACAATCCAAAGTGAGCCTACGGTTTTCTCCGAAGATGAAGTAAGTGATTTTGCTCTCGATGAATTTTTCCACGAAGATTCTAGCGAGGCAAATCACAATAGTGAGTGTGATTCTATATCACGTAATGGTGTCTCTCCCATTGACACTTCGGGAGAGAGAATCAACAACTTTTTTGAACCCGCTTTTCAATGACGATTATTTATCCGCTAGTGATGACGAGTTACTAATCGACGAGGACGTTCAAAGTACCGAATTTAAAATCTTTTCGAACCCTTTATTCGATTTTGATGACGCGTTCATTTTTGGTGACGTAAATCCTCTTTTGATAAGACGTTCGAGGACATCGAGAGTGAGGATTCTAAGGATTCTAAACTCGATGAGACGGATTTGCTAGTCACCCTCCCAACGTCTCATACGGTTGAGACTACTCCTTCTACTCATGACGTTTCCATTCTCGAGGGGTTCACCGATGGACCGCCTCTCGATGAGAGTGAGGATTTTAATGAGGCTTTTGCCTTCGATCCGGGGGGAATTTTTGAAACTCCTATTATTGACAATTCTTTTTCTATTTTACCTTTGTTTCAAAGTGAACCAACCCACCCCCTCAGATATGATGAGTTTACCTACGTCGTAAGGATTTCTTTTCCTTACAAGACGTATCCTCCGGCTTTGCGTGTTTTATTTTCAACAAAATGTGAGGATACGATCTTCGATCCCGGTATAAAGGCTTTGCCTTTATTCACGGTTGCTTTTGGGCCTTGATTACATGTAAGTCCCACCAAAAATGACCGAACCATGATTATCCCTAAATGATCACATTTATGGGGATTCGAGTCGAGCTTTTGACTCGGTTATCAAAAACAAGGTGCCTCGTGGGGGATTCTCATGCTTATCCTTGTAAATATTATTGCTTTTTAGTTAACCTAATGAGGGGATTTGTTCCCTTCCAACCTTTGTTCCGTGGTTGTTTGTGACTTGTGGCTTTTAGATGATCATTATCTTCGCGATTGGAGCCCCTCGTGTTCGTTTTATGGGAGCACTCGATCGTTTGCTTTGAAGAATTTCTCGATATCCACATGATATATCCTTATTTGTTCTAACCTTAGGTTTTTAGCACACTTCATAAACGGCTATTAATTTAATGGTTACATCATTTCCATGCTAGATTATGCATTTGACTACGTCTCTAGTATGGGGGTTCCAACCCTTAGACTCGAAACATTGAGGATAATGTTTAACTTTAGTATGGGGGTGAATAGATACTTGCCTTGCCAAACCTTCACGCTTTCCAAAGCTTATCTTTTTGTTTATCTTTTTGTTGCAAAATAAGGCTAAAAATGACCAAATTTTAATTTTTTTCTCATGTTTTCATAAGTGTTTAAAGACACGAATGTAGATTTTCTGATGGCGAGAATAAGAGTAATTTTTTACTCGACCGTGTGTGTTGAGCACTTAGCTTCGATTCCTTAACTTTATATTAGGCTAAGTCTCTTAAATGAGGACGAGAAATGATAGTGTTAATTATAAGTTACTATGCTAAACGTAGAGTACTCGTATTCTTTCAAAAACTCATGTGTTCTCGTTGTTTGCTTATTCTCCCTTCGCATGTAAATATTTTTTGCTTAATAAATATTGACTTAGCAGTTTAGTCTTGATTGTTGGGTTTCTAGTCTTTTCTAGTAGCTTCCATGTAATTAAATTGGGAAGACATTAAGGCATCGCCAGTGTCACAGTTTTAAAGTATTGGCACCCGAATAATCAAAAGCTTCACCCAATAATAAGATTTCAAGTGCTCACCTAAACCAAGCAAACAATTTGAAGCCCCACAAGGCCGAAAAATCTATGCAAAAATTGAAAGTGAATCAAGCCTTAATCTTTGAAGCTTTAAAGATCCAAAATTCACCTTAGCGTGAGGATATACGTCTTTGGCTAATAAAACTACCGATGAGGTGGATAATAAAAGGCAAGGCAAGACCAAATTCATATTAAAAGCTTCATGGCGAAGTTGAATAAAAGATGGAGGTAAACAAAAGATAATAAGGCCCTTCCGTTAGGGGGCGTATAAAAGTCTTGGTAATAAGTCTCATGTTCAAAACCGTTATAAAACCGTGTTTATCGATCCTTCTTGTTGAGTTAAATTTTTGACATCGTTGTCTATCAGGAGGGGTTATTGATTTGATGATTTTGGTTACACCGTTAGGACTCTATTTTTAGACCTAAATCTCTATTATCACATAAGTCAAACAGTGTATCCTCGTGAAACATTCAAGACAAAATAAAATATAAGAGATAGAACTTAGGAAAATGGGAGGATAAGTACGTGATTAGGGCATATGAGTAGTGTTAGCATTACTAACTTATAATGACAATGATCTCGTTGCACACTTGGCATGGAATTGGAGTGAAAATCGAGGACGACAAAATTATTTCTAACGAAGCATTCACGTATTCTTATTCTATGAACCTAAACATCCCATTTTGCGATGAATATCGTACATTATGTCTAAAACACAAAGTAGTATTAGTGTAGTAAGTTTACCTTTCAATAAAAGTGCATAAAAATGAATTTTGGAGATGCTTAGATACTTTATTCTAGCATTGCGCGAGGGCACGACAATGGTTTAGTATGGGGGAGTGATGAGACTGCTTTTATACATGGTCTCATCGTTCTTTTTGGGCATTAAAATGCTAATATATGTCATAAAATACCATAAAATATGCTCGTATTCGTTTGTTGTTTGTTTTAGGTATGGATATCGAGAAAAAGACAAAAAGATCACAAGAACAAAGCAAAAACGAACACAGGAAACGAAGCCGCACAATGAACTGGACCCGGCGAATGAATTTTGCAAAAATGCCTTTGAAGTTTGAAGATTTGTCATATTTGGTCCCTCAAGTTTGATGAAATTACAAGTTTGGTCCCTCAAAAATTGAAGATTGTCACTTTATACCCCTAAAGATATTCAACAATGCAAAGGAGTCCCTAAAGTTTCAAGACTTGTCAAAGAATAGTCCTCCAGTTATGAAGAAAATACACGTTAAGCCCTTTTCATGTGTTTGTTAACCAAAAGGACTGACGATGCAATGCCAAAAGGATTAACAGTGAAATGGCCAAGAAATATATGTGCAAAACTGCTAAAAGAAATATTGTTAAGTAAGGGGTCATTTATGCCAAAAACCAAATATACATCCATTAAACTTAAACCCACCCACTAACTAACCTAAACCCATTTACCGACCATATTACCCAAGCCCAAAACACCATAACCCAAGTCCAAATGGTCAACTAATAAACTACGGGAGAAATTTATTGTCATCATCATCCCCTAATCCTCTCCTAATCTCTCTCATAAACTCTAGTTTACCCAGATTCATAAACGGTGATAACAAAGGGGTTTTGAGAATTAACTATACCAAAAGTTGATTCAACCCCACAACATCCAAACCCCATGTGAAAATTATGTCCAGCTCATCACCACAAGGCTAGAAGACAAAGTTCAATCACGAGTTTCACCATGGACAGTGATATGAAGACCAATCCAAGGGTATAGATTGATTACTTGGTGCCCACAACAAAACGAACATCTCAGATTTCATCTAGCTCTGCTGGCATCACATGGGATTGTCAAGAACCATCTAGAATGAAATTCAAAATTTGGCATCAAGAAGAATATCCATTGCCATCTTAGAGGGGTAATTTTGTAAGATCATTCGGGTAGGGTTTGAACCATTAGGGTTCTTCTCATTGTATATATAGAGATGTAGTGTAGACATGTACCTTGTTCCAATTTTTATTCATAATTTTGTAAGAGACAAATTATTGAATATAATTGAGTTCCAGTTTTAAATTTCATTGAAAATTTTTTTTATGCATTTTTAAATATCAGTTATTTAAAATCTTGCAAAAGTCTGAGTTTTTAAGTTTGTATGACAGATTTCAGTATTGAAGTTGAATTTTCAAGATCATTTGTTTGAGTTAAACAAGAAGTTTTCGAGTTTTGTTTAAGGTTACAAAAGAAGGTGTTGGAGATTACCGTGGGATTGAAGAAATTCCAAGTGATTTTATAATATTGATGTTTTGAAGAAATTTTGTTACGAGTTCTTGGTTTTGATTTGGTAAGCTGACTGCCAAGCAGCAGCTTTAGGGCGGTCTCTGTTTCACGAGTGAAGAAGTTCTAAGGCTGTTGGGAGTCTCATAGCGTAAATGTTTTGGTTGATTGAAGATCTTGAGAAAGAATTGTTGATATAATTTGGGTCATAAGTTGTGAAAAAAAAGAGCTCGTGTGGTTTCTAGTTGAAGAAGGTGTAAGAAATCTAGTTGAGGTGCTTGTTGGTAGTGTGTTAAAAGTATAAGAGCTTTGGACCCTCAGTAAGTGATCTCCTCATTTTACATTTTAATCGTTCTTAAATCTGCCTAGCTTAATCTTTCTTTCTTATGTGCTTATTTGTTTTTTTAGTTACTGGTATATTGTTCTATCCTTATTATTATTGCTTGCTTTGAATTTGGTTTCATTGTTTTGTAGTTGATTTACTGTCTCTTGCTTTAAATTAGATTTTCATGAGCAAATTCATTTTCTGTTAGTTAAGTAGTGTTTGGATATGCTTTGTTCTAAGTCGTTGGTATTGATTTTAGTTTAAGGTTTCTTCTATTAGTTGTGTTAGGATTAGTTACGCTTATTTAGATAGTCAAATATCCATAAATCGGAAAAAGAAAAAAAAAGTAGTCATAGGTTTAACTTGAAAACCCACTGTTTGAATAGCTTAGGATTTAAGATTTTCGTTGTTGGTGTTTTTATTGTTATTATTAGACTTAAAATTATTTGGTTAATGATAGTTATAGGTTACAAGTCCAAGTAATAGTGTAAAACATCATAGCACTAACACAGTAGGTACTTTATGATTTTTCGGCAAAAATTTCATAGATTCTTTGAATCACTGTGTAGGATTTAATAATAGGTTTTAGATGCTCTTTTAGGTACTGCCCGTTTGTGCTTTGTGTGCCTACGCCTACGGAAACCAACATCAAACAACCAAAACAGGTGAAACCAAGATAAAGGTGTGCCTGCTCATGTTTGTTAATCTAACTGTATGCTTTAGAGCACATCTTCAAAGAGTGGACTGATTTACTAGATTTAGGATACCAGTGGTTGTAAAGGTCAAGTTAATGTGTTTTGAGGTTCGGAAAAATTTGCACTTGAATGGCAGCCTAGAAGTAAACTTAATTATGCCCTCATGAGTTCATCTATATCGCAAGTGCAAGTTACTGGTATTGTTCATGAGTATATTTTTTTTGCTACTTTTCATTATTGAGTGCTAAATGGATTTTGAGTGTTGTTTGTTGCTTCCATTTTGCTGAGTATATATTGAGTATAACTCAATAGTAACCAACTGCTATTGAGTGCTTAATTGTGGTTAACTCCAAAAAGCTCAGAAGCAAAAGGTGTCTAAAAAAAATATCACATAAAGTAGCAGTGAGGCTCGAACTCAGGACCAGCACACAACAGCAGACATAACTCCACCTTATTTAACCATATGCTCTATTATTAGTTTGTGTTAAGTGTCCCTTCCTTTTTGTTTTATACAGTTTTTTTTTATTCAGCTGATAATAAAAGAAATAAAATAGAAAATGGGCAGCAGTGGGGGTCGAACCTGAGACCTGTGGCTCAACAGCCTCAACCAGTGACCATCTGCTCTGTGTTGATTTTTTGTTAGTTATTCTTTAACACCCCCAAATTTACACAATTCTATACAGCGGAAGACTCGTTGGTGTTACGGGATATCACATTACTCACATCATAGACAACGCTTTAAAAATCGCGTCGTTTAATAATAAAGCATTTCCATTCATAAATATCAAGTTTACATAGGTCCCAAGTCATTGTATTTCATACAGGTTTTACAAAGCATTTGAATGGAAATTATTATTTAAGTGCGGGCCATGAATTCTTGTTGTCGTCCCGAGAATTACCTTCGAGTACCTGAGATGAAACATGTTAAAAGAAAAGGGTCAGCCATAACGCCGAGTGAATTCATAGAGTTTAATAAAACCATCAATATATCATCGATACATAATTATTACCAAAAATCATTTTTTACAAATCTTTATAATAGGCCATAAAATAGCCAAAGTCATTTTATACAAATCCTTATCGAAAATCATAATATAGGCATTTTCCTTCAAAATCATTATACGAGCCAATGTCATAAAAATATCATATAATACATTTTATAACGTTGTATAGAGTTAAATAAAAACCGTTATATGAATATGGTTATGAGAATCCAAAACACGAACATAATATCAATAGTAAGACCCCCTATTGCTAGTCAGGCAATATATCGTAATTTAGTGCGTATAGCAGTGTTTCGTTATTTGGATTATTATAAGTCGCATGACATTGTTAACTTACTACAACAAACAACGGGTAGCTAACCCGATACTCATTTGCCCATCTAAATTAGTGTGTCATCACAATAATCACGCTTGTGTAAATCTTCTCATACATAAATTCGCTTACCAATCAATTTGGCACGACGGGGATCAACCGTCAAGGCGCGAACTGGGGTGATCGTCCCCAAATAGTACTATTATACGCATACGCGTCTACCAAATCCCGGTAGTTCACAATTCATGCTAGTGGGACTTTTAGTGACATAACCTAACTTTAATAATCCATTTTATTTCAACTATCGGGTCATTTAATCATTCATCGGGTCATACAATCATTCGGGTCTAAATCAATAACCAAACAATCGGGACAAATGGTGTCCTATTTTATCAAAACTAACATGTTATCTCCCTCGCGGGTTTATAAAACATTTCATAAAAACATTTAAAAGAGTGCGAGGCTATGAACTCACATTGATGTGGGAAGGCGGGTTATCGGCGATTCGGATGTACGGTACGTGCTTCAATCACGGAAACCTAGACAAATAATACTCGTCTTAGACTCTTTTCCAATGAATTTATAAAAATAATAATTTTGTATACATATGATGATTTTATATATGATGATCAAGTGGGTTTATATATTCTCATTTACTCATTTTAGTGTTATGTGTTGGAAATTTTCAAGACTAGTTATACTGGTTCAACTTGTTTACATTTTGAGGCCCAATGGGCCCATTACAAGCCCAATATATTATATTAGCCTAATTATACTTTTATTATCAGTATTATACTTTACATGTTGGGCCCAAATGGGTTAAGCCCAATAAGTAAGTTTATAAGTGTTTTACCAAATTAGTCGGGTTTATTGTCCATTAAGGCTACTTTGGCCCGTTAATGTCTATATGTTGTAAAGCTCGGGTTTTATCGGTTTTTACTTGTAATATATGTTTATACATCAGTATGTGAGTTTATAAAAGTTTACATTAGACGGGTCCAACCGTCTAAGTTTTATTTAACAAAAACGTTAATCTTTCGGTTTTAGCCGAAAAGACGTAAAAGTCATGTTTATAGTTTTTATAACTTATAAAACTTACCAAACTACTATTTTTTTAAAATGTCCATTTATTTATCCTTATAAATATTTATATAAATGCAATATGTAAGTTAGTGGGTTTTAATTCACATTTTATACTATATTTATTTGAGTGCTATTATAATACTATTATACTTTAATTTCCCAAAATCTTATTTTTACTTTCACTTTCACCATTTTTACCATATCTTGAGTTATACAAGGAGATAGAAGCTTATTTTTGGACACCATAAACTACATGATATGTGATACAATTAACTTAGCTTTAGCTACTGCTCAATCCAACTCTAAATATCCCTAACTGTCAGTCCAAAACTGACTATTCAGATTGGTACTTCAATTTTGTTTTAATCATATCTCACTCATTATAATGATTCCATTGTATGGCCAACTCTCACATGTGTAAAAGACCTGATACTTACT
Source organism: Glebionis coronaria (assembly GCA_025667525.1). Lineage (NCBI taxonomy): Eukaryota > Viridiplantae > Streptophyta > Magnoliopsida > Asterales > Asteraceae > Glebionis > Glebionis coronaria. The sequence goes on along the minus strand of CM046882.1, from coordinate 269,653,802 downwards.
GTATATTGATTCCACTTTGCCATTTTATCAGTTTAACATGTGGTTAGTTACTGTTTTTATACAGCCAACTTATTAAGCAAGATTTTAACCTTTTTACATATGGTTTTCCATCTTTTTAACCATGTTTATCAACACCAAATCCCCACACAATATTTTTATCATCATATATTCATTATATACATATACAATAGGAAAGAAAATACAAGATTACATAATCAAAATAACAAGAAGGATAGGAAGAATGATCCTTATACCACCATAGTGATGAAAAGATGAGGTTGATGAACAAGGCTTGGATTTTGATGGCAAGACTTATGATATACCAATATCAACTTCAAGATCACCTATCTTCATGAACATATTGTGGAAAATCAGCCCCAAGACACCAAGGAAACTTCTTTTTGGATGTTATAATCACCACCATTCAGTAGAGCTTCAAAAGGGATTCATCAGATGTGTGAATAACACATGATTTCATGGTTAAAATTGATCATATGAGGGTGTTTTTGGTTAAAATGGGACGAATTTAGAGAGAGAGATGAGAGGATTTTGAGGTGGTTTGCATGTGAAAATGGAAGCATATGGTAAGTGTTAGTGGTTTTGTGGTTTAGTGGGATAAGTAGCTTACTTGTTAAGCTTATGCTTATAAGTGTAAGCTATTTTGTTACAAGGGTGCCACATCAAATGATGTGGTGTCCCTTTTAGTTAGTTGGGTGGGATAAACTTGTTTTGTCCCATCCCGCTAATTTACGGGTATTCCTCGATTCTAGTTTCCTCGATTTGCGTGCCCTCGGGTCGTTTTACGAAAAACGTTTTTATAAATTATGAATCAACGGCACAAAACGAATCTAATAAAAATTGTTTCATCAAAAACAGAGTTCGAAAACGTAAATACGTAATCCTAAGGTTCCCGGTTTAGTCGTAAAGGACGTTAAATTATAATCGTAAGTCCTAATCTCTTCTCGTAAATTTGTGAGTTTATGAACCAACTCAAAATTAAAATCCCAAAATAATATTCACGGATAAATTTATTTCCTGAAATGTCGGACTGTCACCAAAACGGTGTATGTAAACGTAAGCACGTAACGTAGAATCCTCCGGTTTAGACGTAGTCGATGCTACTTCAAGACGTAAATCCAAATTTCTTCCCAAAAATAAGTGAGTTCATAATATAACATTAAAATAATGTTTTTAAATAATATTTGAGAATAAAATATCAACCATAAATTGACGGATTGTCACAACATTTACCCCTAAACAGGATCTTTGTCCTCAAAGATCATCTTATCTTACTACTCGCTTCTTATAGAGTTAAAGCCATGTGTGTATTTCCTCCACATTCGGTCTTTTCTCACAAGTGTAAATCATTACAATACGCGAGTTTCATCAAACATAACTACGGGAATAAGATCAGGCTTATTGTTGACTTACTTTCTCTATCCATGATGTTCACGGGTTTTTGATGAATGCAACTTTTCGCCGATCTAAACTTTATCAAGAAGTGATCAGATTCTCACTTGATAGACTTTTTATCAAGTTCGATATACGAAACATAATTCACGCAGCTCTTGAAGTCCTAGGGTAGATTCAGCTTATATGCCTTTCAAACCAATCTTTTTACATCATCTCTGTGGTCCTATACAACGAGGACTTATATCCCATGATCTTTCAGATCATCAATTTATTTTTTTCCATGGTTAAAATTTTTGGCATAACTTCGCTACCCATCTGGCACTTCAAGATCTACATTTCATATTCACATGACCTCCTGCCCACTACCGGCAGTCAATAATCAGATCCTAATTTCAACAATCATTTCAGGTCTCGTGGGTCGGGTATTTATAAGGTTAGGTTCGCCATCATAGGAAACCTTAAACCTAAAAGACATGTCCAACTCACAATGGGTGTATGTTGGGTGTCTTCATCCCAACTCCTGCTTACAGATGCTCTAATATATATCCTCACAAGATTCGATCTTGATCCTAATACGATAATTATCAATGATAATCTCTTCAAAGGAAAACGATTATACGGTCTATTACCAAAGGTCAATCATTCAAACATAAAACAGCACTTATAGTATTTTGTATCGTTACTTTACCTCGTCCCTTTGATTGGGGTGGTACACAGTACTCTCATCAAGATTCGTTCTCAATGACTTATGAGCAAATCTCTAGAAATTCGATGCGAAGCGAGGATCTTGATAGAGATGATCGATACATGCACACTATGTTTACACAACTCCTTTAAATACAAAAGAGTCAATTTCTTCATCAAGAATCTATCATTAACAGGAATGATATTAGCAGATTTGGTCAGTCTGTCGACGATGACCCAAATCGAATCAAATTCAGATGATGACCTTTGCAATAGCTAGACGTTTACTAATGTATGAAGCAATTTCTGCCTTCATAATTTGCCATTAGTACAACTTCTTCAGATAAAGATATATTTAATCAGAAATGACAGGAATAGAATACTTATACTTACAAGATTCCAACATAACTATATCTCAAAATCCTCTATATTCAGGCAACCACAAGCAGCCTTTAAAACATTTAACGCCATTGGCTCCTCAATTCTAATGGTTCATATTAGCCGCGAACCCCTTTTTACAAACATCGTTTATTTTTATATTGTTCGGCAATTTATTTTGCACAGTCATTATTAAGAAATACATCCTAATTGGTTCTTTATTCTTTCTATATAATGTGTCGGTATTTACATTCGTCTTTCCTGATGAAATAATAATCATGTCTATAATTTACTCAGAAATTCTTTCTTCATATTTTCTAAGTTTTAGTTTCGTCTCAACTATCATTTTTATTAGTTTTGCTCAATCCGACGTTTAAAGCGTCGATAAATATTACAAGTAATTAAATAATAAATATTTGATTTTGTGAAACGTAACCGTAAAATTTTTAAATTTTCTCAGTTTGTCTAATTATAGAAAAATGTTCAAAAGAATAAATTTGAATTTAATTAACACGATTTTTTTTTGTTGATTTACTGAAAATAATTAGTGAGATTCGTAAATGTTCGAAAAATCTTTGTTTATACTTTGGTCACAATTTTCTTATTTGACAAGAAAAAATTGTCGTTTTAAATTTCAATTCATGGTTTCCTCAATCCCTCTTAGGATGTCTTGAGGCATACACAAACATTTACCCCTAAACAGGAGTTTAGTTAAATGTTCTGGGTATAAGGGAATAATCCCTTAAAAACCCTTTGTGAAAACATTTGTCAAAACACATTTGCACTTTCTTTTTGGTAAAACCCAAAGTCTTAAAAGGGCTCTAAATTTTTGAAGAGTCAATATAGATTCCATTATCTTATTAATCACACGGTCAAATAATGTAAAGGATTAAGTCTTTAATCACATGTTAAATACTTAAGGTACAAGTTTTCATTGTTCGGCCAATTTAGGACAGTCTATAACTAATTATTAACTCATTCTTATTCTTATAATCAAACAGATGGTCCTTAATGATCAGAAGCATGAATTTATCAATTTACAGCCTACACACGTGATTCACCAAATTTATGAATGCTACATGTGTATTAGTCAATCCAAACGTCATCACGTGAAACTTATAATGTTCATTACAAGTTCTAGATGTAGTGATTGGAATAGATAATCTTTTTCGCGGACGAGAAATTGATGATAACCATGTCGTGGATCAAATTACTGAATATACGCTAGAACCTTGTATATGATCGAACAAATCTATCATCTTGGGTAGTGGATATAGATTTTTAATCATCAATTTACCTAGTTCACGGTAATCAATAACTAAAAGGAATGATAACGCCATAGCTCTTCATGATGACGAGCTCGGTAGAATAAAAGCTTTCTCCGACAACTCTCCCAGTTGTACGGTAATTCTTTTAATTCAAATGGTGCTGACGTACAGTGCACATGCCACAGGTGCAGCACCGGGAATATAATCAATACAAATTTCAACTTTCCTTAATGGCGAAAGTCTAGGTAATTCACCAGTAAATACCTCCTAAAGTTTCAGATAACAAAAACATCTTTTAATACATTTACTTTAAGTTCTTTCTAGATTATATTATCTATAACTAATTCACAACCATTCATGGTATAATTTCAAGTCTAAATGCAGGATATGGTCATCCATCAATAATTATTTAGATCACTTATGATAATCAACATCTTATCATTTAGGGGAATTCTACTCGAGTTCCCATCAATTAAGACAATGTCGTCATGTCATAATTAATCAATCCATTCTACTGGCACTATCAACTTTCCAGTTTCATTGCCGTCGATAAGATGTGAACTTCTCAAAAGACTAATAATAACTCATATTCCTTCACAATTCAAGGATATCTAGAGACATAACTAACCTTAAAAGAGTAAGGTCAACGCATAATCTACGCGAGAGAATTTCAAATCAGATAAGGACGAAAACATTTAACGAATATCAATATATCCCATGTTTTCAAAATTTGAGTACACATTCGAAAGCTCCTCGGATCGTTACCCAGGTCATTCAAATGAAATTAAATCAAAAGAAATGATAGGAACGTCGATACATCCAGTCGGGTATCAACACTCGGTAATCAAATACTTTTTCTAAGAATCTCACTACGGGAGAATTAGACAAGAAGGGAATATCAATTGTCAAATAAGACAAATTCCATAGATGAGTAAATTCGACTCAGAAGAATAAATAGTACGGGCACATATGTAGGTGTCCCTAATAATATGTCCCTATTTTGCACTTTTTGCAGATCTCATAAAATTTAATCTTTCACAATCTTCAAAGAAAATTTAGTGTTTATTAATAATTTCATGGTGACTACTAATCAGCATTGCATGGTCCCTTCCAAATTGTATGTAGGCGCGCAACTATATATAATTTTAAGATTAACGATGCAATACTCAGTTCGTCAAAATTTTATCATCATGTTTATAATAAAAAACATTTTCATGCTTAATTCTTAAATAAGAATCAAAAATAAATTTACAAAGATTTTCTTTGTTATGAAAACAATTAAGTTTTCCAAGGTGTTTTATAAACAACTTCATTTCAATAACGATTATTTATAAGTCTCACTTTAAATAATCCATATGGTGATGAAAACCCAATTTTGTTTCTCAAGGGATACTGTTTTAACTTATAAAAACAATTAGTGATCTGCAAAGGAGTGATGAAAAGTTGTTCACCAAGAACTAACTACAATATAATAGGAAATGAGCTTAGCCAAATAATCATGAGGTTCATGACCTCGATGACAGTCAAAAAGAATAATCCACAACGTAACTCAATTTGAGATGAGTACTTGTTCAATGGTTGCATCACTAATGCGAGCATTAGGATGAAGCAATAAAAGATAGATAACATCGATACATGTAGGATTTAGCAATCAATTGTAGTCTTTTCATTAATCACAAACAAGTCAAAATTGTACCGTAACACATTATGTGTCACTATGTCATACAATTCCAAGAACTCATCCTACCAACTGATGTCTCAGTTAAGTTAGGGATTATTTTTAAAAGATACCACAATGAATACTAATCTACAAGATTCATTAGGTGTTCCACCTGTCCCGGAAGATCCATCGGCCCCAATTCAGAAGAAGATTTCTTCAATTTATTTCTTGAACACTGGGCATCCTCATCATTGGACAATGGCATAGGAACAACACTTAACACGAATCAACAATCAATTAAAACCTTATAATTCAATCACAGAACTTAACGACTTCCTCTTATCAATCTCTTACTCCATACGGGTTAAATTATACTTTATTCAAGTTTCAATCAATCTTATACTTAATACGACATCCTACCTCATTCTCCAATACTTTCAACCTTATTCTTAGACCTTAATAGGGCAATAAAAGCTCGATATGAACAACGCTTAATTTCCAATCCTATAGCTCTTTCATTAATAGTTATCAAATGAGTCACTAGTAGGATACGACTCACACATTCAATTTAGACTTCTCGGAAAGGTACTAGTGGCATGAGGCTTTTGGTTAATGGTTCCAATGACAGCCTCAAGTGCAACATTCACCCTTTCGATTTCAAATTTCAAAATTGGGTGACAACGAATCAGATGACATCTCTCTAGGTGGTAACGTTTTGTCAAACTCCACTCTATAATAAAAGATCGTCATGACATCGATATCATTTTTAATCTCGCCAATTCTTCTTCAATATCACAATCAACTAATATCTACATTTCTACGAATATCAACCATTTTGTTGGGATCATAAATATCCACGACTTGGTTTAGATCAAGGATAGCTAGAATTCCTACGAGAATAGCTTCGATTAATTTACTAGGGGATTTAGGGTTCCTTGTGAGAATCTACGTCGTATAAATACCTTGTATAAATATCAAAATAATCATCAAACAATCATGTAATAAAATTACATCATATATATATATATATAATCCAATTTATATATATATATATATATATATATATATATATATATATATATATATATATATATATATATATATATTAAAATAACACTTCTCAGTCTGGCCTTGTCGGTAACTCGGGAATTCTTCGGCACCGTTATAGTCAAAAGATTTTTAGACATTTTTAGAAAAAATGTTTATAGTTAAAAGATTTTGAAATATTTTATTCAAAACCTTGGTTTTAAAAATCTTTCGTTCTCTATAAAAAGAGCTCTGGTACCAAACTGTAACACCCCCAAATTTACACAATTCAATACAGCGGAAGACTCGTTGGTGTTACGGGATAGCACATTACTCACATCATAGACAACGCTTTAAAAATCGCGTCGTTTAATAATAAAGCATTTCCATTCATAAATATCAAGTTTACATAGTTCCCAAGTCATTGTATTTCATACAGGTTTTACAAAGCATTTTAATGGAAATTATTATTTAAGTGCGGGCCATGAATTCTTGTTGTCGTCCCGAGAATTACCTTCAAGTACCTGAGATGAAACATGTTAAAAGAAAATGGTCAGCGATAACGCCGAGTGAATTCATAGAGTTTAATAAAATCATCAATATATCATCGGTACATAATTATTATAGAAAATCATTTTTTACAAATCTTTATAATAGGCCAGAAAATAGCCAAAGTCATTTTATACAAATCCTTATCGAAAATCATAATATAGGCATTTGCCTTCAAAATCATTATACGAGCCAATGTCGTAAAAACATCATATAATACGTTTTATAACGTTGTATAGAGTTAAATAAAAACCGTTATATGAATATGGTTATGAGAAACCAAAACACGAACATAATATCAATAGTAAGACCCCGTATTGCTAGTCAGGCAATATATCGTAATTTAGTGCGTATAGCAGTGTTTCGTTATTTGGATTATTATAAGACGCATGACATTGTTACCTTAATATAACAAACAACGGGTAGCTAACCCGATACTCATTTGCCCATCTAAATTAGCGTGTCGTCACAATAATCACGCTTGTGTAAATCTTCTCATACATAAATTCGCTTACCAATCAATGTGGCACGACAAGGATCAACCGTCAAGGCGCGAACTGGGGTGATCGTCCCCAAATAGTACTATTATATGCATAAGCGTCTACCAAATCCCGGTAGTTCACAATTCACGCTAATGGGACTTTTAGTGACATAACCTAACTTTAATAATCCATTTCATTTCAACTATCGGGTCATTTAATCATTCATCGGGTCATACAATCATTCGGGTCCAAATCAATAACCAAACAATTGGGACATGTTATCTCCCTCGCGGGTTTATAAAACATTTCATAAAAACATTTAAAAGAGTGCGAGGCTATGAACTCACGTTGATGTGCGAAGGCGGGTTATCGGCGATTCGGATGTACGGTACGTGCTTCAATCACGGAAACCTTGACAAATAATACTCGTCTTAGACTCTTGTCCAATGAATTTATAAAATAACAATTAGGTATACATATGATGATTTTATATATATGATGATCAAGTGGGTTTATATATTCTCATTTACTCATTTTAGTGTTATGTGTTGGAAATTTTCAAGACTAGTTATACTGGTTCAACTTGTTTACATTTTGAGGCCCAATGGGCCCATTACAAGCCCAATATATTATATTAGCCTAATTATACTTTTATTATCAGTATTATACTTTACATGTTGGGCCCAAATGGGTTAAGACCAATAAGTAAGTTTATAAGTGTTTTACCAAATTAGTCGGGTTTATTGTCCATTAAGGCTACTTTGACGTGTTAATGTCTATATGTTGTAAAGCTCGGGTTTTATCGGTTTTTAATTGTTATATATGTTTATACATCGGTATGTGAGTTTATAAAAGTTTACATTAGACGGGTCCAACCGTCTAAGTTTTATTTAACAAAAACATTAATCTTTCGGTTTTAGCCGATAAGACGTAAAAGTCATGTTTATAGTTTTTATAACTTATAAAACTTACCAAACTACTATTTTTATAAAATGTCCATTTATTTATCCTTATACATATTTATATAAATGTAATATATAAGTTAGTGGGTTTTAATTCACATTTTATACTATATTTATTTGAGTGCTATTATAATACTATTATACTTTATTTTCCCAAAATCTGATTTTTACTTTCACTTTCACCATTTTTACTTTCACTTTCACCATTTTTACCATATCTCGAGTTATACAAGGAGATAGAATCTTATTTTTGGACAACATAAACTACATGATATGTGCTACAATTAACTTAGCTTTAGCTACTGCTCAATCCAACTCTAAATATCCCTAACAGTCCGTCCAATACTGACTATTCAGATTGGTACTTCAATTTTGTTTTAATCATATCTCACTCTTTATAATGATTCCATTGTATGGCCAACTCTCACATGTGTAAAAGACCTAATACTTACTGTATATTGATTCCACTTTGCCATTTTATCAGTTTAACATGTGGTTAGTTACTGTTTTTATACAGCCAACTTACTAAGCAAGATTTTAACCTTTTTACATATGGTTTTCCATCTTTTTAACCATGTTTATCAACACCAAATCCCCACACAATATTTTTATCATTATATATTCATCATATACATATACAATAGGAAAGAAAATACAAGATTACATAATCAAAATAACAAGAAGGATAGGAAGAATGATCCTTATACCACCATAGTGATGAAAAGATGAGGTTGATGAACAAGGCTTGGATTTTGATGGCAAGACTTGTGATATACCAATATCAACTTCAAGATCACCTATCTTCATGAACATCTTGTGGAAAATCAGCCCCAAGACACCAAGGAAACTTCTTTTTGGATGTTATAATCACCACCATTCAATAGAGCTTCAAAAGGGATTCATCATATGTGTGAATAACACATGATTTCATGGTTAAAATTGATCATATGAGGGTGTTTTTGGTTGAAATGGGACGAATTTAGAGAGAGAGATGAGAGGATTTTGAGGTGGTTTGCATTTGAAAATGGAAGCATATGGTAAGTGTTAGTGGTTTTGTGGTTTAGTGGGATAAGTAGCTTACTTGTTAAGCTTATGCTTACAAGTGTAAGCAATTTTGTTACAAGGGTGCCACATCAAATGATGTGGTGTCCCTTTTAGTTAGTGGGGTGGGATAAACTTTTTTTGTCCCATCCCGCTAATTTACGGGTATTCCTCGATTCTAGTTTCCTCGATTTGTGTGCCCTCGGGTCGTTTTACGAAAAAAGTTTTTATAAATTATGAATCAACGGCACAAAACGAATCTAATAAAAATTGTCTCATCAAAAACGGAGTTCGAAAACGTAAATACGTAATCCTAATGTTTCCGGTTTAGTCGTAAAGGATGTTAAATTATAATCGTAAGTCCTAATCTCTTCTCGTAAATTTGTGAGTTTATGAACCAACTCAAAATTAAAATCCCAAAATAATATTCACGGATAAATTTATTTCCTGAAATGTCGGACTGTCACCAAAACGGTGTATGTAAACGTAAGCACGTAACGTAGAATCCTCCGGTTTAGACGTAGTCGATGCTACTTCAAGACGTAAATCCAAATTTCTTCCCAAAAATAAGTGAGTTCATAATATAACATTAAAATAATGTTTTTAAATAATATTTGAGAATAAAATATCAACCATAAATTGACGGATTGTCACATATTCTTTCTTTAATTCTTTTATATTGTCTTTTTGTTTGGTATATATTAAGCTTATAACCCATACAGCTTATTTCGTAGCTTATTTTTGCTCTTTTTTCTCTCTTTTTATTTTTCCTAGGTTTTAAAAAGTGTTAAGAACTTTTTATAAATTTTTGGATTTTTTAGAAAATTATTTAATATTTTTATTCATTTAATTAGTTTTAAATTTAATTAATTCATAATAAAAATATAAAAGTCAAAAAATATAATTCTTTTTTTCAAAATTTTATTTTGTCATTTATAATGTAGGAAAAATAAATTTGTCTTCGTAAAGTTTAAAATTTTATATTTAGCTTTATTATCGCGTTTTTTCGTACTATTTTCGTTCAAATTCGTACATTTGTTTTTTTAGGCCATTTGTATTTTTAATTATTCGTTTTTCCTTTTATGTTTAATTAGTTCATTTTAAGTTAAGTTTTATTTAATTTTATTTTTAAAATTTAATTTTGTCGGATTTTACGTTACGTTTCACGTTTTCGCGTTTTACGTCGTACCTTGGTTTTAGCGTAGTCCGTCTTCCGTTTTGTTTTTTTTAGTTCTTTCCAAAAACAGAATCACTCGATTATATACGTCTATATATTTTGGCTAAACACCATACCTCCATCGAGAACGAACTCGATGACGAGTATTCGCGTTTTTCACAAAACGTGATACTTAATACTTACCCGCATTATTAGTGCTTGTTTTTCCTAAAGCAAGTGTCTAATTTTACTACATCAGTAGCCTTAGTATCGATATCAGCGATAATTTGGTTTGTGGGGGTCAAGTCAAAAAATTGCCTTGGTCGAGTCACACCATCCTTAGTAGTGGTGCCCCAATCAAGTGATCCTTCTTCCATTGACTTGAGCATAAGCCTCCCATTAGGTCTGCCCAATATTTAGAACTTCATTCGACTCTGCCATGACTCGAATAATTCTTTGATGAGCATAGGAGGACGGGTATCGGTACCTGATATGATTGACAAATTTGAAAGTGACGGCATTGTCGACATTGATGAATGAGGATTCATCTTGTATCACTCTATCGAAAGATTACCTTGTTGATCGAGCAATGAAATAAAGTTGTTATGTTTGTTGTTGAAAGAATAACACGGAGTTTTACAAATCGTAGAGAAATCGAAAAATAAATTTGCGAGATTTTACAAACCACCGATAAAACCATAAACATTCTTAAGTTTTGTGTTTTTGTTGATTAAAGTTGTTAAAATCCCCTAAAATTTCTAAGTCTTAAATCTCGTAAAAAGCCAAACTATGATCTCGGAATATTCGAAAAATAATATCTCGGAATAATTAACTGTACACCACTTTGGAATATACCAAGTATTACGATTTCGGAATACTACAAATATTACGATTTTCAGAATATTTCAAAAGTTACAATTTCAGAATAATCTAAGTGTTACGATTTCAGAATAATCTTGAACAAACAATCTCGGAATAATGAGCCTTTTATGATCTCAAAATATCTTGAAAACTGCGATTTCGGAATAATAAAAAAACCACGAATTCGGAATATCTAAAAAACACACGATCTCGGAATGTTACATCAACACCAATTTGGAATATTCATTAAACCTAGAATCTCAGAATAAATGAAGAACCACGAATTCGGAATATTGTAGAAATGTAATTTCAAAATAATTAGGGATTTGACAACTTTTTACGAAAATGATGAAAACTTTTGATCTTCGAAAAAGGAATCGTTTTCTAGCGTTTCAGGTGAAAGGACTTGTACTTCCATGGCTTTTAGCTTCTTAAGGACTATAAAAATACAATCTTGTTTAAATTTATAATGAAAATTTTGAAATCAAGATTTGTTCTTTTTATGCAATATCTTCAACAAAAATGATCCAAACGCCAAAAAAAATATGTTTTTAGCCAAACAAAAAACCCAAATCACTAATCAAAGGTATTAGAAGATTTGTAACAATATTTAAACCATAAAAACACAAAAAAAAAAAAATTGGGGCGTGGGTTTATTGATCTTTAAAACACACAAAAACTAAAAGCCAGAAACACAAATCTTTATTTCACCCTATGGCTCTTGATACCAATTGTAGGTTTTCTAAAATATATTATCCAATGGTCTAGGGTGGTGGAAGAAGATGGTTTCCATGGTTAGAGAGAGAGTAAAGGGAGGTAGGTGTTTCTAGAGAGAGAAAGACAAATTGATAAAATGAAGAAGAAAAACACAAACAACAACCCTTCCTTGGAAGCCTTAGAGTGGTATTTATAGTCACACGTGTATTTACTATACAAAGTTACCTAGTCTAGTACCTGCGCGTGTGAGTATGATAACTTATGAGAATTCTTAAATCTCGTTACATATAGTGGATTTCTAACATACATAATGAAACAAGCACTGACCCAGCCTAGACTTATCCAAATACCCGATCCATTAATCCTATGTATATAACATTTAGGTATAAAACCTAGTAACCCTAAACATTAGGCATTATCTTATCACATTTCATAAGTTTCTCCGCCTCTCTTATGTGTATTAATTCATAACAGACACCAACATGAAACCCAGTTACAAACCAGACATCTCAAATCAATTCATCACATCTGAAAAACATCTCAAGTCACTTAATCACATACCTACCTTAGCATTTTTGTTCCAACCCACAAAGAACAAAAGATGTCCTCAAGAACTTAAATAAAGGTTTCGAGTAGGTGTGTTTTGGTTATTTGAGTTTTAACTAGACAAGTGTCTATCAATCGAATCAAAAGATGAACGAAACATGTTTGTTTATGTTCAGTCTTTTAAGTTCGAATAATAATAAGGGGATTTACCTTGACAGATTGATGATGATATAATTTCGTGGGTTTAGATCTTTAAAGATCTTGGCATGCATGTTTGATAATCACGAAATGAAGCTGAGATCATGATTATGATAGGTGTAATTCGGGTTTTTTTTAATGAGTCAGAAATGATGTTCTCCGTACCCAAAAATTTACTTCTTCGGTTCTAAAAATGATATCTCCGGTAACTAAGTTTATATTCCATTTCTCAGGTTTATATGTCTCCGGTTCTAAGAGACTGGACATCTCCGGTTCCAAGAGACTATGCATCTCTGCTTACAATAGATTTGACATCTCCGGTTCCGAGAGGTTTGACATCTTCGGTTCTCAGGTTTATATCTCTGGTTCCAAGAGTTTTGACATCGCTGGTACCAAGAGAGATGACATCTCCGGTTCCAAGGGATTTGACATCTCCGGTACCAAAATCTTTAAATCTCTGGTACCAATAAAAATCATATTCCTGGTATATCATGGTTTTCACTATTTGACCTTATCCCGATTATTTTGAATCTGGTTTTTCATCAATGGTCATCTTCATTTAAAAAATGGCGAAACCTAGAAAAGCTTAAAATTAATCTTATATAAGCAGGTTTGAAAACAAGAAGCTAGCCATCAACCAAAAAAGGTTGTGACCATTTTACCGCCTTTCTAAGAAAAATTGTAATATCAAGCAGTAGGCTACGTGAAACATAATGAAACCCTTTAGAAACTATTTTAAAAAACAGGTTTGATAAAGAAAAAAGAGAAGAAAAAATGTACTTTTGGACTGAAACTAAAATCAAAACAGCACATCTCTGATACCAATTGTTGTACTCATATATTATCATCGCACCATGTTATATTGATAGAAAGTAGTAAGAAGATAGAAGAAAAATAGATGAAGTTATAGAGAGAAAGTAGAGAGAAAGGATAGAAGTGTGTGAAAATGAAGAATTGTTAGATTAAGAAAATGAATCACCAACCCTCTTGTAATATCCCGCCTACTCAGACCACAATATTGTCCGCTTTTGCCCGCAAGCTCATGGATTTGCATTGTGGCCCTCTTGTGAAGACTTACCGACAGGTCACCAAAGCCAGTACTACTCTCCCATGAACACTCTTAACTTCCAATTCCTAAGAACCCCACGTGTAGTAGACCACAATACGTGTTGTGTCATGAGAAGGCGACTTTTATCTTATGAACCATGGATCTCTCCTGGCTACAGCCAATGTGGTATTTGCCTAGAGTGTCACACTTCTCCTAACATTCTAGGAGAGGTATATATATCTAGGCCTACATGTGGTATAATGGGCTTTATTGTTTGATCGGTTGGGCTTGAATAAATGCTTAGTACCTTGAAAGAGGCCTTTTAAGCTAACCATCAAGATGATATATTTCGACTATCCTACTATCAATTACAACGTTCCTATGACCGATACATAATAAACCTGTGACCGACTCATTCCTGTTCGACTCGATATTTTGAGGCTAACAATATCCGTTGGACTCTTGTCCTACAAATAGTGGACCATTTCCAGATTTCCAATTCACCTCTTTTGCATACAAATTATCAGATTCAATCCACCTTCCTTATTCACACAAATCCTAGGGTATTTGGTTGATTACTACTTGTTTAAAAGTGAATCTTTCTCCTCCCCTCTCATCCTCTCAAGAGCAAATAGAAGAACACTTTCATCCTTGAAGTGTTGTGTCTAACTCAAGATCCATTGAAGATCAAAACTCTATTTTATTCTTGTGTCATTGTGAAGATCAAAATTGTTGTGTATATTTGGAAGTTGTGTATGTATTATGGTTAATACTTAGGCCTTAAATTGTATTGGTGTAGATTGGTCCTAGCTAAGATTAGGTCTCGACTTTTAGCTTAGATTTGAAAATGAGATAAGCGACGTGTACGATTTCTCCACCTTAAGGAGCTTGTTGATTAGTGAACACTCGAGTAAGGATTACTCGAGAAGTGGAGTAGGAACGAAGAGTGAGCTTCGTTGTCGAACCACTATAAATTCTTGGTTTCGATTTGATCTTTCCTTTATTTATATCTTTCCATTAATTATTATTTATTGCATATACTTGTGATTATTAGTTTAGAACCACTATCTACTGTTTATATTGTGCATAAGAAGATTTCACATAAATCACTTAAGTCTAGTTTTTGAAAAGGAGTTTTGAAACCTGATCTTTGATCATTTTAACTTAAGAAACTATTCAACCCCCCCCCTCCCCCTTCTAGTTTCTACAATTGGTATCAGAGCGGGTTACTCAAGCTTTTTGAAATATATTTTGTATTTTAAAACTGGAATCGATCTATGGATTCCAACAAGTACCTTGAAGGGCAATCTATGCAAAGACCACCAATTTTTGAAACTGATATTTTTATTTATATGAAAAATATCTTTGAGACTTATGTGAAATCAAAAGATTTAGATCTTTGGCATGTTATTACAATTGGTGACTTTTTACCTTTATAATATAATGAAGTTTCTAAAAATAAAGAACTAGTTTCTTTTGAAGATTTAAATAATGAGACTATAAAGAAACTTGCTAAAAATAATGAGGCTAAAAGGGTTATTTATAATGCTTTTCCTAAGAAAGAGTATGAAAGGATTTTTATGTGTAAAACCGATAAGGAAATTTGGGATACTCTTTTAATAACCCACCAAGGTAATAGTCAAGTCAAAGAAAGCAAAATTGATCTTCTTGTTCAACAATATGAACAATTTGTCATCTTAGAAGATGAAACTATTGATAGTGCATTTTCTAGGTTTAATACTATTATTACTAGCCTAAAATCACTTGATGAAGGTTTTTCTAAGAAGAACAATGTTAGGAATTTTCTTCGAGCGTTACATCTAAAGTGGAGAGCTAAAGTCACGGCGATTGAAGAATAAAAGGATCTCACTACACTATCACTTGATGAACTTATTGGAAACTTGAAAGTTCATGAAATGATAATCTTAAAGGACTCAAAAATGGTTAAAAGTAAGAGTGAAAGAAAGTATCCAGCGCTAAAGGCCAAGAAAATCCAAAGTGTCCACGAAAGTTCTTCCTCGGATAGTGATGTTGAGGAATATGCTATGGCGGCTAGAGACTTCAAGAAGTTCTTCAAGAGACGAGGTTAATAAGTGAGACAACCAAGCAACGACAAGAAATCTTTCTCCAAGAACCGATTTGTCAAGAATGAAAAAGGTGATAGGAAATTCTTTAGATGTCGTGATCCAAATCATTTTATCGGTGAATGTCCTAAGCCACCTCGCGACAAGAATCACACGGTGTTTGTTGGAGGATCTTGGAGCGATAATGGTGAAGAATGTGATCATGCTAACGACGAAAAGTGTCTCATGGATCATTCTTCTAAAGAGATACATTCCGAAACCGAATATTATAGCAATGATAGTTCTTCTCTAGATGATTTAGTATTAGAAGGTCAATATAATAATTGGTGCAAACTAAGTCTTAAATTCATTGAAATGAATAAATCGCTAAAATAAACTACATCTAAACTTGTAATGAGATTAGTAAGCTAAAAGATAAATTAGCCAAGAGAATGAAGATCTCAAGTGCACTACCATTAAATTAGAAAAGTTCATGAAAGGTACTAGTGCTCTTGATGATAAGCTAAGTAGACAAATACATTCTAAAGAAAAACTTGGGTTAGGTTTTAATACTAGTGAAGCATCAACAAGTGAAACCAAACAAGATAAAATCGCCTAATAATCGCGGATCAAAAATGTATGGCGCAGTTTCATATAGTTATGGAACCACGACCAACAATAATGAGTCGTGGAAAAAAATGGTTGAACATGAGAAAATAAAATTTTCTGAAAAAAATTCATTTTATGTAAAGGGTCAAAACAACTTGTCATTAAAAATGTCAAATTGCCCATTCTCGATAAGAAAGGAGCTTAATAAATTTTATAGACCCTTAAGCAAACCTTTAATGGGAATGAAAGATGTATTAAGAAAATCATCTACTCCTCTTCCTATAGTAAGAAATGATTCAAGGCCTAGAAGTAGAACACTCACACCTAAAAAAATGAACACTCTAAGTGACGACCTATAAGTAAGACAACCACACCTAGAAATAATAATCGTTCTAGATCAATGTCTAAAACTCCTAAAAAATAACAGACATGAAAATGGTCATATGAATTGGAATAATTTTAAACAACAATGTTTTTCTCAGTGGAGTATGTGTCCTCCATTCATACATCCCAACCAAATGCAAAGGATGTTTGGAACTAACAACTTTGGACCCATGAGATATTGGGGACCAAATGTTTGATATTTTTTGTTGTTACCTAGATATACTTGGGGATTGATTTGGAGGCCGATGAGTGGATTAGGGATAGTGGTTGTTCTAAACATTTGACAGGTAATCAAAGTTTATTCTCTACTTACGAAGCATACAATGGAGGTAACGTCACTTTCGCTAGTAAACTACATGGTAATATCATTGGAAAAGGTACGACCTCTTTACTCCGTGACCATTGAAAATGTTGAGCCCGTAGATAACTAGGTTTTAATTTACTAAGCATAGGTCAAATTTGTGACAATAATTGTAAGCTAATATTTTCAGAATATGATAGTGAAATCATAAAAGATGGAAAGATCATTGGGAAAGGTGATAGAAAGCATGAGGTTTATGTCATGAAGGTCACTAGGAAGTCTATGGCCAACTTATGTCTAGCGACTTTAGATGATAGTTCAACTCTTTGGCATAAGAGATAAGGTCGCTCTAATATGCATTTAATTCGATCTTTGGTCTCTAAGGAGTTGGTAAGACATCTCCCCAAGATCAAGTTTGATAGTCACTTTTTTATACATGTAAAGTTAAGAAGCAAGTTCACTCTAATCACAAAGCCAAGAATTTGGTTTTGACCTCTCGATGCCTAGAGCTCCTACATATGGATCTCTTTGGACTTTCTGCCATACGGAGTTATGGAGGTAACCTTTATACCCTAGTAATAGCTGATGACTATTCTAGATTTACTTAGACTAGATTTCTGACTAATAAGAATGAAGCTTTCGATCTTTTCGAAATCTTTAGTCGGAAGATCCAAAATCAACTAGGATGTCCAATTGTATCTGTTAGGACATATCAGGGTAGGGAATTCGATTATGAAGTGCGATTTGGTGCCTTTTGTGAAGCTCATGGTATTACTCATAACTTCTCGCCTCCACGCACTCTACAGTCAAATGGGGTAGTTGAAAGGAAGAACAGGACTCTCCAAGAGATCAGTTGGAAAATGTTAAACAAGCAATCTTTGCCTCAAAGTTTTTGGTGCAATGACGTGGACACATTATGACACCCTAGGCGAATCCCACATCGGCTGTGGCCAGAAGAGATCCATGGTTAATAAGCTAACAGTCGCCTTCTCATGACACATCACGGTTTGTGGTCTACTGCAAGTGGGGTTCTTAGGAACTGGCAGTTAAGCGTGCTCATGTTAGAGTAATACTAGGTTGGGTGACCAGCCGGGAAGTACTTACAAGAGGGCCACGAAGAAAAGCCGTGAGCCTACGGGCAAAGCGGACAATATTGTAGTCTGAGTAGGCGGGATGTTACAAGTGGTATCAGAGCCACTCCTGAGCCATTCAGGATGGTGGGGCAAACCTCATAAAGGACGACGAGTCCCGAAGGGGGGGGTGATTGTGACACCCTAGGCAAATCCCACATCGGTTGTGGCCAGGAGAGATCCATGGTTCATAAGCTAATAGTCGCCTTCTCATGACAGAACGTGTTTTGTGATCTACTGCAAGTGGGGTTCTTAGGAACTGGCAGCTAAACGTGCTCATGTCAGAGTAGTACTAGGTTGGGTGACCAGCCAGTAAGTACTTACAAGAGGGCCACAAAGCAAAGCCGTGAGCCTGCGGGCAAAGCAAACAATATTGTAGTCTGAGTAAGCCGGATGTTATACTCATCTACCTATATTCTCAACTGAATTCTTGTTCGACCTTCTCTAGGGTAAGACCCCCCTATGAGATTCTTATAAGTAAGAAACCCTCATTAAAATATTTAAAAGTGTTTCAGAGCAAGTTCTTAGTTCTCAACACCAAAGACTACCTTACTAAGTTTGACCCAAAGTGTACGAAGGTATCTTTTTAGGATATTCACAAAATAGTAAAGCCTACATAGTCCTTAATAGAACCTCGGGTGTAATTGAAGAATCACTCAACCTGTCATTCGCTGAAACTCTATCTTTATCTAAGACACCACCTTTGGCAGATGATGAATTAGATGAATTAGACATAGTAAAAGCCAAAGAGGTTAGAAAACTAGGAGTTGAAGACCTTAGTGTTGATAAGGAAGTAAAAATTAAGGAGTCTAAGGATCATGCCCTAGATAATGTCAAATGAGACCTTAATCACGAGACCCTTAGATATTAAGTCCAAGATCAAAGTAACTTCTTTTGTTTCATCTTCTTTATTGAATCAAAGAATGTTAAATAAGCTTTGATGGATGAGAGTTGGATCAACGCCATGCAAGAAGAATTAAATCAATTAATTGCTAATGATGTTTGGGAACTTGTTCCTCTAACTAGAAGTCCCAACATCATAGGAACCAAATAGATTTTTAGAAACAAACTAGACGAGAATGGTGTTGTGTATCGTAACAAGGCTAGACTTGTAGCTCAAGGCTATAATCAACAATAAGGTATTTATTATGACGAGACGTATGCACCCGTAGAAAAGTTAGAGTCCATCAGGATCCTGTTAGCTTATGCTTGTGCTCTAGATTTTAATCTTTAACAAATGGATGTAAAGAGTGCATTTCTTAACGGGTTTGATCAATGAGGAGGTATATGTGGCTCAACCTCTCGGCTTCATTGATTTTAGAAACCGGATTATGTTTACAAGATTAGGAAAGCTCTTTATGGTCTTAAACAAGCACCTAAAGCTTGGTATGATAGACTTAAAGCATTTCTTGTAAAACATGAGTATAGCATGCGAATGGTTGAAAATACGCTCGTTAAAAGAAGAAAGGATCTCAACTTATCACTGTTCAAATATATGTTGATGACATTATATTTGGTTCATCATGTCAAAGTATGTGTGATGACTTTGTCAAAATCATGTAGGATGAGTTCGAAATGAGCATGACGGGTGAACTTAACTTCTTTTTAGGATTCTAAATTAAACAAATGAACGATGGTATTTTCTTTAATCAATCTAAGTATGTTAAAGAAATGCTAAAGAAATTTGGATTAGAGGACCCTAAGCCTATGAAGACCCCGATTGGCCTCGGATACTATATGCACCGTAGATGATGATTGTGAGTCGGTAGATAGCACAAAATATAGAGGTATGATTGGTAGTTTGTTATACCTTACGGCAAGTCGATCAGATATCATGTTTAATGTTTGCCTTTGTGCTCACTTCCAAGAGGCTCCCAAAACCGCTCATCTTGAAGCGGTTAAGCGTATCTTCTGATACATTAAAGGCACTATACATTTAGGATTGTGGTATCCTAAATGAGCCGGCGTAGAAACCATAGTATATGTCACCTCGGATCATGCGGGAGACTATGTTGACCAGAAAAGCACTAGCGGTGTTTGTACCTTCATGGGTTATTGTTAAACAAACCGCTCTTTCCATATCCACCATGGAAGCCGAGTATGTGAGTGCCGGTAAAGCTTGTCAACAAGCTATATGGGTTAAGTAAACGCCTGTTGATTACGCGATTACACTCAATGATGTTCCCATCATGTGTCATAATAAGGGTGCGATAGACCTTAGTAAGAATACCGTACAACATTCGCGAACTAAAAACATAGGGATTCGTCACCATTTCCTTAGGGATAACGTTCTAAAGGGGAACATTTCGATTGAGAAGGTACCCTTGGTAGAAAACTTAGCCGACATCTTCACTAAGCCGCTTAAGAGGTAACCTTTTAATTATGTGTGTCTAGGTCTAGGTTAATTAAACATATACCTTGATTGTGTGTGATTAATTGAGTCTTTTCTCTTTTGAGTCTTTTCTCTTTGATTCTTTGATTCTCTAAAATGTGTTTTTGAAAATTCTTCTCTCTTGTTTTTGAAAATCTCTCAAAGTCCTTTCTAAAATGGTTGAGAAATGTTTTCGCATTGTTAACTCAATCTAAAAAGGTTTTTCATGTGTTCTTGCTATTGCTTTCGAACATACATAATCAATATGTATGGGTTACACAATTATAGCGAGAACAATATTGAATCTGGAGGATCATGGTTTATCGAAAATATGGCATGACTGCGTGTCTAGATAATCTCACATCTAACATCGATTTTACTTTAAAATTAAAGTATTTTGGTCAAAATCATGTTTGTTTTGTTCTTGTGTGTTTCTTAGTCTTTTATTGCTCTTTAGCATAGCTTTATGATATGTTAGACTAGAACATTAGGATTTGCTGAAATGGAAAAATTTCCTCATCCTCCTAAACACACCTTCTGGTGGCGGATCAATAAACACTAGGCGGATCAAAATATTTATTGAGCCGCAGGTACAATTAATAGACCACGGACATCAGCAGCCAAAAACAGGTTTTTTGAAACTCCAAAATTGTTCCAACACTTTTTGGAATATTTGTTTAAAATCTTTGACCACTCCTAAAATATCTTGTGTTATCTCTACTTAACCCTAAGCATTTTGCATCTTCTTCTCAAACCAAAATGTAATATTCACCAAATGAAAGCCTTGACTCTCCATCCTTTTCCTCAATTTCTTTCAACCCTAATTCACAAAAGAACACACAAAATGAAATTTTTTCTCCTTGTAAGGAAATTGATTTTGGAACACTTCTTTTCCACCACTACCCTTTTGTGTTCTTCCTCCATCACATGATAATATCATGCATCATGGAACATATTGTCATTGTTGTCAATATCAACATCTTGTCATGTCTCACATCTATGATGAGTTGAATTACATTAAGAGTCTTTTAGTCAATCCTTCTCTCCATTATGACTACAAGACCATTGCCAAGCCTCCACCACCATATTCCGCTACCACTTTGTCTTCAAACTAAGCATACGTGTTACTTATTAATAACACATCTAATTTAAGCAAATCCTAAGATTCTAGTGTAACCAAGATTAGAAATATGCTTAAGTTATAGGCTTGTGCTTCATACATCTTTGTATGACCTTTCATTTCCTTGTATCTTTTCATGTTTTTGTTTAACATGATTTCCTATGGATCTAGGATCTCTTCTTCTTGTGTTCTTTAATTTATCTTTGTGACCATTGCTATATCTTGTGGGATGTTTCTTTTCTTCTTCTAACCCTTCTATGTATCTTGTCACCATAGATCGATCTCTTGGTGCCCCAGGCAAGTGGGGGAGTAAGCACCAAGGGGGAGAATTAGCAAAGTCGTTTTCTTCTCTTCTTCAAAGACTTTTGCTACCTTTTTGCTTCGATAAAGGGGAATAAATGAAATAAAATTGTCTTCTATTGTCGGAATCTAAAAGAGGCAGATTGTTAATGCAATGATGCCTAAAAAAGTTACTTGCATTTTTCGATCTCGCTTTGTTTTTATTACGATAGTATATAAAAACAAGCATTTACGAAAACAACGAAAATCGAATTCTTGAGTTCAACTATTTTTTATTTCATCCATTATCACTTAAGGTATGAATAAACAAGTTCTAGACCTAACTAAGTGATCAAGGATTTATATTTTCTTTAAACTCACTTTTATTTTAAAAGTGACAAATGTTTTTATTAAACTTTATTTTTAATAAAATGTTTTATTAATATATAAAATGGTAATTTCAATTTGGAATATTCCATATTGTCTAGGAATATCCCCCAGAAACTTCACCAGATAAGATTTCCCCACTAAAAGACAAAATAAGCAGAGTCTACGTCGGCGACTCAAAATAGGGGGTTGCTATTCAATTTCGATATTAAGACGGTGGCCTATTTAATGATCCGCGACCAGATATATTCGTTGGACTCTTTCCCTATAAATAGTGGACCATTTCAAGATTTCCAATTCACCGCTTTTACACAAAAATTTTCAGATTCAATACACTGATAATTAGGATTTTACCTAATTAAAAATATTAAAGTTCGTTATTCCTGTCTAATCGAATTGATCTAGGCTCTCTATGTGACTATATTGTTTTTGGTGGAAACAAAGATGTGTCGTTGTAGTGTTTAAAATAAAAGGTGCAAAACAATTAAAGTAAAGGTGCTCTTAAAGTAAATCTAAGTCTAATTAAAGTAAAGTGCAAGTATTTAAAACGTGACTAAAACTTAGAGGGCACTAAAGTAAATGACGCAAACTTAAATCTAACTAAGGCAAACTTAAAACGCGACTAAAACTTAAACTAAGGCAAAACTAAAATTTAACTAAGGCAAATAAACTTAAAGTGCAATTAAAATAAAGGCGGGAAAAATAAAGCTTGAAAATAAAAATCAAAGACAAAAGCTAATAAGAACCTGAATACAGCTCATTCGGAATAAACCTTCGTTTGGAACAATCACTCGTCCAGAATGTCACCTTCGGTTGAAATGATTCTTCTTCTCTCGGAATATTACCAAAATCCTTGATCCGGAACAAATTGATCTGAATATGTCACTTATCCAAAACAATCCTTCGTTCGGAACTTTGCTGATTCGGAACTTCTAAATCTTGCCTTGATCCGGAAGTTTTGATTAACCCTTGATTCGGAAGATTCCGAATGAACCCTCCTTGATTCGGAAGTTTAAAACTTCCGAATGAACACTTCTTGATCCGGAACTAGCCCCTTGATTCGGAACTTATCCTTCGTTCGGAAGTTTCGTCTGGAAGTTCGTTCGGAACTTTCTTTCGTAACTTCGTTCGGAAGTTTTGTGTTGATCCGGAACTTTTGAGTTCCGAATGAATCTCCTTGACCCGGAACTTTTGAGTTCCGAATGAAGTAAATTGACCCGGAACTTTTGGGTTCCGAATGAACAAAAGCTTGATTCGGAAGTTATCCTTCGTCCGGAACTTTGAATGTTCCCGATGAACAAGCTTGGCTCGGAACTTTTGCTGATCCCAAATCTTCCGGATGAAACCTTGACTCGGAACTTTGGAGTTCCGAATGAAGCCTTCCCTCCTTCTTGGTTCGGAAGTTTACCTGGAAAGATCAGAAACACAACAAACTTTCCCGAAGAACAAGGGAAACAGTAACAGCAGATCTTAAACTAATTTAACCAAAATAAACACAAACGATTTAATAAAACTATCCACGAATCAACAATAAACATAAACGAACAATTTAAAACAAGAAATCAAACAACTTTAACAACAATAATCAAAAACCAATTGGATCAAAATAAAAGCATGAACATGAACATAAACATAAACACATAAATCAAAGATTAAGAAAGGTAGATAAGAGATTGACAAGATAAAGTAAAGATTGACAATGATTAAATGAAAACTTACTTGAAATTAAATGGTAATTAAGGTGCATAACATGAATTTAAATTGACAAGATAAGTAAATGACAAGGTATTTAAATGGTGGAAGGTCTAATTGTCACCATTAGCCAACAAAATGAAAAGATTACATCTAATGACTATTTATAGGGGAGGATTAAGGAAGCTTCCTCCCCTCTTTCCTTTTCTCTTAATTGCGTAGTTAAGTCCCTCCTTCTTTTAATCTTCATTAATTGCATACTTAGTCCTTTTCTTCTAATCTTCTTTAAACTTTGACTTAAGGGACTTTTTGCTTCGGGATTTATTTGAACTCGTCTTTAAATTCTTCAATAAAATAGACTTGAATTCTTCGGCTTTTGATAAACTTTCGTCTTTTGACTTTTTCTTCGATAAATCTTCAGAATTGGTCGTGGACTTCCGTTCTTTTTGCACTCTTGACTTCTTGACTTCGTCTTTCATCTTTTTCTTCAATAAAAGTCCGTAAATGCCCGTGAATTCCCGTGTTTTCTCCACATTTCGCCTTTTCGTCCTAAATCATAACAAAAACACAAACCACGCATAATTCCGACATAAAAGACATAAAATACATGTTTTGGTCCGGTTATTATTGTAATTAAGTGGTAGAAAAGATGGGTGTTTACACACCTATCAAATCCCCTACACATGACCATTGCAATGTTCTCATGCAATGCATTAGTTACAAAGCAATATTACACTTTTCATCATAATCAATCCACGTTGGCCTTTATTAAGGAGATAGAAAATTAAAGACATACAAAATAGAGAAATCAAAAGCATACCTTGAGTTTTGGAAATGTCATGAATAATCATCATCCTCAAATTTTCACTTTCTCCAAACCAAGCTTAAAAACGAGATCATTGTTATCATAAGTTAGTAGACTATCACGAACTCATGTGGGCCAATTACTCACTTAGACTCCCTTATTCCTAGGTGTATCTCTTATATTTTATTATTGTCTTGAATGATCACGAGGATGCATTTTTGACTTATTGCGATAGTTATTAAGTCTGAAAATAAAGTGAACGATTTAATCAATAGTTAGCTAAAGGACCAAATCTTTTAAAACTGCTTCTCAGGACCTCATAAAGTTCATATCTTGGCATAACTCGCTTCATGAAATTATGGTCTTCTCTTCATACTGGAATTTCTTCACTTGAAGTTTTGAGAGATTCATACTTGGACCGCGAATTCTTCATTTTTCTCCAATCTTTATTTTGGACTTTGATATACAACGATCCGCCTCCTTTTATGACTTGGATCTATTTATCCTCATACCTTGTTAGGGTCTTTTCGGATACACTTCTCCATGACTTTTGGGGAGTATTTGCTTTTCGTCGTGTGTCTCGATCCTTCATATTGATTTTCGATAAATGATTCTTCACATCACTTTGGATCTTTAGCAACAAAACTTAGCCCTCATGCCTTGTTAGGGCCTTTTCGGACTCGCCAATCTTCGCATCCCGCTTCAATAAGTTATGCCTTGGATATGAACTCTAATCCATACCGAGCAACTTTTAAACGATTTGGGGCTAGAAGCTAAGTAACTTTTCAAATCGTACAACCTTATTTATTAGCAGATAAATTTATTAGCAAGCGATGGGAGAATAGGCTTATAATTAACTCACATAAATTCACGAAAGAATACCGGACTTATAATTTGCTCTATCATCTCTCGTTCTCCACAGTTTAAAATCTCAAGTAATTAGACTCGTGAATGCTTAGCCTATTAAATCAAAGTTTTGGGTTTTCGAGTCGCCTATAGGATCTTGCAAATTCTTAGACTTTTTCAAGTTTAGAAATTGCATTTTAAAGTTCCCTTGATAAACGACTCTCTAGGATCAATTATAGGAACTTGCGAAAAGTTCTTGTTCTTAACCCGTGAGAGTTAAGACTTTCGCGTTTTATAGCTCCCTATATAAAAGCCTAGCAAAACTTGACTTAAACACGTTAAGGATACTAGCTAGAATAACTTAGATAAGTAACTCGGGTTGAGTCAAAAGATTCACAACGTTTTGAAAATTAAAACCACTTATTTAAACAATTATTCTAATAAGGAAAGAAAATTACTATACAAAGGTAAAAACTAATAGGCCAAAATAGATCAAAAATTTTGAAAAATATCGAAAAATTGATTTTCCGGTTAAATTGAGGACAAATACAAGGAAAAGACCACTTAACTTCGATAGAAGTCCCCCCTACACTTAAGATAAACATTGTCCTCAATGTTTAAGCATGTGGGAGTAAACTCCCCTACACTTAGGACATTGTGCACGTTGTTTAAATCTTGCTAAGGAAAGGACAACTAAAGAGATTCCTATTTTAATATTGAGAAAATATAAAATAGTGAATCGAAAAGAGTTTAGGATAGAACCGGGAAGAAGTAGAACATCAAGAATCATCAAGAGTAGATCTTTGAAGCTCGAATCCCTGATTAAGAGGTGAGGAGAGGAAATAGCAAACCGAAGGGTCCCCCCTACACTTATGATAAAGAAAGCGAAAAGATAGATGCATGGGTTGCCTCCCAAGAAGCGCTTGGTTTTTGTTAACCGAGTCATGAGCCTGACTCGACCTTGATCATCAATGGAAGAAGCATGAAACATATCCACCAGGATCAAAGACGTAGTTTTCATCGAGCAAATAACACAAGCTTAAGGCGAACAAGGCAAGCCAAAGAAGAGTAGGCAAGGTTCCCTTAAGCAGCGATGGAGCACGGTGGAAGCAAGGTTGAAGTGGTGCAAGCATGTCTTCAAAATTTCCAAAGATATTTCCTTTTATTTCATCAGGTGGATACTGAGATGGCTTAAAGACTTCAATACCGGGGTCGAACACCTTTTCCTTCAGGGGAAAATAGCACTCAGGCTCAGCCGAGTGTGAAGAAGATCCGCAAACAAGCACAACCTCGTCCTCAGAAGGGGGACAAAGAGGTGTCAAATCATATGTGCAACGGATGTCGGTGTCGACTGGTTTCTTCTCCTTTGACAGAATGTTCTTCAAATCCAAAGTAGGATCAAGACTATAATCTTCAAAGTCCAAAGGAGGAGCATCACTCTCATGAGGGAAGTATGTGTTGAGAAATTCAGAGAAATCTTCCTCAAATGAATAATCGTCCAAAGTAGGATCGAGTGATGGCGGAGGATCTTCATCTTGTGAAGAATCGCTCGAGAGAGTATCAGCCTCATCGAAATCATCGAAAGTGGGCAGCTCGGGATACTCAGAAGTACAATCAAAATCATCCGAATCTGAGCTAGAATCATCATCATCATAAGCATCAAAGACCGGTGGAGAATCATAAATGGGAGAAGCGTCCAAAGTAGGGAGAGAATCATCCACATTATCTTCAAAGAGTGGATTATCGATGGAAGAATCGAATAGAGGATTGTCATAGACGGTAAAGTCATCGAGCACATTAATCATATTCACTGATTCTCGGCCTCCAAAGGATTTGCCTGTAAGCTTCCCCATTTTAAAAACTTTTGAATCATCCCCGACTCGTAAGATTAACTCACCTTCGGCCACATCGACTAAAGCTCGTCCGGTTCTCAAGAATGGCCGACCAAGTATTAAAGGAATACGAGGGTCCATTTCATAATCAACTACAACAAAATCGACCGGGAAAGTAAATATGCCAACTTTGATAAACACGTCTTCGGCTATACCAACGGGGTAAGAGAGAGTGCGATTTGCAAGTTCGAGAGTCATCTTTGTTGGAATGAGGTCGGGTAATGATAGTGTTTTCCAAACACTCAGTGGCATCAAATTAATACTAGCCCCGAGATCAGCAAGGGCAGTAAATTCTTCAGTTTTGTTGAACACGCAAGGCAACACAAAACAACCGGGATCTCCAAGATTTTCCGGTAATTCTTTAAGAATAACTGCTGAGAGTTTTCATTTAAGCGTGTGTTGGCAAGTTCAATCAGCTTCTCCTTCTTGCTAAGCAATTCCTTGAATGCTTTGACAAATTTCGGCATGTGGCAAAGTGCTTCAACAAGGCTAATGTTGATGGTCATTTTAGATAGCATATCCACATATTTCGATACTTGACAGTCATTCTTGGTTAGGTCGTTGGTCTTGCCTATGCGAGAAGGGTATGGGATTCTGGGTTGATAGGGAGACGGTGAAGGTGTAGTTGGTGAAGGTTGTGATGTTGAAGGGTCCTTCCGAGATACATCGTCATGACGAGGCGGAGACGGTAATGGTGCACTAATACTAGGTGTAGGAGGAGTAGGGATACATGGTGGTGGAGGAGGTGTAGATGATGGGGGTGGTATTGTTGGATTGACAATGGTAATTCCACTACGCGTAGTTATAGCACTCACATTGGCTCGCGGATTAGTGACGGTGTTTGAAGGTAGAGAACCCGAAGATGAAGGTTGAGCTTCGGGCAAGAAACTAGCTAACAGATTCTTTAATTCAGTCGTTTGAGTACTGAAGGAGGATTGAATATTATCACGAACCTAGGTTCTGATGTCATTTCCTTGCTTCAAGATATCTCCTTTCAAATTGATTATTTGGCTCTGTAGATTCTTGATTTGCTCACCTTGAGTTCTCATGATGGCATCAACATCGGGATTAATGGGTGGGGTGTGTTGGGTGGGTGGTTGATAAGGGTTAGAAGCTCTTGGTTGTATTTGGTTGCTTCTATTGTAGTTGTTGGCGGGGTTTTGGTTTTGAGGAGAAAAACCGGGTGAAAGGTAATTGTTGGAACGGTAGCTCAGCAGATTTCTATCCCCTTGTTGTTTGGCTTGGTAATTTTCCGGTGAATAATTACCGTAAGATGCATACACATTTTCCAGATTTCCTTGTGTCGAAGGACAATCGGTGTATGAGTGAGGACCGCCACATGTTTCACAAGGATTAGCAACTGCTTTAACTTGTTGTTGTTGTTGGTTTGAAGCGAGAAGCGTAATACTTTTGCTCATTTCGGCCATCATGCGGGTGAGTTCGGTCATCTCAGGGTTTGCTGAGGTAGAGGAAACATTGACTCTCGGGTTGTTCCTAGAAGAAGCAGAGGAATCCCAGTTCTTGTGGTGAGTAGTCATGTTCTCTATTAGCTCTCTACACTCCTCGGGTCTCCTTTTCATGAATGTGCCACCGGCGGCTGCATTAATCGTATCACGATCTCGAAAAGTCAATCCGTTGTAGAAAGTATCAATCAATGTGACGGGAAGCATGTTGTGGTTTGGACAGCGGTCGATCAAGACATTATATCTCTCCCAAGCGTCAAAAAGAGATTCATCAGGGTCTTGCATGAAACCGCTGATCTGATTGCGAAGGCTTGTGACCATGGATGGTGGAAAGTAGCGCGACAAAAAGCGTTGAGTCATGTCATCCCAAGTGTGAATAGAATTCTTCGGGAGACGATCAAACCATTTCTCGGCATGATGCGATAGAGTATGTGGGAAGAGTTGTAGGCGAAGTAAATCCATTGTGGCACCAGGCAACTTCATGCTTTGGGTGATTGTAATGAACTTGTCGAGGTGTTTGTTGGCATCATCATCAGGCAATCCTCTAAAAGGGTTTGTTTGTACTTGCTGAATCATGTGGTGCTTCAACGAAAACTCAGGAGCGTTGATTTGCATCGGCGCAATCGGTCCTCCTCGTCCAAACATTGTTGGTTGACAAAGTTCCTCCATGGTCCGAAGATCGGGCTGTGGAAGAGCATTGTTATTATTATTATTATTATTGAGGTGCGGTGGAATGTTGTTGTTGTTAACACCTGCCATACTTAAATCTTCTTGAGGCTCGGGCTCTTGATAATTAGAAGATCTAGTACGCATACACCAGAAAATGCAAAAGAAAACAAAACCAAACACAAAGACAATATATATACACAATAAAGCTAAAATCTTTTTGGATTTTTGAGATTTTTAATTTTTATGGTTTTTTATCAATTTTAAATTTTTATGATTTTTTTGAATTTTTTAGACAAGAAAAATAACGCTCACAAGTGAACGGATCCCAAAAAGCAACGTGTCTCTCACAGAAAACCGTCAATCTTAACGAAAAGAGCCGGCAGCGGCGCCATTTGATAATTAGGATTTTACCTAATTAAAAATATTAAAGTTCGTTGTTCATGTCTAATCGAATTGATCTAGGCTCTCTATGTGACTATATTGTTTTGGTGGAAACAAAGATGTGTCGTTGTAATGTTTAAAATAAAAGGTGCAAAACAATTAAAGTAAAGGTGCTCTTAAAGTAAATCTAAGTCTAATTAAAGTAAAGTGCAAGTATTTAAAACGTGACTAAAACTTAGAGGGCACTAAAGTAAATAACGCAAACTTAAATCTAACTAAGGCAAACTTAAAACGCGACTAAAACTTAAACTAAGGCAAAACTAAAATTTAACTAAGGCAAATAAACTTAAAGTGCAATTAAAATAAAGGCGGGAAAAATAAAGCTTGAAAATAAAAATCAAAGACAAAAGCTAATAAGAACCTGAATACAGCTTATTCGGAATAAACCTTCGTTTAGAACAATCACTCGTCTGGAATGTCACCTTCGGTTGAAATGATTCTTCTTCTCTCGGAATATTACCAAAATCCTTGATCCGGAACAAATTGATCTGAATATGTCACTTATCCAAAACAATCCTTCGTTCGGAACTTTGCTGATTCGGAACTTCTAAATCTTGCCTTGATCCGGAAGTTTTGATTAACCCTTGATTCGGAAGATTCCGAATGAACCCTCCTTGATTCGGAAGTTTAAAACTTCCGAATGAACACTTCTTGATCCGGAACTAGCCCCTTGATTCAGAACTTATCTTTCGTTCGGAACTTCGTTCGGAAGTTTCGTCCGAAAGTTCGTTCGGAACTTTCGTTCGTAACTTCGTTGGGAAGTTTTGTGTTGATCCGGAACTTTTGAGTTCCGAATGAATCTCCTTGACCCGGAACTTTTGAGTTCCGAATGAAGTAAATTGACCCGGAACTTTTGGGTTCCGAATGAACAAAAGCTTGATTCGGAACTTATCCTTCGTCCGGAACTTTGAATGTTACGGATGAACAAGCTTGGCTCGGAACTTTTGCTGATCCCAAATCTTCCGGATGAAACCTTGACTCGGAACTTTGGAGTTCCGAATGAAGCCTTCCCTCCTTCTTGGTTCGGAAGTTTACCTGGAAAGATCAGAAACACAACAAACTTTCCCGAAGAACAAGGGAAACAGTAACAGCAGATCTTAAACTAATTTAACCAAAATAAACACAAACGATTTAATAAAACTATCCACGAATCAACAATAAACATAAACGAACAATTTAAAACAAGAAATCAAACAACTTTAACAACAATAATCAAAAACCAATTGGATCAAAATAAAAGCATGAACATGAACATAAACATAAACACATAAATCAAAGATTAAGAAAGGTAGATAAGAGATTGACAAGATAAAGTAAAGATTGACAAAGATTAAATGAAAACTTACTTGAAATTAAATGGTAATTAAGGTGCATAACATGAATAAAAATTGACAAGATAAGTAAATGACAAGGTATTTAAATGGTGGAAGGTCTAATTGTCACCATTAGCCAACAAAATGAAAAGATTACATCTAATGACTATTTATAGGGGAGGATTAAGGAAGCTTCCTCCCCTCTTTCCTTTTCTCTTAATTGCGTAGTTAAGTCCCTCCTTCTTTTAATCTTCATTAATTGCATACTTAGTCCTTTTCTTCTAATTTTCTTTAAACTTGGACTTAAGGGACTTTTTGCTTCGGGATTTCTTTGAACTCCTCTTTAAATTCTTCAATAAAATAGACTTGAATTCTTCGGCTTTTGATAAACTTCCGTCTTTTGACTTTTTCTTCGATAAATCTTCAGAATTGGTCGTGTACTTCCGTTCTTTTTGCACTCTTGACTTCTTGACTTCGTCTTTCATCTTTTTCTTCAATAAAAGTCCGTAAATGCCCGTGAATTCCCGTGTTTTCTCCACTTTTCGCCTTTTCGTCCTAATTCATAACAAAAACACAAACCACGCATAATTCCGACATAAAAGACATAAAATACACGTTTTGGTCCGGTTATTATTGTAATTAAGTGGTAGAAAAGATGGGTGTTTACACACCTATCATACACCTTCTTTAATCACACAAATACTTGGTTATTTGGTTGATTACTACTTGTTTAGAATTCAATCTTTCTCCTCTCCTCTCATCCTATCAAGTGCAAAGAGAAGGAGACTTTCATCCTTGAAGTGTTGTGTCTAACTCAAGATCCATTGAAGATCAAAACTCTATTTCATTCTTGTGTCATTGTGAAGATCCAAATTGTTATGTATATTTGGAAGTTGTGTATGTATTGTGGGTAATACATAGGCCTTAAAGTATATTGGTGTAGATCGGTCCTAGATATGATTAGGCCTCGACTTTTAGCTTAGATTCGGAAATTGGTTAAGCGACGTGTACGGTTTCTCCATCTTAAAGAGCTTTCTTGAAAATACGTTTTTCGTATTTAGAAAGTCTCGGTCACTACAAAATATAGTTAAGGGCTTGTAGTATAAGTTTAATCATAGTTTATGTAAGCCCGACCCATGAGCATGTTCATGGGCCGGAGGACCAAGTCTACTAAGGGACTTGGGTATATAAACCCCTTTCCATCATGGAAAGGGGTGCTGGTTGTTTTCATTTCACACATAATACATTTACATTTTCTCTCATATCTCTCTCTCTACTTTCTCTCTCTGAAAACAACAACCCTCTTGATATATCATATATTACCATACTTCTACAATTGGTATCAAGAGCCATGGGATGCAATAAAGGTAGGTTTTGTGTTGTTCATGCTTATTTAAGTGTGTTCATGTGTTTTTGATTGATTTTACCAAAGTTTCAAAAAATTTTCGTGTTTTTGTTGTTCCACTTGATCCATATATCTTCTACATAGTTGTATTAGCGATTTGGGTACTTTGGTTTGGTTAGAAACGCGGATTACACGGTAAAAAATCTCAACTTTGTGTTGTTTTCAAGTCTCGGACTATATTATTACGATCCAGCTTTCAGATCGCAAAAACCTAAGGGTTTATACATTGCGATCACTATATTGTGATCACCATATTGCGATCACTATATTGCGATCACTATATTGCGATCACTGCATTGCGATCACTATATTGCGATAACTGCATTGCGATCACTATATTGTGATCACTGCATTGCGACCACTATATTGCGATCACTACATTGCGGTCACTATATTGCGATCACTACATTGCGATCACTATTTTGCGATCACTACATTGCGATCACTATATTGCAATCACTACATTGCGATCACATATTCTGATCAGATTCCGATCACTTATTTTGATCACTACATTGCGATCACATCCGATCACATTCTGACTGGATTAAGTTTTTGGCATTAAGAAGGACTAAGTTTGAGAATTACGAAAACTTTGAGATTTGACATTCAGATAGAATTAATTTGGGTATTGAGATAGAATTTGCACAATTTAGAGGATTTTTTGACATTCCAACTTTCACAAAAACACACAACCTAAAGATAGCAGCATCTTTGTTTAAACGAAACTAAAACAAATAACCTTATTTCATTGCTCGATCATTTTGGTAATCTACATTCAAGGGATCAAAAATGAATTCACATTCATACATGCCAACAATGACATCGCTTACTGACCTTTATATCATCTCGGGTACCGATACCCGTCCACCGTTGCTTATCAAAGATCTTTTTGAAGCATGGCAAGGTCGCATGATGTCTTGTATTATGGGTAGACCCAGTGGGAGACTCATGGTTCAATCCATTGAGCAAGGACCAATCAATTGGGGTGAAGTTACTGTAGACAATGTGACTAGGCCAAGGCTATTTCATGAACTAATGGCTGTCAATCAAATCGTTAACCATGCGGATGACAAGGTCGTTCAAACCATCAAGCAAGCTCTTCCACCCGATATTTATCGTATGGTAAGCAATTACAAGGTAGCAAAGGAACTTAACGGTTTTGTTACAAGGGACTTCACTTTCCAAGAAAGAACAAAAGTGTCAACTCTATGACTTGTTCGATAGGTTCTCATACATTCCAGGGGAAACACTTCATGACTACTACTGGCACTTCACTACATTGATGAATGATTTGAATGTGTATAATCTCACGAATGCTCAGTTTCAAATCAACACCAAGTTCTTGAACACGTTACCCCCAGAGTGGAGCCAATATGTCACTGATGTTAAATTGATTCGGGATTTGCACAAATCAAATTTAGATCAACTTTATGCTTTCTTGCAGCAACACGAGAAGCATGTGCTCCAGAAATGCATGTCTCAAGAATCTTATTCCGAAACATTGGCATTAATGGAAAATCATCCAACATTGTCATATAAGAACACTCCTTATGCTATGGGACAACAATCTTATCACAAGCCCATGTTTCAGACTCCAAGCTTTCCACAGTATTTGATCTTACCACAACCACCTACATCATATCAGCAACAATATCGGCAACCAGCACTATCATCACAACTATACTCTCCTTATCAACCACCAACAAATCCTATCATCACATATGAGCAACATGAAGTTCCTCAACCCCATTACTCACAACATGTCAGTACTCCTTCAAGTGTGTGTGTAGCTCAACCAGCAGTAGTTTTCTACTGTGATGATGACGTTCTAGTTCCTTAGTTCAGACAAGGGGATAATCCTACTGATATACTTGCACAAATGTCTGCTTACATCACTCAAACGTTGAACAAAAGAGGTTACAGAGGACCATCTCCAACAAACAACCAGTTGAGGAATTATTCTAACTCTTGTCAACAAGCTACAATCCAAGATGGCAGAGTTACAATGCAACCACTTCAGGGAGACCAAGTTCATCCAATTCTGGTGCACGCCCATTTAACACTGCTCCAAGGGGCAATAACACTGGCAAAGTGAAAATGATCATATGCTATAACTGAAAAGGGAAGGACACATGACTCGAGAGTGTAAGAAACCAAAGAGGAAGAGGGATGGTACATGGTTTCAGGAAAATATTTACTTGGTTAATGCTCAAGAACAAGGTCGAGAGCTCGATGAAGAGGTGTTAGCATTTATAGCAGATCCAGGAGTTGCGGATACTGAAGGACTCATAGTAGCTTCTACCAACAATGCATCATATAAATGCGATGATCTTGATGCATACGATTCAGACTGCGATGACCTCAATACCGCCAAGGCAGTTCTCACGGAAAATCTTTCACTTTATGGGGCCGATACAATCTCTGAGGTACCAAATACTGCCAATGATACTAGTATTGTACCTTATCAAGTTGAGCAAGTGTCTGAGTATCCGGAACATCCTCTGGTGGTTAGTAATTCAAACGAGGAGACAAACAATGATAGCAATATCAATGCAAGTTCCCAGACTTTGAGTGAAACATAACCAGGAGCTATTACGTATACAAATTCGTCTGCTCAACAAGATTTGGTTATGGTGTCGGCATCAATACTTGGCCAAATGAATAATGCGGTTCTTGAAACCCTCGGTGTTAATCAGACATTATATGCCAAGCTTGCTTTGTATAAGAAAAAGATTAAAACCTTGGAATTAACTCCGTTGACGAATACCTTAACCAATTCAGAATTTGATAGGTTTAGGAAAGTCCAAATGGATAACTTGCTAGAAATTGAATGTTTAAGAGCAAATATTTCAACTTAAAGAAAAGAGTTAGTCGTTAATAATTTTCAAAAACTGCAAACGGATTTCGAAATTCTAGAGTCTAAAAGGGTTGAAACAGAAATTAAGGCATCTGAGAAAATTAAAAAGACTGAAGTTTTGCTTTTAAAACAATACTCCGCTTCACATCTAGTACACTTGTTTCATTCATCTTTGAAGGAATTTACTTTATCGCGTCTAAAAGACTTACCACCTAACCCGGGTTATGCAAAGCAAGCTTTTAAACACAACTCATGACTTTATGATACAACCAAGTTAGGATTGGTCTTAGATCTGATTGTGTTTCCTGAATCATCCGAGAATATGTCACTGTTTGAAGAGAAACGGTCAAAAGTGATTTTTACATATCCTAAGTATGATTATGAACAGCTTAATGAAGAGAATGCAAAAACGTATTTTAGAACTCGCTTTAATATACAAAGGGGATTTATCCATAAACCAAATTACATGTCTACTAGAGAAAACCTTAGTCTATTTCCTACACTTGTCAACTCGAATGAACCTAAGGAAATTCCAAAGGGTCTTCCACCGATAAGTACAGTATTGCTAAGCTTGAAAGAGATTAGAAGATACCTTACCGTATTTGACAAGGTCATCAAGGAATGTACGACTTCAACGGCTCAAACCACTGGAGAATGGGATTTCGAACACATGAAAATGGTGTTTGAGAAAGAGATCGTTCCATTTGTAAACAATATTAAATAGGGTTTCTAGATCTCGGGGACAATATTAATTTCGAAATGGATGAAGTTCAAAAAGTTTTCCATGAAATGGATGATGCTTATGAGCAACATTTAATTGAGAAAGAAAAGATTTTGTCTGTATATGACCGATTCTTGAAACAACTAGTGTCTATCGATGTGATGCAAGTTGTAACTACTGAATGTTCTTTTGAGATTAGATCTATTGTGAATAAATGTGATGATGTGCATGATCTCTGTGTGAATATTGTTGAACTTGTGAATAATGTAGATAATCATTCTTTTCACGAATCTAACGTTGAATTTTTAAAGCTTCAAGATTCTTATAACTCACTTTCAAAACATTTTGATGAGCTTCAACAACATTGTATATCTCTTGAAATTGAAAACCAATCTAAAAATGAAACTCTTTCAAAATAAAATGATTGTGAAAACACCGTTGAGACAAGTGACGAGATGATTCAGGTGGTTCAAGCATTAGAGGATGAAATCATGAGACTTAAGAGAGAATCATTAAAAGAGAAAGTGGAACTAGAGGCCGTAGAGATTAAAAACCATGCCTTAGAAAATAGAATTACTTATATGCGTTGGGAAACTTATAAAGTAAAGCAGGGTTTTTCACACATTTATGGTTTATTAGAAGAACGTTTCGCTTTTAATGCGACAGAGCAAAAGTCACTTGTTGACCAACTGTACCAAAAGTGTGAGGAAATTTCTAACATAAATATTCAACTCATAGACAAAAACATTGTTTTGGTTGAGTTAAAGGAGACACTTTAACTCAAAGGACAAGAAGTTGTTGATAACCCAACTATAATTTCTACACCGTCCTCTAGTACTCCAAAAAAGTGGTGATCTATAAGAACCCGTACCATAAGAACAATCCTGTATCATATATGTTCTATATGCAACATGCAATTAAGAACGCGAATCTTGCTAGGGATGTTGTAGATGATCTCTATGAACTTGATCCCTCAAATAGTCACTATTAATCTGCTCATGCTTACATTGAGAAGGTACAACAATGCTTAGAGCATTTGAATTACATAGGAAAACCGGGTTCTACACCACTTAAACAACAAACCCCCACCATTTCCATAACTCCATTCAATAAGACCCCAGGAGCTAAGCCTATTTTAAACACACCAAACAAGGCTAAATCAAATTCTGTTACTAATGTTCCCTTGGCTTCTACAGGAGTAATTGTGTCTACTAAGGCCAAAGGATCTCAAGACAAGAAAGATAGATGTGACAACCCAAACCCGAGGTCATTTTTTTAATATTATATAATATTATTTTACGAATGATTTTGAAATTTTCAATGAGTTGAATGATATGACGATTGATGGTTTTATTTAAAACCAACGTTGGATGTCTTATTTTTATCTTTTTACTAATAGCGAGGATTATTAGTGACCACGATATCGACAGATGCCCGAGATTTTATGTTTTATCATTTGTTGTCTCGATGTTTATATTTTTGACATTTTTATTTTAAGTTCGTATTAAGTTGAACCGAGATCATATTATCATCATATTTTGAGTGCGTTTTAACTTTTGAAAAGTATTTTTACGAAACCCGAGCCTCGTAAATATTTTCAGAATTTACAATTTACATTTTCTACCCTTACAACTATTTAATTACATTTTGGACCAAAACTATCATAAATTGGCAAAACAAGCCCCTCCACCCCACTATATATAATTTTCCCACTAACACATTTCATTATTAAATTCATTTAAACAAAACAAGCACCATCTCTCTTTCTTTCTTTGTTTGGCCGTCCACCACCACAACCAAAAACACCATGGTTTTTTATTTTTCACTTTGATTCATGATAAACTAAATTATATCCCATCTTGCAAATTCAAAGAGGAACATTTTGGTATAATTTTTACCCACATGCATTAACTTTTCAAAAAGTTTTTTTATGAACTGGTAGTATTAGATCCATTTTTATGATGGTATATATGTTTTATTGTTATTATATTCAAGAATTCTTGGTTGCATGTTCATTATTTTTGAGTGGGTAATTTTTGTATGATCATTTACGTGTGTTATGGGTTAGTTATGTTCTTGGTAATGATATTAGGATGATTTTAGACATATGAGAATGGTTAAAATGGGTTAAAAATTTGGTTTGATATGATTTTTAAACATGTATTTTAGACCAGTAGGTAAAAAGGTAATTTTTGGAAAACTTACTGTTTGAAAATGGTTAATCTAATAGGATAGTGTTGTAGAGAATTCTTTTAGCTTCGATTTGATATAAGTTAGACCTTCTAGCTCCAAACGAGCGCGAAGTTATAATGATTTGATTATTCGTGTACCGGGAGACGAGTATCGACACAATCCAAAGTTTTTGTCGATATTTGGATCGAATCTCGGGGACTATAGAATGAGTTCTAAAAATGTGTAAGTTCTGATGTTTGGTTCTAAACTAAGGGTTGTGAGTCTATTTTCAAACTCAAGTGTCGGATTTGTAAACGGGATTGTTTAGAATGGTCAAAATGGTTGTATGAGTCGGTGATGTAAAACTGTCCGGTTTTTGTAGTTCAAAGATGTGTCAGACAGAGAACTTTAAAAGTAAAATCTTTTGGTGGGCTTTTAACAGGTCTTTCTATATATAGTAAGTGGCATCTCTGATTAGTATCATAAGCATTTGATGTGTTTAAGTGGGGTAAATGAGCTCGTACATCTCGTGTATACCGGCAGATTTTTATCGAAAGGATTGACTAGTAAAGTAAACATATAGAAGGAAGTAATAGGTCACTTGTAATGTTTTTATTTTGGGTTGGTTGTGATTTTATTATTTTGAGTTTGATGATATTAAGTATGGATTTTACTCGAGTTTATTATTGATTAATGCGCCTTATTTGATAGGTTGCGGTTTTGTGTTTATAGGGCATCAACTATCGTCGAAGATCGTCTTGCTACAGCTATTACTCCAGGTGAGTCTATAGCCTCGCTTTTGTAATTGTTTTGAATGATTTAAAAACCCGCGAAGGGGGATACATGCTATTTGAAAGTAAAATGAACACAAGTCATGATTGATTGTTTGGACCCGAATGTTGGCTTTGTTGCCTTTGTTGATTTGAATTGTATAAGTACCTGTGTTGCAAAAGTTCCTAAATTCATGAGCCGTTAACTATCTTCTGACTTGATGTTGTGAGTTGGGAATAGCCGCTTATTCTAATAATAGTACTATTGGGCTGACGACCCTATCTGAGACCAGGGCATTACGCTGAGTAACCCGCTGGGAAGGATAATTTTATGAGAATGAGAATGTGGTATACTTGCAACTGATACCCTAGTAGGGGCACTGGAATTCATCTAGTCATGCCGGCTTTAGGCGTGGGTGACTAAGTTAAGGGGTCGGTGTCATGAGCTTAATACAATTCAATAGCTATTGCTATATACCATAATTCCTGACTAATAGATTGTGTGTACGACAATTCTATTAAATGATCTTCATTGATTTTTCTCTTGTGTTCAAATGATGATTTGGAAAACCTATAGACTCGCTCAACCGTTGTGTTGATGATTTTAAGCATGTATTTCAGGTGATTGAAGTGGATTGCTGATGGAGCTTGCTGGAGAAGGATTGCGGATTTCTTTTGTAGTGATTGGTCTAAAACGGATTTCTTTCCCTTTTGTCATAAAAATAATAATGTACGGTCAAGTACTTTGGTAAATTGTTTGTTGATTATATAAAATCTTTGGCGGACCTAAATGTTACTCTAATATTTCTAAAATTGTTTTTACTTGGGACTGAAAGTTTTAGACAATCATTAAATTATTTTCTTTTATATTTCAAATGTATCATTTTGAGATTGTTGAAAGTGTCTTGTATAACGATGTTTGTATTTAGCACCCAAATGTGTATTTCCGCTGCGCAATGTAATTTGGGAGTGTTAAAGATTGGTAATCAGAGCTTTTTAGTTATCGAATTAGGTCGATTTTTGAAAAATGTCCTAAATTATTACTTTGGTGTCGAAAATATTTTACAAAAGCACGCAACTTCTCCGCAAGGCTCCGGTAAGATTATTTGTTTTGTATTGTTTTATAATTAGATGTATCCCTTAAAACTGAAATGAATTTTTAAAGTATTTATTAAGTAAATACTATGATGATGTATTGATGATGTATTGATGTTGTTGAAAGTACGTTGAGTACTTGTTATCGTAATTTTCTTTATGTAATGCATATGTATATAATTTTAAATAATGACCTTATATATGACCGAGGGTCTAGAATAGTAGACCGGATGATGAACGATTTTACAACTGATTTCTTGCGACTTGTATCGGGTATGAGGAAGTTTGACTAGTTGATGTATGCTAGATATGTAGTTGAAATTGGAGTGATTAGAAGGTTGATGTGAAAGAAAAGTTGTTTTAAAGGTTGAATTTGGTATGTGGAGAATTGAGTTTGTTAGGAGTTGGAAGATGGATGAGATTGCTAGTCTTGGGTTGATTGTGATGAATTTGTGTGTTTTAATTGAAAGGTTTAAAGATAAGTAGGTAAGTTTTGAAAGGATGAGTGAGTGGGAGTCTCATGTGAGATCAATTCTGAGTAGAGCTTGGAAGTTTAGGAATGTTGAATGTCGTACTAGGAATTGCCTTGTGATTAATCTGCCATGTATGAGTGAGTATTTGAATTTTGAGAATGAGCTGCCATCATGTTAGGGATTCAATTTTGAAGTGTGAAAAGGGGAAATAGACGAGTGTGAAGAAGCTGACAACAATGATAAGGAGGATAAGGAGTTGCTGTCTAAGGAACTAATCGCGTAATGGATTTCTTTGTATCTTATTTTCTTTTTGTGATTGAACTTATTTAAACCCTGTGTCGTAGCATTATGATGGAACTTATTATCTTTTAAGTTTGTCCGGTAGATGATTGTAGTGACAGACACTGCCACTATCCTGTTGAATCCTCAACACAATCTGAATTACCCTCATGATCTATGATGTGCCTTTATTAACTCTTTTGAGTTTTGGTTGATGAACCATTGTAGTTATGTTGTTCGTGCATGTAGTATCTATGAGATGTCCTGAAAATGAATTCTTCTTTTATCTTGATATGTATACTTATCATGTTTCTTTCTTCTATGATGATGGAAGAAGGAGTAGGGGAATCATATTTCTGTCATTAGTAGATCGCTACGTGACTAAGTTTCTTGAAATATGTTGCTAAAGCTAACAACTGCTACTGTGAACACTATGATTGAACAAGTTATTGCTAGATCACATGAAGCTGATCGTGCTTCAAAGAATCAAGATGTTGGAGTTAGTTGTGCTGGAGATAATGGTGCTGCAGTCGATGCTGCTGAGAATAATGATGATGATGCGAATCCAGATGATAGTGTTGTTGCTGTTTTGCAAGTTCGAGAGAATGTAATTATGTTAGTTTTGGGAAGTGTGGTTCTACGCAGTTTTGTGGTATTAGTGGTGCATTAGAATTGCATAGTTGGATTGATAAGATAGAGAGTACTTTTGAGATTATTGGGTGTTCAGTTATTAATAAGGTGAAATTTGTTGCTGCTACATTTCAGGATGGTACACTAAGATGGTGGAATACCATGTGACTACTTTAGGATTGGTTGTGGCTAATGGTAAGACATGGACCGTGATGAAAGGACTATTGACTACTAGGTTTTGCCCTGTGAAGGAACTAGGACAGTTGGTATTTGAATTAAGGCACTTTGTGCTGAGGAACGATGTTATTACTGCTTAATGGGAAATTTTCTGAGCTATATTTGCTATGTCCTGATACCTAGGTGAACGACTGCAAGGCAAGGAAGAAGTACATTAGAGGATTGTCTAGTGATATCAAAAGTGAGATTATTTCTTCAAAACCTGAATCTTTCGATGAAGTTGTTCAGATGGCGCATGATTTAATGGATGTGAAAGTGCAAGATAGGAAAGATAG
The DNA here is from genome assembly GCA_025667525.1 of Glebionis coronaria. Lineage (NCBI taxonomy): Eukaryota > Viridiplantae > Streptophyta > Magnoliopsida > Asterales > Asteraceae > Glebionis > Glebionis coronaria. Next base: position 269,611,131 of record CM046882.1, on the reverse strand, counting down.
CATTGTTGAAAACAATAAGAGAAAGTGGGAATATGGTAAGTCCAACCAGAATCAAGGTCAGAATTGTGAGGATTACAATAATGACAATAACCAAAGACAGAACCGAAACCAGAATTTAAACCATGGAATGAATGATGGGATTCGTGCTGCCACGGTGTCTAGAAGTGACAAAATAAATCTCAAGTGTGTTTGTTGTACTCTATACAATGTAGGTAATTTTCCATAAGTGCGACTATAGTTAGGACAACCTGGTCATAAAGTTTCTAAGTGTAGGACAAGAGGATTAGTTACTAGAATTAGTACCCCTGGAGTTGTGATATGTTTTTAGCCGTGGCGAGAAAGAACACAAGCAAGAGAATTGTCCAAGGAAAGGAAATTGAAAAGATAGGAATGATGCCACTCAGCTTACGTTTGAGTGATGCTAACAAACCTTAGGGTCTGAATTTTGTAAATGTTATATTCTTATTTGGTGATCTTTATGTTAGTATGTTCTTTGATCTCAGATCGGGTAGAAACTGTAGAATTGTACAGATTTAGTTGTTTTATCAACAGAGAGTCAATAAGATTGACAATTAACTATGATGTGGAGTCAACCGATGGAAAGGTTGCTAGTGTTATTTTTACACTGAGAGTGTGTTCCATGAATTTAGGAAGGTAGGTGTTTAGTATCGACTTGATGCTCAAAGAGTTAGAATTTTTAGATGTAGATTTTTGGTATGAACTAGTTAGTTGTGCGTAATGCTAATGCTTGAGAATTGAACCAAACTTCACCATAAATTGATTGCTGTGGATTTAGATTTTGTTGAGAAGCTGAGTGTTGACTGTGAAAGGTGATGAGTGAACTATCCATTTGGGAAGTGTGTTTTGTTTGAAGACGAGGAAGTATCCAGAAGAGGGATATGATGTATTCCTAGCTCAGGTAACTAGTGATAGGGTAGATGAGGAGAAGTTTGGAGATCTATTAATGATCCGAGAGTATTCTGAGGTTTTTCCTGAAGTTTTGCAGAGTTGTTGCCGTCTTGTGAAGAGGGATTCGTTTCGATTGAGTGTTTTAAGCGATAGGTGTAGTGCTTCTACATTTCGTTGTGTAGTGCTTCTGCGTTTTGTTGAGTAGTATTTGTATGCCTTATCATTTGGCATCGTCAGAATGGGATGAGTTATCCGGTCAACTTCGTGAAGTGATGGATAAGGGATGTATTAGATTAAGTTTTGTTGCCAATGGCGATCGCTTGTGTTGTTTGTCAAGAAGGATGGATTGTTTCGGTTGTGTATCGACTATCGAGAGCTTAACAAATTAAGAGCCAAGAATCGGTATCCATTACCGAGGATTGGTGATTCGTTTGATCCATGCAACTTGTCTGGATCCAGTGTGTACTCAAAAATCAGTTTGAGTTTTGGTTATCATTAACTGAGAGTTAGGAAGGAAGATATTCCTATAGTTGTTCTTAGTACTTGATGTGGGTACTTTAAGTTTCAAGTGATGTTTTTGGAATTGACGAACATGTATGTCGTATTCATGGACTGGGTGAATCTTGTGTGTAAGATGTGCTAGGATGAGTTAGTCATTATATCTATTGAAGATATTCTATTTTATTCCAAAGGGGAAAAAGGAACATAAGTAGCATATGAGGATAATTTTTGGGATAGTTGTAAAAGGAGAAACTGTATGTAAAGTTTCCTATGTGTGAATGTTAGTTGAAATAATTGCATTTTAAGACAGTTGATTGACAACAAAGGTGTTCGTGAAGATCTTGCCAAGATTGAAACGATTAAGGATTGGTCGGTACCAACGACGCTGACGGAAATCTGTTAGTTCCTTTGCTTAAGCTGGGAATAATCAGAGGTTTATCGAAAGGTTTTCACTGATTGTTAAACCATTGATAAATCTGACTAAGAACAATTGGATGTGTGAGTCCCACTTATACATCTAAATTGTGAGTTTCAAGATCTGATCCTTATCAGATGGGGAAGCTGTATCTTGGACACTGAAGGGTAGGTTGTGTTCTACACTGATGTTGTCATTGTTGAAAGGATATGAAGGATTTATAGTTTGTTGTGATGCGTCTCATAAGGGTTATGTAGTTGTGGTGTTTTTTTTTGGATGCTAGAAATATTACTTATATGGAATCAAGTATGTAATAATCAAGAATCATAAGAGTTTGCTTCATAATTAATTTCTTGGGATGATAAAGGAAATGAGTAGAGGATTACTAGTTGTATATTCGGGTATTTGAGTATGTTTATGGTTATGATTGTGAGTGATTATGACTACGAGATTCGCTACCATTCGGGAAAGGCGAATATGGTAGTTGATGTACTTACCAGAAAGAAAGCTTCTAAGTTTTGAGTTTTGGTAATGACAAGAAGTGTGGGCTTGATAGCAAGGATATGAAATTTTAAGTTAGTGGTCTGATTTGAGAAGGAGGTCAAGATAAGTGATTTCGACAATTTGTCAACTTATGGAAAGGATTTTGTTGTAACGCGAAGTTCGGCATGGTATATTGAGCACTCCTAAAATATCCAAGTTGAGCGAGTGAGACTTAGTGATGAAGGAATCTCACAAGTCAAGTAATAGATACATTCTGGTTTGAGTAAAAGTAAAAGTTGAATTGAGTAGTGTGTGTTATAAAGAGAATGATGGACAGAGTGAAAGGACGATTCGAACATTGAACGGTATGCTTGTGCGTGTGTGATTGACATAGAAATTGTTGGAATTTTTATATGACGGTGATTATCATGCTAGTAGTAAGGCTGTACTATTAATGGTACATAAAGAACTTCAATTTGTGAAGGTTAAAGATAGTGAGTTATGGACGTAAGATTAGGTTTTCTGTGTATTGCAGAAATGTAGGTGTAATTGAATGACTGAACTAGAAATGATATTGGCAATATTGATAAGATTGTATGGGTTAAGGATCGTTTATTAGTAACAAGGAGTTGTCAGAAGAGTTATGTTGGCAATCGAAGGAAATCGATGGAATTTGAAATTGGGAAACGTGGTTATGCTTAAGATGTCGTTATGACGGGTGAAATGTTGGGTCAAAAAGTTGATGTGGCAGAAACTCAATAACGAAGAAAACATGAAGACATTTGTCTAAGCGTTGTCAAGGGCAAGTCAAGCGTTGATAGGTTGAAGACAAGCACTGATAGAAAGATATAGTCTACGTGTATTATGTTTCTAGTTTGTTTCTAGTAAAGATAAGTTCAACATTGTATTTTCTATAATTATCTTTACCTAGAATACTTGATACATAGACTCTTGTACAAGGCTTCTTATGTCTATAAAAGAAGACCTTTAGGTTATGTTTCATATAAGTTTTCATACGTTAAACACTTTCATTGTAAACAAGTTTGTTATTATCAATCAAGTGAAAGTTTGTTTTACATCTTTGTGTGTTCTTGTTTAAGTGTTAATTCTGCATAACACTTAGATTACTTTATACATAAACAAAGTTTCTCTACGTGTATAACTTGATCTAATATCGTATACACAAGCTTAATCGATCTATGTTTGGGATCAACAAGTGGTATCAGAGCTTAACTTGTTTTTTCGCTGATCAACAAGTGGTATCAGGAATAAGTTAAGCGCTGTTGGGAAGCGCTGACAACGTTTGGAATACACTTGTCAACGCTTAGACAAATGCCTTCATGTTTTTTTCGTTTTTGAGTTTCTGCCACATCAACTTTTTGACCCACCAATCTTCCCCTAGTTGATGTCAGCAAAACTCTTTGTGTATCTCTTGTAAGTTGTACATGATCTTCATGTTGCTTCCCCTCAATTGTAGCATGTATGTCTTCCCCTAGTTGATGTCGGCAAAACTCTTTGTGTATCTCTTGTAAGTTGTACATAATCTTCAAGATTGCATACATTGTTTACTTCCCTGTTGATGTGACAAAAAAGGGAAGACATACATGCTACAATTAAGGGGAAGAAATTTGAAGATCATGTACATCTTACAAGAGATACATAAAGAGTTTTGCCGACATCAACTAGGGGAAGTCATACATGCTACAATTGAGGGGAAGCAACATGAAGATCATGTACAGCTTACAAGAGATACACAAAGAGTTTTGCCGACATCAACTAGGGGAAAATTGTTGGGTCAAAAAGTTGATGTGGCAGAAACTCAAAAACGAAAAAAACATGAAGGCATTTGTCTAAGCGTTGAAAAGTGTATTCCAGGCGTTGTCAAGAACAAATCAGGCGTTGACAGAAGCAAGCATTGTCAAGTGCAATCCAAGCGTTGTCACATGCAATCCAAGCATTGACAGAAACATTGACAAGAAGCCTTTGGAAGCTTCTATTTAGATAAGTATGTAGAATATATTATGTATATATTTATTTGAATAGAAGATTTACATGTTTATTTGATATTATCTCCTGAAAACCCTAATCCTTACACTATAAAAGGAACCAAGGGTATTAGGTTTATTCATAACTTTCATATACAATGTAAACCTAAAGCGTGTGTCGACTAGGTGTGGGATTCAATGTATACGCACCTAGTGATTGTTTGTTATTAATATAATGAGCAATCCTTTTGTTTTAATTCATGCTCTTTGTGCCTAAACACCTTGTTAATGTGTCGTGTTCTAATTCCGCTTTGATTATCTAATCATATGAACATGATGCATTCCTAGTAGCTTAAAGATCTGGAATCTTAGGATTCCACAATTGGTATCAGAGCCTCGTGGCTCGTGATGCTAGGACCAACAAGGTGTTCGTGTATCGTGAAGAGAAGAAAAATCTGTCTAGGGTTTTTCTGGACGTTTTTGTGTGCGCAACAGTATTCAGAAGGCCATAACTTCTTATTGAACTGTTGAATCGCCACGAAATTTTTTGCGTGTGTTCTACACAAATATATCTAGATATCCACCGGATGGATTGTCGAGATCTATCACCAAGAAAAAGTTATTAAGCGTCAAAGTCAGCAGTGGTCATATGCTGTTTTCTGTGAACAGTAATAGTAAAAACGCGATTTCTCCTTCGTTAAATGTTGGATTGTTGTGAAATTCGATCTGTAGGTTCTTGACACTTGTGTCTAGGATCTCACCGAAGGGATCTTCGATCTGAGCTCTCATGAAGAAGATATTCGATGTCAAAGTTCACTACAGTTTATGGTTTTCACATAAAATCATGATTTAGGGTTTATAAAACCCTAGATCTATTACCTGCTGACATGTGTTATTTAGACGCTGATAGATGTTGGTGTGACGCTGATAGATGTTGGGGTGATGCTGACAAGGCATGGATGAGACGCTGATGGCCAGGCGCTGATAGATATAAAGTTGGCACTGATAGGAATAAGTTAAGCGCTGTTGGGAAGCGCTGACACTTGTTGTCCGATATATACATTTTCAAACGCTGACAAGTGTTGTCCGATATTAGACAACACACAATGTTGATATCTTGGACAAAGGAAGATATTGGACAACAAAAAGAATAGTTGTTGTTTGGAAAATTGATACGTTATTAGCACATAAAAAGGAGGTATTTACACACGAAGGTACATGGGATCTCTGTTTTTATTTAGAATATCATTATGATATTTATGGCTCAGATATATTTTTATAATGTCGTATATGATTAAGGGGAAGAATTCTTATGGTAAGTTTGATGTTGAAGTTCGTTTTCAAAAATTTGTTTTTCTTATTTAGGTGAGCAATACACCTTGTCTCTGTACTAAATATATTGTTACAGCGTACGACTGGCTCATAGTCGTTAGGTTACCAGTTCCCATTTAACAAAAACTATGGTGAGCAATACACCTTGTCATTGGACTAAATATATTGTTATAGCATACGATTGGCTCATAGTCGTGAAGGTTACCAGTACCCATGTAATAAAAACTGATGGATGAGCAATACACCTTTATAATTGGATCTAAATATATTGTTATAGCTAAAAACTGGCTTATAGTTGTGCGGTTTTTGTTGGTTTCAGTTCTCGTTCTTACCAATAAACTGAGCCTCCTTTTGCAATGAAAGAGTTGCATTTTTCTCTAATCGTTTCGCGACTATGGGAAGAGTTTATCAACTAGTGAGCAATTGGGTGAAAGAAATACAAAGATTAGGTTATTCTGCTTCTACATCAAAATTATTGTACTTATTTTTCTTCAAGATCATTATACAAAGCCTACATTTGGAGAATCTTCAAGATTGCATACATTGTTTACTTCTCTGTTGATGTGACAAAAAGGGGAAGACATACATGCTACAATTAAGGGGAAGCAATTTGAAGATGATGTACAACTTACAAGAGATACACATAGAGTTTTGCCAACATCAACTAGCGGAAGATTGTTGGGTCAAACAGTTGATGTGGCAGAAACTCAAAAACAAAGAAAACATGAAGACATTTGTCTAAGCGTTATCAAGAGCAAATCAAGCGTTGACAGGAGCAAATCGGAGGTTGATGGCTCAAGCGTTGTCATGTATAATCCAAGCATTGTCATGTACAAACTAAGCATTGACAGAAACGTAGATAAGAAGCCTTTGGAAGCTTCTATTTGGATATATATGCAAGATATATTCTGTATATAGTTAATTAAATAGAAGATTTACATGTTTATTCATTCTTATCTCTTGTAAAACCCTAGTCCTTACACTATAAAAGGAACCAAGGGTTATTAGGTTTTTTATATAACTTTCATATATAATGTAAACCTAAAGCGTGTGTCGACTAGGTGTGGGATTCAATGTACACACACCTAGTGATTGTTGATTATTAATATAATTAGCAATCCCTTTGTTTTAATTCATGTTCTTTGTGTCCAAACACCTTGTTAATGTGTCATGTTCTAATTCCGCTTTGATTATCTAATCATATGAACATGATGCATTCCTAGTAGCTTAAAAGATCCGTGAATCTTAGGATTCCACATGAAATTTGTTTTGAGAACAACAAGGAAAGAATTCAACTTGAAGATAAGTTTCTTTTCAAAGAAAGAACTATGAAGAGTTCTTATGATGTCGAAACATAGTGAGGATTATATTGTGAAGATACAAGAATTCTAGGAATAGATTTGAAATTGTGAAGGAAGCATGAGGATTTCTTTAAGGAAAAGAGTTCTCTTTCGTTCTGGATGTATGGAATATGAATATAAGAAGGGCAGAGCGCCAGGACATCGTTCTCTTTTAGGAGGGTAGGATGTGACAACTCAAACCCAAGGTCATTTATTTAATATTATATAATATTATTTTACGAATAATTTTGAAATTTTTAATGAGTTTAATGATATGACGATTGATTGTTTTATTTAATCCGACGTTGGAGGTCTTATTTTTATCTTTTTACTAATAGCGAGGATTATTAGTGACCAGGATATCGACGGATGCCCGAGATTTTATGTTTTATCATTTGTTGTCTCGATGTTTACATTTTTGACGTTTTTATTTAAGTTCGTATTAAGTCGAACCGGGATCATATTATCATCATATTTTGAGTGCGTTTTGACTTTTGAAAAGTATTTTTACGAAACTCGAGCCTCGAAAATATTTTCAAAATTTCAATCTACATTTTCTACCCTTACAACTATTTAATTGCATTTTGGACCAAAACTATCACAAATTGACAAAACAAGCCCCTCCACCCCACTATATATAATTTTTCCACTAACACATTTCATTATTAAATTCATTTAAACAAAACAACCACCATCTCTCTTTCTTTCTTTGTTTGGCCGTCCACCACCACAAACAAAAACACCATGGTTTTTGATTTTCACATTGATTCATGAGTAACTAAATTATATCCCATCTTGCAAATTCAAAGAGGAACATTTTGGTATAATTTTTGCCCACATGCATTAACTTTTCATAAAGTTTATTTTATTGATGAACTAGTGGTGTTTAATCCATTTTTATGATGGTATATATGTGTTATTGTTATTATATTCAAGAATTGTTGGTTGCATGTTCATTATTTTTGAGTGGGTAATTTTTGTATGATCATTTAAGTGTGTTATAGGTTAGTTAAGTTGTTGTTAATGATATTAGGATGATTTTAGACATATGAGAATGGTTAAAATGGGTTGAAAAATTGGTTTGATATGATTTTTAAACATGTATTTTAGACCAGTAGGTAAAAGGTAAATTTTGGAAAACTTACTGTTTGAAAATGGTTAAACTAATAGGATAGTGTTTGTAGAGAATTCTTTTAGCTTTGATTTTATATAAGGTAGAGCTTCTAGCTCCAAATGAGCGCGAAGTTATGATGATTTGATTATTCGTGTACCGGGAGACGAGTATCGACACAATCCGAAGTTGTTGTCGATATTTGGATCGAATCTCGGGGGACTATAGAATGAGTTGTAAAAACGTTCAAGTTCTGATGTTTGGTTCTAAACTAAGGGTCGTGAGTCTATTTTCAAACACAAGTGTCGGATTTGTAAACGGGATTGTTTAGAATGGTCAAAATGGTTGTACGAGTCGGTGATGTAAAATTGTCTGGTTTTTGTAGTTCAAAGATATGTCAGGCAGGGAACTTTAAAAGTAAAATATTTTGGTGGGCTTTTAACAGGTATTTCTATATATAGTAAGTGACATCTCTGATTAGTATCATAAGCATTTGATGTGTTTAAGTAGGGTAAATGAGCTCGTACATCTAGTGTGTACCGGCAGATTTTTATCGAAAGGATTGACTAATAAAGTAAACAATAGAAGGAAGTAATAGGTCACTTGTATTGTTTTTATTTTGGGTTGGTTGTGATTTTATTATTTTGAGTTTGATGATATTAAGTATGGATTTTACTCGAGTTTATTTTTTATGAACACGCCTTATTTGATAGGTTGCGGTTTTTTTTGTTTATTGGGCATCAACTATCGTCGAAGATCGTCTTGCTACAGCTATTACTCCAGGTGAGTCTATAGCCTCGCTTTTGTAATTGTTTTGAATGATTTTAAAACCCGCGAGGGGGATACATGCTATTTGAAAGTAAAATGAACACAAGTCATGATTGATTGTTTGGACCCGAATGTCGCCTTTGTTGCTTTTGTTGATTTGAATTGTATAAGTACCTATGTTGCAAAAGTCCCTAAATTCATGAACCGTTGACTATCTTCTGACTTGATGTTGTGAGTTAGGAATAGCCGCTTATTCTAATAATAGTACTATTGGGCTGACGACCCTATCTGAGACCAGGGCTTTACGCTGAGTAACCCGTTGGGAAGGATAATTTTACGAGAATGAGAATGTGGTATACTTGCAACTGATACCCTAGTGGGGGCACTAGAATTCATCTAGTCATGTCGGCTTTAGGTGTGGGTGACTAAGTTAAGGGGTCGGTGTCATGAGCTTAATAAAATTCAATAGCTATTCCTATATACTAGAATGCTTGACTAATAGATTGTGTGTACGACAATTATATTAAATGATCTTGATTGATTTTTCTCTTGTGTTCAAATGATGATTTGGAAAACCTATAGACTTGCTCAACCGTTGTGTTGATTATTTTAAGCATGTATTTCAGGTGATTGAAGTGGATTGCTGATGGAGCTTGCTGGAGAAGGATTGCGGATTGCTTTTGTAATGATTGGTCTAAAACGGATTTCTTTCCCTTTTGTCATAAAAATAATAATGTACGGTCAAGTACTTTGGTAAATTGTTTGTTGATTGTATAAAATCTTTGGGGGACCTAAATGTTACTCTAATATTTCTAAAATTGTTTTTACTTGGGATTGAAAGTTTTAGACAATGATTAAATTATTTTCTTTTATATTTCAAATGTATCATTTTGAGATTGTTCAAAGTGTCTTGTATAACGATGTTTGTATTTAGCACCCAAATGTGTATTTCCGCTGCGCAATGTAATTTGGGGGTGTTAAAATAGGATCAAGCCTTCCACTAGTAGGACTACGAAGAAGAAAGTAGAAGTTCACCCTATGAATGATATTTTTGATTTAAAAAGAAAGAATCATTTAGCTAAGACAAAAGGTTCTGCCTCTATGTAGAAGCCTAAGCAAAATGTGAATTCTAATTTGAGATGTTGGAATTGTATGAATGCATGTTTTCTCAGCGTCATGATTTATGCCTTGTTGATCATGTGAAGGAAATATATGCTATTAGGAACAATCTTTAATGGATTCCAACGGGGAAGAAATTCACCCAAGTTGGTTGGCAATGGAAACCCACTGGTAGGACCTTTACTGCAAATGGAACTAAGTGCCCTTTAACTAGGATCACATCCACGGAAGTTAGGTCTCAACGTCCTTTAAATAGGAACACTAGCACTAAAAAATGGAAAAAGTGCCCTTTAACTAGGTATGCCCCCACTATTGTGCCTACCAGTGACGAAGTACCTCAGGATCTTAGACAACTAGAATCTAAGCCAGCATCTAGGAAGAAAATTTTGAAGCCTAAGAATTCTTCTGATAGCAAATCTAAGATAAATATATCTATACCGGCTAACACAGAGGAAGAATTATATTCCGATACATTGTCTTCGTCTGTTGATATTTTCGGGTGGTCCAAATCATCCTCGGATACTTGGACTCTGGATGCTCAAAGCATATGACCGGAGACCACTCGATGCTCAGAAATTTCGTCAGCAAGTTTCTAGGAACGGTTAAATTTGGCAACGACCATATTGCGAAGATCATGGGTTATGGTGAATATCAAATTGGGAATGTTACGATTTCAAGGGTGTATTACGTCTAGGGACTTGGTCACAACTTATTCTCCGTGGGACAATTATGTGATTCAAACCTTGAGGTTGCTTTTCGACAACATACTTGCTTCATTCGTGATCTTGTAGGAAATGATTTTTTAAAAGGTTCTCGAGAGGATAATCTCTATACACTATCCATTCAAAACATGATGGTCGCCTCTCTTGTATGCCTTATCTCTAAAGCATCTAAGACCAAGTCATAGTTGTGGTATCGCCGGTTATCTCATCTTAACTTTGATTCTATTAACCATTTGGCTAAAAACGAGCTTGTTCGTGGTCTTCCAAAACTTAAGTTCGACAAGGATCATTTATGTTTCGCGTGTTCTTTGGGGAAAAGCACCAAGAAATCATACAAACCTAAAGTTGAAGACACCAACCAAGAACCACTGTATCTTTTGCACATGGATATTTGCGGGTCAATGCGTACGGCTAGTGTGAGTGGTCGAAAATACATCCTCGTCATGGTGGGTGACTTTTCAAGATTTACTTGGGTTAAGTTCATAGCAACCAAGGATCAAGCACCAACATATATTATTACTTTTCTTAAGATGATCCACGTGCGTCTTAATGCTACTGTTCGTCGCATTCGAACTGATAATGAAACTGAATTCGTTAATCAGACTCTACGAGACTATTATGAAGAGGTCAGTATTTCACATGAAACTTCAGTTCCTCGCACTCCACAACAAAACGGTGTCGTGGAAAGACGTAGTTTTGATGGGATTAGCCCGTGCGATTTTCCAGTTTCACTTAACCATACACTTACGGAAGCTGCTAGAACCATGTTTATTTATGCGAATGCTCCTTTATTCTTATGGGCTAAAGCAGTGGCAACCGCATGTTATACCCAAAACCGCTCCATCATTCGTAAGCGTCATGGAAAAACTTCATATGAGCTTCTTCATGGACACAAACCCGATATTCCTTTCTTCATGTGTTTGGTGCACTGTGTTATCCAAATACTAATAGTGAGAATTTGGGAAAACTTCAACCGAAGGCTGATATTGGAATTTTCATTGGTTACTCACCCGCAAAGAAAGCTTACCGGATGTATAACCGTCATCTTGGCAAGATATTAGAAACTTTGGATGCCGATTTTGATGAGCTGACAGCGATGGCTTCTGAGCAACACAGTTCTGAATCCGCACTTCATGGGATGGGAATCGGTACGATTAGTTCCGGATTAACTCCCAACAATCCTACTTCTCCATCATTTACACCACCTACAAGGCCCGAGTGGGATGATTTATTTCAACCTATCTTTGACGAATTCTTTGATCCTCCAAGTGATGATTCTCCAGGACCTGCGGTAGTAGCTCCGATTCCCGAAGTTGTTGCTCAAGATAATGGAAATCAGTCTAATTCATCTATTGTCACTATTGAACCAGATGCACCATCCTCCAAAAATTCTCAAACTACACCCAAATCATCACCCCCACTCGTTCCTAATGATGTTGAAGAGGATTAATATGATCACGATTTGGAAATTGCTCACCTACAAGAGCTTCCATTCTTCGGTTGATAAATACCCGAAAACCCTAACGGTGCGTCTACCTCAGAGGAAGCTTCTGCAATCGTTTACTCCAGACCACCATGGATTGAAAATCACAACACCAAATGGACAAAGGATCACCTAATCCGCAAATTATTAGTGACATCGACTGACCAGTCTTGACACGTCATCAACTACAAGAGCACACATAATATTGCTTCTTTGATGCATTTCTCTGCGAGAAGGAACCTACATATTGGCAACAAGCCATGAAACAATCATCTTGGATTGAAGCCATGCAAGAGGAACTTAATAATTTTCAACGCCTTGAAGTATGGGAATTAGTTCCTCTACCCGACAACGTTGACATCCTTACATTGTTGTGCGTATATAAGGTTAAACTCAATGAGTTAGGTGGAGTGTTAAAGAGCAAAGCTAGACTGGTTGCTCGAGGTTACAAACAAGCTTTGGGTATTGAATTTGAAGGATCCTTTGCTCCTGTTGCATGATTGGAGGCGATTAGACTATTCCTTTCTTATGCTGCTCACATGAATATCATCGTCTACCAAATGGATGTTAAGACGGCATTTTTTAATGGTGAATTAAGGGAAGATGTCTACTTAAGCCAGCCGAATGGATTCGTCAACTCAGAGTATCCTAATCACGTTACAAGCTCAAGAAGACTCTTTATGGGTTGAAACAAGCTCCACGCGCGTGGTATGATCTCCTATTATATTATCTCATCTCGGAAGGCTCCTCCAAAGGCAAAGTGGACCCAACATTATACATTCTCAAGGAGAACAACGACATGATACTGGTACAAATTTATGTTGACGATATAATATTTGATGCCACTACTCAAAGACTGTCTGACCATTTTGAGAAAATCATGTCCACACGCTTTAAGATTTCGATGATGGGAAAATTTTCATTTTTCGTAGGGTTGCAAATTTCTCAAAATCCCAGAGGCATCTTTATTAATCAATCCAAATATGCTCTTGAATCTTTGAAAAAGTATCATTTTGAAAATTGTGACCCCGTAGATACTCCAATGGTGGAGAGATCCAAGTTAGATGAGGATAAGGATGGGATTGCTGTCGATCCTAAACTTTATCGTGGAATGTTCGGCACCCTTCTCTATCTGACTGCTAGTAGGCCTGATTTGGAATTTGCTATATGCATGTGTGCCCGGTATCAGGCTCGGCCTATCGAAAAGCACTTACATGTTGTGAAAAGGATCTTTCGGTATCTTAAAGGAACAGTTAATCATGGTCTATGGTATCCGAAGGATTCCTCTATTGCACTAATATCATATGCAGATGCGGATTATGTTGGGTGTCAAGATACTAGAGGTAGCACTTCTGGCAGTGTGCAACTTCTTGGAGATAGACTGATTAGTTGGGCATCCAAAAGGCAGAAAAGCACTGCGATATCAAGTACTGAGGCTGAATACATTGCTATGTCCAGTTGTTGTGCTCAAGTTCTTTGGATGAGATCACAGTTAACTGAATACGGTCTTGGATTCAACATAATCCAAATGTACTGTGACAACAAAAGCGCCATTGCCCTTTGCTGCAACTACGTTCAACACTCCCGGGCGAAGAACATTTACATACGCTACCCTTTTATCAAAGAGCAAGTGGAAAATGGAGTAATCGAGATGTATTTTTTCAACACCGAGTATCAGCTGGCGGATATATTCACAAAGGCCTTAGATCGAGGACGTATCAAGTTTTTGATCGAAAAGATGGGCATGAAATCATTTTCACCGGCGACTCTTAAGGAGTTGGTAGAAGAATCTGCAGAATAGTGGTGGTAAACTATTATAGAGTATCCTTTTTATCGTGATCGTGTATACTATCGTATATATATAAACTAAAAAAAGAAAAATACAAAATATAAAACTTACAAAAACCATAAAAAATATAAAATAAAGAAAATCCAAAAGTTTTTTCTTTTTAAATCGGGTATGTCTTTTAGTACGGTAATATTTACGGCCTTAGAAATGTCGATTAATATTGACACGGCGCCATAAATAGAGTCCGTATGAAAGTTGTAAATATTTTAAAACATTCCCATATGGATTGTAGTTATTTCTGATTGCAACCCGTTTTTCGCATTAAAGTCACGTATTTATATTGGAAACGTTGGCTCACAACAGGAATTAATTTTATCGGGCAAGGTTTACTTTAAAAACTTGTAAGGGGTCAAGTTTACTTTACAACTTGGTCTAAAACAAATTAGTGTACGCTTCAGTGCACTTACTTTGTTTAAATAAGAGAAATCTTATTGCCACCAGAATCGTTTCATAAAATCACTAAACAGAAAAGGTCTTCATGGATATTTTTCTCTTTAAAACAATGACTACAGCTCTTTCAATAGAAAACGGGTCAGTGTTTAAAGGGGAGAAAATATCAAATCATTTTGGAATTGAATTGGTCTTCAAAAAGTATTTTGAGAAAAATGCAACACGATGTATTTTTTCTTTATGTGCTATGTGTGCCTTATGAGGAAATTGAATTGGCCTTAGGTTATATCTCATAACATGCTTTAAGTCATCTCGATAGATAAGTTAGTGGTGGGTACGTGTAACAAATTAAGATTATTCGGGGAAAGAGGTGTAGTTAACTTGTTTTATTACAAGTTTTATATATACTTCTCAAACAAGGGGACCAAAATGCAATTTTTGAAAAATGGTTTGTGATGGACCAAAGTATACACCCCCCTGATACTTCTTTCTCATCGCAACACACACATTCCACCAAAACTTTGCCTCCATTAACAAAGCTCTACCAACCTTCCTTTATTGTTCTAAATCTGCTATATCATCTAGGTACTCGTCAATTATACGTGCTTGTTATGATTATTAACTGCTTTTCATTACAAACGAACTTCTATATCTTGTATTAATCTGATTAGGGTTTTGAAGTTTTATGTGATGAAGGATTTAATTGATAGAAGGGTTTTGTTCGTATAGCATGTATAAACATTGGCCTTGAACAGTTTTGCTTCAAACATTGCCTAATTCCCGTAATGGAATGATTAAAACTTGCATTGTAATATACATCCCAGATTGCGATGACTTTCCCGCTCATATATTGCGATGACTATATTGCGATGACTCTATTGCGATGAGATATTGTGATGACTCCATTGTGATGAGTTATTGCGATGACTTCATTGCGATGAGTTATTTCGATGACTTCATTGTGATGAGTTATTGCGATGACTCCATTACGATGAGTTATTGCGATGACTTCATTGCGATGAGTTACTCCGATGACTTCATTGCGATGAATTAATGTGATGACTTCATTGCGATGAGTTATTTTGATGACTCCATTGCAATGAGTTATTTCGATGAATTCATTACGATGACATTCCGATGACCACATTGAGATGACATTCCGATGACTACATTGCGATAACATTCCGATGACATCACTTAGTATTCCGATGGAATTTAAGATTGCGATGGTTTCTTAATATTGAGATAGGTGGAACTTATAGACACATTGCTGGATTAAGAGTTGTGAAACATAAAAAATTCTAAGTTTTGTTTCTTCTCAATGTGTTACAATAACAAATACAACACTAATGCATTCGACTTAGATAACAATCAGGGTTTTTAGGCATTAAGAAAATTAGGGCCATTAAAACGAAACCAAGCTTTATTGGAATACTTGAAAGGTTTCTTATTACAAAAATTCATCTTATTTTATAAGTTGATATTTCTGTAAACAAAAGAGATAAAATTACTTATTCCATGTCTTGTGTTTTGCATTAAGGCCATGGAAGACACTGCATTATCTTTGCTTGACCCTGAGTTCAAACCCACTGAGATTTTGGTTATCTCAACACCTACTGAGGTTGAGGTTTTGCCTACACCTACCGAGGTTGTTGTTAGACCAACACCTACTAAGGTAGAAGTTATCCCTAGGCCTACTGAGGTGGTGGTTGAATTTCATCGTCATTTTTCCACTAGTTCTCCCACAGAACTAGTGGTAATAACTACAAGGAAACCCAAATCCTCAAGGAACTAAAGCTAGGTCGTTATGTCATTCGAATAAAATGTCTGTGGTGAACTGTCATGTATTTAGGTGATAATCTGAATGTCTTATTGTATTTCCTATGAACTATGTCTGTAATATTGTATCACATTTAATAATATGCGGTGACATTTGTTTTGTTATTTACATGGATTATGAGATATATATGTGTGTATATATCAATTATGTATGTGCTATCTAAGCCGGAATATGTCGATCACCGAAGAACAACAACTACAACTTGATCTTACACTTGTTCCACTCAGTGCCCGGCTGCCACCTGCAGAGAACAATTCTCGCCTGAAAGACGACTTTTGTGACAATCCGTCAATTTATGGTCAATATTTTATTCTCAATATTTATTTGAAAATATTATTTTAATATACAATATGAACTCACATATTTTTGGGAAGAAATTTGGACTTACGTCTTGGAGTAGCATCGACTACGTCTAAACCGGAGGATTCAACGTTACGTGCTTACGTTTACATACACCGTCTTTGGTGACAGTCCGACATTTCAAAAAAAAAAATTTATCCGTGAATATTATTTTGGAGTTTTAAATTTGTGTTGGTTCATAAACTCACAAATTTACGAGAAGAGATTAGGACTTACGATTTTATTTTAACGTCCTTTACGACTAAACCAGAAACCTTAGGATTACGTATTTACGTTTTCGAACTCCGTTTTTGATGAGACAATTTTTATTAGATTCGTTTTGTGCCGTTGATTCATAATTTATAAAAACATTTTTCGTAAAACGACCCGAGGGCACGCAAATCGAGGAATACCCGTAAATTAGTGGGATGAGACAAAAACAAGTTTTGTCTCACCCCACACATGGGACGGCCTAAAGGAAGCCACCACACCAAATTTGGTGGCAAGTTTTTAGCTTAATGTTTACACATGTCACCTTAGCTTACATCTTAAGCCTTTTACCACTCCACTAACTTCAAAACTAGCAACTAGTTTTCACTTTCATTTTCCTTACATGCAACTCAAACACAAAACTCTCTCAATACTCCATTGATGCCGTCCCATTTGCTCCACAAACACCACCATTCATACAATTTTTAACCACAAACATATGTTATAATTAACATATGTTAATCTCCATTCAAAAAGATGAAGATTGGTGCAACTTATAACATCCAAGGAGAAGTATTCATGGTGTCTTGGGTCTGATTTTCCACAAGGAGTTCATGAAGCATGGTGGTCATGAAGATGGACTTGGTGCATCACAAGTTTCTCCATCAAAAATCCATGTTTTGATCAACCTACATCATCATGGTGGTATAAAGATTGTCCTCCTCATCTTCTTATTGTTTTGATTATATAAACATGTATTTTATTTCCTATTGTATATGTATATGATGATTATATGATGATAAAAATGTTATGTGGGGATTTGTTGTTGATAAACATGATTAAAAAAGGTGAAAAACCATATGAAACAAGGTTAAAATCTTGGTTAAATTTGATGGTTGTATAAAACAGTAAAGAACCATATGGTAAACTGATAAAATGATGAAGTAGAATGGATTTACAGTAAGCTATGAGTCTTGTACACATTTGAGAGTTGGCCATGCAATGGGATCATTGTAATGAGTGAGATATGATCAAAACAAGTTTAAGGTATAAATCTGAGGTTACTGTTTTTGACGATTTTTAGAATATACTTAAAGGATGATTCAACAGTATCTATAGAAGATTTAAATGTAGAACATATCATGTAGTTTATGTGATAAAAATTTGAGCTTCTATCTCCATGTAGAACTCAAGATATGTCACTTTTGGTGAAAGTGAAGATAAAAATCAGATTTTTGGAAATTAAAGAATAATACTATTATATAAGCACTCAAATTTTAATAGTATAAATTATAATTAAAACCCACTAACTCATGAATTTTATTTATAAAAATATGTACAATGATAAATAAGTGGAAATTTTATAAAAATGGTAACTTGTTATGTTTTATAAGATATAAAACTATAAACATGATTTTTACGACTTTTTCGGCTATCGCCGTAAAATTAACGTTTTTCGCCAAATAAAACTTAGACGACCAAACCCGTCTAATGTAAAGTTTATAAAAGTCATATACTGATATATAAGTATCTAATACAAGTAAACACCGATAAAAACCCGAATTATAGGACAAACGGACATTAACGAGCTAAGTAAACACATTGGGCTAATGATTGGACTAAATAAGTTAAACACTCATAAAAAGAACTTATTGGGCTTAACCCATTTGGGCCCAACTTGTAAAGTTTAAGTACTGATAATATAAGTACAAAATGGATTAAATTAAGTTAAATAACTTATAATAGGCCTATTGGACCTAAAACACGTAAATAGGTAAAACGAGAAAACTAGTATAAACGTTATCGACATATAACACTAAAGTGAGTAAACGAGAATATGTAAACCCACTTGATCATCATATATATATAATCATCATATGTATACATAATTGTTATTTTTATAAAGTCATTGGACAAACGTCTAAGACCGATTATTATTTGTCTAGGTTTCCGTGATTGAAGCACGTACCGTACGTCCGAATTGCCGATAACCCGCCTTCCCATATCAACGTGAGTTCATAGCCTCGCACTCTTTTAAATGTTTTTATAAATGTTTTATAAACCCGCGAGGGAGATAACATGTTAGTTTTTATAAAATAGGACACCATTTGTCCCGATTGTTTGTTTATTTGATTTGGACCCGAATGATTATATGACCCGATTGTATGACCTGATAAATGATTAAAGGACCCGATAGATGAAATAAAATGGATTATTAAAGTTAGGTTATGTCACTAAAAGTCCTTAGCATGAATTGTGAACTACAGGGATTTGGTAGACGCTTGTGCATATAATAGTACTATTTGGGGACGATCACCCCAGTTCGCGCCTTGACGGTTGATCCCCGTCGTGCCACATTGATTGGTATGCGAATTTATGTATGAGAAGATTTCCATAGTGTGACCTTTGTGACGACACGCTACTTTAGATGGGCAAAATTGGTATCGGGTTAGCTACCCGTTGTTGGTTTAGTAAGGTAACAATGTCATGCGGCTTATAATAATCCAAAAACTAACGAAATACTATTAGACGCTTCGAATTACGATGTATTGCCTGACTAGCAATACAGGGTCATACTATTGATATTATGTTTGTGTTTTGGTTTTCGTAACCATATTCATATAACGGTTTTTATTTTCATACAACGTCATAAGACGTATTGTATGATGTTTTTACGACATTGGCTCGTATAATAATTTTTAAGGCAAATGCCTATATTATGATTTTCGATAAGGATTTATATAAAATGACTTTGGCTATTTTATGGCCTATTACAAAGATTTGTATAAAATGATTTTGGCTATTTTATGGCCTATTAAAATGATTTGTACAAAATGATTTTCAGTAATAATTTTATACTGATATTGTATTGATGGAATTTATTAAACTCTATGAATTCACTCGGCGTTATCGCTGACCTTTTCTTTTAACATGTTTTATCTCAGGTACTTGAAGGTAATTCTCGGGAAGATGACAAGAATTCATGGCCCGCACTTAAACAATATTTTCCATTCAAATACTTTTTAAAACTTTGTATGAAATATAATGACTTGGGACCGATGTAACTTTGATATTTATGAATGGAAATGATTTATTATTAAACGACGCGATTTTTATGCGTTGTCTACGATGTGAGTAATGTGCTATCCCGTAACACCAACTAGTCTTCCTCTGTATTAAGTTGTATAAATTTGGGGGTGTTATAGTTTGGTACCAGAGCTCTCGTTATAGAGAACGAAAGATTTTTAAAACCAAGGTTTTGAATAAAACATTTCAAAATCTTTTTACTAAAAACATTTTTCTAAAAATGTCTAAAAATCTTTTGACTATAACGGTGCCGAAGAATTCCCGAGTTACAGACAAGGCCAGACTGAGAAGTGTTATTTTAATATATATATATATAACTTGGATTATATATATATTTGATGAAATTTTATTACATGATTGTTTGATGATTATTTTGATATTTATACGAGGTA
The DNA here is from genome assembly GCA_025667525.1 of Glebionis coronaria. Taxonomy (NCBI): domain Eukaryota; kingdom Viridiplantae; phylum Streptophyta; class Magnoliopsida; order Asterales; family Asteraceae; genus Glebionis; species Glebionis coronaria. Next base: position 269,590,856 of record CM046882.1, on the reverse strand, counting down.
TTTATACGACGTAGATTGTCACAAGAAACCCTAAATCCCCTAGTAAATTAATCGAAGCTATTCTCGTAGGAATTCTAGCTATCCTAGATCTAAACCAAGTTGTGGATATTTATGATCCCAACAAATGGTTGATATTCGTAGAAATATAGATATTAGTTGATTGTGATATTGAAAAAGAATTGGCGAGATTAAATCTGATATCGATGTCATGACGATCTTTCCTTATTGAGTGGAGTTTGACAAAACGTTATCACCTGGAAAGATGTCATCCGATTCGTTGTCATCGAATTCTTAAATTGAAATCGAAAGGGTGAATGTTGCACTCGAGGCTGTTATTGGAACCATTACCCAAAAGCCTCATGGCACTAGTACCTTTCCGAGAAGTCTAGTTGAATGATCAAGTCATTTCATACTAGTGACTCATTTGATAATTGTTGTTGTAAGAGATATAAGATTGGAAATTAAGTGTTGATTCATATCGAGCTTTTATTGCCCTTTTAAGGCCTAAGAATAAGATTGAAAGTATTGGAATATGAGGTAGGATATTGAATTGAGTATTACTTGGTCGAAACTTGAATAAAAGTAAAATTTAACTTTTATGGAATATGTGATTGATAAGAGGAAATTATTAAGTCATGTGATTGAATTATAAGGTTTTAATTGATTGTTGGTTTGTGTTAAGGGTTGTTCCTAGGCCATTGTCCAATAATGAGGATGCCCAGTGTCCAGGAAATAAATTGAAAAAATCTTCTTCTTAATTGGGACCGATGGATCTTCCGGGACATGTGGAACACCTAATGACTCTTGTAGATTAGTATTCATTGTGGTATCTTTTAAAAATCCCTAACTTAACTAAGATATCAGTTGGTAGGATGAGTTCTGAGAATTGTATGACATAGTGACGCGTAATGTGTTACGGTACAATTTTTGACTTGTTTGTGATTAATGAAAAGACTACCTTTGATTGCTAAATCCTACATGTATCGATGTTATCTATCTTTTATTGCTTCATCCTAATGTTCGCATTAGTGATGCAACCATTGAACAAGTACTCATCTTGATTTGAGTTACGTTGTGGATTAATCTTTTGAGTGCCATCGAGATCATGAATCTCATGATTAATAGGCTAAGCTCATTTCCTATCATATCGTAGTTAATTCTTGGTGAACAAGCTTTCATCACTCTTTTGCAGATCACTCATTGTTTTTATAAGATAAAACGGTATCCTTTGAGAAAATTTAATTTTCATCACTATAAGGATTATTCAAAGTAAGATTTATAAGTGATCATTATCGAAATGAAATTGTTTATGAAACACCTTGGAAAACTTAATTGTTTTCATAGCAAAGAAAATCTTTGAAAATTTATTTCTGATTCTTATTTAAGAATTAAGCATGAAAATGTTTTTATTATAAACATGATGATGAAATTTTGACGAACTGAGTATTGCATCGTTAATCTTGAAATTGTATATAGTTGCGCGCCTACATACAATTTGGAATGGACCATGCAAGGCTGATTAGTAGTCACCATAAAACTGATTAATAAACACTAAATTTCTTTGAAGATTGTGAAAGATTAAAATTTATGAGATCTACAAGAAGTGAAAAATAGGGACATAGTGTTAGGGACACCTACATATGTGCCTGTAGCATCTATTCTTCTGAGTCGAATTTACTCATCTGTGGAAATTGTCTTATATGACAATTGACAATTCTTTCTTGTCCAATTCTCCCGTAGTGAGATTCTTAGGAAAAGTATCTGATTACCGAGTGTTGATACCCGACTGGGTGTATTGACGTTCTTATCATTCCTTATGATTTGATTTCATTTGAATGACCTGGGTAACGATCCGAGGAGCTTTCGAATGCGTACTCAAATTATGAAAACATGGGATATATTAATATTCGTTAAAAGTTTTCATATGTATCTGATTTGAAATTCTCTCGCATAGATTATGCGTTGACCTTACTCTTTTAATAGTAGTTATGTCTCCTGATATCCTTGAATTTGTGAAGGATTATGAATTATTATTAGTCCTTTGAGAAGTTCACATCTTATCGACGGCAATAAAACTGAAAAGTTGGTAATGCCAATAGAATGAATTGATTGATTATGACATGACAAAATTGTCTTAATTGATGGGAACTCGAGTAGAATTCCCCTAAAAGATAAGATGTTGATTATCAAAAGTGATCTAAATAATTCTTGATGGATGACCATATCCGGCATTTAGACTTGAAATTATACCCTGAATGGTTGTGAATTAGTCATAGATATTATAACCTAGAAGAACCTAATATGAATTTATTAAAAGATGTTTATCTTATCTGAAACTTTAGGAGGTATTTGTTGGTGAATTACCTAGACTTTCGCCATTAAGGCAAGTAGAAATTGGTATTGATTATATTTCCGGTGCTGCACTTGTGGCTTGTGCACTATACGTCAGCACCATCTGAATTAAAGGAATTACCGTACAACTGAGAGAGTTGTCGGAGAAATATTTTATTATACCAAGCCTGTCATCCTGAAGAGCTATGGTGTTATCATTCCTTATATTTATAGATTACTGTGAACTGAGTAAATTGACAATCGAAAACGATATCCATAACTCGAAATGGAAGATTTGTTTGATCATTTACAAGGTTCTAGTGTATGTTTTAAAGATTTGATCCATGGCATGGTTATCATCAACTTCGCATCTGCGAAAAAGATTATCTATTCCAATCATTGCATCCAGAACTTGTGATGAACATTATGAGTTTCACGTGATGTCGTTTGGATTGACCAATGCACATGTAGTATTCATAAATATGATGAATCGCGTGTGTAGGCTGTAATTTGATGAATTTATGCTCATGATCATTAAGGACCATTTATTTGTATATAAGAATAAGAATGAGTTAATAATTAATCATAGATTGCCCTGAATTGGCTAAACAATGAAAACCTGTACATTGAATAATTGACACGTAATTAAAGACTTAATACTTTACATAATTTGACTATGTGATTAAAAGAATAATGGAATATAAATTGACTCTTCAAAAATTAAGAGCCCTTTTAAGACTTTGGATTTTACCAAAAAGAAATGGAAATATGCTTTGACAAATGTTTTAACAAAGGATTTTAAAGGGATTATTCCCTTATACACTAAACATTTAACTAAACTTCTGTTTAGGGTTAAATGTTTGTGTATACCTCAAGATAACTTAATAAGGATTGTGTAAACCATTTATACCATAACTTGAAATTTGAAACGACACTTTTTGCTTTTCGACTAAGAAAATTTTGACTAAAGTATAAACCAAAGATTTTTCGAACAATTACGGATCTTATTAAACATTTTGGATAAATCAACAAAAATCTTGTTAATTAAATTCAAATTTATTTTGAACATTTTATATAATTGGTCGAACTAAGAAATTTAAAATCTTTACGTTTACATTTCATAAAAATTAAATAATAATTATTTAATTAATTATAATAATTATCGACGCTTTAGACGACGGATTGAGTAAAACGGATAAAAATGATAGTAAAGACGAAACTAAAACATAGAAGATATGAAGAAAGAATTTTGAATAAATACGGTTGTGATATTTATTTCATCAGGAAAGAGAACGTAATTACTGACGCATAATGTAGAAAGAATATCTAAGTGAATTGTGGACATAATAATTATATCATCATGAGAAGTGAATATAGATACCGACGCATTATGTAGAAAAGATAAAGAACCAGATAGGACATGTTCCTTAATAATGAAGGTACAAATTAAATTGCCGAACAATATAAAAGAATAATAAAATAAACGATGTTTATAAAAAAGGATAATATAAATAGTAAAAGGTTTCACGGCTAATGTGAACCATTAGAATTGAGAAGCCGATAGCGTTAATTGTATAAAAGACCACATGTGATTGTCTAAATATGGAGGATTGTGAGATATAGTTATGTTGGAATTTGTAAGTATAAGTATTATATGTATGTCATTTTTGACTAAAAGTATCTTTGTCTGAAGAAGTTGTACTAATGGCAATTATGAAGGCAGACATCGCCTCATACATTAATAAAACGTCTAGCTATTGCAAAGGTCATCATCTGAATTTGATTCGATTTGGGTCATCGTCGACAGACTGACCAAATCTGCTAAATATCATTCTCGTTAATGATAAATGCAAAAGAGTTATGTATACATAGTGTGCTTGTATCAAACATCTTTATCAAGATCCTCGCTTCGCATCGAATTTCTAGAGATTTGCTCAGAAATCATTGAGAACGAACCTTGATGAGAGTACTATGTACCACCCCAATCGAAGGGACGAGGTAAAGTAACGATACAAAGTAATATAAGTGCTATTTTATGTTTGAATGAATGACCTTTTGTAATAGACCGTATAATCGTTTTCCTTTGGAGAGATTATCCTTGATAACTATCGTATTAGGATCGAGATCTAATCTTGTTAGGATCTAAATCTTAGAGCATCTGTAAGCAAGAGTTGAGATGGAGACATCCGACATACACCCATAGTGAGTTGGACATGTCTCTTAGGTTTAAGGTTTCCTATGATGGCGAACCTATCCTTTCAAAATACCCGACCCGCGAGATCTGAAATGAATATTGAAATTAGGATTTGATTATTAACTGCCGATAGTGGGCAGGAGGTTACGTGAAAGTGAAATGTAGATCTTGAAGTGCCAAATGGGTAGCGAAGTTATGCCACAATTTTTTTAACTTGGGAAAATGAATTCATGATCTGACAAATCATGGGATATAAGTCCCCGTTGTTTGGGACCATTGAAATGATGTAAAAGTTGGGATTGAAAGGCATATAAGCTGGATCTACCCTAGGACTTCAAGAACTGCGTGAATTATGTTTCGTAAATCGAACTTGATGGAATATCTATCAAGTGAAAATCTGATTGTTCCTTAGTAATGTTTAGATCGGCGAAAAGTTGCATTCATCAAAAACCCGTGAACATCATGGATAGAGAAAGTAAGTCAACATTTAGCCTGATCTTATTCCCGCAGTTATGTTTAATGAAACTCGCGTATTGTAATGAATTATACTTGTGAGAAAAGACCGAATGTGGAGGAAATACCCACATGACTTTAACTCTATAAGAAGCGAGTAGTAAGGTAAGATGATCTTTGAGGACAAAGATCCTGTTTAGGGGTAAATGCTGTGACAATCCGTCAATTTATGGTCAATATTTTATTCTCAATATTTATTTGAAAATATTATTTTAATATTACAATATGAACTCACATATTTTTGGGAAGAAATTTGGACTTACGTCTTGGAGTAGCATCGACTATGTCTAAACCGGAGGATTCAACGTTACGTGCTTACGTTTACATACACCGTCTTTGGTGACAGTCCGACATTTCAAAAAAAATAAATTTATCCGTGAATATTATTTTGGAGTTTTAAATTTGTGTTGGTTCATAAACTCACAAATTTACTAGAAGAGATTAGGACTTACGATTTTATTTTAACGTCCTTTACGACTAAATCGGAAACCTTAGGATTACGTATTTACGTTTTCGAACTCCGTTTTTGATGGGACAATTTTTATTAGATTCGTTTTGTGCCATTGATTCATAATTTATAAAAACGTTTTTCGTAAAACGACCCGAGGGCACGCAAATCGAGGAAACTAGAATTGAGTAATACCCGTAAATTAGTGGGATGAGACAAAAACAAGTTTTGTCTCACCCCACACATGGGACGGCCTAAAGGAAGCCACCACACCAAATTTGGTGGCAAGTTTTTAGCTTAATGTTTACACATGTCACCTTAGCTTACATCTTAAGCCTTTTACCACTCCACTAACTTCAAAACTAGCAACTAGTTTTCACTTTCATTTTCCTTACATGCAACTCAAACACAAAACTCTCTCAATACTCCATTGTTGCCGTCCCATTTGCTCCACAAACACCACCATTCATACAATTTTTAACCACAAACATATGTTATAATTAACATATGTTAATCTCCATTCAAAAAGATGAAGATTGGTGCAACTTATAACATCCAAGGAGAAGTATTCATGGTGTCTTGGGGCTGATTTTCCACAAGGAGTTCATGAAGCATGGTGGTCATGAAGATGGACTTGGTGCATCACAAGTTTCTCCATCAAAAATCCATGTTTTGATCAACCTACATCATCATGGTGGTATAAAGATTGTCCTCCTCATATTCTTATTGTTTTGATTATGTAAACATGTATTTTATTTCCTATTGTATATGTAAATGATGATTATATGATGATAAAAATGTTAAGTGGGGATTTGTTGTTGATAAACATGATTAAAAAAGGTGAAAAACCATATGAAACAAGGTTAAAATCTTGGTTAAATTTGATGGCTGTATAAAACAGTAAAGAACCATATGGTAAACTGATAAAATGATGAAGTAGAATGTATTTACAGTAAGCTATGGGTCTTGTACACATGTGAGAGTTGGCCATGCAATAGAATCATTGTAATGAGTGAGATATGATCAAAACAAGTTTAAGGTATAAATCTGAGGTTACTGTTTTGGACGATTTTTAGAAAATACTTAAAGATGATTCAACAGTAGCTATAGAAGAGTTAAATGTAGCACATATCATGTAGTTTATATGATAAAAATTTGAGCTTCTATCTCCATGTAGAACTCAAGATATGGCACTTTTGGTGAAAGTGAAGATAAAAATCAGATTTTTGGAAATTAAAGAATAATACTATTATATAAGCACTCAAATTTTAATAGTATAAATTATAATTAAAACCCACTAACTCATGAATTTTATTTATAAAAATATGTACAATGATAAATAAGTGGACATTTTATAAAAATGGTAACTTGTTATGTTTTATAAGATATAAAACTATAAACATGATTTTTACGACTTTTTCAGCTATCGCCGTAAAATTAACGTTTTTCGCCAAATAAAACTTAGACGACCAAACCCGTCTAATGTAAAGTTTATAAAAGTCATATACTGATATATAAGTATCTAATACAAGTAAAAACCGATAAAAACCCGAACTATAGGACAAACGGACATTAACGAGCTATGTAAACACATTGGGCTAATGATTGGACTAAATAAGTTAAACACTCATAAAAAGAACTTATTGGGCTTAACCCATTTGGGCCCAACTTGTAAAGTTTAAGTACTGATAATATAAGTACAATAGGCCTGTTGGACCTAAAACACGTAAATAGGTAAAACGAGAAAACTAGTATAAACGTTATCGACATATAACACTAAAGTGAGTAAACGAGAATATGTAAACCCACTTGATCATCATATATATATAATCATCATATGTATACATAATTGTTATTTTTATAAAGTCATTGGACAAACGTCTAAGACCGATTATTATTTGTCTAGGTTTCCGTGATTGAAGAACGTACCGTACGTCCGAATTGCCGATAACCCGTCTTCCCATATCAACGTGAGTTCATAGCCTCGCACTCTTTTAAATGTTTTTATAAATGTTTTATAAACCCGCGAGGGAGATAACATGTTAGTTTTTATAAAATAGGACACCATTTGTCCCGATTGTTTGTTTATTTGATTTGGACTCGAATGATTATATGACCCGATTGTATGACCTGATAAATGATTAAAGGACCCGATAGATGAAATAAAATGGATTATTAAAGTTAGGTTATGTCACTAAAAGTCCCATTAGCATGAATTCTGAATTACCGGGATTTGGTAGACGCTTGTGCATATAATAGTACTATTTGGGGACGATCACCCCAGTTCGCGCCTTGACGGTTGATCCCCGTCGTGCCACATTGATTGGTAAGCGAATTTATGTATGAGAAGATTTCCATAGCGTGACCTTTGTGACGACACGCTACTTTTGATGGGCAAAATTGGTATCAGGTTAGCTACCCGTTGTTGGTTTAGTAAGGTAACAATGTCATGCGGCTTATAATAATCCAAAAACTAACAAAATACTATTAGACGCTTCGAATTACGATGTATTGCCTGACTAGCAATACAGGGTCATACTATTGATATTATGTTTGTGTTTTGGTTTTCGTAACCATATTCATATAACGGTTTTTATTTTCATACAACGTCATAAGACGTATTGTATGATGTTTTTACGACATTGGCTCGTATAATAATTTTTAAGGCAAATGCCTATATCATGATTTTCGATAAGGATTTATATAAAATGACTTTGGCTATTTTATGGCCTATTACAAAGATTTGTATAAAATGATTTTGGCTATTTTATGGCTTATTAAAATGATTTGTACAAAATGATTTTCAGTAATAATTTTATACTGATATTGTATTGATGGAATTTATTAAACTCTATGAATTCACTCGGCGTTATCGCTGACCTTTTCTTTTAATATGTTTTATCTCAGGTACTTGAAGGTAATTCTCGGGAAGACGACAAGAATTCATGGCCCGCACTTAAACAATATTTTCCATTCAAATACTTTGTAAAACTTTGTATGAAATATAATGACTTGGGACCGATGTAACTTTGATATTTATGAATGGAAATGATTTATTATTAAACGACGCGATTTTTATGCGTTGTCTATGATGTGAGTAATGTGCTATCCCGTAACACCAACTAGTCTTCCGCTGTATTAAGTTGTATAAATTTGGGGGTGTTACAACTTTGATCCATATCTTGCAGCCTTTAAAGTCGCAATGGATATCCTAGACATGTCACCGATAAAGGATGCCTTACGAGCTACTACATCAGTTCTTGAAGTTTATATCCACGAGTTTTGATCAACAACATCAATCTCACAGGACATACAACTCTCAAAGAAGAGTATCACCTTTATGCTCAACAACAAGAAAATGATGCTTGATTTGAGTTACTTTCGACAATTGTTAAAGTTTCCTAGGTTAGCAAAAGGAGAAAAGTATGTGCCTAACCCAGAGACAGATGAAATGCTTAGAGTAATTAAAGCTTTGAACTATGAGGGTGAAATTCTTAATTTATCTCAATTTAATACCTCACACATTGGGCAACCGTGGAAAGCAATTGTCGCTATCATCGTCAAGTGCCTCACTTCAAAGGCTCGTGGATCAGACGTATTGAGACCCCCTCAGGCTCATGTATTTTGGGGACTTTACACTGGAGCTAAAGTGGATTACGCACTATTACTTTGGGAAGAATTCTGCTATTATTTCACAGGCACCAAGAAGAAGTCTTCGCATCTTCCATTTCCACGGTTCACAAAGCTCATAATCAGTCATTTCATGAAGAGTGACCCAGCATCGATACTCGTGGGAATTTTTTCTAGCATACCCAAGATAGAGACTATGTGATGGACCATATGTCTGTTGATAATCATTCTACAAAGTACTCACTACGTCCAGCTCTCGTGCCAGATGTACTGATCAATGAAGGGATTAAGGACAGTGAACCATACAAAAGGATGCTCAGGGACATTTAAGCACAAATGAAAAGAGCAAATGTCGATCCTTCTGATCAGCAAACCTGTAAACGGAAGAACGGATAGCCAAACGCCAAAAGACTTCTTCATCCAAAGTTAAAACCAAAGGGAAAGAGCAACTCAATGATGAAGATGACGAAGAAGAAGATGAGATGATTAGAACCGATGACGAAGAGGAAGATCAATAGCCGAGAAAAAAGGCAAAGAAGCCAAAGAAAAACAAAGGTAAAGAAAACGTGTTGATGATGATGAACCAGTTCAAGAAACTATCTCTCCAGACAAACAGCTGCATCTCACCCTTAGGCAGAGCAGAGAGGAGGCTTTCGCGAAATCTAAGGGTTCAGGCTCCACACCAGCCGATGACTTAGATGAATTTGGCGAACTTGATGAAGATACTTACCTTTATGAAGACCCTAATGATGAAGAAGTTGGTACATTCAACTTTGAAAGTCTTGAGCATAGTGAGGAGGGTGGTCGCAGTGACAACACTAATCGGTGTATTTTGCATACACCTCATAGCATGTTAATTTAGCATAATTGTATATTTATTTGTCGTTATATATGTACGTTGAGTGTGTTTTGTGATTATGTAGGTTACGAGTGAAATGGAATAAAATGGCCGCTTAATTAATTTTTTTGGAGAAAAGACAGTGTGAGTGCCGATAAATGAAGAAAAAAATATTGAAGAAAAAGATTTGAGCGCGTCGCGATATTTTCGGTTATCTTTTATTTGTTCAGGCTTCGTTTGAGCAATTGTTGGCGTTGGATTATTTTTTTATTGGGCCAAAGTTATTATATGGAAAAAGAGGAAAAAAAAAAAAGTCGTCCGAATTGTGAAGGAAAAAAAAACGGTGGTCAATTGCCAATTGCAAGTGGGGGCCGCATATTAAGATACAGTGGTAGTTGATTATCAATTGCCAATTGCAAGATATAAAAGCAAATATAAAGAGAATAAAAAAGAGTATGATGGTCAATACGCAGCGGGTCGGGTACACCGCGATGTCCGGCTAAATTTGTTGTAATTTCTTCCGGTAACTTTATTTATGGTTTGATCATTACTTTTGGGTTATCATATTTTTATTACATTGATTTATGATTTATTTTTAAATTATTTTTATTGACTTAATATTATGTTTAATTATTTGTGCAAGATAATTTATTATTAGTTAACGATTTATACTTATTTTATTTAGTTAAAAAAAAGATGGTTGTATAACTGATATAAATTGTACCTAAATAAATTATTAAAACATAATTATTGGTTGGATTAATATAAGATTTATTATTGCGAGTCAACGATAAACATAATAAATGCCGACGTTAATTCATTCATATTAAGTCAAAATAATCTTTGTAATCGGTTCTAAAAAGTTTCGATAATCTATAAGTGTGACCAACCATAAATATTAGGAGCTGGAAGGGATTACATTTTTCTTTTAATTGTTTACATCTTTATTTTATTTTTCTAGCTTTATTATTAGCTTAATAATTATTTTAATTTTTAATCTGCATTTTTATTATCAAAAGTATTTTAGTTGTCAGATTTCAAAACCAAAACCTTTATTGATCAGGGATCACCCCAAAACTTAAACTAAAACCACATAGTCCTCGTGGATCGATACCCATTTACCCTATCTAGTATAAGGTAATTAGGTTATTTTTGACTGCCACTTCGACGTCGATCAAATTTTGGCGCCGCTGCCGGGGACTCAGTGAGCTTTTCGTTTAAGTTTTTGTTAATATTTTTCTTTAATAAAATACAAAAATACAAAAAGATTTTATTTTTCTTGTTTTGTTTTGTTTTGTTTTGTTTGTTTGTTTTGTTTCTTGTGAGTGTGCAGGTTAGTATGCGCACACGTAGATCGGGACGTACATCATTGTTAGCTTACGATCCTGAGGTTGAGAAAAGTGCAAGGTTAATAAGGAAGACGTTTCGACAGTTTTCTACTAATCTTGATTTTTCAGGTTTAGCAGAGCTTTTCGCTGAAATGCCAGGTGACGAAGATGTTGGCGGAAGTGCTAGCGGAAGTAGCAGCGGAGAAGAATCTCCACCACGGGGTGTTGATTCTTATTACAGGTCGGGGATCTTCGAGGATCCCTCGCCTATCGTTTATCCGGATCCGGTAAAAGGGGTTACAAGTAACTTCAAGATCCAGCCGAACCTCATAGCAATTTTGCCAGTGTTTAGAGGTCGTGAGGAGCCATACGCACATATACGAGAATTCTTCTCAATTGCTGACACACATCAGGTTAACAACATTACCAAGGATGAGGTAAGACCTCACCTTTTTCCTTTCTCACTTAAAGATCAAGCCAAGGATTGGTTCTCATCTCTTGAGCCAGGTAGTATTAACTCATGGTCTGAAATGCAATCTGCTTTTCTTGAGGAATTTTATTCTATAAGTAAAACTGCTGCCATTAGGAATAAGATTAAATCCTTTCGTCAAATCCTAGGCGAAAAGCAGTTTCATGAAGCATTTAATAGACTTAAGGGGTTATTAAGAACATGCCCTCATCACGATGTTCCAAAATGGGAGCTTGTTAAAGTCTTCTATGATGGGTTGGATTATAACAACCAACAATTTGTGATGGCCACTAGTGGGGGTATGTTTTTCTCGCGACCTATAGAGGAAGAATGGGAGTTTTTTGAAAAATTAAGCAAAGGTTATAAGACCCAAGCTTCAGTGGATCGAAACAACCACCCATCTTCCGCCAAATTTGTGTCTAACTAACGTGGCACAAATTCTGAAATTAGCGAGTTAAGTAAGAAAGGTGATCTTTTGTTGAAAAATATAGGAAAAGGTGTTCCAAATGTGTCTAATGTGTCGCATAGTGGGTGTTCAATGTGTGGTGATCCAAGTCACTCTGTCGATAATTGTCAAAGTTGGGGGGCGCCACCGAATGAGGAGGTGAATGGAGTCTATGGTGGTCGTCCACGAAATGACCCATTCTCCGAAAGTTACAATCCTGGATGGCGCAATCACCCCAATCTTCGTTGGAAAGATGAAGACAATCGCCCTAATAATATCCAACAACAACACTATGGTTACAAACCAAGGTACGAGGGTGGCGATTCATCTAACTTCCAACAAAATTCTTACAATCATAGGCCACAACAACAATATCCAAATCAGGGCCAAGGGCAAGATGACAACCGTCTCTTGAACCTTGACCGAAAGTTTGATAGGCTTATGGATTCATTGTCTACCAACAATCAAGAGATTAATAGAAAATTTGAGGTCAATAATCAAAGACACGAGACCACTACTAAATCTATTGCAGCTCTTGAGAGACAAGTAGGTCAATTGGCGGATCAATTAAGCAAAATAGACGAGGGAAGGCTACCGAGCTACCCTACCATGAATCCCGCACACAAGAAAAATGGAAATGAGCATGTGAATATGGTGACATCTCTTCGAAACGGTAAAATCTACAACAATGACAAGGGAATTCCAAATTCTCCTGATGTCGAGGATTTTGTCACTGATGACGAAATTATTGTTGAAGGTAAAAATTCTGATAATGTTAAGTCCGGTTCTGAGTTGGTAAATGATTTGTTAAATGATTTTCCTAAACCAACAACACCGAATCCTAAAGCTACTGAAACTCCTGAAGTTAAGGAGGGTGGTGTGTCCAGCACACCTTACCCTACGGCTTTGGAGAAATCGACATCTGCAAGGTTAGCTAAAAAGGGTCCTTACGCTGAGGATATGTGGGAGACTTTCAAGCAAGTTAAAATCAATCTTCCCCTTATTGATGCTATCAAGCAAATTCCTGCATATGCCAAGTTTTTAAAGGACTTATGTACCCAGAAGAGGAAGCTGAAGGCGTCGTTGCCTAAAAAGATTGACCTAACTGAGCATGTTAGTGCAGTCTTATCTAGCTCTCTTCCTCCTAAATTCAAAGATCCTGGAGCACCGTTGATTTCAGTTGTGGTCGGAAATATTGCCATTAAGAAGGCGCTCCTTGATCTTGGTGCCAGTATTAACATCCTTCCTGCTAGTTTGGTTGATAAGTATGACTTAGGAACTCTTCGTAAGACAGACACCATTATTTCCTTAGCCGATCGATCTACCAAAATTCCTAGAGGTATCTTAGAGGATGTTATTGTGAAAGTTGATGATTTCTATTACCCAGTTGACTTCTTTGTTATGGACACCGAGTCACAATACAAAGATGTTCAACCAACTATTATCCTTGGGCGCCCATTTTTAGCCACGATAGATGCTAGGATTAATTGTCGGACTGACGCCATGGATATTGCCTTCGGTAATAAGAAGATAAGATTGAATGTGTTTAATTCTATGAATTCTCCTACGATGAATGAATGTTACCAAGTAGATGTGATTGATGAGGAAGTTCAAAAGTATGCATCCCGTATGCTTAAGAATGATCCTTTGGAATTATATCTAACTGGTGATAATGAGGAGATTCTTGATGTTGTTGAAGTTCTAGAGATTCAAGAGTGTTTGGTCAGTTCTTTGGACCATCAAAAACCACCTTGGTGTTATAAAGTGGAGCCCTTGCCTTCTACGTTTGACACGGCTACAAAGCCGTCTTTGGAGGTGCCTCCAACTCTTGAACTAAAACCTTTGCCATCCAATCTCAAATATGCTTTTCTAGGTCCTAACAATACATTACCCGTTATTGTTGCTTATGATCTTTCTGAATCACAAGAGGAAGCACTTTTAAAAGTGCTTTCCAAGCACAAAGCAGCAGTGGGATGGACAATTGCAGACTTGAAAGGGATCATCCCTTCATTGTGTATGCATCGAATTGTTACGGACCCAGATATTAAGCCAGCAAGACATGCGCAAAGGCGTCTGAATCCTAATATGAAAGAGGTAGTTAAGACGGAAGTTCTTAAATGGTTAGATGCTGGTATCATCTATCCCATCTCGGATAGTAAATGGGTAAGTCCTACTCAAACGCTGCCTAAAAAGGCCGGAATCACCGTTGTTGAAACCGAGAATGGGGAAAAGCTCACAACCCGACCAGTCACTAGGTGGAGAGTTTGTATAGATTACCGCAAGCTGAATAATGCCACATCTAAAGATCACTTCCCACTACCTTTCATTGATCAAATAGTTGAGAAGCTTTCGGGTAAAAAGTTCTATTGCTTCTTGGATGGGTACTATGGTTATAATCAAATACCCATCCATCCTGATGACCAGGCCAAAACTACGTTTACATGTCCTTATGGAACGTTTGCATTTCGAAGAATGCCTTTTGGCCTGTGTAATGCCCCGGCTACCTTTCAGCGGTGTATGATGAGTATCTTTTCTGACATGGTTAGAGAATCTGTGGAGATATTTATGGATGATTTCTCCATCTTTGGTCAATCCTTTGAAAGCTGTCTTGATCAGCTTGAAAGTGTGTTAAAAAGATGCACCGAGACTAATTTGGTGTTTAGTTGGGAGAAGAGCCATTTCATGGTTCGAGAGGGAATAGTATTAGGGCATGTTGTGTCTGAAAAAGGATTTGAGGTTGACCGTGCCAAAGTTCAAGTAATTTCAACCCTTCCTCCTCCTACTACCGTCAAGGGTGTGCGTTCTTTTCTTGGTCATGCCGGGTTCTATAGGCGATTTATTAAAGATTTTAGTGCAATATCAAAGCCTCTTTGCAATCTACTCTTAAAAGATGCACGCTTTGACTTTAATGAATCATGTCTTAAAGCATTCAACATGCTTAAGCAAAAGCTTGTAGAAGCCCCTATTCTGCAATCACCTGATTGGTCGAAGCCTTTCGAGATCATGTGTGATGCGAGTGATTATGCCGCTGGGGCGGTGCTAGGACAGCGGGTCGATAAGAAACCCGTTGTAATCTTTTATGCTAGTAAGACTTTTTCAGAAGCTCAAATGAATTACACCACTACTGAAAAAGAGTTGTTAGCCGTGGTTTTTGCTCTTGATAAGTTTAGGTCATATATTTGGGGGCATTCTAAAGTGATAGTATTTTCAGATCATAGTTCCTTAAGTCATTTGTTTACTAAGAAAGAGACAAAACCGAGGTTGCTTAGGTGGATTTTGCTTTTACAGGAATTTAATTTAGAAATTCGGGATAAAAAGGGGTCAGAAAATGTAGTTGCCGACCATTTGTCTAGAATTATCCCTCCGCCGTTCAACCCTTCTGATGTGATTATGGAAAGCTTTCCGGATGAAAGTTTATTTGAGGTTTCTAAGGTTCCTTGGTACGCAAATATAGTTAATTACTTAGCTGTTAAAAAGCTCCCGGATTTTTGGTCCAAACAACAAAGAAAATACTTCTTCTCTCAGTTGAAGCATTATTTTTGGGAGGATCCGGAGCTATATAAGGTATGTGCTGAGTAAGTTGTTAGGAGATGTGTTCCTGACCATGAGCATATGGATATATTGGCTCATTGCCATTCTTATGCATGTGGTGGACACTTTGGTGCTACAAAAACTGGGCATAAGATCCTACAAAGCGGTTTCTTTTGGCCGACTATATTCAAGGATGCCCAGTCTTTTGTAAAAGCATGTATTCGTTACCAACAAGTTGGTGGGATTTCAAGGCGTGATCAAATGCCTATGAATCCCATACTTTTTGTTGAGATCTTTGACGTGTGGGGTATTGATTTTATGGGACCATTCCCCACTTCCCATGGCAATGTTTACATTTTAGTGGCAGTTGATTATGCGTCTAAGTGGGTAGAGGCTGAGGCTACTAGAACGAATGACCATAGTGTAGTTCTTAAGCTTGTTAAGAAGAATATCTTTGCTAGACATGGAATTCCTAAGGCTATAATTAGTGATGGGGGTTCTCACTTTAAGAACTTTAGATTTGGGAAATTATTGAAACATTATGGAGTTAATCATAGGATAGCTACACCTTATCACCCACAGACTAGTGGACAGGTTGAAGTATCTAATAGGGAGATTAAGCGAATCTTAGAAAAGACTGTTCGTAATGATAGGAAAGATTGGTCCTTGAGGTTAGATGATGCTTTGTGGGCATATAGGACGGCTTTTAAGACTCCTATTGGTATGTCACCGTATAATTTGGTGTATGGCAAGGCGTGTCATTTACAGGTTGAGATAGAGCATAGGGCTGAATGGGCGATTAAGACTGTTAATCTGGATTTAGAGAAAGCGGGTAGTTCTAGGAAACTTCAATTATCTGAACTAGATGAGATTAGACGTGTGATAGTTGTAGAAATACGTCTTTTAGGAAAAAGAACGTAAATAGGGTAAGCGTGCACGACGATTTAGGAAAACCGTGTGTGAATGACCCTAAAAGTGAGTTCGTTCTCGAGGAGGTATAGGTGTTGTGAATTAACTTGTATTTCTTTGAGATTAATATTGAGAAGATGGAATGACGGTTTCTTGGAAATTACACTATGACGTAAAAAAACGAAAACGTAAAACCGTAGAAAAACCACTAAAATTAAAAAATTATTAAAACCAAAAACAAAATCAAGAAAAAGATTAAAAAGACTAAAACAAGTCTAAAATAATATAAATAAAGACAAAAATCCAATAAAGATATTTTAAAACCTTTTATTAATTAAATAATTAATTTTAAATGCTAATTAAAGCCCTAAAATTAAATTTAATTAATTCAAATGTCAAAAATATGATTTTATTGAACAATTACTTAACTTATATTATTATAAGACTAAAAAGTAATTTTCTAAAAATTAAAACTCTTTTTGGTATTTTTTAATGATTTAATAAAAACGTATATTAAATAAATTCTAAAAAATAATCTAATAAAAGGAAAATTATGAAACTAATTTTGAAAAATCTATAAACCTATAACTTACCTAGGAAAAATAAGAAATGTAAAATAAGCTTAAAGAATAAGCTAGGAAAAATGAAAAATGATATGGCTTATTTAAAATAAGACAAAAGAAAAATAGGTTAAGTAAAAACAAAACCACTCCCTAGTAGTCAAAGACCCTAGGGCGCAGTGGTGAGTGTGGTGTGGTGTGAACGTGGTGACCAGGGTTCGAATCCTGAAACCCCCCCTTTTTATCACTTAGTTGCGCCGCAACGCTTGTTTCTTGCGCCGCAACTAGTGAAACGATAGCACCTTTGGTCTGTAGCTCCTTCAGTTGCGCCGCAACTGATAGGTCTTGCGGCGCAACGTGTGAAACGGGAATACCAAGATCTGCAGCTCCTTTAGTTGCGCCGCAACTAGTAGGTCTTGCGGCGCAACGTGTATAACGTGCCAGCTATGAACTTTAGCACAAGCAGGTTTGAGCTTGTGTTTTGCTTGAGATTTTAAGCCAAGAGGACTTGGGCTTATTGAGCTTATTTGGATGAATATTTTGGACAAAAGGGCACTCTTGTGATCCTTTGATCACAAGAAGTCAAGACAAACAAGCACAAATCACTTAGCACTCAAATTCAAGAAATCAAATGCACCAAAGATCATAAAAACAAGCAAGATAACACTTATGCAGATTTTTAACACCCTTTTTACCTTTTACCTCTTAAACTAAGCTAAAACTTGTACCAAACTAAGTTACCAACTAGTAAAAATCTAAATCAACCTTAATCACTAACTATAACACCCTTACAATTCATTAATTAAGATCCAACTCCTGCTAAAACGTATTGCCAAACACCCTTTAAACTTTTTGAAAACCAATTTTTCCAAATCAAAAACTTATGAAACCTAACCAAATTGTTATCAAAGCTTCATAACATGTATATAACATAACATAAACACAAATCAAGTAACTTAAACACACTTAATCAATCAATCAAGCAAATCAAGTAACAAGCACTTTTATGAACTTTTCAAAGAGTAAAAGAGAGTTACCTTAGGACCCCTACATCCAAGGGTCCTAGTGGATGTTGAATCCACCTCCAAACCAACCCGGGTTGGTGCTGACCCTTTATCAACACTTCTTCTTCCCTGTTTAAAACAAATCAAACAAAAACAAGAAAATACAAAGATAATATGCAATCTCTCTTTTTTTTTTTTTTTTTTTTTATTATTTTCTTTCTTAAATCTTTCCAAAACCTTTTTAATCTTCTTAAAACGTTTTCTAAAACCCTATATTACCAATATCATTAACCAAGAACACCAAAATACCTTTGAGAAGATTTTACCAAAATCTCTCAAAATCTCAAAACCTTAAACAACTTTGAAAATCAAAGTTGCTTAACCATAAAACAAAGTGGAACTCAGAATCAATCTCCTCACAACACACAATCTTTTAAAAACAATAAAAAAGGAATTACACTTGAATATTTCAAAAACCAAACTTTTTATTTCTTTAAAAAGGAATTACATGTGAGAGACTAAAAACTGGAACAAAGGGATCACCACAGCTTGGGTCTCCTTTTATAGAGCCTATAGAACAATCTAGAATAGAAAAAAAACTAAACCCTAATCATAAGAAAATCCCAAATGTGCCCTTGAATGGTTTTGAGTGCATTTTGTCCTCTCATTTGATCTTGGCCTTTAAATTTTGCTTTGTGAGCAAGCATAGCATCTTGGACGTCCATTTTGCCACGTCATGATGCTTGGGGGCTAAGGAATAATGTGATTGGTGGATTGGGGAATTGGGGGTTTGGTGCACATGAGTGGGATGCAGGTTTTTAGGAGTGGGAAAGGTTTGTGAGTGTGTGAATTAAGTGTGTGTGGGTTTAATTGAGAATTACCCAAGTAATGAGTAAAATAGAACCTGGGGTAAAAGATGAACAGTAAATGCTCATTTGATCCGTTTTTTGGGGAGTTACATGTGTTAGGCGCACTATTTTTTTAAATGTTTCAAAACTGGCACTTTTGGTCCTTGTGTTTTGGGTTTTTATGCATATCATGTTTTTCAGCCCTAAATCCTTGTTCTCTTTGTATTTAACTTTCACCTTTTGACATATTTGGCACCAACTTTTCCAAAAATTGTTTCAAGGACTATTTTTGACATCTTGAGTAATTTCAAGGGCTGAATTTGGACAAAGTTGATCTTCCAAGGTCTTCTTTGTATCTTTACTTCATGAGGGACCATAATTGGCAATTTGAATTTGTTGAGGGACCAATCTTGCCATTTCTTCAAAGTTGAAGGACCTTTTTGCAATTTTGACAAACTTAAGGGACCAAACTTGTAATTATTAATATACAAGGGTTTTAAGTTGTCATTTCTTCAAAGAATGAGGATCAATCTTGCTTGTCTTCAAGTCTTCAAGGGTATTTGATGAAAATTCCATGATTAGGGCCCGGTTCTTTGTACGGCTTCGTTTCTCGTGTTCGTTTTTCCTTGTATCTTGTGATCTTTTGTCTTTTTCACGATATCCATACCTAAAACACACAAGTAAACAAACACAAGCATATATATGGTATTTTATGACATTTTAGTGCATTTAAAGCCCGAAAAGAACGATGAGATCATGTATAAATGCCATCTCATCAACGTGATGCCTATGAAAGTTCTAGGATTTATAAGGAGAAAACCAAAGCTTTTCATGATCGACACATCACAAAGAAATCGTTCTTGGTTGGTCAAAAAGTTTGGTTATTCAATGCTAGACTTAAGCTTTTTCCTGGAAAGTTGAGAAGTAAACGGACGGGTCCATACATAGTGACTCAAGTCTCTCCATACGGAGCCATTGAAATAAAAAATATGGTGGGTGGAGAGCCTTTTAAAGTTAATGGACACCGTTTAAAGCCGTATGTTGAGTTGGAGAGTGATCAGATGGAAACGGTGGATGTGGTTTACTTGGAACCAATCCAACCGTCTCAATAGCTCATTTCAGTTATGTCTTGCTGAAGACGGTAAACTTAGCGCTTCGCGGGAGGCAACCCGTGGTTTGTGGAACTTTGTGGGTGTGTTCACTACAAACCCTCACGAGACAAAACTCGTCCAGTCGGGCTACCGAGTGGTTTAAAGGCTTGTTGCATACGCTAAATGCAACCGTGATTCCTACGAAAGTGAGTTAGGTTTTTGTTCTTTGTGTGAGTTTGTCAAATTGATTTTTAACCAAAATTTCAATTTAAAGTTTTTGCATTAGGGTCAATGCAATGCTTTAAGTTGAGGGGGGGTGGGCACATGTGTTACATGTTTTTGTGTGAAATTTTGGTCAAAATGGGTTAAAATGTGATTTTTGGGAAAAATTGAAAATTTTTAAAATTTTGAATCACATTATAAGAGTCTTGTGCTAATTATATGTGGAAGTTTCTTCTACATATATGTTTGTTGAGTGTTTGCAGATTCTAAAGATTAGTTTGTGGATGATTTATTGGAGCAAGCTAGAAGATTTAGCCATAATTATCAGGTGCACCCGATTCCATTGTATAATTTGGTTATTAAATTGATTTGATTGTTTGCATGTAGTTAGGCATATGTATAATTAGATGATCAAACTACGCCGGTTGAATTCTCTCTACTTACCTTTGCTTAGATCGAGTGGAAAGTTTGAATAAACAATATGAAATATAGTAATGTAATAGTTGGGTTAGGACATTTAGAATTGATCTTATTCGGCTCGCCACCCGCGCACGGTGGCCTTAGAAAAGAGTTGGAGAACTGTTATAATTATTGGTGGTAGTCATATGCTGGGCTTGCCTATCTGATTCGTCACCCGCGCAAGGTGATACTTTAGTTGTTAGCATGGGTCAGACGCCAATTTTTATGATGGATAGCATTGCACTTAGCTGAGACAATTTTATGTGAAATAACCCAATCCTTGTATTATTGTAATGAAATTAGGAAGATTAGTTTAATTTAGTGCATTGTATAATTAGACTATGTGGTAGATAATTCCATCCTGTGATGTACCAGTAGGCACGAAGTATAACTGTTCCCATTTAATTAAACAGACTTAATTAACCGGTTCTCATGTGCCAATGTGTCGTAATATGCACCTATAGGATAGATATTCATTTTTCTGAATAATTGGTCTTTATATCAACCTTAAAAGGAGTGTATAAAGTGTTCAGGATGACTTGTACAAGAAACGGTCCTGAATGGCTAAAAAAGATAGAGCTTATGTGTGATGTGAAAAATAAAAATAAAAATTTAATACAATATTTTGGCCCAGCCCAATAGTAACCCAACCGACTACAATTGCTATATATATTGAAGGGGGATGTCGACTGATATAGAGACACAAAGAAAAAAAACAGTTGGTTGACTATTAGAAAAGAAGGTGGGGCCGATTGGATTGAAGACTTGAATATAGCAAAAAAAAAAAAAAGTCGTCCGAATTGTAAAGGAAAAAAAAACGGCGGTCAATTGCCAATTGCAAGTGGGGGCCGCATATTAAGATACAGTGGTAGTTGATTATCAATTGCCAATTGCAAGATATAAAAGCAAATATAAAGAGAATAAAAAAGAGTATGATGGTCAATACGCAGTGGGTCGGGTACACCGCGATGTCCGGCTAAATTTGTTGTAATTTCTTCCGGTAACTTTATTTATGGTTTGATCATTACTTTTGGGTTATCATATTTTTATTACATTGATTTATGATTTATTTATAAATTATTTTTATTGACTTAATATTATGTTTAATTATTTGTGCAAGACAATTTATTATTAGTTAACGATTCATACTTATTTATTTAGTTAAAAAAAAAGATGGTTGTATAACTCATATAAATTGTACCTAAATAAATTATTAAAACATAATTATTGGTTGGATTAATATAAGATTTATTATTGCGAGTCACCGATAAACATAATAAATGCCGACGTTAATTCATTCATATTAAGTCAAAATAATCTTTGTAATCGGTTCTAAAAAGTTTCGATAATCCATAAGTGTGACCAACCATAAATATTAGGAGCTGGAAGGGATTACATTTTTCTTTTAATTGTTTACATCTTTATTTTATTTTTCTAGCTTTATTATTAGCTTAATAATTATTTTAATTTTTAATCTGCATTTTTATTATCAAAAGTATTTTAGTTGTCAGATTTCAAAACCAAAACCTTTATTGATCAGGGATCACCCCAAAACTTAAACTAAAACCACATAGTCCTCGTGGATCGATACCCATTTACCCTATCTAGTATAAGGTAATTAGGTTATTTTTGACCGGCACTTCGACGTCGATCAAACACATAAATAGAATCACTGTACCATGATGATAATATCAACACATCATTACCGCCAACAACTTGCACTTTGATTTCAGAAGATGCTCATACGACTCTCATTCCGGTTACTCAAATCCAAAGTAAGTCTACTTCTGGTTCTAATGATGTTATGAAATATCTTAATCTTAAAGAGGAAGGCGTCGAAGTCACGAATACTGATCCCTCGACGAATGAGAATATAGTAGACGTTCCTATAACTTCAGTTACAACAACTACCATTCCACCATTTATCCCCTCGGTAATCACCAATGTCATCACACCAACTCCCACACCTGAACTCGTTGAACAATCAGTATCAACCACCGCCCAAATGACTGTTCCTACACCGCCATCTATCATCTCACAACAAGTACCAACCACCGCCCAAGTGACTATACCAACACCGCCACCAATCCTCGAACAACTTGTATCATCCACAACCCCTCTAACACTTATGGTTACACCTCCTCCATCAACTACAGTACAACAAGTACCATCCACTTCTAATCTATTTCTTTTGGTCAATGATCCACTAATTCAGCACCTCCAAAAACAATTGGAGGATCAGGTAAAACAAATTGAAATACTGAATGGAAGGATACCTCATCCTACACAAGCCCTCAGAGAACATCAAAGTAACGAGTCTAAACTCAAGGAGATATCCGACACCGTCTCAAAACTTAAAAGACAACATAAAAAGCTTCTTAAAGAAAAGGACGTACGTGACAAAGAAAATGATGCTTTTATCAATTCCATTAATGAACACATGACCAACATCATTCAACGTGAAGTGAAGTCATATGTCGATCAATAGCTACCAACTCTATTCACTACATGTTTATCTGATCTTCAATTAATGCAATTATTAGAAACCCGATTGATCAATATGGGCTCAAAGACAACGAAGACAAAACGTAAACTTCTACATTATCTCAAAAAGGCCATCATTGAAGATACACATGAAGATGATGAAGAGTCTGAGAATGAAGATGAAGACGATGTCGAGAACACAGACGATGAGGGTAGCGGTAATGAAGATAAATATGGAGATAATGGTAAAAATGATGATAATGAGGAGGATGATGGGGATGAGGATGATGATGATGATGATAATAGTGATGAGAATATTACTAGAAAGGGTGATAAGGGCGAGAATACGGGTAAAACTGGCAAAGAGTCAAAGAAGGGTGAAGATGATAAAGAATCTGAGAAGGGTGATGAGGAAGAAAAAGAAAGTGTTACTGGAACCAAAGAAAAGGATGTGGATGTAGAACCAATGGAGATTGAACAAGAAGAAGTCAAAAGAGATGATGAAACCACTGACAGACCGGATTCACCATGCATATCACTAACCAGTGATGATGGCAATAGAGAAAATCATCAAAAGAACCTCCATGGTACCTTCATCTCCAGAGAATCTCAAACTAAAGACATAGGTATGTCCACTGCACTGGTTACTACTACTATTTCTCCTATACCACATGTAGAACCTATGCATGAAAACGAATCTCCAGTGTATGTGCATGAAGACAAACCTCAAGTGTCTATGCATGAAGACGAACCCAGATGTCTATGCATGAAGATGATTCTACTATACCTTACTCTCCACCTCCTACAACGGATCAGCATTACTCTGACATGGAAGTCGAAGACCTAAATATACTAGAACTGACTTTTGTTGAATCTCTTGACATAGACGAGACTGTACAGGAGCAACAATGGATTACCAATGCAGCACCACAACATCCTTTCTCAACGGCAACAGATATCGAGCCTACAATTCCTCAATAATCCAATTGATTTTCGGCTTTCCTTATGTATACTCAAGGGAAACCCACTATGACTCCAGATCTTCTCAAAATTTCAGCCGCACATGTGGATTTCTTTGACCCCATAAAGATCAGCAACAATGAGGATGAATATCACATCAATGAGCTTGCGAAGGCCATGAAAGCGACGACTTTTGGGATTCAGACTCTAGTGGTACAGCCTCTCACACCTACAGTCATTGCCGGTTCTACAACTATTCCAATGGAATATTTTGTTTGTCATGATCTCGAGTATCTAGAAAATGACGCGAACAAATATGCTACATCACTCACCATGGTCAAGGCAATAAACCTGGAGAATGTACCTTGGATTGAAGACAAAGTACCTGATGCTTTATGCCAAATAAATTTGCTCAAATTTTACGACCCATTCGCAGAGCTTGGAATTTCTCATTGGAATCCAAAGAAGAGATTAGCTTGCAGCCACTTCAATCGTAAGAAATCCGGTTCTCTGATTATCTATGATCATCGTATTAAAAGCATACAAGGAGCCACCACTATGACGGTATTCGGTTATGATTACTTGAATTTAATACTAATCTAACGCTCTAACGAACAAGAATACATAATCGATGAAAGTGACCTCCAGTACCTTAGTCTTGAAGACATTGAAGATCTTCTACTAATAATGGCTCATGAAAAGGTTGCTCATTTACTTCCTGAAATCGTCATTGCATTAAGTTCAAACATCCGTCAATTTACTCGAAAGGTCGTCATTAATATTTCGTTTTTAGTGTAGTTGTCTTCTCAGCTCGATTCGAATTGATTTAACAATTTCTAATTAAGACTTGATTGTTTTTGGTTAACAAAAGATTATTTGGTATTTAAAACTACTTGGCACAAAGCAATTTAAAAGGTAAAAATACTCTATACTACATATACATACTACACTAAAACATTTAGCAAACACAACAAATAAATGCACAAAATTAAAAAATGTAAAATACAATTTTAGACTACAAATTTAAATCACAAATACAAAATACACCAACTATATCTATAAAAGTAAAAATACACTTTTTAATAAAATCTAATCTACACAGGCCCAATAATAGAATGAAAGCCCAACAACTTGAAACCAACAAACTGACCATTTAATGAAACGAACTAAAAATCAAATATCTGACTTTGAGTGACATGGCTGTATCAAATAACAACTCAAGTTGTGAAATACCAAATGTAGGAATAGAGTACACGTTTCTTCTTACAAACAAGCTAAAAGAATATGAATTTTACACTAAACTATTAAAATGAGCTAGTTATGAAGAGTACAAAATTAAGGTCAAACTTTGCATACTATCTAGACTTTATTCACAGTTAACATATCAGTTCTTTTTAACAACTTCCAAAAGTTAACTAAATCCTTTATCTCTAATTCTCATTTCAGCATTATACTAGTAAACATGCTATCCTATGGCTGATTCATACTTACCACTAATCCAATTCACAATGTGATGTAAATTCAATAAGAAAAGGCTATTACCAAACACTCATTTATGCAGAAATATACAGAAATTTTAAAAAGCTATTTGCTCAAATGGAAATTGCAGGTCAAAACAATTAAAGAGCACACAAAAAGCATCTATTAAAGCATTGAATCAGCAAGTATATACTACACACTAACAGTTACACTAGCAATTGCAGTAATCAAAAGGAAATGTACCCTAACATCCAGGCCAGCCCATTGAGGCGAAGCGGAGCGCTGAGCTCGCTTATATGACTCGAACTCGCCTTTACGTCTGACTAATTAATCTGACCAAAGCCTCTAATATCAACAAGCACCAAACGAGTCTATCTGAACTATATTTCTGAATTGATAATCTCGACTTTCCGAAAAAAAAAACCTGCAAAAGACATCGAAACGAAATACTCTACAGCTACAAGTCAGAATGTAGAACTAGCTGAATCTCTACGATTCTGCTACAGTACCTGCAAAACAAGAACGAACGAAACTCTACTCTTGTGGATTAAACTGACAATCACGCCTAACGGAATTGAATCTCTACTGATTTGTTTATTGTCGTGATTAAACTAATACTCTTGTTCTACTCTTATGTCATAACCAAATCTTACTGAACTTTTATAACCAAATCTACTAGATTTGTTAAAAAAACTGTTTAGAAGAAAAACCATCAGCTTTTCACCATACAAACTGTAATCGTCTACTACTATTAACTATCTAAACTCGATACGACCTCTAGAATGAAATCACTACACTTCCTTTACTCTAACTGCTGAACATTAACAATCACTTCAAATCTCAGTCACTTTAATATCCTAGCAATGCTAAAATCAAGTTATTTACCTGAACAAACAAAAGAGAACAGCAACCTATAACCAGACACTATTTATATCGTGAACAGTGATGACAATCAAAAGCTCTTCATCACTAACTAATTAATACACTCTAACAAGATTTTATCTATTTAAAATGAACAGTAGACAAAGGATTAGAAAACAGATGAAAACAGAAATCATAACATTCTCATTAATAGTGAAAACAGGGAACAAGAGTAATAAGATGAGAAATCAAAAAGCTTCATTTGTTCATTAATGGCAGAAATCAAATTCGGTTACAAGAAGATTAACTATTCTCAACTGATTTCTAACAAACTTTAAACTGAAAATCAAATAGCTTTGAGAGAAAATTAAACTAACTAACTAATCCTAACTATCTACTATGTGTAAACTACTCCTAGTCTAACCGTATTGAATGAGGGGGTCTTCCGGTATTTATAGGCGATTGAGAGTGGAGTCGAGGTGTTGATGACGCGTTGTATCCAATCCTTTGATGACACGTGTAAAATACGAGGATTTAAATTCGTTCTTCAAGTTAAACCCAAATTGGGGTTTTCTTTATCTTCGAGTCTTGATCTAATTCATTGGTACCGTCTTGTAGAGGAGAAGACAAGGAGTATTTTTGCTGTTGAAGGTTTTGGCTGATTCTTCTTGTATCTCTTGCGAATTGTGTTTGCAGGTTTTGAAGTGGAAAGAAATTGAAGACGGTTTAATCTCTCTCTCTCTTCACGTTGGAGAAGAAGAAAACATGTTGTGTGTTTTCGTGTGTTTGACCGAAACTGGTCAACTTGACCAAGTAAATAAACTTTACTTTCCTTCTAATTTCTTTTTGGTCCTTTATTTTTCACTTCTTTTCAATTGTTTTTAAAACCTTTTAAGTAAAAGCTTTTTCATCCTTTGTCTTAAAGAAAGTTACAAGTCTAGTCCTCCATCTTGTAAAAGTTGCAACTTGAGCCCTTGAAATTTGTGAATAATGGCAAGTATGGTCCTTGAAAGCATCTTTCGTTTCTTTCTTCGTCTTTTGTGAGATAAATCCCTTGAAAACGTGTCTTTGCTCCAAAATTGTATCTTGTTACCTGAAAACACATAAAACACAAATACACGCATAATTCTGATATTTTAAAGTTAAAATAATATATTCGACTGTGTTTTAAGTGGTTTTTGGATCATTATTGATGAGTGTTTTCACACTTATCAACTCCCCTCCACTTGACCATTGCCATGACCTCATGCAATGCAGCATTTTAAAACACCAAGTTACACTTTTCTCATAATTAACCAACCTTGGCCATTTTATGATTTAACAAACTAAACTATACTACATGATGGATGGTTTTGAATATTTACAATGCAATGCAAAAGAATCAATTCTATTTATATCTTTTTAGATTTTTTATAAATGGTTTTGATGGAAATAACTCATAAAGAAATCAATGACTTAGATTAGGGCTTGGGTACCATGGACATTTATCACCCTCAAGTTTCACTTTCCCCATACCAAGCTTAAAAATGGGATCATTGTATTCACAAGTAAAAAGTGCATCAACTTATTCATGACAATTAAATGTGGAACCGGTTATTATTTGAGCAAATTGCTTGTGAGCAAATTTGTCATTATTTAAGCGTGAAGTATAAGAAATGTAAAATCCAAAAATAAGGAAGCACGGTTTTAATCCTAAGTAATCCTCTCATCCATTACTTGAAAAACCACTCACAATTAATACAAGTCCGTTTCAAGAGTAATAAGTCATTCGCCTTATGTGTAAAATCCTCATGTCATGCTTTCATAAGTAGCTACACACTCGCTAAGGAAAGAAAGATAAAACTCACGCAATAATTTACATCCGCCATCTTTTTGAGACTTTGGATCTTCAATCCCGCAACCCGTCAAGGTAATATTGGATTGGAGCAATCTATTGAATCCCCGCAACCCGTCAAGGTAATATTGGAACTCAATAGTCACTATAATTAACACCACACTGCCCCTCTTGGGAGTCTTGTATAATTATTTTTTTTCTTTTTCTTTTTCTTTTTTTTTCTAGCCACTCATTTTTTTTCATAAGTCGCTCTTATTTTTCTTTATTCCTCACAAAGAAATTTGAAAAGAATAAAAGGAAAAACACCCGCTAAATATTGAGCATGACATAAGTCTAGTACACATAAAACGTTCTAACTTAGAATCTTAAAACGTACTCATATCAACCATGAATGATTAGACAAAAATGCATAAGAGATTACAAACCAATTAAAACCGTTCTTGATTATTTATTAACAATTATATACATGCGAAGAAAATAGAGGTTAATAAGAGAAGGGTTTAGCCACAAGTAATTATCATGAAGTTTATCTAGCCCTTTTATACTTGCTTCAACTCTATCATTTCCCATTCTCCACAAATTTAAAATCTCAAATAATGAGATTGGTGGATGCTTAGCCTAATAGACCAATGAAGTACTACATGGTTAAGGATACTAGCTAGAGAATGCTAAATAAGCAAACTCGGGTTGAGTAAAAATATCCATGGCGGGCCTAATATGTCAAAGAAATCTAAACTTGTTAAAACCATGTTTTATTTTATTTTTTTTTTCTTTTTATATATTTTGATGAAAAATAAAGAAGAAATATATACAATGCAAATGTGTTATGCAAAATGAAAAATGATTGATGCAAAAATTATGAATGCGTATTTTTGGTGGCCAAAGTAGATCAAAAATTTGAAAAATGTTTGAAAAATTTAATTTTCCCAATTATCATGAAGTTAAGGCAATGGTCTAGGTAAGGTCACTTCGATAGAAGTCTCCCCTACACTTAAGATAAACATTGTCCTCAATGTTTAAGAGTATTGGAGTGAACTCCCCTACACTTATTACATTGATTACTTTGCTTAACCCAAGTTAAGGAAGAGACAACTAAAGGGTATTCATTTTAAGCACAAGTGTTTAATATCACGATAGCAAAAACTAATCAAAGTGAACCAGATACACGGGCCTCCTCCATAAGCTCCAAGCATGAAATGTGAGAGAGCAACCCTTGAAGCAAACACGAAAAGACGAAGAAAGGCCACCCCTCCACTTCAACTCTACTATAACATCCTTTTAATTAAACCTAACCTATTGAAAATCTACTCTACGTTTTCTAACCTAGTTATTCATTGCTTGAGTTTTTTTAACCCTAAGTCGCTAGCTCGACTCGGCCCCGAATTAGGTTGTCCTTGGGGAAACCATCATGGAGAATAAAGAATATCACTTTGATGCATGTCTTACATGATACACTCAAACTTAGCACGTTGCCATTTACTATAAGATTTACAATATCTGCCTCGATAAATGGAACGGTCCAACGTGTCTCAAGTTTGTCCAACATATAAAATCTCTCAAATATGAAGTACCCCAGGATCAAATACAAAGTTTCCATCTCTACATTCGAACAACTCCAAAATAGGTAGCATCACTAAAGTAAGCTCATACAAGAAGTCCATATCAATCGAAATCACACTCTTAAGTGGAGTAGATGAAAACCAGTTTTTCCAAAACATATGTATCCCAGGATCAAGAACCTTTCCTTTCATGGGAAAATAAGAAGATGAGCTCATATCAACCATATAAGATTCCCCCTTAGTGATGAAAGCATCATGAGAATATGAAGGTGTATGTATCAAAACATTCATAACTATTATGTCCATGTTAGGCTCTTCATCATCATCAAAAGGTGGGTAATCTTCCATAGAAGGCATAGAAAAAGAAGGATCAAGATGAATAGTGTCTTGTGAAGGAGGTGTAAGCTCTATGTTCCCAAAAATCAAGTTCTCACTAAGACGAATCTCCTCTTCCCAAGTAGAATCACTATCATCAACCTCAATATCAATATCAACAAGATAAGCCTCTATGGTGTCATCAATATCCATATGAGAATCCATATCAAAGGTTTCGGGTTCTAAAGGTGCCACAGGTGAAAAAGGATCAATCTCTAAGAGTATAGGATCTTCATCAATAACCAACTTCAAGGGTGGAAGGGTGGGCATAGACGGCTCAAAAGAAGGTGTATTGAGAGAATACTCAAAGGGATGATATCATCATAAAAATCAATAGGTGCAACCTCAAAAACCGGTGAAGAAATATCAATGAAAGGTTCTTCTTCTATGGACTCATCATTATGGTGTGTGTTCAATGATTCAATCGAGGAGATAAGATGATAATCGTTTGATAAAACGTCACGAATATGAACATCTTCCACTTCTTTTATATGATCAACATCATCATCCAAATTAGGAAGGTCATCTTGACATGAAAAGTCCTCAGATAATATATCATAAGATGCCTCACTAGAATCGCAATCATCATCCTCTACTTGTGGCAAGACTTGCAAAAACTCTTCCTCAATCTCATTATCCCTTTCTTTGAACAGTTCATCAAGATCAAAATCACCAAAATCACTAGTAGTGGCATGAAGGTCAACATGGGATGAAATCTCAATGTGATCATGAGGAGAAGAGGTATCAATACAAAGCTCATCACATGGTTCATTGGAAATACCCTCAAACTCTCTTTGGATTGGGATAAGGTTCTCAACACTAGAAGAGGTTAATTCATCCAAATCGGTATTTGTATTAGTGCTAAGAGGCTCGTCCCCCATGGTTAAAGAGTCGGTGGGTTCCACGTGAGGTAAAGGTGATGAAGGTGTGTCATCATTAATTTTCATGCAAATCAAAGGTTCCTCATCATCTTCATCTAATAATGGATAAGGCCTACGAGTAAAAGTAGT
The DNA here is from genome assembly GCA_025667525.1 of Glebionis coronaria. NCBI lineage: Eukaryota > Viridiplantae > Streptophyta > Magnoliopsida > Asterales > Asteraceae > Glebionis > Glebionis coronaria. Next base: position 269,559,474 of record CM046882.1, on the reverse strand, counting down.
AATGTATTGTTCTTCTTCCTCGATTATAACAATCTTAAGGAGGAAATCATTTAAATATTTCCTGAGGCAACAAGAAAATTTGTTCAACGATTCACGATACAAATCACCGAATTCCTTGTCATTATATTGCCAAGACTTAATTTCCTCTTCCTTAGTAGAGTTAATTCTTTCCTTTAACCATCGATGCGTGTTTTTCATTTCCTCGTAGCTCATGTCTTTCATACTATCAAGCCTCTTATAAACGTCATCGTTCGACTTGTTTATTATCACAAGTAAAAAATGAAACTTTTTGACAAGATTAGGGTCATAGGATGGCGGATCCCTCGGTCTACAATCATAACCATAATGGGATGCGTTCCCACAAAACTCACATGAATAAGTCGAATAATAGGGTGGAGGTGGATTTCCATAATTAGGTGAATTATAGGTTTGAAAAGAGTCTTGATTATGAAAATTCTCATGATTGTAACCTTGAAAATTCCCTTCATTTTGAAAACCTTCATAATGTGAAAATCCTTGATTTTGAAAAGTATCTTGATTATAGCATGGAAAATTTTCATCATTGTGAAAGCCTTCATTGTTTGAAAATCCTTGGTTTTGGTATGACTCATCAAGGGGTTGATCATGAAATGATGGTGGAGGTTGTGATGAAAAACTGGAATATCCCATATAGTCATTACAAGTATAGTCCATTTGAGTGTTAGGTTGAAAATTAGGGTTCTCGGTTCCATTATAAGCATATCCCTCCCCATAATAGCCATTGTTTTGATCACATAAATAAGTATCGTGTGGACCACCACAAGTCGAACAAGGCGAATAATTAGCGTTGGCGGATCGTTGTTGCAAAATCTCCAACATGGAACGAGTATCCATGTTTAACAAGGTGGCCGAATGTATATACAAGTATAATGACGTTTAAAAGCTTCCTCTGGGAAGGAAGTAATACACCAAAGGTGGTATGTTTACACGTGTGCGAGTACACGTGTAAGTAAACACGAGGAATGAGGGAGTCGCCCTCGGTCGACTTTTGAAGGAGAAGAGATTATCTCCCTCGAGGTTCGATATGAAATATCCACAAGAAAGTATAATATATAATTACTACTTGGGTGCAAGACCCCCAATAAAGCCTTCCTTCTTAGAATACGCACTAGTGAACGGGGGGTTAGGTGGCGTGAAGCACTTAAGTACCTATTGACCCTTAGATGGCATTTTATAGCACATCGCCTATCTATTCACTTTAGTAGTTTGTATTCTTCGAATTATTGCCAATTGGAAGTATTTATCTATTCTTGCTTAATTAAATTTTATCGATACGCGTGTCAACGACCGGAACGCCCCCTAACACGGTGTATTGCCTCAGCAATACTTATGGAAATAGGTAACTTGGTTGTTCTTATACGTATACTTATTTACATATAATAATATATCAAAAATATTTTTGTATTTATTTGGTTTTTTTTTAAGAAAAATACTATATGTACGTAAAAACGATGAAAATCGATATAATATATATTTTTGTTTGTAATCTTTTAGGAAAAAGAGTACTTTTTGGATTTTTTATTTTTTTTGTTCAATTCTTTAGGAAAAGAATTGATTTTGTGATTTTTTATTTTTTTGTATTTTTATCTTTTTGATTTTTTTATGTTTTTGATTATAAAACGTAAAAATAACGTTCACAAAGTGAACGGATCCCAAAATCCAATCGTCTCACTCGAAACCGTTAATCTTCACGAAAAGAACCGGCAGCGGCGCCATTTAATATTTCATTTTTAGTGTAGTTGTCTTCTCAGTTCGATTCGAATTGATCTAACAATTTCTAATTAAGACTTGATTGTTTTTGGTTAACAAAAGATTATTTGGTATTTAAAACTACTTGGCACAAAGCAATTTAAAAGGTAAAAATACTCTATACTACATATACATACTACACTAAAACATTTAGCAAACACAACAAATAAATGCACAAAATTCAAAAATGTAAAATACAATTTTAGACTACAAATTTAAATCACAAATACAAAATACACCAACTATATATATATATATGTAGGTAATATATATATATATATATATATATATATATATATATATATATATATATATATATATATATATTCACAACTACACCTAGTCTAACTGTTCCAAATGAAGGTCTTCATCTTCCTTTTATAGGCGTCGACAGATGGTGAGGTGACTTCAATGACGTGTTTTGGCCAATCCAGTATGGACACGTGTAAAATACGAGGATTAATCGAACTCGTTCTTCATCATCTTCACATTTGGGGTTTTCTTTATCTTCGAGTCTTGATCTAATTCATTGGTACCGTCTTGTAGAGGAGAAGACAAGGAGTATTTTTGCTGTTGAAGGTTTTGGCTGATTCTTCTTGTATCTCTTGCGAATTGTGTTTGCAGGTTTTGAAGTGGAAAGAAATTGAAGACGGTTTAATCTCTCTCTCTCTTCACGTTGGAGAAGAAGAAAACGTGTTGTGTGTTTTCGTGTGTTTGACCGAAACTGGTCAACTTGACCAAGTAAATAAACTTTACTTTCCTTCTAATTTCTTTTTGGTCCTTTATTTTTCACTACTTTTCAAATGTTTTCAAAACCTTTTAAGTAAAAGCTTTTTCATCCTTTGTCTTATAGAAAGTTACAAGTCTAGTTCTCCATCTTGTAAAAGTTGCAACTTGAGCCCTTGAAATTTGTGAATAATGGCAAGTATGGTCCTTGAAAGCATCTTTTGTTTCTTTCTTCGTCTTTTGTGATATAAATCCCTTGAAAACGTGTCTTTGCTCCAAAATTGTATCTTGTTACCTAAAAACACATAAAACACAAATACACGCATAATTCTGATATTTTAAAGTTAAAATAATGTATTCGACTGTGTTTTAAGTGGTTTTTAGATCATTATTGATGAGTGTTTTCACACTTATCAGTCATCAAAATTCGAGTTGAAGAATTCCAACTTGGTGTGGAGAGTTACCAACATAAGCTAAACTTGCAACATCCCCACACAACTCCGCTCAATCAATATCAAAGAAACAAATTTCCTTACATGGGGACTAAGAAACAGGAAGCAGATATATTCTATCTTAACGAAACAGGAGTCATGCAATTCATGAGATTTTCCGAACTGCACAAATTCAGTGATGGCACACTCAAACACGTTCATGATGATCTGCTTGTTCTTAATGCCAGACGACGACTTCCAGCAGTAACGTAGATATGGACAACTCAATGCAAGAAAAGTGTTATGTACGTGATTAAGAAGATCGAGGAAACGTTACGGAAGCGCCGGTTGATAAGAAGTTTGGAACGATTCGTAGGTGGAAGACCATATGGAGCCCACCACAGGCAAACGGAACGATCTATTTAATATGAATCGTCTTCTCTCAGGTCAACTCCATATGTATTTTATTGTGAATATGTTAGTATATGTATAATAGGCTTTTGTGGCATAGTGTAGTACAAGAGTATGATATTTTTCAAGAATTTCTCACGAGATTCCAAATCTTTCAAACATATCATACTTAAGCACTACAACTAACCCTCATATATTTGAGGGGGAGCTTTAATATGTTCTATGGCCATCAACCAATTTCATTTTTTACCCAAAGACTGGTTAATCCATTAATATCCAAATGATTAATTGTTAACATTTTGGATAAGGGGAGAAAATGGGATTAAGGAGACTTGTAAAACATATGTGGATAAAAATGAAAAAGGGCTGTATAGAAAATCCAACTTCATATGTGCTACGCATATGTTAAGGGGGAGCATTTTTTTGTTGTCAAAAACGCTGAAGGTACAAAAACTCTTGATATTTATATCACAAGTACCTCAGTGATTTTAAGGAATTTTTCATGAAGACGAATACTTACCCAAAACACACTTAACGTACGATGAATGTGGTGCCAAAAGGGTGGTAGGATTAGGTATTAGTCCAATGATTCTTCCAGAACCGGAGGAATCATCTCAAGGACAAATCCATAGTTAGAAAATAGAAGTCCTTAGGAAAGATGGGGAATGGATTATGAACGAAGCTGAATGCCGACCAAGTACTGATGCTAGCACTGGAATAATCACAACAAGGTGATAGTAATGATGTATTGGTAAGAATTGAAGGGATTGAAGAATGAAAAAGACATGTAAAGATAAAGGGTGTAAAGAAAGAAGCCCACCTTATAACTTAGGCAGAAACCGGGTCAACTCACCTTGAAGACAAAAGTATCATTGACCCAGTGATGCGATGCACAACCCCTCCCAGCCAACTCAAATATCTCTCGAAAGATATTTTTTTTTAATGTCACGGAGTTCAACACGTTATCTATTGGTTTATTCACTCCGAATAAATTGATATTGAAAAGTTGGCAATCCTCTCCAGCCTCCGATTACCAAAACAAAATTCACTATTGAGTCTAGAGCCATGAGATCATCAAAAGTCGCATTAGGACACAATTTGAAAACAAGAAAGATTTGTATGAGTCCTACGCAATATTATTGTAATATTCCTAGATCATCTGAGTGATACGAAAGTATTACAATGAAGATGGAAATCCTGGTTGAGCCAACATCAAACAAGCTCATGGTAGGTGACACGTGCGGTTCTTTAAGAACCAATCTTGTGATAACTGGAAAGAAACGATGGTTTAACTCTTAATTGAGATTAAAATTGTTCCAGGGCCTCTACGCATTATCCAAGTGATCTTTCCAGAACACTCAGAGTGACACTCTCTAGTGTTCACAGTGAAGAGTGGAAATCCTTCCAGTGTCAACCTCAAACAGCACTGCGGTAGGTGACAAGCAAGATTCTATCAGAATCAAGCTCATGACAACTAGAAAGAAACGATGGTGAATATCTTAATTGAAATTCACTTGTTCCAGGATCATGAATGGACAGCTTCAATCATACGGATATTTCTTAACCAAATGATTCACTCTTTATGTTCGCAATCAGCTTTGGACGGTCGAATAAAGAGAACGGGTTTACCCACGAAGTCTTGTCAAAGAGATCTTTAATTAGAGCTACCTGTCACAAGTACGATATTTATTATTGTCCAACGGTCTTCACCGACCGGAGGTAAAATGCTACCGAGTCAGAATAAAATGTCAAAGCCATTTTATTTGTGTCTTATAATGTTGCTGCATTTGAAGATGGTAGCGTTGCGGTCTACCAGCTAAAGTCGTCCTCACATACTTGATTCTTATGCATCAAACATTTTAGAAAATTGAAGAAAGTCTGACCTAAATGTCTTCCGTTGTATCAACTCTGAAACTTTCAAGAATTTAACAAAGGATAGTTATGTGGGACATGAAGCCACGAAGAGGCGAACATCACAGGAAGGTAAAGACTTCACGTGAAAGGCCAAAAGAACATGTTCTAAGACAAAGCTTGATGATAATCAACACATATTCACAAGAATGAAGAAAATTAAAAGAAGAAAAGAGAAAGTGGACTACGAGCACGAGAACGAAGATCTAACATGCTAGATTAGGACTTTGTAATTTGGAGTGACCTCCCTTTGTGGGAGATTGTTAGAAATACGTTTTTTGTATTTAGAAAGTCTCGGTCACTCCAACAATATAGTTAAGGGCTCGTAGTATAAGTTTAATCATAGTTTATGTAAGCCCGACCCATGAGCATGTTCATGGGCCGGAGGCCCAATTCCACTAAGGGACTTGGGTATATAAACCCCTTTCCACCATGGAGAGGGGTGATGGTTGTTTTCATTTCACACATAATACATTTACATTTTCTTTCATCTCTCTCTACTTTCTCTCTCTAGAAACAACAACCCTCTTGATATATCATAAATTACCATACTTCTACAAGCTTGTTGATTAGTGAACTCTCGAGTAAGGAGTCTCGAGGAGTGGAGTAGGAACGAAGAGTGAGATTTGTTGTCGAACTACTATAATCCTTGGTGTTCGATTTGATCTTTCCTTTCCTTATCTCTTTTCACTCATTATTCTATATTGAATATACTTGTGATAATCAGTTTAGAACCACTATCTGTTGTTCATATTGTGCATAAGAATATTTCACATAAATCATTTAAGTCTAGTTTTTTGAAAAGGATTTTTGAAAACCGATCTTTGATCATCTTAACTTAAGAAACTATTTAACCCCCCCCCCCCCCCCTCATCTAGTTTCTACACAGACGAATGGTATTACCCGCTGAAAGCTGAAGACCTGAAAAGGTAGAAATTTGATTTGAACAAGAGAAGAGGTCAGAAGAGTGTAAAAAATGTATGCAAAAGAATTGGAAAGAAGTTGTTGTTGTATGAAGTCTTGAAGATGAGTATCAATCAAAACCAGAGACTGAGCATGATGAGGAAAACGGTGAAGTAGAATGTTGGGATTATGACGAGTTGAATTTAGTGTTTGATCTAGAGAAGTCATTAAAACTGTAATCCATATAATTGAAAATCAAGTTTTTATTGTGAAATATCCTTAATTTTTTGTTTCCTATGAAAAAGTAGCATCAATAATATGTATGCACTGAAGAAAAAAGTATTTAATCTTCAATATGAAGGAATTTTTGTGATTATTTTGCATTTTTTGGGGCTTATATATTTAAGTTATGAATTTATGAATCGTTCCCAAAGTGATCAGATTTAAATTGTATACATGAAAAAGGATTTATTTTTTGTTGATTTTGTCCCAAGATTATTTGTTGGGCCATAGTTGTTTGTTTAAACATTATAAAACCAATAACTTCTCATATATTGTACATAACAGCAAATTGAGCGAGAATAAAATAAGTTGGATAGAACTTTTATATCCATTTAATTTTATTGAAATTTAACGAAACTTAAATTATATTAATAATTTAAAGATGAAACATACTTAAACGCACATCGGTACTTGATAAATATATTTTATAAATAAACCATTAAAATTGATATCCGAAATCAAAGATAATAAGTTCTTAACCAAAACAAGGCTTGACTCGTGTTCTTTTATGTGTCCGATTAAAATTAAATAAACGAACATAAACAAGACACCGCTCGTGTTCGTCTGGTTTGTTTACAACCATAGTCAAAACCCGTAAAACCAAATCCGGGAAATGTGGTGCAGTGCGGTTTTAATTATGTTATTTTACAAAGAAGTTACTGATGTTTATATGAATTTTTTCCTAAGTTACCAAAGCTTAATTTTGCTCACTTAGGTTACTAAAGTTACGAAATATTTGCCTGAGTTACCGAAAAATGATTTATTTTATATTAATCGGTTAAGTGTAACTCATATTTGTTTTGCATCAAAGTGAGATGATCGATATCGAGATATTTATCAAAGTATATAGATTCACTAAAACTGTGATATCATTAGAGCATTAACAATGCTCAAGTCTTTAAAATACTTGAAGCATTTATTGCATTTAGTGCAAATCTTTTTTAGCAACAACAATTTTTATCCAAGACTTATTACTTGACAAGCTTTTGTGAAAAGCTTTTCAAAATGCTAAATTTACAATGAAAAAAAAACACATTAAAACACTTTTTAGTATAGTAAAAAGTCATTACTAGTTTCTTGCATTCTTGGTGCTCTTAGTATGAAAACAATGTAGATCAATTATATACATAGATACAATGAATGGTGAAGAAGTGAGCTTGAGCCCATACATAATAAAACATAATCATATATAAATTATAGGCCTTAGCCTTGTATTAACTATGGTGAAGAAGTGGTCTTAGTATTATGACATTGGATAGTTAGTTCATAGAACTTTCCTGCAAGCGAAACCAGTCACCAAGCAAAACTCTGCCTTTCTAAGTAATAATGTATGACCAACAATGTCAAATATGAGATTTTAATCGATACTCGGACTGAGATTTGGCCTTTGATGGTAAATAACATAGTTCAAAAATAGTTATCATGCTCATCCTCGTTGAGATTTAAATACTTTCCAAATATAGTTATGTTAAGAATCATTTTCAGAGTCGACCAAATGCTAACCTTGCAGTCATAGGCTACATAAAAAATAAAAAGTAAACATTAAAAATTATCTACCTACTTAAAATTTAACATAATTTTTTATATGAAGTCCTAAACATAGTCTCTAAAAATCAACAATGTCGGTCCCGGACTTAGTTGTATCCATATCTTGGGCATAACTACGTTTAATATCTCTGACAGATGACCCAAACACCATAAAAGTTTTTAGGACTTTTCCAGCCGTTGTTCAAGAAATACCATTTACATGATTACATTTCCATAAAAAATAATAGCCCCTCTTGCAAGTTGGCAATATGTAAGGATCACACATGCCAAACTTGGAGATCCAAGAGTGAAACTATGCTTTGCTTAAACCTCTGGTAACCATATCTGCAGCTTGTTGAATAGTAGAGATGTTGGTAGGAAGAATCAAACCAGATTTAGTGTTTTTTTCCAATAATGAGGATGTTATCAACATACATCATAAGGGCTAGGAAATCTCCTTCTTTCTGCGTATTTGCTTGCTTCAGACCATAAAGTGTATTTATCATGTTTGTAGACTGGATTGAAAATATAAGGTAGTAGTTTATAGACTTGTGTATGAGTCATGTACTCTTTGTCATGAATATTTCCATAGAGTAATGCATTGTTAATGTCCAATTGAGCAATGCACCAGTTGACATCCATATTACATTCAAGATCACTATAACCTTCTCTTACAGAGAAATTTATTAGGATTTCGTAATTTCTTCTACACATTAGAACATCTCACAAATTCATGAGCCAGGCTAATGGTCATGATCATATGCTTTCTCATTAAGGTAAAAAGCTTGTAGTTTTTAAGATTAAAAAGTTGAAAAGGTGTATAGTATCACATATGCCAAACTTGGAGATGCAAGATTGAAACTATGCTTAGCTTAAAAATCTGGTAACCATATCTGCAGCTTGTTGAGAGGTAGAGATGAAGGTAGGAAGAATCAAACTAGCTTTGGTATTATTGCCAGCAATGAGGATGTTATCAACATAGATCACAAGGGCTAGGAAATCTCCTTTCTGCGTAGTTGCTTGCTTCAAACCATAAAGTATTTTTATCAAGTTTGCACACAGGATTTAAAATAGAAGGTTGTAGTTTGAATCCTTGTGTAAGAGTCATGTACTCTTCTTCATGAAGATCTCCATGGAGTAAGACATGTTAATGTCCAATTGTGCTATGCACTAGGTGATATCCACATTGCTACTTTCAAGATCACTATAAGCTTGTCTGACGGAGAAATTTGCTAGGATTCCATAATTTCTTCTAAACATCTGAACATCTCATAAATTCATGAGCCATGCTAATGTTCATGATCATATTCTTTCTCATTAAGTTAAAAATCTTGTATTTTTTCGTATTAATAAGTTGAAAAGGTGTATAGGATCACACATGAAAAACTTGGAGATGCAAGAGTGAAACTATGCTTAGCTTAAAACTCTGGCAACCACATCTGCAGTTTGGTGAGTAGTATAGATATATTTAGGAAGAATCAATCCAGCTTTAATCTTGTATCTAACAAATTAAAGTGCCAAGCAATTTCTATATGTTTATTCTAGCATGTTTCACATGGCTAGAAGCTAAAGCAATAGAAGGCTGATTTTCAAACATAATAAGGAAGCCTCTGGCAAGAAAGATCTGGCCTTGTGACTCTGAGGTATAGTAGTTTACCAATTAAAGTTTTGTATAAGGAAGCCTCTGGAAAAGGTTCTCCATCAGTGTCATTGATTTTAATAGACAAGCAAGAGGGTTTTGAGAAGGTTTGTCATTAAGGACTCAAGCTATGTTAAGCATTTCTAGAGCATACTCTCTCTGTGTCATAGTTTAGTGATACCATATTTGTTCCTCAGAAATTCAACTCCAATGTAGTATTTTAAGTTTCCTAAGTCCTTAACACATAATTTTGACCGCAACTGTGGTTTGAAATGATTGATTAGGTTGGTGTTATTTCCAACAATGAGGATGTTATCAACATAGATCACAAAGGCTAGGAAATATCCTTCTTTCTTGCATGTGAGTACTTAAGGATGTATCTTCATCACTATTAGTAAAGCATAACTGGATGCCCTCTTAGAAAACTTTTGATAAAAAAATCCGCATTGCATATGCTCTTAGAAAACATCTGGGCATTTTCTTGTTTCAGACCATAAAGTGTATATTTTAAGTCTGTTGATTGGATTAAAAATAGAAGGTGGTGGCTTGTACTCTTCTTCATGTAGATCTCCATGAAGTAAGGCATTGTTACTTTTAAGAATACTATAAGCCTATCCGACACAGAAATTTGCTAGGATTCCATCATTTCTTCTACACATCAGAATATCTCACATATTCATGAGCCAGGCTAATGTTCATAATCATACTCTCTATGTTAATGTAGAAAGCTTGTATTTTTGGATTAAAAAGTTGAAAAGGTCAGGGTAGAAAATGAATCCAAGTTTCCCTGGTTTGAATTCTAATAGCGTTTTGACGGAGGTAAAAAGTTGAAAAAGTCGGGGTAACAACATGGAAAACTTGGAGTAGAAATTTGAAAAACTCGGGTTAAAATTTTGAAAACTTGGGATAGAAAACAATGCCACTTTTCCAGATTTTGTATCTTAATAGTATTCGTTGAATTTTTGGATTTATGAAAAGGACAAGAAAATTCGTGCAAAAAAGTCATATTTCGTGAAAAACATAAAATTCGAGCAAAAAAGATCCTAGTACATAATGATACTTGGCAACATTTCTTTGAAGTCGTGCAATCGCGCAAAAAAAGAAAAAAAATCAAGTAGCTTATATAACGAAATTTGAATTTTTTTGCTCGTATTAGTAACTAACTCTTAAAATATTTTGTGAAATTTAGTGACACGGTCTGGTTTTTCTATGGTTTGTTAGGTACATAATATATAATACATATGATACCTCATATATCATATATGATAAACCTATCATAATCGTATATTATATATGATAAACCTATCACATATCATATAACTACCATATTTGATAGGTATTATATATGATACATCAGACTTATGGCTTACATCAGCAACTAAGTTAAAAATACCTATATAACTTTTTTACACTAACATAAGCTTATTTATACCTCTCATACTTATAAAACCTAATAATTCGTCAAAATAAGCTAATAAGCCATAAGTCTGATGTATAAATTAAAGTGATGATAAATTAATAAACTTATTGACATGAAATAAGATATAATAATAACTTATACTTGATGCTCGACCAATCAACTTGTGATTGTTGATCGATCGATTCATGATGATGGATCGATCGATTCGTGATGATGGACCGATCAATAACATGATTTTGAGGTACTTCATGATCGATTGAAGAAGAAAAAAGACGATGCATCGTTATTGCTAGATAGAGATTTATGGATATGGTGTTGATTGGTAGAGAGAGAAACAAATGTGTGTGTTAAATTAATAAGTGTGAAAACACTTATCCTTTTACCACTTAATTATAATAATAACCAAGCCAAAACGTGTATTTTAAGTCGTAAATGTCGGAATTATGTGTGGTTTGTGTTTTTGTTGTGATTTAGGATCAAAATGTGAAAAGGGAAGAAAACCCGGTCTTTCACGGGCTTTTATCGAAGAAAAAGACAAAAGACGAAGTCAAAAGATCAAGAGTGCAAAAAAAATGGAAGTCCAAGGCCTGATCTGAAGATTTATCGAAGAAAAAGTCTAAAGACGGAAGTTTAATGAAGTCGAAGAACTCAAGTCTAATAAATGAAGAAAATTATAAGACGAGTTCAATTTATATCGACAAATCCGGAGACGACGTCGATAAAGACAAAGATTTTAAATCGAGTCGAGACGAGAAGAAAGAAAAAAGAAAGCATCAATATTTACTCCTCCTATAAATACCTCCTAATATGTCATTAGGAGGTAGTAGTTAATAGTAGATTTTAGTTTTATTTTTAGAAGGTAAGTAGGTGTATCTTAATACTTTCTCTCTCTAGCTTTTATTTCATGTTTTAATCTTTTTCATTAATCTTGTATTAGATCTTAATCTTAATCTTAATCAAGCTTTTCAATTAATCATTCTCATTCTTCCTTTCTTTTTTATTAATCTTGTGTTGATTTAGATGATCATGTAGTTGCTTAATCTTGATGTTTATTGATTTATTGATGCGTTTGGTTGATTATGTTTATGGGTTTTTTATGTATTTGATTTTGATAGCTTATGGTGCTTGATGCTTATTGATTGATTTTGCTTATTTTTAATTAAGTGTTTTTATTAGTTTATTTTATTAAAAGTTGATTTTTAATTTTTAGATTAATTAGTGTTTTTAAAGTTTTTGATTTGTGGTTTAATTAGTTTTTCTTAAAATTGTTTTAGATAAAGTTTTGGTTATTTGCTTATTTGATATTTGCTTATTTGTAGCTTATTTTTCTGATTTTTAATATTACTGTATCTGTTTTCATGTTTTCGGATTAGGGTTTTATTATTCCAAAGTTTTCTCTGAATATGTCATTTTTCTGAAATTATTGCTTTTCCGAATATATGCCATTTCTCTGAAATCTTATTTTTTCTAAAAAAGTAAAAAGTCTGAAAATCAATTATTCCGAATTAATTAATTTCTCTGAAAAAGTTGATTTTTCCGAAATAATTCGTTTCTCGGAAAAGTTCAAAACTCCGAAAAACAAGTATTCCGAAGAAACAGTTATTGCAAAAAAACAATATTCCAAAGAATATTGCGAAAAAAAACAAGTTCCGAAGAAGTTACTGTAGCTATTGCGAAGAAGTTAAGTTGGCTGCTTGCCTGCTTAGGGTATTTTGGCGCCAAATTGAGCAGCTAGCCTGGCTGCTTCCAGCTGCTTGCCTGCTAGCTTGTTTATTTATTAGTATTGTTCCGTAATTGTTTAGTTTTATCTGAAAGTTGTTCCAATTTTAATTTTGAAAGTTACGTATTTTTAGTTGAATTTTTCGTCTATTTTTAAAATTAATATTTTTTCGTAAAGTTCAAGTTTTATCTTTATTTAGTACCCGCTTTAGGTTTTGCCTCGTTTAGCTTTAAAGTACCATCTTAGTTTTATTCTCTCCTTTTTCATTAAGTAAACTTTATTTTCGAGTCGATAGTTAATTTCGTCTTTTAGTTTTATTTTTATTAATTGTTTCGTTCTAAATTCACGTTTTATTATTTATATTGGTTTGTTTTTATTAGTTAATTGCTTTTAACTTATTGTTATTATTTTGCGCATTTACCTTTTAAGTAGAATAAATAACCAAACCATTTTATTTTCCACCAAGAACGACTGAGTCGCACTTTTAACCGGAAATCAATTCGAATTGAATCGAGACGAACAAATTTTCATACTTGGCAAAAACCTTGTATTAAATGGCGCCGCTGCCGGCTCTTTTCGTTAAGATTAACGGTTTTTAGTGAGAGACGCTTTGGATTTTGGGATCCATTCATTTTTTAACGTTATTTTTCTTGCTTCAAAAAAAAATATTCAAAAATACAAAAAAATAGAAAAACATATAAAAACCAAAAATATTTCTTGTCTATCTTTCTTTTCTTTTTGTAGGTGTGTATGCGTACCCGTGCTCGTAAGAAGAAAGCAATTCAAGCCGAAGTCAAAACTCCATGATGAGACTGTATTTATACATAGTCTCATCGTCCAAATCGGGCTTAAAACGCTTAAAATATCATCAAAATACCCAAAAATATGCTTGTGTTTGTTCATTGTGCATTTTAGGTACAAATATCATGAATTCACCAAAAGATCAATGGAATCAAGCAAAAACGAACACGGGAAACGAAGGCGCACAAGAAACCGGGCCCAAGTATGGAATTTACAAAATTGCCCTTTAAGTTTGAAGATTGGCAAGATTGGACCCTCAATTATTGAAGACTTATCACTATAGGCCCTTGTAAATCTAAATATTACAAGTGGGTCCTTAAAGTTTCAAGATATGTCATCATTAGTCCTTGGAGAATGCCAAAGTTACATGAAAGACCCTTGGTGAAAGTTTTTACACATGCCTTGCCAAATTTGACAAGTTGTGAAAACTTAAAAACAAAGGAAATTGAGATGTTAGGCTGTTAGAACTTGTTTGACAAACAAAAGGGAGTATGGGGCCATTTTTGGCCAGACAAACAAACTTAAACCCACCACTCAGCCTATGACACGTCACCCCCTCTCTCCCCTCAACCAATCACATTTCATTAAACCCCCACATCAGATTCCACAAACACGTTTTGGTTATTATTAATAAATAAGTTTTTGAAAAATGTTTATTAAATCAAAATAAGGCGCTTAACACTTACTGTGCCACTAACCCACCCCTTAATCCCCAGATAAACACCCAAGAACCCTAATTGGGTTTATCTTCATTACCTAAAATCAAACGATCAAACCTTCCAGAAACACAATTAAACCAAGCCTAATCCCATCCCACCAACAAAAACCCAGTCACGTGAACCACAAGAGGGTCCCCCATGTTCCCCTGCTACACTAAAAATGGCAAAAATGGCATCTCAGCAGAAAATCGACGGTTTACAAGGGAATATAACTCCTCCAAGCAAAGATAAACGTTCAAGATTGCTTCATCCAACTGGCAAGCACATGGCTTTGATTTTGACCAAATTCGAATTCAAACAACAAGGGCATTTCTGGGCATTTATGTATTAGGGTTTAAGGATTCTAGATAGTTCTTTTAGATGCTATATAAGCACCTTCCAACCTGTGGATAGGGCTTTTGTTCCAACATTTGTATTTTTTCTAAATTTATGAATATTTAAAGTTTATTTTTACTAAATTGCAAGTGTTGAGTTCCAGTAGTTAACTTAATGTTTTAGTTTGTGAATCATTATTTTCCTGCAAAATTAGTTATAAGATTTTCAGTTTACAAGTTTCAGTTTTCAAAAGTTTTCACAAGAAATCCGTTTTAAGAAGTTGTGGAAAAATTTATTTAAATCTTGCATCCAGCTTTTGTTTGAAGTGATAGTGGATTTCAAAAGCTAGTTGTTTGCCTTGATAAATTTTTGCCAAATTTTCTCCAAGTTCTAGTTTGGTTTTTGGAGTAAAATCAGTTTCATTTTTTATATTTACACCTTACTTTATCATAAGCTACAAGCTAGCAGCTTGTAGCTTTTGATACTTGAAGTTGTTTTATGTTGGTTGTTGTGTGCAGGTAACAAGAAAGAAGGAAACAAGACCATTTCATCATTTCATATTTTTATTTATTGAAGAAATTTTCTCCCTAGGGTCCTCTTGGATTCCTGTCAACAGGGATTCTCTACAAGGTTGCATGAGCTCAATACTTCCTCAAAGAATCCAGATAAGAGAAGGCATCAGCTTAAGGTAGCTTGAACCCTCTATTTGAACTTTGCTGAAAATTTTGCTTGCTTCATGTGTTTTGTGAGTTAATTGCCTAAGTGCTTGTTTTATGCTTTGTTTCTGCTTATTAGATGATTATTTGCATATTAGAGTAATTATTATTCCGTTTAAGTAGATTTGGAAAGCAATTACTTTGTTAATTTTTGATTTCAGAAAATAAGGGGGTGTTTGGGTTAAGGGGTTTGATAGATTTAAGTTACACTAAATCTGTTAAAAAGGCTTCTCACACATTCTCTTTGGTCAAGTTAGGTTAAAGTTAGAAGTTGTTACTAGTTTGGTTAAGTTTTAAATAGATTGCATGTTAAAAACTTGGGCAATATAGCATAAAAATCAGAAGTCTAGTATTCTACCTTGTTTTTGAAGTTTTTTGTGCATCAAGGTCTTGGATTCTGTTAAAAACTAGGTAATCTAGGAGTGTTAATCTGTTAAGCATAGCTTGGTTGTCATTTGTGCAAGTTTGTTGCTTTTGAAATTCTTCCTAGAACCACTTGCACCAGTCACTGTTCACAGACCCCATAGGAGCCTTTACAGTAACTGTATAAGTGGATCTAAGTGTGATCTTTGTGTTTGAGTGGTGTTTTTTCCTTTTTATCTTGACTCCCCACACTCCACTGAGTGTGGGGTTGCCCTTGTATCCAAGCAAAAACAAGAATCAAACAAGTTGCAATCAAAAACGTGCTCATACCTATTTTTAACACTAGCAGTGGGAACTCCATTACCCCTGCTAGTGTATTTGTTTTTACTGCTACACTGAAAGACAGAAACCAAGCAAGTGTCAACATTAATAGCCTAATTTTTTGTCTTTAGTGATCAAATTCAGGTTTTAGGTCTTCAAATCTTTTTCATTATTTTTCTTATTTTATTTTTGATTTTTCAGTATAATTTATTTTCCAGTTACTGTTCATTAAGTAATTTTTAGATTAAATAGCTAATTTAATTAACTTTTTAATTACTGTTTTTGGCATTTAGTGTAAAAAATTATTATTTTTCAGTTTTAAATTTTTTTTTAGATTTAGAAAAATAGTTTAAGATTTTTAGTCAAAAATTATTTCACTGTTCACTTTTTAATTATTTTTTATAATTAATTTAGTATAATTAGGGTTAATTATTAAACTGTTTTGTCTTTTAGTGAAAAATTTTACATTTTTCAAACTTTTTCATTTTTCTACTGTTCATTAGTGTAATTTAGGATTTTTAAAATTGTCAAATTATTTTTGGCATTATTTTATTATTTTTTGTGATTATTTTAGTTTAAAAATTGTTTTTAGCATTTAAAAAATAGAAAAATAGTTTTGAAAATTTAGGAAAAATACTTTTTAGTCTTTAAATAATATAAGTAACTTATTTGTTCAATAAAATTATATTTTGAACATTTTGTTAATTATATTTAATATTAGGGCTTTAATTAGCATTAAAAATTGAATATTTAAATAATAAAAGGTTTTAAAATATATTTATTGGATTTTTATTCTTATTTATATTATTTTAGACTTAGTTTAAACTTTTAATTAATTTTTAGGTTTTGTTTTTAATTTCGTCGCGTTTTACGTAATTACGTTCGCGTTTTACGTCATTCGTCGTAGTGTAATCGTAGCGTAACTCGTCTTTCCTTTTTCTCTTCTAAATCAAAAACATCACTAATCCAAACTTGATTTTATATAATTGGCACATTAATCCACACACCTCCTTCGAGAACGAACCCGCATTTATTCAGTTTTACGTTTTTCCTAAAGCGTATAACTTAATACTTGCCGCACTTATACGTTGTTTTCCTAAACCCGTATTTTACTCAAAATCATTTGGCGCCGCTGCCGGGGAGGTGTTTACTGTGCCATTATTATTAGTATCGTGTTTGTGTGAGTAGTGCGTTTTTGCTTTTCATTTTTGGAAAGCGTATATAACGTACATACTCATTTTTGTTATTTTTCATTACTATATTATATTATCCAAATAAATCGTGTTAAGTTTTCCTAAATTAAACACAAAACAATCTTTACTATATTGTAGATATATTGGTTTTCGTTTTTCTTGTGAATATATTATTACTATATTGTATTTACGTAAGAACAATAAATATACAAGTACTCCAAAACGTGAAAACGCAACCTTGATTCGGGATTTCATCACTCGATCATTGTATTCGAATCCAAAGCAAAAGTTTAAAGGCAAAATAGATAAATACTTTCGTGAGGCTTAATTTCAATTAACACAAACTATAAGGTGGGTATAAGGCGGTTGTATTTCACGACCTAAGGGAAAAAGGCTCTTAAGTGCTTAGCGCCGCCTCGTTTCCCCCGCTTGCTTGTGCGTATTTTGAGAAAGAGGGCCAATCGAGGGTTTGCCGCCCAAGTATTATCTACGTATATTATATTTGCTTGTGTTTTCAAGATTAAACCCTCTTAAACGTTTTGGTGTTCCACCAACGTTCTAATGTCATCGAAAGCGTTCACTCCACGTGATCGTTTTCATTCTTTGAGGCTCCTTTAATCGAGAAAGTCGATTCGAGGAGAGATTTGTAGATTTGTGTCTACGTAATACATTCAAAAAATCCAAAAAAATTAAAAAACAATAAAAAAAATCCAAAAAAAATTGAAAAAATCGAAAAACCGCAAAAAGAATCTTCTTTACTACCACCCATTCTACGCTTAGTGCATGCGCACTCGATCGAAGGATTATTCCAATTCTAGCGAAGCTTCGAATCGACGCAATCGTAATCGAAGGAATCGACGACGTAGACGAGAATTAGAAACCGACGTTCCTAATATCGTTGTTGAAGAAACCGTAGAGGAGATGGCCGACAATCGTTCGATGATGGAATTGCTCCAAGCGCCCACCGAGGGTTATGGAGACGCGATCGTAATTCCCGCTATCGAAGCGGAGAATTTTGAGATTAAGAGCGGAACGCTTTCGTTAATCCAAGCTACGAAGTTTCGAGGTCGTGAAGCCGATAATCCTCACGACCATATTCGGAATTTTGATCGTCTTTTAGCCACGAGCAAGTTTAAGAACGTCGACACCGATGTAGTCAAGCTTATGCTTTTTCCGTACTCGCTCGATGGTGCCGCCAAGGATTGGTATGAGAAAGAGCCACCTAATTCGATAACTACGTGGAAGGATCTCGTCTCCAAGTTCGTTAATTATTTTTTCCCACCGTCTAAGACAACGTTTTTCAAGAATGAAATTACGAAATTTGAGCAAAAACCGAATGAATCTTTTAGAGACGCGTGGGATCGTTTTAAGGAATTGCTTAGGCAATGTCCTCACCATGGTTTTTCCGAGTTGCACCAAATCGATACGTTTTACAACGGTCTTAATTTTCAAGAACAAGATTCGTTGAATTCCGCCGCCGGTGGCAACTTTTTGTGTAAGACTCCGAAAGATGCATTGATAATTATCGAGAACCGATCGAAGGTTTACCAACTCCGCAACGCACCGAGTGTTGCCAATGTCGCCAATGTTAGTAGTTCTAATCGCGACATTGAGAGGGTTGATGCGAAAGTCGATAAGTTGACGAATGTGTTTACGTCTTTTCTCGTTGAAATGCAAAAGAAAGACGCTCCCGCTACGGTGAAAGCGGTTGAGGTTTCGTGTACGTTTTGTGGTGGACCTCATAATTATTACGAGTGTGCGGCTACGGATGGCCAAACGTCGAATGTGAGTGCGTTAAATGGGAACAACAATTTTCAAAATCAAAATAACGCGGGTCCATCACAACAAGGCAATTATAACCAAGGCAACAATTTTAATCAAAACCGAAACAATTTTCAAGGAAATAATCAACAAGGAAATTTTTCGAATCAAAATCAAGGAGGTTATAATCAAGGTCGTAATATAACTTGGCATAATCGAGACAATAATCAAAACTCGAATTTTCAAACAACAACAATCAAGACAACAATTTTTCAAGTGGTAATCAAGGAAATTTTCAAAGAAACAATCAAAACCAAGGGAACTTTAATTCAAATCAAAATAGTTCGTCAAACGATTTTCAAAATTACATGAAAACGAATGAGGATAATATGAGACGATTAGAGGGAGAAATTGGTACTTTGAAAAACGACTTTTCTAATACATTGAAATTGCAAAACACGAAGATTGAGCAAGGGCAAATTGATATTAAAAAGATGTTTTCGGCCATAATGAACAAGTCCTCGGGTGCGTCATTGAGTTCGTTACCTAGTGACACCGTTGCAAATCCGAAGGAACAATGTAAAGCCGCCTCGTCTCGTGAGAAAGGTCGTGTGATTATCCCTAACCTTGAAGGATTCCGTGTTGTTTATTCTTCTCAACCCTCGACTTCTAAGACGTCTTCTTGTTCTAAAGTCGATGGGGTGAACGTGGCGACCAAGGAAAAGAGTGCACACCCACGTGTACCTCAAATTCTATCCACGGTTCAAAAAGAGAGTTTTGTCGACCTTACCATAGTAACCCTTGAAGAAACTTGTGCACCGATCCTTCTTAAAAAACCCAAAAGGCGTATGCCGAGAAAGGAAAAGGATCCGGGCCAATTTCTATTACCTTGTGATTTTTCCGAGATTGAGGGATGTTTAGCCCTTGCCGGTTTAGGTGCTAGCATCAATCTCATGCCTCATTCTCTTTGGAAATTGATGAGAATGCCTTCGCTTAACCCCACGAACATGACAATCGAGCTTGCAAATTGTACTCCACTTATACCAATTGGAATAGCCGAGGATGTCTATGTTAGGATTGGAAAGTTTGTTTTTCCCGCGGATTTCATTATATCCGATTACGAGTGTGACCCTAAATGGCCCATTATTTTAGGCCGACCATTCTTATCGACGGCTCGAACCGTAATCGACGTTCACGAGGGGAGACTTACTATGAGATATGGGGATGACAAAATGGACTTTTTCGCTAGAAAATCCCAAGTTTTTAATGACCATGAAAAAACCAAGGTTTCAAAACCTAATGATTCAAATCCTAATGATTTCAAAATGTTCACTTTAGCGGAAAAGAATGAGGCTTAATGCATCTTTTGAAAGAATTAAGAAAAACGGTTTTAAAGATGATGATTTTAATGATAAAGAATACGTGTACGTAATTCAAAAGGGTATGAGTAAATTTATGGATGAAAACTCACTTTGGGATGTTTTTAGCGAAACAAGTGAAACACCAATTCCGAAGGGCGACGTTAGTGCCATCACGACAACGACCAAAATAGGCTCGTCTTCACCACCTTCGAAGGACCACGTCTTTGAGGCTTCAACTTCTAACTCCATCGAAGTGCCTCCTTTGCCTAGCCCAACACCCGTTGAGGCTAAAGGTTTTATCGACATCGATCCTCTCGTCTTAGAAAAGTCACCTAAGCATAGTCATTCGACTTGTAAGTCCATGGTTGTGAGTGCTCACATCGACCCTTTCTTTGACGATGACGATAGCGATTTTGCCGAGATTGATCACGTACTTCGAAATCCACATGCAATTTTTGATTATCCTAAAAAGAAACATGTGAAGTACGCTGATTATGAGTTTGATCCCGAGATTGAGGAAATCATTGAACGAGATAGCTCTTATGCCTCCACTCCCACCTACGAGTGAGGTTGATCTTTCCAAAATCGAGGATGAACTTAATGAGTTGGAACGTCTTATTTTCGATGACGAACCAACTCATGTGACCACAAAAAATCCAATTCTCGAGGAGTTACCTAATCAACACTCCTCAAATGAGAATTACGTTTACCACATTCGTGAGGATTTAACTTATCAACAATCCCCACAAAAGAATGATAGTTTCGTGCTTGATCGTGATCTCTTCGAGAGAGTTTCTAAGATACTCGAGGAGGGGAATGACAAACCGTGGTTTGAAAAGCCTATCTTTGATGAAGAAATCGATGAGATCGACGATCATGAGGATGACGAGTATGTCGACCCCGAGGGGGCGGTGTTCTTTATTGACAAATGTTTTGAGAACTTATATAATCCGCCACCCCCTCCCACCAATGACTTAAATGTGAGGATTTTTAGAGCGACTAATTTTGAATTTGACACGCCAAATATTTTCGACATTATCAAATCGGGTTTTCATAAAGAGTTTTTGAACGATGAAAAAGGAAAAGATTTTAAAAATGTTTTAAAATATTTTTCTACATGTTTAACTCCGTCATCACCGCGTTTTATGAGTGCTACCACCTCGTCTACTCCTTTTGACGATAGTGTGTGTGGTTTTAGTGTGGGGGAAGCCCCAAATGTTCCCTCCCATTTCTCCACCGAGGACGAGATTTACGATACCGGAATTGCTTGTAAAGGGAAATCTCGGTCTTCCACCGAAGCAATAAATGGAAAATCTTTTCGTCTGCTTGGTGTGAGTCTACCTCGAGTAGCTCATTATGTTGACTTACCAATTGCCCCACCTTTCTACTTCTTATCTCTTTTCTTCTATCCCATTGGGGTTCGTGTTGGAGTAGCGTTGTTTTGTCTTTCATCCGAAAACGAGGACGCTATCTTTGACCCCGGTATTCGTGTATCGGGTTTTTAAAGCACTCCATGTACTTTTGGGCATTGTTTATCATGTAAGCCCCACTAAAAATGACCAAACCATGAATATCCCTAAATGATCACATTTATGGGGATTCGAGTCGAGCTTTTGACTCGGTTATCAAAAACAAGGTGCCCCGTGGGGGATTCTCATGCTTATCCTTGTAAATATTATCGCTTTCTTAGCATAACGTAACGAGGGGACTTGTGCTCTTACAACCTTTGTTTCGTGGTTGTTTGTGATTGTGATCTATTAGGTTCATCGTCATCATTGAAGCCTCTCGTGTTCGTTTTATGGATCACTCGAGCTTCGATCGTTGCCTTTGGAGATTCCGATATCCGATGATATCCTTTTATGTTCTAACGTTTATCTTAATAGCATAATTCATAAACGGCTTTTAGGTTATTCGTTTTACCCTTTCCATGCTCGAGATTAAGCATTCGACTTCGTCTCTAGTATGGGGGTGTTTTCACCCCTAGACTCAAAACATTGAGGACAATGTTTAGTTTTAGTATGGGGGGGGGGGGTGAGTAGATACTTCACCTTGCTTACGTCAACACGCAATCCAATATTCATCTTTTTGTTATCGTTTTATGCAAAATAAGGCTAAAAATGGCCAAATTTTATAATTTTTCTAGTTTTTCATAAGTGTTTAAGACACGAATGTAGGTTTTCCGATGGTGAGAATAATAATAATTTTTGACTCGACCGTGCGTGTTGAGCACTTAGCTTCGATTCCTTAACTTTTTAGGCTAATTCTCTTAAATGAGGACGAGAAATGATAGAGTTGTTTATAAGTCTCGTAATCGTCACGATCTTATGTGTAGTAATTATTAGCTTATTCTCCCAACGCTTTTGATAATAAATTGTTAATAAATATTGATTTAGCGATTTAGTCACTATTGTTGGTTTCTAAGTTGTTTTAGTAGCTTCCATGTAATTAAATTGGGAAAACATTAAGGTATCGCCAGCGTCACGGTTTTGAAGTATTGGCACCCAAATATTCGAAAGCTTCACCTAATAATAAGATTTCAAGTGCTCACCTAAATTAAGCAAAAATTTGAAGCTCACAAGGCCGAAAAATCTATGCCCAAATTGAAAGTGAATCAAGCCTTAATCTTCGAAGCTTTAAAGATCCAAAATTCGCGTTAGCGTGAGGATATACGTCTTCGGCTAATAAAACCACCGATGAGGCGGATAATAAAAGGCAAGGCAAGACCGAAGTCATAATAAAAGCTCCATGGCGGAGTTGAATAAAAGATGGAGGTAAACCAATGATAATAAGGCCCTTCCGTTAGGGGGCGTATAAAAGTCATGGTAATAAGTCTCATGTTTAAAACCGTTATAAAACCGTGTTTATCGATCCTTCTTGTTGACTTATTTTTTTGACATCGTTGTCTATTGGGATGAATTATTGATTTAATGATTTTGGTTACACCGTTAAGTTTCTATTTTTAGACTTAATCTCTATTCACGAATAAGTCAATGATGTATCCTCGTGATCATTAAGACATAATAAAATATAAGAGATACCAATTAGGAATAAGGGAGTCTAGGTTCATAATTAACACTCATGAGATGTGGTCGTGTTGCTAACTTATAATAACAATGATCTCGTTACACGCTTAGCATGGAATTGGGTGAAAATCGAGGACGACGAAATTATTTCTAACGAAGCATTCACGTGTTCTTGTTCTATGATCCCAAAAGTCACTTAATCATGATGAAAGTAATACATTATGTCTAAAACACGTGTAGTAGTTTATTTAAGTTTATGTCTTTAATAAATGTCATCATAAAATGAATTTTGGAAGTGCTACGATACTTAATTCTAGCATTGCGTGGGGACACGACAATGGTTTAGTATGGGGGAGTGATGAGACTGTATTTATACATAGTCTCATCGTCCAAATCGGGCTTAAAACGCTTAAAATATCATCAAAATACCCAAAAATATGCTTGTGTTTGTTCATTATGTATTTTAGGTACAGATATCATGAATTCACCAAAAGATCAAAGGAATCAAGCAAAAACAAACACGGGAAACGAAGCCGCACAAGAAACCGGGCCCAAGTATGGAATTTACAAAATTGCCCTTGAAGTTTGAAGATTTGCAAGATTGGACCCTCAATTATTGAAGACTTGTCACTTTAGGCCCTTGTAAATCTCAATATTACAAGTGGGTCCTTAAAGTTTCAAGATATGTCATCATTAGTCCTTGGATAATGCCAAAGTTACATGAAAGACCCTTGGTGAAAGTTTTTACACATGCCTTGCCAAATTTGACAAGTTGTGAAAACTTAAAAACAAAGGATATTGAGATGTTAGGCTGTTAGAACTTGTTTGACAAACAAAAGGGAGTATGGGGGCCATTTTTGGCCAGACAAACAAACTTAAACCCACTACTCAGCCTATGACACGTCACCCCCTCTCTCCCCTCAACCAATCACATTTCATTAAACCCCCACATCAGATTCCACAAACACGTTTTGGTTATTATTAATAAATAAGTTTTTGAAAAATGTTTATTAAATCAAAATAAGGCGCTTAACACTTACTGTGCCACTAACCCACCCCTTAATCCCCAGATAAACACCCAAGAACCTTAATTGGGTTTATCTTCATTACCTAAAATCAAACGATCAAACCTTCCAGAAACACAATTAAACCAAGCCTAATCCCATCCCACCAACAAAAACCCAGTCACGTGAACCACAAGAGGGTCCCCCATGTTCCCCTGCTACACTAAAAATGGCAAAAATGGCATCTCATTAGAAAATCGACGGTTTACAAGGGAATATAACTCCTCTAAGCAAAGATAAACGTTCAAGATTGCTTCATCCAACTGGCAAGCACATGGCTTTGATTTTGACCAAATTCGAATTCAAACAACAAGGGCATTTCTGGGCATTTATGTATTAGGGTTTAAGGATTCTAGATAGTTCTTTTAGATGCTATATAAGCACCTTCCAACCTGTGGATAGGGCTTTTGTTCCAACATTTGTATTTTTTCTAAATTTATGAATATTTAAAGTTTATTTTTACTAAATTGCAAGTGTTGAGTTCCAGTAGTTAACTTAATGTTTTAGTTTATGAATCATTATTTTCCTACAAAATTAGTTATAAGGTTTTCAGTTTACAAGTTTTAGTTTTCAAAAGTTTTCACAAGAAATCCGTTTTAAGAAGTTGTGGAAAAATTTATATAAATCTTGCATCCAGCTTTTGTTTGAAGTGATAGTGGATTTCAAAAGCTAGTTGTTTGCCTTGATAAATTTTTGCCAAATTTTCTCCAAGTTCTAGTTTGGTTTTTGGAGTAAAATCAGTTTCATTTTTTATATTTACACCTTACTGTATCATAAGCTACAAGCTAGCAGCTTGTAGCTTTTGATACTTGAAGTTGTTTTCTGTTGGTTGTTGTGTGCAGGTAACAAGAAAGAAGGAAACAAGACCATTTCATCATTCCATATTTTTATTTATTGAAGAAATTTTCTCCCTAGGGTCCTCTTGGATTCCTGTCAACAGGGATTCTCTACAAGGTTGCATGAGCTCAATACTTCCTCAAAGAATCCAGATAACAGAAGGCATCAGCTTAAGGTAGCTTGAACCCTCTATTTGAACTTTGCTGAAAATTTTGCTTGCTTCATGTGTTTTGTGAGTTAATTGCCTAAGTGCTTGTTTTATGCTTTGTTTCTGCTTATTAGATGATTATTTGCATATTAGAGTAATTATTATTCAGTTTAAGTAGATTTGGAAAGCAATTACTTTGTTAATTTTTGATTTCAGAAAATAAGGGGGTGTTTGGGTTAAGGGGTTTGATAGATTTAAGTTACACTAAATCTGTTAAAAAGGCTTCTCACACATTCTCTTTGGTCAAGTTAGGTTAAAGTTAGAAGTTGTTACTAGTTTGGTTAAGTTTTAAATAGATTGCATGTTAAAAACTTGGGCAATATAGCATAAAAATCAGAAGTCTAGTATTCTGCCTTGTTTTTGAAGTTTTTTGTGCATCAAGGTCTTGGATTCTGTTAGAAACTAGGTAATCTAGGAGTGTTAATCTGTTAAGCATAGCTTGGTTGTCATTTGTGCAAGTTTGTTGCTTTTGAAATTCGTCCTAGAACCACTTGCACCAGTCACTGTTCACAGACCCCATAGGAGCCTTTACAGTAACTGTATATGTGGATCTAAGTGTGATCTTTGTGTTTGAGTGGTGTTTTTTCCTGTTTATCTTGACTTCCCACACTCCACTGAGTGTGGGGGGGGGGGGGGGGGCTTGTATCCAAGCAAAAACAAGAATCAAACAAGTTGCAATCAAAAACGTGCTCATACCTATTTTTAACACTAGCAGTGGGAACTCCATTACCCCTGCTAGTGTATTTTTTTGTACTGCTACACTAAAAGACAGAAACCAAGCAAGTGTCAACATCAATAGCCTAATTTTTTGTCTTTAGTGATCAAATTCAGGTTTTAGGTCTTCAAATCTTTTTCATTATTTTTCTTATTTTATTTTTGATTTTTCAGTATAATTTATTTTCCAGTTACTGTTCATTAAGTAATTTTTAGATTAAATAGCTAATTTAATTAACTTTTTAATTACTGTTTTTGGCATTTAGTGTAAAAAATTATTATTTTTCAGTTTTAAATTTTTTTTTAGATTTAGAAAAATAGTTTAAGATTTTTAGTCAAAAATTATTTCACTGTTCACATTTTAATTATTTTTTATAATTAATTTAGTATAATTAGGGTTAATTATTAAACTGTTTTGTCTTTTAGTGAAAAATTTTACATTTTTCAAACTTTTTCATTTTTCTACTGTTCATTAGTGTAATTTAGGATTTTTAAAATTGTCAAATTATTTTTGGCATTATTTTATTATTTTTTGTGATTATTTTAGTTTAAAAATTGTTTTTAGCATTTAAAAAATAGAAAAATAGTTTTGAAAATTTAGGAAAAATACTTTTTAGTCTTTAAATAATATAAGTAACTTATTTGTTCAATAAAATTATATTTTGAACATTTTGTTAATTATATTTAATTTTAGGGCTTTAATTAGCATTAAAAATTGAATATTTAATTAATAAAAGGTTTTAAAATATATTTATTGTATTTTTATTCTTATTTATATTATTTTAGACTTAGTTTAAACTTTTAATTAATTTTTAGGTTTTGTTTTTAATTTCGTCGCGTTTTACGTAATTACGTTCGTGTTTTACGTCATTCGTCGTAGTGTAATCGTAGCGTAACTCGTCTTTACTTTTTCTCTTCTAAATCAAAAACGTCACTAATCCAAACTTGATTTTATATAATTGGCACATTAATCCACACACCTCCTTCAAGAACGAACCCGCATTTATTCGGTTTTACGTTTTTCCTAAAGCGTATAACTTAATACTTGCCGCACTTATACGTTGTTTTCCTAAGCGCGTATTTTACTCAATATCACTCCACCTATTGTAACCATGGACAATTGACCAATGATCGAGCTTTTGCAATCGCACGTATAGGGCAACACCGATGCTATTCTCATACCCGAGATTGGAGCCAACAACTTTGAGCTCAAATCCGGCTTCATTCAAATGGACTCTGCTCAACCATTCTTGGGGCGTACATTTGATGATCCTCATGACCATATCAAAAGGTTTCTTCAACTCACTAATACGGTCATGTTTAATGGGGTTTCACAAGAGGTAATTTGCTTGCAAATTTTTCCTTTCTCCTTAGAGGGACAAGCCCGACATTGGCTTGATAAGGAACCGCCACAAAGTATTCTTACGTGGTCGGATTTAGAGACCAAATCCATCAACTACTTTTTCCCACCCTCACGTACTACCGCTTTGCGGAATGAAATCATTAACTTTGAACAAAATTACGGTGAGACATTTAGTGAATCTTGGGACCATTTTAAGGAACTTTTAAGAAAGTGTCCACAACATGGTTTCACAAAAGTGCATCAAATTAACACTTTTTACAATGGTTTAAGCATGAATGACCAAGATTCACTAAATTGTGCCTCGGGGGGTAATATTTTGGTTAAGTTTTCTAATGCCGCATGGGATATTATTGAGAATAAATCTAAAGTGCAAACAAAAAGTGTTCGGGCTAATGTGGCTAGTGCTAGCACTAGTGACACCGAAAGGAGACTTGATAAGCTTACTACGGTTGTTGAAGCACTTGCTTTACAAGCCGTTAACAATGCCAAAAACAACAATGCTATTAATATAACTTGTGAAACTTGTGGTGGGCCACACTCTTATGCTAATTGTGATAAAGCTTATGATCAATCTCACGGGGAAGTGTATGCTTTCAACAACACCGAGAGAGTTCATTTCAAGCCTAATGTCGATGTTAATCACTTGTCTTACAACTCGACAAATTACTTGGCCCCACCCGGTTTTCAACAAATACCACCACAACCTAACCAAAACAGCCAAGGGCCGTCAAGAGCTAATTTTATAGGTAATGCCAATGTGAGGGGCTCAAATGCAAATCAGGGTAACTATCACATGTAAAACCAAGGTTTTCAACACCAAGGTTTCAATCCTCAAGGTTTTCCACCTTATAACCAATACCCAAACCAAGGTTTTTAACAACAAGGGTTCATTTTCCCTCATCCGCCAATGGACATGGTTTTGCAAACGTTGAATGAGCATTAGAAAATCATGCAAGCAATGCAAGAATCTACTAGACAAATTCAAGAGTCTACGGATAGGAAATTCGTTCAAATGTTACAAACCCTTCGCCCCCAAGGTACTCTTCCTTCTAACACCTAAACAAACCCTAAAGCGAATGTGAGTGCTATTACTACACGATGTGGAGAAACTCTAGTAGGACCTTCTCCCCCTCCTCCCGTTACTCCATCTACACCTCCTCCACCTCTATTTATCCCTCCTACTTCCACGCCTAGTACTAGTTCTCCATTACCGTCTCCACCAATTAATGAAGAGGTACCCAAGCAAAACCCTCCACCAACCCCACCAACCTCCTCTAAACCT
Organism: Glebionis coronaria; assembly: GCA_025667525.1. Lineage (NCBI taxonomy): Eukaryota > Viridiplantae > Streptophyta > Magnoliopsida > Asterales > Asteraceae > Glebionis > Glebionis coronaria. The sequence continues at coordinate 269,530,675 of CM046882.1, read as the reverse complement.
TCAACATCTCAACCTTTACCTGCTACACCCACACCACCTAAACCCAACATCCCTTATCCTTCTTGGTTAGAATAGTGAAAATTGCTTACTAAAGAGGATTCTCAAGTCACTTCTTTTATGAAGATGATCTCTCAAATGAATTTCAACATTAGCCTCGTTGAAGAACTTGTCCAAATGCCGAAATTCGTCAAAGCATTCAAGGAATTGCTTAACAAGAAGGAAAAGATGGCTGAGTTTGTCAACACACGCTTACATGAAAACTGTTCTGCAGTCATTCTTAAAGAACTTCCGGAAAAACTTGGAGATCCTGGTCGTTTCGTGTTGCCTTGCATTTTTAACAAAGATGAAGAATTTACTGCCTTAGCCGATCTAGGGGCAAGTATTAATTTGATGCCCTTAAGTGTTTGGAAAAAGCTATCATTACCCGACCTTACACCGACGAAGATGACTCTTGAGATAGCAAATCGCACTCTCGCTTACCCCATTGGTATTGCCGAAGATGTGTTTGTTAAAGTTGGTACCTTCACTTTCCCGGTCGATTTTGTTGTTGTTGATTATGAAATGGACCCTCGTATTCCGTTAATACTTGGACGGCTATTTTTTAGAACCGAAAAAGCTTTAGTCGATGTTGCCGAAGGTGAATTAATCTTACGGGTCGGGAATGATGCTCAAGTTTTTAAGATGGGGAATATTACAAGTAAGACAAATGGAAAAGAATCCGCGAAAATGATTAATGTGCTTCAAGAAGAGCTTACTTCTACTTTGGAAAGTGCTAAGCTTGATGATTTTGTTGTATATGATAATCCTCTTTTCGAGTCTTCCCATGATAATCCACTTTTCCAAGACGATTTGGATGATTTTGATGATTCTCTCCCCAATGTGGATCCCCCACCAATTTATGATTCTCCACCAATATATGATGATTATGATAAAGATTCTAGTTCCGATGGGGATGATTATGCTGCTTTTGTTTCAGAGTATCCAGATATGCCCACTTATGATGATTTTGTTGATGTTGATACTCTCTCGAGTGATTCTTCTCATGATGGCCTTACTCCTACTTTTGATGAAGATCCTTAATAAGTGTGAAAACACTTATCCTTTTACCACTTATTTCCAATAATAACAAGACCAAAACATGTGATTTATGTCGTAAAAGTCGGAATTATGTGTGGTTTGTGTTTTTATTGTGTTTTAGGACCAAAATATGAAAAAGGAAGAAAACACGGGCTTTCACGGGCTTTTATCGAAGAAAATGGGAAAAGACGAAGTCAAAAGATCAAGAGTGCAGAAAGAACGGAAGTCCAAGGCCTATTCTGAAGATTTATCGAAGAAAAAGTCAAAAGACGGAAGTTTAACGAAGTCGAAGAACTTAAGTCTAATAGAAGAAGAAAATTTAAAGACAAGTTCAAATCCCGAGACGACAAAGACGAAGAATTAAAGTCGAGTCGAGAAAACGTGAAGAAAGCAAGAAAGAAGATGCAACACATGCACTCCTTCCACCTTCCCTATAAATACCCTCCTAATAGTCATTAGGAGGGTGGTTTGTCTTTAGTTAATTTTTCACTTTTTAGTTTTCTCAAGTTTTTAGAGAGAGAAAGTCTTAAACTTTCTCTCATTAGTTCATCTTTTTCTTTTAATCTTTCAAGATTAAACATCTTTGTATTGCTTATTTCATTAATCAAAGTTCCATTTTAAGCTTTTATTTCTTAATCTCATTCTACTTTTCTTTGATTTAAGATTGATTTTGGTGCGATTATCACGTGATCCGTGTTGTTCTTATTGATTTCGTGCTTAAAAAGTTAATCTTTTGATCATTTTATAAGTTTTCATTTGATTAAGCTTTAAGACTTTTGTGCTTATTAGCTTATTTTGATGATTAGCTTATTTTTCTTATTAAAAAGTTTTATTAAAAAGTTTATGTTTTTATTGCTTAATCCAAAAAGTTGCTTAATTTCGGTTTGATAAGTTGATTCTAGTGCTTATTTGATCCGGTTTAGGTATTGATTCGGGGTAGTTTTGAGATAAGCTCTCAAATATAGCTTATTCACTTGCTAACCGAATTACACAATTTTAGGAAGAGGTGCAAACACCCCTTTCCGATTGGCCTTTACATTCCGAGCAGCTCCCTCCCTTATTCCGATTGAACCAATCGGATTAGGGTTTGTAAATTCCGATTGGCACCACAAGTATTCCGACTGAAGCTGTTTACCCCATATTCCGATTGAAGCTAGCCTTGATATTCCGATTGGTGGTTTTTCTGCTTATTCCGATTGTTCTTCATAACTTGTGTATTCCGATTGGGACTTTCCCAGTATTCCGATTGTGTTGTTCCACCTACATTCCGATCAACCGATCGGAAAACATTCCGATCGGGGGACTCTTTTGGCTTGTTTTGGGTTCTTTCGATCTTATTTTCTTATAGTACATTTTTTATTAAGTTTTAATTTTGAGAAATTTTCTAAGTGTTGGTTTTATTAAGTGTTTAAGCATTTTTCTAATCTTATCTTTATGTTTAGCTACCTGTTATTCTACTCGTTATTTAAAATTAATCTTAATTCTTCCATTTACTCAACGACACTTTAATTACTTGCTAGTAGTTTAAAATAAACAAACCAAACCATTCTCTTGATTTACCAAAAGACGATTGAGTAGCACTTAAGACCGGTTTTCAATTCGAAAAGACTTGGGACTTCAAAATTTTATACTTTGGTTGCAAATACCAAGTATTAAATGGCGCCGCTGCCGGCTCTTTTCGTTAAGATAAACGGTTTCTAGTGAGAGACGCATTGAATTTTGGGATCCGTTCTTTGAACGTTATTTTCCTCGCTTCAAAAATTTTCAAAAATCCATAAAAAATATAAAAATCTTCAAAAATACAAAAAAATTAAAAAAACCTATAAAAACCAAAAATATTATTAGGTATTATCTTTGTGTATATTTTTCTTCTGCAGGTGCATGCGTACTAGATCTTCCAACTATTCTGAGCCCGAGACTCTTGAAGATTTAGATATGGCTGGTGTTAACAACAACAATAATCACCCACCTCAAAACAATTTGAATAACAACAACAACAATGTCCTTCTACCTGATTTACGAACCATGGAGGAATTGTGCCAACCCACCATGAACGGACGCGGAGGCCCGATTGCGCCAATGCACGTTACGGCTCAGGAGTTTTCGTTGAAGCATCACATGATACAACAAGTGCAAACGAACCCATTTCGTGGAATTCCGGATGATGATGCCAACAAACACCTCGACAAATTCATTACCATGACCCAAAGCATGAAGTGCTCTGGTGTTTCTATGGATGACCTTCGCCTCCAACTATTTCCACACTCGCTTTCTCACCATGCTGAAAAAGAGTTTGACCGTCTTCCTAAGAATTCTATTCATACGTGGAATGACATGACTCAACGCTTTTTATCGCGTTACTTTCCCCCATCCATGGTCACTAGCCTTCGTAACCAAATCAGTGGATTTATGCAAGAGAATGATGAATCGCTTTTTGATGCTTGGGAACGCTACAATGATTTGATCGACCGCTGTCCTAATCACAATATGCTCCCCGTCACTCTCATTGACACCTTCTACAATGGTCTCACTTTTCGTGATCGTGACACGATCAATGCCGCCGCCGGTGGTACTTTTATGAAAAGGAGACCGGAGGAGTGTCGAGAGTTGATCGAAAACATGACTACTCACCACAAGAATTGGGATTCATCCGCATCCTCAAGATCTAACTCGAGAGTCAATGTTTCTTCTACTACCTCCAATCCTGAAATGTCTGAAATTTCTCGACAACTCGCTGAAATGAACAAGAATTTCATGGCAATGGCCACAAACCACTTTCAACCAGCTAAAGCCGTTGCTATTTCTTGTGACACATGTGGTGGCCCTCACTCTTATAATGATTGTCCTTCTACCCAAGGCAATTATTCTGAAAACGTTAACGCAGCTTATGGCACTTATCCCACGGGAGGCTATCAAGCTCGCCCTCAAGGAGACCGTGGCTTGCTAAGTTATCGTTCCAACAATTATCTTGCTCCTCCTGGTTTCCCTCCTGCAAACCAAAACCAACAACAAAGCTACAACCGAAACAACCAATCCCAACCTCGTGCTCAAAATCAATATCAATCCCAAAGAAACCCATACCCAACTCAAGGAAATTCTCAAGCTCCACCTCTCAATCAACCGATGGCCGTAAACCAAGACGTCGAGACGTTCATGAAGACTAATCGTGAGATGGTGACGAATCTTCAAAGTCAATTTGTCAACTTGAAGAATGACATGGTGAAACAAGGGAGCGATATTCGAGCCGAGCTAAGGAATGACATGGCCAAACACAGCAATGATATTAATGCCAACATGCAAAACTCTTTTAACAATCAAGCTCTTCACCTTCGTGATATGATTGGTTCGCTCATCCAAAGTAATCAACCCTCTTCTTCGGGTACTCTTCCGAGTAATACCGTTGCAAATCCAAGGGGGGAGATGAAAGCAATCACCACTCGAAGTGGAAAAGGTTATATGGAACCCGAGCTTCCTACACCTCCACCCGTGATTGTGAACAAGGAAAAAGAGCAACTTTCCCCACCTCCTTCACCTTCTATCCCCATTTCCCCACCACCCGTGGTCGTGAGTGATCCTATTCCCTTAAAGTCTTCTTCTTCATTCAATATACCTTATCCTTCAAGGTTGAGGAAAGAGAAGCAAAAGAGCAAGGATGATATTCAAGTTTCAAACTTTCTTAAAATGTTTAAACAACTGAATTTTAACATCTCCTTTGCCGAGGCTCTCGCTCACATGCCCAAATACGCTAAGATGTTTAAAGATCTTCTAAGTGATAAAGAAAAGCTTCTTGACATTGCTCAGACCCACCTTAATGAGAATTGCTCCGCAGTACTCTTAAGGCAATTGCCCACCAAACTTGGTGATCCGGGTCGCTTCTTGATTCCTTGCAATTTCCCGGGAGTAGAGAATTGCATGGTGATGTAGTGTTTTTACTACCCTTTAGGAAAAGAGCAATAAAATAGGGGTAAGTGTGCACGACGATTTAGGAAAACCGTGTGTGAATGACCCTAAAAGTGAGTTCGTTCTCGAGGAGGCTAGTGCGTTGTGTGATGAATGATTGATTATGTTTTTGAATATTAATGAGAAGAAAAGAAGAGAAAATGACGAAGACGAAAAAATAGAAAAATAGGCAAAAACACTACTAGAAAGTTACGACGTAGAACGTAAAAAGTGCAAAATTTAAAATTTTAACCTAAAAATTCCTAAAAAATTACTAAAAATCCCAAATAATATGCTAAGAGTTTACAAAAAATCCAAACTTGCCAAAACCTTTTAATTAATTTAATAACGACTTTTTAATGCTAATTAAAGCCCTAAAAATCACTTTTAAATATTAAAAAGCCCTAAACAAGATTTTATAGTTTGTAAACCTCAAAAATGACCTAATTAAACTAAAAACTATTTTTAAAAATTTTAAAACCAAATTAAACTATTTTTAAACTCCTAAAAACTATTAAAATCTATTAAATCTTAAATTAATTCTAAAAATTAATTGAAAAGCCTAAAAAATATTTGGAAAGTGAAAAAGGTCCTATTTTAATGTCTAGAATCTAGGAAAAATGAAAGAAGGTTAAAAATAAAACTTTGAATTTTTATGAATAAAATAATAATAAAATAATCCAAAAAATAAAAAGTTCTCAAATAAATTCTAAAAAATTCTCAAAAATCCTAAATATTCTAACTAAGAAGAAAATGCAAATTAAAATTCCTAAAACCTTTTAATTAATTTTATATTAATTTTTAAAGTTGTCTAAAAACCCTAAAATTAAATAAAATTAAAAATTAAAGTTTTTGAAAACTTTTTGATATGTAAACCTCAAAAATACAAATTAAAACCTAAAAACTATTTTTCCTAAAAATTAAAACTCTTTTTACTATTTTTTAGTGAATTAACAAAATACGTCTAATAAAAAATGCATAAAAATTAATTAAATAAAGTGAAAAATATAAAATCTAGCTAGAAAAATCTTAAACCCTATATTAAACCTATGAAAAATAAAAAGAAACAAAATAGCTTATAAAATAAGCCCAAAACACACGAAATAAGCTACGGCTTATTTATTAAGCTAGAATGGGAAATTGGGTTAAATATCTAATGAAATCAAACTATGACGTAAAAAGTCATCTAGATCAATGGTAAAACCCTTTACTCCTGAGCTGCAGGTCGAGGGTTCGAGTCCGTTGCGGGTGCACTTTTTGCTAAAATTTTCTTTTTTTATTTTTAACTTTCCCAATCCAAACTGTGACCTTTAAGCTTTGAAAACACGAATCCAACTTCACTTTTTACCAAGGTTTAACAGGATTAAAGTAAAAACGTGACAGATTCAACTTTAAGAACACAAGCTTATTTGTGTTCTTCCCTTTTTCTTCACAGGTGGAAAAAGGATTCCAAGAGGACTTGGATGCTTGTCTTGTGGATGATTCTTGGAACAAAAGGCACCCCTACACTCTTTCTGAGTGTAGGGAGTCACAAACACAGAAAGAAAGCAGGAAACAAGCACTAGCACATGAAAATTTCACAAAGATGCATACACAAGCAAAATTGAGTTGCTGAGGTCCTAGTTATGGGTCTGTGGAGCTTAGAGCTTATAACTGGCACACTGATGACTTTCAAACGCCCATACTTTTCACACAAACTTGCCAAATGTTACACAAACAATCTCAATAACTAAATACCCCTACCCTTTAACAGATTTCAAAAACTTTGAGCAAATTATGAACAAATAAGCAGAAAAATTGGTGATGCAATTTTGAGCTATACTTTTCCACTTTTTTACTCAACAACTTGTTACAAAACTTTTCTAAACTGACTACCAACTAATACTCTTCCTATTTCAACCCAATTAAATAATCTCTAACACGTTTTTACTTCTCAAATCTTACAAGTCTTCTCCCTAAAACATAAATCCAAACACCCTTTTAAACTTTGTTTTCCAACTTTTTCAAACAAAAACCTTTTAAAATACAATCAAACTGATTCACAAGGCTTTTAACATGCATAACATACTAGTTAAACACATCTCAAACCAATTTCACACACTTAGCATGCAATCAAACCAATCTTATACAAAATCAATTCAAACTGAAAGTAAAAAGGAAAATATAATTTCTTACCAAAGAGCCCTACATCCAGGGTTCTTTGTGGTTGCCATACCACCTCCAAATACACCCGGGTGTATGCAGATCAATGATCAACAATCCTTCAACCTGAAAAATCAAAAACAAAAGAAGAACAAGAACAAGGTATATATTCTGTTTTACTTTTCTTTCTTAAAAATCTTTTCTAAAAACTTCCAAACCTTTAACACCACGTTTTAAAACAATACCAATCACACAACACAAATTTGTATTCCACTTTCACTTCATACAAATTTGTGATTTAAAGAATCTGACCAAACTTTTTATGAAACCTTTTGAAAACTCAAATTACACAAAACCTTCACACTTTTGAATTGGAACTCAGTTTCTCTTCTCAATTAATACCAACTTTAAATAAATATTAAAAGGAATTAAATTGCTCAAAAACAAACACCAAACTTTAATTTTATATAAAAGGAATTACAAATTGTTTTTGAAGAAAAACTGGAACAAGAGTATAGGGTCACATGTCGACTCCTATATATACTGGAAAAGGAACTATCTAGAACATTGAATAAAAAATTACACTTGCTGAAACCCTAATCTAAAGAATCTCGAAAATGCCCTTCTTGTTTGACGAATTCTTGGTCAAAAACTGATCACATGAGGATTCTGAGGGATGCCAGCTTGTACAATTTGATCTTGGACGTCAAATTAATCTTGGGGACCAAGGAGTCGATCTTTGCCGTTTGATTTGTCGGGTTTGGGGTTTTGGTGTGAAAACGATGGGCAGGGGAGGGTCCTACTGCTCACATGGTTGTGTTGGGGAAAGGGGTTTTGAGTGGGATAGGATGAGGGTAAAGTGAATTACCCATCTGGATAATAAGGGGTTAAAACCCTTTGATTTGGGGTTGATTGAGTCTGGGGTAATTTAGGGTTTATGGTAATTAGGTAGGGGGTTTAATCCTTTTTGGGTAAAAACGAATTTAAAAAAGGTGTTATGGTGGGAAATGGTAGTTTTGACTGTGGTTTGACCAATAAACTGGTTGGGTTAATGGGTGGTGGGTACGGGTTGGGTAGGATATGGGTTAATGGGTGGGTTGTGATGAGGTGGCAAAGTCTGGTTGGGTGGATGGGTTTAGTAGTTTGGCAGGTTTGGTCCCCAAGTATTTCATTCTTTCCACTTTGTTTTTAAATGCCATCAGCGCCCAAGTTGCACTTGACAACTTTAAACAAGTTGTCAAAAGTGGCACAAAATCTTCTAAAACTTTATCCAAGGGCTTCTTTTGTATATTCTTCAAACTTGATGGACTGGTCTTGTACAATCTTCAAATAATAAGGACCATACTTGTACATATGACATTTGGAGGGTCAAATGTGACAAGTTCTTCAAAGATGAGGGACCAAAATTGCCAATCTTCAATTCTTCAAGGGTCTTTTTGCAAAATTCCAAACTTAGGCCCGGTTCATTGTGCGACTTCGTTTCCCGTGTTCGTTTTTGAATGATTCTTGTGATCTTTTGCCAATTCCTCAATATCCGTACCTAAAAATACACAAGTAACAAACACGAGCATATATTTGGCATATTTGATGATATTTAATTGATTTTAAGCCCGATTTGGACGATGAGACTATGTATAAAAGCAGTCTCATCACTCCCCCATACTAAACCATTGCCGTGCCCTCACGTAATGCTAGAATAAAGTATCAAAGCATCTCCAAAATTTAATTTAATTCACTTTTATTGAAATGGAAACTAGCTACACTATGATTACTACTACTTGCGTTTTAGACATAATGTATGATTCTCATCGCAAAATGGGACGTTTAGGTTCATAGAATAAGAACACGTGAATGCTTCGTTAGAAATAATTTCGTCGTCCTCGATTTTCACCTTAATTCCATGCCAAGCGTGCAACGAGATCATTGTCATTATAAGTTAGTAATGCTAACACTACTCATGTGCCCTAATCACGTACTTATTCTCCCATTATTCCTAAGTTGTATCTCTTATATTTTATTATGTCTTAATGATCACGAGGATACATTGTTGACTTATGCGATAATAGAGATTTAGGTCTAAAAATAGAGTCCTAACGGTGTAACTAAGACCATCAAATCAATAACCCCTCCTAATAGACAACGATGTTAAAAAATTAAGTTGACAAGAAGAATCGATAAACACGGTTTTATAACGGTTTTGAACATGAGACTTATTACCAAGACTTTTATACGCCCCCTAACGGAAGGGCCTTATTATCTTTGGTTTACCTCCATCTTTTATTCAACTTCGCCATGAAGCTTTTATTATGACTTTGACTTGCCTTGCCTTTTATTATCCGCCATCATCGGTGGTTTTATTAGCCAAAGACGTATATCCTCACGCTAAAGCGAATTTTGGATCTTTAAAGCTTCGAAGATTAAGGCTTGATTCACTTTCAATTTTGCATAGATTTTAGGCCTTGTGGGGCTTCAAATTGTTTGCTAGATTTAGGTGAGCACTTGAAATCTTATTATTGGGTGAAGCTTTCGATTATTCGGGTGCCAATACTTCAAAACCGTGACGCTGGCGATACCTTAATTTCTTCCCAATTTAATTACACGGAAGCTACTAGAAAAGACTAGAAACCCAACAATCAAAACTAAACCGCTAAATCAATATTTATTAAGCAAAAAATATTTACAAGCGAAGGGAGAATAAGCAAACAACGAGAACACATGAGTTTTTGAAAGAATACGAGTACTCTACGTTTAGCATAGTAACTTATAATTAACTCTATCATTTCTCGTCCTCATTTAAGAGACTTAGCCTAATGTGTAGTTAAGGAATCAAAGCTAAGTGCTCAACACGCACGGTCGAGTCAAAAATTACTCTTATTCTCGCCATCGGAAAATCTACATTCGTGTCTTCAAACACTTATGAAACATGAGAAAAATTTTAAAATTTGGCCATTTTTAGCCTTATTTTGCATAAAACGATAAACAAAATGATAAACTTTGGAAAGCGTGAAGGTTTGGCAAGGCAAGTATCTATTCACCCCCCCATACTAAAGTTAAACATTGTCCTCAATGTTTCGAGTCTAGGGGTGCAAACACCCCCATACTAGAGACGTAGTCGAATTCCTAATCTAGCATGGAAAGGGTGTAACCAATAAATTAATAGCCGTTTATGAAGTGTGCTAAAAACCTAAGGTTAGAACATAAAAGGATATATCATGATGTGGATATTGGGAAAGGCCTCCAAAGCAAACGATCGAGTGCTCCCATGAAACGAACACGAGAGGCTCCAATCGTGAAGATGATGATCTAAAAATCACAATGCACAAACAACCACGGAACAAAGGTTGGAAGGGCACAAATCCCCTCACATTAAACTAATTAGAAAGCAATAATATGTACATGGATAAGCATGGGTCTCCCCCACGAGGCACCTTGTTTTTGATAACCGAGTCAAAAGCTCGACTCGAATCCCCATAAATGTGATCATTTAGGGATAATCATGGTATGGTCAATTTTTGGTGGGGCTTACATGATAAACAAGGCCCAAAAGCACGTGAAGTACTTTAAAAATCCGATAAACGTATACCGGGGTCAAAGATAGCGTCTTCGTTTTCGGATGAAAGACGAAACAACGCTTCTTCAACTCAAATCCCAATGGGATAGAAGAAAATAGGAGAGAAGAAATAGAAGGGTGGGACAATGGGTAAGTCATAACATTGAGCTACTCGAGGTAGACTCGCACCAATCAAATGAAGAGATTTTCCATTTATTGCATCGGTGGAAGACCGAGATTTCCCTATATAAGCAATTCCAGGATCAAATATCTCGTCCTCGGTGGAGAAAGGGGAGGGAACATAAGGGGCTTCCCCCACACTAATTCACACAAAGCATCGTCAAAAGGAGAAGACGAGCTTGTAGTACTCAAGACGCGCGGTGATGACGGAGTTAGAGTTGTAGAAAAATCTTTTAAATTAAATTCAAAATCTTTTCCTTTTTCATCTTTAACACTCTCCTCGTGAAAACCCGATTTGATTATGTCAAAAATATTTGGTGTATCTAAAACAATGTTAGTCACACTAAAAATTCTCACATTTTGAAATCTTTTTGGTTTAGGTGGTGGCAAGTTTTCAAATCTTTTGTCAACAAAGAAAACCTCCCCATCGGGATCAACGTATTCATCATCCGAAGAATCTCTCGAGATTGGAATCATAGGCTTAACACTCTTAACCTCCACCGGCGGAGGGGACGGTACTTCATTTTTCTCAACAACTAAAACTCTATTTGAAATCTTTTGACAAATGTTTTTTATGGGATTGACATTGTACAAAGATGTGATCGAATAAACATGAGAAAGCGTGGAGTTTTGGGTTGCATTAATGACGAGTTCTTCCTCATTGAAACGAAGAGTGACTTTTCTTGCATGCACATCGATAAGTGCTCTCGAGGTATCCAAAAAAGACCGACCTAAAATTAACGGAACTTTAGGATCGATGGGAATATCAACAACAATGAAGTCCACGGGATAATAGAATTTTCCAACTTTCACGAAGACGTCCTCGGCAACTCCACAAGCTAGAATCGTAGAATGATCGGCCATTTCGATTGACATTCTTGAAGGAGTGAGATTGGGAAGATTGAGCGATTTAAAAATCTCGAGAGGCATCAAATTAATACTAGCACCAAGATCGGCCAAGGCGTAGCATTCTTCCATGTCTTGGATAGCACATGGGATTAAAAACTTTCCAGGATCACCGACTTTTTGAGGTATGCGGCTTAGAAAAACCGAAGAACAACTAGACGATTTTTGCAATTTTTCTTTGTTATTCAACATACTTTTGAAGTTCGCGGCAAATCGAGGCATCATGACTAAGGCGTCAGCAAAACTTATATTGAAATGCAAGTCACGAAACATTTTCATAAAAAGTTCAAATTGATAATTATTTCGTTCTTGTGCCTTTTCCTTGTCTCGTCTTGATGGGTAGGGTAAAGGTGGTGTGGGTTGGGGCAAATTAGGCATAGGCATCGGCCTTGGAATCTCGGGTTCCATGATTGGTGTAGGTTCAACCGTAGGTGTGGTTTGAGCGGTACTTCGTGGGCTTGCTATGTGCTCCTTTTCAACCACAACCTCGGGTTCTCTCTCTTTTTCCTTCTCCATAGAAGTACTTGGACGAGAAATGGGTTCTTTGAAAGTTTTACCACTACGAGTAGTAATAACCTTCAATTCTCCTTTCGGGTTTACGATGGTATCACTAGGAAGACCACCCGAAGAAGAGGGCTTACACATGATAGCTTCAAACATTTTAGCCATACGGTCTTCAAACTTAGATTGCCTAGCATCCGCTTTTAACAATTCTTGCTTAATCTCATGTTGTCCTTGCTCCATTTTTTGTTGATTTTGTTGGAGTCGTGTGACATTTCCTTCCATTTTATTAGCATGAGTTTTAAGTTCATTAGCAAGTTCGGTTTTAAGCTCGTTTTTCAACTCGGATCTTAAGCTAATCATCTCACGTTGCATGTTGTCAAACTTAGCATCATTAGCCTTAGCATAATCTAAAAATTCTCCTTGCAAATTTTTAGTGTGAGCATTTTGAAAACCTTGAGTAGGAGTTTGAAAATCACGGTTTTGGTTTTGATTAGAAATTTGCCCATTACCACTTTGATAATTACCTTTGTTATAATTCCTTTGATTTCCTTGGTAATTTCCACCTTGATTGTTGTTTCGATAGTTATTAGCATTTTGATTTTGTGGAGCTTGATTTGAACGTGAACCTTGACCGATTTGGTTATAAGTTCCCGTGGCTACATAAGCAGTCGAAGTGTTACCATCCGCGGTAATGCACTCGGAAAAATAATGAGCTCCACTACATTGCCGTGCCCTCACGTAATGCTAGAATAAAGTATCAAAGCATCTCCAAAATTTAATTTAATTCACTTTTATTGAAATGGAAACTAGCTACACTATGATTACTACTACTTGCGTTTTAGACATAATGTATGATTCTCATCGCAAAATGGGACGTTTAGGTTCATAGAATAAGAACACGTGAATGCTTCGTTAGAAATAATTTCGTCGTCCTCGATTTTCACCTTAATTCCATGCCAAGCGTGCAACGAGATTATTGTCATTATAAGTTAGTAATGCTAACACTACTCATGTGCCCTAATCACATACTTATTCTCCCATTATTCCTAAGTTGTATCTCTTATATTTTATTATGTCTTAATGATCACGAGGATACATTGTTGACTTATGCGATAATAGAGATTTAGGTCTAAAAATAGAGTCCTAACGGTGTAACTAAGACCATCAAATCAATAACCCCTCCTAATAGACAACGATGTTAAAAAATTAAGTTGACAAGAAGAATCGATAAACACGGTTTTATAACGGTTTTGAACATGAGACTTATTACCAAGACTTTTATACGCCCCCTAACGGAAGGGCCTTATTATCTTTGGTTTACCTCCATCTTTTATTCAACTTCGCCATGAAGCTTTTATTATGACTTTGACTTGCCTTGCCTTTTATTATCCGCCATCATCGGTGGTTTTATTAGCCAAAGACGTATATCCTCACGCTAAAGCGAATTTTGGATCTTTAAAGTTTCGAAGATTAAGGCTTGATTCACTTTCAATTTTGCATAGATTTTAGGCCTTGTGGGGCTTCAAATTGTTTGCTAGATTTAGGTGAGCACTTGAAATCTTATTATTGGGTGAAGCTTTCGATTATTCGGGTGCCAATACTTCAAAACCGTGACGCTGGCGATACCTTAATTTCTTCCCAATTTAATTACACGGAAGCTACTAGAAAAGACTAGAAACCCAACAATCAAAACTAAACCGCTAAATCAATATTTATTAAGCAAAAAATATTTACAAGCGAAGGGAGAATAAGCAAACAACGAGAACACATGAGTTTTTGAAAGAATACGAGTACTCTACGTTTAGCATAGTAACTTATAATTAACTCTATCATTTCTCGTCCTCATTTAAGAGACTTAGCCTAATGTGTAGTTAAGGAATCAAAGCTAAGTGCTCAACACGCACGGTCGAGTCAAAAATTACTCTTATTCTCGCCATGGGAAAATCTACATTCGTGTCTTCAAACACTTATGAAACATGAGAAAAATTTTAAAATTTGGCCATTTTTAGCCTTATTTTGCATAAAACGATAAACAAAATGATAAACTTTGGAAAGCGTGAAGGTTTGGCAAGGCAAGTATCTATTCACCCCCCCATACTAAAGTTAAACATTGTCCTCAATGTTTCGAGTCTAGGGGTGCAAACACCCCCATACTAGAGACGTAGTCGAATGCCTAATCTAGCATGGAAAGGGTGTAATCAATAAATTAATAGCCGTTTATGAAGTGTGCTAAAAACCTAAGGTTAGAACATAAAAGGATATATCATGATGTGGATATTGGGAAAGGCCTCCAAAGCAAACGATCGAGTGCTCCCATGAAACGAACACGAGAGGCTCCAATCGTGAAGATGATGATCTAAAAATCACAATGCACAAACAACCACGGAACAAAGGTTGGAAGGGCACAAATCCCCTCACATTAAACTAATTAGAAAGCAATAATATGTACATGGATTAGCATGGGTCTCCCCCACGAGGCACCTTGTTTTTGATAACCGAGTCAAAAGCTCGACTCGAATCCCCATAAATGTGATCATTTAGGGATAATCATGGTATGGTCAATTTTTTGTGGGGCTTACATGATAAACAAGGCCCAAAAGCACGTGAAGTACTTTAAAAATCCGATAAACGTATACCGGGGTCAAAGATAGCGTCTTCGTTTTCGGATGAAAGACGAAACAACGCTTCTTCAACACAAATCCCAATGGGATAGAAGAAAATAGTAGAGAAGAAATAGAAGGGTGGGACAATGGGTAAGTCATAACATTGAGCTACTCGAGGTAGACTCGCACCAATCAAATGAAGAGATTTTCCATTTATTGCATCGGTGGAAGACCGAGATTTCCCTATATAAGCAATTCCAGGATCAAATATCTCGTCCTCGGTGGAGAAAGGGGAGGGAACATAAGGGGCTTCCCCCACACTAAGTCCACACAAAGCATCGTCAAAAGGAGAAGACGAGCTTGTAGTACTCAAGACGCGCGGTGATGACGGAGTTAGAGTTGTAGAAAAATCTTTTAAATTAAATTCAAAATCTTTTCCTTTTTCATCTTTAACACTCTCCTCGTGAAAACCCGATTTGATTATGTCAAAAATATTTGGTGTATCTAAAACAATGTTAGTCACACTAAAAATTCTCACATTTTGAAATCTTTTTGGTTTAGGTGGTGTCAAGTTTTCAAATCTTTTGTCAACAAAGAAAACCTCCCCATCGGGATCAACGTATTCATCATCCGAAGAATCTCTCGAGATTGGAATCATAGGCTTAACACTCTTAACCTCCACAGGCGGAGGGGACGGTACTTCATTTTTCTCAACAACTAAAACTCTATTTGAAATCTTTTGACAAATGTTTTTTATGGGATTGACATTGTACAAAGATGTGATCGAATAAACATGAGAAAGCGTGGAGTTTTGGGTTGCATTAATGACGAGTTCTTCCTCATTGAAACAAAGAGTGATTTTTCTTGCATGCACATCGATAAGTGCTCTCGAGGTATCCAAAAAAGACCGACCTAAAATTAACGGAACTTTAGGATCGATGGGAATATCAACAACAATGAAGTCCACGGGATAATAGAATTTTCCAACTTTCACGAAGACGTCCTCGGCAACTCCACAAGCTAGAATCATAGAATGATCGGCCATTTCGATTGACATTCTTGAAGGAGTGAGATTGGGAAGATTGAGCGATTTAAAAATCTCGAGAGGCATCAAATTAATACTAGCACCAAGATCGGCCAAGGCGTAGCATTCTTCCATGTCTTGGATAGCACATGGGATTAAAAACTTTCCAGGATCACCGACTTCTTGTGCCTTTTCCTTGTCTCGTCTTGATGGGTAGGGTAAAGGTGGTGTGGGTTGGGGCAAATTAGGCATAGGCATCAGCCTTGGAATCTCGGGTTCCATGATTGGTGTAGGTTCAACCGTAGGTGTGGTTTGAGCGGTACTTCGTGGGCTTGCTATGTGCTCCTTTTCAACCACAACCTCGGGTTCTCTCTCTTTTTCCTTCTCCATAGAAGTACTTGGACGAGAAATGGGTTCTTTGAAAGTTTTACCACTACGAGTAGTAATAACCTTCAATTCTCCTTTCGGGTTTACGATGGTATCACTAGGAAGACCACCCGAAGAAGAGGGCTTACACATGATAGCTTCAAACATTTTAGCCATACGGTCTTCAAACTTAGATTGCCTAGCATCCGCTTTTAACAATTCTTGCTTAATCTCATGTTGTCCTTGCTCCATTTTTTGTTGATTTTGTTGGAGTCGTGTGACATTTCCTTCCATTTTATTAGCATGAGTTTTAAGTTCATTAGCAAGTTCGGTTTTAAGCTCGTTTTTCAACTCGGATCTTAAGCTAATCATCTCACGTTGCATGTTGTCAAACTTAGCATCATTAGCCTTAGCATAATCTAAAAATTCTCCTTGCAAATTTTTAGTGTGAGCATTTTGAAAACCTTGAGTAGGAGTTTGAAAATCACGGTTTTGGTTTTGATTAGAAATTTGCCCATTACCACTTTGATAATTACCTTTGTTATAATTCCTTTGATTTCCTTGGTAATTTCCACCTTGATTGTTGTTTCGATAGTTATTAGCATTTTGATTTTGTGGAGCTTGATTTGAACGTGAACCTTGACCGATTTGGTTATAAGTTCCCGTGGCTACATAAGCAGTCGAAGTGTTACCATCCGCGGTAATGCACTCGGAAAAATAATGAGCTCCACTACATGAAATACAACTCTTAGCAACCGCTTTAACCGAGGCGGAATTTGAAGCTTCTTGAGCTTTCCAATGAGACATAAGAGTCGAAAACCTATCGAAAAACCGATTCTCCTCATTTGCTTCATCTTGCAAAGCATTAATGGAACGAGATGATGACGAGCCCAAATTGGCAACACTCGGTGTGTTACGAGGGCTATAGACCTTAGACCTATTTTCTATGATTTTCAAAGCCTCATCGGTCGTTTTGCACAAAAAAATTACCACCCGCGACGGCATTTAAATAATCTCGTTCATGTTCATTAAGCCCATTATAAAAAGTGTCAATTTGATGCAATTCGGAAAAATCATGGTGTGGACATTCATGTAACATTTCTTTAAACCTTTCCCAAGCCATTGAAAAACTTTCATTTGGTCTTTGTGTAAAACGTGAAATCTCGTTTTTCAAATGTGTTGTCTTAGATGGTGGAAAAAATTGATTCACAAATTTAGACACGAGATCGGCCCATGTCAAAATCGAATTTGGCGGTTCTTTCTCAAGCCAAATCTTGGCGGGTCCATCTAACGAGTAAGGAAACAACATCATCTTAATGGCATCGTGTGGTACATCCTTAAACTTGCTTGTCGCGGTGAGACGATTAAATTGCCTAATGTGATAATGTGGGTTGTCTTTTTCGTGACCGCGAAACTTGTTTTCTTGAAGCATAGACATTAAACCCGTCTTGATCTCAAAGTCCTCCGCAAGGATGGCGGGAATCACAATGGGCTCTCCAAAACCCTCGGTGGGTGCTTGAAGCAACTCCATCATAGTACGATTAGCCATGATAGCTTCTTGTTCTACAATAGGTTCCTCACTTGGAGACTCCTCACTAGAATGAGTCTTAGTAGGAGTTTTGTTCTTGCGTCTACGTGCACGTTTTGCTTGATTACGAGTGAGCATAAACGTCACGTACAACGTGGAGACGAGCAAAGAAGATTCTTTTTGGTATTTTGTGTTTTTTCAATTTTTTTGTGGTTTTTGATTGTATTAACCTTTTTGGAATTTGGTGAATGTATTAAGTAGACAACAAGTCCACAAATCTCCTCACTAATCAAATCTCTTGATTAAAAAGGCCTCAAGGAATGAAAACGATCACGTGGAGTGAACGCCTTCGATGACTTTAGAACGATGGTGGAACACCAAATCGTTCAAGAGGGTTTAATCAAATGGAAACCAAGAAAATATATATGATATGTAATAATACTTTGGGAGGCAAAACCCTCGATTCACTCTCAAAATCATATACGCACAAGCAAGCGGAGGAAACGAGGCGGCGCGAAGCACTTAAGAGCCTTTTTCCTTTAGGTTGTGAAATACAACCGCCTTATACCCACCTTATAGTTTGTATTATCAAGATTAAGCTTCACGAAAGTATTTATCTATTTTTGCCTTTTTTCTTTGGTTTGAGATTCGAATACAATGATCGAGTGATGAAATCCCGAATCAAGGTTGTGATTTCTCACGTATTTGGAGTACTTGTGTATTTATTGTTCTACGTATACAATATAGTAATAGTATTCACACAAAAACCGAAAAACGATAATATGTATTAATAGAGTGCTATTAATACAATTACTATATGGCTAATATAGAAAAACAACAATGTTCAGTCAAAACACAACACGCCTCCTCGGCAGCGGCGCCAAAATGATATAGTGTTTTTACTACCCTTTAGGAAAAGAGCAATAAAATAGGGGTAAGCGTGCACGACGATTTAGGAAAACCGTGTGTGAATGACCCTAAAAGTGAGTTCGTTCTCGAGGAGGCTAGTGCGTTGTGTGATGAATGATTGATTATGTTTTTGATTATTAATGAGAAGAAAAGAAGAGAAAATGACGAAGACGAAAAAATAGAAAAATAGGCAAAAACACTACTAGAAAGTTACGACGTAGAACGTAAAAAGTGCAAAATTTAAAATTTTAACCTAAAAATTCCTAAAAAATTACTAAAAATCCCAAATAATATGCTAAGAGTTTACAAAAAATCCAAACTTGCCAAAACCTTTTGAGCTATACTTTTCCACTTTTTTACTCAACAACTTGTTACAAAACTTTTCTAAACTGACTACCAACTAATACTCTTCCTATTTCAACCCAATTAAATAATCTCTAACACGTTTTTACTTCTCAAATCTTACAAGTCTTCTCCCTAAAACATAAATCCAAACACCCTTTTAAACTTTGTTTTCCAACTTTTTCAAACAAAAACCTTTTAAAATACAATCAAACTGATTCACAAGGCTTTTAACATGCATAACATACTAGTTAAACACAACTCAAACCAATTTCACACACTTAGCATGCAATCAAACCAATCTTATACAAAATCAATTCAAACTGAAAGTAAAAAGGAAAATATAATTTCTTACCAAAGAGCCCTACATCCAGGGTTCTTTGTGGTTGCCATACCACCTCCAAATACACCCGGGTGTATGCAGATCAATGATCAACAATCCTTCAACCTGAAAAATCAAAAACAAAAGAAGAACAAGAACAAGGTATATATTATGTTTTACTTTTCTTTCTTAAAAATCTTTTCTAAAAACTTCCAAACCTTTAACACCACGTTTTAAAACAATACCAATCACACAACACAAATTTGTATTCCACTTTCACTTCATACAAATTTGTGATTTAAAGAATCTGACCAAACTTTTTATGAAACCTTTTGAAAACTCAAATTACACAAAACCTTCACACTTTTGAATTGGAACTCAGTTTCTCTTCTCAATTAATACCAACTTTAAATAAATATTAAAAGGAATTAAATTGCTCAAAAACAAACACCAAACTTTAATTTTATATAAAAGGAATTACAAATTGTTTTTGAAGAAAAACTGGAACAAGAGTATAGGGTCACATGTCGACTCCTATATATACTGGAAAAGGAACTATCTAGAACATTGAATAAAAAATTACACTTGCTGAAACCCTAATCTAAAGAATCTCGAAAATGCCCTTCTTGTTTGACGAATTCTTGGTCAAAAACTGATCACATGAGGATTCTGAGGGATGCCAGCTTGTACAATTTGATCTTGGACGTCAAATTAATCTTGGGGACCAAGGAGTCGATCTTTGCCGTTTGATTTGTCGGGTTTGGGGTTTTGGTGTGAAAACGATGGGCAGGGGAGGGTCCTACTGCTCACATGGTTGTGTTGGGGAAAGGGGTTTTGAGTGGGATAGGATGAGGGTAAAGTGAATTACCCATCTGGATAATAAGGGGTTAAAACCCTTTGATTTGGGGTTGATTGAGTCTGGGGTAATTTAGGGTTTATGGTAATTAGGGAGGGGGTTTAATCCTTTTTGGGTAAAAACGAATTTAAAAAAGGTGTTATGGTGGGAAATGGTAGTTTTGACTGTGGTTTGACCAATAAACTGGTTGGGTTAATGGGTGGTGGGTACGGGTTGGGTAGGATATGGGTTAATGGGTGGGTTGTGATGAGGTGGCAAAGTCTGGCTGGGTGGATGGGTTTAGTAGTTTGGCAGGTTTGGTCCCCAAGTATTTCATTCTTTCCACTTTGTTTTTAAATGCCATCAGCGCCCAAGTTGCACTTGACAACTTTGGACAAGTTGTCAAAAGTGGCACAAAATCTTCTAAAACTTTATCCAAGGGCTTCTTTTGTATATTCTTCAAACTTGATGGACTGGTCTTGTACAATCTTCAAATAATAAGGACCATACTTGTACATATGACATTTGGAGGGTCAAATGTGACAAGTTCTTCAAAGATGAGGGACCAAAATTGCCAATCTTCAATTCTTCAAGGGTCTTTTTGCAAAATTCCAAACTTAGGCCCGGTTCATTGTGCGACTTCGTTTCCCGTGTTCGTTTTTGAATGATTCTTGTGATCTTTTGCCAATTCCTCAATATCCGTACCTAAAAATACACAAGTAACAAACACGAGCATATATTTGGCATATTTGATGATATTTAATTGATTTTAAGCCCGATTTGGACGATGAGACTATGTATAAAAGCAGTCTCATCACATGGCCCTAGCCGATCTAGGTGCCAGTATAAACTTAATGCCTTTAAGTGTGTGGAAGCAATTATCTCTCCCCGAGCTAGTCCCCACCAAAATGACTTTGGAATTAGCCAACCGTACGGTTGCTTATCCAGTGGGGATAGCCGAAGATGTCTTTGTTGGCGTCGACAAATTCACCTTCCCGACGGATTTTGTTGTCGTTGATTACGAGATGGATCCCCGTGTTCCATTAATCGTTGGACGTCCATTTCTGAGGACCGGTCGCACTCTTATTGATGTAGCCGCAGGCGAAATAATCATGAGAGTTGGTGACGATAAAATTGTCTTCAACATGGGTAAGATTTCTAAGCAACCTTATTCGTATGAGAGCTTTAATGCTATTGATGTTCTCGATGAGGCTTGTGAAGAACATTTTCATGATGCTTGCAAAAGTACTCCTTCTTCTCTACCCAATGTTGAGACCGTTGCCTCAATTGCTCCAGCATTGACTCCTTTTGGAGAAAGTGACTTGGATGATTTCGAAGCTAGCTTGGGTCCTCTCGATATTAAGTATGATAATTTGTCCACCAATTGGGATGAAGACATTAGTACTATTGAGAGACTTCTCAATGAGGACCCTTTGTCTCCTACTTCTCCTAAAGAGGTGATTAATGATGATCCATCGTTAGTTTCACCATCTATTGAGGATCCTCCTACTCTCGAGCTTAAAGACCTACCGCCTCATCTTGAGTACGTTTTCCTGGAAGACGACGAGAAGCTACCGGTCATCATCGCAAAGGATCTGAAAGAAGACGAAAAAGCCCGACTTGTCGCTGTGTTGAAGAAGCATAAACGTGCTATCGCTTGGAAAATCTCCGACATCCGTGGAATTGATCCTCACTTTTGCACATATAAAATTCTCATGGAGGACGACTTTAAGCCCACAATTCAAAGTCAACGAAGGGTGAATCCTAAAATACATGACGTCATCAAAAAAGAGGTTATCAAACTTCTTGATGCGGGTATGATTTACCCTATTTCGGATTCACCATGGGTTAGTCCAGTCCATTGTGTGCCTAAGAAAGGCGGAATCACCGTTGTGCCCAATGCAAACAACGAGTTAATTCCTACCCGTCTCGTTATTGGGTGGAGAGTTTGTATAGACTACCGCAAACTCAATGATGCCACGAGAAAGGATCATTTCCCTCTACCTTTTATGGACCAAATGCTTGAACGTTTAGCTGGTAATGAATATTACTGCTTTCTTGATGGTTTCTCGGGTTATTTTCAAATACCCATCGATCCCCAAGATCAAGAGAAGACAACATTCACTTGTCCCTATGGCACCTTTGCTTATAAAAGAATGCCTTTTGGCTTATGCAATGCCCCCGGGACTTTCCAAAGGTGTATGTTGGCTATCTTCCATGATATGGTTGAACAAACCATGGAAGTCTTCATGGATGATTTCTCGGTCTTCGGGGATTCCTTCTCTTCCTTCCTTGCCAATTTGGAACGTATGCTCAAGCGGTGCGAAGACACTCGCCTTGTTCTGAATTGGGAAAAATGCCATTTTATGGTAAAAGAAGGCATTGTGCTAGGACACAAAATCTCAAAAGCCGGTCTTGAAGTCGACCGTGCTAAAGTAGATGTCATAGCCAAATTACCTCCACCTTCAACAGTGAAGGGTGTGAGAAGTTTTCTGGGTCATGCGGGCTTCTATCGTCGATTCATTCAAGATTTCTCCAAAATCGCTCGCCCGATGACCCACCTCTTGGAAAAAGATACTACCTTTATCTTTTCTAAAGAGTGTCTGGAAGCCTTCAATCTTCTTAAGGATAAGCTAACTAAGGCACCGGTCTTGGTTACCCCTAATTGGGAGCTGCCCTTTGAATTGATGTGCGATGCTAGCGACTTTGCTATTGGTGCGGTTTTGGGCCAAAGAGTGAATAAACACTTCCAACGAATCCACTACGCTAGCAAAACAATGACGGGGGCTCAATTGCATTATACGACAACCGAAAAAGAGCTTTTAGTTGTTGTCTATGCTTTTGAGAAATTTCGCCCCTATCTTGTTTTATCCACCACCATCGTATACACGGACCATTCCGCGTTGAAGTACTTGATGACTAAGAACGATTCTAAGCCAAGACTTCTTCGCTGGGTTTTACTCCTTCAAGAATTCAACATTGAAATTCATGACAAGAAGGGAGCCGAAAACCTGGCCGCGGATCATCTGAGTCGACTTGAGGATCCATATCAGGGGGATCATCCGAACAAAGAGATCAATGACTCTTTCCCCCTGGACACTCTAATGTCTATCAACCTCAATCTTGATGGCACCCCGTGGTTTGCGGACATTACAAACTACTTAGCGGGTGGTATTCTCATCCAAGGGTTAACATCCCAACAAAAGAAGAAGTTCTTGAATGATGTTAAGACTTACTTTTGGGATGACCCTTATCTATTCAAACAGTGTGCTGATCTGATTATTCGTCGTTGTGTTGACGGACCGGCAGCTTTTGACATCCTTCAAGCTTGCCATAAAGGACCCACCGGTGGGCACTTTGGTCCCAACTACACCGCTAAGAAAGTGTTTGATTCTGGATTCTACTGGCCCACCATTTATCGTGACGCTCATGAAATGGTTAAGCATTGTGATGCTTGCCAGCGTCAAGGCAAGATCACACATAAGGATGAGATGCCTCAAAATTTCATACAGGAATGTGAAATCTTTGATGTATGGGGCATCGACTTTATGGGGCCATTTCCATTATCCAAAGGGAACAAGTACATCCTCGTCGCTGTCGACTACGTCTCTAAATGGGTTGAAGCTAAGGCTCTTCCTACGAATGATGCGAGGGTGGTTGTGAACTTTTTGAAGCAGCTTTTCGCTCGATTTGGCGTTCCTCGTGCTATCATCAGTGATCGCGGGACTCATTTTTGCAACGATCAATTTGCAAGAGCCATGGCAAAGTATGGTGTCAATCACCGTCTTTCCACCGCCTATCATCCCCAAACCAATGGGCAAGCTGAGATTTCCAATCGTGGCTTGAAGAGAATTTTGGAGCGTACTGTGGGAGAGCATCGTGTCGCGTGGGCCGATAAGTTAGATGATGCTATGTGGGCTTTCCGTACTGCTTACAAGACCCCGATCGGTTGTACACCTTATCGTCTTGTGTACGGGAAAGCCTGCCACCTACCCATCAAGCTGGAACATAAGGCGCACTGGGCCTTGAAGTGGGCTAACTTCGACATCATCAAAGCCGGTGATCATCGCAAGGTTCAACTCAACGAGCTAAATGAACTGCGGAATGAAGCTTATGAGAACTCGCTGATCTACAAGGAGAAGACGAAGATGATCCACGATGCTAAAATCAAGAACCGAGAGTTCCACGTTGGTGATCAAGTATTACTCTTTAACTCTCGGTTGAAGATCTTCTCTGGCAAGTTGAAGAGCCGCTGGACTGGTCCATTCACCGTCGCCAAAGTCTTTCCATATGTGACCATTGAGCTTTCTCAACCGAATGGGCCCAATTTCAAGGTGAATGGCCAGCGTTTGAAGCTGTACTTTGGTGAGGACATCTCTCAGGAGATGATTCCATCCCTCACCACGTTCCCCATGAACTAAATTTGGGTCGAGTCCGGCTCATGACTCGGTGAACAAAAACAAGCGCTTCTCGGGAGGCAACCCGTGTTCTATCCTTTACCGCTTTTACAATAAGTGTAGGGGGAGCCCCGCATATGTTTGTTGTCTTGTTTCTTGTGCTGTGCAGGGATTTACGCTTCAGAGAGCATCTTGATGACTTTTGACGAACCGTGATACCGTGTTCCCATCTTCCCGGTTCTATCCTAAACTCTTGTGATTCAATATTTCATATTCTATATGTTCACATTGAATTCACTTTAGTTGTCCTTTCCATAGCAAGATTTAAACAAAGTGCACAATGTCCTAAGTGTAGGGGAGTGTACTCCCACATGCTTAAACATTGAGGACAATGTTTATCTCAAGTGTAGGGGGGACTTCTATCGAAGTAAGTGGTCTTTTCCATGAATTTGCCCTCATTTTAACCGGAAAATTTGATTTTTCGACATTTTTCAAATTTTTTAAACTATTTTGGCCTAGTTATATAGTTGTATTTGCCCTTGTTATGTTTCCTTTGCTAGAATAAATTGTTAATAAAGTGGTTTTAGATTTTTCTTAGTCGTGAACATTTTGACTCAACCCGAGTTTACTTGCCTAAGTTTACTCTAGCTAGTATCCTTAACATGTTTAAGTCAAGTTTTGCTAGGCTTTTATATAGGGAGCTATAAAACGCGAAAGTCTTAACTCTCACGGGTTAAGATCAAGAACTTTTCGCAAGTTCCTATAATTGATCCTAGAGAGTCGTTTATCAAGGGAACTTTAAAATGCGATTTCTAAACTTGAAAAAGTCTAAGAATTTGCAAGATCCTATAGGCGACTCGAAAACCCAAAACTTTGATTTAATAGGCTAAGCATCCACGAGTCTCATTCCTTGAGATTTTAAACTGTGGAGAACGAGAGATGATAGAGTCAATTATAAGTTCGGTATTCTTTCGTGAATTTATGTGAGTTAATTATGAGCCTATTCTCCCTCCGCTTGTTAATAAATTAATATGCTAATAAATAAGGTTGTACGATTTAAAAGGTTACTTAGCTTCTAGCCCCAGATCGTTTAAAAGTTGCTCGGTAATGACGAGAGTTCATAGCCAAGGCATAACTTATGAAGCGGGGCGCGAAGATTGGCGAGTCCAAAAAGGCCCTAACAAGGCATGAGGGCTACATTTTGTTTCTAAAGATCCAAAAGTGATGTGAAGAATCATTTATCGAAAATCAAAATGAAGGATCGAGACACACGACGAAAAGCAAGTACTCCCCAAAAGTCATGGAGAAGTCTATCCGAAAAGGCCCTAACAAGGTATAAGGATAAATAGATCCAAGTCCAAAAAGGAGGCGGATCGTCGTATATCAAAGTCCAAAATAAAGTCGTGGTCCAAATATGAATAATCTCTCAAAAACTTCAAGTGAAGAAATTCCTATTATGAAGAGAAGACCATAATTTCAAGAACGTCTCTCGAAGATTCGAAGTATGAAGTCGCTGCCAAATATCGGCCCGAGAAAGGTCTCAAATCGCGAACCAAGTTATGCCAAGATATGAACTTTTTGATATCCCGAGAAGCAGTTTTAAAAGATTTGGTCCTTTAGCTAACTATTGATTAAATCGTTCACCTTATTTTCAGCCTAAATAAATTATCGAAATAAGTCAACAATGCATCCTCGTGATCATTCAAGACAAAAATAAAATATAAGAGATCCACCTAGGAATAAGGGAGTCTAAGTGAATAATTGGCCCACATGAGTTCGTGATAGTTTGCTAACTTATAATAACAATGATCTCGTTTTTAAGCTTGGTATGGGGAACGTGAAACTTGAGGATGATAAACGTTCATGGCCGCCAAAACCCAATGTAAGATTTTAATTTCTTTACTTATTTCTATCTTTTATGTTTAGTATCTAATAAAGGCCAAGGTGGGTTATTTATGATGGAAAATGTAAACCGTGCTTTAAAATTAATGCATTGCATGAGGGCATTGCAATGGTCAAGTGTAGGGGATTTAATAAGTGTGAAAACACTTATCCTTTTACCACTTATTTCCAATAATAACAAGACCAAAACGTGTGATTTATGTCGTAAAAGTCGGAATTATGCGTGGTTTGTGTTTTTATTGTGTTTTAGGACCAAAATATGAAAAAGGAAGAAAACACGGGCTTTCACGGGCTTTTATCGAAGAAAACGGGAAAAGACGAAGTCAAAAGATCAAGAGTGCAGAAAGAACGGAAGTCCAAGGCCTATTCTGAAGATTTATCGAAGAAAAAGTCAAAAGACGGAAGTTTAACGAAGTCGAAGAACTTAAGTCTAATAGAAGAAGAAAATTTAAAGACAAGTTCAAATCCCGAGACGACAAAGACGAAGAATTAAAGTCGAGTCGAGAAAACGTGAAGAAAGCAAGAAAGAAGATGCAACACATGCACTCCTTCCACCTTCCCTATAAATACCCTCCTAATATTTCAATAGGAGGGTGGTTAGTCTTTAGTTAATTTTTCACTTTTTAGTTTTCTCAAGTTTTTAGAGAGAGAAAGTCTTAAACTTTCTCTCACTAGTTCATCTTTTTCTTTTAATCTTTCAAGATTAAACATCTTTGTATTGCTTATTTCATTAATCAAAGTTCCATTTTAAGCTTTTATTTCTTAATCTCATTATACTTTTCTTTGATTTAAGATTGATTTTGGTGCGATTATCATGTGATCCGTGTTGTTCTTATTGATTTCGTGCTTAAAAAGTTAATCTTTTGATCATTTTATAAGTTCTCATTTGATTAAGCTTTAAGACTTTTGTGCTTATTAGCTTATTTTGATGATTAGCTTATTTTTCTTATTAAAAAGTTTTATTAAAAAGTTTATGTTTTTATTGCTTAATCCAAAAAGTTGCTTAATTTCGGTTTGATAAGTTGATTCTAGTGCTCATTTGATCCGGTTTAGGTATTGATTCGGGGTAGTTTTGAGATAAGCTCTCAAATATAGCTTATTCACTTGCTAACCGAATTCCACAATTTTAGGAAGAGGTGCAAACACCCCTTTCCGATTGGCCTTTACATTCCGAGCAGCTCCCTCCCTTATTCCGATTGAACCAATCGGATTAGGGTTTGTAAATTCCGATTGGCACCACAAGTATTCCGACTGAAGCTGTTTACCCCATATTCCGATTGAAGCTAGCCTTGATATTCCGATTGGTGGTTTTTCTGCTTATTCCGATTGTTCTTCATAACTTGTGTATTCCGATTGGGACTTTCCCAGTATTCCGATTGTGTTGTTCCACCTACATTCCGATCAACCGATCGGAAAACATTCCGATCGGGGGACTCTTTTGGCTTGTTTTGGGTTCTTTCGATCTTATTTTCTTATAGTACCTTTTTTATTAAGTTTTAATTTTGAGAAATTTTCTAAGTGTTGGTTTTATTAAGTGTTTAAGCATTTTTCTAATCTTATCTTTATGTTTAGCTACCTGTTATTCTACTCGTTATTTAAAATTAATCTTAATTCTTCCATTTACTCAACGACACTTTAATTACTTGCTAGTAGTTTAAAATAAACAAACCAAACCATTCTCTTGATTTACCAAAAGACGATTGAGTCTCACTTAAGACCGGTTTTCAATTCGAAAAGACTTGGGACTTCAAAATTTTATACTTTGGTTGCAAATACCAAGTATTAATCCTCCACCAAAGACTATTGATACTTTTGATAATTACTCATTTGAGGAAGATTTTGCTACTTTTCTCAATACCTACTTCCCAAATGAGAATGATTCTTCTCCTTTGGACTTTGATTATGGTCTTTATCCTCCTTCGGATATTAAGAAACCCGTTCCAAAGGAGAAGAAGCCGGACGACACCGATACCCGCAGTACTTATGTCTTGACGCCTCTTTATCCACCTTCTGAGGATGAGATTGTGCGATTTATGAGCGGATCTTCTTCAACGTCTACTGAGCCTGAGTGTTATTTTCCCTTAAAGGAAAAGGTGTTCGATCCCGGTATTGCAATTTTTAAGCCATCTCAGTATCCATCTAATGAAATAAAAGGAAAGATTTTTGGAAATTTTGGAGATATGCTTGCACCTCATCACACTTGCTACCACCGTGCTCAAAAACTGCTTAAGGGAACCTTGCCTACTCTTGTTTGGCTTGCCTTGTTCGCCTTAAGCTTGTGTTACTTGATGGATGAAAACCATGTATTTGATCCCGATGGATGTGTTTCAAGCTTCTTCCTATGCTAATCAAGGACGAGTCAGGCTCACGACTTGGTCAACAAAAACAAGCGCTTCTCAGGAGGCAACCCGAAGTATCTATCCTTTTTCCTTGTTTTTATAATAAGTGTAGGAGGAGACCCTATTATGTGTTTGTTGTTTTCTTTCTTATCATGTGTAGGGATTCGAGCTTTCAAAGATACATTCTTGATGACTTTTGACGACCCGTGATACCGTGTACCCGTCTTCCCGGTTCTATCCTAAACTCTTTGGATTCACTATTTTATATTCTTCAATATTAAAATAGGAATCGCTTTAGTTGTCTCTTCCTTAGCAAAGTTTAAACAACGTGCACAATGTCCTCAGTGTTGGGGAGGTTACTTCCACATGCTTAAACATTGAGGAAAATGTTTATATTAAGTGTAGGGGGGACTTCTATCGAAGTTAAGTGGTCTTTTCCTTGTATTTGTCCTCATTTTAGCCGGAAAATAGATTTTTCGACATATTTCAAAATTTTTTATCTATTTTGGCCTAGTAGTTTTTCCTTTGCTATCATTATTTACTTTCTTTGCTAAAATAAAGTTTAATAAAGTGGTTTTAATTTTTCAACATCATGAATCTTTTGACTCAACCCGAGTTTACTTATCTAAATTTACTCTAGCTAGTATCCTTAACTTGTTTAAGTCAAGTTTTGCTAGGCTTTTATATAGGGAACTTTAAAACGCGAAAGTCTTAACTCTTACGGGTTAAGAACAAGAACTTTCCGCAAGTTCCTATAATTGATCCTAGAAAGTCGTTTATCAAGGGAACTTTAAAATGCGAATTCTAAACTTGAAAAAGTCTAGAGTTTGCAAGATCCTGTAGATGACATGAAAACCTAAAACTTTGATTTAATTGGCTAAGCATCCACGAGTCTCATTCTTTGAGATTTTAAATTGTGGAAAATGTGAGATGATAGAGTCAATTATAAGTTTGGTATTCTTTCATGAATTTATGTGAGTTGATTATAAGCTTTTTCTCCCATCGCTTGCTAATAAATTTAATTGCAATAAGTAAGGTTGTACGATTTGAAAAGTTACTTAGCTTCTAGCCCAAGATCGTTTAAAAGTTGCTCGGTATTAATTAGAGTTCATAGCCAAGGAATAACTTATTGAAGCGGGATGCAAAGATTGGCGAGTCTGAAAATGCTCTAACAAGGCATGAGGGCTACATTTTGTTGCTAAAGATCCCAAGTGATGTGAAGAATCACTTATCAAAAATCAATATGAAGGATCGAGACACACGACGAAAAGCAAATACTCCCGTAAAGATCATGGAGAAGTCTATCCAAAAAGGCCCTAACAAGGTATGAGGATAAATAGATCCATGTCCTAAAAGGGTGCGGATCGTTGTATATCAAAATCCCAAATAAAGATTGGAGAAAAATGAAGAAGTCGTCGTCCAAATATGAAGAATCTCTCAAAAATATCAAGTGAAGAAATTCCTATTATGAAGAGAAGACCATTATTTCATGAACGTCTCTCAAGATTTGAAGTATGAAGTCGCTGCCAAATATCGGTCTGAGAAAGGTCTCAAATCGTGAAGCGAGTTATGCCAAGATATGAACTTTATGAGGTCCCGAGAAGCAATTTTAAAATATTTTGTCCTTTAGCTAACTATTGATTAAATCGTCCCACTTTATTTTCAGCCTAAATAACTATCGAAATAAGTCAACAATGCATCTTCGTGATCATTCAAGACAACAATAAAATATAAGAGATACACCTAGGAATAAGGGAGTCTAAGTGAATAATTGGGCCATGATACAATGATTTTGCTATGGGGTTCAGTATTAATCTCGGAATCTTCTCGAATTGATCACAGCTCAAAGTGGAATAATTGTTCTTGGTGACAAACAGGGGGTTTGGTTTTCTATTCTACTAAAAAGGTAAATGAATGAATTAAATAAAGATTTAAACCAAAAACAGTTAATGAAATAAAACTTGAATTTAAATTAAACAATTAAACGATAAAGCAGTAAAATAACATCACTGAAAACTTGCTTGATTCGGAATAATGTTGTTGATGAGGAATAACTGAAGAAATGCTCTATCCGGAATATAAGTCTATTCGGAATAAGTCTGCTATCCGGAATAAATGGGTGATTCGGAATAAGTCTACTCGGAATAAAAGACTATTCGGAATGAAAGGCTATTCAGAATAAATGGCAATCCGGAATATTGGTGCTACTCGGAATAAATGCTACTCGGAATAAAAGGCTACTCGGAATACATGGGTTATCCGGAATAAATTTGCTACTTGGAATAAATGAGCTATCCGGAATAACTAGGCTACTCGGAATAAATGGCTATCCAGAATATAGGATATTCCGAATAAATGCTACTTGGAATAAAAGGCTACTCGGAATACATGGGCTATCAGGAATAACTGGGGAATGAAGAACAGAAACAGCAAGAAAACAGGGGAACACGATTTCTAACTAAATAACACCAAATAAACCAAATGGTTTAAACCAAACTAATCACAAATCATCTACTAACCATAAACATCAAATCCCAATCATAAAAACACAAAACCCACTAACTTTTGAAGATCAAATCACCAAAATAAAACTTTAGAACTTTGAATAAAAAGATGAAGATGAACAAGATGAATGAAAAGATTATATTGATGATTAAGGTTTAAAACAATCAAAGGAAAAGATTAAAACTACAAGATTTGTGAAAACAAGAATCAAAATCACCAAACACCCTAATGGTGTTGGTGATACCTACGAACAAGAAGGAAAGAAAAGAGGAAAACAAAAACTAAAAACTAGCCAAAAAGTGTGAAGGGAATCCTTTATATAGTCCTTGTCTTTGGTTGGTGAGTGGGCTTTCTCCCTTTCTTCTTGTCTTCTCGTCTTTTCAGAAAAGTTGACGTTTTCGATTTTGATTCGGGATTTGTCGATGATTAAATTCAACTCGTCTTTTAATTTCTTCGTTTAATAGACTTGAGTTCTTTCGACATGTGTAAATCTTCCATCTTTGGTCCTTTTCTTATATAAATCTTCAAATAGGCCCATTGACTTCAAATCTTTTGCATCTCTTGGACAATAGACTTCGTCTTGAGTCTTTTTCTTCGATAAAACCCGTGCAATCCCATGTTTTCTTCAATATTCTTCCGATTGACTCTGAAAACACAATAAACACAAAAACCACGCATAATTCCAAACAAATGATATTAAATACGCGTTTTGGTCTTGTTTTAGCAAGATATAAGTGGTAAAAGGATGGGTGTTTTTACACCTATCAAATCCCCTACACTTAACCATTGCCATGCCCTCATGCAATGCTTAGTGATAAAGCAATTTTACACTTTTCTCATAATTAATCAACCTTGGCCTTATTAAAATACTACTAAACAAAAATTAAAGTACTAAGAGAAATTAAAACTTTAAAGTAAACAAAAGGATAGAAAACCATTTTCACTTGAAAATAGCTATATGGAAATAACTTGCAAAGAGATCTAAGACTTACATTAGGGCTTCGGTGCTGCGAAGATTTATCACCCTCAAGTTTCACGTTCCCCAAACTAAGCTTAAAAACGAGATCATTGTTATTATAAGTTAGCAAATCAAACACTTACACACATGGCTTAATTATATGCTTAAACTCTCTTATTCCTAGTTGTATATCTTATATTTTATTTTTGTCTTGGAATGATCATGAAGATGCATTTTTGGACTTATTTCGATAGTTTATTTAGGCTGAAAGCAAAGTAGGACGATTTGATAAATAGTTAGCTAAAGGACAAAATCTCTTAAAACTGCTTCTCGGGATATAAAAAAGTTCATATCTTGGCATAACTCGGTTTACGATTTGAGACCTTTCTCGGGTCGATATTTGGCATGTACTTCATACTTCATATCTTGAGAGACGTTCTTGAGATAATGGTCTTCTCTTCGTTAATAGAGTTTCTTCACTTGGAGACTTTTGAGGGGTACTCCAACTTTGTTGACCACGACTTCATGATTATTTTTTCAATCGCTAATTGGGATTTTGAGATACAACGATCCGCCTCCTTTTCGGACTTGGATCTATTTATCCTCATACCTTGTTAGGGTCTTTTCGGATAGACTTCTCTATGATCTTTATGGGAGTTGATTGCTTTTCGTCGTGAGTCTTGATCCTTCATATTGATTTTGGGAATAATTCTTTTCACATCACCTTGGATCTTTAGCAATAAGATTGAATCCTCATGCCTTGTTAGGGCCTTTTCGGACTCGCCAATCTTCGCGCCCCGCTTCATAAGTAATGCCTTGGCTATGGACTCTTATCATTACCGAGCAACTCTTAAACGATCTTGGGCTAGAAGCTAAGTAACTTTTCAAATCGTACGACCTTACTTATTGTAGATAAATTATTAGTAAGTGATGGGAGAATAGGCAGATAATTATACAAACTGAGCTTGTGCAAGAATGTCAACTTATAATTGACTCTTTCATTTCTCGTTCTCCACAATTTAAAATCTCAAGTAATGAGACTCGTGGATGCTTAGCCTAATAAACCAATTAAGGTCTACATGGTTAAGGATACTATCTAGAATAAACTTGGATAAGTCTATTCGGGTTGAGTCAAAATAATCGCAACGGGCCTAATATGTCAAAGATTTCAAAACTAGCTACACCACTTATTAATATTTTTGACTTTATTGCGGGATATATAAATATGAAAGCAACGATAAAAATTTAAAAATTACGACTAAATGGCCAAAGTTAATTAAAAATTTGAAAAATGTTGAAAAAGATGATTTTCCGGTTAAATGAAGGCATTTTCATGGAGAAGTCCACTTTAAACATCGATAGAAGTCCCCCCTACACTTAAGATAAACATTGTCCTCAATGCTTAAGCATGTGGGAAAAATCTCCCCTAAACTTATGACATTGTGCACGTTGGTTAAATCAAGTTAAGGAAGAGACGACTAACGTGATCAATTGCAAATGTGAGTGTGAAGAAAATTGAATCACGATAGTTGAGAGATAGAACCGGATTTCGGATAACACGGGAGCACGGTTCTTCAAAGATTCCAAAAGTGCATTCATCCCTGTAATCACATCACCACACAAACACAAAGAACCTAAAGAGGTCCCCCTACACTTAGGAGGTTAAAACGGAAAAGGATAGATACTCGGGCTGCCTCCCGAGGAGCACTTGTTTTTGATAACCGAGTCACGAGCCTGACTCGACCCAAAATTAGTTCATGGGAAACGTGGTGAGGGATGGAATCATCTCTTGAGAGATGTCCTCACCAAAGTACAACTTCACTCGTTGGCCATTCACTTTAAAATTAGGTCCATTAGGTTGAGCGAGCTCGAGAGTACCATATGGAAAAATTTGGGCAATGGTGAATGGGCCGGACCAACGAGATTTTAGCTTGCCCGAAAAGATTTTCAACCGAGAGTTAAAAAGTAAAACTTTGTCTCCAACTTGGAACTCTCGGTTTTTAATCTTGGAGTCGTGAATGAGCTTAGTCTTTTCCTTATAGATCAAAGAATTTTCATAAGCCTGATTCTGGAGTTCATTCAGCTCATTGAGTTGGATCTTGCGTTGGTCACCGGCTTTGTTGATATCAAAATTAGCCCACTTCATGGCCCAGTAAGTCTTGTGCTCCAACTCAATGGGGAGGTGGCACGCTTTCCCGTACACGAGACAATATGGTGTACAACCAATCGGAGTCTTGTATGCGGTACGAAAAGCCCACAAAGCATCATCAAGTTTATCAGCCCATGAGGCACGATGCTCTCCCACGGTTCTTTCAAGAATTCGCTTTAATCCTCGGTTAGAGATTTCAGCCTGGCCATTAGTTTGTGGGTGGTAGGCGGTGGAAAGAAGATGATTTACACCATACTTAGCCATGACTCTTGCAAATTGGTCATTGCAAAAATGAGTCCCGCGATCACTAATAATGGCACGAGGCACACCGAATCTAGCGAATAGCGACTTCAAAAAGTTACAAACCACCCTTGCGTCATTAGTGGGTAAAGCTTTGGCTTCAACCCGTTTGGAGACGTAGTCAAAGGTTACAAGGATGTATTTGTTTCCTTTAGAGGAATGGAATGGCCCCATAAAGTCGATACCCCAAACATCAAAGATTTCACATTCTTGTATGAAATTTTGAGGCATCTCATCTTTATGTGTGATATTGCCTTGTTTTTGGCAAGCATCACAACGTTTAACCATCTCGTGAGCATCACGATAAATGGTGGGCCAATAAAATCCCGAGTCAAACACTTTTTTGGCGGTGTAGTAGGGACCAAAGTGACCACCGGTGGGTCCTTTGTGGCAAGCGTCAAGGATTTCTAAAGCTGCCGGTCCATCAACACATCGGCGAATAATCAAATCAGCACATTATTTGAATAGATACGGCTCATCCCAAAAGTAGGTCTTAATGTCTTTGAAGAACTTCTTCTTTTGTTTGGATGTTAGCCCGTCAACGAGAATTCCACCCGCCAAGTAGTTTGCAATGTCTGCAAACCACGGGGTTTCATCAGAATTCGAGTTGATAGACATTAAGGTCTCCAGGGGAAAAGAATCATTGATTTCTTTGATCGGATGATCCCCTTGAAAAGGATCCTCAAGTCTACTGAGATGATCCGCGGCTAGGTTTTCAGCTCCCTTCTTATCACGAATTTCGATTTTAAATTCTTGAAGTAGCAAAACCCAGCGAAGAAGTCTTGGTTTGGAATCTTGTTTAGTTATCAAGTACTTCAACGCGGAATGGTCCGTATACACGATTGTGGTAGAAAGGACAAGATAGGGGCGAAATTTTTCAACGGCATACACAACAGCTAAAAGCTCTTTTTTCATTTGTCGTGTAATGCAATTGAGCCCCCGTCATTGTCTTGCTAGCGTAATGGATCGGTTGGAAGTGTTTGTTCACTCTTTGGCCCAAAACCGCTCCAATAGCAAAGTCACTAGCATCGCACATCAACTCGAAAGGCAGCTCCCAATTAGGGGTGACCAAGACGGGTGCCTTAGTTAGCTTATCCTTAAGCAAGTTGAAGGCTTCAATACACTCATCGAAAAAGATAAAAGGAGTATCTTTTTCCAGAAGGTGGGTCATCGAGCGAGCGATTTTAGAAAAATCTTTGATGAATCGACGGTAGAAGCCCGCATGACCAAGGAAACTTCTCACACACTTCACGGTTGAAGGTGGAGGCAACTTAGCGATAACAGCGACTTTAGCACGATCCACTTCAAGACCGGCTTTGGAAATTTTGTGTCCTAGCACGATGCCCTCTTTTACCATGAAATGGCATTTTTCCGAATTAAGAACAAGGCGAGTGTCTTCACACCGCTTAAGCATACGTTCTAAATTGGCAAGGCAAGTAGAGAAAGAATCGCCATAAACCGAGAAATCATCCATGAAGACTTCCATAGTTTCTTCAACCATGTCATGGAATTTCGCCATCATACACCTTTGGAACGTCCCAGGAGCATTGCATAAATCGAAAGGCATGCGTTTGTAAGCAAATGTTCCGTAGGGACAAGTGAATGTGGTCTTCTCTTGGTCTTTAGGATCGATGGGAATTTGAAAATATCCGGAGAAACCGTCTAAGAATCAGTAATAGTCATTACCAGCTAGACGCTCGAGCATTTGATCCATGAAAGGAAGAGGAAAGTGATCTTTTCTCGTGGCATCATTGAGTTTGCGATAGTCAATACAAAATCTCCACCCAGTAACGAGACGAGTGGGAATCAACTCGTTGTGTTCATTGGGAACAACGGTTATTCCGCCCTTCTTGGGCACACAATGGACGGGACTTACCCATGGTGAATCCGAAATAGGGTAAATCAAGCCGGCATCTAGAAGTTTGATAACCTCTTGTTTGATGACGTCATGAATGCGAGGATTAAACCTTCTTGGGCTCTGCATTGCGGGTTTAAAGTCATCTTCCATGAGAATCTTGTGAGTACAAAAGTTTGGATCAATTCCGCGGATATTGGAAATTTTCCAAGCAATTGCCTTCTTATGATTTTTAAGCACGGCGATGAGGCGAGATTTCTCTTCTTCTTTCAAGTCCTTAGAAATGATGACGGGCGACTTCTTCTTATCTTCAAGGAACACGTACTCGAGGTGGGGCGACAACTCCTTAAGTTCTAAATCCGGAGGATTTTCGATGGGAGGCGTATTCAAAGTCGGCGCATCGATAGCAATAGCCTTGGGAGATGGTGGATAAATATTGTCTTCTTTGAGAAGGTTCTCAATGAGGCGAAGATCTTCATCCTAATCGGTGGGAGAATCGTCATGTGCTAACTTCACATCTCCCATGGTGGCTTCCAAATCTTTCCAAAGGAAATCACTTTCTCCAAATAGAGATAGTGATGAGTCAATAGAGGAAACGGTCTCAACATTAGGAAGAGATGTAGGAATACTTTTACAAGCATCAATAAAGTGTTCTTCACAAGCCTCATCAAGAACGTCAATACAATTAATACTCTCGTATGAATAAGGTTGTTTAGAAAGCTTTCCCATGTTGAAAACGATTTTATCGTCACCCGCTCTCATGATAAGCTCA
This sequence comes from Glebionis coronaria, assembly GCA_025667525.1. Classification (NCBI taxonomy): domain Eukaryota; kingdom Viridiplantae; phylum Streptophyta; class Magnoliopsida; order Asterales; family Asteraceae; genus Glebionis; species Glebionis coronaria. Next base: position 269,493,271 of record CM046882.1, on the reverse strand, counting down.
CCCGCTTCAACATCGATGAGAGTGCGATCAGTCCTCAAGAATGGACGACCAACGATCAATGGCACACGAGGGTCCATGTCGTAGTCAACGACAACGAAATCGGCAGGAAAAGTGAATTTGTCGACTCCTACAAAGACGTCTTCGGCTATCCCCACTGGATAAGCAACCGTACGGTTAGCTAATTCCAAAGTCATTTTGGTGGGGACTAGCTCAGGGAGACATAATTGCTTCCAAACGCTTAGAGGCATTAAATTAATACTGGCACCTAGATCGGCTAGGGCCATGCAATTCTCTACTCCCGGGAAGTTGCAAGGGATTAAGAAGCGACCCAGATCTCCAAGCTTGGTTGATAATTTCCTTAAGAGCACTGCAGAGCAATTCTCATTAAGTTGGGTGTTAGCAATATCAAGAAGCTTCTCCTTGTCACTAAGAAGATCTTTGAAAATTTTCGCATATATAGTCATGTGAGCGAGAGCCTCAGCGAAGGAGATGTTGAAATTCAATTGTTTAAACATTTTGAGAAAGTTCGAAACCTGAATATCATCCTTGCTTTTGAGCTTCTCTTTCCTCAACCTTGAGGGATAAGGTATATCAGAAGAAGAGGAAGGCTTTGGGAGAATAGGATCACTCACATCCTTGGGTGGAGGAGGGGTAGAAGTAAGAGGTGGAGAAACTGGGGAAGTAGAAGGATGAGGAATAGGAGCAGGTGACTCGTTTTCCTTAGTCACAATCACCGGTGAAGGTATAGGAAGCTCGGGTTCCTTACCTTTGCCACTGCGAGTGGTGATTGCTTTCATCTCCCCTCTTGGATTCGAAACGGTGTTACTAGAAAGAGTACCCGAAGAGGAGGATTGATTACCTTGGAAGAAACTAGCCATCATGTTCCTTAAGTCATTCGTTTGACTTGCCAAAGTGTTTCTCATATCAGCTCGCAGATCGTTCCCTTGTTTCACCATGTCTGCTTTCAAGTTTAGCACTTCCCGCTGGAGATTTTCCACGATCACATCATTGGTCCTCATGTAGGTTTCAACATCTTGGTGTAATGCGGTGGGTTGGTTGGGAGGAGGAGCATGGTAGGCGGGTGGTTGATAAGCAGGTTGTTGGTAAACTTGGTTGTTTCTTTGAGTTGGATATGGTTGTCTTTGAGGTGGTTGGTATGGTGCACGAGGTTGTTGTTGTTGTTGATGAGGGCGATTGAGGTTTTGTTGTTGGTTTGGGTTGTTAGGAGGAAAACCGGGCGGGGAAAGAAAGTTGTTTGAGCGGTAGCTTAGCAAGTTGCGGTCACCTTGAGGACGAGCTTGATAAGCGGCCGGAGGATAGGTACCGTATGCTGCATTCACATTCTCAGAAGGGTAGTCTTGGGTGGTGGTACAAGTGGTGTAAGAGTGAGGACCCCCACATATTTCACATGGTTGGCTAACAGCATTGACTTGAGCGTTTTTAGCATTGATGCTGTTGGTGTTGCTAGCAGTTTGGGTAGCAAGCGATTCAAGAAGCGCAGTGATTTTGTCAAGTCGCTTGTCGTTGTCACTAGTACTAGCACTAGCGACATTGGTCCCCAGACTCTTGGTTTGCACACGAGACTTATTCTCAATGATATCCCAAGCGGCATTAGAAGTCTTAACCAAAATATTAGCCCCCGAGGCACTATTTAGTGAATCTTGGTCATTCATGCTTAAACCATTATAAAAGGTATTAATTTGGTGCACTTTGGTAAAACTATGTTGTGGGCACTTTCTTAAAAGGTCTTTAAAACGGTCCCAAGATTCACTAAAAGACTCATCGTACTTTTGTTCAAAATTGATAATTTCATTCCGCAAAGCGGTAGTACGAGAGGGTGGAAAAAAGTAGTTTATGAACTTGGTCTCCAAATCCGTCCACGTAAGATTAGTTTGTGGCGGTTCCTTTGCAAGCCAATGTCGGGCTTGTCCCTCTAGGGAGAAAGGAAAAAGTTGTAAACGGATTACCTCTTGTGGAACACCATTGAATTTGACCGTATTCTTGAGTTGCAGGAATCTCTTGATGTGGTCATGTGGATCATCAATGGTACGCCCCAAGAATGGTTGAGCAGAGACCATCTAGATAAAGCCGGATTTGAGCTCAAAGTTGTTGGCTGCAATCGCGGGTATGACAATTGGATCATTGTTGCCCTCTACATGTGCTTGCAAAAGTTCAATCATCGGGCGATTGTCCGGTAGAGGTTCATTGTTGTTGTTATTATTGTTGTTGAGAGGTGGATTGTTATTGTTGTTATTGTTTTGAGGTGGGTTATTGTTGTTGTTGTGTACCTGCAAAAGAACTAACAAAGCAAACAAGAAATATTTTTGTCTTTTTTATGTTTTTCACTTTTCAGGATTTTTGAAAATTTTATATATTTTTTAGTGTTTTTGAAAGTTTTTTTTTTCTTTTTTTATAAAAAAGTAACGTTCACGGTGAACGGATCCCAAAATCCAAGTTCTCACAAAAAACTGTTAATCTTAACGAGAAGAGCCGGCAGCGGCGCTATTTGATACAATGATTTTGTTATGGGGTTCAGTATTAATCTCGGAATCTTCTTGAATTGATCACAGCTCAAAGTGGAATGATTGTTCTTGGTGACAAACAGGGGGTTTGGTTTTCTATTCTACTAAAAAGGTAAATGAATGAAGTAAATAAATATTTAAACCAAAAACAGTTAATGAAATAAAACTTGAATTTAAATTAAACAATTAAACGATAAAGCAGTAAAATAACCTCACTGAAAACTTGCTTGATTCGGAATAATGTTGTTGATTAGGAATAACTGGAGAAATGCTCTATCCGGAATATAAGTCTATTCGGAATAAGTCTGCTATCCGGAATAAATGGGTGATTCGGAATAAGTCTACTCGGAATAAAAGACTATTCGGAATGAAAGGCTATTCGGAATAAATGGCCATCCGGAATATTGGTGCTACTAGGAATAAATGCTACTCGGAATAAAAGGCTACTCGGAATACATGGGCTATCCGGAATAAATTTGTTACTCGGAATAAATGAGCTATCCGGAATAACTAGGCTACTCGGAATAAATGGCTATCCGGAATATAGGATATTCCGAATAAATGCTACATGGAATAAAAGGCTACTCGGAATAAATGGGCTATCTGGAATAACTAGGGAATGAAGAACAGAAACAACAAGAAAACAGGGGAACACGATTTCTAACTAAATCAAACCAAATAAACCAAACTAATCACAAATCATCTACTAACCATAAACATCAAATCCCAATCATAAAAACACAAAACCCACTAACTTTTGAAGATCAAATCACCAAAATAAAACTTTAGAACTTTGAATAAAAAGATGAAGATGAACAAGATGAATGAAAAGATTATATTGATGATTAAGGTTTAAAACAATCAAAGGAAAAGATTAAAACTACAAGATTTGTGAAAACAAGAATAAAAATCACCAAACACCCTAATGGTGTTGGTGATACCTACGAACAAGAAGGAAAGAAAAGAGGAAAACAAAAACTAAAAACTAGCCAAAAAGTGTGAAGGGAATCCTTTATATAGTCCTTGTCTTTGGTTGGTGAGTGGGATTTCTCCCTTTCTTCTTGTCTTCTCGTCTTTTCATAAAAGTTGACGTTTTTTATTCTAATTCGGGATTTGTCGATGATTAAATTCAACTCGTCTTTTAATTTCTTCGTTTAATAGACTTGAGTTCTTTCGACATGTGTAAATCTTCCATCTTTGGTCCTTTTCTTCGATAAATCTTCAAATAAGCCCATTGACTTCAAATCTTTTGCATCTCTTGGACAATAGACTTCGTCTTGAGTCTTTTTCTTCGATAAAACCCGTGCAATCCCATGTTTTCTTCAATATTCATCCGGTTGACTCTGAAAACACAATAAACACAAAAACCACGCATAATTCTAAACAAATGATATTAAATACGCGTTTTGGTCTTGTTTTAGCAAGATATAAGTGGTAAAAGGATGGGTATTTTCACACCTATCAGGCCACATGAGTTTGTGTTAGTTTTCTAACTTATAATAACAATGATCTCGTTTTTAAGCTTGGTATGGGGAATGTGAAACTTGAGGGTGATAATCATCCATGACATTCCAAAACCCTAAGGTAAGTTTTTGATCTTTTTACTTGTTTTCTTCCTTTAAATATTTTTTCTCTTTAATAAAGGCCAATGTGGGTTGATTATGATGAAAAATGTAAAACTTGCTTTGTAATTAATACATTGCACGAGGACATTGCAATGGTCAAGTGTAGGGGATTTAATAACTGTGAAAACACTTATCTTTTTACCACTTAATTATAATAATAACCAAGCCAAACGTGTATTTTGAAAAGGGAAGAAAACGCGGTCTTTCACGGGCTTTTATCGAAGAAAAAGACAAAAGACGAAGTCAAAAGATCAAGAGTGCAAAAAGAACGGAAGTCCAAGGCCTATTATGAAGATTTTTCGAAGAAAAAGTCTAAAGACAAAAGTTTAATGAAGTCAAAGAACTCAAGTCAAATAAATGAAGAAAATTATAAGACGAGTTCAATTTATATCGACCCCGAGACGACGTCGAGAAAGACAAAGAATTTAAATCGAGTTGAGACGAGAAGAAAGAAAGAAGAAAGCATCAATATTTACTCCTCCTATAAATACCTCCTAATATGTCATTAGGAGGTAGTAGTTAATAGTAGATTTTAGTTTTATTTTAATAAGGTAATTAGGTGTAGTTTAATACTTTCTCTCTCTAGCTTTTATTTCATGTTTTAATCTTTTTCATTAATCTTGTATTAGATCTTAATCTTAATCTTAATCAAGCTTTTCAATTAATCATTCTCATTCTTCCTTTCTTTTTTATTAATCTTGTGTTGATTTAGATGATCATGTAGTTTCTTAATATTGATGTTTATTGAGTTATTGATGCGTTTGGTTGATTATGTTTATGGGTTTTTATGTGTTTGATTTTGATAGCTTATGGTGCTTGATGCTTATTGTTTGATTTTGCTTATTTTTAATTAAGTGTTTTTATTAGTTTATTTTATTAAAAGCTGATTTTTCATTTTTAGATTAATTAGTGTTTTTAGGGTTTTTGATTTGTGGTTGAATTAGTTTTTCTTAAAAGTGTTTTAGATTAAGTTTTGGTTATTTGCTTATTTGATATTTGCTTATTTGTAGCTTATTTTTCTGATTTTTAATCTTACTGTATCTGTTTTCATGTTTTTGGATTAGGGTTTTATTATTCCGAAGTTTTCTCTGAATTTGTCATTTTTTTCTGAAATTATTGCTTTTCCGAATATATGCCATTTTTCTGAAATCTTATTTTTTCTGAAAAAGAAAAAACTCTGAAAATCAATTATTCCGAAATAATTCATTTCTCTTAAAAAGTTGATTTTTCCGAAATAATAAGTTTCTCTGAAAACTTCAAAACTCCGAAAACAACTATACCGAAAATACAAGTTTTCCGAAGAAACAGTTATTGCAAAAAAACAATATTCCGAGGATATTGCGGAAAAAAACAAATTCCGAAGAAGTTACTATAGCTATTGCGAAGAAGTTAAGCTGGCTGCTTGCCTGCTTAGGGTATTTTAGCGCCAAATTGAGCAGCTAGCCTGGCTGCTTCCAGCTGCTTTCCTGCTAGCTTGTTTATTTATTAGTATTGTTCCGTAATTGTTTAGTTTTATCTGAAAGTTGTTTCCATTTTAATTTTGAAAGTTACGTATTTTTAGTTGAATTTTTCATCTATTTTTAAAATTAATATTTTTTCGTAAAGTTCAAGTTTTATCTTTTATTTAGTACCCGCTTTAGGTTTTGCCTCGTTTAGCTTTAAAGTACCATATTAGTTTTATTCTCTCATTTTTCATTAAGTAAACTTTATTTTCGAGTCGATAGTTAATTTCGTCTTTTAGTTTTATTTTTATTAATTGTTTCGTTTTAAATTCACGTTTTATTATTTATATTGTTTTGTTTTTATTAGTTAATTGCTTTTAGCTTATTGTTATTATTTTGCGCATTTACCTTTTAAGTAGAATAGATAACCAAACCATTTTATTTTACACCAAGAACGACTGAGTCGCACTTTTAACCGAAAATCAATTCGAATTGAATCGAGACGAACAAATTTTCTTACTTGGCAAAAACCTTGTATTATAAATGAAAAAAATTAAAAAAGAAAAAAAGTTTATATAGTGCGTAGATGAAATTACGAAAGTATCCATACAGTGTAAAATGAGAATTTAACCTTAATCATTAAATGGCAAAGAGATAGAAGAGAACATGAATCTCTACATCCTAGATAAGTTTAATATGAAAATGAACTTAAATCTATATTATACGAGGCAGACCCGCACGCTGCACGCCGGTTGGCACCATGGGTTGGCGCTGAATGTTTCATTTATCGAGTATTTATAATAGATGCGCATAATGAGTCGGAGCATTTATATTGATCGCGTGTTGGTGAGATGGCTAACTTATTATTTATGGAAGTCTGGTTTGCGTATTACTTTCACTAATTATTTACAGTGTATTGAATATATAGTTGCAGCATGCTAATATCAAATAACAAAAATTTAGTGAGATTTTAATCGGTTTGCTCACTATTTTACGTATTGACATTGTTTATGATAGCGTCAAAAAAGTAAATTTCTGATAATGTTGACACGCTTGTGTTACTTTTTTTAGGGACCAAATGTGTAATTTTTATTTTATTTTTAAAATTCATAAATATTCCTAGTAATAGTATTAGACGTTTGGTTTGCATTTCCTTGGTAACCATAAGATGGTTTTCATCCACAAATCTCTTCTAATTTTCATTGTATATATTATCCCTCGGTATTGATCAATTAATATCTATTAATCATTGTTTCTAACCTAATCTCTACAAATCCTAATCGTTTCCCAATCTCAATCCACCATGAGTAAGCGAAAATTTAATCCGATCATAAATGAACTAAAGGAGGTCGTGATAGCAGTATTGCTAGTTGTTTGGATTTTTTCTTTAATCAAATGCAGGCTGAGGAAGAAAGGTATGCTACTGCTATTCGGGCTCAAGATTAGTTGGTTAGCAGTTTTTTTCAAGGATTGGGATGTTAATTGGCGAACTGGAGGATCAGGATGAGGAGACTAAAGAGATTAAGGAAGGTTTGGAGCATTTAAGAGACTTGCGTGCTAGGGAGAACGATAAGCTTGCTGATTTGAATGGTTTATTAGCTAACGCTAGGGATGGTATGACTTAGAAAGCCACAATTTCTCAAATGATGGAGGGCATCAATTCTTAGGTCTCTGGTGATAAGCTTATGAAGCTTCTTTTGTCTTTGAATTAATGATAATGAAGTTTAACTTTTTGTTTTAAGAATATAATTATCTATGTTTTAACTCTGATTTTTATGAATGATATCGTTGAAAGCTCGTCTATGTTTCTGTCTATGAATGATGAAAATATTCTGTAATTTTTGTTTTTAAATAAATGAAATGGAAGTGTAAGTTTTACTATTTGATTGTGTTTGTTGATCCCAAACTTAGATCGATTTAGCTTGTGTAAACGAGATTAAATCAAGTTAAACACATAGAGAAACTTTGTTGTGTATAAAACAATTTAAGTATTATGCGGAATTAATACTCAAACAAGAACACACAAACAATGTAAATCAAACTTTCACTTTGATTGATAAAGCAAACTTGCATACAATGAAAGTGTGAAAACGTATATAAAACTTATAACCTAAAGGCCTCCTTTTATAGACTAAGGAACCTTGTACAAGAGTCTACGTATCAGCTATTCTTGGTAAAGATAAATATAGAAAATACATTGTCGAACCTATCTTTACTAGAAACATAATACGTGTAGACTAAGTCTTCTATCAGTGCTTGACTTCTTCATATCAACGCTTGACTTCTTCCTGTCAAGGCTTGTTCTGTCAACACTTGATTTCTTCTTAACAACGTCCAGATTGCTCTTGTCAGCGTCCAAGTGTAATGGCTACATTTTATTCCTAACAATCCTCCCCTAAACTTGATATCTACTCTAGTAATCAAGTTTCTAAATAAAAACTAAGAACTAGGAGGATTCTTACAAATTGCATTATTTTGAAAATAAATATATCTAATTAAATCTTTGGCCACGTCACTTGAGTAGTCAATTTCCAGCTGTGTTGTCATCATTTTCTTCAAAACTTCTTTGGACATAGGACACTCAGCATCCACAAGAAGATATTCAAAAAACTTTGTAGAACTCAAATGATACACACCAGCTGCTGAATATAGACACCATTGAAGTCCACTGATATCATCCTCAAGATCCTTCCAAACTGGATCTTCTTCTTCTGGTGCACACATTCTCTTGAATGTTGACCATATCTTTATTCCATTGAATGAATTAGGTGCTTCAGTCTCATACTTGGCCAACAGTAACCTCCAAAGGTCTGCCAAGTCTTCCCTGTCCATACTTGCAAAAAAGACATAAGAGTAGTAAAAGTATGTACCTCTTCCCCATATTTGCCAATCATCCAAAACCCACTTGCATCTTCTTCATAACTAATGATAGGGTTTCTGGAATCATGAGGTAATACTTGTACCATATCTGAAGCTTCCATGGGTGAGAGTTTAATACTCTTTCTAATAACAGCTTCACTGGGATTCACTCTATTCAAATTTGAAGGAAACTCGTGTGGAACTCCCTTCTTTAATGGCCTTGGTACAATCATATCCTTTTGAATCTTCATCTCCTCTGAAAGTTCTTCTTTCCCTTCATCTGAAAGAAATCTGATAGTGTTCATCTCTTGCACTCCTGCAACTTCTAAAAAGTCCAACCTCCTTGATGACATCTAAGCAACATATAATAAAGCTCCCTTCTATCCCTCTTAGATTGTGAGAAAACTTTGTTGGCCTTATATTTTAGGATCACCTGGCAATCCTTTTGAATCCTGAGAAGAATCTCCAATCCCCAAATCTGATCTGATAAAGACATATCTGGATTCTCCATGACCTTATTTTCCAAAGCAAAGTACATCTGGGCAACTTCTGACATCTCATAATCCACCTTCAGTTTTAACTCTGCAAGTTTCTCTCTTGCCAACACATCACCATATTCAAGTCTTTCTGGTTCTTCAATTATCATAACACTTGAATCTGTGCTTTCATCAGAAGTAACCACAAATGGTGACTCAACAACCTTCTTCTTTTCTTTTTCCATAAGTTGTGCAACCAACAATGAATCAAATTGTATTTGTGCTGCATCCTTTGGAACCTCTGTTTCTATCATGATTCCTTTACCCTTATCTAATGCATCAATGATGGGTAAAGATGATGATGGTACTTGTGAAGACACTTCTTTGATGATAGCTGATGACTGGAATATATCAACCATATCTGCAGGTTCATCAACGTCCAAAACATGTGTGTCAACGCCCAACTTAACCTTGTCAGTGCTTGACTTGTCAGCGCTTGACTTGTCAGCGTCCAAAATCTGCTTGTCAACGCACACCTTACTCTTGTCAACCCTTCTTGTGAACTGCTCCATCATTGCTGTAAAGGATAAGTTCAAATTTGTAGGAGTAACCAAAGAGACATCAAAACCTGGTTGCTTCTTCAAATTTGTAAGAGCTTCAGCCACACCCAAAGATTCTCCATCATGTGAACCTTTGTCACTCACATGTACCTGCTCATCCTCCCCTTTGGAAGAATCCTCCATACCACGCCTATTGTTAGCACCTTCTAAAAGAACAATCCTCTCCCTCAATTGCTTAAGTTCAAGGCCTTGTGTAGTGACAGTTTGTACTAGGTCTGCATTTTGCTTTTGTAAGCTAATGCGGACAGCCGTCAATTTCAACATTGTATATGGTTCCAATCTGCCCTCCTCTAGAATGGGTATTTGACCTCCCAAAGTAGATTCGTGGGGCATGGATGAGGTCTTAATGATGTTAGGACTGGCTTGGCCTGCATCTAAGCTAGCACCAATAGTCCTACCCTCACCCATGTCACCAACCACACTTGTGGTGGTGGTTCTCTCTACAACAAGGCTAGGACCACCAGAGGAGAACACTCCAATGGTCCTTTGGAGTTTTTCCATCCTAAAGTCTGGGGGTGAAGAAGATGATGTGGATTGGGTAGTAGTTCGAAGGTTAAGCGGTGTTTGGGTCTGTTGTAGAAAGGTGTCAACGTTTAGATTTGAAGTATCAACGCCAACATTTAATGTGTCAGCGTTGAAGGGATCTTGGTCAAGTTCCATATGTTGAGGTGAAGGTGATGGTTCAGGCAATGTGTCAAGTTGTGGTTGTGGGTCTGGTTGAGGTTGTGTTGCTGCAATAACAGCAAGCATGGCTTGGGTAAGTGGTAAGTGTCTGTGAGGGGGTGACTTCATCTTACTAAAAATAGCTTTCTTTTGCACAGGGATTGCATAAAAGTCATCATGATCCTTGGTGCAATACCTTTGTTCATCAAAAATCATTTGTAAAAATCTTGGGTAAGCCAGAGTCATCTTGTTACCCTTGTTTTTACACATGCCATCAAAAATCAGTTTAGAAAAATTATACTTTTGCCAATTAGTAATACACACAATTACACTAGCAATAGATCTGTTAATTTCATTATTTGCAGTACATTTGGGACTTAAACATTGAAGGATGACATGTATTAAGTACATCCAAGCTGGGGGAAATTCCTGGTTATTATATTTGTTTAAAATACCCTCTTTAGGGAAAGGATATCCCAAAGCTTGAAGTCCCTGTTCAATCTCACCAATGGGTAGAGTGGTTATACCATCTGCATCATTAAGATGCAAAGCCTGGCAAACCAAGGCTTCAGTAACCACCCATGGACGCCCATGGACAATAGCAGTTAATGTAGTCACATTATTAAGCGATGAGGAACTAACAGTGTTCCAAAACTGTTTAATATGAGTGACAGGGATAAGAGGAGCATGAGAAAGAGCATACCGTAATGGGGATGCATTCAAATACGCCACCATCTGAGTGTATTGAGGAAACAAAGCATTATCAGCCTCCAAATAGGCAACCATGTTATATTGACTTCTGAATCCCAATACCAAGTCACTCGGTTTAAACTTAGGCGCCATTGATGTAGAAAGCTGTGTAAAAGGTTATGAAAGATGAATTATAGGAGAAAAATTTTGTTAGACAAGAAGAATCAAGTACCCATATACAAAATAAGGAGCCAAATTTATAGGAGAGGTAGGCACATGTGATTGGTCAAAAATGAGGCAAGTATTTTCAAAATATATTGATGAAAATATTGAAAAGAAAATAACTTATCTTGTTCATTATTTAAAAGTTACCAACTCCCAAAATTACGGCCCCAATTTTCATCAAAAATAACAACTGGGTAGGACCCAATGAGTGTCAACGGTCAAAAATAACCCATCAACGCCCAACAGCTATATTCTTGTCAACGTTGGAAAAAGCCATGTCAACGTCTAAATTGGTCACAACAACGTTTGCAAAATAAATGGGTAAAAACTAGACAATACCATCGTACTTATCAAAATGTACCGACTTTAAACACTTACAATTAAATCGCTAGACATTACCAATGAACTTTCAAATTGATTATTGACTTTACCAATATAACCCTAAAATGACGATATTACCCTTTTTCTTATTTTACATAATTACTAGAGGTGGCAATTTCAACCCATCCACCAAATTTACGATATTCGTCAGTAAATTTAGGTTTTCGTCAGTAAATTTACGTATTCGTCAGAAAATTTACGTTTTCGTCAGAAAATTTACGTTTTCGTCAGTAAATTTACGTTTTCGTCAGAAAATTTACGTTTTCGCCAATAAATTTACGTATTCGTCAGAAAATTTACGTTTTCGTCAAAAAATTTACGTTTTCGTCAAAAAATTTACGTTTTCATCAGTAAATTTACGTTTTCGTCAGTATATTTACGTTTTCGTCAGTAAATTTACGTTTTCGTCAGAAAATTTTCGTTTTCGTCAGTAAATTTACGTTTTCATCAGAAAATTTACGTTTTCGTCAGAAAATTTACGTTTTCGTTAGTAAATTTACGTATTCGTCAGAAAATTTACGTTTTCGTCAGTAACTTTACGTTTTCGTCAGTAAATTTACGTTTTCGTCAGTATATTTACGTTTTCGTCAGTAACTTTACGTTTTCGTCGGTAAATTTATGTTTTCGTCAGAAAATTTTCGTTTTCGTCAGTAAAGTTACGTTTTCGTCAGTAAATTCACTTTTTCATCAGAAAATTTACGTTTTCGTCAGGAAATTTATGTTTTCGTAGTAAATTTACGTTTTCTTCAGTAAATTTATGTTTTCGTAAGAAATTTAAGTTTTCGTCAGTAAATTTACGTTTTCGTACGAAAACGAAAATTTAGTGACAAAAACGAAAATTTACTGACGAAAACCTAAATTTACTGACGAAAACGAAAATTTTCTGACGAATACGTAAATTTTCTGACGAAAACGTAAATTTACTAACTAAAACGTAAATTTTCTGACGAAAATGTAAATTTTCTAACGAATACGTAAATTTACTGACGAAAACTTAAACTACTGACGAAAACGAAAATTTTCTGATGAAAACCTGAATTGTCTGACGAAAACGTGAATTTACTGACGAAAACGTAAATTTACTGACGAAAACGTAAACTTACTGACGAAAACGTAAATTTAGTGACGAAAACCAAAATTTACTGATGAATACATAAATTTACTGACGAAAACGTAAATTTTCTAACGAAAACGTAAATTTACTGACGAAAACGTAAATTTACTGACGAAAATGTAAATTAACTGACGAAAACGTAAATTTGCTGACGAAAATGTAAATTTACTGACGAAAACATAAATTTACGACGAAAACGTAAATTCACTGACGAAAACGTAAATTTTCTGACGAATACGTAAATTTTCTGGCGCAAACGTAAATTTACTGACGAAAACGTAAATTTTCTAACTAAAACGTGTATTTACAGACGAAAACGTAAATTTTCTATCGAAAACGTAAATTTACTGACGAAAACATAAAAATACTGATTAAAACGTAAACAAAATCGATGAAAAACGTAAAACAAAAGTAATAAATTTACGATTGTGGGTTTGGCTACTCATTCTTTAGCTACTACGTCTAATGATTATGCTGTGAGAAAGAGTGAATGTGACATTATTCGTAATTATGTAAAAGAAGACAAGGGTAATATTGTCATTTTAGGACCATATTTGTAAAGTATATAATCAATTTGAAAGTTTATTGGTAATATCTAGCGATTAAATTGTAAGTGTTTAAAGTCAGTACATTTTAGTAAGTAAAATGGTATTGTAAAGCTTTTACCCGAAATAAATCTGTCAGCGTCCAAAAATAAAAATAATAAAAATGAAAAAGGACCTTAACAAAGTGATTTATCCTAGTGAAGATAACCTATAAACTGAAAATTACTATAGGGAAGCAAGCACTGTCCAATCATGCACACTTGCTTATGCAAGATAGACATAACAGTCCTCTAGTGTCCCTTGCTAACCAAAGTTCTTAACAGCGAAGTTATCTCATAAAATCCCTTGTAACTTCCCAGGTAAGCCCAATATAAATCATACCCAAGTCTCCCAACAGACCACATCCAATTCTAGGTCAAAATGTCTTGGCAGCGTGCATAGTATATCAACTTTGCATGCTATAGTGCCTCATGAGTTAGTAAACTAATTCATACTTACTAGTGGACACAATCTAGAATTGTGATAAGAGTATTATAAGAATACCCAAAAAGTCCTAATAGGTTCCTAAACCTCCCCTTAAACTATAATACATAAGTTGCCAAATAATATATGCATGTAATAAAAATTTATGTCAAGATAGGAATATAAATATTCCAACCATCATCCATAAACGAAAACATGCTCCAATAATGCTCCAAGAATCCATAAGCAACTCTATATCCAATGGTACAATGCTAACAACGCCTGCATAATTAGATCAAAAACCACAAAACTAACATGTTGCTGACTGTGACAACCCTGGTTTTGAGGTTCGTCACTTAGTTTTATTTTTTGCTAGTTACGTGTCTTTACGTGTTTATGTGCTAATTGGTGTGTATAGATTGTGGTTTTGATATCGTTTCCTGTACGGGGTACCTTATGAGTGAAACGATGTGAGATGATTTCATGTTCATGAGCTCACATGGTAGTGACTATGAAATGAGATGGTGATATTTAGTGGTTTTACGTATACGTATATGTATTATAGAAAATCGTATTTTTACGATTTACGGTTTAGCATTTGGAGGTCTCGGATGAGGTAATTAGTCATATGGATATTTTTCGGGATGGTTTTAAGTCATTTAGGACATAGTTATAAAGTTTATTTCAAAATTTGAGATTTTTTTTAAAAGTGTATATTTTACGACTTTTACGGTAAAACACGTAAAAACTGACTAGTTTTACGGTTTTGAGGTTTTGGAAATTTTAGGAGCTGAAATAAATTAAGGTAAATTAAGGAAATATTAGTAACATAATAATAAATAATAAAAAGAAAAAAAAAAATAAAAAAAGCTATATGGTCGGTTTTAGGCCGATTAAAAAAAAAGGAAAGTTTGTAATGGGCTTGGACTAGTACATAAGGTATTATTAAAACGATACTAGAGAAAAAAAAGAAGAAACGATTCATAAAAAAAAGAAAAAAACGCAGCTATGGAGGAAAAAAAAGAGAAGAAGAAAGATTAGGGTTTTTCAAAATCTTGATCTTTGATCAATTGAAGGTACAATCTTGTTTTAATATTTGTTCTTATTTAATTAAACATGTATACATCATCTTATGATGGATTTAGGTTAGAGTTTAATTTAAAAACAGTAAATTAATGTTGTATTAATGGTGTTATAATGATTATATAAATTAGGGATTGTAATTAGTGGGATTAGGGTTAATTAATGAGGTTAATTTAAATAAACCCGTTTTTAAAAACTAGGCAGAATTTTGAGTCAATTGTTTTGATCATATTGGGAGTTCTACAAACTATTATTTTGCGATCCAGGTATCCCTGAAAAGGTAATTGAAGTGTCTTTCCAACGCAAGAAACGAGAACTAAATTGGAGGTCGGGAAGTGGGTCAAAAACAGGTTACAACAGTCGGAGGTCAAAACAGTTTTGAAGTCAGTCTGTTTTCTTTTTAAGTTTTGGGTTGTTTGGGGTACTTAGGGTTGCATTGGGATCTTCTAACGAACATGAGAGATGGTTTATATATTTTAGTAAATATATGCACTTGGTCTAAGGTTGTGGTTTAGGGTAAGACCCCCTAATCATAACAAACGTTTTGTATGTTTAAAATCAGTAAATCTGGAATGACGAAAGTATATATATATATATATATATATCAGGGACTTAACAGTAGCTTTAAGGTTGGGTCAAGTGGGAGGTCTTAGCTAACATATGAACGGCATAAATATTCCATTTACAGAGATCATGGGTGTGTTTAGGTGGGTGTTTGGCTTATAGTTTGGAGACCTAAAACTGGGACTGTTTTTGATAAAATGTTAACGGGATGGGTTATGAAGTAAAACGAGTTAAGGGGTTTATAGAGGGGTGTAATGAAATGCTTAGAGCATATATATGAGGTATATATATGGGAGGAGGTTAGATGTCCATCATAGGTTGATGAGCCATTTTAGTGTTTGGTTCATGTTTTGATTATGTGTTTTTGGTTTGTTAGCTTCTTGCTAGTGCACGGATGTTTGGGGAAGCTCAATCAGGTGAGTTTCATAGTCCCATGTTTACTATTGTTTTTGACTTCCAGATGGGATGGAAGAGACACTGTGTTATGTTGTTTATAAATTTATTCTGTGAATGTTTGGCGTTGGTAATGGACTTATGTGTGCATACTTATTTGATTAACTACTAGATAATTCTTGATTGTTTATGTTTTGACTTGGTACCAAGGGGGTGTTGACAAGGCGGGGCCTTAGGGATTGGTTCATAGGTGTTTGGATGCCTATGGGAGTATGAGGTTTGGTATGGCTGGGAGCCTTGGTTTTGGTTTGATTGGTTAAATCTTGAATGTTAGTTTGTTAATGCATATTTGTATCACATTGTCCATCTATTTTTAACTTTTGGTTGTTACTCACAGCTTATGGTATGATTTTGGCGTTTGAGTCTAAACCTATGACTCTCACCAACTTTGTAACACCCCATTTAGATAAATGGAATGTCACGCGTAATTATGGCGTGTCATCAAAGCATGCAAGGTAATATGTAGTAAAACATACATGACCATAGGGAAAACCGGAATCAAACATCGGTTCCCAAACATAAGCCCAAAACATAATAAAGTAAATGAACTGAATGAAAGACTAAACAAGCATAAATATATGAAGGAAACAGGAGAAGAAGTCTATGGCAGCTTCCATCCTATGCATGTCCTCCAAATGCTCGAGTCTTGGGTACCTGCCGTTTTGGGACATGGAAAGGAAAGTAACGGCTGAGCAAAACGCTCAGTGCACGGATATACAATATAGCATGAAATAGGATAAGCATGTAACATATAACAGCGGAAGACTAAGTTCTGTGTAAACTGGTTAAGTATCAAGAAAACTGGTTTTATAGTTTGAAAAGCCTTATGTTTATCTTATGAAAACTGTTTTAACATAAATATACCATAGCCCATATAGGTCATGAAAAGGTCACGTGCATGAATACTTGGAGGGGTGACCTCATCATGCTGATTAGAGGGGATGCCTCTAATTAATATACTGGTTTGGGTAGGAGGGATCAACTCCTTGTGAAGGATGCAAGGCACACACCACATTCACCATGAAATACTGAATAAAACATGTAACTAGGATGCACCCATACGCCCCACATGATATAATAATATGGCCAAAACTAAAAGGGACGCCACGAGCAATCACTCCGCCGTGGGGAAGTCATAACATTGGTTCCTCCAATGTTATGGTTATGGTACCTCCATAACTAGGTGAAACTGGTCATGCTTGTATATGGCTATAGATTATGCTAATTAAACATAAGCAGTTCAAAACAATAAAACAAATACTGGGGAATAACAGTTGGCTGCATACGAGGAAATCCTAATAAGGAAGAATGTCCAAACTGAAAGGACGGGAATCCGTACCTCAAGTCCAGTGAATGAACGGAAGAAAAACTCCTACTTCTGGATCACTAACGCTACATGGATACACACGTGTATAAGTATCGAATCACTGATTACGTACTGGATTTCATGTCTTGTCTTGACTTATTTTATATGTTTTAAGTCATGTTTTACTGTTTTAAGCTTTAATCTATGTTTATCTTATATTCTGATTAATCTGATTAAGTATCACTGGTATTTCATTTATTATTATGCTTACTGAGCAATATTAAGTAACTTTCCAAAAATAGCAGGTTTCCAAAAATAGAAAGTTTCCAAAAATAGAAAGTTACCAAAATATATAGTTTCCAAAAATAGAAAGTTTCCAAAAAATAGAATTACTGCTTAAAATAGATAAGTTTCTAAAAATAGAAAGTTTCCATAAAGAGATTAGCTGCCTTAATTAAATAGTTTCTAAAAATAGAAAGTTTCCATAAATAGATATAAGCTGGTTAAATAAGCTAATAAATAAGCTTAAGTGTTTACTGATTAATATTCTAAGTCATAATGATATAACGTATAGCTTATTAATTATTACATGTATTTTAAATAACTATAGGTTAAAAGTATTTAATTAAATATATCTTGTTTTTAATTAAATAAGGTTAAATACTTAGGTTAAAACATGTATTATTAATTATATTAATATAACCTAAGTCATGAGAATTAATTAATTATAAGTCATGGTTTTAATAATCAGTTAATTACTTAGTCTAATTTAATAACTAATTACTTAGGTTAAAATCATGTATTATCAGTTAGTAATAATAAACCTAAGTCCATGTTTTAATTAAATTAATTATATAGCATGTTAAATTAATTTAATTAACTTGAAATAAATAATCTTGTAATAATAAGTCATGATTTATTAATTAATATACCTTGTAAAATTAATAAGTAATGTAAAGTAAATTTACCCGTAAAATAATGGCACGTACTCTTGTATTATTTTATTAACAAGCGTCGAAACCAAACCCGTGTTTTATTAATTTAAACGTAACACTCGTATTATGTTTTATAATAAGCCGAGTCAAACAGCCCCCCTTAATATCTTGTTAAAACTGGTAGCCAAACACCCCTCTTAAATCTGTTAAACCCACTGCCAAACGTACCCTTAACTGCCAGTTTTCCCACTGGCAGTTACATGTTTCCCCTGTCTGTGGTTCGTTTCCCCTGCTTGTTATTATTAGCCTATCGAGACTTGGTGGTCTCGGTTCCCCCTGGTAGTACAAACACCCCAAAGGGGTTCCCACTGTTAGCACAAACCGCCCCCCTTGTTGGGGTTTGTGTTGCCCCCGCCTGAACCAAAACCCAGTCAACACCCGTCTAGAGTTGCGGCTGGTGACTGACTTCCACCACCGAGACCATAGATGGTCTCGGTTTGCGTGCAGTTAGCACACAACAAAGAGAAAACGACATTCCCCCTTTTTTCTTTCTTGTTTATACGTTTTATTTATATAAATATTAGGGTTTTAGCCAATTGACAAAATCAAAAGGAAGCACAAAAAAAATGAGATTCGAGTTTTTACATGCTGTTAGGGTTTTTCACACGAACCCACCTTGATCTTCAGGATTATAGGGCGTTTATTCCCTTGTTTGTGGTGTTGAAAGCTCACGGCACGGAGGAGAGAAGAAATAGAAGTGACGGCTGCATCTTTCTTTCTAGGGTTTTATCTAGATTTTGTGTTTGTCCAAAATGTATACTCCCCCCTCCCCGTCTCTTTGATTTACACGGCCACACACATATGGGCTTTGAGCCCAAGTCCTCCTCCTTTCTATTTTGCCAAAACAACCCCTTAAACACTTGTAATATTTATTTAATAAGCGACTTGTTAAAATGGTACGCGTAAAAGAGTATTAAATGTATCGTAAGTTTCTTAGTTATCAATACCCGTGTTAAACGTAATTATTACGTATATAATTACTTGTCGTGTTAGATTAAATATGCACAATAATTATACTCGTTTAAATGTCCGTGATTACGTGTTACGTAGTTTACGTAATTTAATTAGTTTCCAATCGTGACTCAATATATTTATTTGTGTTCATAATAAATATATATATATATATATATATATATATATATATATATATATACGTAATTAATATTAGTTCGTGTTTAGATTACGTTCATGATTAATTTATGTTAATTAGTTATCATGTGTTCGTACGTAATCGATACTTATCATGTTTATACACGTATGTAATACTTAAATAATAGTACGTGAATGTGATCATACTGTAAAATAATAGTACGTGAATGTGATCATACTGTAAAAGGAAAGTTTTAATCTAGGGCGTACGATCTTAAGGATACTATTCATGGTAAAAGCAAGCGGGTTTTACAATTCTTCCCCCCTAAAAAGAATAATTCGTCCCCGAATTATAGATAAAGTAACTGGAAGCGGAACACACCCGAATCAGACTGAGAGGGTATGTGAGATAATGAACGTGAAGGTGATCTGGCAAAAGAACGCGGAATGTGACATGTCTTGAAAAGACATGGAACGTGACGTGACTGAAAGGACATATCTAATCGATAAGAGAAAAATGGATAAGAAGTCCGGATGAACTTGTCCGTTTCCAAGTGGCCTCCCCCTTGGAACGGTTGCTTCAAAAGATCCTGACACTAATGATAAATCTTGGTCCTCCTGACCTTGACTTGGAATACGAAGAAATTCTTGGTTATCAACGGAAGGTAGATCCCCTAAATTCGATCGAGGAAAATAAGAGTTAACGTGCAAGGGTAACTGAAACGTTACGATGCAAGACAATCTGACTTAACTGATAATTAGAAACGATGCGCGAGACATAAAGAAACGTAGTACGTGAAAAATTTTGAATGTGATACGTGAAAAATTTTGAACGTGCTACGTGGAGATATGGCGAGTGTAGTATGAGTAAACATATCGTGATCCATGATACGTGTAACATATCTTGATCATGATATGAAGAACGTGGAACGAACATGGCATGTGAGACATATCGTGATGATAGAATATATTGGCGGTAACGCCAAACGCTACAAGGTGAGACGTGGAGTATGATGTGAAACGTCTATCTGATGATGGAGAGTTATACTAAACTTGGGTCTGGTCTCTCAAGTTCTTGAAAAACTTCCCAGAACGAAATGAACGTAAAATCGTAAGCCAAAATACGATCATGAACGTGAGCGCGAAAGCAAGTCGTGGAATTAGAATGAAGACGTGAAGTAAGTTAGGAGTACAATTACGAATCTTTGTCTGACCCGATAGATGAGGGATTACCCAGTGGTCGGATGAGCCTTGGCTGGAACATGTCCGATCACTCTGTTGGTTCTGCAATCCTTGCGGATGTATGGATTCTGCAGACTTGATCAAACTGTTTGCAATAACCCAGATAGCATCATGCTTCTTCTGAGTTTACGTTAATCTGGTAACCAAAATCCGTGGAGATCTTGTCCCATTTCAATTCACAATTTCAGATGATGAAAACATCCCAGTTTGTTGGTGTCCTATCTTAACCTGTTGGTATGTCAGGTACCTAGATATGAACGTAACTGTATCTTGCTTCGTAGAACTTAATACATAGGAGTTTGCGAAACTCTGAGTCTCTGAATCTGGACTTCTCCTAGCGTAGGATTTTCTAGAACACCTAATGTAGTGTAGGGTTCTCTCCTTTACGCATAAGCTGAGTCATGGTAAGATTAACCATAGAAACCCATGTGATTCAGCGTGTCACTGTAATGAAACAAAATTGATATTGGAAAATTACTAGGGTAAAATTTCTCTTGTCAAGAATTTGCAACATAGTGCATATATGGTCTTCCTGTTCTTCTCTAGGCTTAAATGAAATCAGGTTATCCTCAATGAAAATGCTGATGAATTTGTTTAGGACCTTAGATAGTCGTGTGTTACTGACAGCTAGAAAATTTTAGCAATATGGCTAACAAGGCACGTGATTGAAAAGCATAGATAATTTGTATAGATTTCCCTGATGGAAAATCAAGCTGAATGTATTCAGGAGCCTGAACATTATTGTACATAATTATGAATCATAGCATGGTGTGGTGTTCATAGTACATAATTAGGATAAAATTCATCTCGTGTCTGTCCGAGGAAATGCGTTAGCAGCTTGGATCTTATCGTTAGGCTGAAGGAAAGCCTTCGTATGCGTGGGAATACGAAAGGCGTCCTTCATGGTTATGAATATATGAACTATGGTGAAAGAAATGAAAGTGACATCGGCAACATGACAGTTCTCACTGATGCGCCGATAATGGTATTGAAATTCTCGTGGCCTGATTAATACCTGGCACAACAACATAGATATACCCTTGGAGGGTACCCTAAATTTCTTAGAAATGTTCCATAATTAGACGTGAGTCATGTGTCTTGACTCGTGTCTTGAGAAATGTGAGCGTGACATATGCCTTGACTGGTATCTTGACATGTGTCCTCAGAAAGTATACGTGAGACATGTGTCTTGACTGATGTCTTGACATGTGTCTCGAGATGTGAAACAATTAGAACTACAAATATTAGGTTAATATGCCAGAATTGGCGGATCGGTTGGACTACTGATCATTTGTATGTCTGATCACATCTGCGGTCGGAGCCTCGGTTGCGATTTCTAGGATAGTTTCTGTCATAGTAGTGGTTACTATCTTCCTGTCTGTCAGTTCCATGACGATCATTCTCATGACCGTGATTCATGTAACTATTCAACTGAGTGGCCTGCTGGTACCGGTTTGCACTCATATGGTTGAAATGATAGCCGAATGACGTGTGACGTGTACTAAGAAATAGGGAAAATGATCGATGGGAATCGTCTGATGGTGAAGTATCTTCTCATCTAATTGCTTTGCTCCGACGCCTTTGTCTTCGTCTTTTAGAATCTCCAGGTTGTGAACAGCATCAGCATCAGCATCTCGTAGTGTCTCCCAATCATCAGCAGCATCAACCTTCAGTAACATCTCCAAGCTATGAGCGGCATCGACAACCTTGTAGAATATCAGCAAGTGAACATACGCCTGAGATGATTTAGAATCGACTAGCGAATACTCGTGAAGTATTGCAAGTGGAATACACATGGATTAAGGTACATGTAATACACATGAAATACGGTACGTGGAGTACACATGGAATGCACATGAAATGATCGGTATGGCCTCGATCATTTGTCATGATTTAAGGAAAGTAAACCGGTTAAACGGTTAGGAAAACCATCATGATAACCTGGCAATGCCAGTAAATACCTCATTCTGGTTCCATAGGGAAATGCTAAAGTGTGGTTACACAAAATTCAACGATGATTTGCCTGACAGCATGATCAATGAAAACCAACCATGACTATCATGAAAGCATGATTCAATGAAATCTAACAATGTCTTGCAGAACAACGTAAATGACAAAAGAGGCGTAAAACATAATCAACATGAAGACGGAATTATCATGAAGAAACATGAAACCATCTATCACGAAGAAGTGTATAACATAATCAGCATGAAACTGAAGTTAAACATGACAGTATGAAAACATACTTGACATAAAAACATAATAACTTATGAGGGGACATGAAAAAAAATTTATACCAATTTAAATCATGAGAAAATTTTATGCATGAAAAACAGTGCATGAATGCGTAATGTAGTTTATAAAACCTTTATATGTGCTAGGTAACGCCTATGGGTCGGTTCCAAAATAAAAGACATGGCGAGGGGACGCCTATGGGTCAGTCCCAAAGTTAAAAGTTTCGATAAAAGCACATGCGACTAAATAGGGCCAGTCCTGTACCAACCATTACTTAGTCAAAATTTCTGCAACAGATGACATATGATATAAATGCATGAATGCATGAAACATAAATAATTAAAAGTCATTGTCAAAACTTAACAGAAAAAATTTTATGCGAAAATTATGAACTATTGGGGTTCAGTTCACATAATCACAGCACTAGGAACATCATGCATAGACACTGACATGTAACTAAATATAGATGACGGTTATTCATTCCATATTGGTAAAACGATACTGGTGAAAACATCATGGTTAAAACAACAAGGTGCTGAAAACGTAATGGTTAAAACAAAAAGGTGCTGAAAAACGTCAATACGTGGAATAACAAGCGTTGACTTAGGAAGCTCCTGGTGACTACCCACTAGTCACAGGTCAAGTTTTAGAGCCTACAGGTCGAAGCCTTGGCTCTGATACCATAATTGTAACACCCCATTTAGATAAATGGAATGTCACGCGTAATTATGGCGTGTCATCAAAGCATGCAAGGTAATATGTAGTAAAACATACATGACCATAGGGAAAACCGGAATCAAACATCGGTTCCCAAACATAAGCCCAAAACATAATAAAGTAAATGAACTGAATGAAAGACTAAACAAGCATAAATATATGAAGGAAACAGGAGAAGAAGTCTATGGCAGCTTCCATCCTATGCATGTCCTCCAAATGCTCGAGTCTTGGGTACCTGCCGTTTTGGGACATGGAAAGGAAAGTAACGGCTGAGCAAAACGCTCAGTGCACGGATATACAATATAGCATGAAATAGGATAAGCATGTAACATATAACAGTGGAAGACTAAGTTCTGAGTAAACTGGTTAAGTATCAAGAAAACTGGTTTTATAGTTTGAAAAGCCTTATGTTTATCTTATGAAAACTGTTTTAACATAAATATACCATAGCCCATATAGGTCATTAAAAGGTCACGTGCATGAATACTTGGAGGGGTGACCTCATCATGCTGATTAGAGGGGATGCCTCTAATTAATATACTGGTTTGGGTAGGAGGGATCAACTCCTTGTGAAGGATGCAAGGCACACACCACATTCACCATGAAATACTGAATAAAACATGTAACTAGGATGCACCCACACGCCCCACATGATATAATAATATGGCCAAAACTAAAAGGGACGCCACGAGCAATCACTCCGCCGTGGGGAAGTCATAACATTGGTGCCTCCAATGTTATGGTTATGGTACCTCCATAACTAGGTGAAACTGGTCATGCTTGTATATGGCTATAGATTATGCTAATTAAACATAAGCAGTTCAAAACAATAAAACAAATACTGGGGAATAACAGTTGGCTGCATACGGGGAAATCCTAATAAGGAAGAATGTCCAAACTGAAAGGACGGGAATCCGTACCTCAAGTCCAGTGAATGAACGGAAGAAAAACTCCTACTTCTGGATCACTAACGCTACATGGATACACACGTGTATAAGTATCGAATCACTGATTAGGTAATGGATTTCATGTCTTGTCTTGACTTATTTTATATGTTTTAAGTCATGTTTTACTGTTTTAAGCTTTAATCTATGTTTATCTTATATTCTGATTAATCTGATTAAGTATCACTGGTATTTCATGTATTATTATGCTTACTGAGCAATATTAAGTAACTTTTCAAAAATAGCAGGTTTCCAAAAATAGAAAGTTTCCAAAAATAGAAAGTTACCAAAATATATAGTTTCCAAAAATAGAAAGTTTCCAAAAAATAGAATTACTGCTTAAAATAGATAAGTTTCTAAAAATAGAAAGTTTCCATAAAGAGATTAGCTGCCTTAATTAAATAGTTTCTAAAAATAGAAAGTTTCCATAAATAGATATTAGCTGGTTAAATAAGCTAATAAATAAGCTTAAGTGTTTACTGATTAATATTCTAAGTCATAATGATATAACGTATAGCTTATTAATTATTACATGTCATTTAAATAACTATAGGTTAAAAGTATTTAATTAAATATATCTTGTTTTTAATTAAATAAGGTTAAATACTTAGGTTAAAACATGTATTATTAATTATATTAATATAACCTAAGTCATGAGAATTAATTAATTATAAGTCATGGTTTTAATAATTAATTAATTACTTAGTCTAATTTAATAACTAATTACTTAGGTTAAAATCATGTATTATCAGTTAGTAATAATAAACCTAAGTCCATGTTTTAATTAAATTAATTATATAGCATGTTAAATTAATTTAATTAACTTGAAATAAATAATCTTGTAATAATAAGTCATGATTTATTAATTAATATACCTTGTAAAATTAATAAGTAATGTAAAGTAAATTTACCCGTAAAATAATGACACGTACTCTTGTATTATTTTATTAACAAGCGTCGAAACCGAACCCGTGTTTTATTAATTTAAACGTAACACTCGTATTATGTTTTATAATAAGCCGAGTCAAACAGCCCCCCTTAATATCTTGTTAAAACTGGTAGCCAAACACCCCTCTTAAATCTGTTAAACCCACTGCCAAACGTACCCTTAACTGCCAGTTTTCCCACTGGCAGTTACACGTTTCCCCTGTCTGTGGTTCGTTTCCCCTGCTTGTTATTATTAGCCTATCGAGACTTGGTGGTCTCGGTTCCCCCTGGTAGTACAAACACCCCAAAGGGGTTCCCACCGTTAGCACAAACCGCCCCCCTTGTTGGGGTTTGTGTTGCCCCCGCCTGAACCAAAACCCAGTCAACACCCGTCTAGGGTTGCTGCTGGTGACTGACTTCTACCACCGAGAACATAGATGGTCTCGGTTTGCGTGCAGTTAGCACACAACAAAGAGAAAACGACATTCCCCCTTTTTTCTTTCTTGTTTATACGTTTTATTTATATAAATATTAGGGTTTTAGCCAATTGACAAAATCAAAAGGAAGCACAAAAAAAATGAGATTCGAGTTCTTACATGATGTTAGGGTTTTTCACACGAACCCACCTTGATCTTCAGGATTATAGGGCGTTTATTCCCTTGTTTGTGGTGTTGAAAGCTCACGGCAGGGAGGAGAGAAGAAACAGAAGTGACGGTTGCATCTTTCTTTCTAGGGTTTTATCTAGATTTTGTGTTTGTCCAAAATGTATACTCCCCCCTCCCCGTCTCTTTGATTTACACGTCCACACACATACTTGGGCTTTGAGCCCAAGTCCTCCTCCTTTCTATTTTGCCAAAACAACCCCTTAAACACTTGTAATATTTATTTAATACGCGACTTGTTAAAATGATACGCGTAAAAGAGTATTAAATGTATCGTAAGTTTCTTAGTTATCTGTACCCGTGTTAAACGTAATTATTACGTATATAATTACTTGTCGTGTTAGATTAAATATGCACAATAATTATACTCGTTTAAATGTCCGTGATTACGTGTTACGTAGTTTACGTAATTTAATTAGTTTCCAATCGTGACTCAATATATTTATTTGTGTTCATAATAAATATATATATATATACGTAATTAATATTAGTTCGTGTTTAGATTACGTTCGTGATTAATTTATGTTAATTAGTTATCATGTGTTCGTACGTAATCGATACTTATCATGTTTATACACGTATGTAATACTTAAATAATAGTACGTGAATGTGATCATACTGTAAAATAATAGTACGTGAATGTGATCATACTGTAAAAGGAAAGTTTTAATCTAGGGCGTACGATCTTAAGGATACTATTCATGGTAAAAGCAAGCGGGTTTTACAAACTTTATGTTGACGTGTTTTAGTGTCTCTTTTAGGTGTGAATGTGGTTAAGCTTGAGGTTAGAAGAGGCAAGACTTGGATGCCTTAGGATTGCATATAGAAGGAGATCCCCGTTCCTTCTTAGTTTATTTTTTATGCGTTGTGAATAAGTGATACTGTTGGCACCTATATGTTGTTTTGATTTTGTTAATTGTTTGTCTTGGGTAAGTGGTAGGACTGTTACCTACTTACCTAGACTCCTGCTATGTTGAGATATTGTCATGACCTTTGTGTCGCCATTTATGACATTATAGTTGCATTTTAGTTTTCTCTATAGTGACACCGTTTGTTGTGATGATATCCATACGTCGCGCCCCATATTCCGCCATGGTAGGGTGTGACAGAATGGTATCAGAGACAATGGTTATAGAGAATTAGGTTGCCTAGTCGCGTAGCCTAGTTTATAGCTTAAGGGTCCCTGCATATAGGGGTCATAGGAGTATGTGTGCATTTTATATATCTGATGTGTTTGGATGTTATTTATTGCGATGTTTTGACTAGTATGAATTGAACAGTAGTAAGTTCATACTTAGCCACATGTTATTTTCTTTTCGGGTTGTGACTAGTGAAGGTTGAACCATAATCATACACGCTAGTCATTGTTGTATTTTGCCTAAATTGTACACTATAGTACATAATTTGGTACATGGTAGTTTTTATCTTTCGTTGGGTTATTTTGTGTACCCGAGAGATATTATTTTCTTTTTATGTTTAAGTCATGTTCCCTAAGAATTATGTGGTGGTGCGAGTTATTAGGAGTAGGTGGATATGAAGGGTTTTAAGCTGTTTCCACTCTTACGGGCGACATGATTTATAACTGATAATGTTTTCATTTTGGATTTAGTCTATGTTGTTTTAGCTAGACTATAGATTTCTGTATTCCAAGAGTTTTACTATGTTATTTTAATAGATGGGGTTTTGGACCTTATTTGGTTATGTGGTTATGAGCTTATGTGAGTAGATGTATTTATGTGTTATGTGTTGTATTGATTCTTATAAGTGTCATCATAGGAGGGAGTGCATTGGGGAAAGGGTAATTGTATAAGTATGGTGGCCAACATAGTTATACAAGTACCACAACTTCAATGGGTTCTCAAGTATGATTGCATGAAAGAGGGTTAGTACATGCTTGTATATGATGAGATGTAGAATTTGGGTATATATATATATGGGTTTACGTAATGGCTTCCTATGATATGGCTATGGTTCTTTTTGTGTTATATGTTTTGGGTTATTGTAGTGTTGTGTGATTATGGGGTCGCACGATATGGTTTGGTTTTGGAGGTGGGCTTATTGCCTTGTTGTGGCACGGTGAGATGGTGATTCCTTGTATGGAAAAACGAGCATATAAAGCGATTGATTGACTTGAAAAGTATGATAACGAGTATGTTTGGGAGATTCAATAGGTATACATATGCGGATGTATATATACTAGTAGATGGTACGTAATGATTTACGGTCGTTCAGTATTTATTATAACTTGAACGTACCTAGTGCTCTCTTGTGTTTAAACAATTTATTATTGCTCGAGTTTGGTGGAGTTTCAACGAGTTTTGAATCTTTTGAAGTGTGTCTGGTAGCGTATTCTTTGAGTTTCGTATTTCACGTGTACGTTTTAAAATGGTGTTCTTGGTTTTAAGTCTATTGAAATAACTTGGGATCTCCCCCACGAGGCACCTTGTTTTTAATTACCGAGTCATGAGCTCGACTCGATCCCCTCAATGCTAATTATCATTGGGGAAGGTGACTTGGTCAAGGTCATCCAATGAAGGAACTTCCCCACCAAAGTAGTGCTTAAGCTTGTGTCCATTCACCTTGAAGTTAGGACCATCATCTTGAGATAGCTCGATGGTCCCATAAGGAAACACTTGTGTAATGGTGAAAGGACACTTGTGTAATGGTGAAAGGAAACACTTGATCACCAACGTTAAAAACCCGGTTTTTAATTTTTGCATCATGAAACTTTTTAGACTTTTCTTTGAAAATCAATGAATTTTCATAAGCATTATCTCTTAATTCATCCAATTCATTCAATTGTATTTTCCGGTGATATCCCGCGGTCTTCAAGTCAAAATTAGCATGCTTAAGGTCCCAATATGCCTTATGCTCCAATTCAATGGGCAAATGACAATTCTTCCCATAAACTAACTTATAAGGAGTACAACCGATAGGTGTCTTATAAGCGGTCCTAAAGGCCCATAAAGCGTCATCAAGTTTGTCGGACCATGAAGCACGGTTTTTTCCAATCGACCTTTCTAAAATCCTCTTCAAAGCTCGGTTCGAAACCTCGACTTGCCCACTCGTTTGCGGGTGATAAGCCGTAGAAAGACGATGAGTAACTCCATATTTCTTTAAGACCTTCTCGAATTTGTCATTACAAAAATGGGTTCCACGATCGCTTATAATAGCACGAGGGGTTCCGAACTGAGAGAATAGTTGCTTCAAAAACTTCACTACCACACGAGCATCATTAGTAGGTAAAGCCTTAGCTTCCACCCATTTAGAAAGGTAGTCGACGACGACGAGGATATACTTGTTACCATGAGATGATGGGAACGGCCCCATAAAGTCTATGCCCCAAATGTCGAAAATTTGACACACTTGAATTATGTTTTGCGGCATTTCATCACGTTGAGACGATTTTCCTTGACGTTGGCATGAATCACACGACTTCACAAGTGCGTGTGCATCACGGTAGATAGAAGGCCAAAAGAAGCCGACATCGAACAATTTCTTAGCCGTGAGATTAGCACCGTGGTGACCACCCGTGGGTCCCTCGTTACAAGCTCTAAGGATATTAGAAGCTTCGGCACCAAAAACACAACGTCGAACGAGTTGATCCGCACAAACTCGAAAGAGATAACGTTCGTCCCAAAAATAGAACTTGACATCACGAAAGAATTTTCTCTTTTTTTGTGTCGTCATACCCTTGATTATGAAATTGCCCGCATGGTAATTTGCAATGTCGGCAAACCATGGGGTGGTGTCTTTAGAATTCACTACACAGAGAGTCTCGAGAGGAAATGTTTCGATGATTTGCTTGTTCTCGAAAACATCTTTGTGAGGATCTTCTAGAAGAGAGAGATGATCGGCCGCTAGATTCTCGACTCCTTTTTTGTCAAGCACGGTGACATCAAATTCTTTGAGGAGGAGCATCTAACGAAGCAATCTTGGCTTAGCATCTTGCTTAGCTAAGAGATACTTGATAGCCGAATGGTAGGTATACACGATGCTTTTAGTTAAGACGATATAAGGTCGGAATTTCTCAAAAGCATAGACCACGACAAGGAATTCCTTTTCCATTGTGGTGTACTTTAGTTGAGCCTCGGTCATCGTCTTACTAGCATAACAGATAGGACGGAAATGCTTTTCATAGCGTTGCCCTAAGACGGCCCCTATAGCATAATCACTTGCATCGCACATGATTTCAAAGGGTAATTCCCAATTAGGAGCAACTAGAATGGGAGCTTCGGTAAGTTTCCTTTTAAGAGTTTCGAAAGCTCTAACACAATCCTCATTGAAATTAAAAGGAGCATCCTTCTCGAGAAGGTGTGTCATAGGTCGAGAGATTTTCGAAAAGTCTTTGATGAAACGACGATAAAATCCCGCGTGGCCTAGGAAACTCCTGAACTGCCTTAATGGTTTTGGGATGAGGTAACTTGGCGATGACGTCTACCTTAGCTTTATCGACCTCAATCCCCGCTTTCGAGACCTTATGTCCTAAGATGATTCCTTTTTTACACATAAAATGACATTCTTCCCAATTAAGCACAAGGTTGGTGTCTTCAGAACGTTTTAACATTTGCTCGAGATTAGATAAACACGACGTGAACGAATTGCCAAACACCGAAAAGTCATCCATAAACACTTCCATAGACTTCTCGATCATATCGTGGAAAATAGCCATCATACACTGTTGAAACGTGCCCGGTGCATTGCAAAGTCCGAAAGGCATCCTACGATAAGCAAACGTTCCATAAGGACATGTAAACGTAGTTTTCTCTTGATCACGAGGGTCGATAGGGATTTGAAAGTAACCGAAAAAACCATCTAAAAAGCAATAGAATTCATATCCCGCTAGTCGCTCCAATATTTGATCCATGAAGGGCAAAGGAAAGTGGTCTTTACGAGTGGCGTCATTTAACTTTCGGTAGTCAATACACACCCTCCAACCGGCCACAACACGAGTGGGAATTAACTCGTTATTTTCATTAGGCACAACGATCATTCCTCCCTTTTTAGGGACACAATGGATTGGGCTCACCCATGGGCTATCCGAGATAGGATAAATCATTCCCGCGTCAAGGAGTTTTAAAACTTCCTTTTTTATGACATCGTGAATTTTGGGGTTTACCTTTATTTGACTTTGAATTGTGGGTTTGTAGTCCTCCTCCATTAAAATCTTATGAGTAAAAATTTTTGGGTCAATACCCTTAATGTCGGAAATTTTCCACGCAATTGCCCCTTTATGAGTAATGTAGAGATTTTGCTAGGTTGAAAACGTTCGTTTCTCGGTATCTCCTCGAATTGATTTCCGGTTTAAAGTACGACTCAGTTGTTCTTGGTAGAAAAATAAGAATGGTTGTCGTTGTCTACACTAATAAAAAATAAAGACTTGAAAAGATAAAATAAAGACGGTAAAAGAAACAACAATGAAAGATTAAAACTTGACGAAAAGTAAATGACGAGAAATTAAAGGCAAATAAAGTAAATTAAGCAAACTAAATCTTAAACTAGAAGGGAAGGCAAGTAAAAGTGCAAATAAAGAAAAAGGCGAGAAAAATAAAGCTTAAAACTAAAAAGTGGAAAACATTCATTTGGAATAAAACAGTTCATCCGAAATATGTCACCTATCCGGAATAAACAAGTTGGTTCGGAATAAAGAGGTCGATCCAGAATAAAAATAAAAGAATAAGAAAAACAGGTTGATTCGGAATAAATCAATTGATCCGGAATATTGGATATTCCGGATGAAGAAGGTGATTCGGAATATTATTCCGAATGAAACAACCTGATTCGGAATGTGGAGCTTGATCTGGAATATTAGATATTCCGGATGGAAAAGGTTGATTCGGAATGTAACAAGGAACTCTTGATCCGGAATGTTATGCTTTGATCCGGAATAAATTATTCCGAATGAAATAACTGATCCGGAATATTGGATATTCCGGATGAATGACGCTGATTCGGAATATTACAACGAAACGCTTGATTCGGAATAGTATTCTGATCCGGAATCTGGGCAAGATAAAAATGACGAAGAACAGGGGATGAAGACTGGGTACGATTCTAACCAAATCAAACTAAAATAAACCAAAAGATTAAGTAAAACTAATCAATAAACATCCGCTAACAATAACCAATCAAAACAAATCAACAAAACTAACAAATAAAACCAAATCAATCAAAACCCACTTGATTGAAAACCATAAAAACTCAAGAACATGAACACAACAATTAAACCAAATCAAGAAAGGTAGATGAGAGATTAAAACAAGAAACGATAAAGATTCAATAACATTAAAAGTAAACTTACTTGGAATTAAAAGGTGCAGTACAAGAAATTAAAGTGCAAGAAATTAAATTGTGCAAGGTATGAAAATGGTGGAAGAGGTGGGTTGTCAATCCACCCAACAACACAAATGAAATGAAAATGAAAACTATATATAGGGAGATTAGGGAGGTGCTTAGGAAGCTTCCTCCCCTCTTTCTTCTTTCTTTAATTGCGTCATTAAGTCCTTAATCTTCTTAATCTTTTGACTTTAATGACTTTGTCTCGGGATTTCTTCAAACCGTCTTGTAATTCTTCAATAAATTAGACTTGAGTTCTTAGGCTTTGAGTAAACTTCCGTCTTTTGACTTTTTCTTCGATAAATCTTCCGAATTGGTCTTGGACTTCCGTTCTTTTTGCACTCTTGATTTCTTGACTTCGTCTTTTGTCTTTTTCTTCGATAAAAGCCCGTGAAAGCCGTGTTTTCTTCCCTTTTAACCTTTTGATCCTAAAATCACAACAAAAACACAAACCACGCATAATTCCAACATTTACGACATAAAATACACGTTTTGGCTCGGTTATTATTGTAATTAAGTGGTAAAAAGATGGGTGTTTTCACACCTATCAATGAGCTTTAAGAACTTTCAAGAGCGCGGTTTTTTATCATTAGCAAGACTTTTTGCAATAATAACCGACAATTTTTCATCACCTTCCAAGAATGCGTATTCAAGGTGAGATGGAAGATCTTTCAATTCAAGGATAGGCGGTTCCTCGATTGAAGATTTTTGCTCAACACTCATAACATCCATCGGCGGAAGAAATGGTGGAATAGAAATATCATCACTAATAATCACCTCATCTTCATTGTCGATTTCATTTGAATTAAAATCGCCTCCTTGGAATGGAGTGACTTTTGGTGTAGAATTAGCAAGAATCGAATCCAAAATAGTGGGATTGCCACTTGACGAAATATCAGAAAAACCTAACACTTCTTGTGAAAACTCATCGCAAACCACATCAAGTAAGTCAATGTGATTGATGGTAGAGATTGCATAAACATGAGAAGGTGTCGAGTTTTGAGTAGCGTTTATAACAAGTTTCTCTTCGTTGAATCTCAAAGTAATAGTTCTTGCATGAACGTCGATAAGCGATCTCGAGGTGTCTAAAAATGGACGACCTAAAATTAGAGGAACTTGAGGATCCGCGGGGATGTCAACTAATATAAAATCAACGGGATAGTAGAACTTCCCCACTATCACGAAAACGTCCTCGGCTACTCCACATGCTAAAATTGTAGAATGATCGGCCATCTCGATAGACATGTTCGAAGGAGTAAGAACCGGAAGCGAAAGCGATTTCCAAATGGAAAATGGCATCAAATTAATGCTCGCACCAAGATCGGCCAAGGCGAGGCATTCTTTCATATCTTGTATATCACAAGGAATGAGAAACTTCCCGGGGTCACCAACTTTTTTCGGTATGCGGTTAAGATAAACCGAAGAACAATTAGCAAGCTTTGAAAGCTTTTCCTTATCATTCATCATACTTTTAAAAGTGGAAGCGAAACGAGGCATATATAACAAAGCGTCGGCTAAACTTACATCAAAATGAACTTGTTAAAACATTTTTATAAAAATCTCGATTTTTTGTTTGTTACGTTCTTGCAATTTCCTTTGTTTCGTCTCGAAGGGTAAGGTAAGGGTGGTGTGGGATGGACATTAGGCAACGGCCTTGGAATCTCGGGTTCCATGATTGGTATTGGTTCAACCGTAGGTGTGGCATGAGCGGTACTTCGTGGGCTTGTGATATGCTCCTTTTCGACCATCACCTCGGTCTCTTTCTCGATTTTCTTCTCCGTAGAAGTATTTGGACGAGAGATTGGTTCCTTGAAGTTTTTTCACTACGTGTAGTAATAACCTTCATTTCTCCCTTCGGGTTTGCAATGGTATCACTAGGAAGACCACCCGAGGAAGAGGGTTTACACATGATTACTTCAAACATTTTTGCCATTCGGTCATCAAATTTTGTTTGCCTTAAATCCTCTTTTAACAATTCTTTCTTAATCTCATGTTGTCCTTGTTCCATCTTTTGTTGATTTTGTTGAAGATGTTGAACATTTCCTTCCATTTTATTAGCATGAGTCTTAAGTTCATTAGCAAGTTAGTTTTTAAGCTCGTTTTTCAATTTAGATCTTAAGCTAATCATCTCACGTTGCATGTTATCAAACTTAGCATCATTTGCTTTTGCATAATCCAAAAATTCTCCTTGAAGATTTTTAGTGTGAGAATTTTGAAAACCTTGTGTAGTGATTTGAAAATCACCATTTTGATTGTTGTTTCGATAGTTATTAGCATTTTGATTTGGTGGAGCTTGATTTGGGCGGGAACCTTGGCCGTTTTGGTTGTAAGTTCCCGTTGCTACGTAAGCACTCGAAGTGTTACCACCGGCGGTAATGCACTCGGAAAGATCATGAGCTCCACCACAAGACAAACAACTCTTATCAACCGCCTTAACCGTTGCGGAATTCAAAGCATCTTGTGCTTTCCAATGAGTCATAAGATTTGAAAACCTATCGAAAAACCGATTTTCCTATAGCTCCATCATGTAAGGCATTAATGTGACGCGACGATGATGACGATGACGAACCCATATTGGCAACACTCGGTGTGTTAGGAGGTTTGTAAACCTTAGATCTATTCTCGATAATCTTTAAAGCCTCATCGGTCGTTTTGCACAAAAAATTACCACCCGCGGCGGCATTCAAATAATCTCGTTCATGATCATTAAGCCCATTATAAAAAGTATCAATTTGATGCAATTCCGAAAAATCATGGTGTGGACATTCATGTAACATTTCCTTAAATCGTTCCCATGCCATTGAAAAACTTTCATTATTACGTTGTGTAAACCTTGAAATCTCATTTTTCAAATGTGTTGTTTTAGATGGTGGAAAAAATTGGTTCACAAACTTAAAGACGAGATCACCCCATGTCAGAATTGAATTTGGCAGTTCTTTCTCGAGCCAAATTTTAGCGGGTCCATCTAACGAATAAGGAAACAACATCATCTTAATGGCGTCATTGGAACATCCATAAACATGCTAGTTGTAGTGAGAAGATTAAAATTCCTTACGTGGTAATGCGGGTTGTCTTTTTCATGACCTCTAAACTTATTTGCTTGCAACATCGACATTAAATCCGTCTTAATCTCGAAATTCTCTGCAAGGATGGCGGGAATCACAATAGCTTCTCCAAAACCCTAGGTGGGTGCTTGAAGCAACTCCATCATTGTACGATTAGCCATGAAGACTATTGGTTCTACAATAGGTTCAACAATTGGAGTTTGTTCTTCAATCAAAGGCTCTTAATTTCCTTGACTTTGACGACATTTACGAGCTCGTTTTGCTTAATTACGAGTTAGCATAAACTTGACGAAGAATGGGAGGTGATCAAAGAAGATTGTTTTTGGGTGTTTTGTGGATTTTCAATTTCTTTTATGTTTTTGATTGTTTTTAATTTTTTTGGATTTTGTGTATCTTCGTAGACAACAATCTACCAAATCTCTCCTCGAATCAAACTCTTGATTAAAGAAGCCTCAAAAGAATGAAAAAGATCACGTGGAGTGAACGCCTTCGATTGACTTTAGAACTTTGGTGAAAACCAAATTGTTCAAGAGTTTTTAATCACAAAGAAAACCAAGCAAATATATATGATACGTAATAATACTTTGGGCGGCAAAACCCTCGATTGGCTTTCAATCTCAAAATTCTCACAAGCAAGCGGGGAAACAAGGCAGCGCGAAGCACTTAAGAGCCTTTTTACTTAGGGTATATTTTATAATACCCGCCTTATACCCACCTTATAGTTTGTATTTTTCAAAATCGAGCTTCATGAAAGTATTTATCTATTTTTGCCTTTTTCTTTTTGTTTGAGATTCGAATACAACAATTAGGAGATCAAATCTCAACAAAGGTTGTGTTTTCACACTTTTGGAGATATTTTGTATTTGTTGTGATACTTAATACAATATAGTAATAATATTTTCACAAGAAAAACGAAAAAAAAACAATAATACGTATTAGTAGGGTTCTACTAATACAAATACTATTTATGGTTAATATTAAAAACAAAATGACAAATTAATCACGACACACCTCCCCGGCAGCGGCGCCAAAAAGATTGTAGGAAAAATACACTTCTTGTTTAGGAAAACAAAAGAGCGTAAATGAGCGGTAAGTATTAAGTGATGACTTAGGAAAATGAAAGACTAATGACCCAAACAAGTTCGCTTCCCAAGGAGGTATATGTGTGTGAATAATCCGTAATTGATTTGAGATTAATATTTGAAAGAATGGGATCAGAAAATAGAATGACGAAGACGTGAAGATTATTACAACGATGACTAAAATTAAACCGTAAAAAGAGATAAAACAAAATAAATTCTAAAAATTCTTAAAAAATTACTAAAAATCAAATTAATTAAACTAAGAGTTTACAAATGGTCAAAACTTTTTTCAAAACCTTTGAATTAATTAAATAATAATTTTTAAATGCTAATTAAAGCCCTAAAAATCAAAATAATTATTTAAAAATCCCAAATAAAGATTTTTCACTTTGTAAACCTCTAAAATGACCAAATAAGACTAAAAACTATTTTTATGAATTTTTAAACTAATTAAAACTATTTAAAATGATTAAAAACTATTAAAAACTTAAAATAATTCTAGAAATTAGGAAAATTAAGATAAACTTAATCTAAGAGTTGAAAAAATCCTATTTTAATGTATTAAACCTAAGAAATATATAAAAATTGCAAAAATGTGAAATTTGAAATTTAATAATAAAATAATATTAAAATAATATTAAAAATCCAAAAATTATAAAAATTCTAAAAACTTGCAAACTAGTTTATATTAACCTAAATAATCAGAAAATGAAAGTGAAATTACCAAATTACCCCTATTGGGCCCCCAAATGGGCTAAAAACCAAAATAGTCAACCTTAATGGGCTTAATGGGCCCAAAAAGTCAAACTTGGCCCAAATGACCTGAAAAAACCCATTCTGACTCAAAATTCAATTCTAACCACAAAAGTTTGAAGGTCAAAAAGCTGGTTTTGAGCTTATCACAGCTTAAATAGTCAACAACTTATTCTTATTGGGCCAATAAGCCCATTAAGCAATAAGCCAATGCCATAAGCTCTACTTAAACACACAACCTTCTTTTGAGATGCCTAAGAGATCTGTGAAAAGAAATTTTGAAAAAGCACACTCAATAAGCCAGAAATAAGCAAAGAAGAATTTCACTAAAAGACAAAATAGTTAGGTTAGAGTTCTAGGCTGTTTCAGAAGCTGATTCTTTTTGCAAAAGCTCACAAATAGCTTAACTAAGAATAATCAATCATAAAAATCACAAAAAGCCAAGTAGAATAAGCTGTAGGAGCAAATAAGCTAGCTAAAAAAGCCAAATAAGCTAGTTTTCTAGCAAAAGCTTAACCAAATGACTTGTAACCTTCCAGATTTGACATTAAGCTGAGAAAAATGACACCTATTACAAAAGCCAAGTTGTTGCATGTACCAATAAGCAGTTCTCAAACATAAGCCAAAATGTGCTTATTTGACCAAAAGTCAAAGTTCTACAAATTTCACCAAATGTTCAGGAATTGTTTGTAAGCTTGTTTTAAGCAATTTTTGTGAAGGACTCAAGGTAGAGTCCTTGTGAACCAAGAGGTCAGTTGACCAAATGATGACAGATTTTGAAAAATAAGGCTTAATAAGCCAGTTAGCTT
This sequence comes from Glebionis coronaria, assembly GCA_025667525.1. Taxonomy (NCBI): domain Eukaryota; kingdom Viridiplantae; phylum Streptophyta; class Magnoliopsida; order Asterales; family Asteraceae; genus Glebionis; species Glebionis coronaria. The sequence goes on along the minus strand of CM046882.1, from coordinate 269,455,385 downwards.
ATAAGCCAACAACAAAGCAAACCAAATAGCCAAATCTACTCACAAGCAGCACATAAACAAGATCCAAGCAATAAACAAGCAGGGCATACACTAGATAACTAAATGCAAGGCAAACTTGAGGTGGTCACTTTGCTAATGCAAATGACCATTTCAGCCAGCTTTGATAAGCTCTAGCACCCATAATAAGCCACCAAACTCAACAAACAAATGCTGCACAAATAGCTTATCATCTAAACTCTTCCCAAACCAGATTTCAGACCTTAGATCCAACAAAAAAAGATTTTATTGGATCTAATGTGTTTGACCAATTTCAAACCAATTTTATTAGATTTTTCCAAAACTTGAAATCTTTTTTCCAAACCTCTTGAAACTTAACCAGTGACTAAAACTTGTTGCATATGACTTGTTTAGACTCCCCAAACCCTAAGAACTAAGGGCACAAGGCCACAAGGCCTTATGATCCCAAAATGCCAAACAGCCTTGTTTTAGCCCTTTTACAAACAAACTTTTTATTCAATCACATAACCTACTGATTTTATGGTTCAAAAACTTTAACTAGGTGACAACTAAGAGAATACAATTATAAAACACAAAGCACAAACACAAAATCAACAAATCACATGGCAAAATATAAATCAGACATAAACATAGAATTTTTTAGAGGAAACTTAACAAGAGATTATACCCATCCCCCACAACTTCCTAGAGGGATCTGCAATGCTCCTTGGACCTTGTTCAACAGCTAGAACATGACCAAGGTACTTGAACAAAGGAGATGAGATGTGCCTTGGTTGATGGTTCAAAGCAGAACCTCAAGGGCTTTATGTCTTCAACACAAACAGCAAACAACCTATCCAAAGGTTTATAAACCTTCACTAGCTTGGTGTCAACAAGCTTGCAAGGGCTTATATCTTTTAGATTAGGGTTAGTACAAGTAAAACAGCAAAATCAGAAGACTATTTTCAAGCTTATTTCAAACTTGAAAACCTTACCAAACATAAACGTACTTAAACCACAAGATCTAAGCACACTTATAACATCAAATGGAACTCAGAATTACCCTTATACTACACCAACTTTCAAAAACATAAAAAGGAATTACAATTTTCTTAAAATACCAACTTTTATAAATTTTAAAAAGGGAATTACAATGTTTAAAGAGTAAAACTAGAACAAGGCCCTCTCACAGGTTGAGGAGTCCTTATATAGGCCACAAGGGCTGAGATTACAATGTAAACCCTAGCTATGAAGTCCCTAAAATGCCCTTGAAATCTTCTAGACGCATTTGTTGTTTGAGCTGTCCAAATGAATCCTGGCTGTTCATTTTAGCTTTGGGGCTAAGCAATGTGTGTTGGCTATTGATTTGGCCACGTGGCAATCCTTGGAGATGAAGGAATGATGTCATAGGTGGACGGGTTTGAATGGTGGGGTCCTTTGGTGAGTAGGATTGAGGGATTTTGGTGTGGGATGGGTTTACAAGCATGTGAATCAAGCAAGTGCCTGGGTAATTTGTTTTTACCCTTTGTTTTAAGTGAAGTGGTAATTGGGTTCATGGGTGAATAGTAACTAGTTTTGATCCGTTTTTTGTGGAATGGAAATGTGTTTGGCGCAATTTAGTTTTGAATGTTTCAAATGCACATGTTTGGTCCTTGTCTTTTGGTGAAAGTTGTAAAACACGTTTTTCAGCCACCAAACTCAACTTCCTTTGTTATTAAAGTTACAAACTTCACAATTTTGCCCCAAAACTTTGGCAAAAGTATTTCAAGGGTTTTTTTTCCATTTTTGCATAGTTTTAGGAATGATCTTGGACATTCTTGATCTTCAAAGGTCTTTATTGTATCTTTGACTTCATGAGGGATCATTATTGACAATTTGAGTGACTAAACTTGCCAATTCTTCAAAGTTGAAGGACCATTTTGTAATTTTGACAAACTTAAGGGACCAAACTTGTAATTATGAATATAGAATGGTTTTAAGTGTCATTTATACATAAATTGAGGATCAATCTTGAACATCTTTAAGTCTTCAAGGGTTTTTCTTGGATAAATCATGAACTAGGGCCCGGTTCTTTGTACGGCTTCGTTTCTCGTGTCCGGTTTTCCTTGTTTCTTGTGATCTTTTGTTTTTTTCACGATATCCATACCTAAAATACACAAGTAAACAAATACAAGCATATATATGGTGAAATTATGACATTTTATGCTTTTAAAGCACGAAAAGAACGATGAGATCATGTATAAATACCATCTCATCAAGTTACTTCTTTTTCTCTTGTACAGTATCAGCATTACCACCATAAGCAACTTCAAGTGCTGCCCAAAGATCTTTTGCAGACCTATAGCTTCTATATTTGTGCTGACTGGCTTATCCCAAAGAGAGTTTGAGAATGATTAGGGTTTTCATGTCATTCCTTCTCTATGTTATGTCCTCAGCTGAGACAACTCTACCATCTTCAGGATTTTCTTTTCGATCCTCTTTAGTAGAGCCTTGAGTTGATCTTGTCTGGATAGCAGCTGCAGTCTTTTCAGCTTTATTGAATGTGTTTCCATATTTAATAATTTCCCATAGGGTGTAGTCATAGATTTGAAGATACTGTTCAAAATTAAACTTCCACAGCTCAAAATTGTCTGGGTCTAGCATGGGAATCTTGATGTTGGGGTTTGAGGAGGAGGAGGAGTTTAACTCTGGAGTAGACATGTTGTTTTTAGGGTTTCTTGAAAATTAGGGTTTTTGGCGATTTAGGGTTTTTGTGTTCTTTAGATCAAAGTTTCTCAACAAGCTCTGATACCACTTCTTGATCCCAAACTTAGATCGATTTAGCTTGTGTAAACGAGATTAAATCAAGTTAAACACGTAGAGAAACTTTGTTGTGTATTAAACAATTTAAGTATTATGCAGAATTAATACTCAAACAAGAACACACAAACAATGTAAATCAAACTTTCACTTTGATTGATAAAACAAACTTGCATACAATGAAAGTGTGAAAACGTATATAAAACTTATAACCTAAAGGCCTCCTTTTATAGACTAAGGAACCTTGTACAAGAATCTACGTATCAGCTATTCTTGGTAAAGATAAACATAGAAAATACATTGTCGAACCTATCTTTACTAGAAACATACTAGAAACATAATACGGGTAGACTAAGTCTTCTATCAGTGCTTGACTTATTCTTATCAAAGCTTGACTTCTTCCTGTCAACGCTTGTTCTGTCAACGCTTGATTTCTTCTTAACAACGTCCATATTGCTCTTGTCAGCGTCTAAGTGTACTGGCTACATTTTATTCCCAACATTGCTTTTAAGTTTTTAATTTCTAGCAGGCTATTTAGATTCATTTAGACATCTATTATAGTTTTTGTTATATTTGAGAACCTATCAAGTTTATTTAATTCATAGCATCATCTTTATTCGTTGCATTTTGGATATGAGGATTAGACGTCTTTGTGATGTGAGACTGTGTATAGAGTTTCATTATAAAGTTGAGATTTATTTACTTTTGATTCTTAGTTATCTGATTTACAGCTTGGATATGAGTGGTTGTTGATGTGGATTATTTAAAACAACTTTGAGTAGATGATATGTTTTAGCTATGATACTTATGTTTGCTTCACTTTGAAGCTGCTAACTTCTTATACCGTAATCGCTAAATGATATAAGTGTTTCTTCTGTTACAGATTATGTATGAGCAATGTAGCAAAGATGTAGAATGCATTTTTGAGTGGACGATATCAAATTTGATGATTCACCACATCATCTGAATGGACTTCAATTAATGTGAGTTTAATCTACCTTGGGTTAAAGTAGTTATATGGCTATTAAAAATCGTTGGTGGTCGCGTATATTGTGTTAACATGTAATTGATCTCTCATGTAGAGAACAAACACTTGAAAAACAAAGATGATTTTATTAATTCCAATAGCTCAACTACATTCAAATTTATGACAGTAGAATGCTGAATTATTCGCTGTGTTTAGATTTTTTACTTAGTTGGTCAGATATGATGTTGTTGAATATGTGACAATCCGTCATTTTATGGACGATATTTTATTCTCAAGGATTATTTAAAATAATTACTTTAATGTTATATTATGAACTCACTCATTTTTGGGAAGAAATTTGGGTTAACGTCTTGAAGTAGCATCAACTACGTTTAAACCGGAGAATTCTACGTTACGTGCTTACGTTTACATACACCGTTTTGGTGATAGTCCGACATTTCAGGAAATAAAATTATTCTCGAATATTATGATGGAATTTTAATTTGTGTTGGTTCATAAACTCACAAATTTACGAGAAGAAAATAGGACTTACGTTCCTAATTTAGCGTCTTTTACGATTAAACCAGAAACCTTAGGTTTACGTATTTACGTTTTTGAACTCCGTCTTTGATGAGACAATTTTTATTAGATTCATTTTGTGCCGTTGATTCATAATTTATAAAAACTTTTTTCGTAAAACGACCCGAGGGCACACAAATCGAGGAAACTAGAATCGAGGAGTACCCATAAATTAATAAGGGGATGAAACAAGTTATACTTATCCCACCCCTAACTATGGGCGGCCAAGTATAAGCCACCAACACCTTGGTGTCACATTTTTAGCCAAGTTAGGACACTTGTCCTTCACATTTCACACCAAAACCACAAACACTCAAAACTAGCTAACACACTTCCCACTTTCTCATTCATACATGAAAAACCACTCTCAAATCTCTCTCTACTCCCTCTTTATCCCGTCCCATATCCACCTATAAACATCACCATAGATCAACAATTTACCCTATAAAATTTGTGTTTAACTTGCACAAGATGATAACCCTTTGAAGACTTGTTGATTTGAGGTGATCTTAACATCTAAAAAGAATTTTTCCTTAGAGTTTAGGGCTGATTTCAAGTGTATGTTCATCTACTTGGAGGTTTCTAAAAAGTAATCTTGCCAAGATTAAAGATTTGGTGACAAGAACCAAGCCTTATTCATCCAAAATCTCACCCTTTCTATCAACTTTGGTGGTATAGAGATTGTTTCTTCCTATCCTCTTGTTATTTTGTAAAATTAATCATGTATTTCCTTTATAAATTTATATGTATATAATGATGAATGATGATCAAAATATTATGTGGGGATTTTGTGTTAATAGATTTGGTTAAAAGGACTAAAATCTACATATAAAGATGTTAAAATCTTGATTAAATTTATAGGATGTATAAAACAGTAAGTAACCATATGGTCACTTCACAAAATGACTTGGATTATTGAGTATACAGTTAGATATATGATTTTTACATATGTGGAAAGTTGACCATTGTGACAATCCGTCAATTTATGGTTGATATTTTATTCTCAAATATTATTCTCAAATATTATTTTAATATTATACTATAAACTCACTTATTTTTGGGAAGTAATTTGGATTTACGTCTTGAAGTAGCATCGACTACGTCTAAACCGGAGGATTTTACGTTACGTGCTTACGTTTACATACACCGTTTTTGGTGACAGTCCGACATTTCAGAAAATAAATTTATCCGTGAATATTATTTTGGGATTTTAATTTTGAGTTGGTTCATAAACTCACAAATTTACGAGAAGGGATTAGGACTTACGATTTTAATTTAGCGTCCTTAACGACTAAACCGGAAACCTTAGGATTACGTATTTACGTTTTCGAACTCCGTTTTTGATGAGACAATTTTTATTAGATTCGTTTTGTGCCGTTGATTCATAATTTATAAAAACGTTTTTTCGTAAAACGACCCGAGGGCACGCAAATCGAGTAAACTAGAATCGAGGAGTACCCGTAAGTTAGTGGAGATGAGACAAGCTTACACTTGCCTCACCCCCACTATGGGTGGCAAAGGCAAGCCACCAACACCTCTTGGGTGTCACTTTTATACTAGCCTTAAGGACACTTGTCCTTATACTACCTAAACCACTTAACAAAAACCATCTAAGCCTTTACCATTTTCTCATAACATGCAAACTAGTAAAAAGTTTCAATCTCTCTATTCTCTCTCCCTTTTGGACGTCCCATAACCCCCCTAAATCACCATTTTCATCAAAAAATTCAACCATAAATCATATGTATAATTTACTTATGATGAAAATCCATTGAAGTTATGAAGATTGGAGGTGATCTTAACATGTAAAAAGGAGTTTTCAAGGGAGTTTGGGGCTGATTTCTCAAGGATTTTTCATGAAGAACAAGGGTTGATTTTTGGAGGAATCTACAAATACTTGGTGACCCTAGAAGTGGTGTTGATATCTCATAAGATTGGTTACCCAAAACCAAGTCTTGTTCATCAAAAACCTCATCTTTTCATCACTAATGGTGGTATAGAGATTGTTCTTCCTATCCTCTTGTTATTTTGATTATGTAATCTTATATTTTCCTTATTTATGTATATGTATATGATGATGAATGATGATAAAAATATTATGTGGGGATTTGGTGTTGATAAACATGGGTAAACAGATGGAAAACCACATGTAAAATGGTTAAAATCTTGCTTAATGTGTTGGTTGTATAAAAACAGTAAGTAACCAAATGATAAACTGATAAAATGGTATAGTGGAATCCATTTACAGTAAGTATTAGGTGTTATACACATGTGAGAGTTGGCCATGCAATGGAATCATCAAAATGAGTGAGATATGATCAAAACAAAATTAGTGTGTCAATCTGAATAGTTTGTTTTGTAGGGACTGTTAAGGATACTTAGACATGGATTGAGCAGTAGCTATAACTAACTTATTTGTAGCACATAATATGAAGTTTATGTCATCCAAAAATGAGCTTCTATCTCCTTATAGAACTCAAGATATGATAAAAATGGTGAAGATGAAACTAAAAATCAGATTTTGAAGAATTAATGTTTAATAGTATTATATAAACACTCAAACTAATATAGTATAAAATGTGAATTAAAACCCACTAACTTATAAATTTCATTTATATAAATATGTATAAGGTTAAATAAATGGACAATTTATAAAAATGGTAGTTGAATAAGTTTTATAAGTTATAAAAACTATAAACATGATTTTTACAACTTTTTCGGCTATTACCGTAAAATTAACATTTTTCGCCAATTAAAACTTAGACGATCAGACCCGTCTAATATAAAGTTTTTAAAAGTAATATACTGATGTATATGTACCTAATACAAGTAAAAACCAATAAAACCCGAACTATATGACATACGGACATTAACGAGCTAAGTTAGCATATTTGGACTAATAATTTAACTAAATAAGTTAAACACTTATAAAAATTAATTACTGGGCTTAACCCATTTGGGCCCAACATGTAAAGTATAAATACTGATAATACAAGTATAAAATGAATTAATATAAGTTAATGAACTTATAGAAACTTATTGGACCTAAAACATGTAAATAGGTAAAACTAGTAAACTAGTAAAAAGTTACCAATACATAAACACTAAAATGAGTAAATAAGAATATATAAACCCACTTGATCATCATCATATGTACAAAATCATCATATGTATATTTGTTATTTTTATAAATTCATTGGACAAGAGTCTAAGACGAGTATTATTTGTCTAGGTTTCCGTGATTGAAGCACGTACCGTACATCCAAATTGCCGATAACCCGCTTTCCCACATCAACTTGAGTTCATAGTGTGACAATCCGTCAATTTATGGTTGATATTTTATTCTCAATAATTATTTAAAAATATTATTTTAATGTTATATTATGAGCTCACTTATTTTGGGGAAGAAATTTGGATTTACGTCTTGAAGTAGCATCGACTACGTCTAAACCGGAGGATTCTACGTTACGTGCTTACGTTTACACACACCGTCTTTGGTGACAGTCCGACATTTCAGAAAATAAATTTATCCGTGAATATTATTTTGGAGTTTTAAATTTGTGTTGGTTCATAAAATCATAAATTTACGAGAAGAGATTAGGACTTACGATTTTAATTTAACGTCCTTTACGACTAAACCGGAAACCTTAGGATTACGTATTTACGTTTTCGAACTCCGTTTTTGATGAGACAATTTTTATTAGATTCATTTTGTGCCGTTGATTCATAATTTATAAAAACATTTTTCGTAAAACGACCCGAGGGCACGCAAATCGAGGAAACTAGAATCGAGGAGTACCCGTAAATAAATGGGGATGAGACAAGTGGGACACTTGCCCCACCCCCACTATAACCGTCCAACACTTCACACCACACCACTTAGGTGTCAAAGTTTAGCTAACAAGCTAAACACTTGTCCTTTTTGCTTACAATGTAAGCTTACAACATCTCAAAACAACAAGCAATACCACTACTCCCATTTCTAACATGCAAATCAACTCACATTTTCTCTCATCTCCTCCATTGTTGCCGTCCATACTCACCCATCAAACACCCTCCTTGATCAAAATCAATCATGAAATCTTATGTTATTTACACACATGTCGAAGCCCTTTTGAAACCCTACTGATTGGTGGTGATTATAACATCCAAGGAGGAGTTTCCATGGAGTCTTGGGGCTGATTTTCCACAAGGTGTTCATGAAGAATGGTGGTCTGGAAGATGGTCTTGGTTATTCACAAGTTTCTCCATCAAAATCCATGTCCAAATCATAACCTACATCAACTTGGTGGTATAAAGATTGTCTTCCTCATCCTCTTGTTATTTTTTATTATGTAATCTTGTATTTCTTTTACTTATGTATATGTATATGATGATGAATGATGATTAAAAATATTGTGTGGGAATTTGGTGTTGATAAACATGCTTAAAAAGATGGACAAACTACATGTAAAATGGGTAAATCTTGTTTAAATGGTAGGCTGTATAAAAACAGTAACTAACCACATGATAGACTGATAAAATGATGAAGTAAAATCAATTTACAGTATTCTATGGGTCTTGTACACATGTGAGAGTTGGCCATGCAATGGAATCATTGTAATGAGTGAGATATGATCAAAACAAGTTTAGAGTACAAATCTGAGTTTACTGTTTTGGACGATTTTTAGAAAATACTTAGAGGATGATTCAATAGTAGCTATAGTAGAGTTAAATGGATCAAATATCATGTAGTTTATGTCATAAAAATTTGAGCTTCTATCTCCATATAGAACTCTAGATATGGCAGTTTTGGTGAAGATGAAAATAAAAATCAGATTTTGGAAATTAAAGTATAATAGTATTATATAAGCACTCAAATAAAAATAGTATAAAATATAAATTAAAACCCACTAACTTATATAGTACATTTATATAAATATGTGTAAGGATAAATAACTATAAACATGATTTTTACGACATTTTCGGCTATTACCGTAAAATTAACGTTTTTCGCCAATTAAAACTTAGACAATCAAACCCGTCTAATGTAAAGTTTTTAAAACTCATATACTGATATATAAACATATATAACAAGTAAAACCGATAAAACCCGAACTATATAACATACGGACATTAACGGACTAAGTTAACGTTATTTGACTAATAATATAACAAAATGGACTAAGACACATATGAACTTATTATTGGGCTTAACCCATTTGGGCCCAACATATAAAATATAACTACTGATAATATAAGTATGAAATGGATTAATACAAGTTAATGAACTTATAATAGGCTTATTGGACTTAAAAACACGTAAATAAGTGAAACTAGTAAACTAGTGAGAATTTACCAATACGTAAACACTAAAATGAGTAAAAGAGGATATGTAAACCCACTTGATCATCATATATATAAAATCATCATATGTATACATAATTTTTATTTTTATAAAGTCATTGGACATGAGTCTAAGACGAGTATTATTTGTCTAGGTTTCCGTGATTGAAGCACGTACCGTACGTCCGAATTGCCGATAACCCGCCTTCCCACATCAATGTGAGTTCATAGCCTCGCACTCTTTTAAATGTTTTTATGAAATGTTTTATAAACCCGCGAGGGAGATAACATGTTAGTTTTTATAAAATAGGACACCATTTGTCCCGATTGTTTGTTTATTGATTTGGACCCGAATGATTGTATGACCCGATTGTATGACCCGATAAATGATTAAAGGACCCGATAGATGAAATCAAATGGATTATTAAAGTTAGGTTATGTCACTAAAAGTCCCATTAGCATGAATTGTGAACTACCGGGATTTGGTAGACGCTTATGCATATAATTGTACTATTTGGGGACGATAACCCCAGTTCGCGCCTTGACGGTTGATCCCCGTCGTGCCACATTGATTGGTAAGCGAATTTATGTATGAGAAGATTTCCATAGCATGACCTTTGTGACGACACGCTAATTTAGATGGGCAAATTGAGTATCCGGTTAGCTACCCGTTGTTTGTTGTAGTAAGGTAACAATGTCATGCGGCTTATAATAATCCAAATTAACGAAATACTGCTGTACGCTCTGAATTACGATGTATTGCCTGACTAGCAATACGGGGTCATACTATTGATATTATGTTTGTGTTTTGGTTCTCATAACCATATTCATATAACGGTTTTTATTTAAGTTTATACAACGTCGTAAGACGTATTGTATGATATTTTTACGACATTGGTTCGTATAATGATTTTTAAGGCAAATGCCTATATTATGATTTTGATAAGGATTTATATAAAATGACTTTGGCTATTTTATGGCCTATTACAAAGATTTGTACAAAATGAATTTCGGTAATAATTTTATACCGATATTATATTGATGGATTTTATTAAACTATATGAATTCACTCGGCGTTATCGCTGACATTTTCTTTTAACATGTTTTATCTCAGGTACTTGTAGGTAATTCTCGGGAAGACAACAAGAATTCATGGCCCGCACCTAAATACTTATTTCCATTCAAATGCTTTGTAAAACCTGTATTAAATACAATGACTTGGGACCTATGTAAATTTGATATTTATGAATGGAAATGCTTTAATTATTAAACGACGCGATTTTTATGCGTTGTCTATGATGTGAATAATGTGCTATCCCGTAACACCAACGAGACTTCCGCTGTATTGAGTTGTATAAATTTGGGGGTGTTACAGTTTGGTACCAGAGCTCTCGTTATAGAGAACGAAAGATTTTTAAAATTTAGGTTTTGAATAAAACATTTCAAAATCTTTTAACTAAAAACATTTTTCTAAAAATGACTAAAAATGACTAAAAATCTTTTGACTATAACGGTGCCGAAGAATTCCCGAGTTACCGACAAGGCCAGACTGAGAAGTGTTATTTTAATATATATAACTTGGATTATATATATATATATATGATGTAATTTTATTACATGATTGTTTGATGATTATTTTAATATTTATACGAGGTATTTATACGACGTAGATTGTCACAAGGAACCCTAAATCCCCTAGTAAATTAATCGAAGCTATTCTCGTAGGAATTCTAGCTATCCAAGATCTAAACCAAGTTGTGGATATTTATGATCCCAACAAATGGTTGATATTCGTAGAAATGTAAATATTAGTTGATTGTGATACTAAAGAAGAATTGGCGAGATTAAATCTGATATGGATGTCATGACGATCTTTCCTTATAGAGTGGAGTTTGACAAAACGTTACGGATACTTGCGTTTTGTATGGGGTTCAGTATTGTTCTCTCGATATCCACTCGAATTGATCTCGGCTCTAAGTGGAATGATTTGTTCTTGGTAAATAAAAAGTGGTTGGTTTGTTTATCTATTTTAAACTAATGACAAGAAATTAAGTGTTGAAGAGTAAAATTAAAGATTTAAAAGATTAAAGTAAAGAAACGAGTTTAAAAATAAATGTTTGGAACTTTAAACTTATACTAGAAAGATAAATGGACATTCAATGAAAACGAACTCTAGGAAAACTTTGTGGAAAAATAGGACTCAGTTGGAAAATACTAAAAGAAAGTAAGATCGGAACAAAACACCTCAAATCGGAATAGTGGAAAAATGCCCTCAATCGGAATATTATTCCGATCGAGTGATCGGAATATCTTGAAATGATGCAAATCGGAATAACACAATGGGTGCTGATCAGAAAGTGGGAAATTACCCCAATCGGAATAATCTAAAACAAGATCAATCGGAATATGTGAAATACAGGTTCAATCGGAATAACATAAATTGTTGCTGATCGGAATATTTGAAAACTTGTAACAATCGGAATATGGCAAACTGCACACCGTCGGAATAAATGAAACCCTTTTCCGATCACTGCGATCGGAAAAAGGGTGATGCTTGGTCGGAATATCGGGTCAGAAAAGGGCTTTGCCCTTTCCAAAAATGGTGCAAATTCGAATGAAAAGCAAAGGAAATAATCTTATGGAATAAGCTAACTCCCAAAACTAGCTTGAATCCAACAATAAGCTGATCAAATAAGCACTAAGAACAACTTTTCTAAACTCAAAATAAACAACTTATAAATCGAATTAATTAAAAGATGAACTTTTCATAAAAACTTTAAAAAGTAAATAAGCTAAATCAACAAATAAGCCAATAAGCACAAGGATCTCAAAGCTTATATGTGTAGAACATAAGGAAACATAAAAAGAAATCAACTTTTTAAGCACAAATCATTGATGAACAACACGGATCATACGAGACTTGTACCAAAATCAATCAAAATCAAAGAAAGGAAGGATGAGATTAAAGATTAAAAGCTAAAAACTTGAACTTGATTAATGAGAAATAATACAAAGTTTTGATCTTGAAATAGAAAAAGAAGAAATCTAGTGAGAGAAAGTTTAGAACTTTCTCTCTCTAAAACTAGAGAGAAAAATGAAAAACTAAAAAAACTAACTAAGTGTGTGAAATTTGTGAAGTAAGGGCCTTTATATAGGCGTGTGTATGGGCTTGCAAATGGGCTTTGGTATCGGGCTTCTTTTCTTCTTTCTTCTTTAGTCTTCACGCTTATTTAAATAAACGTTCCCGACTTTGGATTTTTTTAGAAGTGTCGGTGAATAATTCCAACTCGTCTCATAATCTTTTGTTTAGTAGACTCGAGTTCTTCGACATATATGAATCTTCCATCTTTGGCCCTAATCTTCGATAAATCTTCAAATAGGCACAATGACTTCAAATCTTTTGCGTCTCTTGGACAATAGACTTCGTCTCGAGTCTTTTTCCTCGAATAAACCCGTGCAATCCCATGTTTTCTTCAGTATTCTCCCGGTTGACTCTGAAAACACAATAAACACAAAAACCACGCATAATTCCAAACAAATGATATTAAATACGTGTTTTGGTCTTGTTTTAGCCAGAAATAAGTGGTAAAAGGATGGGTGTTTACACATCTATCAAATCCCCTACACTTAACCATTTCCATGCCCTCATGCAATTCTTAGCGATAAAGCAATTTTACATTCTTCTCATAATCAATCAACCTTGGCCTTATTAAAATTCTACTAAACAAAAATGGAAGTACTAAGAGAAATTAAAACTTTAAAGTAAACAAGAGGATAGAAAATAGCTTACGTGGAAATAACTTGTAAAGAGATCGAGGACTTACATTAGGGCTTCGGTGCTGTGAAGATTTATCACCCTCAAGTTTCGCGTTCCCCAAACTAAGCTTAAAAACGAGATCATTGTTATTATAAGTTAGCAATTCAAACACTTACACACATGGCTTAATTAAATGCTTAGACTCCCTTATTCCTAGGTGTATCTCTTATATTTTATTTTTGTCTTAGAATGATCACGAAGATGCATTTTTGGACTTATTTCGATAGTTAGTTAGGCTGAAAGCAAAGTAGGACGATTTGATCAATAGTTAGCTAAAGGACAAAATCTCTTAAAACTGCTTCTCGGGATATCAAAAAGTTCATATCTTGGCATAACTAGGTTCACGATTTGAGACCTTTCTCGGGCCGATATTTGGCATGTACTTCATACTTCATATCTTCGAGAGACGTTTTTGAGATAATGGTCTTCTCTTCGTTATAGAGTTTCTTCACTTGGAGACTTTTAAGGGGTACTCCAGCTTTGTTGACCACGACTTCATGATTATTTCTTCAATCTCTAATTGGGATTTTGAGATACAACGATCCGCCTCCTTTTCGGACTTGGATCTATTTATCCTCATACCTTGTTAGGGTCTTTTCGGATAGACTTCTCCATGATCTTTATGGGAGTTGATTGCTTTTCGTCGTGAGTCTTGATCCTTCATATCGATTTTGGGAATAATGCTTTTCACATCACTTTGGATCTTCAGCAATAAAATGGAATCCTCATGCCTTGTTAGGGCCTTTTCGGACTCGCCAATCTTCGCGCCCCGCTTCATAAGTTATGCCTTGGATATGAACTCTTATCATTACCGAGAAACTTTTAAACGATGTTGGGCTAGAAGCTAAGTAACTTTTCAAATCGTACAACCTTACTTATTGCAGATAATTTATTAGCAAGTGATGGGAGAATAGGCAAATAATTACACCAAGTGAGCTTGTGCAAGAATACTGACTTATAATTGACTCTATCATTTCACGTCCTTCACAATTTAGAATCTCAAGTAATGAGATTCGTGGATACTTAGCCTAATACACCAATTAAGGTCTACATGGTTAAGGATACTAGCTAGAATAAACTTGGATAAGTCTATTCGGGTTGAGTCAAAATAAACGCAATGGGCCTAATATGTCAAAGATTTCTAAACTAGCTACACCACTTAATTAATATTTTTGACTTTATTGCGGGATATATACATATGAAAGCAACGATAAAAATTTAAGAATTACGACTACATGGCCAAAGTTAATTAAAAATTTGAAAAACGTTGAAAAAGATGATTTTCCGGTTAAATGAAGGCATTTTCATGGAAAAGTCCACTTAAAACTTCGATAGAAGTCCCCCCTACACTTAAGATAAACATTGTCCTTAATGTTTAAGCATGTGGGAAAAGTCTCCCCTACACTTATGACATTGTGCACGTTGGTTAACTCAAGTTAAGGAAGAGACGACTAAAGTGATCAATTTCAAATGTGAGTATGAAGAAAATTGAATCACGATAGTTGAGAGATAGAACCGGATTTCGGATAACACGGGAGCACGGTTCTTCAAAGGTTCCAAGAGTGCATTCATCCCTGTAATCACATCACCACACAAATACAAACACCTATATAGGCCCCCCTACACTTAGGAGGTTAAAACATAAAAGGATAGATACTCGGGCTGCCTCCTGAG
Organism: Glebionis coronaria; assembly: GCA_025667525.1. Classification (NCBI taxonomy): domain Eukaryota; kingdom Viridiplantae; phylum Streptophyta; class Magnoliopsida; order Asterales; family Asteraceae; genus Glebionis; species Glebionis coronaria. Next base: position 269,440,227 of record CM046882.1, on the reverse strand, counting down.
GAGCGCTTGTTTTTGATAACCGAGTCACGAGCCTGACTCGACCCAAAATTAGTTCATGGGGAACGTGGTGAGGGATGGAATCATCTCCTGAGAGATGTCCTCACCAAAGTACAGCTTCAGACGCTGGCCATTCATCTTGAAAATGGGCCCATTTGGCTGAGAAAGCTCAATGGTCCCATATGGAAAGACTTTGGCGACGGTGAATGGACCAGACCAGCGGCTCTTCAACTTTCCAGAGAAGATCTTCAACCGAGAGTTAAAAAGTAAGACTTGATCACCAACGTGGAACTCTCGGTTCTTGATTTTTGCGTCATGTAGGATCTTCGTCTTCTCCTTGTAGATCAGCGAGTTCTCATAAGCTTCATTCCTTAGTTCGTTGAGCTTGTTGAGTTGAGTCTTGCGATGATCACCGGCTTTGTTGATGTCGAAGTTAGCCCACTTCAAGGCCCAGTGCGCCTTATGTTCCAGCTCGATGGGAAGGTGGCATGCTTTCCCGTACACAAGACGATAAGGTGTACAACCGATCGGAGTCTTATAAGCAGTACGGAAAGCCCACAGAGCATCATCTAACTTATCGGCCCACGCGGCACGATGCTCTCCCACAGTACGCTCCAAAATTCGCTTGAATCCACGGTTGGATATCTCGGCTTGCCCATTGGTTTGGGGATGATAGGCGGTGGAAAGACGGTGATTGACACAATACTTTGTCATGACTCTTGCAAATTGATCGTTGCAAAAATGAGTCCCGCGGTCACTGATAATAGCACGAGGAACGCCGAATCTAGCGAACATCGATTTCAAAAAGTTACAAACCACCCTTGCGTCATTAGTGGGTAAGGCTTTGGCTTCAACCCATTTGGAGACGTAGTCAACGGCTACAAGGATGTATTTGTTTCCTTTAGATGAAGGGAATGGCCCCATAAAGTCGATACCCCAAACATCAAAGATTTCACATTCTTGTATGAAATTTTGAGGCATCTCATCTTTATGTGTGATCTTGCCCTGTTTTTGGCAGGCATCACAACGTTTAACCATCTCGTGAGCATCACGATAGATGGTGGGCCAATAAAATCCCGAGTCAAACACTTTTTTGGCGGTGTAGTTGGGACCAAAGTGACCACCGGTGGGTCCTTTGTGGCAAGCATCAAGGATTTCTAAAGCTGCCGGTCCATCAACACATCGACGAATAATCAAGTCAGCACATTGTTTGAATAGATACGGGTCATCCCAAAAGTAAGTCTTAATGTCGTTAAAGAACTTCTTCTTTTTCTGGGATGTTAACCCGTCAACGAGAATTCCACCCGCCAAGTAGTTTGCAATGTCCGCAAACCACGGGGTTTCATCAGCAGTCGAGTTGATAGAGATTAAGGTCTCCAAGGGAAAAGAATCATTGATTTCTTTGTTCGGATGATCCCCCTAGTAAGGATCCTCAAGTCTACTGAGATGATCCGCGGCTAGGTTTTTAGCTCCTTTTTTTATCGCGAATTTCGATTTTAAATTCTTGGAGAAGCAAAACCCAGCGAAGAAGTCTTGGTTTAGAATCTTGTTTAGTCAACAAGTACTTCAACGCGGAATGATCGGTGTAAACGATTGTAGTGGAAAGGACAAAATAGGGGCGGAACTTTTCAAAGGGATAGACAACCGCTAAAAGCTCTTTTTCGGTTGTCGTATAATGCAATTGAGCCCCCGTCATTGTCTTGCTAGCATAGTGGATTGGTTGGAAGTGTTTGTTCACTCTTTGGCCCAATACCGCACCCATAGCAAAGTCACTAGCATCGCACATCAACTCGAAAGGCAGCTCCCAATTAGGGGTAACCAAGACGGGTGCCTTAGTTAGCTTATCCTTAAGCGAGTTGAAGGCTTCAAGGCACTCTTTGGAAAAGATAAAAGGAGTATCTTTTTCCAAGAGGTGGGTCATCGGGCTAGCGATTTGAGAAAAATCTTTGATGAATCGACGGTAGAAGCCCGCATGACCCAGGAAACTTCTCACACCCTTCACGGTTGAAGGTTGAGGCAACTTAGCGATAACATCGACTTTAGCACGGTCTACTTCAGGACCGGCTTTCGAGATCTTGTGTCCTAGCACGATGCCTTCTTTTACCATAAAATGGCATTTTTCCCAATTCAGAACAAGGCGAGTGTCTTCGCACCGCTTAAGCATACGTTCCAAATTGGCAAGGCAAGAAGAGAAGGAATCCCCGAAGACCGAGAAATCATCCATGAAGACTTCCATGGTTTGTTCAACCATGTCATGGAAGATAGCTAACATGCACCTTTGGAAAGTCCCGGGGGCATTGCATAAGCCAAAAGGCATTCTTTTGTAAGCAAATGTGCCATAGGGACAAGTGAATGTTGTCTTCTCTTGATCTTGGGGATCGATGGGTATTTGGAAATAACCCGATAAAACCATCAAGAAAGCAGTAATATTCATTACCTGCTAAACGTTCAAGCATTTGGTCCATAAAAGGTAGAGGGAAATGATCCTTTCTCGTGGCATCATTGAGTTTGCGGTAGTCTATACAAACTCTCCACCCAGTAACGAGACGGGTAGAAATCAACTCGTTGTTTGCATTGGGCACAACGGTGATGCCGCCTTTCTTAGGCACACAATGGACTGGACTAACCCATGGTGAATCTGAAATAGGGTAAATCATACCCGCATCAAGAAGTTTGATAACCTCTGTTTTGATGACTTCATGGATTTTTGGATTCACCCTTCCTTGGCTTTAAATTGTGGGCTTAAAGTCGTCCTCCATGAGAATTTTGTGTGTGCAGAAGTGAGGATCAATTCCACGAATGTCGGAGATTTTCCAAGCGATAGCTCTTTTATGCTTCTTCAAGACGGCGACAAGTCGGGCTTTTTCTTCTTCCTTTAGGTCCTTTGCGATGATGACGGGCGACTTCTTCTTATCTTCGAGGAACACGTACTCGAGATGGGGCGGCAACTCCTTAAGTTCTAAATCCGGAGGATTTTCAACGGGAGGCGTATTCGAAGTCGTAGTATCGATAGCAATAACCGTAGGAGATGGTGGAGAAAGATTGTCTTCGTTGAGAAGGTTTTCAAAGAAATGCATGTCTTCATCCCCATCGGTGGGAGAATCAACATTAGCTAAATTCACATCTCCCATGGTGGCTTCAAGATCTTTCCAAAACAGATCACTTTCTCCAAATAGAGACAGTGTTGAATCAATAGAGGAAACGGTTTCAACATTGGGAAGAGAGGTAGGAATATTTTTACAAGCATCATTAAAGTGTTCTTCACAAGCCTCATCCAGAACGTCAATACAATTAACACTCTCGTATGAATAAGGTTGTTTAGTCAACTTTCCCATGTTGAAGACGATTTTATCGTCACCCACTCTCATGATAAGCTCACCGGCTTCAACATCGATGAGAGTGCGACCGGTCCTCAGGAATGAACAACCCACGATCAAGGGAACACGAGGGTCCATCTCGTAGTCGACGACGACGAAATCGGCAGGAAAAGTGAATTTGTCGACTCCTACAAAGACATCTTCGGCTATCCCCACTGGATAAGCAACCGTACGGTTAGCTAATTCCAAAGTCATTTTGGTGGGGACTAGCTCAGGGAGAGATAATTGCTTCCAAACGCTTAGAGGCATTAGATTATTACTGGCACCTAGATCGGCTAGGGCCATGCAATTCTCTACTCCCGGGAAATTGCAAGGGATTAAGAAACGACCCGGATCACCAAGCTTGGTTGGCAATTTCCTTAAGAGCACTGCAGAGCAATTCTCATTAAGTTGGGTGTTAGCGATATCAAGAAGCTTTTCCTTGTCAGTCAGAAGATCTTTAAATATTTTCGCGTACTTAGGCATGTGAGCGAGAGCCTCAGCGAAGGAGATGTTGAAATTCAATTGTTTGAACATTTTAAGAAAGTTTGAAACCTGAATATCGTCCTTGCTTTTGAGCTTCTCTTTCCTCAACCTAGATGGATAAGGTATATTGGAAGAAGAGGAAGGCTTTGGGAGAATAGGATCACTCACATCCTTGGGTGGAGGAGGGGTAGAATTAAGAGGTGGAGAAATTGGGGACGGAGAAGGATGAGGAATAGGAGCAGGTGACTCGTTCTCCTTAGTCACAACCACCGGTGGAGGTATAGGAAGCTCGGGTTCCTTGGTACCTTTGCCACTGCGAGTGGTGATTTCTTTCATCTCCCCTCTTGGATTCGCAACGGTGTTACTCGGAAGAGTACCCGAAGAAGAGGGTTGATTACCGTGGAAGAAACTAGCCATCATGTTTCTTAAGTCATTCGTTTGACTATCCATAGTGTTCTCATATCAGCTCTCAGATCGTTCCCTTGTTTTATCAGGTCTGCTTTCAAGTTGCGTACTTCTTGTTGAAGATTTTCCATGATCACATCGTTAGTTCTCATGTAGGTCTGCACTTCTTGGTGTAAAGCGGTGGGTTGGGTGGGAGGAGCATTGTATGCGGGTGGTTGATAAGCAGGTTGCTGGTAAACTTTGTTATTTCTTTGAGGTGGTTGTTGTTGTTTGTGAGGAGGTATGTATGGTCCACGAGATTGCTGTTGTTGTTGAGGAGGGCGGTTGAGGTTTTGTTGTTGCTTTGGGTTGTTAGGAGTAAAACCGGGTGGTGAGAGATAGTTGTTGGAGCGGTAGCTACAAGTTGCGGTCACCTTGAGGTCGAGCTTGATAAGCAGGTTGAGGATAGGTACCGTATGCTGCATTCACATTCTCAGAAGGGTAGTCTTGGGTGGCGGTGCAAGTGGTGTAAGAGTGAGGACCCCCGCATATCTCGCATGATTGGCTAACGGTATTGACTTGAGCGTCTTTAGCGTTTCTAGCGTTGATGCTGTTGGTGTTGCTGGCGGTTTGGGTAGCAAGCGATTCAAGAAGCGCAGTGATTTTGTCAAGTCGCTTATCGCTGTCACTAGTACTAGCACTAGCGACATTGGTCCGCACACTCTTGGTTTGCACACGAGACTTATTCTCAATGATATCCCAAGCAGCATTGGAAGTCTTAGCCAAAAGATTACCCCCCGAGGCACTGTTTAGTGAATCTTGGTCATTCATGCTTAAACCATTATAAAAAGTGTTAATTTGATGGACTTTGGTAAAACCATGTTGTGGGCATTTTCTTAAAAGATCTTTAAAACGATCCCAAGATTCACTAAACGACTCATCGTACTTTTGTTCAAAACTGATAATTTCATTCCGCAAAGCGGTAGTATGAGAGGGTGGGAAAAATTAATTGATAAACTTGGTCTCTAAATCCGTCCACAAAAGAATACTCTGTGGCGGTTCCTTAGCAAGCCAATGCCGGGCTTGTCCTTCTAAAGAAAAGGGAAAAAGTTGTAGACGGATTACCTCTTGTGGAACACCATTAAATTTGACCGTATTAGTGAGTTGCAAGAATCTCTTGATGTGGTCATGTGGATCATCAATGGTACGTCCCAAGAATGGTTGAGCAGAGACCATCTGGATAAAGCCTGATTTGAGCTCAAAGTTGTTGGCTGCAAACGCGGTTATAACAATTGGATCAGTGTTGCCATCTACATGGGCTTGCAGTAGTTCAATCATCGGGCGATTATCAGGTAGAGGCTCATTGTTGTTGTTATTATTCATGTTGTTGAAAGGTGGGTTGTTGTTGTTATTGTTGTTTTGAGGTGGTATGTTGTTGTTGTTTTGTACACCGGCCATGTCTAAGTTATCTAGAGGCTCGGGCTCTTGATAAGACGTTGATCGAGTGCGCATACACCTGCAAAAGAACTAACAAGAGAAAAACAAAGCAAAAATATTTTTGGTTTTTTATGTTTTTTACTTTTTAGGATTTTTGAAATTTTATACTTTTTTAGTGTTTTTGAAAATTTTTATGAAAAAGTAACGTTCACCGTGAACGGATCCCAAAATCCAAGTTCTCACAAAAAACTTTTGATCTTAACGAGAAGAGCCGACAGCGGCGCCATTTGATACTTGCGTTTTGTATGGGGTTCAGTATTGTTCTCTCGATATCCTCTCGAATTGATCTCGGCTCTAAGTGGAATGATTTGTTCTTGGTAAATAAAAAGTGGTTGGTTTGTTTATCTATTTTAAACTAATGACAAGAAATTAAGTGTCGAAGAGTAAAATTAAAGATTTAAAAGATTAAAGTAAAGAAACGAGTTTAAAAATAAATGTTTGGAACTTTAAACTTATACTAGAAAGATAAATGGACATTCAATGAAAACTAACTCTAGGAAAACTTTGTGAAAAATAGGACTTAGTTGGAAAATACTAAAAGAAAGTAAGATCGGAACAAAACACCTCAAATCGGAATAGTGAAAAATGCCCTCAATCGGAATATTATTCCGATCGAGTGATCGGAATATCTTGAAATGATGCAAATCGGAATAACACAATGGGTGCTGATCGGAAAGTGGGAAATTACCCCAATCGGAATAATCTAAAACAAGATCAATCAGAATATGTGAAATACAGGTTCAATCGGAATAACATAAATTGTTGCTGATCGGAATATTTGAAAACTTGTAACAATCGGAATATGGCAAACTACACACCGTCGGAATAAATGAAACCCTTTTCCGATCACTGCGATCGGAAAAAGGGTGATGCTTGGTCGGAATATCGGGTCAGAAAAGGGCTTTGCCCTTTCCGAAAATGGTGCAAATTCGAATGAAAAGCAAAGGAAATAAGCTTATGGAATAAGCTAACTCCCAAAACTAGCTCGAATCCAACAATAAGCTGATCAAATAAGCACTAAGAACAACTTTTCTAAACTCAAAATAAACAACTTATAAATCGAATTAATTAAAAGATGAACTTTTCATAAAAACTTTAAAAAGTAAATAAGCTAAATCAACAAATAAGCCAATAAGCACAAGGATCTCAAAGCTTATTTGTGTAGAACTTAAGGAAACATAAAAAGAAATCAACTTTTTAAGCACAAATCATTGATGAACAACACGGATCATACGAGACTTGTACCAAAATCAATCAAAATCAAAGAAAGGAAGGATGAGATTAAAGATTAAAAGCTAAAAACTTGAACTTGATTAATGAGAAATAATACAAAGTTTTGATCTTGAAATAGAAAAAGATGAAATCTAGTGAGAGAAAGTTTAGAACTTTCTCTCTCTAAAACTAGAGAGAAAAATGAAAAAATAAAAAAACTAACTAAGTGTGTGAAATTTGTGAAGTAAGAGCCTTTATATAGGCGTGTGTATGGGCTTGCAAATGAGCTTTGGTATCGGGCTTCTTTTCTTCTTTCTTCTTTAGTCTTCACGCTTCTTTAAATAAACGTTCCTGACTCTGGATTTTTTTAGAAGTGTCGGTGAATAATTCCAACTCGTCTCATAATCTTTTGTTTAGTAGACTCGAGTTCTTCGACATATATGAATCTTCCATCTTTGGCCCTAATCTTCGATAAATCTTCAAATAGGCACAATGACTTCAAATCTTTTGCGTCTCTTGGACAATAGACTTCGTCTCGAGTCTTTTTCCTCGAATAAACCCGTGCAATCCCATGTTTTCTTCAATATTCTCCCGGTTGACTCTGAAAACACAATAAACACAAAAACCATGCATAATTCCAAACAAATGATATTAAATACGTGTTTTGGTCTTGTTTTAGCCAGAAATAAGTGGTAAAAGGATGGGTGTTTACACACCTATCAGTTACCACCTAGAAAGATGTCATCTGATTCGTTGTCATCCAATTCTTAAATTGAAATCGAAAGGGTGAATGTTGCACTTGAGGCTGTCATTGGAACCATTACCCAAAAGCCTCATGCCACTAGTACCTTTCCGAGAAGTCTAGTTGAATGATCAAGTCATTTCATACTAGTGACTCATTTGATAATTGTTGTTGTAAGAGCTATAGGATTGGAAATTAATTGTGGTTCATATCGAACTTTTATTGCCCTATCAAGGTTTATGAATAAGATTGAAAGTATTGGAAAATGAGGTAGGATATCAAATTGAGTATAAAAGTGGTTGAAATTTGAATAACGTAAAATTTAACCCATATGGAGTAAGAAATTGTTAAGAGGAAATCGTTAAGTTTTGTGATAGAATTATAAGGTTTTAATTGATTGTTGATTCGTGTTAAGTGTTGTTCCTAGGCCATTGTCCAATGATGAGGATGCCCAGTGTCCAACAAATAAATTGAAGAAATCTTCTTCTGAAATTGAGACCGATGGATCTTCCGGGACAGGTAGGACACCTAATGACTCTTGTAGGTTAGTATTCCTTGTGGTATCTTTTAAAAAAAAATCCTAACTTAACTGAGATATCAGTTGGTAGGATGAGTTCTGAGAATTGTATGACATAGTGACACGTAATGTGTTACGGTACAATTTTGACTTGTTTATGATTAATGAAAAGACTACCTTTGATTGCTAAATCCTACATGTATCGATGTTATCTATCCTTTACTGCTTCATCCTAATGTTCGCATTAGTGATGCAACCATTGAACAAGTACTCATCTTGATTTGAGTTACGTTGTGGATTATTCTTTTTGAGCGCCATCGAGGTCATGAACCTCATGATTACTTGGCTAAAGCTCATTTCCTATCATATTGTAGTTAAGTTCTTGGTGAACAACTCTTCATCACTCTTTTGCAGATCACACATTGTTTTTATAAAAGTTAAAACGGTATCCTTTGAGAAAATTTAATTTTCATCACAATAAGGATTATTCAAAGTGAGATTTATAAGTGATTGATATCAAAATGAAGTTGTCTATGAGACGCTTTGGAAACTTAATTATTTCCATAACAAAGAAAACCTTTGTAAATATATTTTTGATTCTTATTTAAGAATTAAGCATGTAAATGTTTTTATTATAGACATGATGATAAAATTTTGACGAACTGAGTATTGCATCGTTAATCTTGAAATTGTATATAGTTGCGCGCCTACATACAATTTGGAATGGACCATGCAAGGCTGATTAGTAGTCACCATAAAACTGATTAATAAACACTACATTTTCTTTAAAGATTGTGAAAGATTAAATTTTATGAGATCTGCAAGAAGTGCAAAATAAGGACATAGTGTTAGGGACACCTACATATGTGCCTGTTGCATCTATTCTTCTAAGTCGAATTTACTCATCTGTGGAAATTGTCTTATTTGACAATTGACAATTCTTTCTTGTCCAATTCTCCCGTAGTGAGATTCTTAGGAAAAGTATTTGGTTACCGAGTGTTGATACCCGACTGGATGTATTGACGTTCTTATCATTTCTTATGATTTAATTTCATTTGAATGACCTAGGTAAGGATCCGAGGAGCTTTCGAATGCGTACTCAAATTATGAAAACTTGGGATATATTCATATTCGTTAAATTATGCGTTGACCTTACTCTTTTAATAATAGTTGTGTCTCCTGATATCCTTGAATTTGTGAAGAATTATGAGTTATTATTAATCTTTTGAGAAGTTCACATCTTATCGACGGCAATGCAACTAGAAAGTTGATAGTGCCCGTAGAATGGATTGATTGATTATGACATGACGACATTGTCTTAATTGATGGGAACTCGAGTAGAATTCCCCGAAAAGATAAGATGTTGATTATCAAAAGTGATCTAAATAATTCTTGGTGGATGACCATATCCTGCATTTAGACTTGAAATTATAACGTGAATGGTTGTGAATTAGTCATAGATATTGTAATCTAGAAGAACCTAATATGAATTTATTAAAAGATGTTTATGTTATCTGAAACTTTAGTAAGTATTCGTTGATGAATTACCTAGACTTTTGCCATTAAGGCAAGTAGAATTTGGTATTTGATTATATTCTCAGTGCTGCACCTGTGGCGTGTGCACTGTACGACAGCACCATCTGAATTAAAAGAATTACCGTAAAACTGAAAGAGTTATCGGAGAAAGCTTTTATTCTACCAAGCTCGTCATTATGAAGAGCTATGGTGTTATCATTCCTTATATTTATAGGTTACTGTGAACTGAGTAAATTGACAATCGAAAACGATATCCATAACTCGAAATGGAAGATTTTTTCGATCATTTAAAAGGTTCTAGCAATTTGATCCATGGCATGGTTATCATCAACTTCGCGTCCGCGAAAAAGATTATGTATTCCAATCACTACATCCGGTACTTGTAATGGACATTATGAGTTTCACGTGATGTCGTTTGGATTGACTAATACACATGTAGTATTCATAAATTTAGTGAATCACGTGTGTAGACTGTAATTTGATAAATTCATGCTCATGATCATTAAGGACCATTTATTTGTTTATTTATAAGAATAAGAATGAGTTAATAATTATTAATATATTGCCTGTAGATGACCGAGAAATAAAAACCTGTACCTTGAATAATTAACATGTGATTAAAGAGTTAATCATTTACATTAGTTGACCGTATGATTAAAAGATAATGGAATCTATATTGACTCTTCAAAAATTAGAAGCCATTTAAGACTTTGAGTTATACTAAAAAGAAAAATGGAAATATATTTTGACAAATGTTTTAAGAAAGGATTTTTAAGGGATTATTCCCTTATACACAAACCATTTAACTAAACTTCTGTTTAGGGGTAAATGTTTGTGTATACCTCAAGACAACCTAAGAGGGATTGAGGAAACCATTTAAACCATGACTTGAAATTTGAAACGATAATTTACGCTTTTCAACTAAGAAAACTTTGACCAAAGTATAAACAAAGGTTTTTCGAACATTTACGAATCTTATTAAATTTTTTCGATAAATCAACAAAAAAAAAAATTTGTTAATTAAATTCAAATTTATTTTTAACATTTTAATATAATTGGACAAACTGAGAAAATTTAAAATCTTTACGTTTATGTTTCATAAAAATTGAATATTTAATTAGTTGTAATAATTATCGACGCTTTAGACGTCGGATTGAGTAAAACGGATAAAAATGATAGTTGAGACAAAACTAAAACAGAGAAAATGTGAAGAAATAATTTTTGAATAAATACGGACATGATAACCATTCCATCTAGGAAAGTGAATATAGATACAGACACATTATGTAGAAAATATAAAGAACCAATTAGGACATGTTCCGTAGTAATGAAGGTGCAAAATAAATTGCCGAACAATGTATAAATAGATAATGCTTGTAAGAAGGATAATATAGGTAATAAAAAGGGGTTCACGGCTTATGTGAACCATTAAAATTGAGAAGCCGATGGCGTTAGATGTATAAAAGGCCACTTGAGGTTGCCTAAATATGGAGGATTATGAGATATAGTTATGTTGGAATCTTGTAAGTATAAGTATAAGTATTCTATTCTTGTCATTTCTGATTTAATGTATCATTATCAGAAGAAGTTGTACTGATGGAAACTATGAAGGCATACATCGCCTCATACATTAGTAAACGTCGAGCAATTGCAAAGGTCATCATCTGAATTTGATTCGATTTGGGTCATCGTCGACAGACTGACCAAATCTGCTAATATCATTCCCGTTAATGATAATGCTAGATTCTTGATGAAGAAATTGACTCTTTTGTATTTAAGGAAGTTGCGTAAACATTGTGTGCCTGTATCGATCATCTCTATCAAGATCATCGCTTCGCATCGAATTTCTAGAGATTTGCTCAGGAGTCATTGAGAACGAATCTGGAAGAGAGTACTGTTTACCACCCTAAATCGAAGGGACGAGGTAAAGTAATGATACAAAACACTAGAAGTCTTGTTTTATGCTTGAATGGTTGACCTTTGGCAATAAACCGTACAATCATTTTCCTTTAGAGAGATTATCATTGATAATTATCGCATTAGGATCAGGATCGAATCTTGTCATGATCTAATTATTAGAGCATCTGTAAGCAGGAGTTGAGATGAAGACACCCGACATACACCCATTGTGAGTTGGACATGTCTTTTAGGTTTAAGGTTTCATATGATGGCGAACCTAACCTTACAAAATACTCGACCCGTGAGACCTGAATTGATTGTTGAAATTAGGATCTGATTATTGACTGCCGGTAGTAGGCAGGAGGTTATGTGAATATGAAATGTAGATCTTGAAGTGCCTGATGGGTAGCGAAGTTATGCCAAATATTTTAACCATAGAAAAATGAATTAATGATCTGAAAGATCATGGGATATAAGTCCCCGTTGTATGGGACCATTGAGATGATGTAAAAGTTGGGATTGAAAGGCATATAAGCTGGATCTACCCTAGGACTTCAAGAACTGCGTGAATTATGTTTCGTAAATCGAACTTGATAAATATCTATCAAGTGAAAATCTGATTGTTCCTTAGCAAAGTTTAGATCGGCGAAAAGTTGCATTCATCAAAAACCCGTGAACATCATGGATAGAGAAAGTAAGTCAACAATAAGCCTGATCTTATTCCCATAGTTATGTTTGGTGAAACTCGCGTATTGTAATGAATTACACTTGTGAGAAAAGACCGAATGTGGGGGAAATACTCACATGACTTTAACTCTATAAGAAGCGAGTAGTAAGATGACCTTTGAGGACAAAGATCCTGTTTAGGGTAAATGCTGTGACAATCCGTCAATTTATGGTTGATATTTTATTCTCAAGAATTATTTAAAAATATTATTTTAATGTTATATTATGAACTCACTTATTTTGGGGAAGAAATTTGGATTTACGTCTTGAAGTAGCATCGACTACGTCTAAACCGGAGGATTCTACGTTACGTGCTTACGTTTACATACACCGTCTTTGGTGACAGTCCGACATTTCAGAAAATAAATTTATCCGTGAATATTATTTTGGAGTTTTAAATTTGTGTTGGTTCATAAACTCATAAATTTACGAGAAGAGATTAGGACTTACGATTTTAAATTAACGTCCTTTACGACTAAACCGGAAACCTTAGGATTACGTATTTACGTTTTCGAACTCCGTTTTTGATGAGACAATTTTTATTAGATTCGTTTTGTGCCGTTGATTCATAATTTATAAAAACGTTTTTCGTAAAACGACCCGAGGGCACGCAAATCGAGGAAACTAGAATCAAGGAGTACCCGTAAATAAATGGGGATGAGACAAGTGGGACACTTGCCCCACCCCCACTATAACCGTCCAACACTTCACACCACACCACTTAGGTGTCAAAGTTTAGCTAACAAGCTAAACACTTGTCCTTTTTGCTTACAATGTAAGCTTACAACATCTCAAAACAACTAGCAATACCACTACTCCCATTTCTAACATGCAAATCAACTCACATTTTCTCTCATCTCCTCCATTGTTTCCGTCCATACTCACCCATCAAACACCCTCCTTGATCAAAATCAACCATGAAATCTTATGTTATTTACACACATGTTGAAGCCCTTTTGAAACCCTATTTATTGGTGGTGATTATAACATCCAAGGAGGAGTTTCCATGGAGTCTTGGGGCTGATTTTCCACAAGGTGTTCATGAAGAATGGTGGTCTTGAAGATGGTCTTGGTTATTCATAAGTTTCTCCATCAAAATCCATGTCTAAAGAATAACCTACATCAACTTGGTGGTATAAAGATTGTCCTCCTCATCCTCTTGTTATTTTTTATTATGTAATCTTGTATTTCTTTTACTTATGTATATGTATATGATGATGAATGATGATTAAAAATATTGTGTGGGGATTTGGTGTTGATGAACATGCTTAAAAAGATGGACAAACTACATGTAAAATGGATAAATCTTGTTTAAATGGTAGGCTGTATAAAAACAGTAACTAACCACATGATAGACTGATAAAATGATGAAGTAAAATCAATTTACAGTAAGCTATGGGTCTTGTACACATGTGAGAGTTGGCCATGCAATGGAATCATTGTAATGAGTGAGATATGATCAAAACAAGTTTAGAGTACAAATCTGAGTTTACTGTTTTGGACGATTTTTAGAAAATACTTAGAGGATGATTCAACAGTAGCTATACAAATGTTAAATGGAGAAAATATCATGTAGTTTATGTCATAAAAATTTGAGCGTCTATCCTCATATAGAACTCTAGATATGGCAGTTTTGGTGAAGATGAAAATAAAAATCAGATTTTGGAAATTAAAGTATAATAGTATTATACAAGCACTCAAAGAAAAATAGTATAAAATGTAAATTAAAACCCACTAACTTATATAATACATTTATATAAATATGTATAAGGATAAATAAGTGGACATTTTATAAAAATGGTAACTTGTTAAGTTTTATAAGTTATAAAACTATAAACATGATTTTTACGACTTTTTCGGCTATTACCGTAAAATTAACGTTTTTCGCCAATTAAAACTTAGACAATCAAACCCGTCTAATGTAAAGTTTTTAAAACTCATATACTGATATATTAACATATATAACAAGTAAAGCTGATAAAACCCGAACTATATAACATACGGACATTAACGGACTAAGTTAACGTTATTGGACTAATAATACAACAAAATGGACTAAGACACATATGAACTTATTATTGGGCTTAACCCATTTTGGCCCAACATATAAAATATAACTACTGATAATATAAGTATGAAATGGATTAGTAAAAGTTAATGAACTTATAATAGGCTTATTGGACTTAAAAACACGTAAATAAGTAAAACTAGTAAACTAAGTTACCAATACGTAAACACTAAAATGAGTAAAAGAGAATATGTAAACCCACTTGATCATCATATATATAAAATCATCATATGTATACATAATTGTTATTTTTATAAAGTCATTGGACATGAGTCTAAGACGAGTATTATTTGTCTAGGTTTCCATGATTGAAGCACGTACCTTACGTCCGAATTGCCGATAACCCGCCTTCCCACAACAATGTGAGTTCATAGCCTCGCACTCTTTTAAATGTTTTTATGAAATGTTTTATAAACCCGCGAGGGAAATAACATGTTAGTTTTTATAAAATAGGACACCATTTTTCCCGATTGTTTGTTTATTGATTTAGACCCAAATGATTGTATGACCCGATTGTATGACCCGATAAATGATTAAAGGACCCGATAGATGAAATCAAATGGATTATTAAAGTTAGGTTATGTCACTAAAAGTCCCATTAGCATGAATTGTGAACTACCGGGATTTGGTAGACGCTTATGCATATAATAGTACTATTTGGGGACGATCACCCCAGTTCGCGCCTTGACGGTTGATCCCCGTCGTGCCACATTGATTGGTAAGCGAATTTATGTATGAGAAGATTTCCATAGTGTGACCTTTGTGACGACACGCTAATTTAGATGGGAAAATTGAGTATCGGGTTAGCTACCCATTGTTTGTTGTAGTAAGGTAACAATGTCATGCGGCTTATAATAATCCAAATTAACGAAATACTACTGTACGCTCCGAATTACGATGTATTGCCTGACTAGCAATACGGGGTCATACTATTGATATTATGTTTGTGTTTTGGTTTTCATAACCATATTCATATAATGGTTTTTATTTAACTTTATACAACGTCGTAAGACGTATTGTATGATATTTTTACGACATTGGTTCGTATAATGATTTTTAAGGCAAATGCCTATATTATGATTTTGATAAGGATTTGTATAAAATGACTTTGGCTATTTTATGGCCTATTACAAAGATTTGTACAAAATGAATTACGGTAATAATTTTATACCGATATTATATTGATGGATTTTATTAAACTCTATGAATTCACTCGGCGTTATCGATGACCTTTTCTTTTAACATGTTTTATCTCAGGTACTTGAAGGTAATTCTCGGGAAGACAACAAGAATTCATGGCCCACACCTAAATACTTATTTCCATTCAAATGCTTTGTAAAACCTGTATTAAATACAATGACTTGGGACCTATGTAAATTTGATATTTATGAATGGAAATGCTTTTATTATTAAACGACGCGATTTTTATGTGTTGTCTATGATGTGAGTAATGTGCTATCCCGTAACACCAACGAGACTTCCGCTGTATTGAGTTGTATAAATTTGGGGGTGTTACACATAGCCTTGCACTCTTTTAAATGTTTTTATGAAATGTTTTATAAACCCGCGAGGGAGATAATATGTTAGATTTTATGAAATAGGACCCAAATTGTCCCGATTGCTTGTTTATTGATTTGGACCCGAATGATTGTATGACCCGATGAATGATTAAATGACCCGATAGATGAAATAAAATGGATTATTAAAGTTAGGTTATGTCACTAAAATTCCCATTAGCATGAATTGTGAACTACCGGGATTTGGTAGACACTTATGCATATAATAGTACTATTTGGGACGATCACCGCAGTTCGCGCCTTGACGGTTGATCCGTATCGTGCCACATTGATTGGTAAGCGAATTTATGTATGAGAAGATTTACACAAGCGTGATTATTGTGACGACACGCTAATTTAGATGGGCAAATGATTGTCGGGTTAGCTACCCGTTGTTTGTTGTAGTAAGGTAACAATGACATGCGGCTTATAATAATCCAGTTAACGAAATACTGCATTAAGCATTGAATTACGATATATTGCCTGACTAGCAGTACAGGGTCTTATCATTGATATTATGTTCGTGTTTTGGTTTTATATAACCATATTCATATAACGGTTTTTATTTAATCTATACAACGTTATAAAACGTATTGTATGATGTTTTTAACGACAATGGTTCGTATAATGATTTTGAAGGCGAAAGCCTATATTATGCTTTTTGATAAGGATTTGTATAAAATGACTTTGACTATTTTATGGCCTATTACAAAGATTTGTACAAAATGATTTTCGGTAATAATTATGTACCGATGATATATTGATAGTTTTATTAAACTCTATGAATTCACTCGGCGTTATCGCTGACTTTTTCCTTTAACATGTTTTATCTCAGTTACTTGAAGGTAATTCTTGGGAAGAAAACAAGAATTCATGGCCCGTACTTAAATAATAATTTCCATTCAAATATTTTGTAAAATTGTACGAAATAACTATGACTTGGGACCTATGTAAACATTGATATTTATGAACGGAAAAGCTTTATTATTTAACTACGCGATTTTTAAGCGTTGTCTATGATGTGAGTAATGTGCTATCCCGTAACACCAACGAGTCTTCCGCTGTATTGAGTTGTATAAATTTTGGGGTATTACAGTTTGGTATCAGAGCTCTCGTTATAGAGAACGAAAGATTTTTAAAACTAAGGTTTTGAATAAAACATTTCAAAATCCTTTAACTATAAACATTTTTCTCAAAATGTCTAAAAAATCTTTTGACTATAACGGTGCCGAAGAATTCCCGAGTTACCGACAAGGCCAGACTGAGAAGTGTTATTTTAATATATATATAACTTGGATTATATATATATATTGTAATTTGATTGCATGATTGTTTGATGATTATTTTGATATTTATACGAGGTATTTATACGACGTAGATTGTCACAAGGAACCCTAAATCCCCTAGCTAATTAATCGCAGCTATTTCCGTAGGAATTTTAGCTATTCCAGATCTAAACCAAGTTGTGGATATTTATGATTCAAACAAAATGGTTGATATTCGTAGAAATGTAGATAGTAGTTGATTGTGATATTGAAGAAGAATTGGCGAGATTAAAACTGATATCGATGTCATGACGATCTTTCCTTATAGAGTGGAGTTTGACAAAACGTTACCACCTGGAAAGGTAAAATGATAGTTGTAGAAATACAACTCTTGTTTAGGAAAACAAAGAGCGTAAATAGGGTAAGCGTGCACGACGATTTAGGAAAACCGTGTGTGAATGACCCTAAAAGTGAGTTCGTTCTCGAGGAGGTATAGGTGTTGTGAATTAACTTGTATGTATTTGAGATTAATATTGAGAAGATGGAATGACGGTTTCTTGGAAATTACACTATGACGTAAAAAACGAAAACGTAAAGCCGTAGAAAAACCACAAAAATTAAAAATTATTAAAACCAAAAACAAAATATCAAAAATAAAAAGACAAGTCTAAAATAATATAAATAAAGATAAAAATCCAACAAAGATATTTTAAAACCTTTTGTTAATTAAATAATTAATTTTAAATGCTAATTAAAGCCCTAAAATTAAATTTAACTAATTCAAAAGTCTAAAATATGATTTTATTGAACAATTACTTAACTTATATTATTAGAAGACTAAAAAGTAATTTTCTAAAAATTAAAACCTATTAAAACTATTTTTAAAACCCTAAAAATGATTAAAAATGATTAAAACCTAATTAAACTTAAAAATAATTATAAAAATAAATCTAAAAGTGATAAAAATAATCTAAAAATGGAAATAGTCCTATTTAATGCTATAGAACTTAAGAAAAATGAAAAATAAAGAAAAAGAAAATTTTGAAAATTAAATAATAAAATAATATTAAAATAATAAAAAAAAAAAAAGTCACTTAGTTGCGCCGCAACTAGTGGGGTCTTGCGCCGCAACTAGTGTTGCGAGATCACCAAGATCAGCAGCACCTTCAGTTGCGCCGCAATGCTTCTGTCTTGCGCCGCAACTTGTGAAACGGGAACACCTTGGGTCTGTAGCTCCTTGTGTTGCGCCGCAACTAGTTGGTCTTGCGGCGCAATTAGTGTAACGTGCCTGGTATTTTTGCTGATGAACCAAATAAGTGCACACTTGTGCACTTTTGATGCCAAGAGGAGCTTGGTAATGAGCTTGTTTGATGGATATGTTGGAACAATTGGGCACCCTTGTGCTCAATGAAGCACAAGGAGTCAATAACACACAAATTAAACACCAAACACACCACAAAGTAAGCAAAACAAGCACTCAAGGATCTAGCATCAAAATCTTCACAAAAATGAGCAAAATATGGTTATGCAGATTTTTAACACCCTTAATCCTTTTTAAACACTCCAAATTCACTCCAAACTTGATCAAATGATTACACAACAATAAAACAATCTATCTCAAACCTTTTTCAATTATACTAACACCTATTTAAAACATGAATCAAATTCTTACCCTGCTTAAACCTGTTGCCAAACACCCTTTAAACTTTTTGAAATCCAATTTTTCCAAATCAAAACCTTATGAAACCTAACCAAATTGTTATCAAAGCTTCATAACATGTATATCAACTCAAAATAACATCAAATCAACAGCTAAATCACACTTAAACACATAATCAAATAATATCATACAACTAGCTATTTTTGAACTTTTTCAAGGTAAAAGGAAGATACCTTAGGTTCTTACATCCAAGAACCTAGAGGATGAAAATCCTCCTCCAATCCAACTCGGGTTGGAGCTGAACTAAATCAACAAGCCTTCAACCTATTTGAACACAAAACAAAGAAAACAAGAACAAAAATAATTTGATATAATATGATTCTTTTTTTTTTCTCTTTTTAAAACTCTTCCAAAACCTTTTCCAATTACTTAAAACGTATCATAAACCCTTAAATTACCAAAATCATGAACCAAGAACACCAAAATACCTTTTGAGAAGATTTTACCAAAATCTCTCAAAATCTCAAAACCTTAAACAACTTTGAAAATCAAAGTTGCTTAACCAAATAAAAGTGTGGAACTCAGAATTAAGCTTAACACAACACTCAACTTTTAAAAACAATAAAAAAGGAATTACACTTGAATATTTCAAAAACCAAACTTTTTATTTCTTTAAAAAGGTATTACATGTGCAAGCTTAAAAACTGGAACAAGGGCTTCACACAAGTTGTGAGCTCCTTTTATAGAGCCTATAGAACATCCTAGAAGCATAAAAACATAAAACCCTAATACATAGAAAATCCCAAATGTGCCCTTGAATGATTTTGAGTGCATTTTGTCCTCTCTTGATCTTGAACGTTTATTTTGCTTTGGGAGGAAGCAAATAATCTTGGCCATTGATTTAAGCCACGTCATGTGCTTGGGGGCTAAGGAATGATGTGATTGGTGGATTGGGGAATTGGGGGTTTGGTGCACATGAGTGGGATGCAGGTTTTTAGGAGTGGGATAGGTTTTGGCATGTGTGAATTACTTGTGTGCAAGTTTAATTGAGAATTACCCAAGTAAAAGTGAGGGTAAAATCTGGGGTGGTAAGAATGATGAACAAGTACCATTTGATCCGAAATTGGGGGTGGTGTGGGTGTTAGGCGCACTATTTTGTTCAAATGTTTCAGGTTTGTCACTTTTGGTCCTTGGTTTTTGGTTTTTTTGGCTTTTAAAGATTTTCAGCCTAAAACTTGCATCCCTTTGATAATTAACTTTCCCACTTTGACAATTTTGGCACCAACTTTTGATAAAAGGTTATCAAGGATGTAATTTGACATTTGGTGATTTTTCAAGGACTAATCTTGGACAATGTTGATCTTCAAAGGTCTTCAATGAGTCTTTTACTTGTTGAGGGACTATTATTGGCAATTTGAAATTGTTGAGGGACTAATCTTGCCATTTCTTCAATCTTGAAGGACCTTTTTGAAATTTTGACAAACTTAAGGGACCAAACTTGTAATTATTAATATACAAGGGTTTTAAGTGTCATTTCTTCAAAGAATAAGGATCAATCTTGTTTTGTCTTCAAGTCTTCAAGGGTATTTGATGAAAATTCCATGATTAGGGCCCGGTTCTTTGTACGGCTTCGTTTCTCGTGTCCGTTTTTCCTTGTATCTTGTGATCTTTTGTCTTTTTTCACGATATCCATACCTAAAATACACAAGTAAACAAACACAAGCATATATATGGTATTTTATGACATTTTAATGCATTTAAAGCCCGAAAAGAACGATGAGATCATGTATAAATGCCATCTCATCACTCCCCCATACTAAGCCATTGCCGTGCCCTCACGCAATGCTAGAATAAAGTATCTAAGCATCACCAAAGTTCAATTTTATTAACCTTTATTGAAGAGTAAAAGACTTGCAACATACTACGAGATTGTGTAAAGACATAATGTATGATTTTCATCACCAAAATGTGACTTTTAGGGTCAAAGAATAGAAACAAGTTAATGTCCCTTAGAGTAAATTTCGTCATCCTTGATTGTCATACATTCCATGCTAAGTGCAAAAACAAGATCATTGTTGGTACAAGTCACAATGCTAACACTACTCATACGTCCAAATTGTGTAATACTTTTTCTCCCCGCAATCCTAGTTATTATAAAAGGAAATGGGTTACTAGCATTTTTTATCTATTTGTCATGGATCACAAGTGATTCATATTGACTTATTTGAGTAGTTATTAGTCCGAAAGCAAAGTAGCACGATTTGATCAATAGTTAGCCGAAGGACAAAATCTTTTAAAACGGCTTCTCGTGTATCTCCTTAAGTTCATATCTTGGCATAACTCGTTTCACGATTTGAGACCTTTCTCGGACCGATATTTGGCATGTACTTCATACTTCAAATCTTGGGAAGACGTTCTTGAAATTATGGTCTTCTCTTCATATATTTGGAATTTCTTCACTTGACGTTTTTGAGAGATTCTTCATATAGGACCACGACTTCATCATTTTTCTTCAATCTTTACTTTGGATTTTGATATACAACGATCCGCCTCCTTTTCGGACTTGGATATATTTATCCTCATACCTTGTTAGGGTCTTTTTGGATAGACTTTCTCCATTCTTTAGGGGAGTAATAGCTTCTCGTCGTGTGTCTCGATCCTTC
Source organism: Glebionis coronaria (assembly GCA_025667525.1). Lineage (NCBI taxonomy): Eukaryota > Viridiplantae > Streptophyta > Magnoliopsida > Asterales > Asteraceae > Glebionis > Glebionis coronaria. The sequence goes on along the minus strand of CM046882.1, from coordinate 269,418,663 downwards.
ATATTGATTTTGGAACAATGATACTTCACATCATCTTTGGATCTTTAGCAAAAATAGAGCTCCTCATGCCTTGTTAGGGCCTTTTTGGATGATCGCCAATCTTCGCGTCCCGTTTCAATAAGTTATGCCTTGGCTATGAACTCTATTCAACCCCGAGCAACTTTTAAACGATCTTGCGCTAGAGGCTAAGTAACTTTTCAAACCGTACGACCTTACTTATTGCAATTATGTTTTATTCCTAATGCATTGATCTTATGGGAAGAAAAAGCCACAATTAAAAACATATGAGTTTTTGAAAGAACACTTTCATGTTCTACGTTTAGCATGATCACTTGTCTAACTCTATCATTTCTCGTTCTTCACTATATAAAGACCTCTAATTAAAGAGACTCGTGAATACTTAGCCATGCAAGTCAAAATTAAGCCAAATTTGGATTAGCTTTCATTAAGACTATATCAAATCAAAGTTTTGGGTTTTCAAGCCACCTATAGGATCTTGCACTTTCTTGGACTTTTTCAAGTTTAGAGAATGCGTTTTATAGTTCCCTTGATAAGTGACTTTCTAGAATCAATTATAGGAACTTGCGAAAAGTTCTTGTTCTTAACCCGAATGAATTAAGACTTTCGCGTTTTAAAGCTCCCTATATAAAAGTCTAGCAAAACTTGAATTGAGCGGGTTAAGGAATGTAAAGGGCTCCAAATGCCCATCAAGTCAAAAATTAACTCTTATTCTACCCATCGGAAAATATACATTCGTGTCTTAAAAACACTTATGAAAACTAAGAAAAATTTTAAAATTTGGCCATTTTTAGCCTTATTAGCAAAACAAAACATTGAAAATTGGAAAACGTGAGGGCGTAGCAAAGCAAGTACCTATTCACCCCCCCATACTAAAAGTAAACATTGTCCTCAATGTTTCGAGTCTAAAGGTGGAGCACCCCCATACTAGAGACGAAGAATCGAATGCTTAGGATCTAGCATGGAAAGGGTGATCAACAATATATCTAAAGCCGTTTATTAATTATGCTAAAAGATAATTGTTAGAACAATAAAGGATATGTCATGGATTCGTGAAAAACTTCTTCAAACGAACGATGGAGGCTCACGTAAACGAACACGAGAGTCTTCAATCGTAGACGATGATGATGATCTAGATAACACAATCACAAACAACCACGAGACAACGAGTTGGAAGGGTACAAGTCCCCTTATTAGTGAATAATAAGCATAAAGATAAGCATGGGATCTCCCCCACGAGGCACCTCGTTTTTGATTACCGAGTCATGAGCTCGACTCGATCCCCTCAAAATGTGAACATTTAGGGAAATTCATGGTGTGGTCAATTTTTGCGGGGCTTACATGATAAACAAGGCCCAAAAAGCAACCGGTAAAAAGGACTAAGTCCTTAAGTGATGCAAAATACCGGGGTCGAAGATGGCGTTCTCGTTTCCATTGAAAAACAAATTAACACCACTCCAACATGTGCCATAAACTCAAAGAGTTTGAAGAAAATAGATGAGAAGTAGAAGGGTGAGACAATTGGTAAGACAAACGTTTGAGCTACTCGAGGTAGACTCGCACCAAGCAAATAGATATAGTTTCCATTTATTGCATCGGTGGAAGACCGAGATTTCCCTTTACATGAAATTCCGGGATCGAATATCTCGTCCTCGGTGGACAAGGATGAGGGAACATAAGGGGCTTTCCCCATACTAGAACCACACAAAACATCGTCAAAAGGAGTAGACGAGTTTGTAGTACTCAAATCACGCGGTGATGACGGAGTTAGATTTGTAGAAAAATCAATTAAATCACATTTAAGATCATTTCCTTTTTTATCTTTTAAACTCTCCTTATGAAAACCCTTTTTAATTATGTCGAAAATATTCGGTGTTTCTAAGATGATGTTAGTTACACTAAAAATTCTCACATTTTGAAACCGTTTTGGTTTTGGTGGTGGCAAGTTCTCAAAACGTTTATCGACGAAGAAAACCTCCCCATCGGGGTCCATAAATTCATCATCCGAAAGATCTTCCGTAGAAACCGGCAACTTATCAACACTTTTCAAGAACGAATGTGAAGGATTTTTCGATTCAAGTATTGATGGTTTCTTTTTTGGCTTAGCACTCATAACCTCCACCGGCGGAGGGAATGGTAAATTGTTTTTGGAGACATTCCCTAAAACTCTTGGTGAAAATTCTTTGCAAACGACATTGGTCGAGTCACCATGGTTTAAAGTTGCAATAGAATATACATGAGAAAGATTGGAGTTTTGTGTTGCATTGATGACAAGTTCTTCTTCATTGAAACGAAGGGTGATTTTTCGAGCATGAACATCGATAAGTGCTCTTGATGTATCCAAAAATGAACGACCCAAAATGAGAGGAACTTTTCGATCGATGGGAATATCTACAACGATAAAGTCAACGGGATAGTAAAACTTTCCGACTTTAACGAAAACGTCCTCGGCTACTCCACATGCCAAAATCGTAGAATGATCGGCCATCTCGATGGACATGTTCGAAGGAGTAAGAGCCGGAAGTGAAAGCGATTTGAAAATCTCGAGAGGCATTAAATTAATACTAGCGCCAAGATCGGCCAAGGCGTAGCATTCCTCCAAATCTTGTATAGCACATGGAATCAAAAATTTACCGGGATCACCGACTTTTTGTGGTATGCGGCTTAGAAAAACCGATGAACAACTAGACGTTTGTTGTAACTTCTCTTTGTTGTTTAGCATACTTTTGAAGTTTGCGGCGAATCGAGGCATCATGATTAAAGCATCGGCAAAACTTATGTTAAAATGCAAATCACGAAACATTTTCATAAATAGCTCAAATTGATAATTGTTCCTTTCTTGTGCTTTCTCTTTGTTTCGTCTCGAAGGGTAGGGTAAAGGTGGTGTGGGTTGGTCATTAGGCAACGGCCTTGGAATCTCGGGTTCCACAATTGGTATTGGTGTAACCGTAGGTGTGGTTTGAGCGGTACTTCGTGGGATTGTAATGTGCTCCTTTTCGACCATCACCTCGGGTTCTTTCTCGATTTCCTTCTCCGTAGAAGTACTTGGTCGAGAGATTGGTTCCTTGAAAGTTTTACCACTTCGTGTAGTAATAACCTTCATTTCTCCCCTCGGGTTGTTAATGGTATCACTAGGAAGACCACCCGAAGAAGAGGGCTTACACATGATAGCTTCGAACATCTTAGCCATTCGGTCCTCAAATTTTGATTGCCTAGCATCCGCTTTCAATAACTCTTGCTTAATCTCATGTTGTCCTAATTCCATCTTTTGTTGGTTTTGTTGAAGACGTTGGACATTTCCTTCCATTTTATTCGCATGAGTTTTAAGTTCATTAGCAAGTTCATTTTTAAGCTCGTTTTTCAACTCGGACCTTAAGCTAATCATCTCACGTTGCATATTATCAAATTTTGCATCATTTGCTTTTGCATAATCTAAAAATTCTCCTTGCAAATTTTTCGTGTGAGCATTTTGAAAACCTTGTGTAGTATTTTGAAAATCACGGTTTTGGTTTTGATTAGAGATTTGTCCATTCCCACTTTGATAATTCCCTTTGTTGTAATTGCGTGTGTTGCCTTGGTAATTACCTTGGTTGTTGTTTCGATAATTGTTAACATTTTGATTTGGTGGAGCTTGATTTTGGCGGGAACCTTGGCCGTTTTGGTTGTAAGTTCCCGTTGCTACATAAGCACTCGAAGTGTTACCATCCGCGGTAATGCACTCGGATAAATCATGAGCTCCTCCACACGATAAACAACTCTTAGCAACCGCTTTAACCGAAGCGGAATTGGAAGCTTCTTGAGCCTTCCAATGGGACATTAGATTAGCAAATCTATCAAAAAACCGATTTTCCTCATTAGCTTCATCATGTAAGGCGTTAATGCTACGAGACGATTGTGATGACGATGACGAACCCATATTGGCAACACTCGGTGTGTTACGAGGGCTATAAACCTTAGATCGATTTTCAATGATTTGTAAAGCCTCATTTGTCGTCTTGCACAAAAAATTACCACCCGCGGCGGCATTCAAATAATCTCGTTCATGATCATTAAGCCCATTATAAAAAGTATCTATTTGATGCAATTCCGAAAAATCATGATGAGGACATTCATGTAACATCTCCTTAAATCGTTCCCATGCCATTGAAAAACTTTCATTGTTACGTTGCACAAATCGTGAAATCTCATTTTTTAAGTGTGTTGTTTTCGATGGTGGAAAAAACTTGTTCACAAACTTAGAAACGAGATCGGCCCATGTCAAAATCGAATTTGGCGGTTCTTTCTCGAGCCAAATTTTAGCGGGTCCATCCAACGAATATGGAAACAACATCATCTTAATGGCGTCATGCGGAACATCTTTGAATTTGCTAGTGGCGGTGAGACGGTTGAAATTCCTAATGTGGTAATGCGGGTTGTCTTTCTCGTGACCTTGAAATTTGTTTGCTTGTAGCATCGACATTAAACCCGTCTTAATTTCGAAATTCTCCGCAAGGATGGCGGGAATAACAATGGCCTCTCCAAAACCCTCGGTGGGTGCTTGTAGCAACTCCATCATAGTACGATTAGCCATTACGACTTCTTGTTCTATAATAGGTTCAACAATTGGAGGTTCTTCAACAATCAACGATTGATTGGCTTGCTTTTGAAGACGTTTACGAGCTCGTTTTGCTTGATTACGAGTGATCATAAACTTCACGAAGAATGGGAGGTGAGCAAAGAAGATTCTTTTTGGTTGTTTTGTGGATTTTCAATTTTTTTGTGTTTTTGATGATATTTAATTTTTTTGGTTTTTTTTTTTGGTGTATCTTCGTAGACAACAATCTACAAAATCTCTCCTCGAATCAAACTCTTGATTAAAGAAGCCTCAAAGGAATGAAAACGATCACGTGGAGTGAACGCCTTCGAATGACTTTAGAACTTTGGTGAAAACCAAATTGTTCACGAGGGTTTAATCACAAAGAAAACCAAGCAAATATAGTATACGTATTAATACTTTGGGCGGCAAAACCCTCGATTAGCCTTCAATCTCAAAATACTCACAAGCAAGCGGGGAAACGAGGCGGCGCGAAGCACTTAAGAGCCTTTTTCCTTAGGGTATATTTTATAATACCCGCCTTATACCCACCTTATAGTTCGTATCTTTCAAAATCGAGCTTCTCGAAAGTATTTATCTATTTTTGCCTTTTCTTTTTCTTTGAGATTCGAATACAATGATCGAGTGATGAAATCCCGAATCAAGGTTGTGTTTTCACACTTTTGGAGATATTGTATATTGATTGTGATACTTAATACAATATATTAATAATATTCACAAAGAAAAACCTAGAAAACCGATAATACGTGTTAAGGGAGTTCCACTTAACACAAATACTATTATGGATAATATCAAAAACAAAATTTTTCAAATTAAGACACGACACACCTCCCCGGCAGCGGCGCCATTTTGATAATTGTAGAAATACAACTCTTGTTTAGGAAAACAAAGAGCGTAAATAGGGTAAGCGTGCACGACGATTTAGGAAAACCGTGTGTGAATGACCCTAAAAGTGAGTTCGTTCTCGAGGAGGTATAGGTGTTGTGAATTAACTTGTATGTATTTGAGATTAATATTGAGAAGATGGAATGACGGTTTCTTGGAAATTACACTATGACGTAAAAAACGAAAACGTAAAACCGTAGAAAAACCACAAAAATTAAAAATTATTAAAACCAAAAACAAAATATCAAAAATAAAAAGACTAAAAAGAAATCTAAAGTAATATAAATAAAGATAAAAATCCAACAAAGATATTTTAAAACCTTTTATTAATTAAATAATTAATTTTAAATGCTAATTAAAGCCCTAAAATTAAATTTAATTAATTCAAATGTCAAAAATATGATTTTATTGAATAATTACTCAACTTATATTATTATAAGACTAAAAAGTAATTTTCTAAAAATTAAAACCTATTAAAACTATTTTTAAAACTCTAAAAATGATTAAAAATGATTAAAACCTAATTAAACTTAAAATAATTATAAAAATAAATCTAAAAGTGATAAAAAATAATCTAAAAATGGAAATAGTCCTAATTAATGACAAAGAACCTAAGAAAAATGAAAAATAAAGAAAAAGAAAATTTTGAAAATTAAATAATAATAAAATAATACAAAAAAAAATAAAAGTCACTTAGTTGCGCCGCAACGTTTGTGTCTTGCGCCGCAACTAGTGTTGCGAGATCACCAAGGTCAGCAGCACCTTCAGTTGCGCCGCAATGCTTCTGTCTTGCGCCGCAACTTGTGAAACGGGAACACCTTGGGTCTGTAGCTCCTTGTGTTGCGCCGCAACTAGTTGGTCTTGCGGCGCAATTAGTGTAACGTGCCTGGTATTTTTGCTGATGAACCAAATAAGTGCACACTTGTGCACTTTTGATGCCAAGAGGAGCTTGGTAATGAGCTTGTTTGATGGATATGTTGGAACAATTGGGCACCCTTGTGCTCAATGAAGCACAAGGGGTCAATAACACACAAATTAAACACCAAACACACCACAAAGTAAGCAAAACAAGCACTCAAGGATCTAGCATCAAAATCTTCACAAAAATGAGCAAAATATGGTTATGCAGATTTTTAACACCCTTAATCCTTTTTAAACACTCCAAATTCACTCCAAACTTGATCAAATGATTACACAACAATAAAACAATCTATCTCAAACCTTTTTCAATTATACTAACACCTATTTAAAACATGAATCAAATTCTTACCCTGCTTAAACCTGTTGCCAAACACCCTTTAAACTTTTTGAAATCCAATTTTTCCAAATCAAAACCTTATGAAACCTAACCAAATTGTTATCAAAGCTTCATAACATGTATATCAACTCAAAATAACATCAAATCAACAGCTAAATCACACTTAAACACATAATCAAATAATATCATACAACTAGCTATTTTTGAACTTTTTCAAGGTAAAAGGAAGATACCTTAGGTTCTTACATCCAAGAACCTAGAGGATGAAAATCCTCCTCCAATCCAACTCGGGTTGGAGCTGAACTAAATCAACAAGCCTTCAACCTATTTGAACACAAAACAAAGAAAACAAGAACAAAAATAATTTGATATAATATGATTCTTTTTTTTTTCTCTTTTTAAAACTCTTCCAAAACCTTTTCCAATTACTTAAAACGTATCATAAACCCTTAAATTACCAAAATCATGAACCAAGAACACCAAAATACCTTTTGAGAAGATTTTACCAAAATCTCTCAAAATCTCAAAACCTTAAACAACTTTGAAAATCAAAGTTGCTTAACCAAATAAAAGTGTGGAACTCAGAATTAAGCTTAACACAACACTCAACTTTTAAAAACAATAAAAAAGGAATTACACTTGAATATTTCAAAAACCAAACTTTTTATTTCTTTAAAAAGGTATTACATGTGCAAGCTTAAAAACTGGAACAAGGGCTTCACACAAGTTGTGAGCTCCTTTTATAGAGCCTATAGAACATCCTAGAAGCATAAAAACATAAAACCCTAATACATAGAAAATCCCAAATGTACCCTTGAATGATTTTGAGTGCATTTTGTCCTCTCTTGATCTTGAACGTTTATTTTGCTTTGGGAGGAAGCAAATAATCTTGGCCATTGATTTAAGCCACGTCATGTGCTTGGGGGCTAAGGAATGATGTGATTGGTGGATTGGGGAATTGGGGGTTTGGTGCACATGAGTGGGATGCAGGTTTTTAGGAGTGGGATAGGTTTTGGCATGTGTGAATTACTTGTGTGCAAGTTTAATTGAGAATTACCCAAGTAAAAGTGAGGGTAAAATCTGGGGTGGTAAGAATGATGAACAAGTACCATTTGATCCGAAATTGGGGGTGGTGTGGGTGTTAGGCGCACTATTTTGTTCAAATGTTTCAGGTTTGTCACTTTTGGTCCTTGGTTTTTGGTTTTTTTGGCTTTTAAAGATTTTCAGCCTAAAACTTGCATCCCTTTGATAATTAACTTTCCCACTTTGACAATTTTGGCACCAACTTTTGATAAAAGGTTATCAAGGATGTAATTTGACATTTGGTGATTTTTCAAGGACTAATCTTGGACAATGTTGATCTTCAAAGGTCTTCAATGAGTCTTTTACTTGTTGAGGGACTATTATTGGCAATTTGAAATTGTTGAGGGACTAATCTTGCCATTTCTTCAATCTTGAAGGACCTTTTTGAAATTTTGACAAACTTAAGGGACCAAACTTGTAATTATTAATATACAAGGGTTTTAAGTGTCATTTCTTCAAAGAATAAGGATCAATCTTGTTTTGTCTTCAAGTCTTCAAGGGTATTTGATGAAAATTCCATGATTAGGGCCCGGTTCTTTGTACGGCTTCGTTTCTCGTGTCCGTTTTTCCTTGTATCTTGTGATCTTTTGTCTTTTTTCACGATATCCATACCTAAAATACACAAGTAAACAAACACAAGCATATATATGGTATTTTATGACATTTTAATGCATTTAAAGCCCGAAAAGAACGATGAGATCATGTATAAATGCCATCTCATCAGTGTCACCCAATTCTTAAATTTGAAATCGAAAGGGTGATTGTTGCACTTGAGGCTGTCATTGGAACCATTACCAAAAAGCCTCATGCCACTAGTACCTTTCCGAGAAGTCTAATTGAATGTGTGAGTCATTTCATACTAGTGACTCATCTGATAACTATTGATGAAGGATCTATAGGATTGGAAATTAAGTGTTGTTCATATCGAGCTTTTACTGCCCTACTAAGGTCTAAAAATAAGGTTGAAAGTATCGGAAAATGAGGTACGATATCGCATTGAGTATAAGTTTTATTGAAACTTGAATAAAGTAAAATTTAACCCGTATGGAATATGAGATTGATAAGAGGAAGTCATTAAGTTCTGTGATTGAATTATTAGGTTTTAATTGATTATTGATTCGTGTTAAGTGTTTTTCCTAGGCCATTGTCCACTAACGAGGATGCCCAGTGTCCAAGAAATAAATTGAAGAAATCTTCTTCTGAATTGAGACCGATGGATCTTCTGGGACATGTGGAACACCTAATGACTCTTGTAGATTAGTATTCATTGTGGTATCTTTTAAAAATCCCTAACTTAACTGATACATCAGTTGGTAGGATGAGTTCTTGGAATTGTATGACATAGTGACACACAAGGTGTTACGGTACAATTCTGACTTGTTTGTGATTAATGAATATACTACCTTTGATTGCTAAATTCTACATGTATCGATGTTATCTATCTTTTATTGCTTCATCCTAATGTTCGCATTAGTGATGCAACCATTGAACAAGTACTCATCCCGATATGAGTTACGTTGTGGATTATTCTTTTTGAGCGCCATCGAGGTCATGAACCTCATGATTATTTGGCTAAGCTCATTTCCTAGCATATTGTAGTTAGTTCTTGGTGAACAACTTTTCATCACTCTTTTGCAGATCACTCATTGTTTTTACAAGATAAAACAGTATCCTTTGAGAAAATTTAAATTTTCATCACGATATGGATTATTTAAAGTGAGACTTATAAATAATCATTATCGAAATGAAGTTGTTTATAAAACACCTTGGAAAACATAATTGTTTTCATAACAAAGAAAATCTTTGTAAATTTATTTTTTATTCTTATTTAAGAATTAAGCATGAAAATGTTTTTATTATAAACATGATGATAAAATTTTGACGAACTGACTATTGCATCGTTAATCTTGAAATTGTATATAGTTGCGCGCCTACATACAATTTGGAAGTGACCATGCAAGGCTGACTAGTAGTCACCATAAAATTATTAATAAACACTAAAATTTTCTTTGAAGATTGTGAAAGATTAAAATTTTATGAGGTCTGCAAGAAGTGCAAAAATAGGGACATATTGATAGGGACACCTACATATGTGCCCGTACTATTTATTCTTCTGAGTCAAATTTACTCATCTGTGGAACTTGTCTTATTTGACAATTGATATTCCCTTCTTGTCCAATTCTCCCGTGGTGAGATTCTTTGAAAAAGTATCCGATTACCGAGTGTTGATACCCGACTGGATGTATCGACGTTCCTATCATTTCTTTTGATTAGATTTTATTTGAATGACCTGTGTAACGATCCGAGGAGCTTTCGAATGCGTACTCAAATTATGAAAACATGGGATATATTCATATTCATTAAATGTTTTCGTCCGTATCTGATTTGAAATTCTCTCGCGTAGATTATGCGTTGACCTTCCTCTTTTAATGGTAGTTGTGTCTCCATATATCCTTGAATTTATGAAGGATTATGAGTTATTATTAGTCTTTTGAGAAGTTCACATCTTATCAACGGTAATGAAACTGGAAAGTTGATAGTGCCAGTAGAATGGATTGATTGATTATGACATGACGACATTGTCTTAATTGATGGGAACTCGAGTAGAATTCCCCTAAATGATAAGATGTTGATTATCAAAAGTGATCTAAATAATTCTTGATGGATGACCATATCCTGCATTTAGACTTGAAATTATACCGTGAATGGTTGTGAATTAGTCATGGATATTATAATCTAGAAAGAATTTAAAGTAAATTTATTAAAAGATATTTCTGTTATTTGAAACTTTAGGAAGTATTTGTTGGTGAATTACCTAGACTTCCGCCATAAAGGCAAGTTGAATTGGTATTGATTATATTCCTGGTGCTGCACTTGTGACATGTGCTATATACATCAGCACCATCTAAATCGAAAGTATTACCGTACAACTGAGAGAGTTGTCGGAGAAAGATTTTATTCTACCGAGCTCGTCATTATGAAGAGCTATGGTGTTATTATTTCTTATATTTATTGATTACCGTGAACTAGGTAAATTGACGATTAAAAATCTATATCCACTACCCAAGATGATAGATTTGTTCGATAATTTACGAGTTTCTAGCGTAAAAAAAATTGATCCTCGGCATGGTTATAATCAATTTCGCATCCGTGAAAAAGATTATCTATTCCAATCACTACATCTGATACTTGTAATGAACATTATGAGTTTCATGTGATGTTGTTTGGATTGACTAATAAACATGTAGCATCCATAAATTTGGTGAATCACGTGTGTAGGCTTTAATTTGATAAATTCATGCTCGTGATCATAAAGGACCATTTGTTTGTTTATAAGAATAAGAAGGAATTAATAATTATTTATCGATTGCTCTGAGATGGCTGAGAAATGAAAACCTGTACCTTGAATATTTAAACATGTGATTTAAGACTTAATCCTTTACATGATTTGACCGTATGATTAATAAGATAATGGGATCTATATTGACTCTTCAAAAATTGGAACCATTAAGGCTTATGGTTATACCAAAAAGAAAGTGCAAATGTGTTTTGACAAATGTTTTATCAAAAAGAACTTTTGAGGGATTATTCCCTTATACCTAGAATATTTAACTAAACTCATGTTTAGGGGTAAATGGTCGTGTATACCTCAAGACAACCTAAGAGGGATTGAGGAAACCATTTAAACCATGACTTGAAATTTGAAACGATAATTTTTGCTTTTCAACTAAGAAAATTTTGATCAAAGTATAACCAAAGATTTTTCAAACATTTACGAATCTTATTAATTATTTTCGATAAATCAGCAAAAATCGTGTTAATTAAATTCAAATTTGTTTTGAACATTTTATTATAATTGGTCGAACTAAGAAATTTAAACTTTTAACGTTACGTTTCATAAAAGCTTAATATTTATTGTTAATTTACTGTAATAATTATCGACGCTTTAAAACGTCGGATCAAGCAAAACTGATAAAAATGATAGTTGAGACAAAACTGAAACTTAGAAAATGTGAAGAAAGAAATTTTAATGAATACGGTCATGATAATTATTCCATCAGGAGAGGTGAATATAGATACTGACACATAATATAGAAAGGATAAAGAATCAATTAGGATGTATTTCTTAATAATGACTGTGCAAAATAAATTGCCGAACAATTTAAAAATAGCCGATGCTTGTAAGAAGGATAATATAGATAATAAAAAGGGGTTCGCGGCTAATGTGAACCATTAGAATTGAGAAGTCGATAGCGTTAAATGTATAAAAGGCCCTTGTGGTTGGCTGAATATAGAGGATTTTGAGATTTAGTCATACTGAAATCTTGTAAGTATAAGTAGTCTATTCATGCCATTTCTGATTAAGCGTATTTTATCTGAAGAAGTTGTACTGATGGCAAATTATGAAGGCGGACATCCCCTCCTACATTAGTAAACGTCTAACTATTGCAAAGGTCATCATCTGAATTTGATTCGATTGGGTCATCGTCGATAGACTGACAAAATATGCTAATGTCATTCCAGTTAATGATAAATTCTCGATGAAGAAATTGACTCTTTGTATTTAAAGGAGTTAAGTAAACATGGTATGCCTGTATTGATCATCTCTATCAAGATTCTCGCTTCGCATCGAATTTCTAGAGATTTGCTCAGAAGTCATTGAGAACGAATCTTGATGAGAGTACTGTGTACCACCCCAATCGAAGGGACGAGGTAAAGTAATGATACAAAATACTATAAGTGCTGTTTTATGTTTGAACGATTGACCTTTGGTAATAACTGTAAAATCGTTTTCCTTTGGAGAGATTATCATTGATAATTATCATATTAGGATCAAGATCGAATCTTGTGAGGATATATATTAGAGCATCTGTAAGTAGGAGTTGGGATGAAGACACCCGACATACACCCATTGTGAGTTGGACATGTCTTTTAGGTTTAAGGTTTCCTATGATGACAAACCTAACCTTACAAAATACCCGACCCGCGAGACCTGAAATGATTGTTGAAATTAGGATCCGATTATTGACTGCCGGTAGTGGGCAGGAGGTTATGTGAATATGAAATGTAGATCTTGAAGTGCAAGATGGGTAGCGAAGTTATGCCAAAAAATTTAACCATGGAAAAATGAATTGATTATCTGAAAGATCATGGGATATAAGTCCCCGTTGTAAGGGACCATTGAGATGATGTAAAAGATTGGTTTGAAAGGCATATAGGCTGGATCTACCCTAGGACTTCAAGAGGTGCGTGAATTATGTTTCGTATATCGAACTTGACAAAATGTCTATTAAGTGAAAATCTGATTACTTCTTGATAAAGTTTAGATCGGCGAAAAGTTGCATTCATCAGAAACCCGTGAACATCATGGATAGAGAGAGTAAGTCAACATTAAGCCTGATCGTATTCCCGTAGTTATGTTTGATGAAACTCGAATATCGTAATGGATTACACTTATGAGAAAAGATCGGATGTGGAGAAAATACCCACATGGCTTTAACTCTATAAGAAGCGAGTAGTAATATAAGATGATCTTTGAGGACAAAGATCCTGTTTAGGGGTAAATGCTGTGACAATCCGTCAATTTATGGTTGATATTTTATTCTCAAATATTATTCTCAAATATTATTTTAATATTATACTATGAACTCACTTATTTTTGGGAAGTAATTTGGATTTACTTCTTGAAGTAGCATCGACTACGTCTAAACCGGAGGATTCTACGTTACGTGCTTACGTTTACATACACCGTTTTTGGTGATAGTCCGACATTTCAGAAAATAAATTTATCCGTGAATATTATTTTGGGATTTTAATTTTGAGTTGGTTCATAAACTCACAAATTTACGAGAAGAGATTAGGACTTACGATTTTAATTTAACGTCCTTTACGACTAAACCGGAAACCTTAGGATTACGTATTTACGTTTTCGAACTCCGTTTTTTATGAGACAATTTTTATTGGATTCGTTTTGTGCCGTTGATTCATAATTTATAAAAACGTTTTTCGTAAAACGACCCGAGGGCACGCAAATCAAGGAAACTAGAATCGAGGGGTACCCGTAAATTAGTGGAGATGAGACAAGTTTACACTTGCCTCACCCCCACTATGGGTGGCAAAGGCAAGCCACCAACACCTCTTTGGTGTCACTTTTATACTAGCCTTAAGGACACTTGTCCTTATACTACCTAAACCACTTAACAAAAACCATCTAAGCCTTTACCATTTTCTCATAACATGAAAACTAGTAAAAAGTTTCAATCTCTCTCTTTTCTCTCCCTTTTGGACGTCCCATAATGATGAGATGGCATTTATACATGATCTCATCGTTCTTTTCGGGCTTTAAATGCATAAAAATGTCATAAAATACCATATATATGCTTGTGTTTGTTTACTTTTGTATTTTAGGTACGGATATCGTGAAAAAGACAAAAGATCACAAAATACAAGGAAAAACGGACACGAGAAACGAAGCCGTACAAAGAACCGGGCCCTAATCATGGAATTTTCATCAAATAACCTTGAAGACAAAACAAGATTGATCCTCCAAGAATGAAGAAATGACACTTAAAACCCTTGTATATTAATAATTACAAGTTTGGTCCCTTAAGTTTTTCAAAATTGCAAAAAGGTCCTTCAACTTTGAAGAAATGACAAGATTGGTCCCTCAACAAAATCAATTTGTCATTTATGGTCCCTCATGAAGATTAAGAGACATTTAAGACCTTTGAAGATCAAAATAGTCCAAGTTCAGCCCTTGAAATTACTCAAAATGGCAAAAATACTCCTTGATAACTTTTTGTCAAAGTTTTGTGCTTAAAATGACAATTGGTGAAAGTTATTTGCAAAGGATAGTTCATTTTAGGGCTGAAAAACGTGTATTGCCAAAAAGCTCAAACCACAAGGACCAAAGATGCCACAATGAAACATTCAAAAAGAAAAACGCGCCTAACATATCCCTTCCCCCAAATTCGGATTAAAAAGCTTACTGTACATCTTTTTACACGCCCAGAATTTACCTCCACTTAACCTTGGGTAAAATTCAATTAAACCTGCACACACTTGATTCACACCCACCAAAACCCATCCCACACCTAAAAACCCCAATCCCACCACTGTGGACCCCTACCCCCAATTCCCTCTCCTCCAATCAAAACGCACCTTGGTCCCCAAGTTGTATGACGTGTCCCAAATCAACCACCAGGATTATTTGCTTCCTCCCAAAGCAAAAATGAACGAAGCAGATCCAATTTGGCCAGCTCAACACCAAAAATCGTCTAGAAGCTTTTAAGGGCATTTTAGGATTTTTCTATGTATTAGGGTTTTGATTTTAGGATTCTAGAGTGTTCTATAGTCATTATAAAAGGAGAATCCGACTTGTGGATGTCCCTTGTTCCAGTTTTCAAGCTCTCACTTGTAATCCCTTTTTAAGAAAATAAAAGTTTGGTTTTTGATTTAATCAAGTGTAATGCCTTTTTATTGTTTTTAAAAGTTGTGTATTGTGTGAAGCTTGATTCTGAGTTCCATTTTTCATTTGGTTAACTGATTTTGTTTTTCAAAATTTAGTTAAAGGTTTCTGGAATTTGAAATTCTTTGGTAAGAATTTGTTTCAGGTTTTGGTTATAAGAGGTGTGACTTGTTAGTGATATATGGTTTTGAAAACGTTTTAAGAAGTCTTAAAAGGTTTTGGATAGGATTTAAGAAGAAAGAAAAAGAAACAGATTATATATACTTGCTTGTATTTTGTTTGTTTTCTTTTGATTTGTTTTAAACAGGGCAAAAGGTTGTTGATATTGATCTGCATGCACCCGGGTGCATAAGGAGGTGGATTCAACATCCACTAGGGCTTTGGATGTAAAGCCCTAAGGTATTCTCTTTTTCTCTTTGAAAATTTCAGAAAATAAGTGTTTCATATGATCTTGTTTGATTTGATGCTTAAGTGTGTTAAGACTGATTGGATTGTGTTTTATTTAAGTTAATTTGCATGTTTGATGATATTTGGATCAGTTTGAATAGCTTTTGCATTGATTTGATTTGAAAAAGTGGAAAAGAATTTTTAAAGTGGTGTTTGGATAAGCATTTTAGCAGGGCAAAGTTTTTGATTTGGTTATCAAAAGGTGTTAGACCAGTTGAAATAGGATTGGAATAGGTTTGTTGTTAGTGGTGTTTCAGTTTAGTGCAAGAATAGAAGCTATTGGTGTGTTTTGAAAAGATAATCATAAAGTAAAATCTGCATAGCCATAATCTGCCTGTTCTTCATGATTTTTGGTACTTGATCTCTGAATTCTGTGAAGTAATAGGGTAATTGGAAGTTTGTTATCACTTGAGTACTGGATTGTGAGTCTGTGTGCTTAATTTGGTCACTTGAAGTTCACTAGGGAGCTAATAATAAGCCTAATTACCACCAGACCTTTGTCCACTGCCACAGAAACTTGAGTTAATTTTCATGTGCTTTGGTTTGCTTATTTTGAGTGCTAAGTGCTTATTTGTTGCTTTATCCTGACTCCTTGTGCTTCAATTAGCACAAGGGTGCCCCATTGTTCCCAAAACATCCACAAATAAGCATTTGCCAAGCCCTCTTGGCTCAAAAAGTGTACAAGTGTGCACTAGCACTTGTTCATCAGCAAAACAACCCACACTGGCCACATTTGATCTTCATTTTGGCTAAATCTTGGCTAAAAAAGGAAATTGGAGTTGGATTATAAGCTGATTAAGGTCACAAGTTGGATTGAAAAAGAAAAAAAATAAAAAAAGAAAAAATTAGCAAAAAGAATACCCGCAACGGACTCGAACCCTAGACCTCTCGCTGGAGGGTTAAGAGTTCTACCGTTGATCTGGATACCTTTTTACGTTTATGTTTGTTTTCCAAAGTTATTTATCACGTTTTGTTTTTGTTAGCTTAATAAAAAGCCGTGAGTAAATAAGCTCATTCCAGCTTATTTGTTAAACGTTTTTGCTTATTTTGATTTTTCCTAGGATCATATTAGTTATTAAGACTTTTCTAGCCAACTTTTATATTTTTCCTTTTATTTAATTATTTTCTTTGCATTTATTTATTATCCGTTTTTATAAAATCAATAAAAAATAGAAAAAATAGTTTTAATTTTCAGGAAAAATAGTTTTTAGCTTTTTAATAAATATTTTGAGGTTTACATTAGGTTTTTGTTTTATAAACTTTAATTTTTAATTTTATATTATTTTAAGGTTTTTTATAAACTTTAAACATTTTTATAAAATTATTAAAAAAGGTTTAGGAACTTTAATTTGTGTGTTTCTCTTAGTTAGAATATTTTAAGATTTTAGAAATTTTTTAGGATTAATTTTAGAAACTTTTTATTTTTAGCATTATTTTAATATTATTTTATTATTAAAAAAATCAAAATTTTATTTTTATTTCTTTTTCATTTTTCTTAAGTTCTTTATCATTAATTAGGACCTTTTCCATTTTTAGAATATTTTTATAGCTTTTAGATTTATTTTTATAATTATTTTAAGTTTAATTAGTTTTTAATCATTTTAAATCATTTTTAGAGTTTTAATAATAGTTTTAATAGCTTTTAATTTTTAGAAAATTACTTTTTAGTCTTCTAATAATATAAGTTAAGTAATTATTCAATGAAATCATATTTTAGACATTTGAATTAGTTATATTTAATTTTAGGGCTTTAATTAGCATTTAAAATTAAATATTTAATTAATAAAAGGTTTTAAAATATCTTTGTTGGATTTTTATCTTTATTTATATTATTTTAGAATTCTTTTTAGCCTATTTGATATTTTGTTTTTGGTTTTAGTATAATTTTTAATTTGGGTAGTTTTTACGACTTTACGTTTTCGTCTTTTACGTCGTAGTGTAATTTTAACGTAACCGTCTTTTCATCTTCTCATCCCCATATTAATCTCAAACAACTACAAGTTAATTCACACACATATACCTCCTTGGGAAACGAACTTTTCTCTCATTTTAAGTTATTGGGTCATTAACACTTGATTTTTCTTAAAATCATTTGTTCAAATACTTACCGCTCATATACGTTCTTTTGTTTTCCTAAACAAGAGTCGTATTTTACTACAATCATTTTTGGCGCCGCTGCCGGGGAGGTGTGTTGTGCTTTAATTTGGAAGCTTTTGTTTTTGATATTATCCATAATAAGTATTTGTGTTAAGTGGAACTCCCTTAACACGTATTATCGGTTTTCTTGGTTTTTCTTGTACAAATATTATTACTATATTGTATTAAGTATCACAATCAAAATACAATATCTCCAAAAGTGTGAAAACACAACCTTAATTGGGATTTGATCTCCTAATTATTGTATTCGAATCTCAAACAAAAAGAAAAGGCAAAAATAGATAAATACTTTCGAGAAGCTCGATTTTGAAAAATAGAAACTATAAGGTGGGTATAAGGCGGGTATTATAAAATATACCCTAAGGAAAAAGGCTCTTAAGTGCTTCGCGCCGCCTCGTTTCCCCGCTTGCTTGTGAGTATTTTAAGATTGAAGGCTAATCGAGGGTTTTGCCGCCCAAAGTATATATACGTATACTATATTTGCTTGGTTTTCTTTGTGATTAAACCCTCGTGAACAATTTGGTTTTCACCAAAGTTCTAAAGTCATTCGAAGGCGTTCACTCCACGTGATCGTTTTCATTCCTTTGAGGCTTCTTTAATCAAGAGTTTGATTCGAGGAGAGATTTTGTAGATTGTTGTCTACGAAGATACACCAAAATCCAAAAAAATTAAATATCATCAAAAACACAAAAAAAATTGAAAATCCACAAAACAACCAAAAAGAATCTTCGTTGCTCACCTCCCATTCTTCGTGAAGTTTATGATCACTCGTAATCAAGCAAAACGAGCTCGTAAACGTCTTCAAAAGCAAGCAAGTCAAGGATCGTTGATTGTTGAAGAACCTCCAATTGTTGAACCTATTGTAGAACAAGAAGTCGTCATGGCTAATCGTACTATGATGGAGTTGCTACAAGCACCCACCGAGGGTTTTGGAGAGGCTATTGTGATTCCCGCCATCCTTGCGGAGAATTTCGAGATTAAGACGGGTTTAATGTCTATGTTGCAAGCAAACAAGTTTAGAGGTCACGAGAAAGATAACCCGCATTACCATATTAGGAATTTCAACCGTCTCACCGCTACTAGCAAATTTAAGGATGTTCCACATGACGCCATTAAGATGATGTTGTTTCCATATTCGTTGGATGGACCCGCAAAAATTTGGCTCGAGAAAGAACCGCCAAATTCGATTTTGACATGGGCCGATCTCGTTTCTAAGTTTGTGAACAAGTTTTTTCCACCATCTAAAACAACACACTTAAAAAATGAGATTTCACGATTTGTGCAACGTAATAATGAAAGTTTTTCAATGGCATGGGAACGATTTAAAGAGATGTTACATGAATGTCCTCACCATGATTTTTCGGAATTGCATCAAGTGGATACTTTTTATAATGGGCTTAATGATCATGAACGAGATTATTTGAATGCCGCCGCGGGTGGTAATTTTTTGTGCAAGACGACAAATGAGGCTTTACAAATCATTGAAAATAGATCTAAGGTTTATAGCCCTCGTAACACACCGAGTGTTGCCAATATGGGTTCGTCATCTTCGTCACAATCGTCTCGTAGCATTAACGCCTTACATGATGAAGCTAATGAGCAGAATCGGTTTTTTGATAGATTTGCTAATCTAATGTCCCATTGGAAGGCTCAAGAAGCTTCCAATTCCGCTTCGGTTAAAGCGGTTGCTAAGAGTTGTTTATCTTGTGGGGGAGCTCATGATCTTTCCGAGTGTATTACCGCGGATGGTAACACTTCGAGTGCTTATGTAGCAACGGGAACTTACAACCAAAACGGCCAAGGTTCTCGTCCAAATCAAGCTCCACCAAACCAAAATGTTAATAATTATCGAAACAACAACCAAGGTAATTACCAAGGCAACACACGCAATTACAACAAAGGGAATTATCAAAGTGGGAATGGACAAATCTCTAATCAAAACCAAAACCGTGATTTTCAAAACACTACACAAGCTTTTCAAAATGCTCACACGAAAAATTTGCAAGGAGAATTTTTGGATTATGCAAAAGCAAATGATGCTAAATTTGATAATATGCAACGTGAGATGATTAGCTTAAGGTCCGAGTTGAAAAATGAGCTTAAAAATGAACTTGCTAATGAACTTAAAACTCATGCAAACAAAATGGAAGGAAATGTCCAACGTCTTCAACAAAACCAACAAAAGATGGAATTAGGACAACATGAGATTAAGCAAGAGTTATTAAAAGCGGATGCTAGGCAATCAAAATTTGAGGACCGAATGGCTAAAATGTTTGAAGAAATCATGTGTAAGCCCTCTTCTTCGGGTGGTCTTCCTAGTGATACCATTAACAACCCGAGGGGAGAATTGAAGGTTGTTGCTACACGAAGTGGTAAAACTTTCAAGGAACCAATCTCTCGTCCAAGTACTTCTAAGGAGAAGGAAATCGAGAAAGAACCCGAGGTGATGGTCGAAAAGGAGCACATTGCAATCCCACGAAGTACCGCTCAAACCACACCTACGGTTGAACCAATACCAATTATGGAACCCGAGTTTCCAAGGCCGTTGCCTAATGACCAACCCACACCACCTTTACCCTACCCTTCGAGACGTAACAAAGAGAAAGCACAAGAAAGGAACAATTATCAATTTGAGCTATTTATGAAAATGTTTCGTGATTTGCATTTTAACATAAGTTTTGCCGACGCTCTAATCATGATGCCTCGATTCGCCGCAAACTTCAAAAGTATGCTTAACAACAAAGAGAAGTTACAACAAACGTCTAGTTGTTCATCGGTTTTTCTAAGCCGCATACCACAAAAAGTCGGTGATCCCGGTAAATTTTTGATTCCGTGTGCTATTCAAGATATGGAGGAATGCTACGCCTTGGCCGATCTTGGCGCTAGTATTAATTTGATGCCTCTCGAGATTTTCAAATCGCTTTCTCTTCCGGCTCTTACTCCTTCGAACATGTCCATCGAGATGGCCGATCATTCTACGATTATGGCATGTGGAGTAGCCGAGGACGTTTTTGTTAAAGTCGGAAAGTTTTACTATCCCGTTGACTTTATCGTTGTAGACATTCCTATCGATCGAAAAGTTCCTCTCATTTTGGGTCGTTCATTTTTGGATACATCAAGAGCACTTATCGATGTTCATGCTCGAAAAATCACCCTTCGTTTCAATGAAGAAGAACTTGTCATCAATGCAACACAAAACTCCAATCTTTCTCATGTCTATTCTATTGCAACTTTAAACCATGGTGACTCGACCAATGTCGTTTGCAAAGAATTTTCACCAAGAGTTTTAGGGAATGTCGCCAAAAACAATTTACCATTTCCTCCGCCGGTGGAGGTTATGAGTGTAAAGCCTACAAAGAAGAAACCATCAATACTTGAATCGAAAAATCCTTCGCCTCACCTCGAACATTCATTCTTGAAAAGTGTTGATAAGTTGCCGGTTTCTACGGAAGATCTTTCGGATGATGAATATGTTGACCCCGATGGGGAGGTTTTCTTCGTCGATAAACGTTTTGAGAACTTGCCACCACCAAAACCAAAACGGTTTCAAAATGTGAGAATTTTTAGTGTGACTAACATCGTCTTAGAAACACCGAATATTTTCGACATAATCAAAAAGGGTTTTCATAAGGAGAGTTTAGAAGATAAAAAAGGAAAAGATCTTAAATGTGATTTAATTGATTTTTCTACAAATCTAACTCCGTCATCACCGCGTGCTTTGAGTGCTACAAACTCGTCTACTCCTTTTGACGATGTTTTGTGTGGTTCTAGTATGGGGGAAGCCCCTTATGTTCCCTCATCCTTGTCCACCGAGGACGAGATATTCGATCCCGGAATTTCATGTAAAGGGAAATCTCGGTCTTCCACCGATGCAATAAATGGAAAAACTTTCTATTTGCTTGGTGCGAGTCTACCTCGAGTAGCTCAAACGTTTGTCTTACCAATTGTCTCACCCTTCTACTTCTCATCTATTTTCTTCAAACTCTTTGAGTTTATGGCACATGTTGAAGTAGCGTTAATTTGTTTTTCCAATGGAAACGAGAACGCCATTTTCGACCCCGGTATTTTGCATCACTTAAGGACTTAGTCCTTTATACCGGTTGCTTTTTGGGCCTTGTTAATCATGTAAGCCCCACCAAAAATTGACCACACCATGATTTCCCTAAATGTTCACATTTTAAGGGGATCGAGTCGAGCTCATGACTCGGTTATCAAAAACGAGGTGCCTCGTGGGGGAGATCCCATGCTTATCTTTTATATTCACTAATAAGGGGACTTGTACCCTTCCAACTCGTTGTCTCGTGGTTGTTTGTGATTGTGTTATCTAGATCATCATCATCGTCTACGATTGAAGACTCTCGTGTTCGTTTACGTGAGCCTCCATCGTTCGTTTGAAGAAGTTTTTCACGAATCCATGACATATCCTTTATTGTTCTAACAATTATCTTTTAGCATAATTAATAAACGGCTTTAGATATATTGTTGATCACCCTTTCCATGCTAGATCCTAAGCATTCGACTCTTCGTCCCTAGTATGGGGGTGCTCCACCTTTAGACTCGAAACATTGAGGACAATGTTTACTTTTAGTATGGGGGGGTGAATAGGTACTTGCTTTGCTACGCCCTCACGTTTTCCAATTTCAATGTTTTGTTTTGCTAATAAGGCTAAAAATGGCCAAATTTTAAAATTTTTCTTAGTTTTCATAAGTGTTTTTAAGACACGAATGTATATTTTCCGATGGGTAGAATAAGAGTTAATTTTTGACTTGATGGGCATTTGGAGCCATTTACATTCCTTAACCTGCTCAATTCAAGTTTTGCTAGACTTTTATATAGGGAGATTTAAAACGCGAAAGTCTTAATTCATTCGGGTTAAGAACAAGAACTTTTCGCAAGTTCTTATAATTGATTCTAGAAAGTCACTTATCAAGGGAACTATAAAACGCATTCTCTAAACTAGAAAAAGTCCAAGAAAGTGCAAGATCCTATAGGTGGCTTGAAAACCCAAAACTTTGATTTGATATAGTCTTAATGAAAGCTAATCCAAATTTGGCTTAATTTTGACTTGCATGGCTAAGTATTCACGAGTCTCTTTAATTAGAGGTCTTTATATAGTGAAGAACGAGAAATGATAGAGTTAGACAAGTGATCATGCTAAACGTAGAACATGAAAGTGTTCTTTCAAAAACTCATATGTTTTTAATTGTGGCTTTTTCTTCCCATAAGATCAATGCATTAGGAATAAATCATAATTGCAATAAGTAAGGTCATACGATTTGAAAGGTTACTTAGCCTCTAGCGCAAGATCGTTTAAAAGTTGCTCGGGGTTGAATAGAGTTCATAGCCAAGGCATAACTTATTGAAGCGGGACGCGAAGATTGGCGATCATCCAAAAAGGCCCTAACAAGGCATGAGGAGCTCTATTTTTGCTAAAGATCCAAAGATGATGTGAAGTATCATTATTCCTAAATCAATATGAAGGATCGAGACACACGACGAGAAGCTATTACTCCCCTAAAGAATGGAGAAAGTCTATCCAAAAAGACCCTAACAAGGTATGAGGATAAATATATCCAAGTCCGAAAAGGAGGCGGATCGTTGTATATCAAAATCCAAAGTAAAGATTGAAGAAAAATGATGAAGTCGTGGTCCTATATGAAGAATCTCTCAAAAACATCAAGTAAAGAAATTCCAAAATATGAAGAGAAGACCATAATTTCAAGAACGTCTTCCCAAGATTTGAAGTATGAAGTACATGCCAAATATCGGTCCGAGAAAGGTCTCAAATCGTGAAACGAGTTATGCCAAGATATGAACTTAAGGAGATACACGAGAAGCCGTTTTAAAAGATTTTGTCATTCGGCTAACTATTGATCAAATCGTGCTACTTTGCTTTCGGACTAATAACTACTCAAATAAGTCAATATGAATCACTTGTGATCCATGACAAATAGATAAAAAATGCTAGTAACCCATTTCCTTTTATAATAACTAGGATTGCGGGGAGAAAAAGTATTACACAATTTGGACGTATGAGTAGTGTTAGCATTGTGACTTGTACCAACAATGATCTTGTTTTTGCACTTAGCATGGAATGTATGACAATCAAGGATGAAGAAGTTTACTCTAAGGGACATTAACTTGTTTCTATTCTTTGACCCTAAAAGTCACATTTTGGTGATGAAAATCATACATTATGTCTTTACACATCATCGTAGTATGTTGCAAGTTTTCTTTTACTCTTCAATAAAGGTTAATAAAATTGAACTTTGGTGAATGCTTAGATACTTTATTCTAGCATTGCGTGAGGGCACGGCAATGGCTTAGTATGGGGGAGTGATGAGATGGCATTTATACATGATCTCATCGTTTGATGACGTATAGTCCCCAGCCGGGTCATGAACCCGGCCCAAGGGTACTACCCGTATCCGGCCCATCACATTTGGGTGGGATAAATGTCAGTTAGGCTTATGGGCTTGAATGAACAGTAACCGCACATACGTGTGCGGCCCACGGGCCGGTACGGCCGACACGGCCGACATAGGGTTAGACAGAATGATATTCTGTCTAGGAATATCTTTACCCCAATAAGAGAGGATATTCACTACCAGAATTAGAAGATAACAATCATTCTAATTCTGGTGCTTATCTCTTCCTTGGGGCCGAAGGATCAGTGAAAGCCCACTAGGGTTTCACTGCCTATAAAAGGAACCCTCAAGGGTTCCACGAAGGTAACACAACTCTCTCTAAGCTCACATATAACCCCAAATCGATTACTTACTCTCACGCCGGAGTCTAATCGTGGGATACCTTCCCACGGTAAGCCTAACGCGTGTTGTTTAGTGTGCAGGATCCCAACCAGACGATTCACTTGGTGCAGGAGCCGGTACCCAGTCAACCCGAATTAAGCCTAATTCGGGTCTAGCAAGGATCAACCAACTTTTGCATCAACAAGTTGGCGCCATCCGTGGGACCTTAACACTAAGCTAGAACAAAACCTTATCCCGATCTTTTCAATGACAAAGGGGCATCCGCCAGTTAACCCCAGGAACGTGAATCCTGGGAACCGGAAGTCCCCAGGGGAAGGAATTCTTATTCCCAACCAATCACCCAGCCGCCTCGCAGGCGGGCCAGGTAACCGTAGCGGTCTTCAGTCCGCAGGGGTGACGAGCACGATCTCGGTGACACCCCCGCCCACTTCAACCCTGGACAACCCTGATCCGGGAAGTGCGCCAGGCCCCCCTAACAAGGAGCCACGTAGACCCTTAATGGAGGAAGAAGTGGAAGCTCAACCGCTCAGCGAGGATGAGCTCACTCGAGTTCTCACTCAGAATTTTGAAAGGATCGTCCCAGGGATCGCATCAAGATTGAGCCTGGGGAGGAACCTCCAAGCCCGACTCAACTTTGGCGATAGTGTACCATCCACCCCTTCCCGAAATCGGAGAAAAAGGACTCAGCCTAGGGAGCAGGGAACCTTTGAGGAAGACCCTCAGCCCCGGAATGTGTTTGAACGCATAGGGGATCGCATTATGCAAGAATTAACGCAGTCCCAAGATGGAGAAAGGCCGGATGGCTCCCCCGAGCGGCCAGATCGAGAGCTGACCAGAACCACACGTCGCCCAAGTGTGTGGGATAGGATGAACACAGGGAGGGAGGCTCCTGGTTCATCTCAGAAAAGTGGTCCCTATTCAAAAGGTCGGGCACCACAACCGTCCCCAGATCCGTCTGGGGAAGACTCGGATGACCATCCACCCAAGCGCCGCCGGCCTAGGCGCACGCCTCCGCCACCAAATAATGATGAGTATTATGGTGGCCCCTACTATCGGGATACGGAAGCAGAGGACCTCTCGCGTCCGTGGTGTGAACCATGGGATGACCCTAGGCTCACACGGCCATGGGCGGATCCCAGGGAAGATCCGTTTACCCTCCGCATACGGAATTATTCTGAGGACACCAAACGTCGCATGCCGGCATGTATCAAGACGTATGATGGGTCCGGTGATCCGGTCGACCACCTCAAAATATTCGATACTCAGGCTAAAATTGAACGATGGCCCATGCCTATATGGTGCCAAATGTTTAATTCGACCTTGATTGGAAACGCTCGTGACTGGTTCGAGGCACTTCCCCCACGCAGCATTGATAGTTTCACGGAACTGCGTACTGCGTTTGAGAACAATTATACTCAAAGGAAGAAGTATAATAGGGATCCGGTCTCATTGGCAACTGTCAAGCAACGGCCGGGGGAGTCCACAGAAGCCTTCACTGAGCGCTTCAATGATGAGTGCACACGCACGAGAACCATGCCAGAGCTCCTGAAAATCTCTGACTACATACATGCCATAACAGACAGAGAACTGATCAGGCGTCTCAACGACAAGCGTCCAGAAAGATATGATGACCTCATGGAGAGAGTTAGGAATTTCATAGAGGGAGAAACAGCGGTTGCCGCAGCCTACCCATCCCGAGGAAATGGGTACCGCTCAAATGACCAGTCCCGGAGACAGTCGGGCGGTCAAGGCAACCAGAACAATAACAAGGGCTCGGACTATAAGAGCCAGAGCAAAGGCGGACGGTCGGACGACAAGTTCACCCCCCTAAAGATGTCCTACCGGGAGATCTTGTTGACTGAAGGGGCGAATTTTCCAAGGCCTCCCCCAATGACCACACCTCCGGAACGTCGGCAGGGAAGTCGCTTCTGCGAATTCCATAATGACAAAGGACACGACACGGAGGAGTGTATCCAGCTGAAGAAGCATATTGAGTCGCTAATCAAATCAGGCAAACTCAAGCACCTGGTTAAGGATTGGAAAGACGGAAAGGACAACAACAAGAAGTATGATAAGAAGGATCCCCAAAAGGACAAGCCTTCTACCATATACATGATCCAATCCAGACAGCGCCGCACGAGACAGAAAATTGGCCAAAAATTTTCCCGCGGCAAGGAAATCTCATTCCCTCTCATCACAGCAAGTGACGTGGTTGATGCGCCTCTCACCATTGAGATAAGCATTGGAACACACAATGTCCGCCGCATGTATGTGGATGGAGGGTCGTCAGCAGAGGTATTATATGAACACTGCTTTGTGCAGCTATGCCCAGAAATAAGAAGCCAATTAGTACCGGCCACGTCGCCGCTTACTGGCTTTAGTGGAGATACTATCTGGCCAATAGGGCAGTTGCGTCTGCTTGTTACCATTGGGAATGAGGAACATTCCACTACAACGTGGATGAACTTCATGGTGATACGTTCACACTCTCCTTATAATGGAATCATAGGCAGACCAGGCATTTTGGCTATCCGGGCAGTACCCTCCACGGCACACGGAACGATTAAATTCCCCGTTGATGGGGGAATCGTTACTATTTATAACACAGTCGTGCCAACGTCCGAGTGTCACACTGTGACAACACCGGCACCACCTGTACCACCCAAGGATGGAGCACCACCACCCAATTGGAAGGTGGCCATTCACCCTGACTACCCGGAACAGGAAGTATCCATAGGAGGGGCGCTCTCAGATAGCGGCAAAAGGGCCATGTGTGCACTTTTAAGTGCAAACTTGGACATATTCGCATGGGAACCAAAACATATGACGGGTGTGCCACGTGCGATAGCAGAGCATAAGCTCCAGATCCGCCAAGGGTACCAACCCATCAAGCAAAAGAAGCGCGGCCAGGCGCCCGAGAGAAGTCAAGTTATATTGGAGGAAGTGCGGAAACTGGTGGACGCAGGCATTATGCGCGAGGTATACTACCACGAGTGGTTATCCAATCCAGTCATGGTCAAGAAACATGACGGAAGTTGGCGCATGTGCGTGGATTTCACGGACCTGAACAAGGCCTGCCCACAGGACTGTTACCCGCTACCAGAAATCGACTGGAAAGTAGAATCCTTGTGTGGATACCCTTTCAAATGCTTCTTAGACGCATATAAAGGGTATCACCAAATCCAGATGGCGGAGGAGGATGAAGAAAAAACGGCGTTCCACACAAGCCAGGGCGTATATTGCTATACGAAAATGCCGTTTGGATTAAAGAACGCCGGTGCTACGTATCAGCGGTTGGTGGATAAAGCTTTCGAATCACAAATAGGACGCAACTTGGAAGTATATGTTGATGACTTGGTGATAAAAAGCTACACGGAGGAGGCACTCCTCCGGGATGTCCAGGAGACATTCGACACGCTGAGAAGGATTAATATGAAGTTAAACCCAAAGAAATGTACGTTTGGTGCGACAGAAGGAATGTTCTTGGGATATTTGATTGACCCAAACGGCATAAAACCTTGTCCAGAGAAGACGGACGCAGTGATACGCCTACCGTCCCCGCAGACACGGAAAGAGGTGCAGTCCCTGAATGGGAAGTTAGCCGGATTAAATAGATTTCTATCCAAATCCGCAGAGAAGTCATTACCCTTATTTAAGACGCTCAAGAAGTGTATTAGAAAGGGAGACTTCCGTTGGACGAAGGAAGCTGAGGAAGCCTTTGGCCAACTCAAGCAACATCTCGCATCTCTCCCCATGTTGGTAGCTCCCCGCCCAAAGGAGGAACTTGTTATGTATCTCTCGGCTACTCATGGCGCAATAAGCGCGGTACTTATGACGGATAGAGACACAATACAGACCCCGGTCTACTTTATAAGTAGAACATTACAAGGAGCGGAACTGAATTATTCCCCCATGGAAAAATTGGTGCTAGCACTAGTATTTGCTACAAAGCGGCTGCGCCGGTACTTTCAGGCGCACCCGATTGTCGTGATTACGGATCAGCCAATCAAGCAGGTTATATCTAGACCAGACGTGGCAGGGAGACTAGAAAAGTGGAGCATCCTACTGGGAGGGCACAATATATCTTACAGACCAAGGACGGCTGTTAAAGGCCAGATCTTGGCAGATTTCCTGATCGAAAAGCCGGATGAGGAAGAACCAATCATTAAGCAAGAGGAGGTCCCAGCGGAACCTTGGGTGCTATTCACGGACGGATCCTCATGCACAGACGGGTCCGGGGCAGGCCTCATCCTCACAAATCCAGAAGGAATGGAATTCACGTACGCCCTCCGTTTTGAGTTCACGGCCACCAATAACGAAGCGGAATATGAAGCATTAATTGTGGGTTTAAAAATCGCCGCTAGAATGGGAGTCCGCAACATTGAGGCCTACGTGGACTCACGGCTTGTCGCGAACCATATTCTAGGTGGGTATGTGGCTAAGGAGGACAACATGGTCAGGTATTTGGAAAAAGTCAAGACGTTAATCGCAACTTTCAGTAAGTTTTCCATCAAGCAGGTGCCAAGGGGCGAGAACAAGAAAGCGGACGCCCTCAGTAAAATCGCATCCACAAGCTTCGCCCACTTGTCTAAACAGGTTTTGGTGGAAATACTCAAGGAAAAGTCTATTACGGAAGGGGAAGTGACTGCTATAGTTGAAGAGGAGGGACCTACGTGGATGACCCCAATCATCAACTATCTGGCTAGTGAAACCCTCCCAGACGAGGAAAAAGCAGCAAGGCGCGTTAAAAGGAAGTCACAACATTTCGAACTCCGGGAAGGCATCCTTTACAAACGCTCTTTCTTGCAGCCGTGGCTGCGGTGTGTTGGACCACGCCAGGCGGCCTACGTGATCAGTGACATACACGAAGGATTGTGCGGCATGCATGCAGGTCCACGATCCGTGGTAGCCCGAGCCTTACGAACAGGATACTATTGGCCCACTATGCACAGAGACGCGCGCGACATGATTCGCAGGTGCAATGATTGCCAAGTGCATAGGCCAGTACCGCGGCACCCGCAGCAGGAGCTTACACCTATCACGTCCCCATGGCCATTTTACAAGTGGGGAATTGACATTGCAGGACCATTTCCTGTAGCTGCGGGAGGGGTTAAATTCTTGATTGTTGCAATAGATTACTTTACACGATGGATAGAAGCCAAGGCAGTAAAATCTATCACGGGTAAGCAGGTCAAGAAGTTTGTGTGGGAACACATCGTATGCCGTTTTGGTCTACCGGGAGAAATTATATCGGACAATGGCAAGCAGTTCACGGACAACCCATTTAAAGACTGGTGTGCATCGTTGAACATCAAACGGCGTTTCGCATCTGTTAAACATCCACAAACGAACGGCCTTGTTGAACGAGCAAATAGGAGCTTGGGAAATGGAATCAAGGCGCGACTGGATGAGCGGCAGGGCAAATGGGTTGATGAGTTGTCACACGTGCTATGGGCACATAGAACCATGATAAAAACAGCTAACGGAGATACTCCGTTTGCATTGGCTTACGGCACTAAAGCCGTTATACCAGCAGAAATAGGGATGCCTACCATCCGCACGGCGGAGGTTAATGCCGTCACAAATGATGAACAACTGCGAATCAACCTGGATCTGTTGGAAGAGAAAAGGGAAGTAGCAGCCATCAATGAAGCTAAGTCCAAGGCTAAGATGAAGGCTTATTACGACGCCAAGGTCAAGGGTGTTTCTTTTCGACCGGGAGACTACGTCTATCGTGCTAACGAAGCAAGTCGAGTGGAAAATACAGGAAAACTGGGCCCTAAATGGGAAGGACCGTATGAAGTCATTGAAACCTTGGGACGAGGCGCGTACAAGTTACGCGACATGGATGGTCGCGACCTAGAGCGCACATGGAACATCGCCAATCTAAAAAGGTGCTATCTTTGAAAGCTACGGCTCCCGCATGGATACTTCGCTATAGGCGGTCTCAATAAAGACCATGCGGGTTATTTGTCTTACTTGTTTTTCTTATGTTTGTTTTAGTTTCCCTTATGGACCTTTTTTAAGGACTTGTCGTCATTATTCAAACAAAAATGTAAATGTTCTAATAAAATGCCGTGGTGCCTAGCTAGCTCCACGGCCTGTTTCGTGCAAATTATTGTCCTCTTTGTTAGATTCTTTGTTAGCCGTATGAATTTTACTTGTGTTATAATATGCCATGTTTCTTTCATATGCATTCTCTCGAAATACCGTACATGTACCATACGCCTCCAGGTGGGGTAAGAGGATTAAGTGAACCTACTAATTCAACTTGCCGCGTAAGAGGGATGCAACCCCAGCCGCACGGATCACGTATCCTTACTAGACACCTTACTCACAAGACGTTGGGGTAAGTTTCATATGCTATAGCCATACCGTGCTCCGCATAATAAAGACGCACGTCGCACGTCTAGTAAATTATAGACTTGAATGTATTTTCTTTGTGAGTAAGACGTGGTATCATGCAGTATTGAACTACAATATTTCGAACACAAGCACAGATACACAAGTTTCCAAACAAATCAAAATTGCCGTGGTTACCCACGGACTTATATACAAAACATAAAAATTGTTAGCCGTGTACATACACGGACGAATCGAAACAATACATATTCATAGATTACAAAACAAGTGTTTGATTGTGGACAAAGGAGCATCCTAAATTGAGGGGAGAAACCTACCCATCTCTGCTTGTTCTTCCACCAGACGCGGCAACCATTCATCACGCTCTCCCCGCTTCTGGGCTTGGGCCGCGGTCCTTTCCAACACCACGTCTAGGGGTTCCTCGTCAAGTACGACCCTGGTTACGTCCTCATATACAGGAAGGGTTAGAGGAAAGTTAGCAGTGGAAGGCATGCTAGGACTGAGCTTCTCCATGATTTCAGTGTTCGGGGCATCTTTGGTGGCCTCTAGCTCATCCAGGAATGGGTAATGCAGATCTTGCATCGCGGCCATGGAGGCAGTCATCTTGCTGGCGGCTTCGGGCTTAAAGAAGGTATGACGGGCGATGTCCCCACCTTTGGTGATCAGTTCAGCAGCCTCAACCATTCCTTCGTGCCGTCCATGGTCGATACCATCAGATACAAGGTTGGCAAATTGTTGTACAAAGGATGGGGCCTCTAGCACCTTCGTCACGGCCAGGCGTGCTCCATGCCCAACCATCCACCTACGGCCCGTAATGGCTGTTAGCAGTTGGGGGCACAGTACATTGTCACGCTCAGCGGTCAGGGCATCCATCACCAATTCTTTTTGGGCAACTGCCTCTTTCAGCTCTTGGGTGGTGGCCCTTTCCTCAGCAAGGTCTGTCTGCATTTTTTCCATGTTTTGGACGGCCAAATGCGCGTCCTTCAGCTTCTGGTTCAGATCATCTACTTGGCTGGCGTAAGAATGGGCAGAAGCTTCGGCCATGGTCACCTATAGTAAAAGACGTGTTAGTACATTCATTGTTTGGTATATATGGGTGGTGTGGCACGGATATGTACCTTGATGTTTGCAGCATTTAGTTGAGACTCAAGATGGGCTACTTGCTGATCGTGTTCACTCGCACGGGCCGATTGTGTCTTGATGGTTGCCTCAGCATTCGCTAGTTTGGATTGGAGGTCAGCAATCATGGCTTCATTATCTTCAATCATTTTTTCTCTCCGTCCAACTTTTCTCTTGAGAGAGTCCACGTGCCCAAGCGCAGCTTCAAACCTGACCCTCATCGAGGTTCCCATCGCCATCTGATGCACTAGCGTCCCATTATATTCATCTGCCAAATCCGCGTGACTGAGCGAGTTTACCTCTTGCACCAAGCTTGGTGGTATACAGTTATTGAGGTACTCCCGGCACTCGTCAGCACTCCTCAATCGCGACGCCGTGGTAATAGTCCAAATAGGGTTGAAAGGTTGAGGAGCGCCGGATGAAGGGAAGTCTTGGGAAACCAGAGGTGAACCATCTTCAAAAACAGGGCCGGACTTTGTGGGGGCCGCGGGGTCTTCTTCGACAGCTTTTCCTTTCTCCTTATTCACCTGGGTGTCAGAAGGAGGCGCGGCACCAGCTTGGTTGTCCCTGCGACATGAGTATTACGAAATATATTAAGTATGGCTTAAAAAAAAAAGAAGAGAGGGCGCGGAAATTCTTGCATATTGAGATGGTTTCTTACATATTGCTTCTTGCTCCTTCGGAGGCGGTTGGGGCAATTTGTGTGACGGGATCGACATGAGCGGCCCGGTTAGCCTCGGAACCCTGCGTGGCACTCCCAACAGATTGATACATGGGGTGATCCTCTCGAAGCCTCTTGGCGGGAGCATTGTGTTCACCAACCTCCACCGATGCAGTCCCTCTCGCACGGTTTCCTCTTTTCCGGGTGCGCCTGGTGAGGGGCTGCGTTGTGAGTTCAGCAACTTCCTCTTCAGCTTCCTCCTCTTCGTCCAAGTTGACATGTTGTTGTACTTCATCATCATCATCATCGCCCATCAGTCGGCGGATGCTGGAGTCGGTTTGCTCAATGTTGTCTCCCTGTTGTTCTCTATGAAGTGAGGAGGGCCCGGCACCTCCTTGGTTCATCTGGTTGTTACCATCATCATGGTCTTCATGTTCTTCGTCAGAATGGGGATCAGGCACGGCTTCCAAGGCAACCGTCACTGGTCGGGTGTGCTCGAGGAGGGGTTGTTCATTTTCACGAAGAGGACGGAGACCTTCCGGCACAAGCCTTGGATCGCCCTGGCGCAACAGTCCAAAAAAGTTCATCTCTGTCCAGCACAAAACAATAGATGTTAGTTATTATACAAACACATATATGCATTTTTATTGACGTACGGATGATTAGCCTACCTTCGCCCTGCCTTCTCCAAAAAACAGGATACCTATTGGAGGGACCAAAGTAATTGCGGCTAATTCCTAGCAAGCATAAAAATGATTCCGGTAGGTTTCTGTGAAATCCAGTCCTATTTAGATCTAACTCTTGAGAGTGAAGGGGATTGTATGTACTGGCATGCGGCTTAGGGTCGTGCGGGAATCTGTTCCTAATGATGAAATCACCCGGCCATACCACTGCGTCAATGAAAAAGTAATGGTCATACCAATTTTTCAGTGAATCCATGGGTTTGTTGTGTGATTGTGGGCTGTTGGAGGCTCGTTTTTTGAAAGATACCCAACTGTTTACTAAGTTTGGGGTGTAAAACAACCTAAATAACTCTACGGTTGGGGGGATTCTCCTAGCACGGCAAAGGATCTCGAATTGGCTAATTTTACAGGCACCTATACAGTGGAGTTGACTAATGTGTACATTGTAATATCCTAACAAATCTACGAGAAAGTGGGTGAAAGGAATACGGTAATTCGCCGCGTCAAACAGGCGAGTATAGAGGCCTATCTTACCCGCTGGAGCCTCAGTTATGAGGTCTCCGACGCCAGGAAGTGAGGGGTGTAGGTTGGAGGGGATGAAGTAATTTGTACAAAAATGGTTTAACTGGTCCTGGGTCATGACATTTAGCACGGATCCGATGGTAGGGCTGTTTCTATTGGCCATTACTAAAAAAGAGTGTAAGGGCGTGGTATTCTAACCTGCGTGTGAAGGGATCCGTGCGTACTTGGTTTAAGATAAGAGGAAAGCTTTAATGGCAGAAATGGAGGTTGTGAACTGTGTGTTTCACACAGCCGTAGGGGTGACTTATTTATAGGGTTACCTTGAGGGTCACAGCCTGTTGGATATGTGACACGTGTTGGCCACTATTCTTAATCGTGTGGCTAGGAGGCAAGTGGCAAGTGAAACGTCAGATGGGACCCACGGGTCATATCTGACCCACACGTTTGCACTGCTCAATGTTCTGACTGTCTGCACTTTTGTCAGTCACACAAGTCAGATGAACAGTTGTTCATGTCGGGTTATGCGGCTTTAACGTAAGACTTGACATTTAATGTTATATTTAATTTGTCTCGGCTATTATGTATCGGGCATCATTGTCCTTTGTTATGAATTCCTTGGTACGTCCGGGAGCATCTTTGTAGTCTAGAGGTTCCACCTACGGTTGTAACAACTAGACTGGGGGGGACATGATGAGGTATAGTCCCCAGCCGGGTCATGAACCCGGCCCAAGGGTACTACCCGTATCCGGCCCATCACATTTGGGTGGGATAAATGTCAGTTAGGCTTATGGGCTTGAATGAACAGTAACCGCACATACGTGTGCGGCCCACGGCCCGGTACGGCCGACACGGCCGACATAGGGTTAGACAGAATGATATTCTGTCTAGGAATATCTTTACCCCAATAAGAGAGGATATTCACTACCAGAATTAGAAGATAACAATCATTCTAATTCTGGTGCTTATCTCTTCCTTGGGGCCGAAGGATCAGTGAAAGCCCACTAGGGTTTCACTGCCTATAAAAGGAACCCTCAAGGGTTCCACGAAGGTAACACAACTCTCTCTAAACTCACATATAACCCCAAATCGATTACTTACTATCACGCCGGAGTCTAATCGTGGGATACCTTCCCACGGTAAGCCTAACGCGTGTTGTTTAGTGTGCAGGATCCCAACCAGACGATTCACTTGGTGCAGGAGCCGGTACCCAGTCAACCCGAATTAAGCCTAATTCGGGTCTAGCAAGGATCAACCAACTTTTGCATCAACATCGTTCTTTTCGGGCTTTAAATGCATAAAAATGTCATAAAATACCATATATATGCTTGTGTTTGTTTACTTGTGTATTTTAGGTACGGATATCGTGAAAAAGACAAAAGATCACAAAATACAAGGAAAAACGGACACGAGAAACGAAGCCGTACAAAGAACCGGGCCCTAATCATGGAATTTTCATCAAATACCCTTGAAGACAAAACAAGATTGATCCTCCAAGAATGAAGAAATGACACTTAAAACCCTTGTATATTAATAATTACAAGTTTGGTCCCTTAAGTTTGTCAAAATTGCAAAAAGGTCCTTCAACTTTGAAGAAATGACAAGATTGGTCCCTCAACAAAATCAATTTGTCATTTATGGTCCCTCATGAAGATTAAGAGACATTGAAGACCTTTGAAGATCAAAATAGTCCAAGTTCAGCCCTTGAAATTACTCAAAATGGCAAAAATACTCCTTGATAACTTTTTGTCAAAGTTTTGTGCTTAAAATGACAATTGGTGAAAGTTATTTGCAAAGGATAGTTCATTTTAGGGCTGAAAAACGTGTATTGCCAAAAAACTCAAACCACAAGGACCAAAGATGCCACAATGAAACATTCAAAAAGAAAAACGCGCCTAACATATCCCTTCCCCCAAATTCGGATTAAAAAGCTTACTGTACATCTTTTTACACGCCCAGAATTTACCTCCACTTAACCTTGGGTAAAATTCAATTAAACCTGCACACACTTGATTCACACCCACCAAAACCCATCCCACACCTAAAAACCCCAATCCCACCACTGTGGACCCCTACCCCCAATTCCCTCTCCTCCAATCAAAACGCACCTTGGTCCCCGAGTTGTATGACGTGTCCCAAATCAACCACCAGGATTATTTGCTTCCTCCCAAAGCAAAAATGAACGAAGGAGATCCAATTTGGCCAGCTCAACACCAAAAATCGTCTAGAAGCTTTTAAGGGCATTTTAGGATTTTTCTATGTATTAGGGTTTTGATTTTAGGATTCTAGAGTGTTCTATAGTCATTATAAAAGGAGAATCCGACTTGTGGATGTCCCTTGTTCCAGTTTTCAAGCTCTCACTTGTAATCCCTTTTTAAGAAAATAAAAGTTTGATTTTTGATTTAATCAAGTGTAATGCCTTTTTATTGTTTTTAAAAGTTGTGTATTGTGTGAAGCTTGATTCTGAGTTCCATTTTTCATTTGGTTAACTGATTTTGTTTTTCAAAATTTAGTTAAAGGTTTCTGGAATTTGAAATTCTTTGGTAAGAATTTGTTTCAGGTTTTGGTTATAAGAGGTGTGACTTGTTAGTGATATAGGGTTTTGAAAACGTTTTAAGAAGTCTTAAAAGGTTTTGGATAGGATTTAAGAAGAAAGAAAAAGAAACAGATTATATATACTTGCTTGTATTTTGTTTGTTTTCTTTTGATTTGTTTTAAACAGGGCAAAAGGTTGTTGATATTGATCTGCATGCACCCGGGTGCATAAGAAGGTGGATTCAACATCCACTAGGGCTTTGGATGTAAAGCCCTAAGGTATTCTCTTTTTCTCTTTGAAAATTTCAGAAAATAAGTGTTTCATATGATCTTGTTTGATTTTATTCTTAAGTGTGTTAAGACTGATTGGATTGTGTTTTATTTAAGTTAATTTGCATGTTTGATGATATTTGGATCAGTTTGAATAGCTTTTGCATTGATTTGATTTGAAAAAGTGGAAAAGAATTTTTAAAGTAGTGTTTGGATAAGCATTTTAGCAGGGCAAAGTTTTTGATTTGGTTATCAAAAGGTGTTAGACCAGTTGAAATAGGATTGGAATAGGTTTGTTGTTAGTGGTGTTTCAGTTTAGTGCAAGAATAGAAGCTATTGGTGTGTTTTGAAAAGATAATCATAAAGTAAAATCTGCATAGCCATAATCTGCCTGTTCTTCATGATTTTTGGTACTTGATCTCTGAATTCTGTGAAGTAATAGGGTAATTGGAAGTTTGTTATCACTTGAGTACTGGATTGTGAGTCTGTGTGCTTAATTTGGTCACTTGAAGTTCACTAGGGAGCTAATAATAAGCCTAATTACCACCAGACCTTTGTCCACTGCCACAGAAACTTGAGTTCATTTTCATGTGCTTTGGTTTGCTTATTTTGAGTGCTAAGTGCTTATTTGTTGCTTTATCCTGACTCCTTGTGCTTCAATAAGCACAAGGGTGCCCCATTGTTCCCAAAACATCCACAAATAAGCATTTGCCAAGCCCTCTTGGCTCAAAAAGTGTACAAGTGTGCACTAGCACTTGTTCATCAGCAAAACAACCCACACTGGCCACATTTGATCTTCATTTTGGCTAAATATTGGCTAAAAAAGGAAATTGGAGTTGGATTATAAGCTGATTAAGGTCACAAGTTGGATTGAAAAAGAAAAAAAATAAAAAAAGAAAAAATTAGCAAAAAGAATACCCGCAACGGACTCGAACCCTAGACCTCTCGCTGGAGGGTTAAGAGTTCTACCGTTGATCTGGATACCTTTTTACGTTTATGTTTGTTTTCCAAAGTTATTTATCACGTTTTGTTTTTGTTAGCTTAATAAAAAGCCGTGAGTAAATAAGCTCATTCCAGCTTATTTGTTAAACGTTTTTGCTTATTTTGATTTTTCCTAGGATCATATTAGTTATTAAGACTTTTCTAGCCAACTTTTATATTTTTCCTTTTATTTAATTATTTTCTTTGCATTTATTTATTATCCGTTTTTATAAAATCAATAAAAAATAGAAAAAATAGTTTTAATTTTCAGGAAAAATAGTTTTTAGCTTTTTAATAAATATTTTGAGGTTTACATTAGGTTTTGGTTTTATAAACTTTAATTTTTAATTTTATATTATTTTAAGGTTTTTTATAAACTTTAAACATTTTTATAAAATTATTAAAAAAGGTTTAGGAACTTTAATTTGTGTTTTTCTCTTAGTTAGAATATTTTAAGATTTTAGAAATTTTTTAGGATTAAGTTTAGAAACTTTTTATTTTTAGCATTATTTTAATATTATTTTAATATTATTTTATTATTAAAAAAATCAAAATTTTATTTTTATTTCTTTTTCATTTTTCTTAAGTTCTTTATCATTAATTAGGACCTTTTCCATTTTTAGAATATTTTTATAGCTTTTAGATTTATTTTTATAATTATTTTAAGTTTAATTAGTTTTTAATCATTTTAAATCATTTTTAGAGTTTTAATAATAGTTTTAATAGCTTTTAATTTTTAGAAAATTACTTTTTAGTCTTCTAATAATATAAGTTAAGTAATTATTCAATGAAATCATATTTTAGACATTTGAATTAGTTATATTTAATTTTAGGGCTTTAATTAGCATTTAAAATTAAATATTTAATTAATAAAAGGTTTTAAAATATCTTTGTTGGATTTTTATCTTTATTTATATTATTTTAGACTTCTTTTTAGCCTATTTGATATTTTGTTTTTGGTTTTAGTATAATTTTTAATTTGGGTAGTTTTTACGACTTTACGTTTTCGTCTTTTACGTCGTAGTGTAATTTTAACGTAACCGTCTTTTCATCTTCTCATCCCCATATTAATCTCAAACAACTACAAGTTAATTCACACACATATACCTCCTTGGGAAACAAACTTTTCTCTCATTTTAAGTGATTGGGTCATTAACACTTGATTTTTCTTAAAATCATTTGTTCAAATACTTACCGCTCATATACGTTCTTTTGTTTTCCTAAACAAGAGTCGTATTTTACTACAATCACATAACCCCACTAAATCACCATTTTCATCAAAAAGTTCAACCATAAATCATATGTATAATTTACTTATGATGAAAACCCATTAAAGTTATTAAGATTGGAGGTGATCTTAACATGTAAAAAGGAGTTTTCAAGGGACTTTGGGGCTGATTTCTCAAGGAGTTTTCATGAAGAACAACGGATGATTTTTGGAGGAATATAAAAATACTTGGTGACCCTAGAAGTGGTGTTGATATCTCATAAGATTGGTTACCCAAAACCAAGTCTTGTTCATCAAAAACCTCATCTTTTCATCACTAATGGTGGTATAGAGATTGTTCTTCCTATCCTTTTGTTATTTTGATTATGTAATCTTGTATTTTCCTTATTTATGTATATGTATATGATGATGAATGATGATAAAAATATTATATGGGGATTTGTTGTTGATAAACATGGGTAAACAGATGGAAAACCACATGTAAAATGGTTAAAATCTTGCTTAATGTGTTGGCTGTATAAAAATAGTAAGTAACCAAATGATAAACTGATAAAATGGTATAGTGGAATCCATTTACATTAAGTATTAGGTGTTATACACATGTGAGAGTTGGCCATGCAATGGAATCATCAAAATGAGTGAGATATGATCAAAACAAAATTAGTGTGTCAATCTGAATAGTCTATTTTGTAGGGACTGTTAAGGATAGTTAGACATGGATTGAGCAGTATCTATAACTAACGTATTTGTAGCACATAATATGAAGTTTATGTCATCCAAAAATGAGCTTCTATCTCCTTATAGAACTCAAGATATGATAAAAATGGTGAAGATGAAACTAAAAATCAGATTTCTAAGAATTAATGTTTAATAGTATTATATAAGCACTCAAACTAATATAGTATACAATGTGAATTAAAACCCACTAACTTATAAATTTCATTTATATAAATATTTATAAGGTTAAATAAATGGACAATTTATAAAAATGGTAGTTGAATAAGTTTTATAAGTTATAAAAACTATAAACATGATTTTTACAACTTTTTCGGCTATTACCGTAAAATTAACATTTTTCGCCAATTAAAACTTAGACGATCGGACCCGTCTAATGTAAAGTTTTTAAAAGTAATATACTGATGAATAAGTACCTAATACAAGTAAAAACCGATAAAACCCGAACTATATGACATACGGACATTAACGAGCTAAGTTAGCATATTTGGACTAATAATTTAACTAAATAAGTTAAACACTTATAAAAATTACTTACTGGGCTTAACCCATTTGGGCCCAACATGTAAAGTATAAATACTGATAATACAAGTATAAAATAAATTAATATAAGTTAATGAACTTATAGAAACTTATTGGGCCTAAAACATGTAAATAGGTAAAACTAGTAAACTAGTAAAAAGTTACCAATACATAAACACTAAAATGAGTAAATAAGAATATATAAACCCACTTGATCATCATCATATGTACAAAATCATCATATGTATATTTGTTATTTTTATAAAGTCATTGGACTAGAGTCTAAGACGAGTATTATTTGTCTAGGTTTCCGTGATTGAAGCACGTACCGTACAACCGAATTGCCGATAACCCGCTTTCCCACATCAACGTGAGTTCATAGCCTTGCACTCTTTTAAATGTTTTTATGAAATGTTTTATAAACCCGCGAGGGAGATAACATGTTAGATTTTATGAAATAGGACACAAATTGTCCCGATTGCTTGTTTATTGATTTGGACCCGAATGATTGTATGACCCGATGAATGATTAAATGACCCGGTAGATGAAATAAAATGGATTATTAAAGTTAGGTTATGTCACTAAAAGTCCCATTAGCATGAATTGTGAACTACCGGGATTTGGTAGACACTTATGCATATAATAGTACTATTTGGGGACGATCACCCCAGTTCGCGCCTTGACGGTTGATCCCTGTCGTGCCACATTGATTGGTAAGCGAATTTATGTATGAGAAGATTTACACAAGCGTGATTATTGTGACGACATGCTAATTTAGATGGGAAAATGATTGTCGGGTTAGCTACCCGTTGTTTGTTGTAGTAAGGTAACAATGTCATGCGGCTTATAATAATCCAATTAACGAAATACTGCTTTAAGCATTGAATTACGATATATTGCCTGACTAGCAATACAGGGTCTTATCATTGATATTATGTTCGTGTTTTGGTTTTATATAACCATATTCATATAACGGTTTTTATTTAATCGATACAACGTTATAAAACCTATTGTATGATGTTTTTAACGACAATGGTTCGTATAATGATTTTGAAGGCGAAAGCCAATATTATGATTTTTGATAAGGATTTGTATAAAATGACTTTGGCTATTTTATGGCCTATTACAAAGATTTGTACAAAATGATTTTCGGTAATAATTATGTACCGATGATATATTGATAGTTTTATTAAACTCTATGAATTCACTCGGTGTTATCGCTGACTTTTTCCTTTAACATGTTTTATCTCAGGTACTTGAAGGTAATTCTCGGGAAGACAACAAGAATTCATGGCCCGCACTTAAATAATAATTTCCATTCAAATATTTTGTAAAATTGTATGAAATAACTATGACTTGGGACCTATGTAAAAATTGATATTTATGAAGGGAAAAGCTTTATTATTTAACGACGCGATTTTTAAGCGTTGTCTATGATGTGAGTAATGTGCTATCCCGTAACACCAAAGAGTCTTCCGCTGTATTGAGTTGTATAAATTTTGGGGTGTTACAACCACTCAATGGAATCATTAAAATGAGCAATATATGATCAAAATACTATTAAGGTTCAAATCTGTATAGTCTGTTTTGGACGAATTATTAGGGATACTTAGAGGACGATTTATCAGTAGGTAAAAATGATTTATTTGTAGCACATAATATGTAGCTTGTGCTGCCCAAATTTGAGCTTCTATCTCCTTGTACAACTCAAGATATGGCAACATAGTGAAATTGACTTTGATAATCAGATTTGAAAATAAAAGTATATAATATAAAATGAGCACTCAATTAATATTATAATAAAATACATATATAAACACACTAACTTATGATAATACTTGTAAAATAAGTAGTATACTATGATAAATAAGTATGACATTTTATAAAATTAAAGACTCAAATGTTTTCTAAAGTTATAAAACTATATATAAGTTTTACGTCTTTTCGGCTAAAACCGAAAGATTAACGTTTTTGCCAACTAAAACTTAGACGGTCGGAACCGTCTAATGTAACATTTTTATAAATCATATACTGATATGTAAGTACATTTGACAAGTAAAAACCGATAAACCCGAGCTTTATAACTTATGGACCTTAACGGGCCAAAGTAGCCTTATTGGACCATTAGCCCAACTAATTTGGCTAAACACTAATGGACTTACGCATGGGCTTAACCCACTTGGGCCCAACATATGGGTCTAGGCCTGGTATTAAAATTATAAATGGGCTAATATAATGTATTTTGTAACACCTGGTAATTTTCCCTACTTTGTAAAATGACTATTTTACCCTTTGACTTTTTATTTAGTCAACTATGTGATTTAACTGTGTTGGAACCGGGAGGTTATCCCGCGTCTTCTGAAAAACTGTTTGCTGACGAGTAATGGCCTGACTCTGAGCTCAGTCATTATTCTGAACATTTTCTGTGAACCTGACCAAAGTGCTGAGACGGTCAATGAATTGACGATAATCCATGAGATTATTCGTTATCTGTGAATTATGTGCTTAACTGTTTAGTTTTTAACAGCGTGATCGTATTTTCTTGAGCAGCGTATTTAAATATTTTTGTATATGTTTATATATGCCTGTATTTTAGTATTTTTGCTATTTATAGTAATAAATCGTATTTACTGTGAATATTTAATTAACGTATCGCGTTTTCGTATTTTACGTCGTTTTTACGTTTAACCGTCGTTAGCGTGCATAAAATACTTTACCAATCATAAAATGTCAGTTTTCGTCGAAAAATCGTAAATTTAATATATTTCGTCAAATTTTTAAGTTTTACGTAACTTTTAACTTAACTATATACTTTTTGATATTTACCTAAAACTAACTAACCTTTTTACCTTAAACCTTTTAACTAATTACCATAGTAAAATTTTTGAATAATTTACCCCCATTTGGGACCCCCATAACCGGCCAAAACATGCACCATGTGCATGGCCTTACACTTTGCCATTCTAAGCTTAAGGTTATAAACCTTCCACCCTTTAACTTATTAACCAAAAATCCTTCTATTATTTCACTTACACACTTCATTTCACCTCAAACCAAAAACACACATCTCTTCCTCTCTCTCTCTCTAAACACACGGCACAAACACAAACACTTTTCCACCATTGTTGATTTCTAAAA
The DNA here is from genome assembly GCA_025667525.1 of Glebionis coronaria. Taxonomy (NCBI): domain Eukaryota; kingdom Viridiplantae; phylum Streptophyta; class Magnoliopsida; order Asterales; family Asteraceae; genus Glebionis; species Glebionis coronaria. The sequence continues at coordinate 269,375,229 of CM046882.1, read as the reverse complement.
AGCTTCATTTTACCAAGATTGAACACAAAACAAAATCACCCTAGAGCTTGTATAAGCATAAAGAAGAATGGTCTTTCTTGGTTTGATGATTTGAGTAGTTTTTGGGTTGAAGTTTTTGAGTAGAGTTCTTGTTGATAATTAGTGGGATATATTGTAGATCGGGTCGTTGTGATTACGTAGAATCGTTACACAAGGTTACTTCTTAAACCTTTTTAATCTTTTCATTTTCCATGCATAACCTTTGTAGATCTATGCATGCATGTTACTCATCAAGTATTTTCTTGAAATAAAATGATAAAAATTATTTTTGGTCATGAAATATTTTAAGATTTATGGAAATTAAGTGTGGATCTATTAGATCCATACATGAAAATGGGTTAATTGAAAGATTTGTGAAAAATATAAGTATGTATATTTTAGATTTGTGAACTTGAAGGAAAATCTTTGATTTTGTTGATGTTTATGAAAAATTAGAAGGAACTAGTAGTGTTACTACTAGTGGTTACGCTTGAAAATGGTCGAAAACGGGTTTTTACAGAAAACATACAATCTGTCCGACTTTTGTAAGAGGCGTAGAGAGTCGTAAAAATTGTTTTGACACTAGTTTACTACGAGATTATGAAAATATTAGTTAATACCTTCGTTTCGATATATTATGGGCTAAGAACGGAGCAAAAATGAGTAAGTTGTGGTCATTTAAATTTCGTTGTCGGAAAACTTAATTTTTGGAGAACAACACTATAAGTGGTTGCTGTCCAGATTTTTAAAGTGGTCGAAGCGACATTTTCGAGTTAAACGGAGTTGTTTTAAGTGTCGAAATGGTTACTAAATGGTATGTATGAATGTTGGACTTGTTTGTAAAAGCGTATTAGCTCGAAATGTGAATACTTGGTATATTATTGAAAGTTTGAACGTTGGAAGTGGAAATTGTTACTATTGTGAAAAATGACTTGTTGAATTGTTGGCGATTGAGAAATTGTTGAAAATAGGGGTTTAGGACGAGATTTGAGTATTTACTAAAAATGGCAAATTTTTATGTGACGCCGAAAGGCTGCCGAATTTTCGTTAGAATTTACGTAGGAAAATTTGTTAAGATAAATTTTGGTAAATTAAAATTTACGCCGAAAGGCTGTCGAAATTTCGTCGAGTCAAAAATAAATATTTTTGCCTAAGTATATATATACTATAATGTTTATAACGATGTAACATTTATGTAACACCCCCAAATTTATACAACTCAATACAGCGGAAGACTAGTTGGTGTTACGGAATAGCACATTACTCACATCATAGACAACGCATAAAAATCGCGTCGTTTAATAATAAAAGCATTTCCATTCATAAATATCAAAGTTACATCGGTCCCAAGTCATATTATTTCATACAAAGTTTTACAAAATATTTGAATGGAAAATATCGTTTAAGTGCGGGCCATGAATTCTTGTCGTCTTCCCGAGAATTACCTTCAAGTACCTGAGATAAAACATGTTAAAAGAAAAGGGTCAGCGATAACGCCGAGTGAATTCATAGAGTTTAATAAAATCCATCAATCTAATATCAGTATAAAATTATTACTGAAAATCATTTTGTACAAATCATTTTAATAGGCCATAAAATAGCCAAAGTCATTTTATACAATTCTTCATCAAAATCATAATATAGGCGTTTGCCTTAAAAATCATTATACGAGCCAATGTCGTAAAAACATCATACAATACGTCTTATGACGTTGTATGAAAATAAAAACCGTTATATGAATATGGTTATGAAAACCAAAACACGAACATAATATCAATAGTATGACCCTGTATTGCTAGTCAGGCAATACATCGTAATTCGGTGCGTCAAGTAGTATTTCGTTAGTTTGGATTATTATAAGCCGCATGACATTGTTACCTTACTAAACCAACAACGGGTAGCTAACCCGATACTCAATTTGCCCATCTAAAGTAGCGTGTCGTCACAAAGGTCACGCTATGGAAATCTTCTCATACATAAATTCGCTTACCAATCAATGTGGCACGACGGGGATCAACCGTCAAGGCGCGAACTGGGGTGATCGTCCCCAAATAGTACTATTAAATGCATAAGCTTCTACCAAATCCCGGTAGTTCACAATTAATGCTAATGGGACTTTTAGTGACATAACCTAACTTTAATAATCCATTTAATTTCATCTATCGGGTCCTTTAATCATTTATCGGGTCATACAATCGGGTCATTCAATCATTCGGGTCCAAAATCAATAAACAAACAATCGGGACAAATGATGTCCTATTTTATAAAAACTAACATGTCATCTCCCTCGCGGGTTTATAAAACATTTCATAAAAACATTTAAAAGAGTGCGAGGCTATGAACTCACGTTGATGTGGGAAGGCGGGTTATCAGCAATTCGGACGTACGGTACGTGCTTCAATCACGGAAACCTAGACAAATAATACTCGGTCTTAGACTCATGTCCAATGAATTTATAAAAATAACAATTATGTATACATATGATGATTATTTATATATGATGATCAAGTGGGTTTACATATTCTCGTTTACTCATTTTTAGTGTTATATGTCGATAACTTTTATACTAGTTTACTAGTTTTACCTATTTACGTGTTTTAAGTCCAATAAGCTTATTATAAGTTTTTTAACTTGTTTTAATCCATTTTATACTTATATTATCAGTATCTATACTTTCCATGTTGGGCCCAAATGGGTTAAGCCCAGTAAGTACTTTTTATAAGTGTTTAACTTATTTAGTCCAATTATTAATCCAATATGTTTACTTAGCTCGTTAATGTCCGTATGTCCTATAATTCGGGTTTTATCGGTTTTTACTTGTTATACATGTTTATATATCAGTATATAAGTTTTATAAAGTTTACATTAGACGGGTCCAACCATCTAAGTTTTATTTAACAAAAACGTTAATTTTACGGTATTAGCCGAAAAAGTCGTAAAAATCATGTTTATAGTTTTATAACTTATAAAACTTAACAAGTTACCATTTTTATAAAATGTCCACTTATTTACCATTGTACATATTTATATAAATGTATTATATAAGTTAGTGGGTTTAAATTTATATTTTATACTATTAAATTTTGAGTGCTTATATAATAGTATTATACTTTAATTTCCAAAATCTGATTTTTATCTTCACTTTCACCAAAACTGCCATATCTAGAGTTCTATATGGAGATAGAAGCTCAAATTTTTATCACATAAAATAAATGATATGTGCTCCATTTAACTCTTCTATAGCTACTGTTGAATCATCCTCTAAGTATTTTCTTAAAATCGTCCAAAACAGTGAACTCAGATTTGTACCTTAAACTTGTTTTGATCACATCTCACTCATTATAATGATTCCATTGCATGGCCAACTCTCACATGTGCACAAGACTCATAGCTTACTTTATATAAATTCTACTTTATCATTTTATCAGTTCATGACATGTTTCTTTACTGTTTTTATACAGCCTATTATTTAAACAAGATTTACCCATTTTACATGTAGTTTTTCCATCTTTTTACCCATGTTTATCCAATCTATCAACACCAAATCCCCACATAACATTTTTATCATCATATAATCATCATATACATATACAATAGGAAATAAAATACATGTTTACATAATCAAAATAACAAGAAGATGAGGAGGACAATCTTTATACCACCATGTTGATATAGGTTGTGATTTGGACATGGATTTTGATGGAGAAACTTGTGCATAACCAAGACCATCTTCAAGACCACCAATCTTCATATAATCCTTGTGGAAAATCAGCCTTAGTACTCCATGGAAACTCCTCCTTGGATGTTATAAGCACCACCAATCAATAGGGTTTCAAAGGGGCTTCAACATATGTGTAAATAACACATGATTTTGTGGTGGAATCAAGATCAAAATTGGGTGTTTTTAGGTGAGATATGGACAAAATCCTAGAGAGAGGAAGAGAGGATTTAGCTTGTTTTGCATGGGTGGAAATGGGAAGAGTGGTTTTGGTTTGTTGTTTTGATGTAAGCTTGGCTTACTTTGTAAGCTAAGTAACAAGTGTAGTATGGAAGCTAGTTACTTGACACATAATGGGTTTGTGGCTTTATTTTAGCCATCCTTGAGTGGGGGTGGGGCAAAAATGGTTTTGTCTCATCCCCATTTATTTACGGGTACTCCTCGATTCTAGTTTCCTCGATTTGCGTGCCCTCGGGTCGTTTTACGAAAAACGTTTTTATAAATTATGAATCAACGGCACAAAACGAATCTAATAAAAATCGTCTCATCAAAAACGGAGTTCGAAAACGTAAATACGTAATCCTAAGGTTTCCGGTTTAGTCGTAAAGGACGTAAAAATAAAATCGTAAGTCCTAATCTCTTCTCGTAAATTTGTGAGTTTATGAACTAACACAAATTTAAAACTCCAAAATAATATTCACGGATAAATTTATTTTCTGAAATGTCGGACTGTCACCAAAGACGGTGTATGTAAACGTAAGCACGTAACGTTGAATCCTCCGGTTTGGACGTAGTCGATGCTACTTCAAGACGTAAATCCAAATTTCTTCCCAAAAATAAGTGAGTTCATATTGTAACATTAAAATAATGTTTTCAAATAAATATTGAGAATAAAATATCAACCATAAATTGACGGATTGTCACAGCATTTACCCCTAAACAGGATCTTTGTCCTCAAAGATCATCTTACTACTCGCTTCTTATAGAGTTAAAGCCATGTGGGTATTTCCTCCACATTCGGTCTTTTCTCACAAGTGAAATTCATTACAATACGTGAGTTTCATCAAACATAACTACGGGAATAAGATCAGGCTAAATGTTGACTTACTTTCTCTATCCATGATGTTCACGGGTTTCTGATGAATGCAACTTTTCGCCGATCTAAGCTTTACTAAGAACAATCAGATTTTCACTTGATAGATATTCCATCAAGTTTGATTTACGAAACATAATTCACGCAGTTCTTGAAGTCCTAGGGTAGATCCAGCTTATATGCCTTTCAATCCCATCTTTTACATCATCTCAATGGTCCCATACAACGGGGACTTATATCCCATGATTTGTCAGATCATGAATTCATTTTTCTGAGGTTAAAAATTTTGGCATAACTTCGCTACCCATTTGGCACTTCAAGATCTACATTTCATATCCACATAACTTCCTGCCCATTACCGGCAGTCAATAATCAGATCCTAATTTCAACAATCATTTCAGATCTCGTGGGTCGGGTATTTTGTAAGGTTAGGTTCGCCATCATAGGAAACCTTAAACCTAAAAGACATGTCCAACTCACAATGGGTGTATGTCGGGTGTCTTCATCTCAACTCCTGCTTACAGATGCTCTAATATTTAGATCCTAACAAGATTCGATCTCAATCCTAATATGATGATTATCAATGATAATCCTTCCAAAGGAAAGCGATTATACGGTTTATTACTAAAGGTCATTCATTCAAACATAAAACAACACTTATATTACTTTGTATCGTTACTTTACCTCGTCCCTTCGATTGGGGTGGTACATAGTACTCTCATCAAGGTTCGTTCTCAATGATTTCTGAGCAAATATCTAGAAATTCTATGCGAAGCGAGGATCTTGATAAAGATGTTCGATACAGGCACACTATGTTTACATAACTCTTTTGCATTTATCATTAACGGGAATGATATTAGCAGATTTGGTCAGTCTGTCGACGACGACCCAAATCGAATCAAATTCAGATGATGACCTTTGCAATAGCTAGACGTTTACTAATGTATGAGGTGATGTCTGCCTTCATAATTGTCATTAGTACAACTTCTTCAGACAAAGATACTTTTAGTCATAAATGACATAAATAGAATACTTATACTTACAAATTCTAACATAACTATATCTCACAATCTCCATATTTAGGCAACCACAAGTGGCTTTTCATACATTTAACGCTATTGGCTTCTCTATTTTAATGGTTCACATTAGCCGCGAACCTCTTTTTATTATCTATATTATCCTTTTTACAATCATCGGCTAGTTTTAAATTGTTCCGCAATTTATTTTGCACCTTCATTATTAAGAAACACGTCCTAATTGGTTCTTTATCTTTTATACATAATGTGTCAGTAATTACGTTCACTTTCCTGATGAAATAAATATCACAACCGTATTTACTCAAAATTCTTTCTTCATATCTTCTATGTTTTAGTTTCGTCTTTACTATCATTTTTATCCGTTTCACTCAATCCGTCGTCTAAAGCGTCGATAATTATTATAATTAATTAAATAATTATTAGTTATTTTTTTTATGAAGCGTAAACGTAAAAGTTTTAAATTTCTTAGTTCGACCAATTATATAAAATGTTCAAAAATATATTTGAATTTAATTAACAGGATTTTTGTTGATTTATCGAAAATATTTAATAAGATTCGTAAATGTTCGGAAAAACCTTTGTTTACACTTTCGTCAAAGTTTTCTTAGTTTGAAAAGTAAAAATTATCGTTTCAAATTTCAAGTTATGGTTTAAATGGGTTTCCTCAATCCTTCTTAGGTTGTCTTAAGGTATGCAAAAACATTTACCCCTAAACAGAAGTTTAGTTAAATGTTTTGGTTATAAGAGAATGATCCCTTAGAATCCTTTGTTAAAACATTTGTCAAAACATATTTCCATTTCTTTTTAGTATAACTCAAAGTCTTAAAAGGGCTCTTAATTTTTGAAGAGTCAATATAGATTCCATTATCTATTACTCACATGGTCAATTAATATAAAGGATTTAGTCTTTAATCACATGTTAAATATTCAAGATACAGGTTTTTATCGTTTGGCCAATTCAGGGCAATCTATAAATAATTATTAAATCATTCTTATTCTTATAAAGAAATAAATGGTCCTTAATGATCACGAGCATGAATTTATCAAATTACAGCCTACACACGTGATTAATCAAATTATGAATGCTACATGTGCATTGATCAATCCAAACGACATCACATGAAACTCATAATGTTCATTACAAGTACCGGATGTAGTGATTGGAATACATAATCTTTTCTGCAGATGCGAAGTTGATGATAACCATGCCGTGGATCAAATTGCTAGAACCTTGTAAATGATCGAACAAATCTTCCATTTCGAGTTATGGATATCGTTTTCGATTGTCAATTTACTCAGTTCACAGTAATCTATAAATATAAGGAATGATAACACCATAGCTCTTCATAATGACGAGCTCGGTAGAATAAAATCTTTCTCCGACAACTCTCTCGGTCGTACGGTAATTCCTTTAATTTAGATGGTGCTGACGTAAAGTGCACAAGCCACAGGTGCAGCACCGAGAATATAATGAATACCAATTTCAACTTGCCTTACTGGCGAAAGTCTAGGTAATTCACCAGCAAATACCTCCTAAAGTTTCAGATAACGGAAACATCTTTTAATAAATTAATATTAGGTTCTTTCTAGATTATAATATCTATGACTAATTCACAACCATTCACGGTATAATTTCAAGTCTAAATACAGGATATGGTCATCCATCAAGAATTATTTAGATCACTTTTGATAATCAACATCTTATCATTTAGGGGAATTCTACTCGAGTTCCCATCAATTAAGACAATGTCGTCATGTCATAATCAATCAATCCATTCTACTGGCACTCTCAATTTTCCAGTTTTATTTCCGTCGATAAGATGTGATCTTCTCAAAAGACTAATAATAACTCATAATCCTTCACAAGTTCAAGGATATATGGAGACACAACTACTATTAAAAGAGTAAAGTTAACGCATAATCTATGCGAGAGAATTTCAAATCAGATACAGACGAAAACATTTAACGAATATGAATATATCCGATGTTTTCATAATTTGAGTACGCATTCAAAAGCTCCTCGGATCGTTACCCAGGTCATTCAAATGAAATCAAATCAAAAGAAATTATAAGAACGTCGATACATCCAGTCGGGTATCAACACTCGGTAATCAGATACTTTTCCTAAGAATCTCACTACGGGAGATTTGGACAAGAAAGAATTGTCAAATAAGACAATTTCCACAGATGAGTAAATTCGACTCAGAAGAATAGGTGTTACAGGCACATATGTAGGTGTCCCTAACATTATGTCCCTATTTTTCACTTCTTGCAGATCTCATAAAATTTAATCTTTCACAATCTTCAAAGAAAATGTAGTGTTTATTCATTAGTTTTATGGTGACTACTAATCAGTCTTGCATGGTCCATTCCAAATTGTATGTAGGCGCGCAACTATATACAATTTCAAGATTAACGATGCAATACTCGGTTCGTCAAAATTTTATCATCATGTTTATAATAAAAACATTTTCATGCTTAATTCTTAAATAAGAATCAAAAATAAATTTACAAAGATATTCCTTGTTATGAAAACAATTAGGTTTTCTAAGGTGTTTTATAAACAACTTCATTTCGATAACAATCACTTATAAACCTTACTTTGAATAATCCTTATAGTGATGAAAATTCAATTTTTCTCAATGGATACGGTTTTATCTTATAAAAATAATGAGTGATCTGCAAAAGAGTGATGAAAGCTTGTTCACCAAGAACTAACTACAATATAATAGGAAATGAGCTTAGCCAAATAATCATGAGGTTCATGATCTCGATGGCACTCACGAATACAAAGAGAATAATCCACAACGTAACTCAATTCGAGATGCGTACTTGTTCAATGGTTGCATTACTAATGCGAACACTAGGATGAAGCAATAAAAGATAGATAACATCGATATATGTAAGATTTAGCAATCAAAGGTAGTCTTTTTTTTCATTAATCACAAACAAGTCAAAATTGTACCGTAACACATTACGTGTCACTATGTCATACAATTCTCAGAACTCATCCTACCAACTGATATCTCAGTTAAGTTAGGGATATTGAAAAGATACCACAATGAATACTAATCTACAAGAGTCATTAGGTGTTCCACATGTCCCGGAAGATCCATCGGTCTCAATTCAGAAGAAGATTTCTTCAATTTATTTCTTGTACACTGGGCATCCTCGTTAGTGGACAATGGTCTAGGAACAACCATCAACACAAACTAACAATCAATTAAATCCTTATAATTCAATCACAGAACTTAACCACTTCCTCTTAACAATCTCATATTCCATACAAGTTAAATTTTACTTTATTCAAGTTTTAGCCAATTTTATACTCAATTCGATATCCTACCTCATTTTCCAATACTTTCAGCCTTATTTATAAACCTTAAAAGGGCAATAAAAGCTCGATATGAATCAACACTTAATTTCCGATCCTATAGCTCTTACAACAACAATTATCAAATGAGTCACTAGCATGAGATGACTCACACATTCAATTATACTTCTCGGAAAGGTATTAGTGGCATGAGGCTTTTGGGTACTGGTTCGAATGACAGCCTCAAGTGCAACATTCACCCTTTCGATTTCAATTTAAGAATTGGATGACAACGAGTCAGATGACATCTTTATAGGTGGTAATGTTTTGTCAAACTCCACTCTATAAGGAAAGATCGTCATGACATCGATATCAGATTTAATCTCACCAATTCCTCTTCAATAGCACAATCAACTACTATCTACATTTCTACGAATATCAACCATTTGTTGGGATCATAAATATCCACAACTTGGTTTAGATCTAGGATAGCTAGAATTCCTACGAGAATAGCTTTGATTAATTTACTAGGGAATTTAGGGTTTCTTGTGACAATCGACGTCGTATAAATACTTCGTATAAAAATCAAAATAATCATCAAACAATCATGTAATAAAATTACATCATATATATATAATCCAAGTTATATATATATTAAAATAACACTTCTCAGTCTTGGCCTTGTCGGTAACTCGGGAATTCTTCGGCACCGTTATAGTCAAAAGATTTTTAGACATTTTTAGAAAAATGTTTATAGTTAAAAGATTTTGAAATGTTTTATTCAAAACCTTGGTTTTAAAAAATCTTTCGTTCTCTATAACGAGAGCTCTGGTACCAAACTGTAACACCCCCAAATTTATACAACTCAATACAGCGGAAGACTAGTTGGTGTTACGGGATAGCACATTACTCACATCATAGACAACGCATAAAAATTGCGTCGTTTAATAATAAAAGCATTTCCATTCATAAATATCAAAGTTACATCGGTCCCAAGTCATATTATTTCATACAAAGTTTTACAAAATATTTGAATGGAAAATATCGTGTAAGTGCGAGCCATGAATTCTTGTCGTCTTCCCGAGAATTACCTTCAAGTACCTGAGATAAAACATGTTAAAAGAAAAGGGTCAGCGATAACGCCGAGTGAATTCATAGAGTTTAATAAAATCCATCAATCTAATATCAGTATAAAATTATTAGTGAAAATCATTTTGTACAAATCATTTTAATAGGCCATAAAATAGCCAAAGTCATTTTATGCAATTCTTCATCAAAATCATAATATAGGTGTTTGCCTTAAAAATCATTATACGAGCCAATGTCGTAAAAACATCATACAATACGTCTTATGACGTTGTATGAAAATAAAAACCGTTATATGAATATGGTTATGAAAACCAAAACATGAACATAATATCAATAGTATGACCCTGTATTGCTAGTCAGGCAATACATCGTAATTCGGTGCGTCAAGTAGTATTTCGTTAGTTTGGATTATTATAAGCCGCATGACATTGTTACCTTACTAAACCAACAACGGGTAGCTAACCCGATACTCAATTTGCCCATCTAAAGTAGCGTGTCGTCACAAAGGTCACGCTATGGAAATCTTCTCATATATAAATTCGCTTACCAATCAATTTGGCACGACAGGGATCAACCGTCAAGGCGCGAACTGGGGTGATCGTCCCCAAATAGTACTATTAAATGCATAAGCGTCTACCAAATCCCGGTAGTTCACAATTCATGCTAATGGGACTTTTAGTGACATAACCTAACTTTAATAATCCATTTAATTTCATCTATCGGGTCCTTTAATCATTTATCGGGTCATACAATCGGGTCATTCAATCATTCGGGTCCAAAATCAATAAACAAGCAATCGGGAAAAATGGTGTCCTATTTTATAAAAACTAACATGTCATCTCCCTCGCGGGTTTATAAAACATTTCATAAAAACATTTAAAAGAGTGCGAGGCTATGAACTCACGTTGATGTGGGAAGGCGAGTTATCGGCAATTCGGACGTACGGTACGTGCTTCAATCACGGAAACCTAGACAAATAATACTCGGTCTTAGACTCATGTCCAATGACTTTATAAAAATAACAATTATGTATACATATGATGATTATTTATATATGATGATCAAGTGGGTTTACATATTCTCGTTTACTCATTTTTAGTGTTATATGTCGATAACTTTAATACTAGTTTACTAGTTTTACCTATTTACGTGTTTTAAGTCCAATAAGCTTATTATAAGTTCTTTAACTTGTTTTAATCCATTTTATACTTATATTATCAGTATCTATACTTTCCATGTTGGGCCCAAATGGGTTAAGCCCAATAAGTACTTTTTATAAGTGTTTAACTTATTTAGTCCAATTATTAATCCAATATGTTTACTTAGCTCGTTAATGTCCGTATGTCCTATAGTTCGGGTTTTATCGGTTTTTACTTGTTATACATGTTTATATATCAGTATATAAGTTTTATAAAGTTTACATTAGACGGGTCCAACCATCTAAGTTTTATTTAACAAAAACGTTAATTTTACGGTATTAGCCGAAAAAGTCGTAAAAATCATGTTTATAGTTTTATAACTTATAAAACTTAACAAGTTACCATTTTTATAAAATGTCCACTTATTTACCATTGTACATATTTATATAAATGTATTATATAAGTTAGTGGGTTTTAATTTATATTTTATACTATTAAATTTTGAGAGCTTATATAATAGTATTATACTTTAATTTCCAAAATCTGATTTTTATCTTCACTTTCACCAAAACTGCCATATCTAGAGTTATATATGGAGATAGAAGCTCAAATTTTTATCACATAAACTACATGATATGTGCTCCACTTAACTCTTCTATAGATACTGTTGAATCATCCTCTAAGTATTTTCTAAAAATCGTCCAAAACAGTGAACTCAGATTTGTACCTTAAACTTGTTTTGATCACATCTCACTCATTACAATGATTCCATTGCATGGCCAACTCTCACATGTGCACAAGACTCATAGCTTACCGTATATCAATTATACTTCATCATTTTATCAGTTCATGACATGTTTCTTTACTGTTTTTATACAGCCTATTATTTAAACAAGATTTACCCATTTTACATGTAGTTTTTCCATCTTTTTACCCATGTTTATCCAATCTATCAACACCAAATCCCCACATAACATTTTTATCATCATATAATCATCATATACATATACAATAGGAAATAAAATACATGTTTACATAATCAAAATAACAAGAAGATGAGGAGGACAATCTTTATACCACCATGTTGATATAGGTTGTGATTTGGACATGGATTTTGATGGAGAAACTTGTGCATAACCAAGACCATCTTCAAGACCACCAATCTTCATATACTCCTTGTGGAAAATCAGCCTTATTACTCCATGGAAACTCCTCCTTGGATGTTATAAGCACCACCAATCAATAGGGTTTCAAAGGGGCTTCAACATATGTGTAAATAACACATGATTTTGTGGTGGAATCAAGATCAAAATTGGGTGTTTTTGGGTGACATATGGACGAAATCCTAGAGAGAGGAAGAGAGGATTTAGCTTGTTTTGCATGGGTGGAAATGGGAAGAGTGGTTTTGGTTTGTTGTTTTGATGTAAGCTTGGCTTACTTTGTAAGCTAAGTAACAAGTGTAGTATGGAAGCTAGTTACATGACACATAATGGGTTTGTGGCTTTATTTTAGCCATCCTTGAGTGGGGGTGGGGCAAAAATGGTTTTGTCTCATCCCCATTTATTTACGGGTACTCCTCGATTCTAGTTTCCTCGATTTGCGTGCCCTCGGGTCGTTTTACGAAAAACGTTTTTATAAATTATGAATCAACGGCACAAAACGAATCTAATAAAAATTGTCTCATCAAAAACGGAGTTCGAAAACGTAAATACGTAATCCTAAGGTTTCCGGTTTAGTCGTAAAGGACGTAAAAATAAAATCGTAAGTCCTAATCTCTTCTCGTAAATTTGTGATTTTATGAACTAACACAAATTTAAAACTCCAAAATAATATTCACGGATAAATTTATTTTCTGAAATGTCGGACTGTCACCAAAGACGGTGTATGTAAACGTAAGCACGTAACGTTGAATCCTCCGGTTTGGACGTAGTCGATGCTACTTCAAGACGTAAATCCAAATTTCTTCCCAAAAATAAGTGAGTTCATATTGTAACATTAAAATAATGTTTTCAAATAAATATTGAGAATAAAATATCAACCATAAATTGACGGATTGTCACAATTTACAAGTCACTATTTTAACAACAAAATATATACTTGATTGATGAGTAACGTACATGACGAACTATTGTGACTTATTTGCTAGCGCCTAAACTATAGTATTATATTTAGGTTGTTGCCAGAGTTGCTCGCTACTATTTGATCTTACTTGTGCGGTTTGAATCGTTGCTTGAGGTGAGTTTATAGATCCCTATTAAACTATTTTTAATGTTTTGGGATGTGATAAATGCTTTGATGCTTGCTTCTAGACGCAAGTAAAACTTGGTTTCTGTGAACGCTTTGTGAACACTATTTATGAGATAGCTTAAGTTGCTTTAGCGATAGTCCCCACTATCGTGAATCGTTAGTTACTCTGCTGGCGTAAGCTCTTATGTTACGGATAGATCTATTGAGGGTTGACAACCTGCACTCGGGCATTCTGACGCCGGACGAGTGTGTACCATTTGTATGAACGGAGTCATCTTGGCTAGGTACTCCATTGGGGCAATTTATGTATGCAATCTATTGTATGCACTGGATCACTAGTTTCGATGTCACGAGCTTAGCTATCATAAATATTGTGAACACCCAATTTATCCTACACTTGGCACTATATCTCCTATAGTTGCACGTGTACATGAAATGAAATCTGAAATTGAATGACTATGAATTTTTACTTGAAACCTATATTCTCCCCAACTTTATGTTGACCCAATTTAGCATTTATCTCAGGTAATTGATGATGAGTTGTATCTGCTGTGTGAAGTACTTGGAGTCCGCATGCATTTCTTGGCTATCTTCGGACATTTATTTACTTATGCTTTTGAACTATTATCTCGTTGATGTTTAAAACTTTTACATTCCGCTACACTATCTTTTGAAACTAAGACCTTTTGTACTGTGATGCTTTTAATTTAAATTCAACGAGGTATTTTTATAAAACGTCTCATTTAGAGTCGTTCTCTTGTACCTTGAACTATGATACAATGACGTAACAGCCCCCGAGCTTCACCGCTTCCGCATATCACATTTTGGGGTGTTACAGAATTGGTAATCAGAGCCTTGGTTATAGAGAAATAGGTTTGCATCTTAGGCCTAGACTATAACCGATGTGGCTACTTGTTACTCTTTATATATATGTATACTATGTAATGTATTATGTAGGATAACACTATAAGTAATATGTAATATATATTATGTAATACGTAATATGTATTATATACATATGCATTTCGTTGATTTGAATACTTTAATTTCTATACATGATTATTTTATGCATACCCTACAACTGCTTTAATACGCATTTTGGTTGTTGTAGGTTATGTCGTCATCTACTGTTTCTTACCAGCCCGACTCTGCCGATGAAGAGTGGGAAGACGAGATTGAGATGGTACCAGATCATGTTGAGCCGGAGAATGACCCAGAGGAGGTTGATCCTGAGGAGGAAGGTGCGGAGTATGACCCTGACGAGGATCTGGAGGAGGATGATGAGGGTGAGCCGGATGTGTTGTCTGACACTTCCGATGTTGTTGATGGGATGCCACCTGTTGTGCATCGTACTTTGATCGAGTGGGTTAGTGGTATTGAGGTTATGAGGATGATATGGATGGTGTTGAAGTAGATCATGAGGGTGATGATGATATGGATGGATATGAGGTAGATCGTGAGGATGATGAGGACATGGATGATGAGATTGAGAGTGATACTGACCTTAGGATGGTTGTGGATAGTAGTGATAGCGAGGGTGCTGAGGCTGATGATGATATTAGGGTTGATGCTTTGACTGTTTTACCTGAGAGAGTTGAGCCTAGTAGGAGGAGTGAGATTAGGAAGACGTCCAACTTGAGGAAGAAGCCTACTGTTCCCTGTCAGCGGTTTAGAGAGGAGAGGGAAGCTTTATGGGGTACGCCGCCAGCTGAGGTTTATACTGATTCCGATGATACTGTACCACCTGCTGATGGAGCTGGACCATCCGGTGTTAGAACTCGAGCTTTGTCCGATTCTGATTCGTCATGCCAGCGGAAGAAGATTCGTATGTCTGATTCACACACTACACCTGAGGCATCGCCTACTCATGGGAGTCGAGTTGCTACTACTGTTTCTACACCACCTACTCATCATGTTGGAGAGCCCTCTAGACCTAGGTCATGTGTTGTTATGATATGATCTGCTAGGGATTCAGATGCTGTTCGTTTTCGTCTACTTGAGGATGCGGTTTTTGGATTGTTAGAGGATAACGAGGATACCCGCGACTTGTTGGATACCACACTTGAGGAGGTTGCTAGGTTGAGGCGTGAGTTAGAGTCAGTTCGTGGAGGAGACCGAGCTGCAGATGGAGACCCGAGGAGTGATTCACCGAGATGTGCTGAGTGTGATCGTTGTCGTCGCACTTAGAGATTCATCTTTATTGTGCTTAATTCTAGAGTAGATTGACATCTTTATCTTTTGGGTATTGTATCCACTAAACTAGAGTAGTACTCGGTTAATTGGAGTAGACTAGATGTAATCATACTCTTATTTTATGACTATGTACTTGATATTTTACTTATGAATGGGAATTTAACTTTATGACCTTGACCAGTGACTATCCTTTTTATGTTTGTTGTACTGTTAAATTCTGCATTCTATTTTAGCATATGAAATATATAACGTGTATATTCATGCTTGAACCTTAATTGCATTGTTGTCTTAACGCAGAGAAACAATGGTGAACACACGTAACGGAATGACTGACGCACAATTGGAAGCACTGATTACGCAACGAGTGACTGCTGTACTGGCCAACGTTCAAGCTAACAACAACGTGAACGAAGCACCACCGAACAATGTTGACAATCGACCGCCTAAGCCGTGTACTTACAAGGACTTTAGGAGCTGTGACCCTTTAACTTTTAATGGTACTGAAGGAGCTGTCAGATTAGTTCGTTAGGTCGAAAAGATGGAAGCTGTGTTCCGTGTTAGTGGATGTGCTGTTGAAAACCAAGTAACTTATTCTACTTGTACTTTAGCTGCTGGAGCGTTGACATGGTGGAACACCCATGTGCAGACGGCTGGAGCCGAGGAGGCGTATGGAATGAGTTGGGAGGAACTTAAGAAGTTGTTGACTAAGGAGTACTGTCCTCATAATGAGATTCAGAAAATGGAAATCGAATTGTGGACCTTGACTGTGAAAAACAATGACATTGGTACGTACACAAGGAGGTTCCAAGAATTGTGTTTGCTATGTCCTGGAATGGTTCCGAATGAAGAAAAGAAGGTTGAGCGCTACATTTGTGGTTTACCGGGTAGAGTTCAAGGGAATGTGACATCGTCTGGACCGACAAAAGTTGGTGATGCTATAAGGATGGCTCACAGTCTGATGGACCAAGTTGTTCGAGAAAATGCGGGGAATGCGGCGGATAACAAGAGAAAATGGGGTAATAACCAAAGGAACAACCATGGGAACTATCCGAATAAGAGGCAAGACACTGTGAAAGCGTACACTGCTGGTACTGGGGAAAAGGGAGTGTACAATGGGACGTTACCTTTGTGCAATCGATGCAAGTGTCACCATAATGGACAATGCAATGTACAGTGTCACAACTGCAAGAAAACTGGACACATTACTAGGGATTGTAAGTCACCACCCAACACGAAAGCCAACTTCACTTGCTTTGAATGTCAGAAAAAGGGACACTACAGCAATGAGTGCCTAAAGAAAAAGAACAAGGACCAAGGTAAGATTGCTAAAGATGGGAAAGCTCGTGGAAGGGTCTATGTGATAGGAGGAGGAGAAGCGCAACAAAACCCCGACGTCGTGACGGTTACGTTTCTTCTCAATGGTCGTTATGCTTCTATTTTATTTCATACTGGAGCCGATAGGAGTTTTGTGTCGACTGCTTTTAGTGTCTTACTTGATGTGACCCCTTCGCCCTTAGACACTAAGTACACTATTGAGTTAGCTAATGGGAAGTTGAAAGAAGCCGACACTATACTTCGTGGATGCACTTTAAATCTTCTAGGTCATCCTTTCGTAATAGACCTTATGCCTATTGAGTTAGGGAGTTTTGACGTGATTGTCGGAATGGATTGGTTGTCGAAATATCGTGCTACGATTGTATGTGACGAGAAGATCGTTCGTTTACCATTTGGTGATGAAGTTTTGGAGGTACAAGGGGATACAAGTGACGGAAAAGGGAAGTCACGACTGAACATTATCTCACGTGTCAAGGCTCAGAAGTTGTTGTCGGAAGGTTGCCACGTATTTTTAGCCTGTGTTACTGAAAAGCAGACGAAAGAAAAACGGTTGGAAGATGTACCTATCGTTCGGGATTTTCCGGAAGTCTTTCCTGAAGATTTGCCTGGATTACCGCCGGCTAGACAAGTTGAATTCCAGATTGATTTAATACCGGGAGCTGCACCTGTTGCTCGAGCGCCTTATCGTTTAGCACCGTCAGAATTGCAAGAACCAGCGACGCAACTACAAGAGTTTACTGATAAAGGATTCATAAGACCGAGTTCTTCACCCTGGGGAGCTCCAGTCTTATTTGTAAAGAAGAAGGATGGAAGTTTTCGGATGTGTATCGACTATCGTGAGTTGAAAAAACTTACCATCAAGAACCGTTACCCGTTACCTAGGATCGATGATCTGTTTGATCAGTTGCAAGGATCGAGCGTATACTCGAAGATTGACCTTAGGTCTGGTTATCACCAATTGAGAGTCCGTGAGGAAGATGTTGCAAAGACTGCTTTTAGGACTAGGTATGGACACTATGAGCTCCAAGTGATGCCGTTCGGTTTGACAAACGCACCTGTTATGTTTATGGACCTCATGAACCGGGTGTGTAAACCGTATTTGGACAAGTTTGTCATTGTGTTCATCGATGACATACTGATTTACTCAAGGAATGAGAAGGAACATGAGGAACATCTTAAGATAATATTGGAATTGCTTAAGAAGGAGGAATTGTACGCTAAGTTCTCGAAGTGTGATTTTTGGTTGCCAAGAGTACAATTTCTAGGTCACGTTATAGATAGCAAGGGGATTCATGTTGATCCTGCCAAGATTGAATCAATTAGGGAGTGGACTGCTCCTACGACACCGACTGAAATTCGCCAATTCTTAGGACTCGCCAGATATTACCGAAGATTCATCGAGGGATTCTCGAAAATCGCGAAACCATTGACGAAGTTGACGCAAAAGAAGGTGAAATACGAATGGGGAGATAAGGAGGAATTATCATTCCAAAAGTTGAAACACATGTTGTGTAGTGTGCCTATTCTATCGTTACCAGAAGGATCAGAAGACTTTGTGGTCTACTGTGATGCATCAGCAAAAGGATTGGGAGCTGTGTTGATGCAAAGGAAGAAAGTTATCGCCTACGCGTCACGACAATTGAAAACGCATGAGAAAAACTACACTACGCACGACTTGGAGCTAGGAGCGGTTGGAGACACTACTTGTATGGAACCAAGTGTGTCGTCTATACCGATCACAAGAGTTTACAACATATTCTTGATCAGAAGGAACTGAACATGAGACAACGTCGATGGATCGAGTTGCTCAGCGATTATGACTGTGAAATCCGTTACCACCCTGGGAAGGCCAATGTAGTGGTGGATGTGCTAAGTAGAAAGGAACAACTGATGACACGTAGAGTTAGATCGTTAGCTATGGTTATCAATCCGAACTTACCTGTGCAAATTCGTGAAGCACAAACCGAAGCTCTTAAGCCCGAACACGTTGAAGCTGAGAAAATAGGAGGAATGGTTACAAAGAAATTGGAGACTAGCAATAATGGAACGCTGTGTCTGAATGGTAGAAGTTGGTTACCACGGTTTGGAGGACTAAGGGACGTGATTATGCACGAGTCACATAAATCTAAGTATTCGATTCACCCAGGATCTGACAAAATGTATTAGGATATGAAGAAGCTGTATTGGTGGCCAAATATGAAAGCTGAAATTGCTACTTATGTAGGGAAGTGTCTGACTTGTGCTAGAGTGAAAACAGAACACCAAAAACCATCTGGATTGTTGGTTCAACCTATAATTCCTATGTGGAAATGGGAAAATATAACCATGGACTTCATAACTAAGCTACCTAAAACGACAAACGGATACGACACAATTTGGGTAATTGTGGATCGACTTACGAAATCTGCACACTTCGTGGCTATGAAGGAAGATGATTCGATGGATAAGCTTACGAGACTTTATCTGAAGGAAGTAGTCGTAAAACATGGGATACCGATCTCGATAATTTCTTATAGAGATGGTAGATTTACTTCGGAATTCTGGAAATCACTTCAGAAAGCGTTGGGTACGCAATTGGACATGAGTACTGCTTATCATCCACATACTGACGGACAGAGTGAGAGAACTATTCAAACGCTGGAGGACATGTTGCGTGCTTGTGTGCTTGACTTTCGAAAGCAATAGGACAGACATCTGCCTCTAGTAGAATTCTCTTACAACAACAGTTATCATACCGGTGATATACTAATGGTTCTTATTAAACTCTATGAATTCACTCAGGGTTTTCGCTAACCTTTTTAACATGTTTTATCTCAGGTACTTGGAGGTAATTCTCGGAAATACGACAAGAATTTATGGCCCGCATTCAAATAAAATTTCCATTCAAATGTTTTGTAAATTTGTATGACATATTATTACCTGAGGACCTATGTAATTTGATATTTATGAATGGAAAATGCTTTATTATTAAACGACGCGATTTTTAAGCGCTGTCTATGATTTGAGTAATGTGTTATCCCGTAACACCAACGACGCTTCCACTGAACTAAAATATGAATATTTGGGGGTGTTACAGTTCGGCATCAGAGCTCTCGTTATAGAGAACGAAAGATTTTTAAAAAACAAGGTTTTGAATAAAACATTTCAAAATCTTTTAACCATAAATATTTTTAAATAAATATTTTGAATAAAAATGTTTAAAAATCTTTTGACTATAACGGTGCCTAAGAATTCCCGAGTTACCGACAAGGCCAGTCCGAGAAGTGTTATTTTAATATATATATAACTTGGATTATGTATATATATATATATATATATATATATATATATATATATATATATATATATATATATATATATATATATATATATATATATATATATATATATATAAATATAAATATATATATATATATATATATATATATATATATATATATATATATATATATATATATATATATATATATATGTATATATATGTGTATATATATATATATAAATATATATGTATATATATGTATATATATATATAT
This sequence comes from Glebionis coronaria, assembly GCA_025667525.1. NCBI lineage: Eukaryota > Viridiplantae > Streptophyta > Magnoliopsida > Asterales > Asteraceae > Glebionis > Glebionis coronaria. Next base: position 269,354,511 of record CM046882.1, on the reverse strand, counting down.
ATATATATATATATATATATATATATATATATATATATATATATATATATATATATATATATATATATATATATATATATAAATATATATGTATATATATGTATATATATATATATATATATATATATATATATATATATATATATATATATATATATACATATACATATATATATATATATATATATATATATATATATATATATATATATATATATATATATATATATATATATATATATATATGTGTGTGTGTGTGTGTGTGTGTGTGTGTGTGTGTGTTGTAATTTGATTACATGATTGTTTGATGATTATTTTAATACTTATACGAGGTATTTATACGACGTAGATTGTCACAAGAAACCGCATGAGAAAAACTACACTACGCACGACTTGGAGCTAGGAGCGGTTGGAGACACTACTTGTATGGAACCAAGTGTGTCGTCTATACCGATCACAAGAGTTTACAACATATTCTTGATCAGAAGGAACTGAACATGAGACAACGTCGATGGATCGAGTTGCTCAGCGATTATGACTGTGAAATCCGTTACCACCCTGGAAGGCCAATGTAGTGGTGGATGTGCTAAGTAGAAAGGAACAACTGATGACACGTAGAGTTAGATCGTTAGCTATGGTTATCAATCCGAACTTACCTGTGCAAATTCGTGAAGCACAAACCGAAGCTCTTAAGCCCGAACACGTTGAAGCTGAGAAAATAGGAGGAATGGTTACAAAGAAATTGGAGACTAGCAATAATGGAACGCTGTGTCTGAATGGTAGAAGTTGGTTACCACGGTTTGGAGGACTAAGGGACGTGATTATGCACGAGTCACATAAATCTAAGTATTCGATTCACCCAGGATCTGACAAAATGTATTAGGATATGAAGAAGCTGTATTGGTGGCCAAATATGAAAGCT